>OU015497.1:195350493-196675493 GCA_907164885.2 Dolomedes plantarius
ATTTTAAATGCAAACTTGAAAAAAGTTACAAAAACAGCTTAAATATTTAATTCTAAATAATCTAAGGAGAATTTTTCAAAAATCTTTCTGAGTGCATCCCTAAACTATAAGAAGAATCGCCATGCAAAATTTCAGCCCTTTAGGTCCAGCGGTTTGGTCTGTGCGTTCTCCGTCAGTCAGTTACGGAACTGTTTTATATATAGATATAGGTGAAGAAAAACAAAACGGACGATTCCAGAAAGCACAACATTAAAATGCATCTTTTTGTAAAGTAATCCTCGTAAGAATAAGAGGATGGTGTCATGAGATTCTGAATGCTCTGAATTGTATACATTTTTTTAAATAATTGTTCCAGGATCCATAAAAGGTTTAATAACCACTTATCAAAAGCTATTCCTCGGCTATCATGACAATTTTTTTATTTTTTTTTTTTGGGGGGGGGCATACCCATTCTATACCCATTAAAGTTCTTCATTACAATTTACTTGGGGGACGTCCATTAATTACGTGAGGCTTTTAGGGGGGAGGGAGTCGTGCCGAATCTCACCCAGTCTCACGTGCGGGAGAGGGGGTGGGTCACAGCGAATATCACGTAATTTTTTTCCGCAAGATACGGTGTAAAATTGCGAGAAAACTGGGTTATATTGAGTAAAACATGTTTCTACACTAAAATATGGATAAATCCTACACAATAGTTCCAGTAGTCACTCTTGAGACTACACATGAGTCCCCGTGGACTGAATTAGAATGAATATTCTTTTACGAATTTTAGTAGTTCCTATTTAAGTAATTTATAGTTCGATTTTCTCACTGTGATTCTAGACTACGTTCTTAGTAGTCTCAAATACTAGTCTTAACTAGTCTTAAATAAAAATAATTAAGCAAACTATGTTTTTTTTTTAAAATAAATCCAACGCAATCAAGCACAGATTAATGTATTTACACTAAAAATACGCATTTTGAAAAATCTCACGTGAGATTAGGGGGGGGGAGGAAGTCGAGAGCCAAATCTCACGACATCTCACCTGGAGAGGAGGGGGTCGAAAATTGCCAAAATCGCCTCACGTAATTAATGGACGCCCCCTAAAGTTCTTCATTCCAATTTACTTGTTTAATCAGAAAATTAAACACCATTTCTGTCCCTCAAATGGTTGTTTAGGAAAAGGACGCCGACAATTTTTTTTCTTTTTTTTTTTTTTTTTTTTTTTTACGAGAGCGCCCTGATCTACCAAAAGGTCAAGTACCACCGACATACACAGTCAAATGGATCCTTCTCCCAACACCTTTCCTGCCGGAGGAGATATTCGGGATAAAGGGGGGATAAAAAAGAGTCGCCAACGCCGAGCCCAAACCCGACTGCTGACCTCACCAACTCTCTCTCTCTCTCTCTCTCCTTATCGAGTGTTCCGTCGTGTCCCGAGATGTGCCGCATTGCGCCCCGCTTTTCGGCTGGCGTCGGCTGAAAAATCGCACCCCCGCCTTTCCCCGATCCTCCGCATTGGGGATGACGGAGAAAAAGCACGTGCGCCCGTTGCCATGGTCACCCGGATAACAACAGATGCGGAGCACGGACGGTGCTGCCTTTTTATATAAGCGTGACGTTGGCGAAACCGGCCCCCCTGTTTGAACAGCGGCCTCTCGATGCCTATCCCGAAGAAACAATCGAATTTCGAAGATCTCGTCCGTGGATCCGAGAGGCTTACTACCGAAGCGTGTGCTCTCGGAAATCATAGTCATGCTTTGTGTTTCTTCCTAGTCAACTGCCTAGCAATTTCAAAGAAATAGATAATTTTTACCATACCTCCTAATAAATATAATATTATATATATATATATATATATATATATATATATATATATATATATATATATATACTGAAACTTCTCTAGTCCGAAACCCCGCAAAACGGCCACTTTTTCCGAACCATGACTGGCCACCTTATAGAGGTCCAACCCTATTCGACGGCTACTCCTCAAAACGGCTATATTTTTTCTGAACCATGACTGACCCCCTTAGAGAAGTTTCACTGTGTGTGTGTGTGTATATATATATATATATATGTGTGTGTGTGTGTGTGTGTTGGTTGGTTGAAATTAACCTTTATTTTCAGTCATAGCAATATTACTTTAACTTTCAAATCTATATATTTAAGTTGCTAAGCCGACTTTTTGGGCAGTCCGTGAGAGAAAACCACCTCATCAATTTATTTAATTTTGGTCTTAAACGAAAGATTGTAATCTGTAGATTTGTTAAATTTGGTTTTTGTAACCACAATTTCTATTAATTAGCGATAATTTACAATTGAAAATTGATTTCTGCGCATGCTCAGTGGCATGTTTAAATCTGTCTTTAGAAACTCTCTGTTTCTTCGCATGCTCAGTGACATGTTTTAATGATTAGCACGTTTATTCCGAGGAGTCTCTCTAGATCTCTCTCTGCCATTTTAATTTTTACGATAATTATGTTTGTGAAGGATAATATTAAACCTGATGGAAATTGTTTATTTCGCTTTGTTTAATTAGCGATAATTTACAATTAATAAAAATTGCTTTCTGCGCATGCTCAGTGACATTTTTAAATCTGGCTTTAGATACTCACTAGGCACGAGGCCGCTTAAACACATTGATTTGTTTCTGCGCATTATTACGATTTTTAACATTTGGCAATGATGTGTGGATTATATTTTGTGTATTAGTACACTTATTTAATATCTAGCCGTCATGTTTTGACGGGTACCAACTAGTTCTTATTACTTTGCAATAATAGCTGATTGGTTGTGACGTCAGTATGGTATCTGACTTTACTTTTACTGAGTATGTAATTGTGCTGTATATATATACAGTCGAACCTCCATATATCGAACTTCCATATATCGAAATTTTCTATATATCGAACTCTTAGCGAATCCCCATGTTCATTAGATAGAAAAATTGTTTCTATATATCGAAAAAATCTCTATATATCGAAATTTTTTTCAAGACAAACTGGGAGATTTTATTCCACTTTAGAATAAAATCTCCCAATTTTTGGCATTTGAAACAATACGTCGTGGGCTTCAGTTCGCGGAAAATGTCCCTGATGAAGTTTTTAGTGGACTGAATAAATGCGAACATTTCTTTGAACTTTCCGCAAAACTGCCTGTTCAGCAAGATATTCGTAGATTTTTTTAAAAGAATGTAACTGTGATCATTGTAACCACTGTCTGTATTATTGTTTTTTTAAAGATATGTAGTACTCAATAAATCTTTTATATTAATTAAATTTTTAGCTATTAACTTAATTTAATGGGATTCGCATATAAATTAGAAAAGGAGTTTCGTAAACGAAACTTAGCTTTAATTTTATTTTTAGGAAAATTATAATAAAACTAAGCTCAATTCTATATATCGAAATTTCTACATATCGAATTTTTTCCTGCAATTTGCTACTTCGATATATGGAGGTTCGACTGTATATATATATATATATATATATATATATATATACAAGGAGAGAGAGAGAGATTGAGTTATCAATAGGCTAATAAATGATTAAATGATGATAGAGAAAAGGTAAAAATCTTTGAAATATCCATTATAAATCTGAAATAAAAAAGAGCGCTTTTTGTGGATCTTAATATCCGAGATATCTTCTTTCATAAAAAGACGGGCGATACGCCATACGATAGGCAAGTAATCTAACAGATATGAATGAACAGAAAAGTTGGCACTACACGAGTCAATGAGAATACGGGAGAAAAAAAACCTTAATAGATTCACTATCAATAAGAAATAAAAAAATATAAATTCCCTTTCGGAATGGGGAGCAACAAATCGTATGAGGTGTGTCAGCAACCTGGGAGACGAAAAAGTTGGCACACGACTTGTAAATGGTAATAGAGATGAAAATCCCGAAAAGGCTCACTATTACATTTGACGTAAAACTTTATTTTTGTATATTAAAATCCAATAGCGCATTATGCATGCAGAAGGGAGTAGCGCGCATTGCAAGCATCGGCTGCCCAAAAGGCACTCAGAGACATTCCACAACAGAACCGAAAACAATAAAAAAAGAGGAGTGGACAAGAAATAACGAAAGCACAAGAAACGTGCAAAGAAGCGCGGCAATTAATCACGAAATACTCTAAATAAATAAAAGGGGAAAATTGCCCGTCCTTCATAATACGCTAAAGCCATTATGCTCTTTTATTTGTTCACTGGCTGAAAACCCGCGCTTCGCTACGGAGTACATTCAAATTAAATACAACGGTCAATGTATGCAATTTATGCCAAAAAAAATAAATATATATATTTATAATAAATGCGACGATCAATGTATACAATTGATGTAAATTATATATATATATACACTGCTGGCCACTGTAAATGCAACACCCTGAAGGAAACATGCAAATAACATGAAATTTACAACATGAATTAGCGGAGGTGAGATATGCAAATGATTAGAATTTCAGCGCAGACGCACATCACGCGCGCCTCTGGCGCCACTTCAAAGCGCTATTTAAGGCTTGGAGATTTCGACGATTTCAAGTTCGGCAATTGTGTTTTTCCTGTAGTTTTTTCAAAAAAACGATCAATTATGCCTCGTCGAAAACAGCGATCATCTTTTGATCAAGTATCCGAGTTCGACAGAGGAAGGATAGTGGCCTACCGAGATTGTGGATTATCTTTCAGGGAAATCGGTAGTCGTGTTGGACGAAACCAAACAACTGTAATGCGGATATGTGATCGTTGGATGCAGGAGGGTACGACGGACCGGCGTGTTCGATCGCATCCACCTCAGCGCACCACTTCACGTGATGACAGGCAAATTGTGCGCATGGCAGTGACGGATCGCTCAGTCACATCACGAACCACAGCACAGTACATGCAGTCTGTAACGCATCATCCAGTGTCTGCGCGTACCATTCGACGCCGTTTACAGCAGAGTGGTCTGTCCGCAAGACGTCCATTGCTTTGTCTACCCTTGACGCAGAACCACAGACGTCTCCGCCGCCAATGGTGCGATGACAGAAAGATGTGGACGGCAGAATGGAATGCAATTGTCTTTACTGACGACTCACGCTTCTGTCTGCAACACCACGATGGTCGCATTTGAGTCTGGAGACACCGTGAAGAGAGGATGCTGAACAGCTGCGTTATGCACAGCCACACTGGTCCTGCACCGGGTATTATGGTATGGGGTGGTATTGGATATCACTCTCGCACACCTCTAGTACGCATTGCCGGTATTTTAAACAGCCAGCGCTACATCTCCGATGTGTTGGAGCCAGTTGTCCTTCCTTACCTTCAGGGCTTGCCCACAGCCATATTTCAACAGGATAATGCGCGACCACACGTGGCACGCATTGTCCAACGGTTCTTCGTCAATCGTCAGATTGAATTGCTTCCCTGGCCGCCACGCTCTCCGGATCTTTCGCCGATAGAAAACATGTGGTCCATGGTTGCTCTACGATTGACCCAGATTTCATCCCCAGCTGCCACAGCAGATCAACTTTGGCAACGTGTGGAAGCTGCTTGGTCTGCTGTACCCCAAGAACTCATCCAAAGTCTCTTTGAATCAATGCCGAGGCGTGTGGCAGCGGTGATCTCCAACAATGGCGGCTACTCTGGCTACTGATTTTGGCAGGAACCACACTTCACAGAAGTCTATAAATTTAATCATATGATACTTGGTCAACATGTTATCTACAAAATAAATTTTGTTGTGATATCCCTTGTCTTTCTTGGTGTTGCAATTTCATGTTATTTGCAAGTTTCCTTCAGGGTGTTGCATTTATAGTGGCCAACAGTGTAGATTATATTTCGTCTACGATTTTCGATTTCTTTCAATAGTTTCTTGTTTTTTCTTGACTCCTTCGGACTGGTCGTTCCCCCCCACCATTTCTTTTAGTTTTGTAATGGCAGCGTACTCCCTGTCAGTCTTTTCGCCACAGCTGCTCGCACTGGGTGTATTGTCTATTTCTTGGCTTTTGAAGAGATCCCTAACAACTTTTGAAAATTAATAATGTAACATAGAAAAAAGGGAACTCGGTAATGTATATTTTCAAAATTGCATGAAGGAACAGCTGGAATTGATAGTAAATAAATAAGTGTGTAGGAATGTTTGAGTCATAAAGAGATTGCTTTCCGTCTTATACAGGGTGTCTATAAAGCAGGGGTGTGCATACTTTTCCAGGGTACGGGCTACTTCTAATTTTTTCAAGGTGTTGCTGTCCACCCAGTGGCGTAGGAGTGGTGAGCTAAAAAAAGTCTACAATATTTATTAAGACTTACTAATAAATATGAAATATGTACTTACCTACATAACTACAATAACAAAAATGATTGTCAAGAGCTGATTCTTCAGTCTAGCTGGTGACGGTGTTCCATAAATATGTTTCTTTTAGTATGCGCGTCTTAGGTGTTAGTAAAGGCGGTCACCCCAAAATGTCTTGGTGGTCCACCGGTCGATCGCGATCGACTTAATGCCCACCCCTGCTATAAAGTATTGTCGGAGGATTTTAAGAAAAAAGTACAACTCAAAAAGTTTATTTTTTTATAACACAAACAAAGTTCAGCAATTTCCACATGGCATCCTTTCGCGGCAGGTAACCCGTAGAGACAGAATTCAGTTTCACGTCAAGTGTTCTCCACCAATTTAAGCAGCAACCCTAGCGTCATCGCATTGTAGAAGGCTGAGACGCGAGAATTCAGACAAGAGAGCACAAGAGAAAGCAGTTTGCAAGATTGTGGATATTCGAAACAAAATCCGCCAGCACTACACAACCTCGCTTCAGGAGTATCTGAGTTGTCGGGCCATCTTTATTTATCGGGAAAGCAGTTAACACTGTGAATTACCTGGACATGCTACAGTTGTATACGGTTACCCAGCTGCAACGCCGTCAGCCACATGTGATATTCCAGCAAGATGGTGCACCACCACATTGGGCCATAATTCTATGCGAGTTCCTGGACATGACCTTCCCCATCAGATGGTGTGTGGATAAGACGGACCCATTTCATGGCCTCCGAGATCGCTAGATATCAGACCGCTAGACTTTTTTTTGTGGTGGGTATATCAAGGACATTGTCTACAAAACCCCTGTGCCCTCACTGCATGAACTCGAGCGAAAAATTGCGATCCAAAGTGTTACACCGCAAATGCCGGAGAATACTTGGCACGAACTTGAGTTCCGTCTCGATGTGTTACTGGCCACGAAAGGCTGCCATGTGGAAACTATCTAACTTTGTAGTCATAACTCATTAATTTTTTTTTATTTATAACTTTGTGTTATTAAAAAACTTTTTGATTTGTACTGTAAGAATATATAATATTTTTCGTCATGTATTTGTGATGTTCTTTAATCAAAAGTTATGAGGTAAGGAAACCCCGACGATAATTTATGAACACCCTATACTTATTCTATCTTTTTTAAATGAACTACACTAAAAACGTTAATATTATACATAACTTCTTATGATTCAGTTCTTACCTATTGGAATATTTTAGTTACATTGATATGAGCATCAGATAAGTCAATACGTATTCCTTTTGAGATGTTACTATATTTGCAGCAGATGCACTGACAAATATATGTCGTATCAGAATGATACCGTTAGCGATGAGCTAAATATTCCCATTATCTCTCTCTCACACACACGATGCAATATTCCATTATTTCGTTTTGAAAGGTAGTTCACGCTTTAATAAACATATATATATATATATATAGTCGATTCCGGTTAATTGGACCAGCCGTTATTAGGACCAAAATGATCGCGTCCCGATGTGGTCTGATTAACCGGAATCGACTGTGTGTGTGTGTATATATGTATATATATATATATATATATATATATATATATATATGACGCGGTGCTTAATTCTACCCATCTCAATTATGTCTCTTCTATCCAACGTTACTCCTTCTTAATCTATTCCGAAATAATTCTTCATGTTATGGCAGTCAATGATTAAAGGCCTGTGGCAAAGAACTACGGATTAATTCGCTTAAGAGTTTATTTCCAACTATTAATCTACCCCGATTCAATCTGTTAATTATTTTCCAAGAAATCATTTCGAGCCCTGTGACACGTAACCGAATCGATTGAAATCCTTTCCCGCTCTGCTGAAAAACCCTATTGTTTTAAACCATCTAAAGCCATGCGCCATCTAAGCGCATGCGCGTGACGTTTAGACCGGCGTTGAGGCTGGGATGTGGCTATAGCTGTCACTCAAATCCAACCCTGCAATCTATTTTCCCCGCGATGCTTTTATTCCGATTTTTACGATTTCCCAACCCTAAATTGATAAATCGTATTTCTTTTTAACAAAGACCCCATTTAAAGCTTACGCGATCGCCCCCCCCCATATTTTATAGTATTACACACACACACACACACACACACACACACATATATATATATATATATATATATATATACATTACTGGCCATCCAAAATGCAACACCAAGAAGGACAAGAGATATCAAACCCAAATTTATTCCAGAGATTAGATATAGTATCAATGGAAATTGATACTATCTAGCCTTCTTTGAAGTGAGGAGGACGAGAAAATCAGTAATGAGGGCTGTCTCCACCTCTGCGAGTCGCCGCGACATTAATTGAAAGAGGCTTTGGATGTGGTGTTTAGGAATGGCAGTCCATGCTGCCTGCACACGTAGCCAAAGTTCATCTGTTGTACCCGCGGATGCGGCCTGCCGGGCTAAGAATGTCCAATCATTGACCAGACATGTTATATGGGCGATAGATCTGGAGAACACGCAGGCCAGGATAACAATGTAATCTGGTGGTCTGAGAGGAACTCTTCAACAGTGCGTTCAACGTGTGGTCGCGCATTGTCCTGCTGAAACGTGAGCCCAGGCAAGCCCTGAAGGTAAGGAAAGGGAACAGGCTGCAAAACCTCAGAAATATAGCGATGGCTGGTAAGTGTACTGGTGAGTGTACCGCTACTAGAGGGGTGCGGGAATGGAATCCAATACCGCCCCACACCATAACACCGGCAGTGTTGCCAACTTGGGGGTTTTCCCCCTAAATTTAGGGTAAGTTAGACGAAAAGGGGTGCTTTTAGGGATCCCATTTTTTAGGGGCATTTTGTGGGGGGGGGGACATTTTTTAATATTTTGTACAATCGAGACGCGTTTTTTTATTAGATTATAAGTTCCATACAAATCATTCCAGTCAAATGTAAATAAACCTCCATTTCATTATGTGTGTACTTTCTATTTATTTCAATTAATCTCTCAAACAGGATGCCTATTTGGAACCAGAATTTCTTTTAGGAAGGTCTAGGGTGATCTCAAGATGGTGTTAGGGGGAAACACGGGGATTTCGAGATGGTGCTAGGGGGAGGCGTTTCGTAGAGGTTGGCAACACTGAACACCGGGTGCAGGACCTGTATGACGACGCATAACACAACAGTTGAGCAGCCTTTTATCCACGATGTCTCCAAACTGTAATCCCACCATCATCGTGGTGTTGCAGGCAGAAGCGTGATTCGTCCGAAAACACAATGTCATGCCATTCGGTTTTTCATCTCCAATGTACAGTGCACCATTGGAAACGAAATCGCCTCTGGTTTAAAGTCAAAGATAAGCGAAGCAACGGACGCCTAGCGGATAGTCCACTGTGCAGCAAACAACGTCGTATTGATCGTGCAAAAACAGATTGTTGTGTTACAGTCTGTATTCGTTGTGCTATTGTTTGTTGATGTTGCACTGCGCTCCATCAGTGCCATGCGCACAATATGCCTGTGTTTCCGCGGAGTGGTGCGATGAGCCGCTTGCAATCGCTCATGTCGGTCAGTCGTTCCCTCCTGCATCCACCAATTCCATATTCACATGACTGTGACTTGGCTACGTCCGACACGATGTCCGATTTCTCGGAAGGGTAATCCACAATCTCTGTATGCAAACGATTCTGCCTCGGTCGAACTCCGAAACGTGCTCGAATGATGCTCGTATTTTTCTCTGAGGCATAATGAGGCTGCACACGCAAAAAAATTTCAGGTAATTTCTTCTAACAAAACTACCGCGGGTTATTAACGTAGGATTACTTACCGTTGCTTACGTCTTTTTTTTTACAGTAAAATTCCTACATATGAAGAGAAGGAAGAGTGATAATCCTATGCAGAATAGGTCGATGGTACGAAAAATAAGTTACATATGTCTACTCTGCCACTCTTGATTTATAGCTCGCGACGACGGTTTTAGCGTCATAAATTTTGCTTTCCGGAGGACCGCTATGCAGGAACGTAATCCTACGTTAAAATCGCACGAGAGCACACTTCACGTCCTTCAAAACTGCAATCTTTCTTCTCGTTTTATACAGATTGTTAGGATCGCTGCATTCGCCCATGATGTGATCGTGCGCTGCAATCGTTATCATTTGCTTACTTCATCGCGGTATACTCATGATGCAAATTTCATGCTGTTTGGTTGCTTCCTTCTTTGTAATGCATTTTGGATGACAAGTGGTGTATGCATATATATATATATATATATATATATATATATTTATATATATGTAGAAAGCAGAACTGAACTCTTAACTATGAACTTTAAACTTCATGAAATGTTATTTGTAAACGCATATTATGTCTGGCGCAAGAGGGCGCCGCTAGCACGAACATTATCACGACCCCTCTACTCTGTTTTGGGGAGAACATTAAGACTCCCGCTTTGGATTCCGTCGTGGACGGACTACGTTTTTTTCAATTCTTTCTAAATAAATGTAATTGTTTTTGTTATTTACGATGGTTTCTAGTTAGTTTATGTTGTGGATGTTTTACTCCAACCCCGCGCCCACAGAAGATGGTGTCAGAAGAGGTATTAGATATGAATTAGAAAGAAATCTACGAGAACACGACGCGAATCTCCATCAACGCATTACGATGCAACGGACTCCGAACTAAAGTAAGACTATTTTTATGAATTACGATAGTGACTGTTTTGTTTCTTCGAATTACGGCTAATTACGATAATTCTATTTATACGATTTACGAGCTTATGTTACGAATAACGATTCTAAATAACGATTGCTACGATTAACGACTCTAAATGGAAAAAATGAAATTAGCTGATATTCCCCGAATCAAAGCAAACTTGAAGTCTGCTTCTGTTAAATCTATAAAATGTTTGCATAATTTTGTTTATGAAACTGAAGGTGACCGATTAAACCGGAAACGGTTACGAGAATTTTCTGGCTTTGACTACCAGAAAAATGACGAACATTATGAGAAGAAATTAACTTTTGCTGTGAAAAACGTTAGGCTTGCTAATTTAATTACAATTTGCAATATTTTATGTATTGATAGTGACGGAAATGAAACTGTTCTCGCTACTCGAATTCTCGATAGCCTATTAGATATTGAAACGCTTAAAAATTATAATTTTGAATCTGATAGCGACGATGAACACGTGAACGAAGAAATTCGTAGCGAAGTTAGTGAATTAACCCGTGTAGAACCATCAGTAGATAAATTTTCTAAATTACTATTTCCTATCGTGATATCGAAGACAGTTTGAGAAAGTTTGACGGGAAAGATAATTATTCCATCGAAAAGTGGATAACTGATTTTGAAGAAACGGCGAGTATTTGCGCATGGAATGATCTTCAAAAATTAATATTCGCGAAACGATCATTAACTGGATTAGCGAAACTCTTTATTCAAGGTGAATCTGGCTTAACTTCGTGGGCTAAGCTTAAATTAGGTCTTGAACAAGAATTTGCCTCGAAGTGCACAAGTGCCCAACTCCATAAAATGTTGACGAAACGTCATTTAAACAACGAAGAATCTCTGCAAGAATATTTTCTGGTCATGAAAGAACTAGCAAGCAGAGGTAACATCGAAACAGAATCCCTAATTCAATATGTTATAGATGGTATTGCCGATAAACAGTCTAACAAAGTAATTCTTTACGGTGCGAAAAATTTAAAAGAGTTTAAAGAAAAATTAGGTATTTACGAAAAAATACGAAATCATACGATTCCATATGAACCACAAACAACAAAAAAGAAAAAGCATTTCACCCCTCTTTCAGACGTGTCTCCCCGCTTTCAGCGTTGTAAAAACTGCGGCGATAAAAATCATAGTGTTTGTCCGTTTAAAGACCGCGGAAGAAAATGTTTTAATTGCAACCAATTTACGAATGACCACGTTTCTGCTAACTGTCCGGTGAAAAATAATAAAACCCCTGAAAGTCAAGCCATGAGTATCAGTCTCAGTGTTCCCGAAGAGAAAAATTCTCTTGTACAGATAAGCGTCAGGTTGAACGGTAATGAGCTGACGGGTATTTTCGACAGTGGTTCCAGTTTGCATGTAATACGATCCGCTTGCTATGAAAGACTGTGTCTCCCAGCTGTTTCTCCCCCCGCCATAAATCTAGTAGGACTAGGCTCTAAGAATGTGCTTACCAAGGGTTCTTTTATGCATAGCGTAGAAATCAACGGTCACTCCTTCGAATTGCTGTTTCATGTTGTCCCGGACAGAGCAATAAAATTCGACATTATTATTGGTACCCCTCTGTTAGATTTAGCTGACGTTATTTTGAAAAAAGATTCTTTAATTATTCAGAAGCCCTCCAACACGAATAACTTTTTATTGTTGATAGAAAATTTACCCAACTTTGTTACTAACGAATTAGATTTAAACCACATTAAAGATAAGACACGAAGAGAGACTATTTTTAAACCTGTATCTACATATACGCCAAACAAAACTGAAACCGTAGATATTTCTAAGAAGATAATTTTAGACGACGATATAACCGCCAAAATTAAAGCTGCCCAAAAACGAGACGAAAATATTGAAACGATTAAAACCTTGATAGAAAAGGGAAATGATGAAGAACATTTTGTCAAAAATGGAATTTTATATAAGTATAAAAATGAAAGAGAACTTTTAATGGTGCCTCAAGAAATGGAAAAAGAAATAATCAAACGAATTCATAATAAAAATCATTTTGCATCATCCAAGACCGAAGACGTTTTAAATCAAAATTATTACATACGTAATGCAAGAAAACAAATTGATAACGTCATTGCCAACTGCGTAGAATGTATCCTATGTAACAGAAAACGTGGAAAAGGAGAAGGTTTACTTAATCCTATACCAAAAGAAAATTCACCGTTGAGCACGTATCATATTGACTTTATAAGTCCTATGCCTTCTACGAACAAGAATTATCAACATATTTTCACTGTTGTCGATGCCTTTACGAAATTTGTATGGTTATACCCAGTAAAATCGACATCGTCACGCGACGCAATAGAAAAGTTAAAGCTACAACAAACTACCTTTGGAAATCCTTCACGAATTATCAGTGACAGAGGAAGCGCATTTACTTCGAATGATTTTGAGACCTATTGCGTAGAAGAAGAAATAGAGAATATTAAAATTACAGCAGGAATTCCCCGTGGTAACGGTCAAGTTGAAAGGATGCATGAAACTTTAATTCCTATACTCTCTAAACTTTCAATTTCCGATCCAACGAAATGGTACAAATACGTGTCTATGGTTCAACGGATAATGAACAGTACCGCTTCTCGAAGTACTAAATTCACACCATTCGAACTGTTGACAGGCGTGAAACTAAAAGGCATAACAGACATACGAGTGAAAGAAGTCTTAGAAGAAGAGTACCTTAACGCGACGATAAAAAAGAGAGAAAAAATGAAGGAAGAAGAAAGAAAGAATATCCTTAAGATTCAAGACGAAAACCAGAAATCCTTTAAGAAAAGGAAAAAATCATGCAAGTACAAGACAAGAAAATCACGTGCAATCAAGCCTACGTGGTACGGAACAAGAATGAAATTACGCCCGAAATTCCTAGGTCCCTACAAAGTGACCAATGTCAAGTCCCACGACCAGTGCGGTGTCATCAAATTCGAACAACATGAACGTCCTAACATCACGTCTTCTGCTACCGACTACACGAAGCCAGGGCATCCCTACTATCCTGATTTAGACGACTGGCATGACATCACCGCTACCCCGATTCAGACGACTGACAAGGTATCCCGCCATCCGATGTACGCACCAGAGTATCCCCTGCATGGTCCTGTGTACTCGATGTCAGCACGAGAGCATCCTCTGCATGGTCCCGTGTACTCGATGTCAGCACGAGAGCATCCCCTGCATGGTCCCGTGTACTTGATGTCAGCGCCAGCGCATCCCCTGCATGGTCCCGTGTATTGTAAGTGTGTTCCATTTTATTTCTTTTTCAGAGACTGTCAGTGCCTATTGCTTAATGTCATCCGAGGCCGCATGACAGCTAGGATGGCCGATTTGTAGAAAGCAGAACTGAACTCTTAACTATGAACTTTAAACTTCATGAAATGTTATTTGTAAACGCATATTATGTCTGGCGCAAGAGGGCGCCGCTAGCACGAACATTATCACGACCCCTCTACTCTGTTTTGGGGAGAACATTAAGACTCCCGCTTTGGATTCCGTCGTGGACGGACTACGTTTTTTTCAATTCTTTCTAAATAAATGTAATTGTTTTTGTTATTTACGATGGTTTCTAGTTAGTTTATGTTGTGGATCTTTTACTCCAACCCCGCGCCCACATATATGTCGGATTTGGTTTCTTCACGCCCATTTTAATTACGCAGTAATCCGAACGTCTTGAGAATCATTTTACCTGGCAGTCGGTGGTCCGGTGGCGAGGACATATAAAACACTTAAAACTCCATCAAGCCTTCAAGATGTTGACACAGTATCCATAGAACAGTCCAGTTGATTTTCCGAATATTATTTATTTCACTTCCAATTAATTACTCAGCTTCAATATTAACTACGACGCCCAATCCCCTTTAAAATCCGTGAGCCTAACGGCACACATCTTTACCCGTTGCTATCTCTCCATGGCTCTAAACTAACTTCTTTGTTCTTAAGCTTTTAACTAACGAGCAACGACACTCATTACTTATTCATGTCGTCATATCGGATGTTCTTTTTGCTGACCTAAACACTTTCTCTCTTAGCGCCAAACTTCAAGGCTATACGTCTACTTAAAATCCTTTTCGGTTCTTCGGAAATTGAATCAAGCCGACCCTTTAATTCTATTTTCACTGCAATGCGCTACTCCGATTATTTGAACTCCCAGACTTTAATTGCAAAATCCTATACTTTATAAATAACATCTCATTTTAAGGTCACGCGATCGCTCCCCCCCCCCCATATTTTAGCCTCACATATATATATATATATATATATATATACAGAGAGAGAGAGAGAGAGAGAGAGAGACAGGGGGGGAGAGGGATCAAAAGCGAGCATCGGGTCGTAGGGACGAACATCGCCACCCGTAGACCAGTGATGGTTCAAATTTTCCTTGTACGTAATTTAAGGTACTTTTTAAGATGATAAAAATTTTAAAATCCTAAAAGTACGTGCTCAGTTCAACGCTCAAAAACCAATAAATGAATAAATAAATAAAAATGACTTGTTAAAATACGGGCAATGCAGCCGAGAATAGGATTTCATTTTGCGTATTTTAAGGCATTGTTTCTAGCGTTATATGACAATACCATTTCGCCTCAAAAAAAGTTTGGAACTTGTCCCAAATAGATCGTGCTTTTCTTTTCTCTTTCACGGTTTCCCGTGTGTTTTCACTTACTTTTTTATTTATTTATTTATTTATTTCGTTAGAGTAAAACTGGGGGGGAAAATTGTTACTAAAATCTTGTCACTTTTTCCCCCGTCCCACAACACGCAAATGAAATATGTTGACACTTTTTTTATGTTGAACGCTTAGGTTTCAACTGTATGAAAGCATTTATTTTTAAATCTTTTATTAAATGGAGTTTAGACGATAGGCGACGCACATGACTTCCTTTAACATTTTTAATAAACGTGTTACGAAATCGGGAAAGGCAAAATTCATTCTCTCTGGGTCTAAGTTTTCCGTTATCGACTGCTTAAATACACGGTAAATGTTAAAGAGACACAAAAAAAACCTTCTATTGACAGGAATTTAGCTATATTATCATGTATATATATATATATATACAGTGCTCGATTTCTAGAAATAGAGGTGCCGGAACTGTAACCTTCCGGGGTGTATGGGGGTATTCCAAATTATTGGTCTTAAAACAAGAAATCTTTGGTTATACAAAGACTTGAACATTTTATTTAATTCCAAGTTTCATTTTGTAAAGCAAGTACAAAAATATGTTGTAGTAAAGTAATAAAAGAATTAAAAGTCATTAAATAAATGTTTTTAACTGTCGTCATTTTTTTTCTAAAGAGAGGTACCGGAACGCCGTTCCGGCGCGTTCTGCCTCAAACCGAGCGCGGTATAATGGGAGTTTCGAGAATCTGAGAAAAGAAATGATATAAGAAAGATAATTTCCTTATTTGTACAACTGAAATTCGTTTTATTAATTTCCACCGACAAATGAATGAAAATATTGAAATTTTATTAGGTGTTGCCAGTATAAATAAGTATCTGGGCATCGTCCCATGATCGCTGACTTTCTTAATTAATATCAAGCGTAAACACTTTTTTTTTACATTCTTAAGGACAATGAAATCATAAATATTCGTAAATGAGCAGTTCTTAAGTTAAGTTGACGGCGTCATGTAGGTTCGCAAAATGGCAATAAGCTTTCTCGAATTTTAGAGATTCCAACTTTATAGTGTAGTGCAACGGTGCGCAATTTCTTTTTTTCGGACCTCGATCCACATTCTTTACCAAAAAAAAATCACTCGACCCTCAACGAAATATTTTTGAACGCTTCAATACGCGTCCACCATAATCGACTTCCTTCCCCGGTCTGACTACTCTTTTCCGTCTTCATCGAAATAATGCGCACTAAATTCGTATCTAGATTGTTCGAGAAGTTTTTAAGCTCAGCTCACCAATTTTCAATGTAGTTCTTTCCCGCCAATTTCTTCAAGGTTGCTCAGTTCCATTAATAGCTCACACGTTGTCCGCACACACGCGCTTGCCGCATTACGTGAATAATCCCGGCGTTTAACTTTTTAGTCCGATTTTATGTAGAAAACCCCCTTTTTTGCCCCTTATCCTCACACACACACACACACATATATATATATATATATATATATATATATATATATATATATATATATATATATATATATATATATATATATATATATATATATATATATATATATATATATATATATATGTGTGTGTGTGTGTGTGTGTGTGATAATATTATTAATAACCTTTAATCGCCCTTTCTGAACTTTCTTTCTCATCTGGTAACCTTTCCGACGCCTTGGCGAGATGCTTCGCCTTTCCATATACTAACTTTCTCCGCCAATTCTGGCAACCTCTCTTTGACCTAATTCTAAATTCGCCCGCTCCTCAGAGGCGAGGCTGGCTTCGAGTGATTAAGATGTGCCGCTGTTTTTCGTCAATAAACTTCAGTTATTCGTTGTGATTTGGAATCTTTTTGTTTCGGCCTCGATCGCAGCATTTTCAGGAGATGACCATTCGGGTTATTTCATCAGCCGACAGGATGAACACTATGAAGATGTCATTGTTCCAGTTCGTTTTCAGTTTCGAATTCGAGTTTTGTTTTCCGCCTGACCTCGCCATTGTTCGTCATTGACTGCGCCATCTTGGAAGAAGAATGGTACCAGTGCTAAAACATCCATAATTCAACTAAGCCTCCAAGAAGTGATTCGAGTTTTTTATATGTGAGCGACAGTCATCAAAAAATTCATTTCAAGAAAACAATTATGATTTCCTGTGTGTACGCCGAACGCTGTACAGAAAATCGTGGAAGCTCCTATAAGCTATTTTTCAAGATCACCATCAGAGTGTTTTTCTCTTTAAAAGTTCTTATTTAGTATTGTATTTTATAGTACAAAAGGGGTGTTAAGCAGGTCAGTTATTATATAATTTTTTGTAATTTTTAGTATTATATAAGCAAGATGAATACTGCCAAAGTAAATGTTTAATTGTGATGACTCTTTTAGAATTCCGAATGTTGAGACCGAAATTAACATTGTGACCTTTGAAGATGGCACTATAGATATAGACTCCTGGTTATTCTATTTTAACAAAAAATGTATCGAGGAAAACAAAGATGATGAATGGAAATTCAAATTTTTTTTCACGATTTCTAAAGGGAAAAACTTAACGTTTATATTCAAAATTTTTATCAAATTAATAATTTTGCTGAATTAGTAACTGTGTTAAAAGAAAATTTCTTCATCCCTGCCTATTTATTATTTGGCAAACTTCCTTTTGATTCTCCAATTGACCAAAATGCTTATCCTCCACTTAATGAAGCAAGAACTTTAGCTAAAACCAAAACTCTTGAATACCACCAGAAAAATAAGACGAGATATGATACTAGATTTGAGGAATCTAAATTTCAACCTTGAGACTTAGTAATATGTGAAGAATTCGAATACCCAAACATTAGAAAGTTAACCTCACTTTCTCAGGACCTTACCAGATTATTAATAAATTATCTGAAGTTAATTATGAAATTGATAAAGAAAATTACCACACGAAAAAACCCACTGAAATTGTACATTCATCAAAATTGAGATTTTACTGTTCACCTGAGAAGTTCAAACTACACTACGAATAAGTCACCAATATGTAAATCATTCAGCTATCCTTAATCTTTCTATTTTAGCATTCCTGTCCTATCGCCCCCCCCCCTAGTTAATTTTGAAGAATCCCCGTGAGTGTAAGTGAAGCTCACATATTTCTTTTTTAACTTTTTGAAGCTTACTCATTTTATATGAAAAATACTATGTACTAAATAAATATTACTGATTTTTATACTGGGGTTTCTACTCACTGTCCTCCCTGTTTCTTCGCGCTGTTCAAATGTTCCCTTTGAACAGTTGTCTTTCCCTCTCATGTTTGAGAAACTTGCCTGCTCCTTTTCATTTTGTGCAGTTTGCTCAACTTCAGTTTCAGGTTGGAAGCACCTTTCCTTTGGTAAACGCTCACGAGGATGTACTCACAACAGGTCACATACCTCAAATTTATATTTGTATTGAATTTTTTTATGCTTCATAATAATTGAATGTTAGTGTCAATTGTTGGAATTGGTATTTTTCTTCGAATTTTTGCAACATCGGGTACCAGACATTTGGTATTGATGTTGAAAGATACATTTTGACAGCATTTGGTAAATTTATTCTATTAATTGCTGAAAGAATAATTTTCATGTATTTGTTTACATGATCAAGAGAAAAATTGAAATCAATAACTAATATGAAACGGACTATAAACGACCAAGAACAATATTTTTCTAAAAAATTGACTACAATCCGGGAGATCTCCAAAACAACTAAACCATACTACGACAAAAGACTGTGAATAAAAACAACTTTTGTGTTTTTTACAACTAGTTGAACTTTACCCGTCCAGGACTCTAAAAACTTTTCAAAGACTGTGATACACATGTCAGGGACTGAAACTTGCACAATATTTTTTCTTGTATTTGTATTTGGAACATCTTTACATCTGTTGTTATTAGTGTTTTCATTTAAGTGTACCATTCCATTTTTATTTTACTGCAGCTATTTGTTTTTTAAAATTATGCCATACTATTATATTTTTCAATTGTATATTTTAACATAAAAATTTGTGATTTTCGAGCCAGCTTCAACATAATATTCTAACTACTAATTTTCATGTTCTCACTATCTGGAGTGTCTTGGTGTCGACGGCCGCGGCTCCAATCCATTTTAGATGGGGGGGGGGGGGGGGGATTCTGTGATAATATTATTATTAACCTGTAATCACCCTTTCTGAACTTTCTTTCTCATCTGGTAACCTTTGCGATGCCTTGGCGAGATGCTTCACATTTCCATATACTAACTTTCTCCGCCAATTCTGGCAACCTCTCTTTGACCTAATTCCAGATTCGCGCGCTACTCAGAGGCGAGGCTGGCTTCGGTTGATTAAGATGTGTCGCTGTTTTTCGTCAATAAACTTCAGTTATTCGTTATGATTTGGAATCTTTTTGTTTCGGCCTCGATCGCAGTATTTTCAGGAGATGACCATTCGGGTCATTTCATATATATAAATATACATATACATATATATAATATATATATATATACATACACACACACACACACACACACACACATATATATATATATATATATATATATATATATATATATATAATATTGTTAAATTTGGACCTGTAAACCGGCAGGAGGGTGCGAGGGGGTCCACACTCGAAGAAAGGAGTTTCGAGGCCATACGAAGAGGAGGCTCGAGCGCCGACGTTAGAGGGATAAAGTTTCTAGAAGTGAACGGGGGACAAACCCCTGAGAGTTTGGCCTAGCGTAAAGCCGCTGTGAGGAAGGGGAGGCGATTAGGCCTATTACGGAGACGGCGCGGTGATAGGAGAGCTCCCGTGTAGGACGGTTCCTGCACCAAACAAGGGGTTTTATGTGCGAGCGGTCCTAGTCTGTTGTCCAAGTTTGTTGAGTGCTTGGCATTAGTGTCATTACCCCGAGAAGTCGACTGTTAAATGCTAATAGTCCAGTCAACGATTAATTCTAGGTGGTAAGTCATAGGGCGGAAGAACTGTCTTCAGAACTTTGTTAGGACTAGTTAGGAGGTAACATACTAAAAGTCCCCGGTCCTGAGGTGGGTGCGAAGGGGGAGGGAGCCTTAGAAGGTCCCGTTTTTTGGTTTTTCGCTTATAACTCGAAAATGGTTGATCCTACAAAAAAAATTCTTATATAAAAATTAAAGCTGGCGAAATTTTCTACAAAATGTATTTATATATATATATATATATAAAGTTTATTCGTATCTTCAATAATTTCTGAGAAATGAGCCGGAGAAAAATGATGATTTAATTTATGAAAAAATGAATTTTACCCGCCTTTTTTCGATAAACCTCTCCTCTGGAATTCTTTACCGTCAGTTTGAGAGACAAACCTTAGGAATGAACTTGTACAGGATTAAAGTTCCTTCAAAACGAATATATTATTTAATGTTTTACCTTCATCTGATCAAAATTTAGAGCAATTTCGTGATTTCCTACGAATTTCGAAAAATAAGCCTCAAAGCTGTAGTTTGCACTTTTTGTCATTTAAATGGTTAAGCCATCCGTAAAAATGTTGTGTAAAGTGCAATACCTTCGTAACACTTCGGGAAGAAGGTTTTGGTGTAATAAAAAAAAGTACATAACTGCATTAAATTAATATAGTGTAAATGTAAGATAATTTTAAAAAATTTAGGTAACAGTACAAAAAAGAATGGTAATGTAAATTTGGTGAAACAACTTTAATCACACCAATTTTAAGAAAACAAATTATGTTGAAAATGTAATTAAACTACTTTCCATCGCTTTGAACGGGAGGGTCCAGGGATTTCCTCAGATGGTGGGTCGTCTTTACTGCGAATGTCTCCTCCGCATCTTCTTCCATTTCTGTAGTGACGGGAAGGGGTTCAGTTTCTTCCACGTCCTCATATGCGCTATCCAAAAACAGGGATACCATTAGTGCAATACCCATGACAGTTATAGCAAACAGTAGGGCAGTTCATCGATGCTATCCTGCACCCACATTTGCCACTGGTACAACCTTTAGTGCACCGGCAAAATATCATATTTAGGATATCATCTGCCTCGAATGGGTCCTTCGTTGGTATTGGATAGAGATGATTCCCTTTCCGTTCCCACCCCTACTCTTCAGGAGGAAGCTCTTTTCCTAACCACAGTTGGACCTGGTGGTAACATCGATACAAATGTTGCGTAGCTGCTCCCTCAGTTGGCGGAAGAGAGGAAATGTCTGGTTTGACATTTGAAACTGACTTGATAAATGTGTCGTATCGTAAGCGGTTAAGAGAGGTTTCGTTTGACTTAGCACCGTACTCCACCAACTAGGAGAACTGCCAAGTCTACATCTTCTCCAATGACAGCAACAAAAGAATTATTTTTTGATTTCTCAGTCGCGGTTCTCACAATCAAGGAGTCAGCATCACTTGTTGTTTCTTGTGTGTTAATTCCATCAATCTCAAGTTGATATTTAAGTATGGAAATCAGTCTCATTTTATTGTTCTTGATGGAGAGAAACTAGTCTTGTTTGGCGTTAATTATTGTATCCAAACTGAAAACAATATCAGTGAATATGTTTTCACGATACCGGCGTACCTGTCCTGCTGTCTTGGAGCTGTTGGTTGAGATGGAGTATCCATCAAAGACAACTGTACCGCTCTTTCCAAGGTAGTGGCTCTTGATAAATATCACGTAAGATTGACAAATTGTAAAAACTTGCTGATCTTGGCCAAATCACTTTGTGCAACAGGAATCCTCCATCAAGAACTATGTCAAAGATTGGTAGGTGGCAAGGCTTTTTGGTTGGATCAAAAAGTGTGTAAAGAAGTGGATTTGTTTGTTTTTTTCATTCCGTTTTCACTGAAGAAAGATAGAGGGAATGAATCAAGCTCAAATTTCAAAAAAATTATCAAGTCTTCATCGGTTTGTTTGCTGATTGAAATTCGTTGAAACAGTAAGAGAGGGTCTACTGGAACCTTTTCATTATTAATTTTGACTGAAGAATTCATTGATGATAGAGGGAGACCCATATTTTTACGAGATAACTTGATTCCTGAAAGCGAGTTGCCTTCAGTTTTCATCATTGCCTGCTTGCCAATCTCGACAAGCATCGTAGCAACTGATTGTGTCATCACCCACAACTCCGGTAAATATTGACAATATGTCGCTAATAACACTGAAGGGATAGTGATTTTCAAATTATGCTGTTATTTTAGATACGTCTTGTGCATTTCTATTCTGACGGGCAGACCTAAAATCAACATGTTGCTCTGGTGTGGCAAATGAAATACCACAAAAGTCTAATGAAGAGCAAATGCCATGGGTTGCACTCATCCCTACTATCCACTTGCTTATAACACTGTCCGTGATACCTCGCCCGCGTGCCAATCTACCAGTGGTTTTGAAGCTTCGCATTAATGTGGTTTCAATGGTCATGTCTGACCAGACCCCATACCAGAAGCGATCAGACCTTCGGATTGCAAAATAACCAGAACTGATAAATTTCTTATACTCTGCTGACATTTTGGATGAAAGACTCATTATATCCTGCAGGTATAGCTGACAGGATTTCGCATATGGAAAGTGCCCACATGCATGGAAATAAAATCTCATTTTCTTCGCGCAATTAATATGGGCGTTCCAAATGCCTGACCTTTCGTACACCAATGCGTTGATGTACTCGTTCATCAAATTCACCATTTTAAAATACTGAATCCAGGGTTTTGATGTTGTTCCTTGTCCCTCAAGCTGTTTCATTGCTACCCCGAACTAAGATACCAGCGATTTCATATATATATATATATATAATTTCTTTCAATGAGTCTAGTGATGGAGCCTCGTCCATAAAAGCATTCATTATGTCACCAGCAGCTATACGTTCTTATTCTGTGATTCCCACTTGAGCAAGTATGATATTTGATAAAGCATTTGTATTAACAAGTGTCCTCGGATTGCTCTGGCTAAAGCATGCCCTTGGAGCATTTTATCAACTGAAATGGGAGCATAGACGGTTGTAAGTCTTCCTACAGACCGCTTCCACTCATGAGGTAGCCGATGCATCCCAAATATGACATTGGTAGATGGGATCCACAAAGCCGTATTACGCAAGAAGAAAGCTTTGAATCACGTGGTTCTGCTGCCACTATTTCTCGTGCTTTCCAATACAAAGGTTGATCAAACGTTAGAATGATACTCTTATGTTAGATTTTGTCTTCTACTAACGTTCTAAAAGGGGACATGACTACACTAGGGTCAAATAAATGTGCTTGCAATTTGTTGCTTTTAGAATTAAAAAATAATATTTTTTTAAGTTCAAATTGAAAGTACAATTCGTCAAAATTGACACCTTCGTGAGTCTATCAAGTATTTTATCAATTTTAGCGAATTTATGTATATAATTCAGTAGGTATGGTTTAATGAAAGAACATAATCTGAGTGTATTAAAATGTTCATGTTGGGTGCTATTTGCATTAACCCCCCCCCCTCCCTCCAATCACCTTAAGAATAGAAACACAAAGCATAATTACGAGAGGTTTCATTTCCACATATAAAGAATTTTTGTGGATGGCATAACCATATAAATAGCGAAAAGTGCACACTACAACTTTGAGGCTTATTTTTCGAAATTCTTAGGAAATTACAAAATTGCTCTAATTTTTGATCAGATGAAGGTAAAACATAAATAATATATTCGTTTTGAAGGAACTTTAATCCTGTACAAGTTCATTCCTAAGGTTTGTCGCTCAAATCGACGGTAAAGAATTCCAGAGAATTATATATATATATATTTATATATATATATATATATATATATATATATATATATATATATATATATATATATATATATATATATATATATATATATATATATATATATATATATATATATTTATTTATATATATATACAGGGTTTGTATAAAAAGTATGGGAAAAGTTTCGGAAAAGTAAATTTATTTGAGATATCGCTACAATTCCTCAAAAGTCTTCAAAATACATCCCTTATATTAAAATACAGTAAAAGAAAAGTTCCTCAAACTGCACAATATTAACTGTACTATATTCTTTAGAATGTTCTATTAGATGTAATTTGAATATTTTCTTCTACATTATTTTGTCTATAGAAATATCCGTTGCGATTTTTTTATAAATATATTTTTCCTTTTTTTTTACATCAATTGCATACATTGATCGTTGTATTTATTATAAATCTATAAACAGTGGCTCCCAAAAGTATTCGTGCACTTACGATTTTCAATGAAATAGGGGTCTATCCATTAGTTAAAATGAATATTTGAGAATGGGTATTTAATAATAAGATCTAGAATCTATTCTTAACAAAACTGCATGAAATATTTTAAAAACATAGTAAAACTTTATTTTTAAGAAACCAATAATCAAAAAGTAGCAAAAACTTTATCTCACAAAAGTCATCGGACACTTGTAAAAAATCTCTGCATATTAGAAAATATTCTAATTTTTCATTAAATTAATATTTATTAGGATATCCTTTAGCTTCCACAACAGGTTTTAAACGTCTGGGAAATAGATTGCACTAGTTCTTTTGTAATTTCTGTATCAATGTTCATCCATTCTTCCATCATAATTGTTTTTAGTTCGCTTTTCGTGTGAATGTCGTGTTTTCGTACTCGAACCTCCAGTTCTCTCCAAATGTTCTATTGGGTTTAAATCTGGCGATTGAGGTGGTGTTTTAAAAACTTGTGGACAATTATAGAGACACTAGAGGCTAACTTTGAGAGCCGTGTGCTTAGGATCGTTATCTTGATAAAAAAAAAAAACGTTGTTTCCAGTACCCAAAGTTTGGGCTGATAATTTTAAATTGTCTCTTAAAATATTTATATAAACCGCCTGATTCATTATGCCATCAATAAATACCAAATTACCTAGGCCTGATGCTGACATGCACCCCTACACAAGGACACCTCTACCGCCATTCTTAACTGTTCCTATTAAGTTCTTAAGATTAACTTCCTCATTTTTTCTTCTCCATACAATTATACGCTCATCGGAACCAAAAATGTTAAACTTGCTTTCATCAGTAAATAAGGCATTATTCCAATACGTTTGGGTCTTATTTATCATTGATAGTACGAAGGAAAGCCTATGCTTTCTGTTTTTCTCACTCACAAAAAATTTTCTACGGCCATATAATACAGCCCATATAATACAGCTGCTCTGAGAACTCGTCGAAAAATTTTAAGTGAAATTGAAGTAGAAAATGTTTCATTAAATTCTGCAGAAACTTTTACGGCACTCAAACTTGGATTTTTCACAAATTTTCTAATTATAAATCTCTGATCACGTTTTTTTAACTTTACCGGACGGCCTTTTCTTACCTTGTTTTCGATCCGATTTTCTTCTTTAAAGCGTTTTTTCACATACTGAACAGTAGAATGGGATAAGTTAAGTAATTTAGCTATATTCCGAACTGATTTACCACTACTTTGATGAAAAACAATCAATTTTCGAATGCTGTTTGTTGTTTCTTCATGACTGCGAGCCATTTTTACATAATAAATAGAATATTTCAGAGTAGACAAACAAAAATTAAAGCCAAACGATATTTTAAATGCCACCACAATTCAAAAATTAAAGCAAAGCGCCGGACGATAATTTTAATTATGAATTTATCCTAAAATGTTTCAGTGTAGGATAACTTTTGTGAGATAAAAATTTTGTTACTTTTTGATTACTGGTTTCTTAAAAATAAAGTTTTACTATGTTTTCAAAATATTTCATGTAGTTTTGTTAAGAATGGATTATAGATCTTATTATTAAATACCCATTCTGAAATGTTCATTTTAATTAATGGATAAACCCCTATTTCTTTGAAAATCGTAAGTGTACGTACACTTTTGGGAGCTACTGTATATAAACCAGTTCCGTAACTGCCTGACTGACATAACCCGCACAGACCAAACCGCTGGGCCTAAAGAGCTGAAATTTTGCCTGACGATTCTTCTTATAGTGTAGGGGTGCACTAAGAAAGATTTTTTAAAAATTCCTCTTAGATTTTATAAAATTAAATTTTTAAACTGTTTTAGTAACATTTTTAAGTTTGTATTTAAAATAATAATTTGAGGGTTATAAAATTTATATCACAAGAAAGACCATAAAAATTCCTTTAAAATGAAATCTTTTTCGAATCTTTACCTCCCTTTTCGGATTTTTTGTGAATTTTTAAAGATTAATTTTTAGAATTTAATTTAAATGCTGATCACGTGATTTATTTTCTGGTACTTTAAATTAATTTATCGTCACATGCATAACAACGTATTAGACAAAAATATTTTTTTTCTTCCTAATGCGGCAGACGATTGTACATTATCGAAAAAAATATTAAAATGCAGTAAAAGATATGCTCCTCAAACTGTACTATATTAACTCTTTTATATTCTTTAGTATGTTCTATTGGATTTAATTTGAATATTTTCTTATACATTATTTTGTCTATAAATATATCCGTTATGAATTTTTTATAAATATACTTTTTCGTTTTTTTTCATCAATTGTATACATTATCGTTGTATTTATTATATATATATATATATATATATATACATATTTATTTATTTGGCATTAATTGCATACATTGACCGTTGTATTTAATTTGAATGTACTCCGTAGCGAAGTGCGGGCTTTCGGCTAGTATATATATATATATATATATATATATATATATATATATATATATATATATATATATATATTATATATATATATGTATGTATGTATATATATATATTAAAAGTAATATTAAAAATACAATAATGAAGAGAAATTAAAAACATTATCATCGTAATAGAATGCTTTACGTAAAGTCACGTGAAAGCCACATGTGAGCACATGAAAGTCACGTGTGTTGACAATTTAGAAATATTCAATTAAACACTTTTAAAAATTTAAGAAAATATTGCGGTTATGTTAGGTATTTGCTTTGAAAAGTCCGCTTTGAAAGCAGACAGTTTTGAACATATCACTAAGCATGCGTCGAGTTTGCAACTTTCCGAAAATACTAAATTTGACATTATTGTAATATCTGGTTAAAATATATATTATATGGTTAAAATATAAATATATATATATCAAAAATAATATAATGAAAAACTGTTTTACTGTGAAAAAGATTCTCCGATTCAATTTTTTTTAAATTAACGACGATGAATGAATCACGGTGAATGAATGATTCACTCGTGTTTACATTTTCAAGTTCTGAGTATATAAAATGAATACTTCTTATTAATTTAAATGAAACACTATGATAACTCGAAAGGTAGAGGAAAAGAGATAATTTTCTAATGAATATGAATATCACAACAAAAATGCGTTACAATGAAAGTATATTTTATGCTGAGAACAGTTTTAAACGTTGGCGAGCTGTTTTGAAATTGTCATAACCGTTTATTACAACCGTCTAAAAATCGAAATAAAGTTGCTTTGTGTCTATATTACGTTGTTTCTAATAAATTATTTGGGTTTAGATAGCAAATAATCTTTTTTAACTTTACTTTTAACTTGTTAAGCCTAACTCATAAAACAAAATGGATGCCATAGGCTGATATATTTATGAAGCGGTCGCTCCGGAAGCATTCCAGATAGAGGGATAGATCTGGGCTATTATTAGGATAGATTCACCTCTTCCGAAAACCCAGAATTATAGATCCTTTTTAGAAAACTCGGAATCTCGATGCTTTTTTTTAACTCTGTTGCCATGAAGTGATTTCATCCCTTGCACATTTCTCAATATCTTTCTCTTTTTTTTAACAATTTTCATCATTCTTTTGAAAATAATATTTCAAGTCGGGAAAGAAGTACCCAGACAATGATAATTTCCTACGGAATACTTAATTGTGTGGTCTCGAGGTTAGCGAGGAAGTAATCCGTTTAGGAATGAATTACTTCTATTGGCTTTGTTTCTTATGGAATTATATATTTGAATGCACGGAAGGAAAATTTCATCAGATAGGACTAAATGTTTTTTGTGAGAGACAATTTTGAATAAATATTATTTTACAACTAAGCAACGGTTTATGAATAACATCATGAAAGTTCAAAATTTCTCTAAACATTGTAGTTGAATTCGTAATTATGATATAATCAAAATATGGTTAAAATTAAGAATGCTGAATTTAATTGAAATTATATATGTGTGTGTGAGAGAGAGTGAGTTATATTACATAACCTCTGTCTTTCTTTATTCCATTCCCTCTATATGATACGCTTAGGGTCATTCTATATAGCCGAAAAATTATATATTTCAAACAAGAAGAATATTATTCTATGTTCCAAACGTCGTAACTGCACATTTTCCAGAAAACAAAAACTGTTATACTGAATCCTATCCATAGGTCGTTAAAATACTAAGTTTTTCCGATAAGCTTCTAAAGTTATCTAAAAAAAATACGAAAATTTTAAATTTTCATATCAAGAAAGATTTTGCTACAGAAGGTGTGTATGCATTACATTTATTGCACTAAAATTGGTTTCATCTTATTTTTTTTCTGGATAAAACATAAATCCAGGCAATGAACTGCCGCAAATTAACTAAATGAAAACAATTTAGCTCTATGAAGTCATTTTCACCGAATTTCTCTCCTTCTTTTCCTTTTTTTTAAAGGATTCCTTTTATAATTGCCCCTCGGTTAAGGCAACAAGGCAACAACACATTGTAGATTTTTTTAAATGCTTTCAATGCACCAGACAGGGCCCGACATAGGAACTAAGGCTATCCGGGGTTCAAACCCTGCATAGGGGATATTTCCCCATGGAAGGACTTTTCAGCCTACAGATATGATGCGCCCATACCTGGCATAGACACGAGACCATTAAGTGGCGCTTGTCAGAAAACGAACCGAGAACCTTCCGTTCTGAATCCCGGTGCTCCAATCACTAGAATACTCCTAAATCATTCCATGCTCGCACATATTTTTCAGAAACTTTCATGACTCGTAAAACGACTGGAGAGGGACATTTCTAACATCCAATACAGTCACGAGACCCGTGGTTGTACTTCCCTGATGAAAAATTCTTAAGAGTGAAACTCATTTCCACTCTGCGGATGGATGCTTGTTTGTTTACACGGGCAATCGACTCATTCGTCCAAACCCTCCCATCTCGTAATTAAAATTAGTTTCGCTATTGGCCCACTTTTCGCGCGAGGTAATGAAACAGCTGTCTCGCTGTGTTTTCCGGAGGGCCCATCTCCCCTGTGGCGCGCCGCTTGTTGTCCTGCGGTAGCCATGGTTACCTTATCCCTTTCCGACACCGCAACCGCGACTGCCGTGCAATCCCATCGTCGGGAGATTGCCGCTCTGCCTGCAACAGAACCTCAACGCATTGCGGACTGGAGGCGTTCTTCCATTGGCGGAAAATTCTTAAATTCCGTGAACCAGAGAAATAAATGCGAACGACAAGGAGGGGGGGGGGGACCAGTATTACTAAACTTTCTGGTTTACAGGATGGAAAACTTGACACTCAGTTTCAAAGCTCAAATCATGAGAGGTTTAATGGCTATATCCGCTTACTAGCAACACCGACATATTAGAATAGCATACGATATATATATACAGGGTGTCCATAGTTAAAGTTCCACTTTCAAAAGGCTGCAAAAAAAGAACCACTGATTAGAATGACTTCAAATTTAAACTGAATATACTGGAAGAAGCGGGGATACGATTTGGCATAATAATAAAAAAAAGTTCCAACCGCTTACATCGCCATCTATTGATACATTTTGGAACCTTTTTTATTATGGCAAATCATTTCCCCCCTTCTTCCAGTATATTCAGTTCAAATTTGAAGTCATTCTGATCAGTGGTTCTTTTTTTTTGCAGCCCTTTGGAACTGGGACTTTAATTATGGACACCCTGCATATATATATATATATATATATATATATATATATATATATATATATATATATATATATATATATATATATGTGCGTGTCCCAACTTTTTTAGATACGGACCGTCTCTCGGCCGATATTTTGCTTTGAGTTGCGAGCTAAAATTCGAGTTACGAGTCAGCTTCAGATACCCCACGGCTAGTTTGCGTAGTGGAAGGTATCGCATTGTTCTCGTCAAATGAGCACACGAGAAACATATAATATTTACAGCCTTTATGTACAATTATTATACAATTATATACTTATTATTCTAAGACTTCCAGTCTAAAACCGAGAGATTAACTCTCAACAATTACAAGGGGCAGAACGATACGTTCACACTTGAGTCGACCGCCGATAACGAACAGCGTCCAATTTCTCATTTCAAAAAAATTCTAAAATGGGGGAGGAAACAGACTTGATTGGACAAGTTGCTGTTGATTCACTCTTGCCGAAATCGTCTAATCGCTGCCTCGCTTTGACCCAGATGTCGAGCAATTCTTCGATTTCCGAAACACCAAGCGGGACACGATATAGTAACAAGGTCCTCTTGGGTTCATTCCAGCCGGTGATGTTAGACCACAGCAGACAACCACTCCGCGTACCCCCCCCCCACACACACACACACGCACACACACGCACACAAGCAGCTTCTTTCAATCCGATGACACGACCTCTTTCAAACTCTAAAATATGCTCGTAATGGGCATAAATCCATCGGCGAGGCATTGTTACTGTCGACGTAAGATATACGCAGTTAAAATGCAACAGAAATTTTGAACATCAGATCGGGAATCGCTCATTATATACACCTGCTGGATGCGCAGTTCTGATGCGCTGGAGCTCCCGCTATTCATTCGTTATATATATATATATATATATATATATATATATATATATATATAAAGGTTTGCAGGGTTAGCATCGCTAGGTCACGGGATTTTTTTTTTTTTTTTTTGAGACAGGAAAAAAAATAACTCAAAAAAACAGCCAACAGGTGGCACTGAGTTACACAAGTCAAAGAAAACATACGCAAATAACGAAAAGAATGCTTCTAAATCATTTATTACAGCAGTAGGTGTTCCACATGACCCACCACCACAGGGGATAAGGCATTGCAGTCTAGTCACAAATCCAGCAACGGCAGAGTGCAGCTGGTCCGGATGTATACACAACACCTCTCGGCGGATCGCGGAACACTGGTGAACTGGTTGTGGATTAGGAGCGCGCGTTCTTATAACCGTCTCATTTGCATATTTCCACAGAATTCGCTCGTACCAGCGCCACCTGTCGGCTGTTTTTTTAGTTATTTTTCCTGTCTCAAAAAAAATCCCGTGACCTATCGGTGCTAACCCTGCAAACCTTTTTTTATTTTGGTTATTTTTCCGGTTTTTATGAATATTTAAAGTTTATACGGACTTTTTTCCCACCCGGTATATATATATATGCTATTTACTTTGTTATTGTTGTGTTGAATTCTATAAGTATACGCATTTGTATGTCTTGGTAAATAAACACTAGGGAAAGTGAGCGATTAGTATGCGCATCAGCCGCTCACGCCAAATCTCCGAGCACGCCCGTGTGTGGATTGATTTGGCACGAAAACTCGGCTTTCGTGACTCCGTGCCTCATGTGCGTTCGGAAGCAGTGTCGAAGCGAGCCACCGGTCGGAAATTTATTTCGCAAACCACTCCGGCAGTCTTACACACACGTGTCATTAGCATAGATATTATGCCATAATGGGACAAACATAAAGATGAATGCCAGCTACTTTTTTTCATCACTCTTATTCCGCGTCAAAATACGAAGGGTTGAACGAAGCCGTTCTTCTCCTCGTCTTTTTGAATGCTGAATGGGGTTGAAGTATCTTCTGGAGCTCAAAAAGTTTTTGAATCGAAACATGAATAATTAAATGTCCCGCCATCCATTTGGCGTGACCGGTTTTTTTTTTTTTCGTGTGTGTGTGTGTGTGTGTGTCATTATTGCTAGGTGTACCCGTCACCCACTTTTATCGATAGCAGCCTGTCAGAAATGGGAATCGAACACACGACCTCAGGTTGGATGTTTTGGTTTCGAGCGTTATGGTTATCTTTTGCACCACGAGGACTTCCATGGCCGATCGCTAGCGCCCTAGCCACTCTGACGTCATCAGCCGTGACATGAGGGCTCACTGACTTTACTCTGTGTAAACCTCGATCGTCGTTTTCCTTTAACTAAATGTCTCGTAGAGTTATTCATAACTGGAGAAATAGCTCTTAATTTTATCAGGTTTATTATAATATCACTATCTTGGTTAATAATAAAGTACATAAGTTTGTTCCGAAGAACGCTGATAACATTCATAAGAGAGGGGTCATAATCAAAGTTCAAAAGAGACCCCGTCTCTCTCTATTCTTTCCGCTCGCACGCGTCCTTTTTGCAAAGTCCAAGTCTAGTCTCTTCTTTTCCTCGCTGTCACCTCTATTTATGCCTTTTTCTCTCTTTCGCTAACAATCTCCATCTTTCCACACCTCGAACACCCGACCTTCCGGTTCCGTCCTACGTAGACCACCTATGGTGAATTTCAACGCCGCCGTCTTTTCGCTTTCTCGCATGCCGCTAACGGTCTTCACTAACCATTCTGTCAGACTCTCGTCTCCCATTCCTAAGTGGAATTGATGGACGTGAGTAATAGCGTCTTCAATGTGCCCAAATGAAACGTAAACAGGTGTCGAACGATATACACCTTTGGAGAAGTGCGGCAATAGTTGAAAAGGACGCAAGTCATTTAGAAAGATTTGTGAAACCATTAGCGGCGCGTTTCTACTTTGGAAACGTCGGCAGGAAAGAAAATTCGTCATGGATGGTTCGAGAAGGCGCTGAGAAGAATGGATAAAGACAGGACGCGGGGAACGAAGAGGATAGAATATTTTTGGACGGTTGAAGGGTCAACATTCGTAAAGAGACAGGGTCTCGTACGGACTTTGAATAATGAGCCCTACTCTCATGGTGGATTTTACGTTCGTCGGAACGAAACTTTGTAAATGACTTATTTAACCGAGATTTTAATGTGTTAATAAACCAGATGTAAATAAGAGTTGGTGCTACAGTTATAATTACTTCTACAATGATAACGATTTGTCGGATCTCGACTATAAAGGTTAACACATTCTAAATGATGTGTCTATGGTCCCAATTATGAATGTCAGACGTGAGTCTGACAGTCTGTCTGCCCTCATGGCACGGTTGTAGTCTAAACCCTCTGTAAGCTGTACTGTAATGTATCTGAAAGCTACTTCGGTATCTGTAGTCTAAACCAGCTTACAGATGGTTTAGACTAAAGATACCGAACCTACCTATGGCATTCGAAACAACTATTTTGGTGCTCGGACGACCGATTTTTGAGAGACTGGATTTAAATGGCCTTGCAATGTAATAATTATCAGTCGATTTATTTTTTTTATTAATTTTTATTATTTATTAATTTTTATTATTTATTAATTTTATTAATAAGAGTTAATAAAACATTGTAAATAAAACACAACATTATATTGTATTAAAACATCAGTAATGTTCTTTCCTCGGGCATTGTCACCATGAATCAAGCCCACGAATCATGAACTTCGAATCCAGCATTTTACCCCCACTATCCCGGCGATCTGAGCGAATGAGTTCTTCTGAACTAGATTCTGAACATACAGAACAAGACTCATGAGTAAGTTTATTCCTAAAAATGAAGATTTGTATGCGTTTGTGGGGTATGTGACCCTCGAAGCTACCATTACTAGTTTTTTACAGTGTTTAGTACAGTGTTTTAGTACAGTGTTTAAAAGCAACATTCCCGCATTTTATTCTAGAGCGCGTTATGCGAATCAAGTCGTCGTACTTTTTTGTATGAAATGGCGTTATACGGAAGTCCATAATACGCCGGGCATGGTCAAAGTTAAATCTGTAGGTCGGGAAGTCATTCCGTGTGGATTGTAGGGGGTGGGTGGAGGATACGAGCCCTTCAAATGTCGCCCACTGGGGTACTCGGTTTCAATTCTATGTATACACAAATTGAAGTGGCATCAGGGGTTGGTGTTGTTTCCCTGTTATTACGGTGTCAAGAATCCAACAGTTTCACCGTGTAGAATGGACGAACGTCGACAGACAATGTATCTGCCGCTTTGATAAAAAAAATCCACAATAAAGTGCCAAACCCGACGAAAGAATTAACATTCAGAAAAGTTTAAACTGGGTTGACCTTCCAATGTGCTTTTATACAAGGTGCGCTCATAAAGTAACCGGACAATTTTTTATATATAAGAAAAATATTACTCACCGTCAAATAAATTTATCTCCTTCAAAATAATCGCCAAAGGAGTCTATACAAATTTTCCAACGTTTCTTCAAGTCACCGAAACATTGTTTATAGGCGTTGGAACTAACCGTTCGAAAAATACGCGTAACATTTGATTTAATATCCGAGACGTTTTCAAATCTCTGTCCTTTCCTAGTCATCTTAAGCTTCGGAAAAAGGAAAAAATCAGCTGACGATAAGTCGGGAGAATATGGTGGATGATTTATCACTGTAATTGAATGCTTAGCAAGACATTGTTGTACAGAAATTGCTGCATGGGGCCTAGCATTATCGTGTAAAAGAAACCATTGCCCAAAATCAAAACAGTTCCTTCTAAACTCACCTTATCCTGTTTCTTAATCGAAAAAGCACCTCTTTGTAAAAACACTGATTAATTGTTTCATTTTCAGGAACAAATTCGTGATAAATAAGTCCTTTGTAATCAAAAAATGCAAAATCCATGAAAGGACAGAGATGTGAAAACGTCTCGGATATTAAATCAAATGTTACGCGTATTTTGCGAACGGTTAGTTCCAACGCCTATAAACAGTGTTTCGATGACTTGAAGAAACGTTGAAAAAATTGTATGGACTCCTTTGGCGATTATTTTGAAGGAGATAAATTTATTTGAAGGTGAATAATATTTTTGTTATCTAAAAAAAATTGTCCGGTTACATTATGGGCGCACCTTGTATATTAAGAATTGCATTTCAAAACAATAAATATTTTCCCCCTAGACGAGGGCATTCCTGTATTTCAACATTGAATCACTTCTTAATATAAAAAAACCTAGAGTAAAATGCGGGAATGTTGCTTTTAAACACTGTACTAAAACAATGTACTAAACACTGTGAAAAACTAGTAATGGTAGCATCGAGGGTTACCTATCCCACAAACGCATACAAATCTTCATTTTTAGAAATAAACTTCAGGGAACACATTGTCAGAAACAGACTGACTCATGAGTCTTGTTCAGTACGTTCAGAATCTAGTTCAGAAGAACTCATACGCTCAGATCGCCGGGAGGGTGTAGGGTTAAAATGCTGGATTCGAAGTTCGTGATTCGTGGGCTTGATTCATGGTGACAATGCCCGAGGAAAGAACAATACTGATGTTTTAATACAATATAATGTTGTGTTTTAATTACAATGTTTTATTACCACTTATTAATAAAATTAATAAATAATAAAAATTAATAAATAAAAACTTCTTAGTATAAAAAAAAGGAGCGAGAGATTTAAAATTTGCCTACAGAAAAGGAAAAATGTAATCTGAAGGGCGGGCAGAGAAAAAAAAAACACTATTTTTAGACTTTAATTAAAGGATGTTAACGTAGCTTTTCCATTTTCCTTTCTGGTTTCTAAGTGACGCCTTTTCTCTAATTTGTTTGGTGTCCGCATGCCACCGATATGTAAATAAGCTCACTTCACCTCGTAACGGAGTAACTTCTAAATACGGTATTTCTTTTAGTATTAAAAAAGAAAAAAAAGTTGAAGGTCGATCCTGCGTTTCGAGTTCTCCTACGCACAAAGGATCAGGAATGAAAACATTTGTAGGCGGTTTGAGATGTCTCCATTGTAGCAAGTAGAAACCTTACCGCGATTTGGGATATTATGTTTGGTAGACGATCATTCATATTTATCGGCGAATTGAGCTTTATATCCATTATTTCGTCTGTGTTTCATTGACTTATTGACAACGGAAAAAGTTTATTTTTTTTTAATCTGTTCAACTTTGTAATATGTGGGGCGTGGTGACCAGGTCAACAAAGGCGTCGAAACAGTGATATATAATTACAAGATAAAAAGAACTTTTTATATACCATGTTTTTAAATTTTTCTGTTGAATCATATAAACTTGACAATTCTATGTATTAATAAATACTTTTTAAAATTTTTTTGATGAATTATCCCATCAACTTGAAAGAAAATGAAGTTAATTGGAAGTTAACTTACGTTTAACTTTTCGTTCCCGTCCCGGCCGATAGATGGCTACACCAGTCTACAAAACAAAATTAACTGAAACTGAATTCAATTCTACTTAAAGATGGCTAAAAGTATCAAAATAATGCATTGTCATCGTGTTCTGAGCTATTCTAAAAATTTCAAATGTCTAGCTAGTCGGGAAGTTAGTTAAAAATCGATTGCAAGATTTGGACTGGACAAACAAACGCACACAAACAAACAAGAAAGCGAGTTAATAAAAACATGGTAATAACAAGTTGCTTGTTCGATATCCTACGCTGACAAAACCGCCTATGTGTGCACTAATGGCGGTTGGTGCACAGAAAAAAAATCTGTCTTAGCTGCAATGTCCTCCAATTTCCCAAACATTACCTCTGGAGGTGCTGAACCGGTCCTGTTCCGGTCTCGTCCCTCGGTTCAAAATTACGGGACCGGTACGTTACAAACGGGTGTAGCGTGGACACACCCCTTGTGGTGCACTCGGGGCAACGCATGCAATGCAAGCGGCGAAGCGGTCACACTCTTCTGGGTCTACCCGGGAAAAGAGTATTGCTCAGCTCCCAGGCACTGGGGGAGAAAAAAATCTTTGTAAGATGTTTATTCTTCCATTTTCAATTAAATTTCACAAATTTTATTCATCGGTTTGTCCAGACTGGAGAGATTTCCATGTCCAGTAGAGCGGCGTATATTCGCTTCGCGATTACACTTAGTCACTACTGCCTGCCAGAGGCGAGGACCGAACTCGACATGAAGCTTTGGGGGCGTCCATTAATTACGTGAGGCGATTTTGGCGATTTTTCGACCCCCCCCCGGTGAGATTTCGTGAAATTTGGCTCGACCCCCCCCCCCCCCCCCCCTAATCTCACGTGAGATTTTACAAAATGCGTATTTTTAGTGTAAATACGTTAATCTGTGCTTGATTGCGTTGGATTTATTTTTTAAAAAAAATATAATTTGCTTAATTATTTTTATTTAAGACTAGTTAAGACTAGTATTTAAGACTACTAAGAGCGCAGTCTAGAATCACAGTGATAAAATCAAACTATAAATTACTTAAATAGGAACTACTAAAATTCGTAAAAGTATATTCATTCTAATTCAGTCCACGGGGACTCATGTGTGGTCTCAAGAGTGACTACTAGAACTGTTGTGTAGGATTTAGCCATATTTTAGAGTAGAAACATGTTTTACTTAATATAACTCAGTTTTCTCGCAATTTTACACTGTTTCTTGCGGAAAAAAAATTACGTGATATTTGCCGAGACCCCCCCTCTCCCCCACGTGAGACTGGGTGAGATTCGGCTCGTCTCCCCCCCCCCCTAAAAGTCTCACGTAATTAATGGACGCCCTCTTTCTGGAAATTTATAAATAAACATATACCACTTCTATAAAGAAAATCAGTCAGTGATCTAACTCGAAATGGACCTCTCTGGAGATTTGTAAATTAGCGTATACCTCGTCTTTAAAGAATATCAGTCGAGTATCAAATTCGCAATGAAGCTATCTGAAAATTTAACGCTCTTAGTGCCTAGTGACAGTATCCTGTAACTGACTGATAATAAGATGGTAAACTGCTATAAACTTTAGAAACCTTCTAAAATGGTCTATATTTTTATACCTCTTTCCTTAAACTTAAATAATCCGATAAAATAACCTTAGAAATATATACTTACAGTGATTTCCGCTTATAAGAATCACGTTTGTTATTACTGTTTTTGATTCTTATAAGCGGTTCATTCCTATAGCCGAAATTTAGGTTTTTGGACAGGCACACACACACCTATATATATATATATATATATATATATATATATATATATATATATATATATATATATATATATATTAAATAAAATACTCTTTAATTTACGTTAATTACCTTTTATTAAAATTATTTTTTATAATTTTAAAATTACAACTTAATTTTTAGACCTATAAGTAGATACACATGATTATAGTAAGAGAAGAAAAAATCCAATATTTGTTACAACACACCTGTTTAACAGTTTTAACATTTCAACTACAGGAAGGGTGCAAGAAAAAGTTTTCTATGGTAGTTTGACGTATTGAAGTTTTCCGGAGGCTGTTTATACCTCTTTCAATACTAATAGACTCAGACGAAGATTCACCTTCTAGCTTATGTTTCACGGTTTGATAACATGCTGAATCTACTAATGTCACATTTGCCTAAGTGATAGTGGACACTTCACCGAAGATTTATGTGTTTCAGGATCCAGAAAGTCGCAACCAGGATGTGGGAGGTGGAAAAAAGGAGTCCCTATTTTTGTTTGTCAGTGGAGAAAATTGAAATTGGACCTGGACGGGTAAAGATGCCCCCGGGTCAAGCTAATAGGACAGTGTTGTGCTAAAGCGTTTAAGGGGAAACTATTATGTTATGTCTAACAAAGAAAGGGATGAATTTTATGAATATATTCCATCCCATCTTATCAATCTTTCTTTAAAAAAAAAAGAAAGAACTTCGTGCCTTTTGAGGGTTTAAGGCGAAGAGTGTAAACTGATTCTTAAAACCGGTGGATTCTTTAAAGCGAAAATCTTAACATGGAAATAATACATTTATTTTTGTTTTCGCGATATTGATTCTTATAAACGGTTGATTCTTATAACCACTAATCACTATAAGCGGTGGTTAGTGTATATCTTTAAAAATATTTTTTAATATCAAGAATATATAATTTCCCGAAGAAAACGTTCATCTTTTTATATGGGTCCATCGCGAATTCCAAGTTAAGCCCCTATCCATTATTCTAATCGTTTTGGACGCTTTGAAAGGGGAAATTAACTAAAAATACTCCTTGACCTACATTAGCCGCACACGTGTCCTTTTTATACATTTTTGCATATCTTTCGGTCTAATTTGCTCCACTTCTCTATTAGCAGCTGGCAGTGTTTTCCATAAAAACTTCCCGCCATGCACGATTCGTTTACCAAGATGAATGATTTATTTTCGTGGGTATCCATTCTCGGACCCGAGGGAGCCACCCTATCTGGACAACGTTCGCATAAAGTAGATTAGGACGCCAGGGCCCGTTAATAAAATAGTCAGAACAAAATGGCGCCGACATTTTATGCTGTAGTACGAATAAAATATGATATTCGAGATAATGTTTGCGGCAGTATCTGTTCAACATTTCATTTACTACCTCTTACGTTCTCATTCCCTTTCGTTCTGACAATCAATCAATCAATATCAATATATATATATATATATATATATATATATATATATATATATATATATAGGTATATGTAAATATAGAATCCAAATTTGAAATTTTCTTCTATTTAATTAAGGATAGTTCTCTTCCATTCTTCAGTTCCGAGCATTCATTCTAAACTTCCTTTGAAACCACACTACAATATCTCCTCTTCCGAATCTTATCTTTCGAGTCTGCATTCTATTTACACACAACCGAGAACGACTCTCGCTCAGTGTATTGAAACCTACCAACATAATCTTACACAGTAGTGTTTACATGCCGTATCTCATTACCAAAACTGCAATCCATATCACGTAAGTTTGAGATTAACACTCATTCAATTATTTTGATTTTGTAGGAGCATCTCCTTAGAAAGTATTTTTTTCTACCTCCCCGAGTACAACACTTACTTAGAATAATCCTTCAAAATAATATCTGACAGCTGTTTCTGTACGTCAAAACTGCCTTACGGATATCCCAAGTGAACGTTTTACACCCTGTCAATCAGTTTAGTCTGTAAAAAACGTCTCCTTAAAAAGTGTCTGCGTCTCTATGTATAATTGTGATTTCTCAGAGTAATATTGAACATGTCTCACTATATGATGCTCTCGCCAGTCTTGCACACGTACTTGGATTAAAATAGCCTCTGCGTTTTATAGAGAACATCCTTGAACTCAAAACTCTGAATGATTTCGAATACCATCAACTGGGGTAACTTTGGCCAAACAAACCTATTATAATATATCTATATACTTATATACCTAATTAACCTATTACGTTTAACCCACCTATTGGTCCTTGCAATAAATAAGTGATAATCACTCTCCTTTGTCTAGATACAGCACATACAATCTATTTTCGTTTGTTGGGCCAAAGTTACCCTAGTTGACGGTAACCGAAAGCGAGAAAAGTTATTCAGTCACAGTCAATCAAAACTAAAACAGGCGATGAAGGCCTTGTTCACATTTACTTCCGGAACGTAGCGTCAGCGTTGAAAATTTCAACGAATTACAGACTCAACGCTTCGACGTCATCCGTTTCGTTGATTTGGTGTGGTTTGGAGCGCTACGGACAACTTTCTGCCATACGGTGGATACTTAAACCGGGACATACCGTTTAATGCCGATTCCGAACGGCTACAAACATCCATGCCAACAGTGGAACTCGAACCCACAAGATCTAAACCGAATACCAGCGCCCTAGCCATTCGGCCGTCACCTGGTCCGTTTCGTTTAAGTTGACTCAAGTTCGACGCTGACGCTACGGTTCGCTCCAGACGCAATTATTCCTTTCGGAGCGTAGCGTAGCATTTCGCCGTCGTCGGCGCCAGGGCCCGATTATGAACGCTGGGGACTCCTGGTCAGATGCTATTTGGGGGCGCCCCTTACGAACATTTATAAAAATAAGAACTATCCATGGGCTATACATACTATTAGAAGTACTAGGTGCATACACCAAGGGGGTTTTGGGACGAGGATGCAAATTGGACCCCCTGTCTTGGGGGGCCCCTCGGATGCCCCAGCCTAGTTACGCCCCTGCTTACGCCACTTGACCGATAGCCCCATCAATTCAAGTCCGGAAGGCCATGAAGGTGAGGCTCATGTTTTGAATTAGCCCCACAAGTCCGACTTGGCCAAAGGACCAGTCTCGTCATTTTGAACCGAGTCAAGTGACGAGATCAGAACAATTGACCCAGCACCTACAGAGGTAATGTTGAGAACTTGACATTGCAGCCACGACAGATTTTACGGACACCAGGCAGTGAATTTGTCAGCGACGGGTATCGAACGATTTGTCACCGACGGTTATCGTCAGGGCCCCCTAGCATCAGGAGTCCCTGGGCAAAGTCTCGAATTGCCCATGCGATAAAAAGGCCCTGGTCGGCGCCATGATGGTCGGCATAATTTGTGATGTGTTTTACGTATCACGTGGTCTTTGCGTGATAGGTGAGCATTTTTACGCTCCACTTCACAAGCAAAGCGAACGAGGCCTAAGTTAGTTTAAAAAGCTTTATTTTCTTCGAGTTAAAATATCCGAAGAAGTTGCGAGGATCCAAATTTTCTAAAAGAAAAAAAATATTCAATTTATTTTCAATTTCCTGTGTTTAAAACAAAAGCTCTCAAAACACATAACCACGAGTACATTGTTGCTAAAACTTATCACCGGTGAGGGATCTGTGCTTCCAGGGATATTCCGAATATTAATGATGATCTCTCGGGTTGATACCTCCAACCTTCTCCTCTCGCGTCGGAAGCGATGCTATCGCCTTCCCTGGCAGGATGAAAAGCGAACTCCCACAGCACGTCATCCTGTCAGAGCCTCTGCCGCAGCAGCTTTCAGTGGTTGGAGGAATCTCACTTTTAAAGAGCACTTCAGAGTGCCTCGTTTTCCTTAATGACTTCAGTCGACATGTTTAAACGCGGGTCATTTTTATCCACCTGTTGCTTCGGGGTTTTGCCGTGCTCGGAATAACGGTAACTGTTAAAAACTAGTCAAATGTTATGAAGTTCCTTTAAAGCATCGGTTCTTGACCGATGGTCCGGGAGAACCCCAGAAGGGGCCAGCGAAGTCAGCATTGATGAAAAAAATTGGTTTCGTTGTTTTCCAAACGAGAGGAAACAATTTCATAATATTGGGAATTTTTTTTTAATTTACAAATTTTTGTGTTCAAATTCAAAAAATTCCTGTATTTCTACCGTTTTCGGACGTTTAGAGTACGAAAAAATTTCCTGGTCTGCTTAAGGTGACAGTGGACCTTCAAACCCAACTATTTTTGTTTTGAATGGCTTTGCTTGAAATTTGAATATGTGATTAGTACCATAGATATGTAAAAGCGGTTAAAATTTAAAGATGAAATATTAATAATTTATGAATTATGAATTAATAATTATATCAAAAATTGGCCTAATTAAAAATGTTTCATGCGCATTTCTTTTATAATATGGTCATTTTTATTTACAGGATACCTTACAGAACTAATAATGAAAGTTATTGCTTATTTTAAGCATTCATTAAAAATGTAAAGAGGAAAAAATAATAATAGTGAAAACACCCTATTTATTACGCAAAATATCTACAAATCATCTTTTCAAGTACAAAATTTAGAAATTCTGAACTACGAAGCATAACTGTTTTCAATAAGATTTATTTGATATACAGTTAAGTATATAAAACTTAAATTTCAAAGCAATACGATAGTTAGAAATGTGCTTGGAGCAGTTTGAATATTCGTATGACATGAAAATTTTTATTTTGAGAAAAACACATTTAAAGTTATTGCTATTAGTAACCACATAATATCTAAATTAAATACAAATGCCTATAACTAGGAAAGTAATCACAGAAATTAAAAATTCTTTTTGCAACACATTCCTACTCGTCCGTAGTTTCACAATTCAATAAAATTAAAAAATCGAATTTTTGGACAAATTTCCCAATTTTGAAAGTCCACAACAGTTTGTTTATTCGGAAAATGAAACCCATATTTTCCTCTCAAAGGGTCGGTTTGGAGAGGGCCCCTGACGCATTTTTATTTAATGAGTGGTCCCCGATTAACAAAACGTTAGGTACCTCTGCTTTAAGGGTTATATAAATAGTGAAGGTATAAATATCTTGCTCTCTAATATATCAAGGGTTATATAAACAGTAAAGGTATAAATATCTCACACTCTAATATATCAATCGTGGACTGATGTCTCTCTCGTTTTTGCGGTTTGTTCTCGAAAAGATCGCCTACGTTAACAAACATTTTTTTTCAAATATTTTATTCTAACTTTTATCTCACCTAGCAACAAAACATGATATAAAACAGGATCTTATCTCCATATTAACTTTACATGAATCCGTCGATAAAGAATCGTTCCTATAAAACAAAACAATTATACGTACACGACGAAGATTAAAATTTAATGTTTCCAGATAACGGATAACATTTCATCTTTCAAACTTTATATAAACTGCGTACCGTCTTTTTTTTTTTTTTAATTTCCCAACTTGTTTTTCATAAAATAAAAGCACTTAATAAAATTAGTCCACTGCGAGTTTAAGAATATTTTAGTAAAATTCTCGGTACAGTGAGTTTCTTTTGAAAAGTTATTTATTACGGAGCCCTGTACGACACTCTGAGCGAAGCGGGCACGGAACAGTTTAACGGCATAACGTACAATGGAACGCATTTTACGGAATATTCAGTTTCGCATCCAAGCAATTCACTGTAAAATTAAATAATGTTGATAAGTTTTAGGTGAAAGAAAAGAAAAATAAATTCGAATTTTTAAAGATAAATATTATCAATTTTTTTTTCTTTTTCATGTGCAGAGTGAGAGAACGCCTGCACAGAAAATCGATACAGACTATAGGGTGCCCAGAGAATGCTGCATTCCACAACAGCGAACATGTAATGCAGGGGTGTCAAACTTGCGGCCCGGACAATATATTGGCACACAATAATATATAATATAATAACCAACACAGAATTATAATAAGATAGGAAGATAGATGTCAAGTGTCAGGACGTAAACATTAAATTTTCCTGTTCTTTTATATATGTTTATTATAATGTATTATTTAAAATAAACCTACGTTTCTATTAATATTGATTTTTTTTTGCGGTCCACCTATAGTTAAACCTTGTTTGTTTGGCCCAAGTTAGCCTTTGAGTTTGACACCCCTGATGTAATGCCTCAGTCATGGTGAAGGTTGATCTTTTGCCTCGTGATGAAGACAACAGAATCCAACCACTTCGGAAACTATTCTTCGGTTTATCAGAAGGGATATTCTTCTCTCGGTGGGGTGAATACGGAACGCTGCGTGCCCAGTGGGTGAGTGAAAAGGGTGTTCCGTGCCACGCGCGAACTCTCTATCGCAGCGCAGTGTTCTATCCGGGCGGATCCTGGCACTATCATCCCTGAAGAATGCCGTGCCGTCGAGAAGACAAAAGAGACTGACGTGATAATGTGGTCATTCGGTTCTATCAGGTGGTCCGGTGACGTCATTTTATTGTAGTGGAGAACAGGTTGCAACAACAGAAGTAACATTAGATCGTGACGTTGCTTCCGGAGGTGGGCATGGCCTTCCGTCGCCACGTGCGGATCCCTGTTCCCTTGCATTCATCATTCTGGAATGGGTTGGATCTGGTCTCAAGAGCTTTATTTCCTTATCTGACTGGTTCAAGGCTGTTCGGGGGTCATCCCCGTTGGATTCGCCCGGCTCGACGTGTAAAACTACGGCGAAACATTTTCCAATGAGGGTCGACTCCAGGGTTGCGAAATAAAATCACCGAAAATAAGGGACGGGTTCAATAAAAATACCGAAAATAAGGGACGGATTTTGGTAACTATACTACTGGGGAATATGGAATACCCCCATGGAGAGGGGGTCCGGGGGTACTCGCCCGGAAAATTTTCAAATTTTAACCTTTCAAATAGCTATTTTCAATGCATTTTTCTTTGTTTTGCAACTTACATAGAGTTTAGGTTAAGTAAACAATAATGTAATTACATAGAAAATTTGCAAATCAAAAACAATTTAAAGTTGGTTTAGGCATATAGTACAAAACTAATTTTTATTTTATTAGTTTACTACAACTAAGTAAGTGCCCTTATAAAGTGTTAGGGACGTGTATGTAAAATTTGCAATTTTATTATTGTACAATGTACATAATATAATGTGCGCAGGAAATCTTTGGGGTGACTTTTGAGTCGTAAAATAGTTTTCGAATGAGCGTGTTTCCACAGTCCATTGAATTGTATGATATATTGTGCTTTACTGTGTTAAATACATCCGGATGTGAACAGGCCCTTGTATGCGCCCAACTGGTATACAATAAATTTCTCATTTCGACGAAAAATGGGACTTTTGCCGTCCCGTATCAAAGTTCCCCGGGATGCGGGACAAAATTTACAAATAAGGGACTGTCCCTTAAAATCCGGGACATTTGGCAACCCTGGTCGACTCGGATTCAAACATTTCTTTCAAACTGTGACTCCGTACAAGAGAAAGAAATTTTCGATTCGGGTGTCTCATTCGTTCTTCAAAAGAAACGTAAATAACATTTTTAAGTATGAATAATTCTTTGTAGACATGTCTTATACTGTGTTTCAAAAGCACACCCTTTCTTCGGTTGGGTGACATTTCTAAAATGAATGAATAAAGACAACAAAAGAGAGTCAAAAATGTCTGTCTCTTGTACGGAGTTCAATTGAAAAATGAAATCTTTCAATCCAAATCGGCAATCCTTGGAAACGTTTTCTCCCTAGGTTAATACTAAACTTAACGAATCCGATAGGGCCTCTATCTAGCAGCCTTAAGTCCGAGCCCTATTAAATTGAAGTCATTCTTCTCGATTAGTCTCACTACCAAGTGATTATAATTTGTGACAATACAGCCGTTTTGTCCCGATTCTTGACGATACCGCTCTATTGGGTGAATGGAAACTTTTTCTGTTTTACTGGTCACACTGATGCGTGTCTATTTCATTTTTTAACCCTAGAAAGACGGGAATTTTTTTTCTTACTAAAAAGACTGAACGCCGTCATTTTGACGGTTATAAATGAAATCAAGAATTTAAAATATTTAATTTTTTTTAAATTGTTGAATTCTTTGCATTTTGAACTATTTCATACCAATATATGATAAATTAGCATATATTTGGATATATTTTTATGCAGGTATGCCTAGCTGACAATCTGATATGGTTCATCCGTAAAAATATATGTATGGTTTGTGCAGTCCTTATTTTTCAACACCAATATTTCCGCAGAGCCAATATTTCTGTTATTTGCAAAAAGGGGAAGAGACGAAAAGTAACTAACATTTTTCCGGTATTATTTTAAAGATTTCTGCCTGTTTTCTATACTGCCGTCAAATTGACGGCTTTCAGTTTAGTAGGTATACAACACGTGACCTCCCCCTCTTTACCATCGAATATAGTTTTGTAAATGTGTGTGCATATTTCGCGTAAAATTAGAAGTCATTACATTTCAGAAGCCTGAGGACATAAATTCAAACAAAGCGCTCAATAGTATGTCCGAAACGGATGCCGTCAAAATGACAGCATCCGTCTTTCTAGTGTTAACGATAGGAGGACCACAACCATGCGTGTTTTAGAGATTTCCATTTACGATCGTTTGAGATATTTTCGCATTCCATCTACCAGAGGTGGGGAACGCGCGGCCCTGAGGCCGCATGCGGCCTCCGTGATCTTCTCTTGCGGCTTCATAAAAGCTAGCACTTGTATTAATTAATATTTAATTATATAGATTACAGCAATTTCCAAATCAATAGAATTAAATAAAGAACGGCATGAATGTATGTACAGTGTCGGCCAAAATAAAGTTGACATTTTGAAATTGTTGTCTAAAGTCGCTACAATTGTATATTTATCCAAATGAGCTTCGTTTACCTTGATTGTATGATACTTTAACTACACTTTATATGTAATTTAATGCTCAGAGTTTCTTAGCAATTCTACCACACATGTTATATGATCTCTACACAAAAACTATTTTCTTACTATTATTGTTGTGACTGACTCCATGTACGTTAAAACGTATTATTTTTTCTGCAAAAAAAAAAAAAATAATAATTAATGATTAATGTTATAACAAGTTTTTATCCTTATGTGAATACAAAAATATTTTATATTGTAACTTTTTATGTCAAATAATAAATAAATAAGGACTTAATTTTTTTTTGTTATTTTTCTATATAATGCACCAAATTGTTAAAACTATATCTAACTATAATAATTTCATAAAAGTCGCATTTATAGGTTCACCAACTTATGCGGCCTCCTTTATTACTACCTAATTTACATGTGGCCTCTAATGGTAAAAAGGTTCCCCACCTCTGCCATATACTCTCTAAAGCTTTCCCACGTACACTATTCATCCAGGTTTAAATGTTAAGCAAAGCATTTCCTGACCCCATTATGGTCATTTCTACAATTTCCTGAGTCCCTCGATGCTAGCCAGTCATTTAAGGCCCACTGAAACATCTTTTCCGTGACTACGTCTAACGTTTTCACTCGAGATTTTCTAGGATGCGACAAGCCACACGCTACATCGGTTACAGGTTTCGTTGCCAGTAGAAACAAGAAAATCGAGGGAAAACGAAGCCACCCACCATTGGTTCTTCGGCATTATCTCATTTGAAATCAAAACGCCTTTTCTTTTTAACACAGCGTAAATCGTGATTATTTTTCCAAGAGTCAAATTTTTTATGATGGTTTTAAATGTAGAATATCTTATTCTGCAGGAGTTTGTCAGTCGACCCTGAAATTATTTCCGGTCTCCTAAATCTCATACCCGTTGCCCCTGGACTGATTCGAGCCTGGACGTTTGAGGTTCGGGATCCTAGAAATTTGCCTCCTCTTCGTGCCTATTTTCCTGGACACAGAAATGTACATTTCTTATGTAATTCGAAATTCTAAACGCTAAGAAAATTCGCAATAAGTAAGTAAATAATTTTTTTAGCGGAAGTTCGCCCGTATAAAAAACATGCCCGATGAGTCAATCATTTTACTCTTCGCTAGACAATATACTGTTTACTTTTTATCTGATGCCAGCACGGCTTTAGTAATCTCCCAGAGATTATCGTTTGTGCTTCAGAAAAAATTTCCGTAAAACTTGGATTTTACATTCCAGTCTTTTCAAGTATATATCTAGAAAGAGAATTTTGTCTTCCTTCCTGAACGAAGAAAAATTTATGTTTGTTTTGTTTCCAATCTTCAAAAAATAAATAAATAAATAAATAATGCGATATAGCTGAGCATTTATCGCGACTAGCCCGAAACCAGCTGCGAAAAAAAAAGGGGAAATGCTGCAAATGACGTCATCCTGCCGGAGAGCGGAAGGTCGAGTTGAGTCGTGGTGTATCGGAGGAGGCCTCGGCGCGAAATCTCTACAGCTACACGCGCCGCATGGCTAAGGAAATTATTAATTCTTATTTCATTACTCTGCAGTAGACATTTTTACGCAAGAGGAATGCGTGATTGTTCGGCGTGAAACCCCGATGTGCAGTGGGAGAACAATGGAACGTAAACAAGTAACGTTCTTCTTGCATTGTTTCCTAGAAATACATACGGCCCAGGATTCAATGAAAATGATTTCCTAAGCGGGGGATTTCGTTCAATTTCGGACCCATGAAGGCTGGTTTGAATTTTAAATATATTTTAACGAGTTTCCTCCGACAAAGATTAACACGAAAGATAACTAGAGAAAAAATGGACTATCGGGACATATAATTCCAGAATAATTATAAGAAGTATTATTGGTGGTTCTAAGTAAACGGATTATTGGTAGGAAGATTCAACCACGAATTATAATATCATTACGAAGACTTTGACATCTTCGAGTTTCATTAAAATGCAAAGATTGAAATGGGTAGGTCATCGAATGCGAATGCCTGAAGCGCGAACTTACACTAAAAAAATGTGTATGGCTAATCCAACGGGCAATTACTCATAGGTACATCAAAACAAAGGAAGGTCTGATTCTATTGACAAGGTCTTTAACCTCTTCAATCGTGGCAACTGGAAAACTATATTTGGGAATAGAGCAAAGTGGAAGAAACTCCTTGAGAAGGTCAGGGCTCACACTGGGCTGTTGTGCCAGTAAATATATATATATATATATTGTTACGTCTTGGCCCTTTTCGGGGGAAAAAGGCCACCCAAGCAAAAGCCCATCCCTTTGCGAATTCTTCCCGTTTCCAAGAAACGATCAGGGGTGGCTTCTGCAAACCCCCTCACGCCGGCCAGCTGGCTGAAAAGGAGACGCAGAGGTTTTTTGGGAAGCAAGGAGAGAAGGTGGCTGTATATTGAGCCTCGAATTTGTCCGTCGAATACGGTGCGGGAATGCGCCGTTGCGGACCGAGTGCCTGAAAATTTCCTCTCTCGACTCCTGATCATTCCTGTGGAGAGATACATCTCTGTTGAGAAACTTGTAGGAGATATTGTGGTTCCTATAGAACCTCGCATATGCAGAGGAGCATAGACTCTCTGTTTTGTACATAGTGTACAGTTTTTTATTTAATACAAGCTCTGTGTTACAAAATTGTCTCTCGTGTGTCTTCTTTTTCCACCGAGGACGTTACAGTGTTATAATTGGAGGCACCGGCGAGATAGAGCAAATCACGTCAAGCTCTCCTGTCTACAGGTGTTTAGGACGCTGTCCTGTTTGAGAGTATTACCTCTCTGGAAATCGAGATTTTCATCTCGGGAGATACGTGCAAATCACGCCAAGATATCATTTTGTGTTCAGTTCGAACGTATTTAGGACGCTGTCCTGTTTGAGAGTCTTATCTCTCGTGCTATCTTCGACTCTTCGACTTCCATCTGTGTATCAAGTTCCTGTGTATCATCGAAGTATCTTCAACAACAAAGAAAAAAACTGTGCGTGCCGTGAACGTGTAAAAAAAAAAAAAAATTTGGTGCTATTTGAATTTACAAGAACTGTCTCCTTGTTCAGTAGAAGTGTGGTGCCTGTCCTGCTGATGTGTTCTGCAAAACGGGGTAAGTGCTTAGCTAATCATTAAGGCAGTGACCATTTTTTTTTAAATTTTGGATAGGAAATTTTATGTGTTTTTTTTGTGTTCTAAACTTATTGCAATTCAAAATTGAAAGTTATGTTTAAGTGTTTTAGACCATTTGAAAATTTAAAACTTGATAGTTCTTTTTATTTTTTTTATTGTGTGAAATGTTAAGAATAGGATATTTGATTGTGTTTTAACTGCTAGTTTAAGAGTTTTAAAGTTATTTTGAAAGTTATGTTTAAAAGTTATGTTTTAATTTTTAACTGAGTTACTCTTGTGGTTTTTTCTAAAATCTGTTTTATCAAATTACTATTAAGTATATTTTGAGGGTATGTTGTGTAACACAGTTCGGTCTTTTAAATTAATTTTTGAATGTTAAAGAGCAAGTTTTGTTTGGTTTCTGGGTATTTTTAAATTTGAGATGGCTTTCTTAAATAAAGCACGGCACCACGAATTGGCGCATCTCGCGCAAGAATTAGGGATTGAATCGGAAAATAAAAGATCTATTCAATTAATTTCTCTCATTAAAAAAAGCCCCGAATTTGATGAAGAAATAATTCAGGGACGTCTGGAAGCTTTTCGGGACCAATTAGAGCAAAAACGTCAGGATGATTTGTTAGAAAAACAACGTCAGGAGGACAGAGATTTTGAACTGGCAAAATTGAGGATAGGGGTAGAAAATTCCTCGGATCCTTGTTTTAAAGAAGTAATCTCTAAAATGTTCGAGCAATTTGAATCGGACCCCGGATCGTTCAGATTAAGCTATAAGTGGGTGCTAAAAAGAGTTGAGCATGACCTGGAATATGAGTCCAAATACTCTGTTTGTGATTCGGTTCGGAAGCAGAAAGCGGAAGAATTGATGTTTTTAAGAATTCACTTGCAAAGGTTCCGGGAAACACACATGAAGTCTTCTTCTAGTGAGGAGCAGGCAATTAATAGTAGTTGCTTGGATACTGTTTCGGCTAATATTAGCGGCGGAAACGATAAGTTGTCTTTTACGGACACCCCCGAAAAAATCAAAATCGTAGATGAACAAATTGAGTTACCCTGTAAAGTTATGGAGGGAAAGGAAAATGATTCCCCGTTAGGCGAAAACGCTAAATTGATTTTTCCTGAGGAGAGTGAATCTCCATTGGTCGAAGGGGCGAACTTTTCCGTTTGCGACAACAACAAGGGGGACCTTGCGGTTAGTTTTCCTGAAAGTAACCCCGAAACAGGAGGCCTTAATGGTTCAGGATCCACTTTGCCCCGGAGCATAGAGGGTTTTTCGCTCGCTCATATGCAAGAGGTGAAAACTGGATTGTTGTGTCCAGAGAGGGGGGAAAACGAGGTGCAGATAATGACCACGGGATATTCTGCGGAGACAGGGGACGCGAGTCAATTAAAGACCAACGGCTATTGTGTTGAGTCCGGGGATGAGGCTTTCTTATCTGTAGGAGTCGTCTCGTGCAAATTCCGCAGGAAAATCGAAAGCAGTGATGAGAAACGGGTGCCCCACTCAATTAGGGACCAGTGTGGAAACCAGAGTGTAGTTAAACTTCAGCATTTGTTGGTTCAGAATAATGTCAACGAAAGGGAGTTTAGCGGAAGCGAAAAATTGGGGAAAGTAACGTCTTTTACGACCCAGAATTGTCCGCTTGCGATGGAGAAATCTAGAGTACAGGTGCTTAAAGAGAAGGGATTCCCGACTCGTGCCTTTACGAATATGTACTCTGGGAAAAAGGGATTTTTACTGAGGAGTCGGAAACGACTCACGGGCATAACTAAGAAGTGGATTGTACCACCGGCAAAGTTACGGAGCCGAATGATGAACCCCTGTAGTGGCAGAAATTTAAAGTTTGCGGGGAAAAGCTGCGGGAAGGATAAACCACGAAATTATTCTGTTGGATTACGGAGGTACATTGTAGAAAGGGGAATATTGAAAGGGAGTCGGACACGACGTAAGGTTCCAGAAAAGAAATGGTTTGTGCCTCCGGGAAAATTGCGAAACCGATTAATGGTCCCTGGTAGTAAGAGAAATTTAAATTTTTGGCAGTTTGGTCTGGTTAAAAAGAATAGAATTTTGGATTATCAGGCACTTAAAGGGAAAAATTTATCAAGTGGAATTTTAGAGCCAGAAGAGTATTCCAGGCTGAACCAAGGGTTGTACGATGTTCGTAACCTTTATGGCATTACGGGAAAAGCGGTTGCTGTGTTATTTGTTGCCTTGAAAGGGTTATATTATTTTCTAGATAGGCAAAAACTTACAATCGTGACAGCCCACAATCCATTTATGTGGTCCTTCAAACGCGGACAGTCTGAGCTGTCGGCAATTTATTAGGCTCTTGACAATATCAATTGACGAACCATGCTCTTGATTTTAAATTTATGCCTATTAATGTACAAATTAATTTAGGAATTAATTGTAATAATAATGTGTACTGTGTTTTTTTTTATGTTTAAAAGAGAAAAAAAATTGTTCTTGAATATATATATAGAGAGAGTGGAGTAAGTTAATTGTAGGTTAAGTGGAGTGTATAAATATATATTTTTTAATTTCTTAATAATGTGTTTCGCATGGTAAAAGTACTAGTACCATTATGTTTTAGTGGGTCACTTGCCTTATGTTTAATGCTAAGTGCTTTTACCGTGAATATCTTCATGGACAGTTTCTTGTGTTTGTGAGCGAGTTTTCTTCCAGCCCTGCAAGAAAACTTATTGGAGGGAGAAGGAAAGACTGTTACGTCTTGGCCCTTTTCGGGGGAAAAAGGCCACCCAAGCAAAAGCCCATCCCTTTGCGAATTCTTCCCGTTTCCAAGAAACGATCAGGGGTGGCTTCTGCAAACCCCCTCACGCCGGCCAGCTGGCTGAAAAGGAGACGCAGAGGTTTTTTGGGAAGCAAGGAGAGAAGGTGGCTGTATATTGAGCCTCGAATTTGTCCGTCGAATACGGTGCGGGAATGCGCCGTTGCGGACCGAGTGCCTGAAAATTTCCTCTCTCGACTCCTGATCATTCCTGTGGAGAGATACATCTCTGTTGAGAAACTTGTAGGAGATATTGTGGTTCCTATAGAACCTCGCATATGCAGAGGAGCATAGACTCTCTGTTTTGTACATAGTGTACAGTTTTTTATTTAATACAAGCTCTGTGTTACAAAATTGTCTCTCGTGTGTCTTCTTTTTCCACCGAGGACGTTACAATATATATATATATATATATATATATATATATATATATATATATATATATATATATATATACGAGTATATATATATACTATATATATACAGTGGTACCTCGGTTTACGAACTTAATTCGTTCCGAGACTTGGTTCGCAAACCCAAACGTTCGTAAACCGGAGTAGTTTTTCCCATGTAAATTAACGGATGAGAAATTAATCCGTTCACCCCCTAGAACACAGTTATTTTTACCTTGTTTTTATGGGTTCAGTTACAAAGAAATGGTGAAAATAAATGAAAATATATTTTAATAATGAAGAACAACCACATGATAATTGTTCAGTACAGCATTTTAGCTTTGTAGTGGATAATGGCTGGTGCTGATGGTTGATTGTTGAGAAGGAAGGGAGGACTACAGATATTACTGCTTGGAAGGTAAGTCATCTTCCGTAATATGATATATCTTCCGCAATTCTGATTTTATTGTTTTTTCTCTTCGTCTACTTTCAATCTCACTAGCTGATTTTGACACAAGAAACCGATCCAAAGAAATTTGTCTTTTGCTTTTCCGAAGAATTTCTCAGAAGTGGGACATCACATTGTCGTTTAGAATATTAACTTCTCTATTGGTCACATATTTATTAGGGTGGTGCTTTTCAATAAATGCTTGCATTTCACTCCACTTGCTGCAAATTTCTTTTATCATGGCAATGGAAACTTTATCCCTATCATTGTCTTTTTTTGATAAATATTCTTCCTGGATAGTGTTCACCTGTTTACTCTGCAGCTCAACAAGTTCTTTAGTATTTTAGTTCTCAACGAGTTCTTCGCTGTGTTCTTCCACCATCTCGTCCACATCCTTACAGTCGACCTCCAAACCCATACTTTTGGCAGTGGACACTATCTCATCCACACCTTCAATTTCAGCCTCTTCATTATCAAAGCCCTCGAAGTCTCTCTCTGCCACACAACTCGGCCGAATTTTTTTTTCCAGGCAGACTGCAAGGTACGATAAGAACCCTCCTCCTCCAGGCCTTATCAATAATGTGGATGCAGTTGAGCATATGAGGATGCAGGGGGACGAAGTGCTCCTTTCCAAAAATCTCTCAGGGTCAAAAAGGTGTCATTTGGGACTTGAAAATACCTTGGAAAGAGTGACATGATATACAACTTTTTAAAATTAGAAATAACCTGCTGGTCCATAAGGGGGCATCCATTAATTACGTGAGGCTTTTATGGGAGGGAGGGAGTCGAGCCGAATCTCACCCAGTCTCACGTGGGGGAGAGGAGGGGTCTCGGCAAATATCACGTATTTTTTTTCCCCAAGAAACAGTGTAAAATTGCGAAAAAACTGGGTTACATTAAGTAAAATATGTTTCTACACTAAAATATGGCTAAATCCTACCCAATAGTTCCAGTAGTCACTCTTGAGACCACACATGAGTCCCCGTGGACTGAACTAGAATGAATATTCTTTTACGAATTTTAGTAGTTCCTATTTAAGTATTTTATCGTTCGATTTTCTCACTGTGATTCTAGACTACGTTCTTAGTAGTCTTAAATACTAGTCTTAACTAGTCTTAAATAAAAATAATTAAGCAAATTTTTTTTAAATTAATCCAACGCAATCAAGCACAGATTAACGTATTTACACTAAAAATACGCATTATGAAAAATCTCACGTGAGATTAGGGGCGGGGGTAGGGGGTCGAGCCAAATCTCACGATATCTCACCAGGGGGGAGAGGGGGGGAAAATAGCCAAAATCGGCTCACGTAATTAATGGGCGCCCCCTAAGCTGAAGCAAAGGAGTTGTGTTGGATGGTAGAAATTTGACGTTAATGAAGTTAATTATATATGAAGACGTTAATTATATTTGATGTCCAGGTCTTTTTCTAAATCAGGAGGATGAGCAGGGGCGTTATCTAAGACGAGAAGATTCTTCAAGGGCAAACCATTCTCCTCAAGATATTTCTTGACGGCTGGTGAGAAGACCTCAACAATCCACTCCATGAAAATGACTCTTGTTACCCAGGCCTTAGTAGCATTTTCTCTCCACATTACAAGCAGTTTAGCCTTCATCACATTATTTTTCTTTAATGCACGAGTATTTTTAGAGTGGTAAACTTAAAGGTGGCTTGATATTACAATCACCACTTGCATTAGCACACAATAAAATGTGTAAGCCTGTCCTTCATACGGTTGTGCTCTGGTAGTGCCTTCTCCTCTTTGGTGATATAGGTTCTTCTTGGCATTTTTTCCCTAAACAATCCTGTTTCATCACAGTTTAAAACTTGGTTTGGCATGTAGCCTTCACTCTCCACAAACTTTTTGAATTCATAAACACATTCATCTGGAGCCCTTTCATCTGAACTTGCAGTCTCCCCATGCCTAAAATCACTATGAATTCAACTTCGCTTGCGGAATTTCTCAAACCAGCCTCCACCGGCATTAAAATCTTCACATTCAACACCATTAAGTACTCGGTGTTTTAGCTACCAAATCACTGTGCAACTTCTTAGCTTTTTCGCATATTAAAGCCGGAAATTCCGCATGAAACAATAAAGTGCCAAAGGTTAACTTCACATTCTGGTTTCTTGGGCGAAATTCCGTGATTGATTATTGTCATTAGATAAACATTTTTTAAATATAGGTAAATATATATCTTCACAAAATGTCTCTTACTATTAACCAACGCGGCAGACATTTTATTCTTAGAATATTCGCCTCATCTCACCCTAATTTTGTTGACGGGAGCACCCTTTAACTTAGCCAACATCGCTCCCCGTAAAAAGACAACGCAGAAATGGTCAGGCCTTATCCGGTATTCGAGTTAAGTTGAGGCCCTACTGCTAGCCGATTCCTAACGGTCACAAAATCGATGTTAACAGTGGGACTCGAACCTGTAGACTCTGGTACCGAGGCCAGCGCCTTAGCCATCGAGCAATAGTCCGGCTACCAGTCATCGAACCCGAGCCCATTTTGCGTAAACTCTCGACGCTAACCACTCTACGATGTCGGCGGGTCTTCCCGAAATGTGAATCGATTATACTATTCATTTAGCCGCAGTTCATTGCTGTGTCAACTTCCTACTTCTTTAATGAATTATGTTAGAATTTTTCGTTTCTTTCTCATGCAAAATTAAAAAGCATAATTACAAGATAAAAAGAACTTTTTATATACCATGTTTTTAAATTTTCTGTTGAATCATATAAACTTGACAATTCTATGTATTAATAAATACTTTTTTTTAAAATGTTTGTTGAATTATCCCATCAACTTGAAAGAAAATGAAGTTAATTGGAAGTTAACTTGCGTTTAACATTTCGTTCCAGTCCCGGCCGATAGATGGCTGCACCAGTCTACAAAACAAAATTAACTGAAAATGAATTCAAACCTGCTTAAAGATGACTAAAAGTATTAAAAGAATGCATTGTCATCGTGTCCTGAGCTATTCTAAAAGTTTCAAATGTCTAGCTAGTCGGGAAGTTAGTTAAAAATCGATTGCAAGATTTGTACCGGACAAACACACACACAAACAAACAAACAAACAAGAAAGCGAGTTAATAAAAACATGGTAAAAAGCAAAATTGAGGCTCCCCTCCCACTAACCCACCCCACAAAAAAAAATCCTACTGTAAGTCTTTTCCCAGATAAAAAGGTTATTGCGTCTTTAGCAGACGAGGTAGGTTTCTAAAAACACAATAAAATTTCTAAGAGATGTTCGTCATGGGTTAGCCTTTTTTAAAGTTACATAAAATAATTTACCTTTAAAAAAGAATATATAATTTTGCCTGTTTCTCCTCCTCTCTTGAAGAGATCGTTTATACTTATTTTCAAAAAATACCTGAGATCATGGTATGAAGAAAAAAATAGAGAGAAAGTCAATAAACGATAGCACGTTAACTATTCTGTAATAAATGAAAGACGTTAGCTATTCATGTTCCTCGTTTTCGCATTAAGAGCATGTGTGTGAAACATACGTCTTGTTAATGTCCATCGATTTCGGTAACAGCTCATCAATTCGCCATCACGATTCGTTACTCTTTTTTATAGTGCCATCCATGCTAACACAGAGTTCGCTTACGTATTATTTTAACGTATTATAAGTGGTAAAAACTAGAAGAAGCAAAACAAAAGTGTTAGATTTTAAAAGGGGCGAAAACTTTCCCATTGCAAATTTATTGGTATAAGCCAGATATTAATGAACGGCAAATGAAACATTAAGAATTCATTTAAATATCTAATTATAGAAAAATAAAAATTTTAAAATATTGTCAAGATAGTTTTAGACTGAGATTCTTCACTTCATGTTGATCAAGGGTCACTTGCCAAATGGGGACCCTCTACCGACAAACTCTTTTGGAGCCCAAAAATGGATTCAGTTTTCTGAAAGTTTAAAGAAATTATCCGTAATAAACAACTTTAATAAAAAGTGACAAATAAACTGAACACAACATAACATTTAAAGTAAAAGTGAACGTAACAGCAAACATAAAGCCTATGAAAACTTAACAATGTATGAGATTTTTGAGCTTGCTTTGTCTTTACTAGCTTTAAAGAATGTCTGTGAGGCTGTGACTCCACGTCACAGAGAATGTAGGTGGGATTTTTAGCAGAACGGAGATTTTAACGTAGGATTACGTTCTCCAAAAATCAAAATTTCAGATGTCCTGCGTCGTGAGTTATAATTTTGGCAGAGTGCCAAACCCAGTTTCTATCACTTGGGCAAGCAGTAAACAGTTAAACAGAAAAGTACCAAAATGCGTCAAAATTTATATATATATATAGAGATAGATAGATAGATATAGATATAGATAGGTAGATAGACACATTAGATACATATATACATAACACATACATACATATATACATACAAAAGAGCTAAGCAACGATATGTAATCCTCCGTTACTAACCCGCGGTAGTTTCGTTAGAAGAGACTACCTGAAATATTTGTTTCGTATCACTCGAAACGTTTTTGAAAAATAATTTATTTTTTCATTTCCAATTTTATAAAATTGTTAAATTCACTGTCGTTTTGTAACGATGAAACCATTTTTATTTTTTTTCCATGACTGCTAAATTCGAGGACCCCGTCTTCGGTTCTCTCGAACCACTGGTTGAATACCAGCATTTTCGATGAAGATCGCCGTAAATTTTTTGGTGCCCATTTTTGGTATCACAGGAAATTTTTGTAGAACGCAAGCCTTATAACAACTCGTGGATCACACATTTTTTGTTTATTTTCATCTCTTTTTCCGATTTCAGAACACGTAGATTTGCTAATGAAGATGGTTTTCTTAACAGTTTAGCATGGAGAAATGACTCACTGAATCCCTTTCAGGATCTCTTATCGAGGAAATAAAGACCTTGTACTCGGGGCGTGCGAATCCCGGGTAAATCATGAACGTTTCTCGTAGGGAGCAGTGTCGGACCATCTATGGAGTGCTCCCATGATAAAGAAGTAAAAACATTTGCGGTGTGGATGGGTGAATGGCCTCAGGACAAAGTACCCAGAGCGTCGGGAAAATAAAATATAGGAAAACTTTGTTTCGATATTTTGCTTTACAGTGACTTGGTAATTTTGTTAAAATTAAAACATGAGAGGAGTGAAGGTGTCGTTAACATTAAAGTCAAGTGCATGGAAATTTTTAGACATGTAAAAAAATTGTAATTTTTTCTAATGTAAATAATAAAAGTTTCAATACTACCTCTACTGAATTCAGTCTACTAATTTTTAGTATAATTGTTATAACTTTTAGTAAATCCACAATGCTTTTATAAAAATTAATGTGATACGTATAGAGCAGTGATTCTCAAACTTTTTTTCGTCACGGTACATTTCAAATAATTTTAAAATTTGGCGTCACACTAACAATAAGATAAATTTAAAAGAATTTTACCTCGATAATTAGTTGATGTATCTATAATATATTTTGTAAAAATAGCATACGAAATAATTTTATTGAAATCTATATATATATAAAAATCAATGTTTGTTTGTTCGTATTTTATGCGCTGCCGTACCGTTCATCCTATTGCGATGAAACTTGGTCATCTTATTGCTTAAACTTGCGTGAAGGTTACAGACTATTTTCATCCCGCTACGACGTCCCATTCCCGAATTATGTTGGAACAAGTTTGCGCGGTATCAACGGATATTTTTGTTCAAAGCCATCGTAACATTTCATTGTTACCAATTAAATTATAACATTTCCATAAAAATAAATAGACATGAATTAAAAACGTGATTTATTCATATATTGGCGCATACAAGAATGAATTTGATATATTATTTTCATATACGTGGCAACGCCGGAATATTTCTTTTTGAAAATGAAAATATAAGGATGGAAAGTCATTCATTTTCAATGAATGTGTTATCTATCCATTTCATGAATTGAAACTATCCCAAGCTACCTTTTCAAACTCAAATATACTGAAGGACACGTTCACTTAGCTAGAAACACGTGCGTTTATCCTTGACGCGATGATTTATATAACTGAAGTGACATTGAAACATAGCAGATGATTTAGTTTTGAGAAAGAATTACAATCATGAAATACGTGTATATCATAATTAAGAAAGTTTGAAAATGGCATTGAAACGTAGCAGACGATTTAGTTTTGAGAAAGAATTCCGAGCATGAAATACGTGTATATACTTTTTCTATAATAATTATCAGATTTGCTGTGTTTTAATATTGAATGTGATCTCAATCCATTCAAACATTATTGATTCTTTTTCTATAATAATACAGTCGAACCTCCATATATCGAAGTAGCAAAATGCCGGAAAAAAATTCGATATATAGAAATTTCGATATATAGAATTGATCTTAGTTTTATCATAATTCTCCTAAAACATTAAAACGAAAGCTAATTTTCGTATACGAATCTCCATTTACAATCTAAAAAATGAATTAATGTGAAAGATTTATTGAGTACTATATACCTTTAAAAAAACAATAATCCAGACAGTGGTTACAGTGATCACAGTTACATTCTTTAAAAAAAAAACTACGAATATCTTGCTAAACAGCCAGTTTTGCGGAAAGTTCATCAAAGAAATGCTCGCATTTATTCAGTCCATTAAAAACTTTATCAGGGGTCCACGAAGTATTGTTTCAAACGCCAAAAATTGGGAGATTTTATTCTAAAGTGGAATAAAATCTCCCAATATGTCGTGAAAAAAATTTCGATATATAGAGATTTTTTCGATATATAGAAACAGTTTTTCTATGTAATGAACATGGAGATTTGCTAAGAGTTCGATATAGTATAGAAAATTTCGATTTAAGGAAGTTCGATATAGGGAGGTTCGACTGTAAATTCATTCAAACGTTATTGACTACCTGTAAATTAATGACTTAAAATGTCCAAAAAGAGGAGAGCAACTTTTAATCCTGCAGAAGTAAGGGCAAAATGTGAAAGATTGTTGAGAAATGAGCAATGTGAGGGAAAAAAAAAACAGAAGAGCGTGAAGCCAACAGAATTCGAAATGCAGTTAGACGACCACAAGAATCTGAAGAAAAACATTTCCAAGCGCGCGAAGCCAACAGAATTCAAAATGCAGTTAGACGCACACAAGAATCTGAAGAAAAAACAGTCCCAAGAGCTCGAAGGCAACAGAATTCGAATTGTAATGATCCGAAGCAGTGAGACTGATGAAGAAACTTTTAACGCGTCGAACATACGATCGTCTTCGAGCTTCAACATCGAAAGGAGAGGAAAGGGATGAACAACGACAGCACCGACAATAAACTAATGCTATTTGCTACCGCAAAAGAATTTTAGCGAAAACTTTAGGACATCATAACATGAGGCTAATCATTGAAAAAAAATAATAACAGAAACTGAATCCCGTCGCGAAACCGGGTAATACATCGAGTATAAAATGAAATTCATTACAAAGTAAACAAAATGTTCATTTAAATACAAATGTCATTTAATGCGAAATTTGAGCTTGTTGTTTTTTGATAATTTTATTTATGTTTGGGCGTAAAAGTAATAATGCTACTCTCCTTTCGTGATCCAGATTTAAAAGTCCAGAACTGTAATAGTCCAGAGTTACCAGTTACCAGTCCAGAACTATAATAGTCATGTTGAGTTAGTCTCAGCTAGGAAGGTAGAACTGATTGAGCTACTTGTCTGACGTCGCTTATGTATGGATATTCGCAGTGGCGGCACACTTCAAGAATCTTGCGGCACAGTGGTTGAGTATCACTTATAAAGAGCATGATAACGAGCGTAAAATAAAATGCATGAAAGAAACCATTTTGAATGATCCTGTAAGGTTGATTTTGCTTATGACTCTTTATCGCGATTGAGGTATCTAATGGTATTTCTGACAGATCAACCTTAAAGTGATATTGGAGGGAAAAAATGTTTACATTAATCACGTCTCTGAGTTTTGATTCGCATTTTATAAAGTATGTCACTGAATAGCTCACTGATTAGAACTTATATATTAGAACATTTAGGATGAATCAACACTTGAATTCATACTCTCTTCTCTGCTCTAATTTCAATTTAGGAAGTTGATATTTCATCCCCACCGCCCACAGCGTAAAGCGTGACCGTCGCGACCCTCCCTGGAGTGGTCTCGGGTTCGAATCGCTACTGGGTCGGGTACGTTGCCGTGCCCTCCTCTCATAGAAAGCGATGTTGGTTCACCTATAAGGTGCTTCCGTGATGAAGAAACCGACCAATTCGCGAATGCCGAATAAACAAGTGTTTACCGTAAATTGAGCTGTAAAATTAAATTGAATTGATTTTGTGAGCGAGAACAAAATGGCAGTTTTTTTACATAAAAGTCAAGAACTTTTCCTGTGCACAGCAACAACAACATTTTAATTCATTTTTCTACCCGTAAGTACAAACCTACCTTCTAGCCTACATTTGTAAAATAATGAGCTCAAATGTGTCCCATTTCCACTGGAAAGTCCCTCTATGAGGTTTGTAGGGATGGAAGAGGGTACGAGCTCCCGAGATGTCGCCACCGGGATGGGGTGGAGGAAATCGCGGTGGTGGCACCGGGAGCTTTGTTAACTCAATTAAATGGTGCTCCTAGAAGAAGCCAACAATTAATCGCGGTGTTTGAGCGAATGTCTCGGGTCAAATGCTCCGCATTTTAAAAAGAAATAGATTAAAATATGTTACATATTCTCCATTACGTTTTTTTACAATGTTTAAAATTTTCGTTAATCGTTATTCGTAATTTTGTTAATCGTAATTTTTTACATGTGCACGAAAAGAAAGAATGGGCACATGAACGGATATCACAGGGAGAGGTGTTTACTTAACTATATGAATAAATTTTCCATTATGCTTTATAATAGGAGTATGTTTTCAATTATACTTCAATATATATATATATATATATATATATATATATATATATATATATATATATATATATATATATATATATATATATATATATATATATATATATACACATATATATACATATATATATATATATATATATATATATATATGATAATATTATTAATAACCTTTAATCGCCCTTTCTGAACTTTCTTTCTCATCTGGTAACCTTTCCGACTCCTTGACGAGATGCTTCGCCTTTCCATACTAACTTTCTCCGCCAATTCTGGCAACCTCTCTTTGACCTAATTCTATTTTCGCGCGCTACGATTTAGACGATGGGCTGACTCGAAGTGAATAAGATGTGTGGCTGCTTTCGTAAAATAAACTTCAATTGTTCGTTATGATTTGGAATCCTTATGTTACGGCCTCGATTGCAGTATTTTCAGGAGATGACCATTCGTGTCATTTCATCTATATATAACATAAAAAAACCTTTATCCTTTTCAAATTCTAGTTTCTTCTAAATTTCCTTGGGCGTTTGAGTTAATTTCGTTTGCGATTTTACAGACAATGAATCAGCGTAGCGTCACCTCCAAAATCACAAATAATCGCGCATATTACATCATATAACACCTCACCTCTGACACCAGAGCCATAGCTAGCCAATTATTATTCCTATTCAAGATCACATGACGAGTGACCTCAAGCAGTCTATAAAAGACCCTGGGTCATGTAGAAGTACGCACTTCTGGGATTGTCGTTGTCTAATCAACATGTAGTTCTTAGGACGAAATAGAGAAGTTTGTTGTATGTTATGGCGTGTTCCTGTGTGATTGGGGCCTGAAAGGCCAGTTTGGGGAGAATATCTCCGGGATGCTGTGTGCCACGAAGTATAATGCGGGAATTGTGTCTACCAAGTATCTGTAGAAATAACTAGCGCTGTAGTATCACGGCCGGCCGATTTCTAACGTGTTTCCTGTCTTTATCGGCGTAGCTGGTCGTGGTATTACATATATATATATATATATATATATATATATATATATATATATATATTCCACTTTTCTGTATGTGCGAGTTTTTTTTAATCTTATATCTGTAGATCATTTGTTTTCATTGTGTTTCGATTTTCATTGTTGATTTTAAGCAACTTATACCCTGTAGTAGAAGAAAGTGACGTGCAGTTCATACTAAAACTAAACGCTTGATAAGTTTAGACGAGTAACAAAAGGCTTTTGTTGTTGTTGTTCCTAATGCCTCCTGGCCGGAAGTTACAAACCAGGACCACATAGTGTTCGGGCTGAGTAGTGCGACTTCGGTTTCTAATAGCACCACAAGGGTAGGAGTCCGTCTTGGCTAGGTAACATCACAATATTGACTGAGCACCCCCAGGGGCGACATCTGGAGGGATCGTACCTTCCCCATCTACTTACCTCACAGAAGGAATTTCCCCTCTACGGATTTTAGGTGCCCATATCCGGCCCATACACAAAAAGAAAACGCTTTTTATTGTTTCTAATGTGAGAGGGAAAAAAGTTTTAACACTAACTCTGCAAAATTCTAAGGTTTGCTTTTAATATAGTGTTTGAATGACACTCCTAATTATTTAAATGAGCCCACACTACATTAAAAAATAAATAAATAAATGAGATATATTGTGTGAAATGACCGAGCGAAAAACTAGGTGCGTGAGCAGGAACACTATTATAAATAATCCTGTAAAGTTGTTTTTTCCGTTTGATTAGCTGATCCCCGTTTTAGAATAACTTGGTTTATGCAGGGTTTTCTGTTTATCGTGCCTACTGAGTCCATATACGACAGAAATGCTACGTTTCATTTTAATACATCCGTAATAAGTCGTAAAGCAGTAATAGTCTGTTTGTATAGCCTTCTTTCGATATTTTTCAACAAATTAACTATCAGTTTTATCATTTGATTGAAAAAAGTTTAGGTGAACATTGATTTGGTAGGAAATTGAATATTAATTCAATTTCCTACCAATTCGAATATTAATTCAAACTATGTCAGCTATCCAATTTAGAATGCCGTGAAATCTGCGCAAATTCGGAACATAAATTATAAAGGCAGAAAATATTTCAGATTTCTTTTAATGGCAGAAAATCGATGAATACAAATAAAAAAATTAAATCAGGAATTTGAATGTATAATCCACTGAACTGTTAACCCGATGGACTCTCGTTCTGAATTTACTTGATAAATAACCGTTTACATTTTATGCGAAATTTAGTAAGCTGTTTTTGCGAGATTTTGCAGTTGGGGGAACTGTTGTATCCCTGAAAACACCAGTTTTAACGTGCCAGATAATTCCCTTACTGAAAATGCTAGGTTATTTACGCGGGCCGAAAAAGTTGTAGGTGTAAAAAACATTCCTTCTCAAACTATGTCAGCTATCCAATTAAGAATGTCGTGAAATCTGCGCAAATTCGGAACATTAATTATAAAGGCAGAAAATATTTCAGATTTCTTTTATGTGTTCCGACAGCATGTGTTCCGACAGCAAGTTTTCCAAATTGATTCGAAAGAACTGAACTGAACTGAAATTAAAAAAAAACACCGGACGGATTTCCAGCACGGTTTAAACGAGAGACGATTTTTAATTGAAATCCTGCTCACAGTGCCATCTGTTGTTTGAAATAATGAATAAATGAAACAAAAATTCCGCTATGACCTCATTGTCAGATCACTGCGACAAAGTTTACGAAAATGGAAAAGAATTATTTGTTTATTTTCGTAATGCCATCATTCTGATCTCCTTATCCACAAATGGTATCTTTAGAGCTCGTCATCCTTATCGTGGCTGTTAAAAGGGAAGTTTGCCCTCCTTATACACATACGAATATCCATCCGAAAGCACGCCTGAACTTTAAGATAAACAAAAAAATGTTTCGCTGTCTCCCGGCTATTTCTGCACATTGATAAGATACAGATTATTTACGCATGTCATTCAGCATGATCAAAAATGCATTCTGCGAGAGTCGGCTCCGTTTTTTGTAGCCGATAAAGGAACAGGATGCCGATTAATATGTCATTTCATATGCATCACACCCAACCAATTTTATATGCGAGTATTTCTTTATAGAAGTGTATTCAAAGCTATCATTTTATTGGGCATTTATTATTTTGAAATTTTTTTTTACTAGTTTTTATCTCTTTCAAATCCGGAGAAGAGCCTAGGCTCAGTTCTCCCAGCCATTAGGGAAAAAAATCTCTTTCAAATGAAAAATGTTCATTAATATTTTTTTAATGTTTACAAGCATCATCTGCAAGAAATCAATTCTAAAAATTCACCATGAAGGTTATCGAAAAAAATAAATAGATAGACTTGAAATGACATGTTAAAAGATTATAAAAGAACATATCATTATAATTATATTGATTAAATTCAATATTGATTATATTCAATAATTTCGAATACAATCAAACATCAAAGGGGGAAAAGATTATTTTCAATGGCTTCTTGTTGCAATAGGTCAGCAATGAAATAAAAAAATCTGAATTGAACAGCAGTTTTGAAGATTGCTTTTCAAGAGAAACGAATTTGTCAATAATTTAATACGCACTATCTCATTAAAAGAAATCAACTTTTATTTTAACAAAAAATATAACAAAAAATACAATCATAGTTTGTAACCCTTCATATCAGTAAATAAAATGCATTAATAATAGATTATGAGGAATATGGAATTCTGAAATCAAATGCGCATGTATAACACAAATAAATATTTCTGTGCTTAGATGACAAAATGTTATAAGAAATTTACGTGACAGCAATTCTAAGATTCAAGATGTCAGGAAAAATCAGCAATTTCTTTTACATGAGCAAATGTGGTACCAATGTTTCAAAAAAATAGTTGGATATTACTTCCAGTAGTTGCAGTAAATAGAAAATATCGGCGAACGAGAATCCGGTATGTGAAAAACTCAATTTTTTAAGAAAAATTTCTTATAACATTTTGCCACCTGAGCACAGATTTAATATTTATCCCCAACTTTATAAAACTATATTCCTTAAAAATCTAGACCTCTTCCGAAGTACAAACGGTTAACAATTATCGGGGAGTCTTCAAAAACTATTTCAAACACATTGAGCCACTTTAAGCGGACTCACTACTCTCAAATCTTTAAACATTCGATTTTTTGAAAAAAATATATGTTAAAGCCTTATCATTTCTGAACAAAATAAAGCAAACCGCATGAAAATATTCTGCTTAGCTCCGGAGATATTGATATTCTAAATATTTAATTACTGATCAAGTTTAAGATATGAAAAATTTTAAACTCATTTTTCTCAAAATGTAATTTTGCATCATTCCGCAACTGATATCTCAAAAACTACGAAACATAATTCCATGAAATTTTTATTACTGCATAATCATGTTATTATATTGTGTCTGAACTAGAATTATTGCAATCACTGCACATTTTGTTATTTTTTCAGGGTAAATTAATACAAAAAATTAAGGAAATTTTAAGTAAAATTTGAGCAGTTTTAAAAAAATTGAAAAAATATTTTAATGTTCAATGTTTTATGTTCAATTGTATTTTGAATTATTTATTTTAAATATAAAGCAGGAATTATACATTTAAGTGTAAAATTAATTTCATAGTTCTGCGCGCAAGCCAGTATACAATAAAAATACTTAAAAAGCAAGGTATATCTAAAGCATTTTTAAAAAAAACTATTTAAAATTATTTTGAGGGTTGAAAATTTGTTTATTAAAACAAATATATAAATTTATCATATACATAAAATTTGGAAAAATTGGGAGTAAATTGAAATAGTTACAAAGGAGTCAAAAAGTATGAAAATATGCCTTATTTCCTCGACTTAAGGGTCGTGAGTCCCCTTAAGACAATTTTAGGGGGAACCCACACACACACAAAAAAAAAAAATCATATACTTGAATAAAATGGGTTACGGATGGAAATAATTCAAGGTACAACAACTTTTTAATATGGAAACTAATTTAATACGTAAATTTCAAAAGTTAGAAAGGAACTTCTAAATATGAGTACCTTAGAATGCATCAAAACCACTGAAATATATACATTATATAAAAATTAAAGGTTTGGTTGATTTTTTGTAATACTCTCTGTAGAAAAAAGTGTTAATGTACTGTGCCCGTTCACTCATGAAAAAGGCAACTTTAGTTTCTTTTAATGAAATTTCCAATACATTTTCAATATCCGTTCCTCACAGAAATGAGTTTGAACAACCCCAGGGCATCGAGAGCAGGGTATCCCCGGCTCCCTCAGGGGCTGTTCACACTGCATCCGTCAGCCTCAACGTTACTCACATCGAAATTTTTTTAACTTACCAACGAGTTCACCGCGATTGGCCACGAAGTTGTTTAGCTCTGTGAACGGTTCAGTTTTTTTTCAATGCGAGTAACGCTATCGCTAACGGATGTACTGTGAACAGACCATAAAGCTCAGGTATCTACCTCTTTAACCCCCCCCCCTGCCGCCGCCCTTCTTATCCCGATACGTCGGGTTAAATAATTCAGAGGGGGGGGGGTGGATTTTTAAATTACATTTCTAATTACATAAAAGTATCCCGATGAGCGTTAATTTTTCAAAGCCTAAAAAGTTATATTTTTCTAGGAATAAAACTTTTTCGGTAGTTCTGAAAATAATTTTTGATATGCACTCAAGAGCCAAAACATTATGCCCACCCCTACATTTTGCAATGAATTCGCCTGGATGACGTGGAAGGCACGTGATCATGTGGAAGTGGTATTTAACTGCTGCTGGAGAGTCTGAAGAATCATTCTTTCACTTACTTCTGTGTGTGATGGGAAAGGCTGCGGATCTAAGCGACTTTGATAGAGGGCAGATTGTAATGGCTCGAAGGCTCGGAACAAGTATTTCCGAAACTGCACGACTCGTGGGTTGTTCGCGACCTACAGTTGTTACTACTTATGCAAAGTGGATGAATGACGGTGAAACCAGCAGTAGACGACATGGTGTTGGACGTCCACACGCTATCAAAGAAAAAGGTCGTCGGAGACTGTCTTGCATGGTGAAGCAAAACCGGAGCCAGACAGTGGCTCAGCTGACAGCCTAATACAATGCAGGGCCAAGTAGAATAGTATCGCAGCACACTGTTCAGCGGACACTGTTGGATATGGGGCTACGCAGCAAACGTCCTACTCGTGTGCCTTTGCTGACCAAGCGTCATCGCCAACTGCGCCTGCGCTGGACCCGGGAACATCGCGACTGGTCCATAGATCAGTGGGAGAGAGTTGCCTGGTCAGATGAATCACGGTTTGTCATTCATCACGCCGATGGCCGTGTCAGGATACGCCGTCTTCCAGGCGAACTGTTGCCCCCTCAATATACAGTAGGTCATACACAGGCCGGTGGTGGCGGTATTATGCTTTGGGGGACTTTCTCTTGGGCGTCTCTGGAACCCGTGGTTGTGGTAGAGCAGACCATGAATGCTACAGGGTATCTGAACATCATTGCGGACCAGTTGCACCCTTACATGGCCTCTGTTTTCCAGCTGGAAATGGAATGTTCCAACAGGACAACGCCCCGTGTCACAAGGCTAAAATTGTGTTGGAGTGGTTCCAGGAACATGATGCTGAATTCCAGATAATGTCCTGGCCGCCTAACTCACCGGATCTCAATCCGATAGAACACATTTGGGATGTCATGGGACGGCAGCTCAGAGTTCAAAGACCACCAATTCGCAATATCTCGGATTTGCGTGACCGTTGCTTAAACATCTGGTACAATCTGTCTCCGGCCATCTACCAAGGATTTGTGGCATCCATGCCAAGGCGGGTTGAAGCTGTGTTGCGCGCCAAAGGTGGGCCAACTCGTTATTGACAGGTGGTCATAATGTTTTGGCTCTTGAGTGTATTTTTTTTCAATTTTTTTAGTAAGGAATTCTCCTAATTTTCTCTTACTATCTCAATGAAGCTTCAAGCTCAAATGTTTCTCTGATGGACAGCGCCGTTGTACCTCGCTTAGTTTCGAAAATGTTCAGGTTCAAGAAATAAGAAACAAAACAGTTCTCTTTTTTTATCTTAGAATAGGACAATTTTAATATTTTGAGAAATTTTTAAAAATACATTCTAGAGTTTTCGGAGTATACCATGGCAAGCAGTTTGCTTTCAAATGTTTAAAACAGTGAAACTCTTCTTAAATACGAAGTAAATAGGTTACTTAGGTAAATAGATTGCACAGGCCAACGAAAAATGACTTTTTGAAAACTTTTTCAACGTTAATAGCTGATTTTTATGTAATTTTTGGTGTTGAATCCGTATCTGACCTCAGTTTTTTCTATCACCCACAGTTTCGTCACAATGGAACTTCGTCGGAAACTAGAAAATCGGCCGAACATACCATAGAAAATAAAAATAAATAAATGTTACAATATAAACAAACTTTTATTCAAGTATAAACATGAAAATACCTTTTTATTACATACGTTTTATGTGTGCTTTGGCATATATTTCCTTTCCCTCTTCTCCTTAAAGCTCTTGATATTGCTTTTCCACCTGTGAATCGCTTGCTCAACTTCTCGGTGAAGTGACCAACAGTAGTCTCCCATTATATTGGTATTCCAGCGACCCTCATACCGTCTTTCCATCAATTTAATATCTTGATGAAACCGCTCATCTTGCTCCTCACTGACATCACCCAAATTATCTGGGAAAAAATCAAGGTGACTGTTCAAAAAGTGAATCTCGAGGCTCATCAAACAGCCTAACATTTTGAACTTTTCCAACATGTTGGCTACAATATAAATATAATGCGGGTCCTTTTTGTTGCCCAAGAACTTGATCACAATCGGCTTGAATGATACTCAAGCCTCCCTCTCTTTTAAAGTCGTTTTTGATTCAAAGTTGGGATCGAACATCTGTTTTCGGATGTCAGGCCCAACAAACACGCCTTCTTCCAATTTTGCTTCTCAGAGATGAGGGAATTTCTTGCATAGATACTTGAAACATTCTCCATCTTTGGGTAAGGCTTTCACAAACTGTTTCATTAGGCCTAATTTTATGTGTAGAGGTGGCAGCAGAATGTTTTCCGGGTCCACGAGGTTCTTGCGCAAAATGTTCATCTCTCCAGGCTTTAAAGATTTTCTTGCAGGGTAGATTTTTTTGGACCAATGTTAATCCCTTTCCCTAATGTTCCATTCACATAAGGAACATGGGAATTTGGTAAAGCCACATTGCTGGCGGTTAGCTTATGACGCTGAATTCGCTAAAAATGCCATCTCTTTAAATATTGAGTGTTAAAATGTGAAAAAATGGTCGGTGATACGGTTTTTTTATTGTCATATTCGGTTTCAGCACACTAAAATCCACAAGAATAAAGCAAATTTATTCAAAAAGTTTTTTCATCGTTGGCCTGTGTTATAATCATACACTCTGTCTACCAATAAGTATTTGGACACCCTGCCAATGACGATATCTGCGGTCCTGATATACGTCACGACCTCCACCGTTAAATAGCGTGTAGGAAACATCATTGACATTAGCCGAATGCAAGATGCTACGAAGTGCAGAGTTATTTGATTTCGAGAAAGGTGTAATCGTCGGATATCACAGAAATGGCCAATCCTTAAGGGACATATCTAGCGAGCTGAATTACCCAAAATCGACAGTGGCCTTTGAGATTCAGAAGTGGAAAGTGAGTGATGATTGTCCGAATGTTCCCCAAGTCGGCAGACCCACAAAACTGGGAGATAGAGACAGACGGGGGCTGTCCAGAGAAATGCGGAAGAACCGCACCCAACCGACGGCCCACATAATCCAGGAGTTTCAACAGGCATCCGGGAGTGTTGTTTCGATGAATACCATCCGTAAGGAAGCACGTGTGCTTGGTTTTCATGGTCGTGCTGCCACCCATAAGCCTTTGATCACAAAGTCCAATCACGCTGCTCGGTTAATGTGGTGCAAAGCACGTCGAAAGTGGACCGTAGATCAGTGGGTACGGGTTCTCTGGAGCGACGAATCAAGGTTCACACTCTAAAGTTTCGGATGGCAGGGTCTGCCTGGAGAACGCCTCCTGCCAGAATGCATTGTGCCCACAGTAAAGTTCGGCCGAGGTGGAATTATGGTCTGGGGGTGTTTCTCCTCGTATGAACTGGTACCCTTGGTCCCAATTCATGGTAAGCTCAACGCCGACGCCTACTGCATTATTTTGGATGACAGTATGCTTCTTACGTTGTGGAATTTTACGAGTTGGCCCCATGTTACTTCCAGGACGACAACGCCAGATGTAATGTTGCGAGGTCCAACATGAATTTGTATGCTGACAATGGGGTTAACCGAATGGACTGGCCTGCCCAGAGCCCAAATCTGAACCCTATCGAGAACCTCAGGGACGAGTTGGATCGCCGAATTAGAGGTGCAACAACCGTCCAAAATCGGTGAAGGAACTTACATGTCTTCCCAAACCCGAGTGGAAGAAAATACCACTAGCCATCATATACAAGGACTTCTAGAAAGCACGCTCCGAAGGGTTTAAACTGTAATTTCCTCTCGGAGGCTCTACCAATTATAGAATATGAATAAATTGTGTTTTTCACTTCTATCACAGGTGTCCAAATACTTATTGGTAGATAGTGTACATAATTTTGAACCTTTCAGTCTAATAAACTACACTTATGTCCATAAATTAAAGATAATTCAGAATCACACAGAAATCGAACTCGAAAGTAAAAATTTCACCTGTAGAATTTTCACACACATCTTCAAGAATAATATGCAAATTACAGGAAGCCACCAAATGACGCCGATAGTACGTCACAATGACGAGAGTGTAAGAGAGGGGTATATATGGAATGGTGCCAAAGAAGTAAAATTGTTCACAAGCGTTCTGTAAGTCGCTCAGTGCCATAACCGAATAGTTATGACACAGAGGATGCATGTGGATGATTTTTTACGTGGTAGAATTATCGGCCGCCTGGAATGTGGGCGTACTCAGATGGAAGTATCCGAGGAACTGGGAATTGCCCAAAGTGTCACCTCTGGGCTTTGGCAACGACTCCAAGATGATGGAAATGTCAGTAGAGGTTACAGTACAGGTCGCCCCCGAGTTACAACGCCGAATGAAGACCGGTATTTGGCAGTAACTGCCAAAAGAAGCAGACGGAGCACAGCATCCGACCTGTCTTGTAAGCTATCTGCAGCCACGGGTACCACAGTTTCAAGGCAAACTGTGTACAGACGTTTGGGAAATATTTGTCTGTATGCTCGCAGGCCTGTCAGATGTGTTCCGCTCACGCCAACTCACTGTCGGCAGTGATTAGCCTGGAGAAGAGAACATACAGTGTGGACATCGTCACAGTGGGCTTGTGTGATGTTTTCCGACGAGTCCAGGTTTAGCTTGCAGTCTGATTCACGTTGGACTTTCATATGGAGAGCGCCAGGTACCCGTTACCACCAAGACAACATCATTGAACGACACCGCTACGATGGTGCAGGATTGCTCGTTTGGGGTGGAATTATACTGGGCTCCAGAACAGATCTGCATGTTCAAATCGGAATCATGAAAGGCCATATTTATCGGGACATCATTCTGGAACAACATGTGCGTTTGTTTAGGGGTGCCATGGGCGCAGAATTTGTGTTTATGGATGACAACGCCCGTCCTCACCGAGCAAACATAGTAAACGAATGCCTTCAATCTGAGGATATCACCCGTGTGGAATGGCTAGCATTCTCGCCTGACTTGAATCCGATAGAGCATGTGTGGGACATGCTTGGCCGACGAGTTGCAGCCCGTCAACCACTTCCTACATGTGTACCGGAACTTGGGAGTGCATTGCTTGCTGAGTGGAGAAATTTGCCGGAGCTGGCATTATCCTTAATTTATGGACATGAGTGTATAATTAGTACAGCAGGAACATCACTTACTTTTTATATTACAATAGGCTGTGGTATAGTTCAAGTTTTTATAGAAAAACACTGTTTGTTTATTATTCGGTGGAATCAGCCGTTCGTGACAAGCGCAAGAGATTTATTCTCAGAGAAACAAAGAAAAATATACAGATTCTGTTTCTTTCCATTTATTCATTTACCCTTATAACATTCGACATATGCTAACAACTTTTTAAACTCAAGTACTTGTGGTTATAGGATTTACGATTTATGATTTCTTTGGGGCTCATCCAATTTTATGGAGGAAAACTTTTCATATAAACAAGAACATATCCATAAACATTACGTTTGAAAAAAATAAAGTCAAAAACTCTGAATCCGTCCAGAAAAATAAAGTTTGTTACCATGTCACGTGAAAACATTAGGAATGGGTAAATTAATTGCTTCGGCTTTCTGTAATAATTCAGTCTCACGCAACCAAAATCAAGTACGTATAAAGCTCCCTGACATACTCCCATTCTTTTGCAGTTTCTTTCAAAATTTTGTTGAATAGCTGTATCTGTGAGTGATCTGCGATGTATTTCAATCGCGAAAAAAAGAAGAAGAAAAATATGGAGAATTCCGGGCAGATTTGTAGTCCAAGCATTTTGTTTTGTTCAGGAACGACAAAAAATGTACTTTGATAGAGGTTACATTTGTTCAATTGCAAAGACTGCCATGAAACTCGGTCGAGTGTACGACATCATAATTATTTAACTGAGGGGGAAATAAAGAAAATCTTTTCCAAAGGACTGACAATAAATATATTTTTATTTAGGCCCTTTTCCTGGATACATACGCCCGTAGCAACCAAAAGGTGAATCAGCGTTGCTCCCTGCACAGAGATACCCTTAGCCAGGATTTCAACTCTCCCACACAGAAGCTTGCAATCGCCTACAGTTTGGGTGACGTTGCTAGTAATTTATGGCAAAATTTGAATAAATAGCTTACGTTGGCGCCAATGGCTATGTTGGCAATCGCCAATCACGCCTTTGAGAGCCCCCTATAATTAGAACAAGTAAGTTCCTCTCCTACTTGAACTTCGTATGGTCGATGTTTCATGTGTGATTTTGGTTTCTACTTCAGCATTGTAGATAATGTGTTTAAGTTAATAAAATTATTATATCGATTTGTATGTCGTATGGTCGACAATAGTTTCGATACGATTTATTAGTTTACATTTTAATCAACGAATTTGAGACCATTTCCACGTATGACATTTGCTTCATACAGCTTATATATGTCTTGTCACGGTGGATATGATACATAAATATGTCCTCTATTAACACATTGTTTCCCGGCAATTTTATTTAAATATATACGTAAGTCACCGGCAAAGACTGATATTTTGGAATAAAGTACGGCATTTTTATTTTCTGAAATATGTTTTCTTTATATAGGGGTCTGAGATTCTCAGTTTCAATCAGGGGTGTCCAACCAATTCGTCAGACAGAATTTAATATTTATTTATGAAACGCATATCGCCAATGAGTATAATAATAACCAAATATCCCATTAATCTCTCTATTCTAAAAAAAAGTAACCGCCGCCGCTGTCAAAAGCTTGTTACACTATCTCCTCCGAAACCGCTGGGGGTATGGGGTCGAGACCGATAACAATAGATGCAGAAAAATGTGGGGAACAAAGTAAGACATGTCTCATCTTCATCGGACTTCAAGACTACAGACATTTCTCTTTCAAACTAAACCTCGTTTGTTTAAAAATATTTTAAAACAGACTAATATTTTCATCAAAAAAATGAAACACGGTTTTTTAAGAAATACCGTCCCCATAGTGGATATAATATCGATGCTCCTCGAATTTTTATCTTACAAAGAAAAAATTTACATCATCTGGAAGCTGAAAGCTTTCTTATTCATATAAACCTCATTTCAAGTCTATATCTTAAATTTTCGATTTTTTAATTGAATTTTAAAGCTGAAACAGTGATGATTCAACAGTGATTCCCCTTCGCATAAGGGTAACAACAATAAATGGATGGAAGCTGTTGCATTGCCCGCGAATCACCCCTATGTATCTTGCTATTAGCAACTCATTCATTATACTTACTGTGACATGATTGGCGCTGTGCTAGAGCGCGTTGCTCGTATGCGATAGTCCCCGGTGGACGCTCATTTTTACTAATTATTCTAAATATTTGAATTTTATTCTTTTAATTGTTATTATATTTTTTATTTTACTTGTCTGAAGAGGGCTTAATTTTTATATTTTTATTTTACTGCTGAGCACATATTTTCTGATGTACATATCTTGCTACTGGAGGAAAAGTCGTAAGTCCATGGCACTCCAACAAACTCAATATACCTTGATCTTGACCCAAACAGAGGAGCGAGCCTAGCGGCGAAGCCCCTAGTGTATATATATTAAAGTACACTCATGGACAAAACAATTAGCGCACCAAGAAATAATTGCGGGATCGTAACGAAACTTGCAATGAAGGTACATGTCGGGGATATATGCAAATGATTAGAAATGCAGCGTGATTGCGCATTACGTATAGCCGGTAGAGGGCGTTGAACATCGTACTCTGTGGAGTATAAAACAGGTAACCAAAGCTTGTTTGAGTGTGCTGAATCATTTACAAAGGAAGAGCTGAGATAGACATGCTATTACGCCGTGTTCGAAGACAATATAAGCAGTTGTCGCAGTTTGAGAGGGGGAGAATCGTCGGGATGATGGAAGCTGGGTGGTCAGCTAGGCGAGTAGCTCGTCAATTAGGCCGTTCTGATTGTGTTGTGAGGAGGTGTTGGGACCAGTGGACCCGAGAGATGTCAAGGGTGTCACAAGACTGTCCCCGCACTGTTACTACCCTTCCTTGGCCTGCCCGATCCCCAGATTTGTCTCCAATCGAGCATATCTGGGATCATTTGGGACGACGAGTTGGGCATCCCACGAGTTTGAAGGAACTAGAGGCAAAGTTACAGCAAATATGGAACGAAATGTCTCAAGACATCATACAGAACTTGTATGACTCAATGCCCGATCGTATCACATCGTGCTAGAGGGGGACCAACGGAGTATTAACTCCTCCGTTCTTTTGCCTTTTTCTCTGAAATAAATTATCCTTTTTCTTTGATTTTCTTATCATTTACTTATATCAAAGTAGTCATTACGTATGTAAAATTTCGTTTCATTTTGACGACTCCTTCTTGGTGCGCTAATTTTTTTGTCCATGAGTGTATAATAACAATCAATAATTACAGTAGTTTTTCTTTAACTTTTAAAATATTTTAAAGTGCGTGTATTAATAAGCGGCCAGCGGAAAAGTGATGCGTAATCAAAGTGGTCCGTTCACCAGGCTTATATTAGATGGAAACGTACACGAGGCAAGCTTATTCTCAATTTTTCAACCCTCACAAACCCATTTATTATCTGTTCATAAAATAAAACAAATACTTACATCTTAACACGATGAGGTTGCAAAATACAACTGGGTGCCGTCTTCGTAATGGGCAATTGCATAAAACGACAAAATGCCGCCAAGAGCAAACGGACTACACTTATACGTAGGTCAATCCAATTTAAACGAGACTTTGGTACGAGAGTAACACTGGAATTTTTGAGACAAGGGCAGACGATATGCGCAAAAAAAAAATAATAATAATTGGTCGGATATTAAAATTTGAACTCTTTTATGCCCGCAGACGGTAATGTGTGGCAACGATTGCAATTTAGCTATCGTAGAATAAGGCGAAACGTCGCAACGTCACTGGCTACGTCAGTTTTCGTCTGCTATAGATCACGTGATTATCGGGTGGCAGAAAACAGAAGCCGTTCCTATGCGTTTGCATGTGTTTTTGGACGATACCTTCTGTTGGATTTTGATTTTCTACTTTTGCATTTTTTTGTGTAGAAGTTTAAATAACTCGTTTAATTGTCACTAGATGGCGATATTGCTGTAGTTTTTGCTATCGCTAACCTTCCTTCCCGCGATCTAATGAGTTTGCATACAGTCTTGTAGGGAAGAGTGTCGTGGGTTTTTGCTCGCCGATCTATGGATTGTAATGATGTACTGCGAGAGCACCTTTCATGCCAACTTCTGTTAGAATGCTGCTTAAAGTTTTCAAGTTTAGAAATGCCGACATTCTTCCGCGTGAGTATCTAAACATTGCCTTGTATTAGCTGAGTTTTCGTCTTTCAATAAAGTCAGTTTGTTTCAACATGCTTGTCATCATTAACAAGTTTGAGCATTGTCAAGTTGTCATCATTGAAGGTTTTCAAACTGTTTAACATTGAATTCTTAGTATCCAGAATGCAGTCATAGGAAAAACCCAGCGACCTTACGAGCTGTCTTAGAATCTTTTATCCCATAATTGCTGTGTGGTTCAGTTAGTTTCTACTAGTAAGAGTTATGTTTAACGTTAAGTGAACTGAGCCATACATTCTGTTTTGGTCCGTCGTGCTGGAGACTGTGTTCTGGTAGATTGCGTATTTAGAAGTTCAACAAAAGTAAGATTGTTCTAGAGGAAATAATTCTCGTGAATTCTTCATTTCTGGCTATTTAGTATAAGTGTTATCGTTGAAAGTATTTTTATTGTGAAATGAAAGCGGAAGTAATCTATACTTTAGTACAGTGAATTTAGTATCAGTAAATCCAAGGACATTTTCATGAGTATATTTGAAAAGGTGTTGAAATAATTTACAGCTTGTGGTTAAATTAGTTCGTTGAATACTGATTCAACTTCCATAGAAGATGCAGAAAGTGTTTATTTGAATAAGCGACGAATTGACACTTTGACTTTGAAAATTTAAGTTGTTTGGTGTTCACATACAAATAAGAACGGAGTAAGTTTTGAAGCATAGCATTGTGACGCATGTTGGTTTTAGATATACATATTCTAGTGAATTTTTACTTTAGTTAATTTAAGTATTGTTTTTATTGTCATAGTTTTAGATATACATATTTTAGTGAATTTTTACACTTGCTTTGGTTAAGTATTGTTTTTTATATTGTAAAAATGGAAAGGTTGAAAATTGAAAAAAGGGTATTAAAATCCTCTGTTACAAAATTGAAAGTAGCGTTAGAATCAGACACTTTTGGTTTGGATAATGCAGAAATCACATTGTTTAAAGATAAAATTTCTGACTTAAACGGAAAATGTTCAGATATTTTCGGCAAAATTTATGAGTCATGCAAGGAGGATGAGTTTGATATGTATTTGTCTGAATCACAAGAGATTCAAGATATAATTGATAGTTATAAATTAATTGTTCTCCGTGCTGAAGATAAACTAAAACTTAGAAACAGTGAATTAGTCAAGGGGATTTCTCAAGGGGATTCAAAAGAGATTAAGGAACCTTCAACCATAAGTTTAAAACTGCCAGAGTTACGTATTCCTAGTTTTTCTGGCAGTAGCAACTTGGAGTGGCTGTCCTTTAGCGATCTATTTAAGGCTTCAGTTGTGCAAAATAGTAAATTATCAAATGCGCAGAGACTTCAATACTTGGTAGGTGCATTAAAAGGTGATGCACTTCGGGTTATTCAGTCACTCCCAATTACTGATGCAAACTTTCAGATTGCATGGGATCTCCTAAAGGAGAGGTATTCTAACAGGCGACAGTTAGTTTTTACCCTAATTAAAAGAATTGTAAATTTACCACAGTGTACTAGAGAAGATGCATCACAATTGTTATCCATTGTTGACACGTCAAAGGAAGTTACTCGTTCTCTCCAGATTCTCGATTTTCAGCCAAGTGGGTTTGCAGATAGCATTATTGTATATTTGATTATTCAAAAGCTCGACCCAACAACAAAAGCATGGTGGGAGAGAGGGCTTGGTGATGACAGCATTCCTACACTTGAGGAATTGCAAAAATTCATCATCCACCATGCACGTACACTGCAGCAACGACCACCACATAAACCAGTATTCAAGCCACAACAACCAAATGTCTCAGGTTCAGGGAAACCCCAACGAGTGTCTACTTTTACAGCCCAAGTCAAGATCTGTTGCAGTTATTGTAAAAGTAATGAGCACAGGATTCACCAGTGCAACAACTTCAAGAAAATGGACACCCCACAACGTTTTCAATTCATAAAGGACAAACGTTTGTGCTTCAGTTGTCTTAGGGCTCACAAATTAGCCAATTGTTCTAGCAGTTACACTTGTAGAGTGTGTCACAAAAGGCACAATACCTTGCTTCATTTGGAGCCAACCAAATCGAACCATTCTACAGCGTTATCTCCACATGCCATGGAATTTTTACCCGCTTCTGATGCAGCAACTGAATCAACAGGTGTACCGCAGCAATCCATTACTAATGTATCGTCTTTTGTATCATCTCAAGCTGCTCCGAATCAAGTGCTTTTATGCACTGCTATAGTGAAGGTACTTGACTCTACAAATGAGTATCAACACTGTAGAGTTCTTCTTGACCCAGGTTCCCAGGCTTCTTTTATAACAGAGACATGTTTCAGTCGTTTAGGTCTTGCCAGAAACAAGGCAAGAGTGCAGATATCGTGCCTTGGTTCATCCAACACACATACTAATGGGGTCACAACCCTTAAATTTACTCCTTATTTCAAGGACTCTCCTACATTTGCGACATCAGCTTTTATCATTAATAAAATCATTGGTGATATACCTCATTTCTCCTTACCATCTGGGACAGCAATTCCCTTCTGTGATCTCAAGCTAGCAGATCCAAATTTCTTTCATTCAGGTCCTATTGACATTCTACTCGGTGTTAGTATTACCTTACCAATGCTAAAAGGAGAAATTATTAACACAACTGAGGATTGTCCTTTTGCGGTCAGATCAGAACTGGGATGGATCATTTCCGGAAATGTAAACACGGAAACTCCAGATCCACCACGTATCCATGTCAACCACATCCAACTGGAAACGGAAGAGTTGCTTAGCAAGGTTTGGAAATTGGATGAAGTTCCGAAAGCCAACTTGCTCACTAAAGAGGAACTGGCCTGCGAAGATTACTTTGCAGCTACATATTCAAGAAACGATGATGGAAGGTACACGGTGAAACTACCTTTCCATACCTCTCCAACTCTCTTAGGTGACTCATTCCGGACTGCAATGCATCGATTCCAGTCACTAGAGAAAAATCTTGTTGCCAGACCAGAGGTTTATGAACGTTACAGAGGTTTCATTAAAGAATACATAGAGCTTCAGCACATGGAGAAAGTTTTAGACTCAGAGAGGAGTGAAAATCCCCAGTTCTACCTACCTCATCATGCTGTGTTTAAGGAGAGCAGCTCTACGACAAAGTTGCGAATCGTCTTTGACGGTTCCTCCAAATCATCGTCAGGACTCTCTCTAAATGATCTACTTTATACAGGACCAAGAGTGCATCAAGAGCTTTATCACATTCTCCTCCGCTTCAGAACCTTTCCTGTTGCAATTTGTGCTGACGTGGAGAAGATGTTTCGACAGATCAGAGTTCACCCAGAGGATGCTGATTTGCAGAGGATACTCTGGCGAAACAAGCCCAGTGAACCCATAGAAACTTATCGTCTTGTCACTGTCTCGTACGGCACAGCCAGCGCTCCATACTTATCCACTAGGGTAATGAAGCAGCTTGCACTTGATGAGAGGATCAACTATCCCTTAGCTTCTAAGGTCTGCCTCAGAGACTTTTACGTAGACGATATCATGACTGGAGAGAGCTCTGAGTTAAAGGCTGAACAACTAACCAGTCAACTATCAGAGATGATGCTTCGGGGAGGCTTCAGACTTCACAAGTGGAGTTCCAATGTTCCAGCAGTTTTGAAGAGTATTCCTGCCCATTCTAAAGCCATAAACCAATCATTATCTATTGAAGACAGTGAAACTATCAAGGTTCTTGGTATCGTTTGGCATCCAGGTACAGATTCCTTTCGTGTGTCCATCACAATTTGTAATCATCAAGACCTGACCAAACGTAAAATTCTTTCAGACATTGCCAGATTATTTGACCCGATGGGTTGGTTAGCACCAGTTGTCATAAGTGCTAAAATCTTCATACAAGAACTATGGAGTCAAAATCTAGGTTGGGATGATGTTCTCAGTGAACCACTTTCTTCACGTTGGAGAATATTCCACTCACAGCTGCCTTTGCTGGTCAACTTTAAATTGCCTAGATTTGTCATGTGTACACAGCCTATTGATATCCAGATTCATGCGTTTTGTGATGCATCAGAAAAAGCATACTGTGCTGTTGTGTATATTCGCTCAATCACTCAAGATCATAACATTACAGTATCACTTTTAACTTCAAAAACTAGAGTTGCTCCAGTCAAAACTCAGTCCCTTCCAAGACTTGAGTTATGTTCAGCATTACTTTTAGCAACATTGTTGGAATCTATTCTACCAGCATTGGAAATTCCTTTCATCAAAACTTTTGCGTGGACTGACTCGCAAGTTACACTCTCGTGGATTGCCTCAGAACCTCGCCGCTGGCTCCCTTTCGTAGCGAATCTAGTAGCCAAGATACAGGAAGCTGCACCAGACGTACACTGGAACCATGTTCCAGGTGTGGATAACCCTGCCGACTGTGGCACCAGAGGTCTTCTACCTTCAGACTTCTTGTCTTGTGACCTCTGGACTCAGGGTCCCAGTTTTCTCAGGCAGCCTTCAGAGCAATTATTTAATGAGCAATCATGTACAAGTTTTCCATTCCAAGAATCACAACTCATTGAGCAAAGGAAAAGCTTCATTTCAGCAGCTACTCAATTTCAGCCACCATCAGTTATCTTCAAGTTTTCTTCATTTACCAAACTTTGTAGAGTTTTTGCTTGGGTTCTACGTTTCCTAAACAATACTAGAAAATCTTCAGCTGAAAGAAATATAAGTTATTTAACATCAGCTGAACTTTCAAGAGCAACATTAACTATAGTCAAACTAGTCCAGCATGCAGAATTTGGAGAAGAGTTGCATTGCTTAAAAACAGGAAGAGCATTGAAGACTTCCAGCAAGATTCTTGCGCTATGCCCATTCTTGGACAATGAGGATGTGTTAAGAGTTGGTGGGAGACTTAGAAATTCCAGTCTCTCTAATGATTCGAAACATCCAGCTATCATTCCCAAGAAACATCATTTGACAACTCTTATTGTTCAGCACTTTCATGTAACACATTTGCATGCATCGCCTCAACTCTTGCTCTCAGTTATAAGGCAAAAATTTTGGATCCCTTGTGGAAGAGATGTGGTCCGTAGATTTGTAAAAAGCTGTAAAACGTGCTTTCGTCTTTCTGCTTCTGCTATGAGTCAGCTTATGGGAGATTTACCAGCTTCAAGAGTCGCACCTTCCAGGGCCTTCTCAACGTCAGGTGTTGACTTTGCAGGACCGTTTCTTGCCAGGGAGAGAAATGGCCGGGGGAAAAATCCTTCAAGGTTTACATTGCGATTTTTGTGTGTTTTGCCACGCGAGCAATGCATCTTGAGGTAGTGACGGACCTCACTACTCAAGCCTTCATTGGTGCTTTGAAACGCTTTATTTCTAGAAGAGGTAGGCCTTTGGAAATCGTCAGTGATTGCGCAACTAATTTTGTCGGAGCTGATAGAGAGCTGAAGGGCTTACTTAGATCTTTTCTTTCTCAGAATGAAAATTCAAATGTGTTAAATTTTTCTTCATCTGAGGGAATCACCTGGAAATTCAATCCACCAGCTGCTCCTCATCATGGTGGTATTTGGGAGGCCGGTGTGAAATCTATGAAGTACCATCTTAGAAGAACCATGGGAAACTCTCTGCTTTCTTTGGAGGAGTTATTCACCCTTGCTGCTCAAATAGAATCGTGTCTTAACTCAAGACCACTTTGTTCTCTCTCTCCAGATCCAAATGATTTATCGCCATTAACACCAGGCCATTTTCTGATTGGTTCAGCGTTGACAGCTATCCCTGAACCAGATTTGACTGCAATTCCATTATCACATCTTGGACGTTGGCAACTTGTCCAGAGTCTGCTTCAGACATTCTGGAACCGGTGGAGCAACGAATATCTTGCCAGACTACAACAACGTCCTAAGTGGTGTGTGTCACAAAAAAATATTTCAGTTGATGATCTTGTCCTTATCAAGAATGAGTTGGCACCTCCATTAAAATGGAAACTTGCACGTGTGTTAAAGTTACATCCCTGTAAAGATGAGAAGGTTCGAGTTGTTACTTTAAAAACTGATTCAGGTCAACTTACTCGTCCCATCACCAAACTTTGTAGATTACCTTTAGACTAGTTCTCCATGTAGCTATTTAGTTTACTTTGTATAATGTACCAAGTTTCATTTGTTATGTCTTGTAATTTTTTTCAATTGTTGTTAATATTGTTTGTTTAGATTATGTGTAATTCAGTGTTTTGAAACCCCTAAAGGGTTTCAAGGGCGGGAGAATGTTGGATTTTGATTTTCTACTTTTGCATTTTTTTGTGTAGAAGTTTAAATAACTCGTTTAATTGTCACTAGATGGCGATATTGCTGTAGTTTTTGCTATCGCTAACCTTCCTTCCCGCGATCTAATGAGTTTGCATACAGTCTTGTAGGGAAGAGTGTCGTGGGTTTTTGCTCGCCGTTCTATGGATTGTAATGATGTACTGCGAGAGCTCCTTTCATGCCAACTTCTGTTGGAATGCTGCTTAAAGTTTTCAAGTTTAGAAATGCCGACATTCTTCCGCGTGAGTATCTAAACATTGCCTTGTATTAGCTGAGTTTTCGTCTTTCAATAAAGTCAGTTTGTTTCAACATGCTTGTCATCATTAACAAGTTTGAGCATTGTCAAGTTGTCATCATTGAAGGTTTTCAAACTGTTTAACATTGAATTCTTAGTATCCAGAATGCAGTCATAGGAAAAACCCAGCGACCTTACGAGCTGTCTTAGAATCTTTTATCCCATAATTGCTGTGTGGTTCAGTTAGTTTCTACTAGTAAGAGTTATGTTTAACGTTAAGTGAACTGAGCCATACACCTTCATTTTGAGTTAAATAATTTAAGTTTATTTATAAAATTCCTCATATTAGTTGTATGTAACAGGTATTTTAACCCTCTTTTTTTTCAATATTTCGCAAGTTTTAAGAGAATATAATCATTCTTTCGTTGAGAATGATCATTATTATGTTGAGATATGTATATATATCAGGATAAGTTACTTCAGGCCAGCGTCTTGTATCGTAACTCCAGTCTTCCTCTGTCAATAAATACGGGTCACTTACTGAATAAACCTTTCCTGGCTGTATCTGAATGTTTAATTTAGTGATATACCTTTGTTTAGATACCGTATCTAAAGACTTTACGTAATCTGAGAGCAATTTATTCAGCAAGCTGTAAGAATGCTCACTGAACGCCATGTTAAATTATGCAATGTTTTGACACTCCTCACCAAACAAGAAGTAAAATCTGCAAGAGTTGAGATGTGACACGCTGCGAGACACTGCCCTATAAATTTTGAAAGAAGAGAAAATGGAGTTGACGTGAAAGCATTATTGAACTATGGTTTTGTACGATTTTAAAGTGAGTCTAAATCAAGAAGAATGCCTTCAACGTCTACAGTCGGCATATGGAAATTAAGCTCCATCTCGTGCCACTGTATTCAGGCGGTTTGCAGAATTTAGAAGAGGTCGAAATTCTCTCCTGGATAAAAAACACACAGGAAGACCTTTGTCAGCTGTAGTCCCAGAAAATGTGTCGGCCGTACGAAAAATGTTAATCGATGATAATCGCTGTACTTACCAAATGATACAGAAGAAACTAAACATTGGATCCACAGATATACATAAAATTATTCCTGAATAACTGTATATGAAAAAATTAGTTTGTCGTTGGGTTCGCCATAATTTAACAGAACACCAAAAAGCGGAGAGCGTCAGAATCCGTGAAGAAACACTAAAATTACTTAATGATGGTAGATACCACATTATTTCTAAAATCATAACTAATTGTGGGACGTACATACCTCTTTTTGACGCTCCAACACGTCAAGAAAGTAAAGTATGGGCCTTTGAAGATGACCCCCAAACCAACAATGGTGAAAAGACAACGATCAATGAAAAAGGTAATGTATGCCGTGTTCTTCAGAAATACGGGGCTGATCAAAGCCATCAAGCTAGAGGGACAGAATACAGTTGCAGCTAACTGGTACACTACTTTCTTCCAGAAAATCTTCAGGGGTGAATGTTAGGGGACTCATGCTTCACCATGACAATGCATCTTCTCATACAGCAAGGACTACAATCTAATTCCTTGAACAAAAAAAAAAAATCAAATTGATAGAACATCCACCCTATTCTCCTGATCTTGCTATGTATGACGTTTGGCTATTTTTAAATATAAAAAAGTTGACGTGGGTGTCTTTTCATTCCGGAGATGAGATTTATGAGGCTATAAATGCATATTTTTCATCTATTCCAAGAAATGGATGGCTTGAGGCATTTAATCTTTGAGAAATTCGCTTACAAATGTGCATCTTCTCATACAGCAAGGACTACAATCTAATTCCTTGAACAAAAAAAATATCAAATTGATAGAACATCCACCCTATTCTCCTGATCTTGCTATGTATGACGTTTGGCTATTTTTAAATATAAAAAAGTTGACGTGGGTGTCTTTTCATTCCGGAGATGAGATTTATGAGGCTATAAATGCATATTTTTCATCTATTCCAAGAAATGGATGGCTTGAGGCATTTAATCTTTGAGAAATTCGCCTACAAATGTGCATCTTCTCATACAGCAAGGACTACAATCTAATTCCTTGAACAAAAAAAATATCAAATTGATAGAACATCCACCCTATTCTCCTGATCTTGCTATGTATGACGTTTGGCTATTTTTAAATATAAAAAAGTTGACGTGGGTGTCTTTTCATTCCGGAGATGAGATTTATGAGGCTATAAATGCATATTTTTCATCTATTCCAAGAAATGGATGGCTTGAGGCATTTAATCTTTGAGAAATTCGCCTACAAATGTGCATCTTCTCATGCACCAAGGACTACAATCTAATTCCTTGAACAAAAAAAATATCAAATTGATAGAACATCCACCCTATTCTCCTGATCTTGCTATGTATGACGTTTGGCTATTTTTAAATATAAAAAAGTTGACGTGGGTGTCTTTTCATTCCGGAGATGAGATTTATGAGGCTATAAATGCATATTTTTCATCTATTCCAAGAAATGGATGGCTTGAGGCATTTAATCTTTGAGAAATTCGCCTACAAATGTGCAATGATCTTGGAGGGAACTACTTTGAACACTTCTAAGAGTTGGTAAGTAAGTTAAACTTGTGCCATTTAGCGTTATCTAAAAAATTCCAGCGTGGCCCTCGTAATAGCAGCAGACTATTTTAAAACTCATCGTTGAGGCAACAGGGAAAAATCGTCTGCGGGTTCCAGAATCGTTAGGCATCTGTCGGATATTGAGATGTTTTGTTTGTTCAGTAGCAATAACTGTAAGTAAGCGTAAGTACAAGGCATTATTGTAAAATTTTTAACGAATGCAAAATGTAAAACTCATTGAAATTTTGCGTAGATTACTGGCACAGTGCGGCTATAACACGCTATCGAAGTCGCAAATATGCAAACGACACAAAATGTTTCAAGATGGCCGAGAAATCAAAAATGTGTGTCATCCACTTCTTCCAAGAACCAGTGTTACTGAGGAGAAAATGTAACCCATTCGTAACCTTAATCGCGATAACCGACGAAAAACAGTTCATGACATGAGTGCTAAAATCCAAGATAAGCTATGAAAGTGTGCAGAACACGATAAAGAACAAGTTGAAATTTCGAAAAATCACTTCATTCACTCATTCTATTATTTTTCAGTTAGGCGACGCGGGTTGGACACACTTGTTTTAAATGGTAAAATGTGAGGATCTGCCTGAAAGTCACTTAGGTCCATAGTAAAGGTGGCTTTCAAGTAAAGCACAATCAGAAATTTCTGAAATAGGACTCTCCTATATCCTAAACTGTCTTCGACATTTGCGTGTAAAAGCACTAGTTGACTCGGTTCCGGTCAACAATGTGTTGAAACTCTCCATCGAAAAAATGCCGTCGAGAATAAACCAACCGGTTTTCGAAATCGAAATTTTCACTCGATGGGATGTGAAGGAAATCGACTGCCAACAAATGCTCTCATAAATGCCTCTTTTAACATCTTTTTCTCTTTATTAATAGATTTGTATATGTATTGACACATAGTGTGTCTCATATATCTGCAAACGTAAGGCATTTCGTAAAACTTTCTATATCGAACATTTTATCCGTTATTGTTATTTCAGCAGGGATTTCGACGTCAGCACACGGGGAAGGCGAATTTCAGAAAAATTTAGGGTACTCGGGTAGCAAATGCGAATCATAAAATGTTATTTACGCTGGTTATGACGGGCAAGTGTTTCGTCATTATATAACCCTTTTTCCTTACTGTACCTACAACTTTTTTTTTAACTTTAGTTCACGTGGTGAACACATTTCTTTCTCTGCCACATTTCTCGGGCATATTTCCAAGAGGCTAGGGTAAGTTTCGAATCCTCCTTGGATTATCAACGGTGGTTTTTGCAAGGTGTTTTGCTGTGAGATTTTAACCGAGTAAAACTTCGTACCTAAGTATCCGAATGGAAGAGAATTTTTTTTTCGAGAGAACAAAACTTTTCTAACGGTGAAACGCGTAAGTAGTTTGAAAAACTTCCATTTTTCTGCCAGTGATTTATTCGTACTATTGATTCGCTATTGTATCCCAATATCATTTAAACGAGTGGGTGAGCAAACTTTTTTCGATCACCATCCACTTTCGTTAAATAAAAAATCAAAGAACCCCCAACGAAAAATTTCTGATAAAAGTGAAACTTAAAAAAAAATGTTAGGAAAATGTTAAAAAAAGAAAAATTTAGAAGCAAATTTTGACAAACTATTCTTTAAAAATCCAGATTTGAAAATCCAGTCTAGCACAGCCAGGTAGAAACCTTCAGGAAGAGTAGTGGAAACTATAGTACATGGGCCGGGCCCTCCAAGGTGGAAACAAGTGGAAGAAATGGAAGTCTAGTCTTTTGCCCGAGGAATTTTTATGTAAGGCTGTTTGACACCTTATTTAACAATATCGTGACACATATTTTTAACATATTAAAATTTTTAATTAAGGATATTAAAAATAGGTGATTATAGAAAGTTTAAAGAATATTTTTTTATTAAATAATTTATTATAATATTAATTTGCATCAGACTATCCGCGAGTCCTCCCTTTTTTTTTTTTCTTTTTTTTTGAGAGCGACCCCTCTGTGTTTCGTGACCCATAGTTTGCGCACCACTCTTTTCAATAACTGTTCTGTTTATCCTTCGGATGATTGTTTATACCTTTCCCCATTTGCATTTGGAAATTTAAAATTCAGTTTTCTCGAAACGTAGGATGCCCATTTATCTTTCAGAGTCAAGTTTTAGATCGAAAAGTATATAGATATTAAAATCTGTCAAAATCTATTAAAACGATAATCCGAGAAATTTAAATTCGAATTTAATAGAAGACGAGGTAACATTTATCATGAGAGACTTTTTGTTGTTGTCGTTGCTCCTTTTGGTGGCAAGCCGTTGATACGGAAAAGATGAATGTCTCCGTCAGAGCTGCCCCCCACCCCCCCACCCTAAGACTGAAAATGAATTGATTTTTGTTTAATGACATCGAAAAAAAGGGTGGCAACGCTTAGGTGGATGCGGCACATTTCGGATTTCCTACGAAACTATATCCAACGTGTTTCATGGGGGGGGGGGGATTAAAAAGAAAGAGAAAAAAAAAGCTATCCTGCATGGAGAGTGGTTAGACGTTTAAATATAAATAAATGCTGTGGATAATAATTAAATAAGTAACAATGACAGTTCTTCTACAAATTCTATTACAGCTGCGAGAATAGAAAAGGGCAAGAAACGAGTCGCTTGTGATCGAGAAAGGGTAAAAATCTGCCACTGAAATCTTCCACTATTCGAATTGATGTTTCGGCTAGGTCGGACGCTTGTTTCACTCTGCGTGTGAAATACCAGAAAGAAAAAGTAGAATTCAGAGAGTAAACATACCTATCCAAATCAGATAAAACGTTATCCGTCAAGGATAAAAAAAAATGTATCTGAGATAGTACGCCTTGCTCGTGACTTAAACACATTTATTTTTCATACATAACATTTATCTTTCCTCCTAAAATCACACACTTTAGGACTCACTGGCAAAGGAATCAGGCAGTTTCCAATGTATGAAAAAAAATTAAATTAAAAAATTAAAAAATTTAAAAAATTAAACAAGTTTTTTCGGTAATGTAAAAACTTGACATTAACGAAAAATCGAAAAAGGTCGCGCCATAGGCGTAGCGTCGCCCCCCCCCCACACACACACACACACACAACTTAACTTGAAATAAATTAAAACGTTAATAGAAGTTCAGTTAAAATCGGAAAATTGTATAAAACTTTTAAGAAAGTTAGTTTTTTTTCCACGTTTTCAAACTGTGAAACTGAAGATTCTGATTATGTCTTTAGCCTTAACATAGTTTTTAACAATGATATGATCCATCACAAGCATTCGATACTATATTTTTTTTTCTCGTTTTATTTATATTATTTTTATTTTTCTCATTCTATAACTTTTGAATACTACTCAAATATCAATTCTATTGTTATTCAATATAAAACAAATCATAATATTTCAGATTTAAAGGACCGTTCGGCAGTCAATGCGTTGAGGAGGGCCCTAACCGAATTCAATTCGTGCGTCCATATATTTTATAAATAATCGAACAATTCCTTATAAAATAAAAAAAACTCGAATTGTTAAGGATAAATTGTTTAAGTCAATTTTTACGACACATACTCTTATTACTTTTAAAAGCTCATATTACTTTTTAAAGTAAGAGAACACCTTATAATTTTTTTTAAAAAAGCTATTCAAATTTTATGGTTAACTTGCTTCGTTCGGATGAAAGTAATTTTTTAGGCCTATTATTGACACTTTTAAAAACAGGAAAAAAGTTCCTGATATAATAAAGGAAAAACTATTTAAACTGCCATGGATGGCTTGTTTAATATGGAAAAAAATTATGAAGAAAAAAAATGTAAACTCTGTCATCCATACTTTTTTAATATAAAAAAGTAGGCGCGCAATTCATTATAAAAAAATTTTTAAATATTCAAACTGTTTAATCTGGAGAAAAGTCAATATTTACAACAAATACCCTTATTTTTTAAAGCTAGAGAGCAACATCTTATAATTTAGAAAAACTATTCGAGCTTTCATGGTTATAACTTGCTTCATCAGATAAAAGTAATTTTCTACAATTATTACCAACACTTTTAAAAATTAAAAAAAAAGACATTCGTGATATAATAATAATAATAATAAACTACTTAAAAGTATTGTGGCCGGCTTGTTTAATTTTGAGAAACGTCAATGTTTACAACTGTTAACGATACTTTTTTGAAACGAGAGGACAATTCCTTATTGAAATGATAATGGACTCAAACTGTCATGGTTCATTCGTTTCATTTGGATAAAGTCAATTGAACTACTGTTAACTGCACTTAAATAAATAAGAGGACAATGCCTCGGAAGTATTTAAAATTACAAATAGTGGAACAGAACCTAACAGTTTTGCGTGTTCATCGGGCATTCGAAGCAGAAAATTATCTGCCGCGTTTAATTTTGTTGTTAACTTGTCAAATGTCCCTGGAGAGCTGCTTACGTGCCCCTGAAAACCGAAATTTGCACAATTTAAAATTTCCCATTTTATTTTTTTTTAATTCGAGGCATCCCATCATGGATGCGTTTAAATGAATCTATTTCTCAAATCACTGGTCGGCAATTGCCTATTTTTGAATCCTGATTTTCTATGTGAAGGTACACGTCTAAAGAAATAGTCCAATTTTAAAGTTTGAAATTTTCCCTCAGGACAGTTTTTTTTATTTTTTTAATATGGCGTTCAGTTGCTGATGTCACTCTCTACAAAATTCAAATTGTTTTTAACAATAATGAATCAAAATAAAACTGAAAGAAAAAATTGATTCGAGATTTTAAATGAGCGTCAAAGTGTTATTAACTAAATTCATTATTTTTCCTTCCTCTGCTAAAACGTCGCTAAAGCATTGCTTTATTTATATATATATATATATATATATATATATATTTCTTCCTTGCTAAAGCATTGCTGTATTGCTTTTTCCACCCTCTGTTCAATGTTCTAAAGCATTGTTATATTGTTTTTCCTTCCTCTGTTAAAACGTCGCTAAAGCATTGCCATAATTTTATTTTTCCCCTCTTTTAGTTGTTGCTAAAGCATTGCTATATTTTTTTCTTCCTCTGTTAAATGTTGTTAAAGCACTACTATAATGTTTTTCCCTTTTGCCAAACGTTGCTAAAGCACTGCTGTATTTTTTTTTCTTCGTCTGTGAAAACGTCGTATAGCACTGCCATATTTTTAATTTTCCCTTCTGCTAAACATGCTAAAGCATTGCTATATATATATATATATATATATATATATATATATATATATATATATATATAATTTCTCTGTTAAACGTCGCCAAAGCATTGAACTATTACCTGTTTTATTGGAAATTTTGGCGAACTTGATAAAGGCAGACATTCAAATCGGTATAAGTGATAACAAAAGCATCTTTAGTGCCCAAAAAAACATTTTCAAAACACATGCGTATTGCACTTGAAGCTCTATTTTCAAATGCAGATAACTGAATTCTAACGGCAAATTCGCGACAAGGAAATTAGCGAGAGGAAAACTTTCCAAAATACACGAGGATGCTGAAATTTCCTAGGGAGAAGAAACAAGAATATAAATATTGCGCTTAAAAAGTAAAACGTAAATCCCCAATAAACTATTATATACATCACGATTATCCTTTTGAAAAAAAAAAAAATATCTGAATACTGTTTTTTTTTAAATAAAAGTTTTAAATTCCTTGATACATATGTTAGGTCATTTTTTAATTCACGAATACATACCTTAAGGCATGTTTGGTAATACCTGGGGATATTTTATATAAACGGTGTTCGGTAAACTTGTTCTAATGACTCTCCGGGAGGCATAAATAACCAACCACTGGTTTTCCGTATGTAGAAGTTGGCGGGGGGGGGGGGGGATATTAGGTTTAGAAACGAAAAATAGAAGTAAGAAAAGCAAAAATGATTTAAAAGGCACTGCAACGTCGAGGAAAAATCCCGAGTTCCGCAAAACGTTATCGCAGAATTTCAATTCGCAGGAAGGCGCCAGACGCGTGCGCAGACGACTCTGGGAGGTGAAGTTGTTCTCCGGGCTATCCACGTAATGTATTTATTTGTGTGTGATTTGCGTTGATCAGTTGTGCCCCTTTCCGCTCATTACCCGAGGATGGTGCATGCGAAGGGTGGCGGGGCTCTTTGTTTATTTTTCACACTTACTGCGCAAAAGGAGGGCTACCTCGTCTGCAGGTAGGCGCAGTGCAGTAGCGTCCGCACTGCACATCGGAGGGAGGGCAGGCAGGGAGATCCGAATCTTTTAGGGGGGGGGGGGGTTTCCATGGGTACGGGAGAGCGCCGATTTCGAGTGGGGGAAAAGGGTGACAAGCACACAAAGTAAGGAAATGAATTTTTCATTATTAAATAAATAATTAAGTGAACTAATGGATCTTGTGTCAATGGAGTGGTCGGTCGCGGGTCGAGCGATTTTTTAGGGTTTGATTTGATCGTAAATAGGTTCGGACGCATGACGTGTTCAGCCGGGGGATGCACGTGGACCATGATAAAAACAGACTTTGGTTTTCCTCAAAACATGTGTTTTATCACTACTACCGCCGGTCCTTTAAGAATTGTGCATTCAGTTTGATTGCTTTTTCCTCTTTTCACGACTTTTTCCCAATATGACACGCATAATCAATTTTTCAGTCTGCATCACTCCTCCTTCCGCTGCCATCTACGATACATGTGTAGCCAGGGCCTTTTTATTGCATGGACAAATCGGGACTTTTCCCAGGGACCCCTGATGCTAGGGGGCCCCAAAACTGTCCTCTTTAACGTGCAAAATATCTTTAACAATGTTTATGAACACTGAAATAGATAGCATAGCTGCCAACCTCCCAAGAAAAAAAATAAGGAACACAGCACGCGACGGAATCAAAAAAAAAACAAGAGAAACAAAATGCTGTATAATATTTTCTAACCCAAGAATAGAACTGTAAAAGTTCGCTTTCAGACAATTCTTTGACAAATTCTGATGTTTCGGATCCTATAACTAAATCTTTATCATCCTTCTGATTTTTAAATACATCAAATTTCACATTAAATACACATTTAGAGCTAGTTATGACAGATATTTTCCTAAATCTTGCCAACAATTCAAAAAAATTCGATAACTCTCTTCTCATCTTGTGAATTTTCGGCTCTTCACTTTGAAACATCACATTATATGTTTCATAAATGACAATCACATTTTTCGCAAAAAATGCTAAAGCATGATCAAGATTTGAGCTTAATGTAAGAAAAATTCTTTCTTTATTGTTGGTAGATGATGGTGACTCTGCAAGTGGTTTTACTTTTTTTTGATGATTTTTGAGAAGCACATGAGGTTGGTTTTAACTGTTTTACAGAGTTAGGTGAAGCACTTGACATTAATTTTAATTTTTTTACTGGTATTGGTGAAGCAAATGCGGTTGATTTTACTTTTTTTATAAGTTTAGGTGAAGCACATGATGTTGACTTTCTCTTTATTTCTAATGTTGTAGAAGCTGCTTGCTGTCCAGGAAGCTTTTGTATAGTGTAAGCTGCTAGGAGGGGAAAATATGAATCTCGAAAACGCGATGTAGGGGGGGAAAAAGCGATGGTGCTGCGGAAGTAAAAATACGGGACATTTTTGCTTGAAAACGGATTTTCGTAACAAAGCTTAAAAAACGGAACGAATACGTTTTTTACGAAACACTTGGCACGTTTGAGATAGGATACTTGTGAAGTGAAAGTTTTTAATTTCGCTCTCTGCTTTAGGGAAAATGTTAAACTATCAGGTTGTATCAGGTGTACAGCAGAAGGTGAAAGGCGTTTTTAATCTGATGTGAAACATTTTATGAATGCTTCATCTTATCAGCCATACACTGTAATAACAAATATAGGAGTCTCATGCAGGATTGTTTGGTTTAAATCGTTATTTGAATCAAAATTTAAATCAAGCGATTTTTTGTTTATCCTGATTTTTAACAACTTTTCCTCACACGCTTGGTGTATGCACCTAGTACTTCTAATAGTATATTCCATGGATATTTCTTATTTTTATAAATGTTCGTAAGGGGGGGCCCCCAAAATAACATCTGCCCACGGGCCCCCAGCGTTCATAATCGGGCCCTGTGTGTAACCTAACATTATCCTACAGCGGACTGTCGAACAACTTATGCATTTAAAATAACATTATCGACTCTAGAGTCTCAGAAGCAAAATATAGGAAGGCAGATCCAGATTTAAAAAATTGTGCGGTCGGGGGACCCCCGTCAGGAACGAAGTTCCTTACGCTATTATTTCAACTCTAAACGTGATTTAATATGTAGATTTCTATTGATTATATATATATTCTTTCTCTATCTCTCTCTCTCTCTCTATATATATATATATACACGTATATTTATATATATATATAAATATTATATATATTATAATATATATATTATAATATATATATATATACTGCGCTATTCCAAGAATGAGTGGGAATAGAAACGGACAGCGCTTGTGCGGGGATTTGAACCAGGGACCTCTCGCTCCGTAGTGCGATAGTCCGATACTCCGTATTCCGATGCGATAACCATTCAGCCACAGAGTCCTTGAGAAAAAGCTCTTATGAAGGGGGCATAACGCTTTTTCGTTACGTGAGGATTCCTGCCAGCTCACTCTACTGTAAGCCGCGTAAAAGAACCTCGTTAAAAAAAAAAAAAAAAAAACTTTGGTGTACGCAAAAACGTTCCGCATAACATATTGCGACGACGATAAAGCCCCGAAAACGTATTGTGCCCGTAAGGAATGCTTATGAAAAGTTGACAATGATGAAAATCCGGTTGAAAAAAAAGCGGTCCACAAAGGAATACGGTACTGCCTCCCGCCACGTCGTATAATAATTATCGCCACGTTCTTCCACGGTGTGCAGACTGGTACACATGCCGACAAAGGCGTGCACGTTCTTGCGCTGTCCCCTCGAAGGGTGCTCCCCAAAATAAAGAGGTCGACAAAAGAGAGGTGTGGAACGGGCGGATGTCGGAAACACACGGGCCCCGGGCGACAGAAAAAATAAATCTATATATTATTGCTGAAAAAAAAATCTAAAATATTGTTACTGTTGAATAGTAATAATTACAAGATAAAAAGAACTTTTTATATACCATGTTTCTGTTGAATCATATAAAATTTTCTGTTGAATCATATAAACTTGACAATTCTATGTATTAATAAATACTTTTTTAAAATTTTTTTGATGAACTATCCCATCAACTTGAAAGAAAATTAAGTTAATTGGAAGTTAACTTGCGTTTAACTTGTCGTTCCCGTCCCGGCCGATAGATGGCTGCACCAGTCTACAAAACAAAATTAACTTAAACTGAATTCAATTTTGTTTAAAGATGGCTAAAAGTATTAAAATAATGCATTGTCATCGTGTTCTGAGCTATTCTAAATGTTTCAAATGTCTAGCTAGTCGGGAAGTTAGTTAAAAATCGATTGCAAGATTTGTACTGGACAAACACACACGCAAACAAGAAAGCGAGTTAATAAGAACATGATAAAAAAATGAAAAAAGCTGTGCGAGAGTATTACTTATGTTTCATTTTCTAAAACTACGTTAATGTAATTCGCAAGTTTTTAGTCATAATTTTGGTCATCAAATTTGCACAGGACCTGGGGCAACATAGCGGTGAGCACGTCGGATTTTGAACCGAGAGAGCTCGGTTCGAATCCCGACAAGCGCTACTGAATGTTTTCGTCCAAACGCCGGATATGGGCACGTTCAATCTGTAAGCAGGAAAACCCTTCCGTCTAGCGACAGGGGATGGATGAGAAGGTACGAGCCCTCCAGGTGTCGCCCCGCAGGTTGCTCGGTCAAAATGTTGATGGCACCATACTAAGGCTAAGTGTCCACTTGTGACAACACAGTCTCGAGAGTAGTCTCGAGACTAGACTCACAAATGGATAAGGGTGTAGCGTACTGGAAAGATGAGGTTATTTTTCCAAAGAACTCACAGAGGACGAGAAACACAGCTGCGTGTTATCGGGGCAGTTTTGCCGGTTCCCTCCGATTTTGAACACGTGGAGGATTAGAAAACGATTACTTGTTCCCCCCGACTAAAAATCCAGACATTCCAAGAAGACGGACCCCGTTTTTGCCAGCCGAGAGGAGAGGCTTGGAGTTGTTGTTTTTTGGGGAGACGCTGTATAAAATCCGAGCGGGATAGACATGTTTTTACTATGCTCCGGTGTTGTTGGGCCGAGAATGGGCCCTGGAGCGTGTATTTGTGAATCTGCACGTAAATGAAGTGATTACATCGGAAGTGTTTAATGTTTAATTATTTTGTTAATAAATTGTTAAGTTTGTTTTAAAAATTTGGCCTTCGTTTGTTAGTTAGAACTTTGTCTTTCTTTGGTATGGATCAATAGTTGTGGAATTAATTCAAAATGCCTCAGAGAGATAATGCCTTACTACTTGTCGTGACGCCACAAGGGCCTGAGAGCAGTTTCGGAGACAAGCAGGTGCAAGATTCAGAGACTGCACCTGTCACAAGTGGACATGCTCATTCCTGCTCTCGTGACTTAGTCTCCAGTTTTCCGTCATTGTTGGAAGATTTTTTTGTCAGAGCTGAGACTCGATTTCATTCTTTTTAATTTTATTTTTATTTTTATTTCGCAATAAATATAAATCGGTAAATAATTTTTCAAAATGAGCGAAAAGGAGATTGTACCAGATAAAAGAGAGTGGACTGATGATGAAGTGTTGGAGTTAATCCATCTTTATGAGGGACAGGAGTTTTTATGGAACGTGAAACATAAATTATACAGGAATCGCGATAAAAAAAATGAGCATGTTCGAAGAATTTGCGACAAAATTTAAAAACTGTGATAGTTATTTTCTTTTGCCTCCTCCCCTTCGGTTGTTAGATGGTACTTTTAGCGTATTATTCGTTTATTTGTGAGCGTATTTGTATCGAATTGTTCGTTTGTTACCATGTTTTTATTAACTTGCTTTCTTGTGTGTTTGTCCAGTACAAATCTTGCAATCGATTTTTAACTAACTTCCCGACTAGCTAGACATTTGAAACTTTTAGAATAGCTCAGAACACGATGACAATGCATTCTTTTAATACTTTTAGCCATCTTTAAGCAGAATTGAATTAATTTTCAGTTATTTTCAGTTAATTTTGTTTTTTAGACTGGTGCAGCCATCTATTGGCCGGAAAGGGAACTAGTCAAATGCAACAAGTCAAACAAGTCAAATGCAAGTTAACTTCCAATTAACTTCATTTTCTTTCAAGTTGATGGGATAATTCATCAAAAAATTTTTTTAAATTATTTATTAATACATAGAATTGTCAAGTTTATATGATTCAACAGAAAATTTAAAAACATGGTATATAAAAAGTCTTTTTATTAATTATTTTAGAGCTATGTTTTGTAGTGCTGTACAATAAATAAATTTTGAGTTTTATTGTACAGTCACAAAATTGTTTTGTTTCGTTAACCCTATTTTGTTAGGTCAAAAACTTGGATCTACGTATGCAGTTTGTAGTATTAATAATAAAATTAAGCTGAAGGAAAAGATGTATTCATAAAAAAATGTTCGCTTGAGTATGCTTACCTGAAGCCAGAAAAGGAAGTGTGACCATTAATCTGTCATGAAGAGGAATTGCATCACGTAATTTTGTATCTTGTTTGGCAATCTGGTGTTTTACTAAATTTAGAAGCAGTTCAAATCGGACTGCAGACATTCGAATAAAATTTCTGAACCGTTATGACCTTCCAACCGCAACTCATTTACGAGTGTTGAATAAGCTACGAATTCAATTCGTCGGTCCGCCCATTTTCTTACCCAACACACCTTTTTTTCCACTTTCCGCTTTATCACTATTTTATACGCAATTATAAAAGCTGGGGCCTGACGCGAATCCGTTTGGAACGAAAAGATAATAATTACAAGATAAAAAGAACTTTTTATATACCACTTTTTAAATTTTATAAGTTTATATGATTGTTGAATCATATAACTTTTTAAGTTTATATGATTCAACAATCATATAAACTTGACAATTCTATGTATTGCACAAATCTTCACTTAATTATTCTTTTTCACTTTCTTTTATTTAATTTTAATCACTTTTTAGTCGTTTCCACTATCTACAGACTTTCTAAACTGCTAATTTTTATAATTTTTTTTTAATTTTTCACTCAATATTTTTGTACACAAACTAAATTTACACGTATTCTGTTTTCAAAATCGTCAAACGCCGTTACGCAAAAGTGCAAGCATTAAATTCGATCGAAGCGCCACCTTGCGGATTTTTTTCGAACTAACTTTCCATACAAAAATAAATTAACAGAAAATGAATTCAATTCTGTTTAAAGATGGCTAAAAGTATTAAAATAATGCATTGTCATCGTGTTCTGAGCTATTCTAAAAGTTTCAAATGTCTAGCTAGTCGGGAAGTTAGTTAAAAATCGATTGCAATATTTGTAAGGGACAAACACACAAACATGAAAGCGAGTTAATAAAAACATGGTAAAAATAATTACAAGATAAAAAGAACTTTTTATATACCATGTTTTTAAATTTTCTGTTGAATCATATAAACTTGACAATTCTATGTATTAATAAATACTTTTTAAAATATTTTGATGAATTATCCCATCAACTTGAAAGAAAATGAAGTTAATTGGATGTTAACTTGCGTTTAACTTTTCTTTCCCGTCCCGGCCGATAGATGGCTGTACCAGTCTACAAAACAAAATTAACCTAAAAAAATTCAAATCTGCTTAAATATGGCTAAAAATATTAAAATAATGCATTGTCATTCTGTTCTGAGCTATTCTAAAAGTTTCAAATGTCTAGCTAGTCGGGAAGTTAGTTAAAAATCGATTGCAAGATTTGTACCGGACAAACACACACACACACACACAAACAAACAAACAAACAAACAAGAAAACCAGTTAATAAAAGCATGGTAAAAATAAACAAATTGCGATCAAATCACACAACTGACTGCGAGTTCACTCTCAAGTCAACACGAAATGTTCCTGGTCACGGGACTGCAGTGACTGTTGAGTCTCACGAAACTGTGTCGATAGCGTAAGTTATCTCAAACAGGGCCCGATTTAGAAAATTCTTGACTATAGGCACAACTCGGGATGCCCCCCCCCAACACTGATGTGGGCGTAAAATTTCCAAAATTTACACACAAAAAAAAAATAATCATGAATCATTGTGAAATTACCATTTTACCAAGAATTGGCTATTTGAAGCGTAGAAGCCTAGAACATTATCAAATAACAAAAACGAATACAACGTATTAACTCCATCATTAAAACACCAATACAATGCAACCAGAAAAACTTAGTAATCCCTTATATACACTATAACATACATATGATGAACTATACATACAACTATACATATGACGAACCTATCAATCAAATTTGTAAGGATATATAAAAAAAATTGCTATTAAAAAAGGTAAAATAAAAAAAATTGAATTGGGATTTTTTTCTTTTAAAATAGAAATTTTGGGGGGGCCTCAACATTCGGGGGCCCCTAGACCCAGGCCTACTGGGCCTAATGGAAAATCAGGGCCTGATCTCTAATGGACAACACCCTGAGACTTTCTCTCAAGTGGAGACGTAGCATAAGACGGACTGTGACCCTTGTGGTGCCATAAAACCGGAGCCGCAGACTTTCACCCTGCAGGCATTTCTTCTTTGGACCTGGTCTGGAATGTTCAGTCCAGGGGTCTTAAGCGGCAGCAATAGCATATTTATAACTGTTCGAATGAAAAAAAATGTAATTGTTTTTTAAATGGTAATTTGCTCATCGTTAGGCATATTACATTGACACTTTTCATCTGCATACATTCATAAAAATGTAACTTTCAATTTAAAATCGACCCTTTGACAGGTTCGGTAGATAGGTTTATATAAAATGTGGGTAGTTTTAGTGTTAATAGTTTCCTATTCCTTTTCAGGAAATGAACAGCTCTCGTACAAACTGAATCGCAAATATCCGAACAACGGCGAAATCCTGGAACAAAAATGATTTGGCTCCGTGTTTTAATTAAAATTATCTCCCGTGCCCTGATTTCGCTTCGGTAGATTTTTGAATAAGAAGACTTTTATAACTAAACAAATAATTAAACCTGCAACTAGGAATCTCGTGATTTCCATAGAGAGGAATAGTCGAGATATTTTTAAGAAAATGAAATGAAGAACTATTATTTTTCTCTATTCAATATTGGTCTGCATATTTCTTAAGGATAGGCATTCATTATTCCTAATTATATATAATGAAATTTGTAACTAGAACTTGAATAATCTACCAAGGAGAATAGACAAGAATTTTTAAGGGAGACTTAAGCCAGTGAGGCGCAAACTTTTTTTTGATCACGACCTTAAATAAAAAATTTTAAATAAAAAATTCTTTAAATAAAAATTTTTTTTGGTAGTAGCATATTTTTTTTTCAATTGGGAAAATGTTGAACAGAAATAAGCAAATTTTGACACAATATTTTAAAAAACAATGAACTGTAGATTTTGGATATAAATCGATCCAGCATTTTTTTTAATTATATAATATATAAAATAATTATATAAAAATGAAATTATATATAATTATTCCTAATTATATATAATTTCATTATATATAATTAGGAATAATGAATGCATATCGTTAAAAAATATGCAGACCAATATTGAATAGAGAAAAATAATAGTTCTTCATTTCATTTTCTTAAAAATATCTCGACTATTCCTGTCTATGGAAATCACGAGATTCCTAGTTACAGGTTAAATTATTTGTTTAGTTATAAAAGTCTTCTTATTCAGAAATCACTTGCCGTCAAACGTTCGCCTATACTACGCCGCAGTATTCTGTAAGTTTTATTATGGGGGCACCGTATAGGCGGACAGCATTACCCCCTAAGAAGGGACGACACAAACAGACGCATTTTTCGCGGCGCTACGCCGGGATTCAATCCGAGTACCCTCAGCACCGAAAACCAGCGCGCTGTACCACAGGGCCGCCACAATCCCCAACTAGGCAAAATAAAAATTACAAAAATGTCTCGGTCACCTTCTACAAATGTTTGATGCTATATCTTGTGTGACCAAAAACTTCATATTTAAAAACTTCTATATAATTGTATTTTGTTTAAGTAAAAATGAACGATCATTAAAATTAAACAAGGAGTAGGATTTCAAAATGATAAGATTATTATTAAAACATTAAAAATTATAAACTTCGTTTGATTTAATGAAACAAAAATAGAAAAGCAATGAATGATAAGGTGTGAGACTGGACCGCAGGTAATATTTGTATCTTACTGAACAATATACACCTTATTTAACAATATCGTATCAAATATTTATTACCAAATGTAAATAAAAATTTTAAAAATTTGCAGTTATGTGTGTGGCTAATGTCCCTGGGGGATGACAACATTACACCCCAGTCCGGTGTACATATGAATATAAGACATAGAAACAGACAAATGACACAATCACAGAAGAATTTTATTGACAGACGATGACACCGGCGATGGACGATGGGTTGCAGCTCCCCTTTCTAGACGGGGTTCCAATTGCAGGCGGAAGACTGACCGGTTCCCCAGAATACAGCCAAGTCTTATACGGGAATCGAACCCACACCCCCGGCGTGGCAGGCTGATGCCTTATCCACTTAGCCACTGGGCGACATTTGCAGTTATAGAAAATTTAAAGCATATTTTTAATTAAGTAATTCAGCATGATGTAAATTTACTCCAAATTTACTCCAATTTACTCCAAAGTAAATTTACTCCAAAGTATCCGCGACCCTTCCCATTTATTTCGCGAACCCTACTTGGGGTCGCGACCCACAGTTTGCGCACCACTGACCTAAGCTACAGCAAAATTTTGGGGGGAAATATTTCTTTGCTTTCGGTAAAAATGCTCTTACATTGTTACTGGCGTTGCTATAGTTATGCTTGATAAGTTGACTGACACCGATTTGAAAAGGCAAATAATCAATTACAGTGGAACCTCGCATAACGAGCATTATTCGTTCTAGTCTTACTCGTAATGCGAAACACTCGTTAAGCGAAACAAATTTTCCCATATAAATTAATGTAAAATACGATAATGCGTTCCATGCCAAAAAATACTCAAAATGTTTTAAATGTAACGTTTATTATTTACAGAAAATTACTTATACATAAATTCTTAAGGAGCAAAATCATCCATATGTAGTTTATTACTTACGAATTTATGACACATATCTAAATTTTTTTACTAGAAAGCTATCTAGCGACATTTGTTTTTCTAGGCGCTTCAAAATTTGCTGAAAATGTGTCACCGCATTGTCATTGAATAAATTTATAGCGCGCATAGCCACCGTCTTATCAAGGTGATGCTTTGTAACTTACGATGCAACAGTTTCCCATGCTTTCATCATTTCTTTTATTGTGCCAGAAGATTGTTTCTTTGCTGTTTCTTCGTCCTTCTCCACTGACAAACTCTCCTTTACAACTGCTTGCTGTGAAAGACACTGCAATTCTATTAGCTGTTCGGTGGTCAGCTCTTGGTTGTGCTCTTCCACGAGCTCCTCAATATCATTGTTATCCTCCAGTCCCATGATATTTGCTTCTCGAACCATCCATGACTACCCTTAAATACTTATTTTTCGGCCGTTGATGATCCTGGTGACGTGAAGATCTGAGTGACGTGAAGAGGGGACTTCCTTCCACATCATTCGTTATGCGAAATGTTGCTCGTTAAGAGAGCCATTTTTTTTACGATTTATTTTGGTCGTTATGCGAAATACTTGTTAAGCGAGGTGCTCGTTAAGCGAGGTTCCACTGTAGTTCGATTAACAGCTGATACTTGCATAAAGTCGGTAGTTATAGTTAGACTAACCATTTAATTCCTTCTTTGGTGACGTTGATGATGATATATCATGGCGAGTGGTTGAGACTTGCAGTGGTTGGTGGTTTATGCGCAAACATTTTGCGACAGTGACCCATTTTCTTGGAATAAAAAAAAACACTCGACCCCCCCCCTCTACCGCCCTCAAATGAACATTTTTTGGTAGTAGCAATTTTTTTTTTTAATTCGGAAAAATTTAACAAAAAGATAGAGAAAAGAAATAAGAAAAATATTGACAAACTATTTTTCAAAATCGAAGAATTGTAGATGCTGGGTATATATTTACTCGCGTAATAACAATTTTTTTTTTAAATGCCTCGCTTACTTTCTGCAATTGTTTTTGGCTAATCTCATATGACTAAATATTCATATCTAAATATTAATATGTATTTTTATTTCCTTTAAGCAAAAATGAACAAAAAATTAAGATTAAAAAAGAGCGTGATTTCAAAATGATTAGCCTATTTATAGCAAATTTTAATTAAATAATTCAATCTGATATAAATTGAGTTCGAACCATTCTCGACCCTTCCCGTTATTTTCGCTACCCGTAGTTCACCACTGCCCTCTAGGGCAGTGAGTTCACTAGGATGCAGGAAACAGAGACGGCGACTCGACTATGAACACTGCATTGTGGCCATAATTCTGCAACGGCTCACAACAAAACAGACGCTGAACGCTATCTGTATGCGTCCGTTAGCGTAACTTGCATCAAAACATTTTTAACCAATCACAGGCCTCCAAACGATTAGCCGCGAAATTGTTAAGGTCTGCGATTGGTTAAAAATATTTCGGTGCTAGTAACGCTGACGGATGCAATGTGAACAAGGCCTAATTTTCATTGCAATAAATCGAAAATCTCCAAAATTTCCAATAAAGCAAGCATTTGTAGAAAAGCCTTGGCGACGTGTACCACGGTAAGAAAATACAATAAATTTTATCAATATCGCCTTGGGACGCATTTCTATTTTTATTATGTTTTTATTAACTCGCTTTCTTCTTTGTTTGTTTGTTTGCGTGTGTGTGTTTGTCTGGTACAAATCTTGCAATCGATTTTTAACTTCCCGACTAGCTAGACATTGGAAACTTTTAGAATAGATCAGAACACGATGACAATGCATTTTTTAAATACTTTTAGCCATCTTTAAGCAGTATTGAATTCATTTTCAGTTCATTTTGTTTTGTAGACTGGTGCAGCCATCTATCGGCCGGGACGGGAACGAAAAGTTAAATGCAAGTGAACTTCTAATTAACTTCATTTTCTTTCAGGTTGATAGTAAAATTCATCAAAAAAATTTTTAGAAAGTATTTATTAATACATAGAATTGTCAAGTTTATATGATTCAACAGAAAATTTAAAAGCATGGTACTATAAAAAGTTCTTTTTATCTTGTTAATATTTTTTTGGTTAAATTATCCATTTAACGATTAAACTATCCATTTTCTATCTTCCGGTGCTACTATAAAGCAAACCCCCGGGGACCAAAAGTCCCGGGTTCCCGAACCCTGGGTCTTTCGATATGCAGTTTATTTCATTAACCAGATATACAACACTGCCGATGTAAGACATTAATCATTTTGAATGTTATTCCTTACAGAGAACGAAAAAGTCTCTCAATATGTAGTTTTATAATAAAAGAAATTACTTTCAAGACATTAAAAAAAACTGTTATAACAGCTTACGAAAATGGGGAACCCTCACTAGCAGCTGAAAGTGAGGGATTCCATCAAAATTTATATCTTATGCTAGAAGGGGTCCTTAAAGTTGTCGAACCTCTCATTTAAAGCTATATATACATAAAGTGGAACCTCGATCTAGGGACAGATTGCACTAAACGATAAATACGTGAAAACTATGGATGTGGAACACAAGAAATATTATCATCGGGACTGGATTAAATAAACGACACATACGGGAAGACAGTGACTAGGGGAACAATCCATCGAGGTATATATATGTGATAATATTATTAACAACCTATAATCGCCCATTCTGAACTTTCTCTCTGTTCTGGTAACCCATTTTTCCACTCCTTGGCGAAAACGCCTCGCCTTTCCACACACTAACTTCCTCCGCCAATTCTGGCAACCTCTCTAAGCTAATTCTATTTTGGCGCTTTTGCGGTAGACGCTGGACTGACTCGAATTGAATAAGATGTGTTATTCTTTAATAAATGTCTTTATTCCTGAATCTGATTTTCTTATTTCCGGCCACGGTGTAAGCTCTTATTTCATGAGATGTCCATTCTGGACATTTCATATATATATATATATATATATGCCCTTAATATATTCAAAGCTATTTTTTTTCCCATGAAGTTTTATATAACAAAAACTTCGTTTATTTTCTCCATCAACAAACTTAAGTTTGAGAGAGAGAAAAAATCGGCAAGTCCTTTGTAATCTCAGTACTTGAGTTTTAATTAAATTTTTTTCCCTTCGGAGGAAGGATTCCAATTGAACAATCTCGATTCTGAATTGTTTCCATTCCAAACCTGGATTTCATTTGATATTCTAGAGTTTCCAGTAGATACAGAGAGGAAGTAAAATAGAGTCCCGGGCCGGTAATTGAATTCAATCCAGTGATTTACGTCGAGAACGAAAATGTAAATAGTTTAATCGGTATTACATGGCGGCGGTTAGTCAATTATTCCCGCAGGTCAGTGTTTCTATGTACTTGAAAAGGAACCGGCTCAAAAAAATTATTCTTTAAATGTTGTGAATATCGCATTAAATACAGTAATTTTTTTAATGACACTGTTTGGTAGACGATAATCGAGATCGGTATAAATTATAAATATACTAGACAGGTGAAGCCTGTCTAGCCGGTCGGGTTAGGGACCCTCTCCCTTCAGCAATCATTGTCAGAGAATATAGAAATATAAGAGAATATGGAAATACTGAAAAACAACGAATAAGGGTATTTAAATTTTGTGGATACGCATCCCACGTTCTGCAAACAGTCGTAAGTAGAAGAAAAATTATTTTCCTCCCCTCCCCCCCCCGGCGAGCCGGCGTTGCCCAGGATTTTAAGAATGTTTGTTAACCCAAATCAATTTAAAAACTAAACACAGTATAAATTACATAGTAAAAAAAGGCATGCTAAATGTTATACACTTGAATAAAAAGAAAACCCAATATAAAAATATATAAATTTATAATAAACTCCTCAGAATTCAGCTAGATTTTGCCTTTCATCATTGGAGCAAAAGAAGCAAAAAGAAGCTGAAAAGTAAAACATTGAATGTATACATTTATAATAAACCTCACTATAAAAAATGGGTGAAATCATTTTCTCGCACCATCAACCTATAAGTAATAAAAGATAGTAATAATTTATAAATAAATAAATTTATAATAAATAAATAAATATATAAATTTATAATATATAAATTAATTAACTAATTAAATAATATAAAGATATGTATTATAAATATAATATAAATTTCAAACGATTCTTGAAGTCAAGTAACTTTCAAGAACAGCAAAACACTGTTTCAGAGTTTTAACCTTTGTTGCCTCTCTCTGCTTCTCTTTGCTTCTCTTTAGGGTAAAAAAAAAATTCAAGAATTCAGTATGAAAATAATGCTCGCGCATGAAGTATTTATTTTGATAAAGATACATTTCCCTTTTGAAAAAATAAGCATTTACTGAACAAATGAACTTCTAAAATGGAAAACGGCAAAGAAGACCGTTTGTGTACAATCGTGTATTTGAGTTTTGGTATAATTAATAACTTTACTAATTATTGACCGATTTTAATTATTTTAGGCTTTTTGTGATCGCCTGAGGGTGGGTAAGAAGAATTTTGAATTTGATTTTACTTTCTTTTAAATTTTTTGGATCTCTATTCTCTGTTACGGCTAATTTTTGTGAGTGAATCACAATTCACAAAACTGTGCTTAAAGTTTAGACTGATTATTTTTAGTTAAGATATACTAATTGTTATGCTTTTAAAAGTACATCGTGAATTATAAAATTAAGAACAATATAAATGTTCCATTTTGTGGGTTCGATAGGATTGAATAAAAATCTCCTCTTGAAAGTGCACACAAAATAAAATTTATTATTCTATAAGTTCTTCAGGCGCATACACAAATTCAACAGAAAACACGTAACAATTGTCCTCTATACAGCAAAAAACTCTAAAAACACAAGTCAGGATAGCAGAGTCTTCAATACAATATACGCCTAACGCACTTTCAAACATTCAATAAGCAGCAGAAGAGAACACTCACTAAAATGCCAATGTCAGGTATATTTATAGACTTCCAAAGCACCCCCTATCGGCCGGACAGCTAGAAATTTCCAGTGGCTTCTAGAAATGTCTAGAAGGTTGGCGACCACTTAGCGTCATATCGCCAAATTTGGCAACCAAAAAAGTCACCAAATCCATCTCCAATTTGGCGATAACTCTCATATTTAGCGAGTGACCATAGACTCGCAAAATTCGCAACATTGCTCCCCCCTCAAGGACTGCACGTCCCGGGCAATACAGCTCTTGGGCAGGAAGTCTTATTTACAATACATAATAGAAAACTGAACTATAAAATCACAACTAAAATTAATACAAAATTAAAACGCATACAGACAAATACATACTTCATAAAACTAATAAATACATACAAGGAACATCTAATTACTTTAAACAACATTAATAAAACAAAAAGAAAAAAATAAACTTACTTAAAGATTATTTACACTAAATACAATGTTATATACAAAAAGAGAACGACCATGGTCTGTACATTTCTTTAATCTATTAACTATGGCCATAGTAAGGAGCTAGCCTATCATAATGCACTATTCTAGGCTTAGAATTAGACGATTTTCTAATACGAACCACGACGTGATTCAGTCTTTTTAGGACTGTATACAAACCATCCCAAGACGACTGTAACTTGGGAGGAAGTCCTTTACGTCGAATCGGGTTCCAGAACCATACCTTGTCACCTTCATGGAATTCATGTCTTGTTGCTTTCGTGTCGTACCGGGTCTTCATCTTCGTCCTTCGCGATGTTGTTCAGTTCACGGGCGAAGTTATGGACGTCTTCAAAACGGGCCTCGAGTTCACTGTTATACTCTTCAGGCGATGAAGGCGTGTCTGGAGGGCGTCCGGACTGGAGATCACATGGCAGACGGAGGTCACGACCGGAAAGCATCTGGGATGGTGTATAGCCAGTAGTTTAGTGAACAGCTATGGCCCTTAGTTCAGGATCTTCCAGCTGATCTTTTCAACCTTCGTCATCCCTCCATAGATATGGTTCTGGTGACGTAGAAGCTGTAGTTCGTCTTGCTACGGGATTTATAACATCGAATTTCTTTTCCTCTCTGGAACAATAATGGCACTTTCCGGAACAGGGTTTTCGTGAAAGGACGTCGGCAATCCCGTGTTTCTTGGGAGTGTTCCTCGCTCCCGAGTCTTGGCGCACTGGACAATTTCTTCGGGTGTGGCCTTCGCCTCCTCAATTCTAGAATTTTACGACTTGTCGTCTGTCAGCCTTAACTGATCTTAAAGCACTGACCTGTTCTGTCAACTCGTCTATTCTTTCCATCAAATATTGAATTGAACGTTTGAGAGATTCGGTAACGTTCGAAACCGTAATACAATGACGAGCTTTTTGTGAAGCCTGTTGGGCTGCTCCAAACTTCATGGCATAGACTAAGGCGGACTTCAGATCTTTGACATCCGCCATTCGAAGTGACTTCTGTATTTAAAAGTCGCGAACTGCATCGATAAAATAATCTAAAGCAAGATTTTCCCGTACTTCCGCAAAGCAGTCTGAACAGGCGAGATGGGAAAGCCTTTCGACGTCTGATGCAAGTTCTTGTAGCGATTCATTTGGCTTCTGTTGGTGAAATTTGAGCTGGAGCCGGCTGTAGTCCTTCAAACACTTCTCGCCAAAGCGTAGCTCCAAAACTCTTGAAAGTGCGCCCAAGTCTAATCGCTGCTCTTCTGGAATCGTCAGCAAAATATCCGCCGCTTCGGCACGCAGAGATATAGCCAATTGACACGCTTTGTTACAAAGTCCCATCTGCTGGCGTTCGCCACTATGGAGAATTGAGTTTTGTAAACTTGCCAAGAAGATTTTCCATCATAGGTTGACAGCTTAATGGGTGGCCGGGTGGTGACAGATATACAGTTAGAATCTTCAGAAACATAAGTATTTGACAATTTCTGTTCTAAAATCTGTACTTCTCTTGAAACGTCTGTAAATTTTTCCTCTGAATTTTCTTTTATATCACCAATTTTTTCTTTCATAGTTTCAAAGTTGTTGTCAAATTTCTCCTACAAATTTTCAAATTTGTTTTCAACTTTATCAAATTTTTCCTCCATATTTTCAAATTTGTTGTCAATTTTATCAAATTTTTCTTCTAAATTTTCTTTTATAACGCCAATCTTTGCTTCAAATATATTAAATTTGTGTTCCACATTCTGGAATTTTTCTTCAAATTTGTCTTCCATTTCTGTCACTCTTTCATTCACGGTAGTTATAATTTCACACTTTATTTCTTCCCGACCAGCCTACATTTCCTTCTGTATCTCTTATTGACCTGCATACATTTCTTTCTTTATCTCTTCTTGACCTGCAGATACTTCTTTCCTTATCTCCTCTTGACCTGCAGACAGTTCTCTCATTTCTTTCTTTATCTCTTCTTGACCTGCAGATATCTCTGCCGATATTTCCTTCTTCATGTCTTCTTGACCTGCGGACATTTCTTTCGCAAAGTTGTTTTGCATAGTCAATATCGCAGCAATAATCTGTTGAAATTTATCTTCCAAATCTTGAGCGGTAACAGTCTGATCAACCATTGATCTTGTAATAGGCATTCAATCCCTACACCACTGACACCAAAATGTTCCGTTTTCTGGGTTCGATGGGATTGAATAAAAATCTCTTCTTGAAAGTGCACACAAAATAAAATGTATTATTCTATAAGTTCTTCAGGCGCATACACAGATTCACCAGAAAACACGTAACAATTGCCCTCTATACAGCAGAAAACTCTAAAAACACAAGTCAGGATAACAGAGTCTTCAATACAATATACGCCTAACGCACTTTCAAACATTCAATACGCAGCAGAAGAGAACACTTAAAGCTTCAGGAGCTTCAGGAAGAGTAGTGGTAACTACAGTACATCGGCCGGGCCCTCCACTGTAGGATGATATAGCAATGCATAAAACTTCAGTGATCAATAAAAAACGAAAGTAGGAAGGAAAATAGAAAGTGGGGAAAACAAAACGAACTGGGAATTCGTAACAAACAGGTGTAAGATGTGGGATTGAATGGTGAAGACTAGAGCTATGGCTAAAATGGAAATGAATCAACTCTTGGCGCTCATTCAAGAGATGAAAGAAGAAATATAGACAGACCTGAGACGCCAAGAAGAAAAATTAGAGGGGAAATTAGACGGTATTGTGAGAGCGCAAGATGAACAATTAGAGAAGATGAAGAGATGCCAAGAGGAAAAATTGGACGATATGAAGAGAGGGAAAGATGAAATAAAGACAGGCCAGAGAGGCCATGAAGAAAAATTAGAAGAAATGCAGAAAGGACAGGAAGATATGAAGAGAGAGCAAGAAGGGAAATTAGAAGAAATGAAGCTTAATATTGTGTATGTTATCAATACTAAAGTGGACGTTATTGCGAAGAAAGGGGAGAAAAAATTGAAACAAGGCTTGAAACAACTGAAGGAAAATTTGAAGCAATTGGTGGAAAAATTGAAGCAATGGAAGAGGAAATTAAAGAAATTGAAAAGAAATTTGAAAGAAAAATTGAAATGAAAGTAAATGAAGAACTGCAGAAAGGGATGTTTTCTGAAAAATCCAAAGTGGCCAGTGAAAATAAGCTTCAGGATGTTAGCGGATCCATTCACAGTGTTCCGGAAATTATTCAACAAACGCCCGTTATCACCAAACCGAGCATAAAATAATTACAAGATAAAAAGAACTTTTTATATACCATGTTTTTAAATTTTCTGTTGAATCATATAAACTTGACAATTCTATGTATTAATAAATACTTTTTTAAAATTTTTTTGATGAATTATCCCATCAACTTGAAAGAAAATGATCAAATGCGTAATCAATCGTTTAGCTGGAGAATTGGAAGTTAATTCTCGAGCTAAACGATTTGCGTTTAACTTTTCATTCCCGTCCCTGCCGATAGATGGCTGCACTAGTCTAAAAACAAAATTAACTGAAAATGAATTCAATCCTGCTTAAAGATGGCTAAATGTATTAAAATAATGCATTGTCATCGTGTTCTGAGCTATTCTAAAAGTTTCAAATGTCTAGCTAGTCGGAAAGTTAGTTAAAAATCGATTTCAAGATTTGTACTGGACAAACACACACACAAACAAACAAACAAGAAAGCAAGTTAATAAAAACATGGTAATTATCAACCTATGATGGGAAAACGTCCTGGATAGTATACAAGACGCAATTTTCTATCGTCACCGAAGCGAATGGCTGGGACTCGCTTACAAAAGCTCGCCAATTGGCTGCCTCTTTGCGGGCCGAGGCAGATATTTTAAGAACTATTCCAGAGGACCAGCAATTAAACTTCCCAATGCTTTCAGATGCCCTCGAGTTACATTTTGGAGAGAAATGCCTAAATGACTACAGCCGCCTGAAATTGAAATTTCGCCAACAAAGGCACAATGAGACTCTTCAAGCGTCTGAACGGCGACAGATGTGGAGAGGCTCTCTCATATGGCATTTTCCAATTGCCTCGCTGACATGCAAGACACTTTGTCTCTGCAGAATTTTATTGATGGAGTGAGAGATGTAGAAATTCAGAGAGCTTTGAGGTTGACCGAATTGAAAGATTTGAAGTCAGCGTTAGTGTACGCCATGAGGTTTGAGGCTGCCCAAGCTTCGAGGAGATATCGACACAAGGTAAGAGGTGCGGAAATAAACCATACGGATCCTGCGCTTGGAGTAATGAAAGAATTGCGTGACCTGATTATCACACTAGATGCGAAATCGGATAAAAGCAATCAGAAGACGACCATAAAATGCTGGAGGTGTGGAACCGAGGGCCATGTCCAGCGAAACTGCCAAGCTCGCCAAGACCAACGAGCTGGGAACACACTTAGAAATAAGGAACAGAAAAACTGGAAAATTGCGGTCTCGCGAGGCGGAGGTTGCTAGTTAATAAAAAGTCCCATTTTGAGGTTTTTCAAATTTCTTCAGGAAGCGACGACTGTTGCAGAAGTGTTGTTGCAGAATTGGATTTCTAGATATGGGACACCACTTCAACTTCACTCCGATGAAGGGAGAAATTTCACTTCTACTGTCTGCAAGAACTTTATAAACTCCCGGAAATAGACAAGACCCAAATAACCCCTCTATATCCACAGTCGGACGGTATGGTGGAGAGATTTAATCGACCGATCCTGAATAGCCTCTCTCACCTCGTTTCGAAGAATCAGTAAGACAGGGATCAGAACTACCTTTGTTACTGCTTGCTTACAGAAGTGCCGTCCATGAAACTACCGACTTCACACCCTCCCAGATGCTCTTCGGTCGTGAACTCCGTTTGCCCTGTGATCTCCTGTTCGGGCGTACACCCGGATGCGCCTTCTTCACCTGTGGACTTTGTTGGGGATCTCCAGGCCCGGTTGGAAGGCGTTCATGAAATTGCCCGAGGTCGGATCCACATTGAACGGAAAAGATGAAGACCAGGTACGTCATGAGAGCTACAGGACATGATTTTCAGGAAGGTGACAAGGTTTGGTTCTGGAACCCGTATCGAGGTAAAAAATTTTCCCCGAAATTACAATCATCTTGGGAAGAACCTTATACAGTCCTAAAAAGACGGAACGACGTCGTGATTCTAATCCAGAAATCAACATATTCTAGGCCTAGAGTCGGGCATTGCGATCGCCTAGCCCCTTATTATGGTAGCACAACTTAAGATACGGATTAGCTGAAACCATGGTTTCATCCATTTCTGTAAATAGTTTTGTAAATACAGTTGGCTCTCTGTTTAACGACTTTCAAGGAACCGTGAAAAATCGTCCTTAAGTAGAGATCGTCCTTAAACAGATTTTGTGAAAATGTAACATTTCCCATAACGTCGGGGGGGCCGGGACTGGAAAATGTCGTCTTTAAATAGAGATCGTCGTTAAGTCGTTAAACAGAGAACCAACTGTAGTTGTTCTCTTCATTCTGCTGTACTTGATTTATTTATTTTTATTTTCTAATGCTTATTTTACGTTATTTTGATTTATTTCTTTTGTTACTGTTTTGTAAATAGTGTAATGCGGTAAGTTTGCATTTTGCTAGAGTGTATTGCCCGAGCTGCACTCTACCTCAGAAGACGTATCATTATTCCAGAAGGGAGCTGGTGAAATCAAATCCTGCTATCGAATAATTGCTCAAACGGATCTTACTATCCCACTTCTGACACCAGTTTGTTACGAATTCGCAGTTCGGGTACAGTGATTGAATGCACTTTGAATAAGACAGAATAAAAACAAAGATTTATTGACAGGAAGTTTAAGTACTACAGCTTATAGATCGTCAGAAACTGACTACAGTTCTTCTAACACAAATTATAGATCACATAAGCACGGAAAAACTCAACACAAAAGACGCGGAATGAAGTCGCACTTATCGCGGCATAAATCTCAGCAATTCTCATAAGAAAATCTCACAGCTAACAGCGGCGCTTTTAACAAGCTCCAAACACACAATTCAGAACTGAAATTTGAGCAGAATTGTATATGATGACCGGAGTGCCTTCACCAGCTGGTTTTAACTCCTGTACGCAAGATGTTGTGTAATCAAAGATAATGTGCTCAGTAGTTAAAATAATAAGGCTAGGTTAAAATTAAAAGTTACTAATAAAATCATTGTACAAAAAATTTAAGTTTAACACCTTCAATAGTTGAAGGGAAAGAGAGAATTTAAGAAAAAAATTAAGCAATTATTAACAATAAGAATTTAAGTTTAAAAAGTTAAATTAAAAATTTAGAGAATATAAGATGAAAAAATAAACAAGTTTAAGAAAAGGTGGCCCTCGGCAAAAGAAAAAAAGGTCCTCTTCAGGGTCATACAATTCGTAATGAGATGATTGCAGATTTCCGCGGGGGAAAAATGAAAATACGTATCAAGGTAGGGAAATTTGGAATAGGCGATACCATCTAGGACCGAACCCTCAACGTAGGGCTTCGCAGGTCAGCGCGATGTCACTGCGCTACGGCAGGACACAAGCAGGTGAGCGAGATAGAAAGAATATCGCGAATGGGAAGTTAATGTTAGCTCCTAAGGAGACACGCCCTGGGGAATTTGCGATTAGCAGGGAGACAATAATCGTAATCAGGAAATTCTGCAATGATTTCATTACGGATGTTCTCATAAAATTTCTTAGAAATTTTATGAGCCTGTCTCGTGAGTGTAGAAATGCCGAAGTCTCTCCTAATCGTCGCATTCGACATGTACCGGAAAACTGAAATCTGAACTCCAATCAAGGCTGTATTTATAGATTCTCGGGAGAGTCTGGGGATTTCCACAATGTTCAGAAAATTCCAGGCTTGGAAAAGTCGCCAAGTTTGGCACCAAATCTTCAAATTTGGCGATATCTCGCCAAACTCGGCTCCAAAAAATGAGTGCCCAAAAACGCCGCCAACAAGCCAATATCTCGCCAAACTGGCGAGATATTGGCTTGTTGGCGGCGTTTCCACAGAAACCCTATGTTAAATGTATGGCACTGCAGAAATTTAGCTAACTAGGGACTTTGCCCCTAGGAATTTCAAGGTCCTCTGAAATCGACTGAATCAAAAATCGGCCGTCCGAGTGCCAGCAAAATTCTTGAGCGTGCCGCTTCTGGCATGCGTGCAGTCTTTCACCATATGCGGCTAAATCCATCGATACTTGTTATGAGATAAAATGCGTGTGACACTGTTTTATTTTGGATCCGTCTCCTCTTGAGAAGAAATAGTGTTTGTTGTTTAAAGTGAATCTCGGCGGGCAATTTTTTTTTTCAAAAATACAGTAACGGTTTATAACTAAATAGAAGGTGTAGAAGTCATTTAATATTGTACCTTTTTTATTATAGGACTCGTATAAATTGTGCAAGAAAGAGTCTGAAAAATGGTAGTTTCGTGTTAGCCGTGACCTGGCGTAAGAAGTTGTTAGTTATATAATACCTTTCATATTCAACCTTTTAATACGTACTACAAATGGAAAATAGAATAGGAAGGAGTCAATAAGAAAATGTGTCTAATGAATCAAGATCTCTGTAAGGCTAAACAGATTTTGCAAAAAGAATGATACACATCTTTTTGAAAGCTCCCTTTTGCCATCAAACCTCTTTTTCAAATACTCTGTCGCCTATATGAAAGAAACAGTAGTTGTAAAAAAAGTACGCACTGCGACGTACTTTAAAATTATAGAACTCCAAATATAAGATAAAGAAAATAGACAGAATTTTCATGTCAGTCGTGACAAAATAGAAGGTGTAAAAAGTACCTAGTAACGTGAAATTTTCTGTATATAAGCTTCTAATATATACTGTATATATGAAGGCCTAAAGTATGAAAATCGTCACATTAACAGCTCCTAAATATCCAAGCTGGCTCAATCTTGTTTACCGATATCGCCTCGCAATATTTTTGTGACTCTTTCAACGCCACGTTATAAAACACCATGTCAAACCCCTCCTATTCGGCCTCTTAACACTAGAAAATTTCTTTTCATTTTCTAGTGTTTTAATGCCAAAGCTAATAATCTGCATACACACCTACCAAAAGTAAAACTGCTTCTAAACGCATGAGATCAAAATGGCGACTTCGTTTGGTGACATGGAGCAACTCAATACCTTATGAGGCAGATCGGATATCAAAGATTTAGGCTGAGCTAGAGGAGATAGCGTGACAAGCTTTTGACAGCGGCGGCGGTTCCAGTTACTTTTTTTAGAATACAGAGATACGACTATTTACATGGAACAAACGATATTAATGCATTATATTACAAGCAGAATAACAATTTTAACGGTAATTTAAGCTAAAGACGTACATTCATTTACAAAATTTGTAACAATATATAAACACTACCCTACAATAATGGACCGGACGCCAGCGGATTTGCATAAAATCTGACTGCATGTCGGATTTTACGCAAATTCAGTGCTCGCACGCACCTGTTAGGGCCTGTTCACATAGGAGTCCGTTGCGTTGCGTTAAGGAAAAAATGACGTTGAGACGAAAATAAATCAATCATAGGCCTCCAAACGATTAGCAATGAAATTTTTAACGCATATGATTGGTTTATTTTCGTCTCAACGTCATCTTTCCCTTAACGCTACGCAACGGACTCCTATGTGAACAGGCCCTTAAGGTAAATACGATTCGCGAAGTGGTAACGTTGTAGTTCTGTGTGAAATTGTGACAATACGTCGAAACGAAAGGAACTTAGTGACTTTGACAAAGGTGTTACAGTTGGTTGTCACATTAATAACAAGTCTATTCGCGCAATTGCGGTAGAATTATCACAGCCACGGTCAACTGTTGGTGATGCCGGGAAGAAGTGGAAGACTACGGGAGTTTGGACACGAATTTCACAATTTGGTCTTTCCCATAAACTGACCGAACGGGATCGGCGTGTCCTGAAGCGTGAGGTTCGTAAGAACAGCAATAAATCACTACAAATCATCAACAGAGAATTTCAACAGGCAGCAGGGGTTACGGTGTACCCCCAATACTTTGCAGAAAGAACTGCATGCCCTCAATATCCACGTATGTGTTGCCGCACGCAAACCAAACATCACCGCATGCAACAAAGCCGGCAGACTCGTTTGGTGTTTGCAACGTCTCAACTGGACTGTGAACCTCTAGAAAACTGTTTTATGGAGCGGCGAGTCACGCCACACGCTTTTCCAGTCGGATGGGCGTGCTTCGGTCTGGCGAATGCCAGTCAAACGTCTGTTACCCTAGTGCATCGTTCCAACTTTCAAGTTCGGTGGTGGTGGTGTACTTGTTTGGGAGTGTTTATCGTGGTATGGCCTGGAACCTTTGCATGTTGTTCCTGGTAAATTGAACGCCGACGCCTACATGAACATTTTGGACAATCAGGTTCTTCCTACTCTCTGGAAATTTTATGAAATGGACGAAGGTTACGTCTAGGATGACAATGCTCCATATCATGTTGCAGCCTCTGTCAAGCAGTGGTATCAAGATATGGTTGTAAAATGTCTTCTCTGGTCTGTTCTTAGACCCGACCTAAATCCCATAGAACAATTGTGGGACGAGTTAGAGCTACGCTTACGGACCAGGGTACCCCGTCCGAAATCTACAGCTGAGCTGGCGACATTCTTGCAGCAGGAATGGACACAAATACCCATAGCTGTGTATCAAAACCTTGTAGAAACTTTGTAAACTATGCCCAGAAGGGTTGATAGGGTAATTGCAGCACGTGGGGGAACCATCCACTGATTAAAGCATGTATCCTTTCCCTTATATTCATCACATATTTGCTGTCCGGTCCATTATTGTAGGGTAGAGAAAATAATAAAATATATCTAGAAAATAATAAAAAGACTTCTAAAACTCGCACAGCGAATAATGAATAAACTGCTCGAAATATAAACAGGAACAATTTACATGCAGAATGTAAAACAACCTCCATGAATATAAAGCATAATAATAAGAAACTGGTTTTCATTCCATCTTTACATTCAATTCAGAGGTTGACTACATGCAATTATATACAGACTAACAAAAACGGGAAAAAACAAGGCATACAAAACAAACCAAGAAGACCTTTTCTGCTTAGAATGGCCACAAAGTTTTTAAAATGAATACACCATCATATGCTGGTGCAGCAGCTAGTTCAAGAATAGGAAACACACACTTTCGATAAAAGATTATTTTTATTATAATAAATTTGCATTGTGCTACAAACAGAAGAAAACTGGCGGAAATGCAGTAACAAAAGTTATATGAAAAAAACAGAAGATAACTCCCGTCAGTTATTGACTTGTGGAATTTTTTTAAAGTCCATCGGAGGCTAACTATTTCATATGAGGCTCATTTTGAGTCGTTCAGAGTCAATGCATTTGCCGACCTAGATGCATCAGTCCATTTATTTCTGAAATTTTGATTTAGGAATCTCATTTCCGAAAATAAAGATTCGCATGTTTACAGGAAAAGGCTTTCGATTCAGCCATTGGTAGTTTTTAGACGCAAAGGAAATTTTCTGGTGGGTTATTCTAAGTACCCACTGTTTCATTTTCGGCATTTTTCGTACTTATAAATAAACACCTCGATTTCAAAAGTTTCCCGATGATTTCTTAAATCAGTATGGTTTTGTTTATGTTCAGGACCAGAATAGATACCTACTAACTGAATTTCAAGGTCCTCTGAAATCGACTGAATCAAAAATCGGCCGTCCGAGTGCCAGCAAAATTCTTGAGCGTGCCGCTTCTGGCATGCGTGCAGTCTTTCACCATATGCGGCTAAATCCATCGATACTTGTTATGAGATAAAATGCGTGTGACACTGTTTTATTTTGGATCCGTCTCCTCTTGAGAAGAAATAGTGTTTGTTGTTTAAAGTGAGTCTCGGCGGGCAATTTTTTTTTCAAAAATACAGTAACGGTTTATAACTAAATAGAAGGTGTAGAAGTCATTTAATATTGTACCTTTTTTATTATAGGACTCGTATAAATTGTGCAAGAAAGAGTCTGAAAAATGGTAGTTTCGTGTTAGCCGTGACCAGGCGTAAGAAGTTGTTAGTTATATAATACCTTTCATATTCAACCTTTTAATACGTACTACAAATGGAAAATAGACTAGGAAGGAGTCAATAAGAAAATGTGTCTAATGAATCAAGATCTCTGTAAGGCTAAACAGATTTTGCAAAAAGAATGATACACATCTTTTTGAAAGCTCCCTTTTGCCATCAAACCTCTTTTTCAAATACTCTGTCGCCTATATGAAAGAAACAGTAGTTGTAAAAAAAGTACGCACTGCGACGTACTTTAAAATTATAGAACTCCAAATATAAGATAAAGAAAATAGACAGAATTTTCATGTCAGTTGTGACAAAATAGAAGGTGTAAAAAGTACCTAGTAACGTGAAATTTTCTGTATATAAGCTTCTAATATATACTGTATATATGAAGGCCTAAAGTGTGAAAATCGTCACATTAACAGCTCCTAAATATCCAAGCTGGCTCAATCTTGTTTACCGATATCGCCTCGCAATATTTTTGTGACTATTTCAACGCCACGTTATAAAACACCATGTCAAACCCCTCCTATTTGGCCTCTTAACACTAGAAAATTCCTTTTCATTTTCTAGTGTTTTAATGCCAAAGCTAATAATCTGCATACACACCTACCAAAAGTAAAACTGCTTCTAAACGCATGAGATCAAAATGGCGACTTCGTTTGGTGACATGGAGCAACTCAATACCTTATGAGGCAGATCGGATATCAAAGATTTAGGCTGTCAGGCTCGCACCTGACTCATCCTTAATTGGGAAAAATGTCACTATTTTTTAATTAAAACGGACAGATAAGCCATTTAGAATTCTGTCAGAGATCCAAACATACGATGGTGCAGTACATAGTTCCTTAAGTGAAAAAAAAATGTTCATTACTAACGACGATGGACAGATCATTAGAAATGGTTAGGAAAAGATGATTAGCAGACAAAAGTGCGGATTCAAAAAGAAGCGGCCTCCCAGAGACCCGCTGATGAAAAAAACTCCTAACCAGCGCCGGCGCCGCCAGATGAGCTAGGGCAGAAAAACCGCAGTCAGGGCGAGTGGGCCAAGTACAATCTATATATTTAAGTTGCTAATCCGACTTTTTGGGCAGTCCATGAGAGAAAACTACTGCATCAATTTGCTTCATTTTGGTCTTAAACGAAAGATTGTAATCTGTAGATTTGTCAAATTTGGTTTTTGTAACCATAATTTCTATTAATTAGCGATAATTTACAATTAAAAATTTGATTTTTGCGCATGCTCAGTGGCATGTTTAAATCTGGCTTTAGAAACTCACTGTTTCTGCGCATGCTCATGGACATGTTTTAATGATAAACACGTTTATTCCGAGAAGTTTCTCTAGATCTCTCTCTGTCATTTTTATTTTTATGATAATTATGTTTGTGAAATATAAGATTAAACCTGATGGAAGTTGTTTATTTCGCGCTGTTCAATTAGCGATAATTTACAACTAAAAAAATTGCTTTCTGCGCATGCCCAATGACATTTTTAAATCTGGCCTTAGATACTCACTAAGCACGAGACCGCTTAAACATTAATTTGATTTGTTTCTGCGTATTATTATGATTTTCAACATTTGGCAATGATTTGTTGAGTATAATTTGTGTATTAGTACATTTATTTACTATCTAGCCGCCATGTTTTGACGGGTACCAACTAGTATTTATTATAACTTAATAATAAATACGGAATATATACTTAAATACATAACTACAAGAAAAAAAACTTACTCTTTTAAAATCGCGTTTAAAGAAAATCGCATCGGTGTTCCATAAATATGTTTCTTTTAGTATGCGCAACTTAGGTCTTAGTAAAGGCGGTCACCCCAAAATGTCTTGGTGGTCCACCGGTCGATCGCGATCGACTTAATGCCCACCCCTGGTATAGAGGAAGGAGACCGCAGGGTGCAGGAGCATTATAGACGGGGGATTTATTATGTGCTGACATACTAGTCCAGTAACCTTGTCATGAAAAGGGGGAGGCCTAAGTTGCATCAAGTGGGGGTAGTAGGTTTCTTTTTTTTTCTTGTATGGGATGTGACTGAGATGCAAAATCCAAGTTTTCGACCTCGACAGCCCCCGGATCACTTTTAAATATCCCAAAAACTGCAAAATTTTCGCACTTTTTTCGGTTTTTTTCCCCATTTTGACCATGAAGGAGCACGTTTTCGACAAAGACCCTAATACATATTTTTGAACTAGATTAAATTTTCTACAATTTGAGACCAGAATGGGCTTGGTAGACCTAATAGTTTCCGAGATACAGCTTTTCATAGTTTGGGAACTTTTCCAAACTTTAAAATTTTAAGCTAATTTTCATGTTTACAATTAATTTGCCCCTGCATATTAATAGTATTTAAATCAACCGATATCAATACAAAACCCCAATAAGGTTTTAAGTTCATTTTTCAAGAATTAGATTCTTTTGAATCTTGTTTCTTTTTCGCATTCTTTTCAATGGTTTCATTATACTTTCTCCTTATATTTTCGTAGTAATCAACAATATCGTTAATTATTAAAATAATTCTCTCAAATAATAATTGTTTTATTTTTTTATATAAATAAGTTAAGGTATGTAATTTCACTTTGCGATGCTTGGGAACAATCCCTGTAGAATTTTCCTTTCCGCTAATGTGAAGGTCAGGTACTGAGAATCTCTGAGTCTACCTGTCTTTAGAAATTTAACATGTGAAATTTAACATGTGTGTCCATTTGAGAATATAACAAAAATATTTTTCTACGTGACAATAATATCATCACTTGCTATATTCCACTATTTTTCTAATCGACGTGATTCGGAAACCAAATCTTAATACATAGTAATACATATTAATCTTAATCCTAATAATTATAATGTGAATCCCCCCCCCCCCACTCAACACCATGTTTCTACCCATTTTGTCTCTTCCACCCTTTAACCAACCCCCCTACCACTTACTTCTTCATGAAAAAACCTAGGATCTTGAGCTGTGTTCCTTGTATTGCGTTCCCTCTTCCCCCTAGTAAATCAGAGGGCAGCAAAAATAAAGGGGTTCCTTCCCCCGTCCCCCTTCCTCACCCATCGTTTCCGCTCCTGTCAAAACTCCCTCCTCAACTGTCCGCTCAATTGATAGCAAAGGCCCGAACGTTAACTTGCGGTTGATCACTCGTTAATATCGTGTACTTGAAATTAGTTATTTGTGCCGTTGAGATCCGAAATTCTCACTATGTCGAAGCCGGGCTCGTCCGCGAGTTCTACGTGTTTTATATGTAGTGAGAGTTTAAATGAAGGTGAAATAGTATTGGTGAAAGAAAAGGGAATTAAAACCCTACAAGCATTCAGTGCTGAGTTGAAAAATAGGGGAAATGAACATTTATTGAAACGTTTGACTGAGATTTATGTACATACAGCATGCCAGAAGCGTTACAACAATCCTAAGTTGAACAAAGCAGCTGTTAAACGTGGAGACACAAATGTGACAAGACCAACAAGGGCTTCCACTGAGAAGTTCAACTTCAGAGAGCAGTGTTTCCTATGTGGAAAAGTTATAACGAAAGAATTGATTGAAGTTCAGAAGAAAAAACTGCCAGAAAAAAGAAATACTGTGATCACCGTTGAGAAGAACTTGAACTCAAACATACTGAAAGCAGCTGAACGAAGAGTGACGAATGGGCGATAAAAATAAAGGAATGAATTTCAGAGGAGACAGATTTGGTAGCACTCGACGCGAGCTACCATCTGCTTTGCCAAAGGATGCTGTATAAAGCACCATCCAAAGGACTTCCAAGCGGTGGTCGTCGGCAGTCTACCGTTGATGAAGCCATGGGGTCCATTTTTGCTTATCTTGAAGAGCATGCAGATGAGTGCCAGTTTTCACTTTCCCTACCTGTCGACCTGATAGAAGGAGAAAAACCTGATACTCGAACCATAAAAAATGACTGTTTGACAAGTATGGGGATGACATACTCATCACGGACGCTGCATTAAAAAAAACAGTTGTCTGCTTCAAGAATACTGGACACAAGATACTTACAAAGGCCTGGTATGAAGACAGTGAGCTCATCACTTTCACTCACGTCTTCAGTGGCTGTGATTCCACCTCGTGCTTCTTCGCCAGGGGAAACTCAAGTTGCTTCAATTACTACAGAAACATGTAGACCTTAAAGAAAAAGCTGCAGTTTTTTCTAATCCAGCTGCGACACCTGCCCAAGTAGCTGAAGCCGGGGAGAAAATCTTCATTGAGCTGTACGGTGGGGAAAGGTTCAGTCAAACCCTCAACGACCTGCGCTACCAGCTCTTCACAAAGGCTACAGCCAAGACCAGTTTCGATCTGGCCAGACTTCCTCCCACGGAAGATGCTGCAAAGCTACATTCGTTTCGCACATACCACCAGGTACAGCAGTGGCTGGGTTATGAAAAGAATCCGCTCGAATGGGTATGGCTTGCTACAGACCGAGGCCTTTCCCCAAAGATGATGTCGAGGGAAGTAGCCTCCTCAAACCTGCTGAACATGATTTCCTGCAGTTGCAAGAAGGGATGCAGAAATGCTTGCAGCTGCAGAAAAGCAGGTTTGAAGTGTTCAGTTGTCTTCGGAACCTGTAATGGCCAGTCCTACGAAAACCTGCCTGATATTACGGTAGACGTCGATGTCAACACCCACGATTTGGACGAGCTCGACGACGACGAGATGGATAAGCTGCTTGACTATCCAGTCAGCCAACTCACCGGAGATACTATTGAACAAGTCGAAAAACAATATCAGGTATACTTACACTCATATTTTTGTTGAAAGTTACCATTATATCTATTAATTAATACTTACCCACATGTTATAGATACCATTATTTCTATTAATTAATACTTACCAAGATGTGTGTTGCATTTATATTAGGACTTTTTGACAAGGTTTTACCTTGGGATATTCAACAAATAAATATTTTCATTCCATTTTAGGAGTTCCAGGACGATGAATATGGCACTGAAGGAGGCGGATTTGCTTGGCCCTGATACTTCGAAGAGGAGGAAACACCTTTAATTCACAGTTCGTTTACATTTTCATTCACTCCATTTGCACTTTTTGTATACACTTGATGTAAATGTTTGTTAAATAAATTTTGTATTTCAATTTCAGTCATCTGGTTGTGAACAGTGACCTCCCACCTCCCACAAAACCTCCCCCCTCCACCACCACCCCCCCCTTTAAAATGTTAAATTGAATAAATGTTAACTTCACTGACTTATATCAGACAGGTTATTGAAGATATAAAGACAATTGCATATGATGAAACATGAAAATTAGCTTGAAATTTTAAAGTTTGGAAAATTTGCCAAACTTTGAAAAGCTGTGTCTCGGAAACTATTATGTCTACAAAGCCCATTCTGATCTCAAATTGTAGAAAATTTAATCTAGTTTAAATATTGTTATGAGGGGTACCAGAGATACCCCTTTGCGTTGTGTAAAATTAGGGAGGTGAACTCCAAAGGGAACTATACGTTTATAAATAAAAATAACAACATTTATTATACAATATTTTACAAGAAAAGGTCGGGTTTACATATTATATTTAAGATCTTGGCTATACATATTTTAACCGAATTAGGGCATACTTCATCCGCTTCCTGCGGCATAACCATTACGGGTCGAGTGAAATAAAAGTCTCGTAATCTCTCAAAAGGCAAGAGCACTATTTAGAGGGGGAATTTATGACCAACCTGGGGAGTTTTGATGAAACAGCAGAGCATGGCATCGTTGAGGCACTTCTACAAGAGGAGGCTTTAGGGATCGGGCTGAAATTCATGTGGCCCGTCACTGGCGGAGGCAACAGGATTCGGCGCTGGCGTTTGAAGACGGACGTCTCGCCATTTTACGGGGCGGGGCGTCTTTTCTTCCCAGGCTCTCTTCGCAGCTCGCTACCTCAAAACGCTCTCTCGCTCTCCCTCCGAACGTCGTTTCTCCCACACTCGGGGCTCCCACAAACTTCATTATAACCCCTCCCCAGGTTAGTTATTCACGTAAATTTATTGCCTCTTCCAGTTTTTTATTCGAGGGCAGGATGCTTTGACATTCCCATGGTTGACCCACGTGGTACGCTTATTTCCAAGAAAATTGGAAGTCCGTTGAATTTCCTGGAATTTCTTTCCCCCGTCCTGAGGAATTCAGGGGGGGGGTGATGTTTCTTGGAAAATTGGTGCAGTTCCAATATGGCCGTTTTATGCCCCGTAATCGTGTTGGAAGAACAAAATGGCTATAACGTTGGAAGGAGTTCAAAATGTCCAAATTGTGGATCCTTCACAACAAATATATATATATATATATATATATATATATATATATATATATATATATATATATATATATATATATATATATATATATATATATATATATGGTCTTTGCCGAAAACGTGATCCTTCATGGTCAAAATGGGAAAAAACCGAAAACAGTGCGAAAATTTTGCAGTTTTGGGGATATTCAAAAGTGATCCGGAGGGCTGCCGAGGTCGAAAACTTGGATTTTGCATTTCAGTCACATCCCATACAAAAAAAAAAAAGAAACCTACTACCCCCACTTGATGCAACTTACGATGTACTAGGTTACTGGACTATACTGACGGAACGCGGAGAATCAATGGGGACTTGCTTCTCATTTTGGACTTTGCTATTATCCCCGCTCCATCTAATCGATGTGTGACGATAGTTCTACCGAACGAAGTTACCGCACATTATAATTATTGTAAGTATTTATCATTAAACTGTGTAAATTTAGATGTAATTTACATTAAATGTAAATACGAGAAACTTATCCGTTTATGCATAAATTGACGAGACACTTATATACGGGGTCACGACGACCCAACATTCCCATTGCATCTGGAGCGTTGCTGACATTAGAGTTAAAATTTTCAACCAGTCATAGATTTCACCGCAACGACTACGTGATACGTCAAACCAATCACAGGTTGTGAGAATAATCTCGGTCTTATGCCCCATGATCATTCGGGGATTTCAAAATATTGGAAAAAGAAACGGTAAAATTCAAGTAGTAAAGTCGTCAGCTTAAGTTTTTCTCCCTCGTTTAGTTTCGCTCTCATTATACAGTCTAAGAATGCTTGAAGTACACCCATTTTCAAGTAAAATAAAAAAAATTTAGAACCATGGAAAATTAGTTTTATCCATCCTTTAAAATGACAGCTGAAAGAATTTTCTCGATCGAACAAGAAATTAAAATGTATGGTGACACACATGCACGAACCTTTTTTATATCCGATTCCCGAAAAGATTGGTGTATTTTACAAAATTGAACATATCTTGTTTACCCGAATAAAGCTGCGAGCCCCCTATAAGTTTCTGAGTAGCAGCGAAATTCCTTTGGCGAGCTCGAAATTGAAATGAATACATCAAAAGATTTTTCATTTGGTTAAAACTTTTGGTAAAACTCCAGTGTTTGACATGAGGCAATATGCATGGAATCCGTTATGGAAAGATGTTTTTTGTTTATTTTGTTTGGGGAGACATCTGCGTCACACATAAATTCCGTCTCTATTCTCAGTCAAATAATCCTGCGGAGTTTGTTTACTCTTGCTATTTGAATGTCGGCTTTTATTTTCCAAAACACGCGAAGAAGAAATTTTAATGGGATCATCGTTTCAGATTATCTCGGGGGAGTAGTCAAATAGAGAAATTTCAAAAGTCACGAAGTAAAATATTGGGGGTGGGGAGAAGAATTTCATTCCTGTTCGTTACACCCCTTTTCCTTTCTTGGGGGGGGGGGGGTAAATTTTCTGTCCCAATTGAAACAAACAAAGACGTTGATTTTTAAGTTAAAAAAAATTATAGTGTGATAAAAGTGTATTAATAATTACAAGATAAAAAGAACTTTTTATGTACCATGTTTTTAAATTTTCTGTTGAATCATATAAACTTGACAATTCTATGTATTAATAAATACTTTTTTAACATTTTTTTGATGAATTATCCCATCAACTTCAAAGAAAATGAAATTAACTTGCGTTTAACTTTTCGTTCCCGTCACGGCCGATAGATGGCTTCACCATGCTACAAAACAAAATTAACTGAAAATGAATTCAATGCTGCTAAAAGATGGCTAAAAGTATTAAAATAATGCATTGTCATCGTGTTCTGAGCTATTCTAAAAGTTTCAAATGTCTAGCTAGTCGGGAAGTTAGTTAAAAATAGATTGCAAGATTTGTACTGGACAAACACACACACACACAAACAAAGAAACAAGATAGCGAGTTAATAAAAACATGGTAATAAAAATACATTATAGTGATGTATTTTATCTACATATTTGTTTATGGTATAATTAACATGAAAAATATTAAAATTTCAATACGTAGCTAATTTATCATACCCTCCTAGAACTGAGGGTGCTGGGTACGAGTGCCACTGAATGTTCTTGTGTCCAAGCCGGTTATAGGCACGTTCATTCTGTAGTCCGGAAAGTCCCTCCATGTGGGTGGGGGGGAGGGTAAGAGCACACCCGATGTCACCCATGCCAGTGCTCGATCACAATGGTGGTGACACCGGGCAAAATGTCGGCCTTCGACCCCTGTGGCGTCCAATAGCCGCGCGTTTAACAGCAGCCGCATGCCTTCGCCCTGCAGACTTTTCGTTGGACCTGAATAGGAGTTATTCGGCCACCAAGAATAAGTAACAACAACAACATTAAAATACAAAAATTAAACAATACTGTAAACCTGATTGTCGTGATCTGTTAAATAAATGTCTCGTTAAATTCATAAATGGAGAAATGGCTCTTATTTACATCTTGTTTCTTACAAAATAAATATCTAGACCATCGGTTCCCAACCGGTGGGTCGCGGAAGGGTTACAGGTGGGTCGCGACTCTATCCTAAAACCATTAAAATGGTCTTTGAGTACTTTTATAATTGTAGTTTTTATCTTCACCTAGGAACACTTGTTAGTGAGTATGAAACCACTTGTTGCATATATTGCAAACATAAATCTGTTGTTAAATAAATAACTGTTTTGCTACAAAGTGCTTATATTTTGTCAACCATTTTCAAATCAGAACACAAACTGTTTATCAATAATCCATCTGTATCTTCAAAAAAGCATATATATATATATATATATGTGTGTGTGTGTGTGTGTGTGTGTGTGTGTGTATTTGCAATATTTGATGGTAAATTATATATACATAAGGAAGGGATACGATAAAAATAAGGTTTTTTACTCCACCATGGACCAATGGACCGTGGAGGTATTCCGATAAGGAAAGGTGAGTCTCCAGCTGAAAAAGGTTGGGAACCACTGATCTAGACTAATAATAACGTACGTAAGTTTGTTCTGAAGAACGCTGATAACATTATTGAGAGCGGGGTTCATAATCACAGTTCAATGTAGACTTCACGTCTTCTCTTTTCCCTCGCTCTCCCGTACCTCAATCTCTCATCATGGTCCAGTCTAAAAAAAGCCCTGTCTAATAGTCTTTTCTTCATTTATACCTTTTTCCTCGTTCTCGAATGTTCCATTGTCTCATGTGTCTGTTGCAATCCCCTCAAAGGGGGTTCGAACCTGGTCACCTCCAGGCCTGCGTTTCCTTTTTGTCAGTCCGACATCCTGGGCTTTGCATTGTCTCTTTGTGCGTTGATCGTCTTTTCCTGACGAATGACCCTTTTTCCACTTAGGGAAATGCGCACCGCACCGTAGTCTGTTTAACGGTCTGCCTGATTCCTTTAACAAAAAGTCACATCTGTACTGAATTTTCCAAAGTTAGGATTGAGTCTGTTTTCAGACTATGTGAGAGTCTCACAAGTACAATGCATGTTTATTTTCAAATTAATTTGACGGCCCAGATTTTTTTAAAAAATATTAAGAAATGGATAAATAAAGAAATTAAACATACGTATAAAAAATATAAATAAAAATGTATGTGTTGGAATTAATCGTATTCAAATTCCGAATTCCAATTTTTCCCTCCTCTCAGCTAGTGACGTAGTTGCCAAGTGCGGGACTGCAAAGGAGAAAAAGCAAGAACTACGTTCTACCAAAGACGCTGCTGAGTTTTGTTCCACGTTGTTAATGATTTTGCCTGGTAAGTGAGTTACGCTTATTTGACTGAAGGATATGTTTATTTGATTGTACATTTTAGAAGCGAGATGCTTAATAAAACTTAGTTTATTTTATCAAAAATAGAAGGCAGTATTTTTTTCTCGGATGGCAGATACTTCATAAACCTGAAAACTATGATAAGGGGGCGTCCATTAATAACGTGAGGCGATTTTGGCGATTTTTTTACCCCCTTCCCCCCCCCCTAATCTCAAGTGAGATTTTTCAAAATGCGTATTTTTAGTGTAAATACGTTAATCTATGCTTGATCGCGTTGGATTTATTTAAAAAAACATAATTTGCTTAATTATTTTTATTTAAGACAAGTTAAAACTAGTATTTAAGACTACTAAGAACGTAGTCTAGAATCACACTGAGAAAATCGAACGATAAAATACTTAAATAGGAACTACTAAAATTCGCAAAATAATATTCATTCTAATTCAGTCCTCGGGGACTCATGTGTGGTCTCAAGTGTGACTACAGGAACTATTGGGTAGGATTTGGCCATATTTTAGTGTAGAAACATGTTTTACTTAATATAACCCAGTTTTCTCGCAATTTTACACTATTTCTTGCGGAAAAAAATTACGTGATATTTGCCGAGACCCCCCTCTCCCCCACATAAGACTGGGTGAGATTCGGCTCGACTCCCTCCACCCCCCCTAAAAGCCTCACGTAATTAATGGAAGCCCCCTAATGGTGGATGGGTGGATTTACCACCAACAGTATGGACAGCGAGCAGTAGCGTAGCGAGGGAAGGGCAAGGGGGTCTATCATGCCCAGGGCGCCACTCTCAGAGGGGCACCAAATGGTCTATCTTTTTAATTAATTCTATATATTAAATTACTATATGTTTTTCGGAGGGCGCCAAAAAGGTGTCGTGCTCCGACCGCCAGTTATCTCGCGACGTCACTGACAGCGAGTTCCATGAAAGTAGGACCTTTAGCTCTTAATTCGAATTGACGCCCTTTTCCTGAGCTATGAAATATTAAAAAGTTACAGCTATCTGGAAGACACATATTCCGTTGCAAAATCTGTGCCGACACCGAAATCGTTAAGGAGCCAGAAAATTTTAGTTTTCACGGGATCTTTCGCCTGATCACCATATGGGTGCCCACAAAAAAATACTATATGAAAATTATTCATTTTGCTAGAGAAGAAACGTTTTAATGGAGATACGTGGATATACGCCATTAGTACAACATAAAAATCGGTTTGAAATCACAAAAAAGTGGGGAAGAAGTCTTACAAATCTAATTCAAAACCCGCATTAATAGAAAACTCGTGTTTATTTCTAGCTTCGCGTAAAATGAGAAACTAAAATCCATTTTACATTTTGCAAAGTTAATATCTTAGTTCAGTGTTTCCCAACCTTTTTCGGGTCGCGACCCCCTAGAATGGTTTCTACGCATCCTGCTCTCTCCCCCCCCCCCTCCCCCTTCTCAACTTGCCTATTTTTGTTAAAAAGGCCTTTTAAACTTTAAGAAAAACTCTAAAAAGCATTTTCCACAACTTAATTCCAACTAAATGTTTCCTTTAACAAAAATGAAATTTATAAGAAATTCGTAAGAAATGGGGAACATTAAGAAACGTTCATCCCTCAATCAAAGATATGTAAAAGCAAACACAGGACCTCGAGACAAATAATGCCTCATTGATTCAGAATTTTATGACAATAAAAACAGAAAAACTGTTACCTCAATAGAATTTCTTTATTCCGTCGGGAAAACTACAATAGGCCCACATTGATGAAATACAAACTGACGCTTAGTATTTATATACAGTACATAGTAAGTAACCTCAATTTTCATTGACTACCCAATAAAGATGGTAGATTTCTAACGAATTGAATTTGCGCTTTAAATGGTACTTTTTCATCTAAAAAAACATCATTGTTCTACAGTTTCATGCTAAATAAATATTGACAACTATTTCGGTGAAACTGGCTAGAAAGTTATTTAATTGGATAAAACCATGACAACCCTCCAGAAAACACGTCGCGATCCACAAGTTGGCTCTTATATCTAGTGAAAATGGCAATTCCTTCGTCCACCAACTGTTTGACTATATCGTCAAATGAGAAGATTAAGGAATAGATCTCCAGGAGATGAAGGCCTTGTTCACATTGCTTCCTGAGCACGGGAGAGATAAAAAAAATTTAACCAATCACAGGGCTCAATGCAATAATCACGTGATATGTCATACCAATCACAGGTCGTGTAGACAATTTCGACACCAAGGGAGGAACACTACGTTCTGGACGCAGTGTGAACAAGGCCTTAGGATATCTGTCATACATTAAAGTCCATCAGGAAATTTCTTGAAAAATTCCCACAAGAGATAAATCAGAACAACTATTGATTACATTCCTCCGCATGTCTTGATGTGCCTTCGGAGCTCTAATGTGTCTGTGGAATCTTAAAACAAAAGAATTTCCTACAGTTTCGAGATAAAAATCTCGAAACTAAATCAATTTTCTAGGGAGAAAAACATCTCTATTAACTTTTAAAATTGCTTTTTATCTCGAAACTGTTTCCCAGGCGAATAACTGTTTCCAGGACTGTGGGTTGACGGCCCAGAGACTGGTCTAAAAGACAAGATATCTGAAAAATGAAAATTTTAATCTATTATTTGAGATAATGATTAGGCCGCGAGGAAACTATTCCATATACCCTCTTTAGATACGTTACTGTCGTTTTTGTTTTTCATATGAAAACTGGCTACCGTTACGTAAGTAAATGAAACACAAAATATAACTCTAAAAAATCCTTTCAGTCAAACGTCATAACGGAGAACGTTACCGGAAACTATGCAACAGTTTAATCCAGGGGTCTCCAAACTACGGCCCGTGAGTACCACCCATCCGGCCCGCCATAGTTTATTTTGATTACATTGCAAAATTTACAATGCAAGTAAATCATACAGAATAATAATCAGATGTTTTTATTTAACGACCCATTCAGAAACGCAATAACTGACATAAATAATGAAATTGAGCATTTTAACTGTAATTAATGATATGAGATTTATCCTAAAAACTTACAGCAAGTGGCATACATAGGTAATTTACATAATGAAATTAAACATTATAATGTGCCATGGATATCTCACTCGCCGGCTAATCCCGAAACGAAAATTTTGCGCGTAATTGAAAACTACAGTATGTTGGTATGATGAGCTAGCCAGTGTTGCCAACCTCTACGAAGCGCCTCCCACTACCGCCATCTCGAAATCCCCCTGTTCCCCCCTAACACCAACTTGAGATCCCCCTAGACCTTCCTAAAAGAAATTCTGGTTCCAAATAGGCATCCTGTTTGAGAGATAAATTGGAATAAATAGAAAATACACACTTACATAATGAAATAGAGGTTTATTTACATTTCACATATGTATAGAACTTACAATCTAAAAATAAAAAAAATAAATAAATAAATAAATAAAAAAGCGTCTTGATTGTACAATATATTAAAAAATGTTCCCCCCACAAAATGCCCCTAAAAAAAATGTGGCCCTAAAAAAACCCGTTTTCATCTAACTTACCCCCAAATTTAGGGGGGAAACCCCCAAGTTGGCAACACTGGAGCTAGCTAGCTAGCTAGGTCTTGGCCCTTGAGATTCAGTGAAGGAGTCAGTGTGGCGCTTAGGCTAAAAAGTTTCGAGACCCCTGGTTTATTCCATGTTAACTTGACTCTCCAGAGTGTGCAAAAATGAAGGGTCGTTTTTACGAGGGACCTGGCTAGGAGCTAAAAGAAAGCCCTGCCTTAAACCTCGAACCTCGACAGAAATTCCTCTGATCATTTCAGTTTTGTATAAGCTCGTGCATTGAACGGTCACTCTCTATCCTCCAATCACTTTTTTTCTGTAGTGTAATGTTTGAGAGAGCGCTTGTTGAAGAGAAAATGTTGTACCCCGTGATTCCCCACCCCTCTACCAATCAGAGGATTGGCTGCGAGGGCGTCGAACCCAAGAGGGTGCTTGGGATCGGGGGGAGTCAGAAAGAAAGTAACAGAAGGAGAGCGTCTATGCTAGGAATCAGAGGTCTGGCGAGGTAAATGCAAACTCCTCTCACCTCTGGTTAGTAAATATTCGTTAATTTGAATTGAGACAGAGAGAGAGAATCTCTGAGAGTAATGTTAGGAGGCCTGGCAAGTTAAAGTAGGCTCGTCTCGCTTCCAGTGAAATAATTAGTTCTGTAAGCAGAACAGAGTTAATCTGTAGCTAGATTAGAATGTAGTAGTAGGAGTCGGGGTCTGGCAAGATGTTGTAGGCTTGCCCACGTCATGCTTGGAGTCTTCTATAATTTATGTTAAGTGTCAAACTGTACAAAGCTGTAAATAAATTTATGTTCGTGTTGTACAGTAACGACTCATTATTGCACTACCTCATTTATACCTATGCCATAGAAAAGAACCTAAGTGAACCTCGGTGAAGGTTCACGACACCTTCGTACATTCTTTCTCACCTATGGCCAGTAGCATTAGTTCTCCCTTGCAACATTAGCAATATCGACTCTCCAGGGCGTGGCCCAGATGAAGTCGAGCATCACTTTTCATGTTGAGCGACCCCAACGGCAGACTTACCACTGCGCCAACGGATTCGTCGTCGGACCGACGTCGCCATGTGACACTGGACTGACGACGACAGAAGACAGCACGCAGTGCTGGGTGATTCCTAATGCCACAATTATTTGCTGCTGTTTTTTTCCCCGGAAGAAAACCGGAAAACAAAAAAAAAACTTATCGAACAATCACAATAAAATATAAATACTATCTTAAACTTATTTTACCGCTTTAAAAGTCTTGAGAAAAATAACTTGAGTAGAAGAGAAGCGAAATTTGAAGTCGATATAGAATCTAAAAATGACCTCTGACCTTCAGTCGGATTCTGGCGTCGACGTCGGGCAGTAGGGTTGGCCGACGTACTTGTGCTACTTGGGCAGTAATATCTGTTGTTTTTGGTCTACGTAATTTTTAGTTTTTTCTGTAGCGTACTCTCTACTTCTCCTTTCTTCTCTCTTTTAACCCTCAAACCGGCCCATGAATTTGTTGCCACTATCAGGACTATCGGTCAAATTGACCCCCAATCCTAAAAAGCTGTTATTTTTGGGTTATTACGATGGAACTGCATGTTGATATTGTGCACAGGGTTGTTTGATTTATATTAGTGATGAATTGTGAGGGAAAAATCATCTACACTTATTTATTCAATTTATTTTGATCTGGTATCTACATCATCAAATCAAAGGGCTCATAAAAGAATTGCACAATGTTTCTCAGACATAATTGCTTGAAAAATTAGCCTGCCAGTGATTGAGGTAGAGAAGAGTGATGTCAAGGCTTCACAGGATACTTTAAATATCGCACAGAACACTGAAATCCCTATCAGGACCGGTAAGCCTGTTATTGCTCAGTGGCAATAACAGGTCTACCGGTCATTTTGACCGCCATACTTTTACAAAATTGCAACTTACTGGCAAATGGCGAGCATTTGTGAAACCCTGATGTGCTCTCTCCCTGATGTCCAGGAACTGACAGAGGATGTCAAAGCCAGCCAAGCGTTCACGCCTCTCCCCACTCCTGTCCCACCGCTTAGTTCCACCGCTGCCGGTCATAATGACCGGTGGGCCGGTTTTAGTGTTAAGACAGCGTTGGGCTTTGTTTTGAGCAAACTCCATTTATTATTACCATGTTTTTATTAACTCGCTTTCTTGTTTGTGTGTGTGTTTGTGTGTTTGTCCAGTACAAATCTTGCAATCGATTTTTAACTAACTTCCCGACTAGCTAGACATTTGAAACTTTTAGAATAGTTCAGAACACGATGACAATGCATTTTTTAAATACTTTTAGCCATCTTTAAGCAGATTTTTACCATGTTTTTATTATTTTCAGTTAATTTTGTTTTGTAGACTGGTGCAGCCATCTGTCGGCCGGGACGGAACGAAAAGTTAAACGCAAGTTAACATCCAATTAACTTCATTTTCTTTCAAGTTGATGGGATAATTCATCAAAAAAAAATTAAAAAGTATTTATTAATACATAGAATTGTCAAGTTTATATGATTCAACAGAAAATTTAAAAAATGGTATATAAAAAGTCCTTTTTATCTTATAATTATAATTTTTGCCTTTAATATAAACCTAATTATGTTCATTTTATTACAACCTATGTAAAAATACATGTCTGGCATTATTACTGAAACAGAACATTTGAAAAAATACTTGTCTCGATAACTCGATTCGAAAGGTTGAGTAACTAATATTGAAAAAAAATGATCACTCTTCAACATGAAATGTTTGTTTCGAGCGTTGACAAAAGTCATACATATTAACTAACTGTATAATATGCACAAAAATCTACTTTTATGTAAAAAATACTTTCGAGAAAACAAAGGAAGGCCTTTATCTGACAATATGATGTAGCCACTGATCCCATTGTCAGATATACTTTGTCTTTCATTGATATTCTATAACGTATTCTTATTGTTTTATCATGGCAATTATTATACACCTGGAAATTTTTTTTCCTGGTAGGGGAGTCAACTCTGGCTCCAGAAAAAAAAAAAAAAAAATTATCTCAAAATTTCTGACATCAACTCGCTAGCACACATTTTGTCTTTACATCAGTCTCACAGATAGCACGGTAAAAACAGTTTTACAGGCTATAGACATACAAATAAGTGATTTGGACACGTAATAAACATCGCTCAGTTTCAGTGCTTTCATTTCAGCCTTATCATTAAACAAAAGATTTATTCGCGGTATCACGTTTGATGCCTCGAAAGGAAAGACAAATATTACTCGTATTTAGATAATACTTCTTAATATTTATAAACCTCTTCCCGCCTCCCCTGAAAAGAGCTACTATTAAGCCTCAAAATGGAAATAGTTATATAAAACATTTACATTAGTGTCATTTTCAAGTTTTAATCTCGAAAAAAAAAATCGAGAGAAACGGACAAATTGTCTTTTTGAAATTCTAATTAAATTGGTTGCCAGAGTGACTCTCCAATTAAAGACATAAATATGGTCTGTACCACTGTGTTAAAAGTTTTAGGGACGGAAAATACGAAACCGCAAATGTATGGTCAATCGAGATGGTGCGTCCCAAAGACACTGAGGAAAGCTACTTTGGCCAAAGTTTCAACCCCAGCATAGGGATGCGACATCGATAACAAAACATCAATGTTTTGAAACATCGATATTCAATATTAAAACATCGATGCTAATAAAACATCGCCCGAAAACCATCGATGTTTTTAAACATCGATGTTTTAGAACATCCATTTTTTAAAACTGGTTTAATAATGTTATTAATGGTTATTAATGTTATTAATGTTACTTCGGTTAGTCGTGGGGGGGAGGGGGAGTTTGATTTAATTTTACTCTCTGATTGGGCTGACACAAATGACAAAATCTTGGTTGCTTGTGCCTTGGGCTACATTGATGACTCAAAATTCTCGTTGTAAATATCGCCATGTTTTGCCTTCAAATGTCCAGATAAATTCGTGGTATTGCCAGAAGTTTTAAGAGACTTCAGGCAAATATTGCATTTCGCCAATTTGTCAGAGGTTTTGCAGAAATATTTCCAAACGGTACTTTTGGGAGGCATCCTACTAATAATAGTAACATCAACTTATATAAAACCGGAACAAAACAAAAACTTAAATGGCTGCTCTCGTGTATATACTATTTGTAAAATAAAACTGTGGAAGGTTCTGGAGTTTCAGGAACATTCCAAGAGCTCTGATTGGTTCATTGGTTGTTGATTGCCATTAGTCTGTTTGCTAAGGAATCGTTCTCCCTTTTGTATTCGTCCTTTTCAGAACTCAGACTTACATTTACTGAGTGTGAAAATTATGCTACGTGGTAAATTTTTATTATATATGGTACTTTTTCATTAAAAAAAAGAAAACATCGAGACAACGTAAAACATCGAGCACAAAACATCGATGTTTTGAAAACATCGACATCGATGTTGCATCCCTACCCCAACCTGTGCGCGAATATTAGCTTGATCCGCAGATATTCGGTCTGTTGCGTCCAACCCGTAACGACAACCCCATTTCAGCCGACCGACTTTCAATATTCCTTCGATAATGAATGTAAAGAAACTAATTTAGTTGTTATTGTCACGAACATAATATATAAGCATACTAGCCGCTGCGCGACCAGCATGGTCGCTTTATATTTTCTTTGGCAAAACAACTCAACTTAAAGTAACATATGTAAGGAATGTTACCATTACCTATCATCATAAATATAGGTTTTTAAGGTGTATTCTCTATAAGGCTGATTTTAAAACATCCTGATTAAAAAATGGGAATTTCCATTACTCCAGAACAGAGTTAACGATAAGACTGAGAAACCCAACACCAATCTAATATATAAAAATGAATGTTTGTATCTCTGTAATTGTATAGAAATCCACAGTTTAGGAGCAACGATCGTGAAATTTTACAAACAGGCGTCTTTAAAAACAGCCGAGGGTCTGAAGAACTTCAAAAATCGAAATTAATTACCGTTGATTTTTAATTAATAAAAAACCACAATTTTGAAACTAAATGTAAGCTGTTACACTTTGTGGCATCATCCCTCTGAATATGACGTCCACGTTAGGGTTAGCTGAGAGCGAGCGAAAAGATAAAAATAAATAAAATCAAAAAGTTTCAAGTTATATATTAAACCAGAATAATAAATAAAAATAATAATCTTTCAAGTCAGATTTTATACTTTAAGACATTTCGATTAACGATCGTCGTTTATTTTCGCCGTGTTATTTTGTAAACAAACGTTCTCTGTTGCCATTTTCATTTCAGACATTTCTTATTGAAACGATGTAATGCGTAGTAAATGCGTTAAATATTTCTTATCTAAAATTTATATTTTAAAACATTTCAGTGAAATTAACATCGTCTTCAGATTATAAACAGACGTTATTTGTTGCTATTTTCATTTTAGAAATTTCTTATTAAAATGATGGAATTCTCCGATATATTTCCATAGTGGAGATTTAGACACATTACAGAATTTAAAAAAAAAACCTTTTGTGTAATTTATATATTTGTGTGTGTTTAATTATTTCAAGTGACTCTAAAGTGGGCGTGGCATTTTTTCCACTAGCGTGAAAAATCAGAATAATATTGAATTATTTAATTTTTTTTGCTCATCAGACGACAGTAGCAGCGAGTGGCAGTAGTTACACAAGTTTGAATTTGAAACATTGTTTTGTTGTTTCCTAAAAGAAGCAATAATCTGTTACTGTATTTTATATTGTTCTTAATTTTATAATTCACGATGTACTTTTAAAAGCATAAAAATTAGTATATCTTAACTAAAAAGAATCAGTCTAAACTTAAGCACAGTTTTGCGATTTATTCACGGTTAACTATGTTTGTGTTTAGCTATTCCATTTGTTTGTTTTAAAAAATGATTTTTTAAAGGTTTTTTTTGGTGCTTTATGGTAAAATAGCACTTAAAAAATAAAAAAAAAGAAACAAAAACTTAACTGTAAATAGGGAACAGATGTAGTATACGCAACGGACCATCGCCAATTTGGCGCCAAAATCCCGTTCGGAGAGCTGTTAGGCTTAAACTGTGAAATGTAAACAATAAATTGGAAAACAGACTTACTGCTGGCTTTATGAAACTCGTTGGTGCACACGGGATCTTCGCTTCGCTCAGATACCCTTGCTTCACTCCGCTACGCTCCGTTACGCATCCGTCCAAAAACATTACAGAAAATCCCCAGCCGCTGGCTTCGCTACATACCGCTGGCTGTTGTACAGTAAAAAAACCTTCCGCCGGCTGTAGCGGTCAGTAAAACAAAGCTTATCGCAAAAAAATTTTTAAAAATACCATCCGATCTTAAAATCCTCCCTGCCAGAATATGAAAACCGGCAAATAACCATCAGATTTGGCGAAAAATCGCCCCTTGGCGTTCGTTGCGTATACTACATCTGTACCGTAAAGAGCATACTTTTTCTATAAATTGGTCAATTTGAAGTAATTTTTATTGAAATTTAGCTAAAATGCCTATAACTGCATAAAAATCTTAATGATACTATTTTAATTTCCCAAGCACAATTCTAAAAATGTTATAAAATACGCAGCCCTACTTTCCGATTTAGTACAAGAATTTAAAATTGATTTCAGGACTTCGGGGAAAATAAACAATTTTTGTTTTTGCATGTTTTCTATTCTATTTACAGTCGATATAGATATAATGCTAGCAAATTGTCAAATGAAATGCATAGAGTTGCAATCTGACATCTAACTTAAAGAGAAATTCAATCGAGTCTCTTTGTTGTACTCATAAATCATACCTGCCCAGATATAAATATCCTTCACTGCATAGTTAAGCGTTATTCTGGTCATCAACGTTTGGAAGCACGTACATCTGAGAACAACTATTTTCAAGAGTTTCAACTATTTTGAAGCACACTAAGAGTCAAATTCGTACCAAAATTTATTCGTTGTTTTTTAGTATTGATGTGTATGACATTTCCCATCCCTTTTTTATACTATGTTTAATTTTTCATGCAGAGTTCACAAGGCAAAAGACAATTTGACAATTTTACTTTTCAGCTTTTAGTGATGAAAGGCTGAATCTATCTAAATTCTGAGATGTGTATAACATTTCACATGTTTTTTTCCTATGCTATTTATACTGTGTTTAGTTTTTAAGTTGACTTTGGTTAACAAACATTCATATTGAACCCCGAATCAAGAAACGAGAAACATAGTTTATGAAGGTACTTCAGGTGATATTTGGATCAGTTTAATTGAACAGAGATTTATATGGAGTTTAATAAGGACAGAATGTTTCTATTATTGCTACAGAATCTTGCATTTATGGTGCGTGTAGCCCAAACTGCAGATTTCTGTTAATTTTTTCATCAGTCAGTTCCTTTAACAAATACTTTAATACTTTATTTATATATTTTTTTGGCTACAGAATCCTGCATTTATGGAGGTATTTATATGGACAATTAGACATTTTTACTCTTAAGCTTTTAGTGATTTATTATAAATGTATATATTTTATGATATTTATACTGTTATTAAATCTATGTTATTTATACTGTGTTTAGTTTTTAAATTACTTTTTGTTAACAAACATTAGACAATTTGACATTTTTAATTTAAACTTGAAAAATGAAAGGCTGAATCTACTAAAATTCTGAGATGTGTATAACATTTCACATGTTTTTTTTAAAATGTTATTTATGCTGTGTTTATTTTTTAATCAATTTTGTTTAACAAACATTCGACAAAATGACATTTTTACTTTTCAGCTTTACTTTTTAAAACTCTTAACTTTCCAAGAGACAATTTGACATTTTTTCCTTTTCAGCTTTTAATGGTTTATTATAAATGTATATATTTTATGTTTTACTTTTCAGCTTCTTTTGCTCCAAAGATGAAAGGTTAAATCTAGACGAATTCTGAGGAGTTAATTATAAATTTATATATTTTTATATTGGATTTTTTAAAAATTATTTGGGTGTATAACATTTCACATGCTTATTTTTCTATGTTATTTATACTGTGTTTAGTCTTTAAATTGATTTTGGTTAACAAACATTCGACAAATTGACATTTTTACTTTTCAGCTTTACTTTCCAAAAGACAATTTGACATTTTTCCTTTTCAGCTTTTAGTGGTTTATTATAAATGTATGTATATTTTATGTTTTACTTATCAGCTTCTTTTGCTCCAAACATAGAAGGTTAAATCTTGCTAAATTGTTTAGATTTTAAATTGATTTTGGATAACAAACATTCCACAATTTGACATTTTTACTTTACAGCTTTTAGTGGTACAATGATGAAAGACTGCATCTAACCAAAATACTGAGATATGTATAACATTTCACATGCTTTTTTTGGCTATGTAATTTATACTGTGTTAAGTTTTTAAATTGATTTTGGTTAACAAACATTCCACAATTTGACATTTTTACTTTACAGCTTTTAGTGGTACAATGATGAAAGACTGCATCTACCAAAATACTGAGATATGTATAACATTTCACATGCTTTTTTTCTTTGGTTATGTATTTTATACTGTGTTAAGTTTTTAAATTGATTTTGGTTAACAAACATTCCACAATTTGACATTTTTACTTTATAGCTTTTAGTGGTACAATGATGAAAGACTGCATCTACTAAAATACTGAGATATGTATAACATTTCACATGCTTTTTTTTGGCTAATTTATACTGTGTTAATTTTTTAAATTGATTTTGGTTAACAAACCTTCTTAAAATTCCGGGCAACGCCGGGTACTTCAGCTAGTGATTTTATAAATTACATCCCTCTCTGTATGTACTATTTTTCAAAATTAAGATATCTACACTTTATCATTACATCAAATAAGAAATTATCGGGGAAATATTTTTTCACTTAAAAAATGGAGTAAAAATTCAGCAAGTGCTAAAATCTATCGGGGACCACACCACTCTCTGTATGTACAATAGTTAACAATTCAGATATCTACACTTCATCAAATCAAATAATAAATTGTTGGGAAAATTTCTTCACTTATAAAAAGGAGTAAAAATTCAGCAAGTGCTAAAATCTATCGGGGACTACACCACTCTCTGTATGTACTATAGTTAGCAATTCAGATATCTACACTTTATCAAATCAAATAATAAATTGTTGGGAAAATTTCTTCGCTTATAAAATGGAGTAAAAATTCAGCAAGTGCTAAAATCTATCGGGGACTACACCACTCTCTGTATGTACTATAGTTAACAATTCAGATATCTACACTTCATCAAATCAAATAATAAATTGTTGGGAAAATTTCTTCACTTATAAAATGGAGTAAAAATTCAGCAAGTGCTTAAAATCTATCGGGGACTACACCACTCTCTGTATGTACTATAGTTAACAATTCAGATATCTACACTTCATCAAATCAAATAATAAATTGTTGGGAAAATTTCTTCACTTATAAAATGGAGTAAAAATTCAGCAAGTGCTAAAATCTATCGGGGACTACACCACTCTCTGTATGTACTATAGTTAACAATTCAGATATCTACACTTCATCAAATCAAATAATAAATTGTTGGGAAAATTTCTTCACTTATAAAATGGAGTAAAAATTCAGCAAGTGCTAAAATCTATCGGGGACTATACCACTCTCTGTATGTACTATAGTTAACAATTCAGATATCTACACTTCATCAAATCAAATAATAAATTGTTGGGAAAATTTCTTCACTTATAAAATGGAGTAAAAATTCAGCAAGTGCTAAAATCTATCGGGGACTACACCACTCTCTGTATGTACTATAGTTAACAATTCAGATATCTACACTTCATCAAATCAAATAATAAATTGTTGGGAAAATTTCTTCACTTATAAAATGGAGTAAAAATTCAGCAAGTACTAAAAAAAGTGTAAAAAATTAACTATTACTGGCTATCGGTTGCTATGCCGGCGACGGTTAAGCCTAACCTCGCGATCATTTATGCTCTCTCTTTCACGCCTCTCTCTTAATGAATTATATCTTCTTCGCTTTCTTTCTTGAGACTGTTCCCAATTTTCACTTGATCGTACAGCTCGCTTTCGAGCATTCCTGATTTCAGTGCGTAAATCCATGTTGACACGCGGTTGCAAACTGCGGACGACCGCTAATGTTTACATCTGGTAGTTGCAGCCGTTGCCATTAGGAGTGTAGAAATATCGTCGATTTTTGTGCCGCATACCTACGCGTTTTATATATATAGATTGACCACCAGGGCGCGGTTGGCAAAAATGTCGAGCAAGTGATTTGAGAGTTCGATGCCAGTCGCTAACAAAATTCACTGCCGCGTCCACTAATGGTTGGTGGCCGGTGCACGTAAAGTCTGTCGTGGCTGCAATGTCCTCCAAGTTCTCAAATTTAACTCTGGAGGTGCGGGGTCAAGTGTTCCGGTCTCGATACTTGACTCTGTTCTATATTACAGGACCGGCTTGTAGGGGAGTAATGTTGGCTACCTATACGATGCCCCCGTAAATGAATGGCCTGCAGTCTCGCCCTTTACTGTGGACAAATGGCGTCATAGTCAATCTTCGGGCATTTGTAATAAATAAACACTCAGTAACACAAATATTTATATATTGGCTAAAAAGTTCGTTCGATTCAACTAGCATTCAGTTGTCTTTCTTGGAAACAATTTTGTTAGATTGTGTTGTGACAGCTATACTATACGCGTGCATTTTAAACAAAAACATCCAAAAAGGGGATTTTTCTTTTTGAGTAGCCATTTTAGTATGGAATATGAAAGTAATGTAGCAACATTTTCGGCATAATCCGCCTTATTATCTCGAGAAAGGTAAAAACGCCACTTAAACGCAAAACAGAAAAAGAACAGAAAGTTGCCTGAACGATAACAGAGGGTAGTGGGACGAAACGGTGAACAATAGAGTTATTGGTGAAAATCAAAAATATCTTTAATTTTAACTAAAAAACCCGAACGAATATTTTTTTGCCAACCTACAGGGTGGCTAATAAATACTGTAACACTCCAAAAAATAAGAGTTAATTTTAATCGTTTGGAAAAACAACTTATCTATCTATTTGTGTGATTGGCAACTTTTTGTAAACGCAGACGATTTTTGTTTAAAGTAAAACATGTAGAATATTTTTAAAGATGGAAGTCAAAAGGGTAATGGTTAAACAGCTTTTTGATCGCGGATTTTCTGCAGGTAAAATATTTAAGCAATTAAAATGCCTTGGTTTTAATAGGACGTTTATATATAGGACTATAAATCGATTATTGGATACCAATAGCTGTAAAGGTCGACCAAGGTCCGGTTGTCCACGCACTGTTCGTACAAAAGAACGTATCAAAAGAATTCTTGAAAAGATACGAAGAAATCCACAACGTTCTGCAAATAAAATGGCTGCAGAAGAGAACATCAGTCGCAGAACTATGCAACTTATCATAAATGAAGACCTGGGTTTTTGCCCTTATCGCAAAAGAAAAGTTCAAGGTTTGACTACTGCACAAATAGTAAAAATGTTACAAAGATGTAAGAAATTGCTGAACCGGCACGGTAGCAAAAGTGTTGAAAAAATAATTTTCTCTGATGAGAAGCTGTTTTGTACAGAACAAAGTTATAATGCTAAAAATGATGTTGCATATTCAGCAACCTTCGAGGATATACCTGAAAATCTTCGAACTGTTAAACGCTTTCAGAACAAGAATTCTGTTATGGTTTGGGCTGCAGTGTCACACAATGGAAAACTGCCTCTGAAATTCATCGATAAAGGGGTAAAAATCAATGCTGAATATTACAAACAGGAAGTATTGGCTACACGTTTATTACCACATGCTAACAGATTGTATCCCAAAAAGAATTGGATATTTCAGCAAGATTCTGCACCGTCCAACCGATCCAAAACAACACAGGAATGGCTCCATGTCAATTGCCCGAAGTTTATCAAGCAAGAAGATTGGCCACCTTCTTTACCAGATCTAAATCCTGTAGACTATTGCATTTGGGGGATTTTAGAGTCTAAAGTAAATGCTAAGCAGCACAGAAGTTTGGACTCCCTCAAAGCTTCTATACGGAGTGAATGGGACAAATTACCTCATAAAATGATTCGTGCCGCAATAGGACAGTGGCGTAAGAGATTATCTTTAGTAATCGATAAAGATGGCGGTCGATTCGAGTAAAATTATTTCATGGTAAACTTTCATGTATAATGCTCATAATATTGTTGTATTTTCCATTTTCTATTTCATCTGTGTGTAATTAAATGATTCGATATTTGTCACAGTATTTATTAGCCACCCTGTAGTAATAAAATAACAGACAAAGTGTAAGAATCGCGGGAAAGACACATTCAATGCAAATACATCGTTCAATCCCAAGTACACTTCCAAGATGATACTCAAAATGTTTCCGTTCGTCCTTTCAGTAGCAAAAGCGGTGCACAGTTCCGCCAGATTTGTAAGAATACCTTATCTCCGAAATAGCGGAAACAGGATAGAATAAAATTTGCTAAAACCCTTCTCCATGTTACCGAACTAAAGGTACGCTTAAAGCCGCAGTGCGATTGGCAACTATTTGGCGTTTTTTTTTTTTCCCGTTTAAAGGTTAGAAATTATTTTACGCGAATTCACTCTGAAAAGATGCCGAGTAATAGTTATCCATACAATAAAAATAAAAACTCAAAGGCTGCTAGATGGATCGAGAAATCGCCCTAAAAAGTAGTAAAAACAATGACGTTGGTCAGTCGGAATGACAACCACTTTTATAATCCTAATTCTTAACGTACTGAGGATTCATTTCAGACGAAAGATTTATGTCATCGCTGCCACCATCTGTCGCTGAAAGAGGTATCTTTTAGTTGGCAGCAAAAGGACTTTTATTTTCAGAAAAATTTCACTAGCTTGATAATGGGATTCTAAGCCGAGGTAACAGAGAGCAACATGTTTGCGCATTAGGCCTACAAGTTACTTCTCAAAATAACGATGGGTAATCCATTCATATTCTTGAACTGTCCATGACATCAATGAAATCAGATTTAATCACCTTAAAAAGAAACAAAATGGTGCGATATTGAAATTGGTTTTCATTCGATAGGAATCTATCTTTTCGAACAATCTAAACCAATCTATAGGAAGTCATCTGGCGAGTTACGGAAGGTGCAGACAACGGCAAAAATTAAAAATCCAAAGAAATGTGGCGTTTGAAATAGGTGAACTTTAATGGTTTGTTTCAATCGCAATGTAACTATCATCAAGTCAGCTAAAATTACACATAATATATATTATGATCGCCATCCGTTAACACTTTTAAAAACACAGAACACGGAAATTTTGTTTTCTTTTATAAATCTAACCAGACCTGAAGCAAGTTCTTCAATGTTTTTCCCAGCGAAACAAAACTGTGTGAGCCAATATGGGCAGGCCCTGATTTTCCATTAGGCTCAGTAGGCCCGGGCCCCCGAATGTTGGGGGGGCCCCAAAATTTTTATTTTAAAAGAAAAAATACCCAATTCAAATTTTTTTAATTTTACCTTTTTTAATAGCAATTTTTTTATATATCCTTTCAAATTGGATTGATAGGTTCATCATATGTATAGTTCATCATATGTATGTGATATAAAGGATTAATAAGTTTTCCTGATTGCATTGTATTGGTGTTTTAATGATGAAGTTAATATGTTGTATTGCTTTTTGTTATTTGATAATGTTCTGGCCTTCTACGCTTCAAATAGCCAATTCTTGGTAAAATGATACTTTCACAATTTTTCATGATTTTTTTGGTGTGTGTGTGTGTGTGTCAGTTTCGGAAAATTCTACCCCCACATCAGTGTTAATGGGCCCCCATCCCGAGTTGTCAAGAATTTTCTAAATCGGGCCCTGAATATGGGTCCGGTACAGCGTCCTCGGCGATCTTTGACGGGATGCTAAAAGGCAGCATTGACCGTGATCCGGCAAAAATGGACCCGTAAGGTGGAAGACCGCTCTACCGCATTCAACCATCAGCCTGGAGATTTGAGACGTCCCTCGAGCTACGGCTACGTTTGCTTATCCCGGTTTCGACCGACTGACTCCCCAATCTGCCAATCAGAGGAGGAAACGCTGGAGCACATACTGCTTCGAGTATCCCTGGTTGTGAACATGACGAACATACACGTTTGTGTGAACATGACTACAAAATATGCGTTTCCGGGCGACTTACTATAGATACCAGGTGTCTGCTTCAGGATGATAAAACTGTGGGCATCAAGTCGACTCTCTCTCTCCAAAATCTGGTATTATGCGAAACATATGACGATACATACCAAACACGTATTCCGACAGTTCAGTCAACAAAATAACAGTCATTAGGCTATTCACAACCAGATGTTAGTTTGAAGTCAAAAAGTTTAAGGAAATAAGTTCAGATAAAAAGTACGTTTCCTGTCCCATAAAGCTTTTGAGTGCGAATGAATATCACTTGGTTATAACATTCATTCTCACACACACACACACAAAGAGGGGCGGGAATGACTACGAACGGATAGACGGCGAAAAACTGAAATCGATACCAAAGTGTTTACCAATCCAGATAATTCCGTATTTTTTAATGTTCATCTTACGACTCGAAAGTTTCGAGTTCGGCGGTATGCAGAAAGAAAAGCCAAGTGATTCTCCGTATTTCGCTCATTAAAATCAAAAAAACACAGGAAGAGTTGAGAACGGGGCTTTGAACACAGGTCTAATTTTTTCTAAATTCTACTCACAGTTTGTCTTTCATACCTCAAGCTGTGCATATTAGTGTCCTATTTATGCAAATGGTAAATCAGTGCCTCTCCTCCTTAACCTCACTTTTAGTTTTTTAAATTTCTTTATATTGCTACAAAACAAACGTTTGGTCCTACAAACGTTTACCTACGTTAACCTACAAACGTTTGGTCTTCCTTCGATAACGCTAACAAAAAAAATATACATATAAGCCCCCCCCCCCCCGAAAAAAACAGAATGAATCAAGCTATTAAAAAATAAAATAACAAATGAATAAATCAAACTATATTATATGAGACCACAAAAGATTGCCTATTGGAAGTAAATCAACAGTTAATTTACAATTTACAAAGTCATTTATCATAGTTAATAGGGGATAAAAAATTTATTTTAAGAACATTTCGGTAGGCCAGAACTTTTAAACCAAGACTTCATAGAAACCGAAAAATTAGGCAGCTTTTTATCATATAATTTCACAGGTTAAATGGTGCTTGGAAATGAAAATGACGGTATTTTTTCAAGGCCATGGGGATTTTATGGCTGCCGAATAAAAATTGAAACAAGAAATCAATACAAAAATAAGATTATGTGGAAGATGTATAATACAATCCAATCATAACAAAAATGAATAGTGCAAAACAATAAAATATATTATTTATTAAACAACAACTATATACACTTATATATCTATACAAATGTGTAACAAAACCTTATTCATTTTTTCCGTGACATCAACTTTAAAAAATAAGCTCCGACAATTATTAAGTAACTACAGTTTCATGCCTCAAAAACATTACACTCTGACTAAACATAACTCTGATGGATGGAAGGAAGTAAAACTGTGAACAAATAACAAGAAAAACCGTTACTTGCACCGACAGGATTAAGAAGTTTGTACATGTCAAGTCATTCAAATGACTCGCTTAACTAGAATGACGAGACTGTTCACTAATTATATTGATAAACAAAAATAAATACATTATAAGAGAGAAACATTAAGATATATATTATATTCTGTCTCTATCGGGTCGTACACAGAGATTGAAGTTTTAATAAATATATATATATATATATATATATATATATATATATATATATATATAAAGAAAAAAAAATCACAATGTGAAAAGGTTAATGAAGTTCATTTTGAAAATCTATGCAAGTCTTGCATACAGAAATCTATGACAGCATTTTGTTGTCTGTTGTACCTCGATCAACACCTATTGTAATCTTGAGACTTGAAATACAGTAGCACGTACAGTTTGACATTGACACTGTTCATATTAAAATGTATTGTATAAATATACAGCAGCAGCTATAGTAGAAAATAGCTTAGATGGGTGTCAATTGAAGATTAGGTAATAGAATGGTGTCAGAAGGTTAAAGTCAAAGAACAGTGAATCCTCGTGAAAGATGCATTGAACCAAAACATAATCATCACCAAAAGAAGTTGTACTGGATTCAATAATGTATAGAACAGTGCTGTATGTGTACTCGGGGAATAATCAGTCTTAATGGAAACAATAATCATCAGCTATCATAGGCGTAACCATAGGGGGGGGTTGCAAGCCCCCCATTCAGTTGTAAATATAGAAAAGCAAATATACGCAAGGTTTTTAAAAATCCTACCCATTATTAATAACCACTCAAATTATTTATAAAATGCAGCATTGTGAATTATCCAGAATGTTAACTGGGTAATAAAATCAAGTAGGGTATTCCAAAAATTAGGGTAGAGTAATCCAAAAATTTTACCAACAAATTTACTTACAAAGAGAGTAAAATTTGCTAGATGTAAAATGCTTAATAATTTTATCAGTACACTATGGAAAAAATGAGTTCCTGTATTACCAGTTTTATATTGTAACAACTCAAGAATTTCACAGGAGAAGGGCCTTTAGCCGCCTCACCCCCTTTATAGAACATGTACTTCTCTACACAACCCCCCCCCCCCCTTATGCATTAATCCAAGTTACGTCCATGGTAGCCATGATTAAATAAATAGCTTTTTTTTTTACAAACTAATATCACAAAATTTTTACAAACTCATTTTCTTTGCCATTTAAAAAAAAGATTCATGAAAGGATAGCTAAAAGACTAATTCATTATTTGATAAGAGAAATAAAGTGATTAAAAAAACAATTCATAAAAATTAATTTTATGCATGGGCCTTCATCTAAATAAAAACAGCACCATTACAAACCATCTCTAAGAGGGACAAGAGCAACAATAATCTAAAATTTAATTTTATCGATAAGAATTGATTTTTTCATTTTTCAAAAAGTGCAATTTTTAAATGCATCATAGAGAAGTTATGGAAAGGCATAGTTTTAAGGCATTTTTGTTGTTTACTGGATGCATTTCAATAGTCACAAGAGCTTTCATTTTCTGCTATAGCTGTAGATGTTTATGTACATGAAAATATTTCAAATATTTTACAACTTTCGATAGATAATGTATAATTTTAACTTAAACTAAAAATTCTCTTCCTAAGCTATACAGCACCACAATTTACTATAAGAATAATTTGAATGATCACCATCATTTCATTCTATACATTAACTGTATATAAATTTATGTAACATGTCTATAGAACAATAAGTATACTACAGCATACATGAGTTTAACAAATAAAAGATATAAAATAAAAACCTTAATAAAGTGATAACACAACATAGTATAAAGAATCCTCCCTTTCTGAAAAAAAAAGTTTCATTCCCTTTCCACAAATACCTTAAAAATAGTGTTTGCAATGCCTCACCTGTACAAAAGTTAAATATGCAATAAAGAAATTCCTCTATTCCGCCGCATCTTTCAAACACTGCATTATGAGCTTGTCGAAAGCAAATATCATAAGAGTTGTATAAAACAAAATATGTCAAAGTCGCGAAAAATGCCTACTTGGACAGTGACTTCAAACAATATATTTTATTTATATATGCTTTTTACTATTCTAGTGTTCCTTATTTATTCTGAGTGCTTTCATTTCCATTACCTATAATTGTCACCATCATTTATATTTCTGTAAAAGGCAAGGATTTTATTCATATTTAATTATTGGTACAATATAACCTGTCGTGTTTTGTGCTCATCATGTATATAGATCATGATGAGCACCATATACATATTCACAGAACATCATATGTATATATATACTTATATATAGGATGCTCTGCTTGTTCTGTAATGTAATATCCACATAAATAAAATTGAATTACCCACAGGAGAATTTTGGATCAGGCTGAAAGACACAAACCAAATTCTTTACACTTTTATCATTCATTAACAAGTTATTTTGTTAATGACATCCTTTCTGGAGGCCCGATAAAATATTTCAGCACATGTTATCAAGATGGAAAAAGAGAAATAAGCCTACATATATTTCATTGTATGTATATACAGTCGAACCTCCAAATATCGAACTTCCCCATATTGAAATTTTCTATATATCGAACTCTTAGCAAATCTCCATGTTCATTACATAGAAAAATTGTTTCTATACATCGAAAAAATCTCTATATATCGAAATTTTTTTCAAGACAAATTGGGAGATTTTATTCCACTTTAGAATAAAATCTCCCAATTTTTGGCATTTGAAACAATATGTCGTGGAGTTTCAATTCGCGGAAAATGTCCCTGATGAAGTTTTTAGTGGACTGAATAAATACAAACATTTCTTTGAACTTTCCACAAAACTGGCTGTTCAGCAAGATATTCGCAGTTTTTTTTAAAAAAATGTAACTGTGATCATTGTAACCACTGTCTGCATTATTGTTTTTTTTTAAAGATATGTAGTACTCAATAAATCTTTCATATTAGTTCATTTTTTAGTTATTAACTTTCATTTAAGCGGATTCGCATAAATTTAGAAATGGAGTTTCGTATACGAAAATTAGCTTTAATTATTTTTCAGGAGAATTATGATAAAACTAAGCTCAATTCTATATATCGAAATTTCTATATATCGAATTTTTTTCCGGCAATTTGTTACTTCGATATATGGAGGTTCGACTGCATTTATAATTTCTGGAGAAAAAAAATCTCTTAGCCAAAAGTTTCAAATGACTAAACACATTTTTTCCAGCTTTTTGCAATCAGAAAATGCAAAAGAATCATTGCCGATAACCATCATTTTCCATAATCAGAAGAATGAGCATACATTTCAACACTGTATTCAACCGCACATTTTAGAACAAAATTGATTCAGTGAACGATGATTCCTTTGGTAGATATGTATTTGTCAATAATTTCGTAAGATGGATGCCACAAACTTATCAAATAAACTATGATGCACCATTCATAAAAAGAACACATACAAATTATTGATTTCAGAACATTGCTGATCAGGGGAGAGAACGACAGTCACAAAAAAGCTGCTTCGATTTTTAAAAATAATTTGGGTTCCGTAATTCATTTAATACAAAAAACAATCTAAATGACACCTCCTATGAAGAATAGAATCAAACATTTTTGCACTTTAAAAAACATTTCAGTGAGTGCTTGTAGTACATTGAATGCCTCTAGCTGAATTATTACAACAAACAATTAATACCTTTATAACAAAAATGCTCACTATACATGAAAGACTCATCTCTTTTATTGACACAAAATTATCAAAATATGCAAACAGATATTGATACTAATAGCCGTATGAGATATAACAGACTATAAAAAGAGAAAAAAATCAAACAGATACGTCTTTCTAAAATATATACATATCGATAACAATAAATAAAATATTTTCTAGATTTTGTATTATATGTAAAAAAAATTGATAAAAACAGGTATGTTGTGTATCACTGTCAGGGTGAACACTTTCCATGTCGCGAGAAGTCATGCCATGACTTCTTTCCTTTGATGTGATTGACTATACCATGCAATATACTGCATGCATAAAACAAAATGTGTGTAGTATTGCTTTCCATTCTGAATTTTACTCGAAGGTTTTTGGAATGTTACTGAACGGCAGAATGGGACAAGAGGCTTCTAATTCGATAGCTGTTGCGATGCATTCGCTGGATGTAACGTGATCCCCCATATCTTGTAAAACTTTACCCATGTTGAACCTGTAGAAGAATATAAGTATGTCATTCAGATGGGAAATAAAGGGAATAGTTTTACAGGCTTCAGTCAAATACAAACATAAAAGAATTACAAAAAACTTCTGCATAAATTAAGAAAGTGGAGAGCTATTGAGTGCATTGATTATATGAACTTTCCACACAGAGGGAGAAAATATTGAGGTGAAATTTTATTCGATTTATTTTAATTTATTTCAAAATACATACAATTTAAATCTGATTACTAAAATTTTCTTTTACATAGATCTAATATCTTTACAAAATCGTAAATGTTTACAACATGATTATTAGATATTTTAACAATTTCTTACCAAATCTGACACACTGCATCTACAGCGTAACAAATTTTGATCATAGAATGATAAAACAGTTTATTCTTAAGCAATTTTAATTGTAAGGATATAGATATCTTCTGTGTTCAAAACTGAAATGAACTGATTTTATTCTCATTAAAGTGCTCTTGAGATCAGCACAGACAATGAGCACACAAATAAAGCAGCAACATAAATTTCACACATATGGGCAGGGTATCAAGTTGATATGCTTTTGTCTCAAGGGTATATATGTATCTTGGTTACAAGATACCAATAAAATAAAAACTATTCAAAAAGGATGTGCATGAGAAACATAGAATGACACTTAAACAAACAATAAGGTTCCTTACTGTACATTGATTAAAAAGGATGATAAAAATTACTTAAATAAGTCTAAAAAAAATTACAAATAGTAAACATGAAGACTTACCAGGACTGATGAGACATAGGATCAATAGTAACAGCATCCCTGAGAATCTTTTCAGCCAGTCTACTATTACCCAAATAGTGATGAACCATGCTCTAAACAACAAAATTTAAAGTATATATTTTTATTTCTATTATTTTAAAAAAGTAATACAATAAATATAAAGTTAGCACAAAGTAAACCTCCCATCTCTGCCCCCTGACACCACTCCCCCAACCAAGCCCTTTCTATGATAAACATTCAGTAGTACTCGTAATTAGATGTGATACCCTAAAAGGTCATTTAACCGTTGATGAAATGTGATCAAGAGATAAGTTATTTGTGGTTTGCATCATATGTAATGAAGTGTTATCTATAAAAAATGTTTCCCAAACACACAATTATGTAATGACATTTTTTTTATATTTTTCCCTCATCCTCTCTTCTTTTTAAATAAACATTTTTGTTCAATTTCTTTATGCAAAGAAATGGATACTAAATAACATTTTTTAATATAAAAGCTATAAAAAAACTGAATGAAATTTATTACGCAGAATGTAAAGTTTTAGATATGCCTAAAAGATTGATCAGAGTTTGTAAACTTTGAAAAACAAAAACTGCTATTATCTATCAGTCTTTGGTAAAGTTTATCAGAGAAAATTAGAATCAAAAGTCCCATAAACGTCTTCATTGTTCTAGTCTTTAGAGTTATATTGAACTATGGAATAAAACATCATTCAACATATATCTGTTTAAGTCATTGTCTAAAGCCATTAATGATAGCCATGCAAATTAAATAAAAAATTTGAAAATCAGCATAAATTGTCACATTTGAATTTTCATAATAATGTTCTAATCCAGATTCTCAAAGATAATGCACATAAATAAAACAGTATGAAATTAAATATTAGTGCAATTAGTATATTTTAAAAAAATTAAGTTCTTAACATAAATTTTCAATAGCAACCATTTTGCGGTATTCCATGAATTCATTTTTAAATTTAGTAGCGATAACTTTGTTAATCAATATATTTCAAATAAAAATAATATAGGATAATAGTTAGAGCCAATTTGAATTAAATAGCTTACCACTGAAGTCTACAACACTAGTTTAAATACGGCATGGTGATCAGAGAATCTAATTATTGAATAAACTACAAAAAAATATTGTTTTGTAAGTAGTCCTCACTTACCAAATGTTGTAAAGCTTTCACATGAGAAGGATTAACAGCAACTGCATTCTGGAAACATAATCTAGCCTCATTGAATTCTTGTCTGGATTCATGTACTCGTCCTTTCTGAAGATAAATAAAGGAAAGAACACTAATAAGTCACTACCATAAAGTAAGCTTAAATATGGTTACAACTCAGTACCATGGAAAAAAAAATTCCAGAGGCTTCATTTGGAATCCCACCTTACTTTGAATAAATAAAGGGTATAATGCATCTTGCACTTTACCTCTTGGGTGATGTGGAAAAAAGTGCATTTCTTGGGTGATGTGGAAGAAATTGAGCTTTTAAGGGGAAAATAAATAATAAAGGCAAATGTAAATTATAAAACTTATTTCTAATTAAACAGTGGATCAAACAAATCTAATTAAATCTAATTAAACAGTATCTAACAAATATAATTAAACAGTAAACTTATTCAATCCAAATGTGCGAATCACGCAACACTGTGCTATTAATTCTCAATAAAATCAGACGTATAATCAGACGAAGGTCCACAGGCTCAAAGTTTCTTTCTTTCTTATTGTTTGTATATCATTTCAGTAGAAACAGCGCGCTAAGCGCAATCTGTCTAGCCAGATGAACATGAAGAGCGGGGGGTGCAGCCCAGTATTTTTTTGATGGAATGCATCAAAAATTTTATATCTATATATCTACCCAGGCATCGCCGGGCAATAATGCTAGTAATATATAAATGGATAATAAATACTATTTTTAAAGCAAAAATTTTTTAAAGATCTTCAACAAAATATTTTACACAACTCATATTTACATTTCTACTAGTATTTTTTTTTTTATTCTTCTTTAAGAGAAAGAGTATTTTAAGCATATTTAAGAGTTCTAAAACTTTTAATCGAAATATTTTAACTTCAGTTCTAAAGCTCAGTGTTCTACGAAAACAATTTGCATCTAATATTAAATTAACTTTCCTCTTCATGCTAGCACTGCCAATTTTTCATCCAATCCTGTACATGGGGGAAATGTTTTCAGCTGAAGATTTGGCAAACCACAAGACATAATCTTCCATAGTCAGCCATTAGAATATAAAACAACATTTTGAGCCATTTAAAATATATCCAACAAGATTATATGGACATAAAATTTATTAAATGAGTTCAACTCAAGAAATTCCAATCACAAATTTAGATTTTAAAAAAATTGACATCTTTCCTTTGACAAACCCGCGCATTTTGTTGAAGGTGTCTCTTTTTTTCTTCTCCTGGTTTTAGAAGGGAATGACAACACAGAATTGAATAGACAAGTAATATAAACACACTACTGATTTTCTTACGAACCAGGGTGATATTCCATAGGACCAAACTGAAGACCATTAAAACCATTTTGATTATAAGACAAATAATCAAAATAAAAGTAAAAGACTTAAGCAGCAGAAAAAAGTATTTTCCTGTCCTGATGACACAAATTTTTTTAAAATTAATAAATAAAAAGCAACCCTCAAGCAAAAATGTTCTGGATTTTCAAAAAAAAAAAAAAAAAAATCAAATTTCTAAATTTGCCCGGTCTTAAAAAATGAAAATAAAATTCTAGAAAGATGACTAGCCATTTATTACTATTAAATTTAAAAATAAATGAAAAACTTCACCATAGTCATAAAATCTATCTGATGTCATAAAAATGCCATACAAGTTTAAAATATATCAGAAAAATAAATATTTACCATTATAAGCTAATAAGTTATTGCAATCATTTGCAGTAAAAAAATCATTGATAAGGACTGTTTGCCCTCAATAATATTTAAACATTTCTTACCACTAGCCTGCAAGTTACAAAGATGATAATATTTCATAAAAATTTACAATTATTGACTAGAGAAAATGAAACATTACATTATATTGCTTGTTTATCAATTTCATATCAAAATTTATTAGTTATTTTTATTTTACAGTTATTAAAATTTGATGCTTTTTGAAATGACTGCATGGATGGTACAACCCATCTAAATAAATACTTTATTCTGGATAAAGGGGGGAAAGTATAAATCAAGCTTCGTGTGGCAGATGTTTAACAAAAACAAACCAAAAATATTCATATTTTGTACAAATCAGCATTTTAGAAGTTTTTTTTTAATATTCCTAGGGTGATAAGGATTTATTTCATAACTACAGTCATGATAATACATAAACCTGATAAAAATCTCCTCATATTGTCCAATATAACATTAAGTAAAAATCAACTAAACATAATTATTTTTTAATAAGATAACAGCCTCAATAAGTAATAAATATTTTTTAATTATATATTTAAGGTTATCCTACATGTTTTACTTCACTAATGCATATACAAGGACTTTACATAAGAAATATTTGAATAATAAAAAGTAATTTTTTTAAATCATAATTTGTTTAATAGTACTATCTTAATTAAAATTCAATAAATTTCTCAGAGACATAATATACCTATCTTAATGTACTTTAATTTCATAAGAGCAATCATGATAGTATATAAACCAATTAAAAATCTCAGGTCCTCATAAAGTGCAATATCTAATTAAATTAAGTAATAGTAAGTAATCTATATCAGCCAAACAATACAATTCTTCAAAAAACATTACATAAAACACTAATACTAAACTTAAGATGCTATTGCCTATTCGGGACATTCATCAAGACATACGAGTACTTACCATAACCATTAATTGATGTGATAATGGAAACAAAGCATTAGCCTCATTGATGGATGCTTCAGCTTCTTTCAGCTGTCCTAATCTGAGGTACAATTCAACTACGAGTAACCAAACATGCAACTGTAACAGCCAAACATATTTAGGCCCAGGTTTCGGTTGAAATCCACTTATAGAAGAAGCAACTTCAGACAATGCTTGTTCAACACGAGCAGCAGCTGTACCTGAATTTCCCGCAGGGGAACCTGAAAAAGAAAATCAAATAAGTATTAATATTATTACCATTCATATTTCAATAATGATGAGATTGAGTCATATCTTTACTAAAATATTAAAGGTATATCAAACAGATTACTATAATGATACAATTTAATAGATTAAAACATAATAATTATAGTCTTTGAAATTGTATCATTAACCTTTTGAAACTGCACAAAAAGATATCTGGGGGAATGAGTAGCTGAATGATTCTTACATTTATTGCCAGTTAATGACACTGTCACCCTAATACTGAATTCCTAATATATGCCCACAGATATTACAACAAATTAAAATTTAAAACAATATTTCTTTCAATTGTCATGATAACTATATATATTGTTGTACAGTCATTGCTAGCATGAAATTTTTAAAATGTGTGACATTTTGGTTGACAGTTAATTTTTTCAAAAAAGCTTTTGAAATAGTTCCTTTTTTTTTTAATCCTTATCTAATTGGAAAGTTTTGGTTATGATGCTCCTAATCAAGAATGAACACTAATGACCCAAGAGGAAAATTGCTTTTAACTACTATTAAAATTTCATTCACAATCAGATGAAGTAGTGAATGATGAATATTACATGTGAAATATTGTAGCATTCGATCTACAAAAGAAGCTGAACATTCCTTACAGATTCAAACTTGTTACAGTGGAAACTCGATATATCGAACCTAAAGGGAATGAGAAAACTTCGAATTATCAAGGATTTTGATATACTGAGGATTGATTTATAGTGTTAGGCAGGTTCAAGGGGAATGGAAAAACTTTGATTTATAAAGGAATTCGATTATATCGAGGTTCTACTGTATAAGAAATGTTTATGAATAAGCCTCCAGATATGTAATAGTATTACTGGCTCTCAAAAGACTATAAAAAAAGAGTGATTGTGAAATCATCTCTAAGTTGGTAGTTTGGGCTTTGATGCAATAAGGAGTCAGGACTGAAATTTCTGTTTCTCTGACAGCAATATATATGTGTATGCTCATATATCTATCTATGTATTTATTTATACATACAAATATATATAAACAATTTATACAAGTAAATCCTCACATACAGTTACTTCCTTATGTTAATAATATCTTCCATAATAAAAGTACATAGATAGGAAAAAAACCTTCACTGTAAGTGATCTTTGTAACAACAAAAAAATTTCAGATATCATCTTCTAATAAAATACTGTGGGTTATTAATGTAGGATTACTTATTGTTGCTTAACTCTTTTGTATGTACATATGTATCTATCTATGTATCTGTCTATCTATATATATGTATGTATGTATGTATATATATATATACATATATGTATGTCAAAATTTTGACACATTTTGGTACTTTTCTGTTTAACTACTTTCTGCTTGTCCAAGTGATACAGACTGGGTTTGGCAGTCTGCCAAAATTACAACTCGCGAGGTACAGACAGATGGTTTTAGCGTCTAAAATTTTGCTTTCCGGAGGACCATTATGGAGGAACATAATCCTACGTAAAAAAAATGTTAGAATCTTGCTATGTTAAGGAGGGAAAAAAAATTACTGTTCTTTTATTATAAGTCAGTGTGGTGCTTCCACCTGATATTATAATAAATAAGTTATCAAAGATAATAAATTGATAATTTAATCACTAAATACAGAAACCTAACAACTAGATATTGTAGATTGTTTGACAGAAAAGTCTACAAAAAGTTTTGTATCATAAAATATGAAAAAGTGAAAACAAGACATTTAAAGACAAAAAATACTTAAGATTTTTAAAAAATTAACTTTATATAAATGTACTTAAAATAACTCTAAATTAAGTACTCTATTAATATAAAAGAAACAGGAACAGTAAAAAGAAATCTAGCCATTTTATTTTTTAAGATATATTTTAGTACATGCAAAAGCATGATACTGTGAAAATATCTGTTGCAATACTGAAATTCCAATCAAATAGATTACCTGAATCAACATCAGAGAATTCAGAAGAGTACAATTGAAACATACTGCGACTGTCACTAGCTACACGAACAATACCATGGCTTACAGACTCACTAAGCAGAAAAAAAGTATCTATCAATCTTATGCATCATGATGAAAGAAAAAGATAATGAAAAAAAAAACTAATTGATATGATTTGCAAAATTTTAAATAAACTAAATACTCTGTTAGCTTGGTTTCATATATGCTTTTCCACAATTGTAACATTTTTTTGCTCGTTAACAGTGCAACTTCAGCTCCGAGGCAATGTTCTTCTAAATGTGCCTTAGTACAAAGTAAACTGTAAAAATGAAGAAAATATCATCAATGTTATAATAAATCAACATTAAATATGAAAATCTATACCAAAAAAATATCAGCTACAAATATAAAAACTTCAAATTACTTCAAATTATCTGGATACTCTTCCAAAGCAGCCTCAATTAATTGCAAAGCTTCTGTGTACTGTTTTTGGGCAGACAGTAAAAGCACTAAAAGATGAAGAGAATGGATATGTTCTGCTCTTAAGTGAAGAGCCATTTTTGCATGCAGGACAGCTTCCGATAACTATAAAAGAGAACAGGTATAAGTGGTAATTTAACAGCTATTCTAATTAAATGAGCCTTGAGAATCCATAAAAATCCCTGTTTTAAGGAGTAAATGAGTTGAAAAATACGAGGCTTAATTAGATATGAAATAAATAAAGTAAATAATATTAAAGAACTTTCAAACAGATACTCATGTATCATGCTTATTTAGCTCAGTAAATACTTATACTGTTTCACATACAACATATAACATACAACACATTGTATAATACAACACTGAACACACTTATATGTTGTTTATATATTAAAAAAAAAAAAAAAAAAAAAACTGCAGTTATATGAGACACTAAGACCATGGTGAGATAAAATTATATAAAGCAGGGAACAAAGCCATTAAAACCAAGTGCTTGATATTGAATGTTATAGGTCTAAAAATGCTAATTCTGTGTGTAATTCATGAAAATGAAATTAATTAATTTAAATCACATAATGTATGATATATCAACTGATAAACTGAAATTACATATTAATTTTAACACAGTTCAGATGCTGATTAAATTTTAAAATTATTCCATTCAAACTTCTGTTAGAAATTGAGGTTTGACAGTAGTATAACATGCTAACATCTGGAATTGAATTGAAGAATTCGGTCATAAAAGCTGCCAAAATTTTCAATTCACTATTGTATAGGTATAGAAATGTTCATGTTCATACTTTCATCTAAAGAATTTGGACTGTCTAAAAAATTCGAATTTCTTAACGTATGATAACACGAAAAAAAAATCTGTTTTCACATTTCTAAAAGGACATTTTAAGATACCTAAAGTGATTTGGAGAGCTGTTCAGGGTTTTCGTGGATCATAAATCTTCAGTTTTTTTTTTTTTGTTTTTTTTTTGGGGGGGGGGGGGGGGGGGGAGAAACAAGATAATGTATGATATTAATGTTTTCAAAATAGATCTATTTTTCGAGTTTCATAATTAAGGGACATCTGTCACAACATTTTTAATTGTTGTGACCTTTAAGATTTAACAATTTAAATAAAGTAATATGAAGATTCGATGTTCACTGCATATTTTTCTTGTTACATCATTATTGAAGATTCAGATGGATTGATGGACCACAATGTTCAGAACTACTGCTGTGAAAGATGCAAAACCAATGCTTTACAGAAAAAGGGAATAAAAATTTAATGAATGCCAGAATTTCAGACTTTTTAAAATCATGGGAGTAAAGAATGACTTTGTTCTTACAAAAAAGTTTATTATAAACATAAAAAGGTAGTTTTTAATATTCTGAATGAATGTATTAACATTTACAATATTCCTTCATGTATGCTTTACTATGGTTATATTTACCAAAAATTATTCAGTCTTGAATGTATACATACATTCTTGTAAGTACATTTAATTTGAAGCAAACATCAAAAACTATCAAATCCATTTTTGTTAAGGGGCAATAAATAAATCATACCAACTGTAAGAATAACATTTTAAAGTCATTATTTATTTCATCTTTTTAAACAAAGATTTTAATGATATTTTATTGCACATAACAGTAAACTCATTTACCTGCCTAGCTTGAGCATAATGCAAAGCCAAATAAAACTCAGGAAGATGATCATTTGGATCAGCAGCCGCAGCCCTAGAAGGAAATTAAAAGAAATGTAAATAAACATACAATTGTCGGACCTTTTCAGTCTTGATGACAGCTCATAATTTGGATAATATAAGCCCAAATTGGATACAATGTGAGTAAAAATATTAATTGCTATTGTGTAAAAAACATTCCTAATGAAAGAAAGAAATAAGAGATGTTGAACTGCTGCATATATTTATAATATTTATGTTATCTTAATTTTCTATTGAGGTGTCAAGAGGAAAATATAATACTTATACATAATACTTAATGTTATCTAAAACTTCTGTCAAGATGTGGAAAGAAAATTATATATTAAACTACAATGTACAATTTCCTACTTATATTCTTAAGACTATTGACATAGATAAATTTTCCTACTTGTGAATTACCTCTGACACACATAAAAATTCTCACTCTACTGTTTACATCTAGGTTAATTAATCATCAGAGTTTCTCAGAATTATGATATATATATATATATATATATATATATATATATATATATACACACGTATATGTATATATACAGAATGCAAATGATATTAAAAAGGAAAATAAGTCTAAATTATTATATGGTAAGTTTTTGGTGTAAATATTTTTTCCCGTTGTATTTACCAATGTACATATAGTACTAAAGACAAATATGGTACAAGTTATGATATATTGCCACTTTCCAATTAGTCTTAGATTAGTTTTATTGTGATTAATAAAGCAATATTAATGCCAATGGCATAATATATGCAAAATTCATACTTTTGATCTCACCAAAATTTTTAAACTATATTAAATATTTACTAAAAATACTTAAGGATTTTTCCAAACATGTAGACAAAATTAATTCTTCCCCCTTAAAATATGGAAAAACCTCTAATTCACTAAAGTTGGGAAGAAATTTTTTTCAGACACTGATAAATCAAAAATTTCACCATTAGTGTTTATATCAATACAAAAAACCATGAACACACAAAAAAGAAATTGTTTACCTAGAAAAGGCTTCAAAAGACTTTTTTCTGAGATCATGACGTTTGGTTTGAGTTCTTGCATTTCCAGACATCAATTCAAGACCTAATCCAACAGCTAATTGACAGCGAGCTAGCAAATTCTGTGGATGAGCAATTTCTCTTTCTAAAGCTTTTTCAGCCATTTTTAGACCTTTGTCTGGTAGATCCAGGTTTTCAAAACATACTCTAGCTGCTAGTAAACAGGGAAAAGAATTGTTGGGTTGAAGCCGAGCAACTTCATGGAGAACTAGATAAGCCCTGTTGTACTAGAAATAAAATTTCATTAACCATTATTTATGATTTTGTTCAAAACACTTATGAACTAGAAACAAAATACAAAAATAATTCACAACTGACATCTTTCACTCAAAAACCTTATAGCAGAACTTAAATTGGCAACTAAAGAATTTAGTTTTCAAAACTTTTCAATCAAAAATTAAGATTGTTAAATCATACTAAATTTTGAATTATTTCTTTTAAATACCACAAAATAACTATATTTGTGCCTCAATGGTTCAAAAGAAGAATACTTTAGTTTAAAGTTAAAATCTGAGAATTTTCTCTGTTAGGTAATTTTTAACAGAAAAAATACAGTGGCCTTTTATTTGTAAATTAAACATTTTGTTGAGTACTCTGTTTCCATGATACTAAAAAAACTGTTTATAAAATCCATTGAATAGTACTTCTATAAAACTTAGAGACAACAATAAAAACAAATGATTGCGTCTTAAGTCCATAATAAAATGTAAAAATGACAACTAATTCTGGACTCCTGGATAATGCTTCTTCAAGTGTTAGAGAGTAGATGCTACTCTACTGGAAAATCACAAAAACATTTTTGGCTTTTGTGATTCCACCATAGAACCAATCACTTCAAATTCTCTGCAACCTGAAGGAATATTAGACCAAAACCAGTTATTTTTATGCTCTATTATAGATTTCAGAATCTGTCATTTATGACTTTATTGTTCCTTATAAGTCCCATTATAGAACTATCCAATTGCATTTTCTATAACTTTTATTTATTTCATTTTTTTAAGCACACCATTTACAACAAAATGTAAAATTTAACAGATGAAAATTAATGTAATTCCCAATTACCATGTGCATAAATGCATATCTATTAATTATCACATGCAAAAGACTCTCTTAAAACTTTGTTATTTTAAGATGTTTGGTATTCAGTTACACTGAGTTTCAATACTTCCCATTTGTGCAGTTAATATTTATTGTATTATATAATATTTTATGAAAAGTTTGATGGTAATTTGTTACAAGATACACCTTTTAAATTACTATTTCAAATAAACTAATAAAATAACAGGCCACATTCTTGTTGCCTGTGAAGATTTTAAATATCTTTAAAAAAATATTTGAAACAGTTCTAGCTGACTTATTTCTGCAAAGAACTAATCAGTTTAAACATCAAAACAAAAACAAATGTCTAAAGAAGAATCTTCAATAAACATACCTTTCCTGATGCTACCAAAGATAAAGCAAACTGTGACCAAACATGCTGTTCTTCGAATACAAATTTCATAGCTCTCTCAAAAGACTGAAAATTCAAAGTTGTACAATTTTTACAATGTATGAGAAAAAAAGCATTTTAAATTTAAAATATTGTTATAACATTTATACGATCTAAGCTTGATAATGATTCACATAATAACAGTGAATAAACTTAGAAACACAGGCAAATATGTGAATATAATTTACAGAAATTTATATCAAACAGTTCTCATCCATAACCAAATTCTTATTACAACAGTAGCTTTTTATCACTGATCAATAGCATTCAATATGATACATAACATTGAAACAAAGAGCAATATTTAAATCTTTACTATTCTAATAATTATATGATAATTAAAATTTATAATATGCATCACAAATTTAGAGACTGTCACGCATGGAGGTTTGCATTTGCATTCTAGTAAGTCTCTTGACTATTCATAGATTACACAGCCTCACAAACATGAAAACACTTAATATCTAATACCATCTCTAACCATTAAAAATAATTTATAAATTTATTAAGTACAGAAATCCCAGTTCTGGATTTTAAATATGTTAAAAAACAGATTCCTCAATGTTTTACTTTACAATTTTATTAACGTAACTTCTTAAATGGAAACGGCTTCAAAAACTTAAGTTACACATACACTCCTACAATAAACTATGCATAAAATTTATAAAACAAAATAAATTACATTTACAAAAATTTAGTATGTACTTTTAAGACATATATGTCATGAAAAAAAAACAAAAAAACGGAAGTTACATACAAGCACCTATGATAGGAGGATTGTGCATTGTATGAAGTGAGATTGTACAGTATTATATGCAAATGTGTGAAGTGAACCACCAGAAGTGTTGTTAGTGCCTAATACTGATGATTTTTTTTCAATCACTTGTATTCATCAGTCTGTACCTGGAACAACTAAATTTGTGTGCACTACTTTCTCTAGAAATTTTTTTTCTTTGTTAATCTGAGTATGTGCAGGATTTCTTGACCTAATATAGAGGTAAACATTCTATTTGGAAGGCAACTCAAGTAAAATATAATAAGCCCAGTATTTATAAAACCCTAAGAATAAATGTTTCAGTAATACAAAAACAGTAAAAAAACAATTACCTCCACTAAAAGGCTAAATTGAGATCTTCTACACAGCGATATTGTAAGTAAATCATAAACAGCAGTCACATTATTATATGAATGGGTGCGAGCTTCTCGAAATTCAGGTGATAAATCCAAGACAGCATTTCTAACAGCCTGTATAAAAAGACAGCAATTAATTTTCAAAAGTAAACTTTTTACTTCCTGAAATAAGAAAGCAACTAAAATATTTTTTAAATATTTTTGTTAGTTATATTTTTCTACACAGTTAAATGATAAAAGGTATAGATAATGTCTAAATATCCAGAATTTAAAATTTTTTTGCTTTCTAAATTCCAGCATCATCACAAATGGCTGAATTATTATAACATAATAGTTCCATTGTTAACATAATATTTCACCTCCTGTAATACTCAAATAATTCAACACTCAAAACTTTCTGTGCAATTCTTTCAAATAACTGATTTCTAGTTATGGATGGCAGACTACTGCCCTATTGACATTTATAAATAAGAGGTATGTAATTAGATTATGCCATAATTAAAATAAGAACCAATGGAGCAATAAATCACTTATGAGATGTAATTGACACATACAGTACATGAAATACCTGGCACCCACATGACACTAATTTTTAATTTTTAATTTTCTTTGTTCAGTATGCTAAACCACTCATTCCCAGGTAAGCTACAAAAGAGTGAACCCATTTACGGTACAAAATATATAATGGCAATTTTCTTTCTAAAATAATTTCCCCAAAAAAAATTATTATAACATTTCCAAATACACCATAAAAGCTGATAAAAGTAAACCTACTAAAATTTAGCAATTGATCATGCATATACAAATTGATCATATACATTTAAATACTTTAAAATGCAATAATTAAATAAATGGAAACAACTCACCATTGCTTCACTTATAAAAAGCAACAATAGAATTTCTTCATTCTCATCATTAGGGGAAAATAAGCTAATAATGAAAGATTTCACAAAATAAATATTTTACAACAATCAATCATTCATTTTTATACAAAAATAATGGAGGTGAGTCAATGTGACACACATCTACTGTAATTAGTTTGATATATTATCTTTTGGTTATAACTCAAAGTGCTATAAATATGCAATTTAACCTATACAATCAATCATTCTTTTTATATCTCCAATCATAGGATCTAACTACATATGGTTTAAAAAAGTCCTATTTATATTTTTCATCTGAGATACTTTACTTAAGAGTTACTAGTATTAATGTGCATCCTTTAATTTTTTTCCACATAAGAAATAGCTTTCATTTTCTAACTAACATTAGGTTCCCTGAGTTAATAGAATTAAGTTTACAGATTCACTCTTTAATATGACATCTAAATGTCTATTTATTGTAAATCAATAACAAAAACGGCCAAAAAGAATAAGACTTTAAACGGCTAAGTAAAAATACTCTTTCTAAAGAGAGAGAAATTAACTTACTCATGGGGGCAATGCAGCATGAGTGTCACATGATTTTTGAGTCAGTTAGTCAAACATTAGGACAATCAAGAACAATCAAAATAGATAAAGTAAAATACTCCATATAAGAGAATTGGAAAAACCTTTGAAATTCCTTGCTTTCTATGAAATTCTAGTCGAGACAGAAAGGAAACAATATACAATAAATATAACAACTGAAGACAAAACTTAAAGAATTCCATTCTGCTAATTTCCGATGTGCAGAAAGTTCTTTTGTGATAGTTAACAACAAATGATAGGTGGTTTCAGATGCATAATATTATAGAATGGAATAAATTTTATAAACTTGATTATAAATATAAATTTTTGTTTCAATACACAGCATATATTTTATTTAAAAAATGTCTTAAAGTAATCACAAGTTTTATATACAATGTAAATTTCAAAACCTCCAAGTTTTTGCCAACCATAATTTTTTTTTATTTTTTTATTTATTTATTTATTTTTTTTATTTTATTTTTTTTTTTTTAAGGAATGTAACTATATGTACGTATATTACTAATAATATAGCTCCATACATAACACATCTCCAAATGATATAAATTTATTTATTGATAAATAACTAGCCCAACTACTTACTTCGGGCCCATATATTTTTTTGGTTTCCAAGGACTTTCTGGATTTTTTTTTTCTTGCTTGATTGTAAAATTGATATAATTTTTTTCACATACACCTCTTAAAAGGACTTCAGCAAGTTGTCGAGACATAGTCTGTAAGTAAAAATGAAATAATTTTTAGTAAGGTGAATTTAGAATTATATATTTCCACTCCATAGAAAATTATATTTTAGAGGAAGAGAACATAGTTATACATAATTAAAAAAAAAAAAAAGAAATCATCTTTATTTGGTGAATTATTTTATCTTTTTGGTTTTAAAGACAATGAAAAAATACTAAACACACAGAATTTTGACTTTCTAGAAAGGCATAATATGATCAAGAAAATTAATGTATTTATGTTTTTATTATGTACAAAGACACTTGTAGATAAGTTTTAAAAAATTCTTATCTACATAATATTAAGCAATAACAGAATTCTAAGTTTTCAGATTAAAAAATTTTTGCATTCTAAAAACCACAGTTAAAATAATTGACACAGTGTCACTATAAGTAAATAAAATAAAATAACAATTTTTAAAGTTTAAAGATGCTCAACTTTTACCAAAGATACAAATTTATGTATAGATGCATGAAAAAGTTTTTGTTTAGTTTGACAATAATTTGACTTTCTAGAAAGGCATAATATGATCAAGAAAATTAATGTATTTATGTTTTTATTATGTACAAAGACACTTGTAGATAAGTTTTAAAAAATTCTTATCTACATAATATTAAGCAATAACAGAATTCTAAGTTTTCAGATTAAAAAATTTTTGCATTCTAAAAACCACAGTTAAAATAATTGACACAGTGTCACTATAAGTAAATAAAAAAATAACAATTTTTAAAGTTTAAAGATGCTCAACTTTTACCAAAGATACAAATTTATGTATAGATGCATGAAAAAGTTTTTGTTTAGTTTGACAATAATTTTGAACAAATTTAATTTTAAAGCACATTTAAAATAAATACAATGACTTTACCTGCCGCAGAGACTGTGTAGAACTGGTTTCTACAGCACTTAAAACTTTCCTATACTGCTCTATTGCACTCTTAAGATTGCTAAAAAATAGAAATAAATAAAAAATAAATACACTAGAGATTCGTGGATAAGTTCAACGCACACAACAATCCATATATATAACTGATTTTATACCTCTACAACACGCCAAAATTTCACCATCATTTTGGGTAAATAAGCCCCAGCTTTAAAAGCTAGATTTTTGGGGCCTATTTTGTGGCTCCTTAGGCAGTTTTGTGACAGATAGACACCCTGTAAAACTAAAAATGGCAGCCAAAGCCTACTAGTACGGTGTTTCTGGTGAAATTCAATTTTCTTTCAGCTTCTTTTCCTCATTGCCCCATATATGCTAGTGCAGCATATCTATTCAGAATTATGGGAGTATAAATCCTAAAAGCAACCACTATGGTCAAATGATAGTAAAGCTAAGTCTTATTTAACTTTATATTAATTTAGCTTGAAGAGAGAAAAAAACTATTCTTCAGATAATGTCTTTATTTTTTTTCACTTTTATAAATGTATAGTACAAAATCAAAACTCTTATACACATTCCAATTTGCTAATATTAGAACACTTTAATTAAGATTTAAGACCATAAACTAAACTTTTTAACAATCAGTAGAGTAAGCAATACAAAACTCACCCATTTTTTATATATAATATTGGAGCCCTTTGCAAAGCTGTTTCTAGAATAGGTCCAATTCGATATTCTGTGTTTGGAGGTAAAGGTGAGCCTGAAGTTGGTGGGTTAGCACCTGACATCAGCTGTGGTACAGTGCCTCCTGTATTACCTTGTGTTCGCTCCATTTCTTGCAAATATCTCAAAGCTAAATCCCCCGACTTGACTAACGCCAGTAAAATTTGTTCTTCTCTTTCAGCAGATCTGAATTTACTGGTAGTAGTTAGGGGAACTTTCTCAAGACATAATCCTGAAAATTAATGATAATAAATGTACATGAATGACTGAAAACCTTTCAAATGATTTTCTCACACTGTAAACTAGAGAAAATGCACATAACAGATTACTATCTAATAAAAAGACCAGATTCCTACTAACCACTTTTTTGATTTGCCGAACTCAGCTCAGGATAACGGTGTAGTAAAATTTGTATGCCAAAACACAGATCGATCATTCTTTAAATTTCTAGAGCTATCTTCACTGCCTGAATTTTCCTTATAAAACTTGATTTCTGCTTCTAGGCAGCTTAACACTTGACACTTGAACTTCTGTTTATATTTAGATATCATTTTGGCAAATTTTTTATAACTGATATTGGGTTCTTGTTACTTTTGCTTGTAATCGCTCGTGAGTAGCATGTTATGATTGCTCTTATATTTATTTATTTATTTATTTTGCCATTATAAAAATAGATAGCTAAATGATAAATACAAAATATTACTTTTAGTACAATTTTATTTTTGATTTACTCTTCTTGTTACATTTGCTAATTATCTTGTGAGTGCACCAAGAAAGATTTTTTTTTTCCTGTGTTATAATATTTTCTTATCTACATATAATTCTTATATACCAATAATGGTAAAATTATTTTTTCCTGCCTTTCTGTGATGGTACAAAAAAGAGAACATATAGGAATATTTTGGCTTCAAAGTGTCCAAAACATAATTTATGATAATCTGTTAATTTTTGTAAAGAAAGTAATAAAACTACTTCAGTTTGCATAGCACTTGCATATAAATATGAAAATCCAATTAAAAAACATGACTTCTTTTTAACCATATTTTGAAGGGAAAAAAACTAGCAGTTAAGTGCTTAGAAGAAAAGAGTAATTTCAGTGAGCACTTTCTTACCTTTTACAGCAAAAGATTCTGCCACTACTTTCATTATTCTGTTGCTCAACTGCTTCTCGGTCAGACTGTCTAAACCCCCTTTATTCAAATGAGAGAGTGCATCATCATACTGACCCTGAGAGTAAAGTAGCTTTGCAAGAAGTAGATGAGCATCTCGCATAACACCTAACTTCAATGGATAAATAACATTAAATTACACACACACTTATTTCTTTTAATTAAAAACAATATTCATATTTTAAGTCTGACTGATTCTGACCTAAACAGATTTGATAAAAGTTTTGAAATTAAAAATTATCAGTTATGAGTAGTTATCAAAGATGAAAGTACATTCTATTTTTATATCACAAGAATAAATATAAATATCACAACTTTTTGGGGATATATGCTGAATAATAATAATATGAAATGAAGTTTTACTGTAATAATAAATAAACTGACCTGTAATAATAAAAAAATTGTTGAAACATTTTACACAAAAAATAATTCATAAACACTTTAATATTATAAAGATGAAAGCTCTCTTACTCTACATTTAATTTATAAAAATAATAACTATAAAGGATATTGGGGTGAAAAACTATTTTTCCAAGAAAACTTTTACTCTAATCCCACCCCCACCCCCCCAAAAAAAAGAAGAAGAAAAAAAATAAAATACTTCTATTACTTTACCATTTTAATTAGCCCTGAAAAATATATTGTCCTCAGTTATTTATCTTATGCTTAGCTTTCTTGAAATTCACCAGCCAAATTTCAAATATCACCCATATTCCTTTCCCTTTTTTTATATAAAAATCTTGAGAAACTAAATCTTATGAACATAGATCAGCAAATAATATATTTCTAACATTCTGAGCACAAATTAGAGGGGGAAGGATAAATGACACACAAACTTATGGCTTAAGAAATTGTGCTTACCCATGTTTACATACATATTGCTGAAGTGACTACAATAATATATGTATATCATACAAAATCCTCTACAGTTACCATCTAAAAATTGTTAAATCTTATTTTTAAACAAGTTCATTAAGTAACTGATCCTTTTTTCACATAATCTGTCATAATTTAAAATCACTAAAAAATACTAAATTTTGAAAGAACTGTAAACAACTTACTTTAGCACCTTGTTCGCTAATACATGTTTGCAAATAGCGTTTGGCTTCCGTCAGACCAGTTTTTGCTTTAGTAATATTACTTTCAATAGGAGGATTTTCTTCTAAAAACTGTTCCAACTTACATTCACCAATAAGAAAGTTAACAAGGACATCTAATTAAGAAAAGAGAGAGGAAATTTTTTTTCACATTCCTAAATAAATATTTAATTTATATTAATTAATTATAAAAATAATACTAATACAGGTATTAATTTCACAAAATACAAATCTATTGCCAAAACAAATAAGTTATAAAACCCATAAACGAAAATGAGTGAACAAACCCACAAGTTTCTGAGCAAAGAATGGATAACAAATATTTGAACACTTATTCAGGAATAGAATCGTTACCAAAATGTCAAACAGATTAAAAAAAGGAAGAATAAAACTGCAAAATATTTTTTCACTGATGGATACTCTTCAGAGAACAAAGGTTTGAAGGGAAAAAAAAAAGAACAAACACTGATTTTGTGTATTATTAAGCCAAAGAAGAATAATAAGAATTAACAAATATACTATCTGCTTTTCACAGAATAGATGCAAATAATTTTCAATAAGCTTGGGGGGGGGGAGTACGTCCATATTTAAAGAAAATTAAAAAACTATATTTTATAAAAATTATCTGAAAATAAATGAAGAAAATAAAAGAAGAAAAAGAGATGAAACCAAAAAAAAGTAATGAAATGTATCATGAAATAAACACTGTAAGAAATGCATATAATGATATAGAACCTAGATATATATAAGAGAGAGATTACACAAAAGTATCTGGTAAAAAGAATTAGAATCCAATAAGTAAATAGACTGATTTTTCAACTTTTGTGTACATAAAAGAACTTATATTTGAGGAATATGCTCAATATAAGACCAAAGTTTCTTTTGCCTATAAACAGGTCATTTCAAAATGTTTTCATATCATGTGTAGAAGCCTCCGAATTATCTAAGTTTAAATAATACATTTCATTAAGTTTACACCGGTTCTTGCCCTTTTGGTTTAGCAATACTTCACGCGATTCCCCCCCCCCCCCCAAAAAAAAAAAAAAAAAAAAAAATTCTGTTGGAGGGGATCACAGGATAAATATTCAGAATTTGAAGTAATGTGTCTAAATAAAGCTATACCCCCCCCCCCCCCCCCAAAAAAAAAAAAAAAAAAAACATTTTTAGAGATTCTCCGAAGTTTTTCAATGAGAAAAATACCCTCCTTTTAAATTTTGTTCGTCACATATTTCACCTCCTTTTTTCTTAAAAAGCAAACGATACAGGATTGGCCTGCACATATTTTTTTCCGTTTTATTTGCTTTTTTATTATTTTTTCCTAATACTGTATTTTATTTCCGCCATGAATTTTGGCATATGATTCCACGTTCTATTGTCATCCTTTCCAACTATTGGGCGCCACAGCCGAGACCGATATTGAACCCGGCTTTCCTAAACTCACCGTATATTCCACGACTGAAACTGATCTGAAGAATTCGGATCTTTCGATTTGCGTTTCTTCGCATCGCACTCAATATTTTTACAACCTTGGAATCAAACTCGTGAATTCTTGTGGGCAGAACGTAACGCATGCAAAAAAAAAAAAAAAAACCAGGGAACTCCATATTAACGAAATTGTATGAATCAAAATATAATTAGCAGTTTGTTAGGATCTATGGCTTGCTCATCAACTGCGGCAGTACACAGAACTTCCATTATCCGTCTATTAACTGCATGAGCGCACGAGCAAAAATGGGGGGGGGGGAGGAGGTTATACCAAAATTGCCAAGTACAGCATAAAAAATTAGCTGGACTAGGTTATCAGTTGAACTACAAATAGCGATTTATACAGAGTTTATACGAAAGAATAAAACTTATATTGATTATCAGAATTTCCTGTGGAAAACATCTGATATATTTATTCACGAAGTCGATACTCAATCGCGCAATTTGTGATGCTAACAGTTTTCTTTTGTGATGCACAAATAATCTGAAAATACGGATAAACTGCTTACTGATATTCAGGAGTTTAGTGTATCTAACTTTAAGTGACTTTAAAGGTATCACTCTTTCTCCCAATTATAAGGCAGTTGCACGCAACAAGTCACATCTCAAGCTTCTTGGGCGAAAAGTTTGTAATTTTTCCTGTAATAACTCATATAGATTCCTTTTTAACATATAGATACGCATAGCAGAGCTCCAAGCGTTAAAACGCATGACATCCATTTTCTGCCCTTTTTTTGCACGAGGTTTCATAAGTGACGTTGCGTTAAATTGCCTTATTGTCATTTGGTAAAATTAACATTTTATGGCGGTTCAGGTAAAAGGTATAATTTTTTTCCCTCGGATGTTACTCATTGAAAAAATCCCTATGAACTTTAAAAAATTGTTGAAAATTTTTAATTTTGTTTCAAAGAAGTTCAAATTTCAAGCATGTTTAATTTTGGATATGTCTGCCCTTATACCTCTATTAGATTTTTTCCCCCTTTTTTACACACGAGAAAGGTTTAAAAAATAATGCCCTCGGGATTTAAAAAAAAAAAGTTATTTAAAAATTCCGAGAGAGTTTAAAGAGGAGAAACATTTTGTTTTACAGTAATTATTACTTTATCGAAAAAATTATCGGAATTTTTACTCTCCGTCATAATTTCTGAAGACAATAAAAAAGAACTAAGAAATGTTCAGAATTTCACAGCTATGCCCAGCAAGGAATTTTAGATGCATCCTTTAAAAGGTGGCAAATCATGAAAAATTCCACTACGAGATACACTTATAGTAAACATGTATATCGGAGAAAGCTTAGACAAAAAATCAATAAATATATATTGGACCTGGCAATGTAATCATCATCGAGGTATGCGTTTCGTGTTATTTTATACTTAAAGCTCCATAGTATGTTTAAATCCAAAATATAAATACTTTTTTTTTCTTACGAGAATTTTATACCTTAGACTCCTTAAAAGCAATGCCACTGCTACACGACTTTGGGAAATTTATAAATACTGAGAGCTCCCCGAGTTACTACCTGCATAGTAACGGGAAAACATGAATAATTTATACATCATAAAAAAATAGCTCGTTGAAAGGAATTTCCTTAGCTGTTTTAAATGAGCGTTTTATCAAAATAACAAAACACACTCCACACAGATTTTCAATTTTGCTACCAGCAGAAGTAATTGTCCATTATCTAAGAACACTAATGATATTCTCTCCGTCGATAGGCATTACTTTCTAACTTCTTTTTCCCATCCAGATGCACGGACAATCGGGAGTAACGTCAAGATGTTTGTAATGAAACAATTGTTTCGGTGATCGACGTTTCGCTAGACCTTGCTCATGCACTTACAATGTGACAGCAATGTCTTAAATAACGTCGCTACATGCAACCCATGCGAAGAGCAAACGGAACGTCAGAAAAACAGGAATATACTCTATGTCGCGGCATCTAAACTCATGAGATCTGACACTGATAACTCTAAGACAAAGAGAGACGTTATTTTATAATAATATATTTTAAGCGTATCATAAGGCCTACTTTCTTATCTTTAGAAAAATCATTACTAATGCATTTATTTTTTGCGTTTATTTAAAGATTCAGACATTTTGTCTCAAAGTCTTTGACAACAATTTTGTCTCCTTCTGTTACGGATTGGACTGTAACCTATATAATTAGATGAAGTTGCAGTAGTATAGTTCGCACTTCAATCTAAGACATTATCAGGGTAAATACATAAATCAAATACATATACGGACCAGGCAGACGTCGAAACGAAAGTGATATCAAAAGACACACAAACAAACACACTTATTTACATACCCTCAAAAACTTTCTTCGAGAACCTCTGAGGTGATATATTCATATGGGCCATGATTTCTGAAGGTATGACACGGGTGTTCTGAATTAAGAGGATTGGTGTTTACAGGCGAAATTATCAGCTCAGTGATTCAATGCCAAACTGTACCGCTGCCAAGAATGAGAAGGCGGATCTACCCAGGCTTTTAAATAGACTATGCATAGTGAAATCAAACTTCCGGCTGCATATTTCTTATGGTTTTATAACTCCAATAATTATGATAAATGGCATATGGGGTGACTACATTTCATTTGTACAGTAATTAATAGTTTGTGCGAGTCCCGACAGAATAACAGAGTTTAGAATTTCAAAAAAAACGGTGATAGTAAGTCTTTAATCTCAACTAATCTGTCATAACGTCGCGGGATCATTTTATCCCACACGTGCAGGTTATTTACGCCGGTATACATATACAAATACTCTATTGATCGTTGTTAGAATAGCCATCCTTTTTAGGATATTATAAAGGTATTCTTAAAAAGTTATTGTTGGCATGAGCGACAACTAACGGCGCTTATTCGAATCGAACGCTCACTTTTCTGGCAACCATACTGGATAAGAGTTTCTGAAATATGCACTAGTAAATAACAGTGGCAACTGGTTTTGAGCTAATAGGTGTGGTCCTTCTTCAGATCTTCAGATGTGATTGTCCCCGTAAACAAATCACAAATGCTACTGCGACAAAGCTTTTGCGAATGATCCACGCATGCATTTCTCATGTGTACATAGGGGCCATCGAACATAATTAAAGGGAGACTAAACACATTAGCCCGAAACTATCTAGTGCTGTTACGTTCCACTTCGGTACTCAAAATGCTCTATTCTATAAATCTGACTGTGTTTCAATTAAGTATAACATGAGATGGCCATCCGTCTAGATCAGGGGTTTCCAACTGGCGGCCTCAATGTATTATTTTAAATGCAAACGTAAAAAAAGTTTAAAAAATAGCTTAAAAATTTAATTTAAAAAAATATAAGAAGAATTTTTGAAAAATCTTTCTTAGTGCACCCCTACACTATTAGAAGAATCGCCATGCAAAATTTCAGCCCTTTAGGTCCAGCGGTTTGGTCTGTGCGTTGTATGTCAGTCAGTCAGTCAGTGAATGAATGAGTCAGTTACGGAACTGTTTTATATATATAGATTATCCCCTACCTTTAAACACCCAAAGGTAAATATGAATTATTGGATCGTAGGAAAATAAAGATTTAACGAGCCAGTGATACGCATGGACATGGGAAGTTTTTAAAGGTATTACAAAGAAAGACTTCTTTTATTCCTTTTTGAGATCTCCCACGAATAAAATAATGAGATGTTTTCTCTGTATTTCTACTAAATATGAAACTTACGAAAGATATGAACTTTACAAAACATAATTTCAGGAACAGGCTGACAATCCGGCATAGGGCTCCTTTTAAAGGCTAAACTTGATGCAGAATATTTGCAGAATATTTCCATTACACAAGTTCCATCAATAAATAATTGATATTCGTTTTATCTTACGCAAAACACGTTACTAAGGGTAAATTTTCTTCAGTTTAGTTCGCATCCCGATAAAAACGACAATAAATAAAATTAATTTAAAATACTAAATCATATTAGCATTATTATATAAGTAATACTGTCATAATTAATAATGAACACAAAATAAATACTTAAATTATAATTATTAAAATAATTATATATTCATTAATATGAATATACAGTGGAATCTCGATCTATCGTTTTCGAAGGGACTGACTGAACTAAACGATAGATGCGGGAAGATACAAAAAAGTATTAACATACCTTAAAGTTTGATATCCCTAAAATATAATTTATCACATACATAAATGCATATATACCTGTAGTGTAATTGAAGATAAAATTCAAAGTTGTACTGAAATCCAAGATAGTAATAATAATAATAATAAAAAGAAATACACGTAGAAACACAGGAATTTTGATTCAAATAAAAGTCTTTAATCTTCCTTTGTTTTTTTGGTGGTTTTCTCTCCACAAGTAAAGAATATTTTTTGTGTGTTGCAAATTGCATTCTTTTCGGTATCGGTTATTGTGTGCGAGTATAAAGAAGCGGCAGCCTCGAATCGTTTGTAAATAGAACCATTCCATTGCACTGGATGGGGTCCGATATAAGACCACCAGGAAGTTCTGCCTTCGAGTGAAATTCTCATCGGCCAGTGTAGAATGCTGAAATCACAAACTTCTCACACCCTAGACCAAACACCAGAGCGCCTCCATCCCAGGACCAATAGAAAAGAAAGAGGTCAGCAGGAACCGCTCAGGTCGGCTGACTGTGAGCCATTGTTGATAAGAACAGAAACGTTGAATATTCCGAGAATTTGGAATGAGTTGCCGAAAATAGGATACTCCAGGGGCTAAAGAATTACGGAACACCAACGACGAACAAGTAATGGGAGTTGCACGATAACGCGAAACCAGGCTAAACAGGAGAGAACAAATATACGAGAGCGTGCATCTGAAATGTTATGCTCATTATTTAATTAGAGCGTCATTCTAGCTCAATCCAGACATTTATATTCGAGGTTCAATTATTATGAAAAAACGATCGATCCGATAAATTAATGTAAAGTTGCGATATTCTAAACGAATATTGCAGGAAAACGATGGATCGAGGAACGATCCATGCGGTCTGTTTTTGCTTGGTTTCTATGGAATTTATTCGGGACTGGGTGAAATAAACGATACATACGGGAAAACGATCCTTCGGCGAACGATCGATCAAGATTCCACTGTATATATATATATATATATATATATATATATATATATATTGTAAAATAATTATTAAAGAACGAACACAAATTTTACCTTTAAAATTTGCCTATTTGTAGGAATGAACAAGGAAATCAGTCCTAAGTAATATCGTTTTTAACCTTTTTGGCTCTCGAGCAAGAAAGGTTCTCCACCCCAAGTCTAGACAGAACAACAATGCGAAAACTTATCAGATACTCGTGGCGTATATTAGTGCTGAAATACTTAACAATAAACGCCAACAAAAACTCTGTTCTGAGACAGTCTTCTCGACTTTCTATTCAAGTTGAGAAAGCTGAGTCAGGACATACGTCTGAACAGATGCCTCTATCTACATGTATAAGTGTGTGTACACACACACACACACACACACACACACACACACACACACACACACACACACACACACACACATATATATATATATATATATATATATATATATATATATATATATATATATATATATATATATATATATATATATATGTATTGTTCCGTTTTCCTGGGTTCGATGGGATTGAATAAATTCTCTTCAGAAAGTGCACACAAAATAAAATTTATTATTCTGTAAATTCTTCAGGCGCATACACGAATTCAAATAGAAAATACGTAACAACTGTCTTTTAAACAACAGAAAACTCTAAAAACACATGTCAGGACAACAGAGTTTTCATTACGCCTAACGCACTTTCATTACATTCAATTCTCAGCAGAAAAGAATACTGAGTTCCAATGCCAATGTCAGGTATATTTATAGACTTCCAAAGCGCCCTCTATCGATCAACCAGCTAGATATTTCCAGAACCTCCTAGAAAGGTCCAGAAGGTTGGCGACAATTTGGCGCCATATCGCCAAATTTGGCGACCAATATAAGTCACCAAATCCATCGCCAATTTCGCGATAACTCTCATATTTGGCGAGATTACCATAGACTTAAAATTCGTAATAATATATATATATATATATATATATATATATATATATATATATATATATATATATATATATATATATATATATATATCAGGTTGTAACGAAAGTTTCCAGCCACCGCAAATATCGTCTTTGCAAGCAGTTCGCGTTGGCGTGTTTAATCATATTTTGTCAAACGATTTTTGGCATTTGACAGAAAGAGACTTGCTTTAGAACCCTGTGTTGTGAAATTTATAAAAAAATATCGTTATCATTAAGTACAAGGTGTCTGAAATGGAACTGTCACGCTACCAGATTAGAACCATCATTTACTTCCAGTTCTGTTGCAAAAAGTCAGCTACAGAATGTCACCAAATCATGTGTACAGCTTTAGGTACTACTGTTGTATCACATGACACTGTGAAGGTTTGGTACCGAAAGTTCAAAAACAAGGACTATGACATTCAAGAAGCAGATCGCTCTGGCCGGCCTACTCATGTTGATGAGGCCCACCTGCGAGAACTTGTGGAAGAAGATCAGTATGCAGCCACTCGAGAGTTAGCTAAGGTTTTAGACGTTAGTGCCATGTCCATTAGTCGCGCTATGCATCGCATAAACTTGACGTGCAAGTTCAATCGCTGGGTGCCGCATGAGCTGACTCAAGCAGATAAGGACAGACGTGTTCAGGCCTGCACTAATCTGCTGGAATATCAACGCAAGGACAAAATTCTGGACCGGATCGTCACTTTTGATGAAAAGTGGATTCATTTCAACAACACAAGCCGAAAAGGGGGTTGGTCTGCGCCCGGTGAGCCTGTCGACAGCGTCGCAAAGTGCAATTTGACTAACAAAAAGATCATGCTTTGTATCTGGTGGGATTGCCGTGGTATTATCCACAAAGAGTATCTGGAAAAAGGTAAAAACCATCGACAGTAAGGTGTACAGCGAGATGCTGGTCCGTGTTGACGCTGCTATCAAAGCAAAACGTCGAACTGAGTTCCGGCGCAAGAAGGTACTGTTCCATCAAGATAATGCAAGACCACATGTGTCTGCATTAACCAGCTGAACTCTGTACGGACTCGAATGGGATCTTTTCCGGTAATTCCGGTTGATACATCGCGCTATACAGAAGACTCAGTATGTATGTATATATATATATAAATAAAACCGTTCCCTAACTGACTGACAAATAACGCACAGACTAAACCGCTGGACCTAAAGGGCTGAAATTTTGCATGGCGATTCTTCTTATAGTACAGGAGTGCAGTAAGAAAGAATTTTAAAAAATTCTTCTTAGAATTTTTTAAATTAAATTTTTAAGTTGTTTTTGTAACATTCTTTTAAGTTTGCATTTAAAATAATAATCTGAGGGTTATAAAATTTATATCACGAGAAAGATCATAAAAATTTCTTTAAAATGAAATCTTTTTCGAATCTTTACCACCATTTTCTGATTTTTTGTGAATTTTTAAAGATTAATTTTTAGAATTCATTTTATTAAATGCTGATCACGTGGTTTCTTTTCTTTTTGTGATACTTTAAACTAATTTTGCGTCACGTGCATAACAACGAAATAGACAAAAAAAAATTCTTGGTAATGCGGCAGATGATCGGACACTATCCAAAAAAATATTAAAATACAGTAAAATCTTGCTCGTAACTTTTAATTGTTTGTCCTGTTCTTTGTTCGTTTAGTCTCTTTTCTCCCCCATGTTTTAGCTTTACTTGTACTATCGAAGCGTTTTGTTTTCCCCACTTTCTATTTTCCTTCCTACTTTCGTTTGTTATTGATCACTGAAGTTTTATGCATTGCTATATCATACTACAGTGGAGGGCCCGGCCCATGTACTGAAGTTACCACTACTCTTCCTGAAGCTCCTGAAATACAGTAAAAGATATGTTCCTCAAACTGTACTATATCAACTGCACTATACTCTTTAGTATGTTCTATTAGATTTAAATTGAATATTTTCTTCTACATTATTTTGTCTATAAAAATATCCGTTATAATTTTTTTATAAATATATTTTTTTATTTTTTTTACATCAATTGCCTGTATTAATTGTTGTATTTATTAAATAAATAAATATATATATCTAATATATAAAAATGAATGTTTGTATCTCTGTAATTGTATAGAAATCCACAGTTCAGGAGCAACGATCGTGAAATTTTACATACAGGCGTCTTTAAAAACAGCCGAGGGTCTGAAGAACTTCAAAAATCGAAATTAATTACCGTTGATTTTTAATTAATAAAAAACCAACAATTTGTAAGCTGTTACACTTTGTGGAATCACCCCTCTGAATATGGCGTCCACGTTAGGGTTAGCTGGCAAACAGCGAGCGAAAAGATAAAAATAAATAAAATCAAAAAGTTTCAAGTTATATATTAAACCAGAATAATAAATGAAAATAATAATCTTTCAAGTCAGATTTTATACTCTAAGATAAATCGGATCCAACGGCATATTGACACTCTCACACGCGATGGAAAATTCGAATCAACCACGCTAAGGCCGAGCGCAAGTTGAGACGCAGCTGGGTGAGGTGGGGTGGGGTGACTCACCGCGAGATTCTGTGAAACAAAGAAGTGAATACTACACCGGATGTTGGAACGCAGGGTCCGGTGACACAGCTTGAGAGCGCCCGTGAGCTGCGGAGGTTTGTGGTCGTGCCGCAGATTGTCACTAGTGACTACGACCTGCGAGTGAAAAGTTGCGTTGAATGTCAAGTCCACGATGGAACAATTAATTGAGGCAGTTCGAGGGAGAAAAATATTATACGACACGTCACATGCTGACTATTTAAAAGTCAAATTAAAATTGCTGCTTTGGGAAGAAATAGCTCCAGAAATTGGAATAAAATGTGGTAAGTTTTTATAATTTTTTAATTAATTAAGATAAATTTATTTGAAGGGTACATGGGAAAACGGTTGTTTTTTTCAATCAAAAGTGTTTCTTGAATTAGTTTACTTACAATGAATTCAATTTATTTTCGTGTAAATTTATTTTTTTTGGACTATTGCCGATTTCCGCTGCACCCTTCATTTGTTTTAGATAACATTTTATGTACAGCAGATTTTCGGCGAAAACAAAACTGCTTTGTAGGTATATTTGTATATTTTCTATACAGATGTGTGCCATTTTGTCGGAATGATTTTATTTACGAGGAAGTACCAATTAGTTACGTTCCCCTTTAACATGCTTTTCCGTTCGGAGGTAGGTATTAAAATTTGTCCGAAATAAACTTAGTATCTAACCAGAATTTGAAAAGTAACTTTAATTTAAATATAAATGATTGAGAAAAGAAAAGGTGTTACAACATTAAAAAATAAGCTTAAAAAGTATTATATTTATTAAAAATTATAAATGTATTATGCTTTAAAGATTAATTTTTTATATTCTAATTACAATACTTTCCATTTAACACGCAATCTCTCTGCCAAGGAACTGAACCTCCGGGTGAATTAAAGTACTCCGTGAACTTTTTACGAATCCAAAACGCTTGAGATCCACTTCGTGCATTGGTTTGATGCAGTGGACGTAATTGGAACTGTGGCAAATCCTGTTCGGGGATATCACCTCCAGTTTGCACTACTGCAGAATTTCTCAAATAGTTGTGCAGTACGCAAGATGCTTTTACAATTTTCACAACAGTGCTTACTTTACATTCAAAAGGTGAACGAAAAACACGAAAACGTCTTTCTTTTCTTCAAATAATTGCTTTTTGGAAGCTTTTCACGAAGTAATGTTAAAATTACTTGGTCTTCGAGTTCATCGGAATCAGATTCCGAACTTAGTAATGATTGTGTATACATTGCCATCGCGCACATTTTGTTAAACACCCTCACTGGCACGCAGCTGAGACGGAACTGCCTCCCAACTTGCGCTCTCCCTGTGCGCAGTTGATTGAATCCTGCTTCCCTGTTTCACCCAGCGTCGCCTCACCTCAACAAGCTGCGTCTCAACTTGCGCCCGGCCTTAGTGTCACGATCTTTTTTAATCGCTACTGCAACCCCCCTAGCTTATGTCTTTGTGTCTATTGAAGAGTTAAAGACTAAGCTTCTATCCTGCTAACTTATTTCTCATTTAAAACTCCTCTTACTCCATAAATGTATGTATATTCACCAACCCATAGCAACTTTCCAAAAAACTCATTGCGTATATTTTTTACTTTACTCAACAGTGTTGTGTATAATCGTGGCGCGTTCGTTAAAACTGTTCATTTGGTACACCGTAAGACTCGGGTTCGAGTCTGGGATCGTGCAAATTTTGCTAAACCTGTATTTTCAGTTTTTTATGAAGGCTTTTTTATTTTAGCTTTTATTTTATTATTTTTTTAATTATCTGTATTTTATTTTATTATTTTTTAAATTATTATTTTTATTTTATTTTATTATTTTTTTAATTATTTTTATTTTTTTTCAGCTTTTTTATGATGAAAGACCGAATATAGCTGAAATCTGAGGAGTTTATTATACATTTATATATTTTTAATTGGTTTTCATATTATTAATGTCTATAACATTTCGTATGCTTTTTTTTCTATGTTATTTATACTGTGTTTAGTTTTTTAATGAATTTTGGTAGGTTTATTATAAATTTATATATTTTATGTTTCACTTTCCAGGATTTTTTGCTCCAATGATAAAGGCTAAATCTTTTCTATGTTATTTATACTGTGTTTAGTTTTAAAATTGATTTTGGTTAACAAACATTCATCAATAATTTATTTCTGGGCATTGTATTGCTAACAATTAGGATAACGAACAATTTTTGACGGATGCGATTCTCGATTCATAGATGTTCAATAGATGGCGCCACTATTTTAAACTTTTAGTATTCCATAAACCAACACTTCCTAAATGTTCGTTTAGGAGGTGTTCCTAAACGAACGGTACATTCAAATTAAATACAATGTCAGTGTATGCAATTAATGCCAATATATATATATATATAATAAATACGACGATCAATGTATACGATTGATATAAAAAAAACAAAAAAATATATTAATAAAAAATCGTAAGGGATATTTTTATAGACAAAATAATGTAGAAGAAAATATTCAAATTAAATCTCATAGGACATACTAAAGAATATAGTACAGTTAATGTAGTACAGTTTGAGGAACATATCTTTTACATTATTTTAATATTTTTTTTAATAATGTCTAATCGTCTGCCGCATTAGCAAGAAAAAAAGTATTTTTTTGCCTATTTCGTTGTTATGTGAAGATAAATTTATTTAAAGTAACAGAAAAAGAAATCACGTGATCAGCGTTTAATAAATTAACCTTTTACACGCCAATGTTCCTTTTTTGGAACACCATCTTTAATATTTTTTTAAAAATAAACTGTGATATCTGTCAGTTTGAAAAAAATACCGTATATTATAGAAGGCATGATTGATTTTTTGACTTTTTTTTTTTCAAATATGAATATTTTAGCGTAGAAAAATTTCTAAAAATCAGCTTTTTTCACAATTTTTACAGTACGTAAGAAAAAAAATTCTATAAAATTCCTAAAAATTCAAATCCACCCAAAAATTTCCCCATCGTACTTGCAAAGGACAAGTTTAACGAGTTAATAAAATAAATTAAAATAATAACAAGAAATATTTCCTCAAGACTGCGTAAAAATGCAATGTTCCAAAAAAGGAACATTGGCATGTAACGATATACAAAAGCAGTGATATCACACGTGATCAGTGATTCTGCCGTCAATCAGTGATTCTGCCGTCTGATTACGTAGAAAATTCAGCCGAACTTACAAAGCTGTACGCCCTACAAAAAGGAGACTCTTTAGACGTCGACGCAAATGACATTCGGCAGTTTCTTGGATTACTGTTGTTTAGTGGCTACCACTCAGTACCTGATGAAAATACATATTGGAGCTCTCAGGAAGATTTGCATATCCTAATTGTTAACAATACAATGCCCAGAAATAAATTTCGGATGTTAAAAAAGTATTTCCACATTGTTGATAATAGTAAATTGGAACCAGGCGATAAATTAGGAAAAATTTCTCCCTTTTATAAAGAGGTTGGAAAAAATTTTCGTCAATTTGGATTTTTTCATGAAAATATGAGTATCGATGAATCCATGGTTCCGTGTTATGGGCATCGTTCGGCTAAGGTGTTCATACGTGGAAAGCCAATTTGCTTTGGTTTCAAAGTTTGGATGATCTGCTCAGCAAATGGTTATCCTTATGCTATGTCTATCTACGGTAGAAAAAGTTCGAAAAATGAAAATTTGTCACTTGGATCAAAAGTTGTCTCCGAACTATTATCTTTTATTGACAATCCAGAGAAACGCAAAATATTTTTCGATAACTTTTTTTACATCGTACAGTCTGCTGACAGATTTATCTAACAAAGGCTTTAAGGCAATCGGCACAGTGCGAGATTCCAGAACGGGACAATGTTCTCTTAAAACAGCAAAAGAAATATCGAAATTTCAACGTGGAGAGTTTGATTACCGATGCGATGGAGAAGTTTATATGTGCCATTGGAACGATAGTTTTGTTGTAACTATTACATCAAATTTTATCACTCACGAACCATTAGGAAGAGCAAAAAGATATGTCCGAGCTAAAATAAAAGTCGATTTTCCTTAACCTTACATTATAAAATTATATAATAAAGGAATGAGTGGAGTACACCTGTTGGACCGACTTCCTGGAAGTTATCGACCAAAGTTACGCAGCAAAATATGGTACTTTATTCCTTGATCATAGTGTGGCATGTAAAAGGTTAAATTCTAAAAATTAATCTTTAAAAATTCACCAAAAATCATAAAATGGAGGTAAACATTCGAAAAAGATTTCATATTAAAGGAATTTTTATGATCTTTTTCGTCATATGAATTTTATAACCCTCAAATTATTATTATTTTAAATGCAAACTTAAAAAAAGTTACTAAAACAACTCAAAAATTTAATTTAAAAAAAATCTAAGAATTTTTCAAAAATCTTTCTAAGTGCACTCCTACACTATAAGAAGAATCGCCATGCAAAATTTCAGCCCTTTTATTTCCCGCGGTTTGGTCTGTACGTTGTATGTCAGTCAGTCAGTCAGTCAATCAGTCAGTCAGTCACGGAACTGTTTTATATATACATATTATTGTTACTATTTTTATATCGTAACGTTAACTTCATGCGCACGCATTATTTTCCTATGCTATTTTTTGTCTTTATAATAGCGTAATTTTCATATGATTTTAAACAACAATAATTTTTAACTGGCATTAAATTCGCTGTTAAAACTTTATAATTACACCCTATTTAAAAGAAGTAGGGTGTAAATTTTTCAAAGAGGATGTTTCAACACCTAACTTCAAAGAAGTAGGGTGTAAATTGTAGGGTAGAAAGTTGGTAAAATCAAAATTTTGTGCAATGTATTTAATTTCTCGATTAAAAGTATTTTTTTTCTAAAAATTAATTTATTTCGCTTGAAAAGCTAAATATTTTATGCACGCGGTTTATATTATTATTACTATCTTTATATCATAAAGTTAACTTCATACGCGAGCATTATTTTCATATGCTTTTTTTATTATTATGTTTATAATAGCTTTATTTTCATATGCTTTTAAACAACTACCGTTTTTATTCATATTATGTTGGTTTTTTATTAATTAAAAATTAAGGTTAATTAATTTCGATTCCGGAAGTTCTTATTATCTTTATTTTCATATGTTTTTTCATTTACGAATTATTCAAATGTTGGTTAAAAAACTTATGTAATTCATACATTTGCGTGAGTTTAATTATTATAATTAATAAATTTATATTTCTGGAGAGGATGTTTCAGGTTTTAGTGGTACTATGATGAAAGGCTGAATCTACCAAAATTCTGAGGAGTTTATTATGGAGAGAAAAGGAATTTAATATGTAGAGGATGTTTATAGGAGTTTAATGTGGAGAGGAGTTGAATGGTTTGCAGCCCTCAATCAAACATTTCATTTTTTAAGAGGCAACGCTAGAGTCATATCATGGTTCTATTGGAAATTTCTGCTAAACCTGTAATTTCAGCTTCTTTTTTTGCCCAAATGATAAAAGGCTAAATCTAGCTGAATTCTGAGGAGTTTATTATAATTTTATATATTTTTTTATTGGATTTTCATTTTATTCATGTGTATAAGATTTCACATGTTTTTTCTATGTTATTTATAACGTGTTTAGTTTTAAATTAATTTTGGTTAGCAAACATTAGACAATTTGACATTTTTACTTTTCAGAATTTAGTGCTACAATGATGAAAGGCTGAAACTCCTGAATTCTGATATGTGTATAACATTTCACATATACTTTTTCTATGTTATTTATACTGTGTTGATTTTGGTTAACAAATATTGTTAAAATCCCGGGTACTTCAGCTAGTATATATATATATATATATATATATATATATATATATATATATATATACATACATACATACATACATATATACATATATATATATATATATATATATATATGTATGTATGTATGTATGTATGTATATATATATATATATATATATATATATATATATATATATATATATATATATATATATATATATATACACTGCTCAAAAAAATTGGGGGAGCAAGCAAAGAAGTTAAGAAAACCGTGCGAGACAGCCACGTATTGGCATAAAATGGATAGTATACGCGTATCAATGCGCAATACAGAAAAAAAGACGTAAAAAATTTGTAATTAAGCTTTAATTCTTTGAAAATATGGAAAAAACATGAAAAGATGATTTAGGGCAACAATTTGGTTACATGTAAACGATAAAAAAAGTATTGATTAGAAATGATGCACGATTTTTAATATGGCGTGTGGTCTCCCCGAACAGCTAAGACTGCTGCACACCTGTTTTCCATGGATGCGATGATGTTATCGATAAGACTTTGGGGAATACTGTTCCACTCCTGAAGAAGTGCAATCTCCAAGTCTCAGAGAGTAAAAGGAGGCCTTGGTCTCGCAGCAATGCATCGTCCGAACATGTCCCAAACATGCTCGATTGGATTCAGGTCAGGAGAGCACGCTGGCCATTCCATACTCTGTACTGTTTCAGCTTCAAGCATGTTCTCCACAAGACGAGCTGTATGCGGCCTGGCATTATCATGCTGGAAAACAAAGGAATCTCCAATGGCTGCAGCGTAAGGTATGACATGAGGTCTCAGTATCTCGACTGCATACCTTCGGGGCGTCAAAGTACCATTCCGAATGATATGCAGGTCCGTTCGTCCACATATGCTGATTCCACCCCATACCATAAAACCAGCTCGTCTGTATTGTGACCTTTCACGAACGAATGTGGGGTTATTTCGAGTGCCCCTTTCCCTCCCTAACAAAACACGTCGGGTGTCACACTCCAGACTGAATCGGGACTCGTCTGTAAACAGCACTTAGCTCTAATCATGTTGCTCCCAATCTCGATGTTCAGCAGCCCATCTTCTTCGGGCTGCACGGTGGCGTGAGGTCAACGGAATGCAGACCATTGGCCTACGTGCATAGAGACCTCCTTGATGAAGCCTATTACGTACTGTTTGGCTGGACACCCTTCGTCCTGTTGCCAAGAGCAACTGTCTTTGCAGCTGAGTAGCATTGTCTGTTCTGTTTCGACGAGCTGTTAACAGTATATACCAGTCATCAGTTGCTGTAGTGGCGCGTGGCCGACCTTGCCCTGGTAGACGTCTAACATTCCCTGTTTCTTGGAATCGATTCCACAGCCTTGCAACGACACTTCTGGCGACTCCAACAGCGTCCGCGACACTACGTTGTGTTTTCCCGGATTCAAGTCTGCCTATAATACGCCATGCCATGGATTCCGGTAAATCACGTTGTTGAGACTCTTTCAAGTCACCTTTTCTCAAAAAGAATAACTGAGCAATCGAATTTCACAGTTAAGGCAGTGAAACAGACGTTTCTGCAACATCCCGATTTCCGACCGTATGTTCTTTTTCTGGTTTTTGACGTCATGAACTTTGATTTGCATATAAAGTTTTCTTCTTCTGTTTCCTGCTAGGCCTTAAATTATGGATGATTTATTTTATGTTACTTATCGGTGTAAGTAATATCGTATAAACTCGTATTTGCGTAATTTCGTTAAAACCATGTGGTTCCCTAATTGTTTTGAGCAGTGTATATATAGCATTAATTGCATACATTGACCGTTGTATTTAATTTGAATGTACTCCGTAGCGAAATACGGGTATTCAGCTAATACGGAGGCTGTTCGCACATTTTTTAGACGATTTTGGTAAGCGGTAATAAAAAATCGTTTGCTGCAAAAGAAATAATTGCAATTGTACTATGTTTTTAAAAGTCAAAATTATCGTCTGCGGCTTGAAAGTTTTGTTTTTATTCAAAATGGCGTTTTTAACAAAGCAGTGGTTCGAAGGCTACATTTATGCTCTTTCTGAAGAGAATGCATAACGGAATGCATACTCCGTTATCCAAAAACGATGTGAGAGTCATGGTTTTATGATATCTAAAGCGTCGATAGGTAATATCGTCAACAAGAAAGGAAAAAAAACGTCAAATTGGAGCCTCAAGTGGGACAAAAATTCCAAACAAGTATCCAAGGAAAAAACGGACATCTTCGACTATTGCAAAGGTACGTTGTTTAATGTTAAAAGAAAATCCCCCTAGTCAAAGGACAGTTGCAAAATCATTAAAATGCTCGGTGTCCACTGTAAACAAAATGATAAACATTGATTTAAATCTTAAGAAAGCGAAAAAACGTAATGTGTATCGTCTTCTTCCAAATCATATCGCTGAACGCAGGACACGCTGCAAAATTCTATATGAGAAACACTTATCCAAAGAAAAATGGAAAACAATTGTCACAATAGATGAATCATGGGTGTATTTAAATGATTGCAACAAAAAAAGAGCCATTTATTATCTTAAAAGGGGAGAAAAAAAGTTAAGTACATGGTTCAAAGAATCGAAAGAAAGTTTTTCTAAGGGATTCATGATTGTTGCTGGTTTTTCTTATAATGGCAAGTTAAAAATAAAGAGAGTGGAAAAAAATGTCAAGATTAACTCCAAATACTATCAGGAACATATTTTATCGCCAATTTTTCTGAATGAAATACCATCGCTTTACCCACAGTGCCATCAATCTGTGAGACTCCATCAGGACAAAGCTAGCAGTCACACATCAAAATCCACTGTAAATTTCCTAAAAGAAATGGAACAAAAAACTGGTATCAAGGCCATACCCTTCACTGATATCCCTACTAAATCTCCCGATGTATCACCTATGGATTTCTGTGCTTTCGGACTTTTAAAATCTGCATTATCCAAACGTCGTCCCAAAACCCTTACAGGACTCTGGAAAGCTGTTCAGGAGGAATGGGATAGAATACCTCTTCTGACACTTCAAAAGGCATTATTATCCTGGAAATTGCGGTGTCGAAAGATAGTTCAGAATAAGGGATGTCAAATACAACATTTAAAACACAAGAATTTTATGTAATTTAGTTTTGTGAATACAATATACATCGTCTAAAAAATGTGTGAACAGCCTCTGTATATACATACTAGATGTATTACCCGGCTTCGCTCGGGATTCAGTTTCTGTTGTTATTTTTTTCAATGATTAGCCTCATGTTATGATGTTCTACAGTTTTCGCTAAAATTCTTTTGCGGTAGCAAATAGCATTAGTTTGTTGTCGGTGCTGTCGTCGTTCATCGCTTTCCTCTCCTTTCGATGTTGTAGCTCGAAGACAATCGTATGTTCAACGCGTTAAAAGTTTCATCATCAGTCTCACTGCTTCGGATCACTACAATTCGAATTCTGTTACCTTCGAGCTCTTGGGAATGTTTTTTCTTCAGATTCTTGTGTGCGTCTAACTGCATTTCGAATTCTGTTGGCTTCGCGCTCTTCTGTTTTTTTTTTTCATCACATTGTTCTTTTCTCAACAATCTTTAACATTCTTCCCTTACTTCTGCAAGATTAAAAGTTGCTCTCCTCTTTTTGGGCATTTTAAAGCAATAATTCACAGCTAGTCAATAACGCTTGAATGGATTTATTATTATAGAAAAATAATCAATAATGTTTGAATGGATTGAGATCACATTCGATATTAATACACAGCAAATCTGGTAATTATTATAGAAAAAGTATATACATGTATTTCATGCTCGGAATTCTCTCTCAAAACTAAATCGTCTGCTACGTTTCAATGCCACTTTCAGACTTTCTTAATTATAATATACACGTATTTCCTGATTGTAATTCTTTCTCAAAACTGAATCAACTGCTATGTTTCAATGTCACTTCAGTTATATAAATCATCGCGTCAAGGCTAAACGCACGTGTTTTTAGCAAAATCAACGTGTCCTGCAGTATATTTGAGTTTGAACAGGTAGCTTGGGATAATTTCAATTCATGAAATGGATAGATAACACATTCATTGAAAATGAATGACTTTCCATCCTTATATTTTCATTTTTAAAAAGAAACATTCCGGCGTCGCCACATACATGAAAATAATATATCAAATTCATTCTTGCATGCGCATATGAATAAGGGCCTGTTTACATAGGAGTCCGTTGCGTAGCGTTAAAGTATTGAAATAAATTTAACCAATGACAAACCTCCAAACGATTAACAACGAAATTTTTAACGCATATGATTGGTTTATTTTCGTCTCAACGTCATCTTTCTTTTAACGCTACGCAGCGGATTTCCTATGTGAACAGGCCCTAAATCACGTTTTTAATTCATGTCTATTTATTTTTACGGAAATGTTATAATTTAATTGGCAACAATGAAATGTTACAATGGCTTTGAACAAAAATATCCGGGGAAATTTGGCGATTTTCAATATCCGTTGATACTTCTAACATAATTCGGGAATGGAACGTCGTAGCGGAATGAAAATAGCCTATAACCATCGCGCAAGTTCAAGCAATAAGTTGACCAAGTTTCATCGCAATTGGGTGAACGGTACGGCAGCAAATAAAATACGAACAAACAAACAAACATTCATTTATATATAGATATATAGGCAATTCCACATAACACGGAAACAACAGTATTAATTTTTTTTTTTTAAACTACTTAACTTTGTCTTTTATATCATGCATATGTCATGAAGTTCACAAATTAGAATTTGTCAATACCTGGTTAACCATTTTCTGTCACTTGAAGACTTGTTCTGAAGAGCATCATGTTCTAGTGAATTTTTCTCAGCATTGAATACATTTAAAGGCATGTATTTTACTAAGTTTCAGCATGTTTCTACATAAATAATTATATTTTCTTAAAGATTTATCCTATAAGACAAACATAAAAGTATTATTTCAGAATTAGCATTTAAAATAAATGAGAGAGGTTAATTTTTCTATAAATCAAATTTTTTGTAATGTGAGTCACAAAAAGTTAATTTTTTTAATATTTATAACTTTTTATAGCTGTAAATTATAAATTTTTAACGGTTTCTCCTACTTATTTATACTACTAAATCGGATTGATAAGCCAATTTCATTTTTAAAAATATTTTATTTGGAAATAAAGACATTTTATTTTATAATGTGAGTTACGGCTAGTATTGCATGATAACAGAGTTCTTAATGACATTTAATGTATCTTAATGTTATTTTGGGGGGTCAGTGGGGTGATTTTATACCTATACATACCCATATATGATTCATTACTGCTACTAAATGTAATTAAAGAATGCTATTTTAATGTAGTTTTTCTAGTAAACAAACACACGTTAAAAAAATTACTACCACTTGTAACTCTAAAGTTAATTTTTTTTAATAGGAAGTTTTTTAACTATGGCACCAACAACAGCAGCAGAGCAACAGAAAAAAGAGTAGGGTGTGACATTTCCCCTCCTCGTGGCCCAGGAAATTTATTAACCTCGGCTTGAAACAGAGTAAGCCCATCGGCGGACTGCGAAAATGAAATAGTTTTCCCCTGCCGAGGGGTGGCTTACAAAAGGGTCAGTTTTTCGACTCGCAGGCGAGGAGCGACTTTACAATAGCGAGGCGCCCCAATGTCTAGAGCGAAGACACTATAACACAAAAGACTAACAAAGGCAGACCATCCCCCTGATGAGACGCCTCAATGACCCAACCAGAGATGACGATATAAAGAACAAGTAGCGTTTTGCACACGGGCCAGGGCCAAGGGCCTATCAGAGCCCCAGATCAAAGAGCGGGGTTGTTACAGATCCCGCCAGGGAAAAAAGTTTTAAAAGCGGATGCAGGAGATTTTTAGAGCAGACGAGTTTTGAGACGAGAGATTAGAAGCCAGAATTTTAGGAGAGATAGCTGATCTCCTAGCTCCATTCAATTTGAGTGACTGATATTTTTTGGAGGCTCAGCCCTCTGCGTGAAGAAGACCTTTTTCTCGCTGAGAATGGTCGTTTGGAGATCAAAGCTTGATCTTTCCTATTTTCGAAGCAGCTAGCTTCTTTGGTGAGAGTGTGGGACGAGCCGTCCACTACTCTGTGATAATTAGATCAAATTGCGTTTGGAGTTCGAGTTCGCCTCATTGCAGCCTATTCCGACGAGTGGAATCCGTTCCTAGCAACTGAGACTTCTGCAATTAGAGCTTTATTGCCTGAAGGCTCGATCTACGATCCGTAACGATAGAGCATCCAGCCAGCTGAACGGACAATCTTTAACGTGCATCGCAGACTTCAACGGACATTATTAATGTAAATTGATGTTCCAGAACACGACCTAATCGTGAAGTATTTTAATCCAGAATCCCTAATAAATTGATATTCAGCGTAACAAGTTCTTATTAGTAAGCTGTTTATCCCTATACATAACCGGTGTGACGCTACCTAGCTTGTCGGCTTTGACACCAAGCACGGAATATGTTAAAAGGGGGAAATTAAGCAAGAAGGGGAGTACAATGAATATAAACAGAAACACCGTCTCCAGATGAAGGAATACAGAAAGAGGAAAGCTGAAAAAGTAAAGAAGTTGCCTCAAGCAATTCGAGATGAACTGAAAAATGAAGAAAGCAAACTGTCAAGAAAAAGAGCGACTAAATTCCAACTTCTTAAAAAAGAAAAGCAATAAAGGTGCAAAAATTATAGAATCACCTCAACAAATATATAAAAATGCAAGCACACTAGGAAAAGCATTGGCCAAAGCACAGCGAGGCTTGCCCAATTCACCTCGTCATAAAGAAGTAGTTATTTAGCAGTGAATGCGATATGGATAAAAGTTTTCAATGTCCAAAGAATACATCACAAGGAAATCATTTATTTATCCCAAGGCACTCAAGATAAAATTCAAGAATTTTATGAAAGGGATGATACAAGGTGCGCCCATAAAGTAACCGGACAATTTTTTTTTAAATAAGGAAAATATTACTCACCTTCAAATAAATTTATCTCCTTCAAAATAATCGCCAAAGGAGTCTATATAATTTTTCCAACGTTTCTTCAAGTCATAGAAACACTGTTTATAGGCGTGTGGAACTAACCGTTCGCAAAATACGCGTAACATTTGAATTAATATCAAAGACGTTTTCAAAGCTCTGTCCTTTCATGGCTTCGGAAAAGGAAAAAATCAGGTGGCGATAAGTCGGGACAATATGGTGGGTGATTTATCACTGTAATTGAATGCTTAGCAAGATATTGTTGCGCAGAAATTGCTGTATGGGGGCCTAGCATTATCTTTGATTTTCAGGAACAAATACGTGGTGAATAAGTCCTTTGTAATCAAAAAATGTAAAATCCATGAAAGGACAGATATTTGAAAACATCTCTGATATTAAATCAAATGTTACGCGTATTTTGCGAACGGTCAGTTCCAACGCCTGTAAACAGTGTTTCGATGACTTGAAGAAACGTTGGAAAAATTGTATAGACTCCTTTGGCGATTATTTTGAAGGAGATAAATTTATTTGAAGGTGAGTCATACTTTTCTTATTTATAAAAATTTGTCCGGTTACTTTATGGGTACACCTTGTATTAGCAGATTAGCACCTGGTAGAAAAGATGTAGTTACAATATGGAAAACTGAAAAAAAAAAATAAATAAAAAGCAAGCTCGACATCTTGTTTACTCTTTAAGAGAAGTATTTGAGCTGTTCAAAACTGATAATTCATCAGAGGTAGTTGGGAAAAGTAAATTCTTATCAATGCGTCCAAAGCATGTTCTCAAGGGGACTGGGACGTCAAATACCTTCAAAAAATTTATTTTTGAATTTGTGGCTTAAAAAATAGAGCAGATTCTACAGATTACAAAAATATATAATTTATGTACTTTTTGACACTCTAACAACAATTATTAGCAACTTAAAAATGTAAACATACATTTAAATCCCATATAATGGGAAAGTGTTTTTTGCGTTTTTCTCAAAATATGATTTTTTCATGTAATGGTACACTTTCTGCAAAATCTGTTGCAAGTACATCTCTGAAATTTTAAAAGTCAATAGAATAAGTGCTGTTGTATCAATATGACCTATTTTTTATTTTTAAACCTTAAGATATTTTTGTAAATGGTGAAAATGTATGACAAAAATATGCAAATTTCTGATAAGTGAAATATAAAATTTTTTAAAAAAGTGTAACAAAGACTTAAATGGGTTCACTATATAAAATAAACTGTGTATAATCATCACACAAGATTTCAAGGTAAGATTTTCACTAAATTTTTGAAAAAGTGTTACAAAGTGAATACCTCAAAAATTTCAGGGGGAAAAGTATTTTTGTTTATATTGTTATTTTAAATTTACTTTTCAATCCAAAAATAAATTTTTTTTTATCTTAAAATATTCATAAAGGTCTTACTAAATTAACATAAAAAAATCATAATGATACATGCATATTTGTATAAGATATGGGCTTTAAAAGAATAGCCCAAATTTCCAACTTCTTAGTTGTCGAAGACGTCCCAGTCCCCAAGGGGACTGGGACTATTTAAGAACAGATTTGTTGCTGCATCAATAAATGTTTTGGAGGAAAAATATTCCATAAATGTGATATGAACTATTTTGCAACATCCCATGGGAAGGGTCCTGTTGATGGGATTGGTGGAAGTCTGAAAAGACAAGTATTTAATCAGGTGAAAAAATGTAAATGTTTAGTAGTTAATGCTACATGTTTTGTTCAAGCTGCCCAAATGGCTGGAACTAATACAGTCAAACCTCGATATCTCAAACTTGAAGGGAGAGACAAAAAAATTCGAAATATCGAAAATTCGAATTATCGAAAATCGCATGTTATCAATAGTAATAGAGAAAATAAAGCTTTTTTTACGTGCCTTTTTAAAAAGTAATCCATATTTTTATTTTAATAAACACTATTTACAAAATTCTTTGAAAAAAAATTCAATTGTTGTTTGCTTCAGAGAAGAGTCTGAAATTTTATCTATTACACTTTCTAATTGGACAATGGCTTTAAATGTGTCCTCTTACCTATTTGATTGACTTTCAACATATCTCCTCAAAACGTCCACTGCAAATAGTCCTCCTTTGTTTGTCACATTCGGTGGCAAATGGCGGATTTCGTTCTCCTCTTCTAATGATAATACACAAGAAGCTTTCATCTGACCGATGATGTCATTGTCCTCCCACTGACCACACACTATTAGCATATCATCTACGACGACAAAGTCATTAAATTCCATGTAATCGAGGTGCATGAGCATCGAGGCACTAGCTTGAATGCAAGACAGCACAGGCATGTATTCACACTTGTAGTTTTTTCTTTCACTCCTTGTGGCAATAAGAAATTCTACAATCTTCTTGGAAGCCACCTACCACTTGATTTTTGTTCATGCCTTCCTTTCCTGTTTTGTTAAAACCACCCCAACCCCTCTAGAAAGTTACCTTGGAGAATAAAAGTAGAAAAATAAAAGAAAGGATTGATGGTCACTGCATATGCATGGCAACTAACTGAAACGAGGTAAGAAAACAATCAACAAGAATTTCAACTCCCATCTTGGAGGGCCAAGAGAAGTTGTCATTTCAATGTGATATCTTCCGTCTTTATATCCCTTCTTTTTAAAGTTTATGCAGGGTTTTACCACTGTAATATTTGAATAGCTTTTCTATTTTTTGGATAGTATTATTATTTTTTTTCAGAAAAATTTTTCTTCTCCCTTTATGGAAAAAAATTCAAGTTATCGAGGGATGAGCCAAAAAAATTGGCCAAATCAAGGTTTTTTAACATTGAGTGCATAGGAAATTTGAAGGGAATTTTTATTTCTTCGAGATATCAAAAAATTCGCGAAATCGAGGTTCGAGTTAGCGAGGTTTGACTGTATTAATATCCAGGAAATTACCGAAGAGAATATCAAAGAAAAAAATTCAACACTTAATATTCAACAGGTTTGGGACAACTCACCATTATTACAAGGTATCAAACAATATCACTGTAATAAAGTTGAAAATAAGAAATCTAAAGGATTTTTGATATCTTCTATATTAATAAAGCAAGGTCCGGGTCTATCTGTCGGTCACACTCTCCGGGTGTACCGCCTCAATGTGTGCGTGTGTGCAGCCTATGAAACTTACAGCCATGAAATTTGGCACACGGGTAGTGCAGACTATGGGAAAGTGCACCTCGAAGCCCGAATTTTAAATTTTATTCTAGAAATTCTTTTATTTTATGTTTTGTGGGATATTTTATGTTTTTTTAACTTCAGATTACGATATCTCGGCAAAAAATGATCGTAGAATTTTGATCTTTTTACAATCTAATACTACAGACATTTCTCCTTCAAACAAGACCTCATTTGTTTAAAAATAATTTAAAACAGACTAATATTTTCATCAAAATATTAAACCCCCTTTTTCGAGAAATTTACGCAATTTTGAGGATCTACGGTCGATGCTCTTCGAGTTTTTATCTTACAAAGAAAATATTTACATCATCTGGAAGATGAAAACTTTCTCATTCATAGAAACCTCCTTTCAAGTCTCTATCTTAAAATTTCAATTTTTAATTGAAATTACGTGATCACGTGGAGCAGCTTTCCCTACATCGTCCTGGACACGATTAACAACTGCTCCTCTTGTGCAATTTCGTCCTAATCTGTTCTTGTTTCTGCAAACTGAAATGTTTTTGTTTCTCCCTTACCTTTACTTAATGTGGTTCAATGACAAGGTGATCAGAGACTAGTCAATAAATGTTAATATTGTTTCTGTATTCCGTTTTGGTCGTTTATTGTGTTAAATTTCATGTCTTTCCCGAAAAGGCGCCCTCTGGTGGACATTTTGGAACTAAATTTTTTTGTTCGAAATTCCATGAGCCCATCTCGTGTATAGCCCATATACAAAATTTCGTTGCATTCCGTTCACCCGTTTGCGCTGTAGGATGCCGTTTATAGGGGAAGTTTAATTATAACCACCCGGTATGTATATACATATATATATATATATATATATATATATATATATATATATATATATATATATATATATATAAGGTTGTAACAAAAGTTTTCCGCCAAAAAACGTTCTTAATCAAGTTAGAAAAAAAATATGAAAGCAGTACCTTTAGTGCGGGTAGTAATCACCACCTAAATCTATGATTTTCTGCTAACGTTTTGGTAGTTTTTTAAAGCCTTCGGCCCAGAAACTTGGTGGCCGCGAGTCCAAAAACAGATCAACCTCATTTCGGACGTCCTGTGCGGATTGGAAGATAGCACCATCAAGATGTAGCTGCAGGTGTGAAAAAGGTATAAGTCCGAATGAGCGATGTTGGGGCTATATGGTGGGTGGGGCAAAATATCCCATTCGAGTCCGTACAGAGTCTAGCTGGTGAATGCAGACACATGTGGTCTTGCATTATCTTGATGGAACAGTACCTTCTTGTGCCGGAACTCAGTTCGACGTTTTGCCTTGATAGCAGCGTCAACACGGACTAGCATCTCGCTGTACACCTAACTGTCGATGGTTTTACCTTTTTCCAGATACTCTTTGTGGATAATACCACGGCAATGCCACCAGATACAAAGCATGATCTTTTTGTTAGTCAAATTGCACTTTGCGACGCTGTCGACAGGCTCACCGGGCGCAGACCAACCCCCTTTTCGGCTTGTGTTGTTGAAATGAATCCACTTTTCATCAAAAGTGACGATCCGGTCCAGAATTTTGTCCTTGCGTTGATATTCCAGCAGATTAGTGCAGGCCTGAACACGTCTGTCCTTATCTGCCTGAGTCAGCTCATACGGCACTCAGCGACTGAACTTGTACGTCAAGTTTATGCAATGCATAGCGCGACTAATGGAAGTGGCACTAACATCTAAAACCTTAGCTACCTCTCGAGTGGTTGCATACTGATCTTCTTCCACAAGTTCTCGCAGGTGGGCCTCATCAACATGAGTAGGCCGGCCAGAGCGATCTGCTTCTTGAATGTCATAGTCCTTGTTTTTGAACTTTCGGTACCAAACCTTCACAGTGTCGTATGATACAACAGTAGTACCTAAAGCTGTACACATGATTCGGTGACATTCTGTAGCTGCCTTTTTGCAACAGAACTGGAAGTAAATGATGGTTCTAATCTGGTAGCGTGACAGTTCCATTTCAGACACCTTGTACTTAATGATAATGATATATTTTTTAAAAATTTCACAACAGTGTTCTAAAGCAAGTCTCTTTCTTTCAAATGCAAAAAATCGTTTGTCAAAATTTGATTAAACACGCCAACGCGAACTATTTGCGAAGACGATATTTGCGGTGGCGGGAAACTTTCGTTGCAACCTATATATATATATGATGTGTAATTTTTATGGCTTTGATTTATAAGGCCAGATTATGAACGTTGGGGGCCCCTGGGCAGATGCTATTTGGGGACACCCCCCCCCTTACGAACATTTATAAAACTATCCATGGGCTATACATACTATTAGAAGTACTAGATGCATACATCAAGGGGGTTTTGGGGCCCCTAGCATCAGGGGCCCCTGAGCAAAGTCCCGATTTGCCCATGTGATAAAAAGGCCCTGTTGATTTACACTTTTTTATTTATTAATTTTCATTAAATTATTGTTAATTAATTTATTACTTTGCTAAAATACATAACTGCATGCCTGTTAATTAAATTTAGTAATGTTTCATTACTATCTGCAAAATAAAATATTTTTAAATCAATATTTCTTTAACTTCAAAGACAAGTGGGAGGTGTAACGTGAGTCACAAAACTATGTAATGTGAGTAACATGTAAAATATTGATTAAGATAATTACTATCAATACAATTTTTTTGGGGAGTATATCACAACTTGGAAGTGTTTGTTTATTTCATAAAATACGTCATTGTTACTCTGCTGTGTAGAAAGAGGAGAAATTTTAGGTTTTCATTAACACACTAAACTTGACTTCCTTTTTTTATAATGTGAGTCAAAGTGCTAAATTATGGTCTGCATACCATCAGTTTATATTAAAATTTTAAATATTGATATCTCTAATTTCTTGCTGTACCCGTTATGTCTATAAAGAACTTTCTTTTATCAAATGTGATATTTCTTTAATATATATATATATATATATATATATATATATATATATATATATATATAATTTACTTTTGCGAAAATGTGTCAAACGGTAATGTGAGTCACGTGGAATTGCCCATATATATATATATATATATATATATATATATATATATATATATATATATATATATATATATCTCCGCGTTTGACGCTAGATGCTCGAATTACCATTCATTATGAGTGGCATATAGTATCATGAATTATACAATTTATAAACTATTTTACTATGATTATATGTAAACGTCACTGAAAGACCTGGAACTGCTCTCCTGTAAACTATTTTAGGTTTTCAATAAAACTACCAGTCGTTTGTGGTGCGCAAACTCTCTCAACTCACTTTCTTTAAATAAAAAATCTCTCGACCCCCAATGAAAATTTTTTTGTAGAAGCCATTTAAAAAAAATAAATTAAGACAATGTCAACGACAAGAGATAAGTAAATTTTGACAAACTATTTTAAAAATCGATGAACTGTAGATTTTGGATATAAATCTACTCGGCAAAATAACAATTACAAAAATGTCTCGTTCACCTTCTACACATGTTTTTGCTAAACCTTGTGCGACAAAAACTTCATATTTAAAAACTAATATATATTTTTTATTTCATTTAAGTAAAAATGAACAATCATAAAAATTAAAAAAGAACAGGATTTCGAAATGATAAGCTTCTTATTAAAACATTAAACATTATAACTTCGTTTAATTTATTAAACTAAAATAGAAAAAAAAAGAATGATAAGGTGTAAACCTGGATCTCAGGTAATATTTGTACTTATTGAACAATATACACCTTATTTAACAGTATCATATCATGTATTTATTATAAAATGTAATTAAAAATATTAAAAATTTGCGATTACAGAAAATTTAAAGCATAGTTTTAATTTAATAATTCAGTATAATATAAATTTACTTCAAAGTATCCGCAACCCTTCCCATTTTTTTCACGATCCCCCACCCTTTTGGGTCGCGACCTACAGTTTGCGCCCTACTGGTTTAGAGTTACACACGTGTAGCATCTTAAAAATAGTAACTTGGGTTAAAGTTATCAAACTAGTACATCTCTAAAACGAAACTGATCTAGGGATGCGACATCGATGTCGATGTTTTCAAACCATTGATGTTTTGATAAAAACATCGATTTACTAAAGCCGATTTTTTTTCAACATCGATCTTTTGTGCTCGATATTTTACGTTGTCTCGATGTTTTTTTTTTAAATGAAAATGTACCATAATAAAAAAAAATTAACCATGTAGCATAATTTTCCCACTATAGTAAATGTAAGTCTGAATTCTGAAAAGGCTGAATACAAAAGGGGGAACGGTTAGAGACAAATGACAATGAACAACCAATGAATAATAATTATATGCCCCAATAATTGTTATTCACAGTAAAGAAAAAATGAGCTTGTTCAGTTTTCCCCTATACGTTGGTTTTGCATTAGTACTTCAAATTGTGTAAATATATGTAATTTTCTTTTGTATTATTTAATTTGAAAATAAAACATTTGTTAATAAATTGTAATAATTTCTTCCTCAATTTTCTGGTAAAAGTAATAAAATGTGTAATGGAAATTCTGCGATATGCGCTGACTCTAGCAACCAAGTTTTTGTCATTTGTGTCAGCCCAACCTGAGAGTAAAATTACCCCCCCCCCCCCTCCATGACTAACCGAAGTAACATTAATCTTAGAGGTTACTAAACCAGTTTTAAAAAATGAAAGTTTATAAACATCGATGTTTAAAAACATCGATGGTTTTGGGGCGATGTTGTATTAGCATCAATGTTTTAATATTGAATATCGATGTTTCGAAACATCGATGTTTTGTTGTCGAAGTCGCATCCCTAAACTGATCGAGTAGGCCAATATCAAAACTGGTTTTATGGTCTTGTTAAATCCATAATCCGCATATTTTCTGCCAAACAATATTTCGCGATGCAAGTTTAAAACGAATTTCTAGTATATAATAAAATAATCGGTAAAAGAAGGCTATTCACGAAGGTTACAAACTGCATTTTATTAATAAAAAGCGAAAACTCTTTAAGAAACGGGCAGGAAACAGGAACAATTTTATACAGTGATTCTTAGACGATAGGGTCAAGGTTCAAGGCAACAATACACAAGTAAAAAGGGAAAACTTTCACTGGTGTTGTCTTTTGCATGAATGGTTATTAAGGTTTCGATTTGGAAAGCAAATGGTGATGCCGTGCTGCTCCATGAGTAGACACAGGACAGCTGCCAAGGCGGCAAAACTTTAAAAGGAACTAGAAACAGTTTGAAGGTTTACATCTACTGACTGTATTTTTTCTTTAAACTCTCTTAAAGGGATCCGTTATGAAAAAAAAAATTTTTTATCAACTCACATTTTGTAATTTTTTTTTTTTTTTTATCATCAAATACGTTTTAATACGAACAGATAATTACGATACTTATAAAAGTTCTGAACATTTTTATTTGAGGAAAAAATATTTATATATCATTTAAGGCATATTTAGTTTTTGATACATCTGCTGAACCGATTTCTCCATCTGACTTTTTTTTTTCCGCTTAGTGAAAAGGAGAACTAGATTAATTATTTTCAAGATTTATAAAAATTCGACTCAATTTTTTTTAAATCTCTTAAAGGGTAAAAATCTTTTTTTAGTGTAATTTTTGCTTTATGAAAATATTTTTCATACTTTTTACCCTAAATTTAAAAAAATCTGAAGACCGTTTAATCCATCTGACGACAGTAAATCATGAAAAATTCTACTCAGCTTAAAGTACAGATGTACAGCAATAAGCATAGACATTTCAGCATAAAATTGTTGTATCTAGCTCTATATATATATATATATATATATATATATACAACCTTTGTCCAGAAAGTTCGGTGAATGTGTCTATAGTTACAATGGATTGTTGTCTTACAAGAAACAGCTGTTACTGTCTTTCGAAATAATCCCCGTAGGCGGTAATGCACATCTGGGAATGGCTGTACAAGTCTTGGAAACTCCTGGCTTAGTCGTCTTGATGGCCTTCAGCTGGTTCGTAGCATTACGTTGGATGTCCGAAATGTCCGAAAACCTGTGGCCCTTCAGGGCTGATTTCAATTTGGGGGACAAGAAAAAGTCCGAGAGAAAAGTCTGGGGAGTCGGGTGGGTGATTCAGGGACACAACTCGCCTGTTGGCCAGGAACTGCTGCACCACAAAGGCAGTATGTGGCCGGGCAGCATATTCTGAAAGACTCACGGTTTGGGCACTCAATTGCAGGTTTGACGAAAGCATCAGTTTCGCCATCTGTTGACATATATAGGAATCATTTTATTATAAGTTTTTTTTTTTTTTACTTCTACGCAATTTAGTATGTTTTAAAATCTGAATTACATATACAACACAGGATTTAAAGAGATTTTAACAAAATAAATAAATGAATAAATTGAAATAAGTATATTATTGAATTTTAAATTTACTTTCTTCAAATATCCACAATAATTTTAATTTTTAAAATTTTAATGTTAATTAGAAAATAAATGTATTTAATAAGCTTTAATTAAAAAAATTAAGTTGCATAAATTAAAAAATTTAAAGTGTTAAATTCCAATAATATAAATTTATTTTAACTTATAATTTTAAATTAATCAAATTTTTAAAATATAAAAATTTATTTTAATTTGGTTACATTTTTATGCTAAATTATTGAAGAAATGAGGGAATGATGCTGAGTATGAAGGAATGACAAATCTTTTGATCTTTCTTTGCTGTAGATTTTTCAATTCCTACTATTAGTTCACACTCTCTCTATATATATCTTGTTCAAATTTTCAATCGTTAATAAAAGTACATTTTATTCATCCACTCAAGTTCAAATACATATTTTTAAACTTGTAGTGGATGACACTTGATGTTAATACAGTTTTTTTCAAATATTAATTCATTAATTAAATTTAATTAATCAATTTTAGTTTTAGACCTAGAGCGTATCTTGCTCTTGAATAGTAATTTCCCACTTGTTGGTGTATAAACGGTAGCACTGTGATATCGCGGATTTCTCCCGTCCTGTAGGTTACGAGATCGAATCCCCAACCTAACGAACTTTTTCTCTCTCTTTCCCCCCCCCCCCCCTCCTAATCTCGCTCAGTAGGCAAGGTTCTGGCAGGCAATCCTTTTTTTCAATTCCTTCTATTAGTTCACACTCAAATTTTTTCTTTGTTGACCTAAGTAGGAATTGACTTTAAAATTTTTTTTTTTTTATATATTACTTGTTTTTGTTTTATTTTCAGAATTTAATTGAAAATAAGAGCATTTGAAAATCTTGCACTGAAAGCAAGAAAGTGAATGAAAGACTACAGGGTGGCTAATAAATACTGTAACACTCCAAAAAATAAGAGTAAATTTTATTCGTTTGGAAAAACAATTTATCTATCTATTTGTGTGATTGGCAACTTTTTGTAAACGCAGACGATTTTTGTTTAAAGTAAAACATGTAGAATATTTTTAAAGATGGAAGCCAAAAGGTTAATGGTTAAACAGCTTTTTGATCGCGGATTTTCTGCAGATAAAATATTTAAGCAATTAAAATGCCTTGGTTTTAATAGGACGTTTATATATAGGACTATAAATCGATTATTGGATACCAATAGCTGTAAAGATCGACCAAGGTCCGGTCGTCCACGCACTGTTCGTACAAAAAAACGTATCAAAAGAATTCGTGAAAAGATACGAAGAAATCCACAACGTTCTGCAAATAAAATGGCTGCAGAAGAGAACATCAGTCGCAGAACTATGCAACTTATCATAAATTAAGACCTGGGTTTTCGCCCTTATCGCAAAAGAAAAGTTCAAGGTTTGACTATTGCACAAATAGTAAAAAGGTTACAAAGATGTAAGAAATTGCTGAACCGGCACGGTAGCAAAAGTGTTGAAAAAATAATTTTCTCTGATGAGAAGCTGTTTTGTACAGAACAAAGTTATAATGCTAAAAATGATGTTGTATATTCAGCAACCTTCGAGGATATACCTGAAAATCTTCGAACTGTTAAACGCTTTCAGAACAAGAATTCTGTTATGGTTTGGACTGCAGTGTCACACAATGGAAAATTGCCTCTGAAATTCATCGATAAAGGGGTAAAAATCAATGCTGAATATTACAAACAGGAAGTATTCGCTACACGTTTATTACCACGTGCTAACAGATTGTATCCCAAAAAGAATTGGATATTTCAGCAAGATTCTGCACCGTCCCACCGATCCAAAACAACACAGGAATGGCTCCATGTCAATTGCCCGAAGTTTATCAAGCAAGAAGATTGGCCACCTTCTTCACCAGATCTAAATCCTTTAGACTATTGCATTTGGGGGATTTTAGAGTCTAAAGTAAATGCTAAGCAGCACAGAAGTTTGGACTCCCTCAAAGCTTCCATACGGAGTGAATGGGACAAATTACCTCATAAAATGATTCGTGCCGCAATAGGACAGTGGCGTAAGAGATTATCTTTAGTAATCGATAAAGATGGCGGTCGATTCGAGTAAAATTATTTCATGGTAAACTTTCATGTATAATGTTCATAATATTGTTGTATTTTCCATTTTCTATTTCATCTGTGTGTAATTAAATGATTCGATATTTGTCACAGTATTTATTAGCCACCCTGTAGTACTGTATGTGCTGAAGTATATACAGTCTGATAAAAATGGTTCTATATCTTTTTCAAAACAAATATGATTACTTTCAATTATACAAAACAAGTACGATTACTTACACATCTTAAATTTTTTTTTCTAATTTTCTAGGCTTTAAAACATATTGTATTAAGTAATTTCGTGATTTCAAATCAGGAATACTTTATTCAATGCAATATTTTAACATGAACCCATACAGATCCCACTTTCAAACTTATACAATCATTTCAGTACTATATAAAGTATTATAAAAAAAAATTTGAAAATTTTTCAAGCGGCGCATTTTGAAAAATTCAAATTTTAAATTCAAATAAAATAAATTTTTCTAAGCCCTAATTGTGTTATATATCATTGAAAAAGGTCTTGAAAATTGCTTTAAAATGCCACCAATCTTAGCTCTCTAGCTCTTATTGTTGAAATTTTTTTTGATAATTGAATTTGATTAATTAAATTTAATTAATGAATTAATATTTGAAAAAACTGTATTAACATCAAGTGTCATCCACTACAAGTTTAAAAAAATGTATTTGAACTTGAGTGGATGAATAAAAAGTACTTTTATTAACGATTGAAAATTTGAACAAGATACATATAGAGAGAGTGTGAACTAATAGTAGGAATTGAAAAATCTACAGCAAAGAAAGATCAAAAGATTTGTCATTCCTTCATACTCAGCATCATTCCCTCATTTCTTCAATAATTTAGCATAAAAATGTAACCAAATTAAAATAAATTTTTATATTTTAAAAATTTGATTAATTTAAAATTATAAGTTAAAATAAATTTATATTATTGGAATTTAACACTTTAAATTTTTTAATTTATGCAACTTAATTTTTTTAATTAAAGCTTATTAAATACATTTATTTTCTAATTAACATTAAAATTTTAAAAATTAAAATTATTGTGGATATTTGAAGAAAGTAAATTTAAAATGCAATAATATACTTATTTCAATTTATTCATTTATTTATTTTGTTAAAATCTCTTTAAATCCTGTGTTATATATGTAATTCAGATTTTAAAACATACTAAATTGCGTAGAAGTAAAAAAAAAACTTATAATAAAAAGATTCCTATATATGTCAACAGATGGCGAAACTGATGCTTTCGTCAAACCTGCAATTGAGTGCCCAAACCGTGAGTCTTTCAGAATATGCGGCCGGGCATTGTCGTGAAGCAGAATCCAGTTGCCTTGCTTGGCGTACTGGGGGCGTACCCGGTTGATCCGTTATAAGCAGACGTTTCAGTATATTCACGTACTTAGCGGCATTTAACGTGGTGCCCTCAGGGAAGAATTCTTTATGGATGAGATCCTCAGAGTCGAAGGACACCACGAGCATTGTCTTGATGCGGGATTTCTCACTTCGCACCTTCTTGCTTTTCGGCGACCCTGGACACCGCCACTCCATATTCTGTCGCTTGCCGTCGGGGTCGTACTCCAGGCACCAGGTCTCGTCACCCGTGACAATGGTTTTCAGGAAATCTGGGTTTCAATCCGCCACGTCGATGAAGTCTCCACAGGCGTCAAGCCGAATTTGCATTTGTCCCGGCGTCAAAGTGTGGGGCACAAGTCGGGAGCAAAGCTTGCGTTTACCCAAATCCTTCGTCAATATGAGGTGGGCCATCTCACGACCAATTCCCACTTCCTCCGCTATCATTCGCACTGTCACACGACGATCCTTGGCCAACAATTCCTTCACTTTCTGTACGTTGTCTGGGTGCGTGCAGTTGCAGACCGACCACTTCGGGGGAGGGTGGGGGGGGGGAATCTTCAATGGTGTCTCGGCCTTCTCGGAAGCGTTTAAACCACTCATACACGCACTTCAAGGTGACAGCACGTTCTTCGTAAACTTTAAGCAGCATTTCATAAGTCTCTTTCGCTGATTTTCCAAGTTTGAAACAGAACAGCATATTCGTTCGATGATCCATTTTGAATTTCGACCGCGCACAACATCTTCACTCGACAATTAACTGCTTCCACACGATAAGCTAACTCGCAGCCCCGCCGCTCAGGAACTGGCTCAGACCAGTCTTCACCTGACCGGCACGGTATGCTTCGGTTGCAAACTCTTACTACCGTGAGCACTATGACGTCATTCACCGAACTTTCTGGACAAAGGTTGTGTGTGTATGTATATATATATATATATATATATATATATATACCGGGTGATCCAAAAGTCAGGACGAACTTTAAAAATGAATAATTCGAAAACGAATAAAGAAAAAAAGATGCGGTTTGCACCAAACGGATGGAAAAGAAGCCGGGTTTTGTGTGGCAATGAAAAAAAAATAGTTCTGTTGGCGACCAACAGATGGCGCTGTCGGATTTCTGATATAGGATTATGCAAAGCAACAAACGATATAAAAAGGAGCAAATGCAGCAGGTAATGGTAGTCGAAGCTTGTATGCATCGAAATGCTGTCCATAGTTGAGAAAGCCCTCTTAGTTAAACTGTATTATAAGAATTCGGAAAGTGCCATTGCGGCATTGCGAGCATATCGCTACATGAAGGGTATGCGAGATAGCAAAGGACCAATAGCGTCTTCTGCATTGAACAAAATGAAGAAGAAATTTAAGCTACAGGTTTTTTGGCGTCACGTCCAAGAAGTGAACGCCCCTCAGCAGGCGCTGCTGTTGCCACGACAGTGGAGCAGACGGTGCAATCCATGTCGACAGTTTCTGCACATGGGGAGTGCAGTGCTTGAGAAGTTTCGAGGCAGACAGAAATGTCGTACGTAAGTGTTTGGAGAGCACTGCGAATAAATCTGATACGGTATCCCTACAAGTTGCAACATAACCAAGAACTGAAACCTCTTGACTTCGACTCTCGCCAAGATTTTGCGAATTTTGTATTCAATAAGATGGAAGAGCAGCACGACTGGCTTAACACTGTGCTTTGGACAGATGAAGCGTATTTCACACTCTCTAGCGCCGTTAACACCCACAATTGTCGAGTGTGGACCACAGAAAATCCACATGCATTTGTTGAGGGACCCTTGCAACAGCCTAAAGTGACAGTATGGTGTGGCTTCACTGCTGATTTCATAATTGGTCCATTTTTTTTCGAGGAAGTCACAAAGACGGATTTCAAAACAGTTTCTGTCACTGGTCAGCGATATGCAGAACTGTTACAGAACAACATTATTCCTGAACTGCAAGTGTGACAGGCACTGCAAACAGTCACCTTTATGCAAGATGGAGCACCACCTCATATTGCTCTGCCTGTGCAACGCCTGCTACGCTCAACATTTGGGGAGGATCGCATTATCAGTCGATGCTTTAATCACACATGGCCTTCAAGATCTCCCGATCTGACACCCTGTGACTTTTGGCTGTGGGGATTCTTGAAGTCAAAAGTGTACCGCGACCAACCGGCATCACTAGGAACACTGAAAGATGCCATCCGCCAAAATGTGTCTGCCATAACGCAAGAAATGCTACTCAATGCTGTAAACGGTGTGGTGACTCGTCTCACAGCGGTACTTCTGAATGATGGACAGCACATTGAACATTTACTGTAATTAAGCTAACTTGTAAACATTTTTTCAATAGTAAATCATCTTTTGGTGAAATAAAAACTATAGCGCCGTCTGTTGGTCGCCAACAGAACTATTTTTTTTTCGTTGCCACACAAAACCCGGTTTTTTTTCCATCCGTTTGGTGCAAACCGCATCTTTCTTTCTTTATTCGTTTTCGAATTATTCATTGTTAAAGTTCGTCCTGACTTTTGGATCACCCGGTATATATATATATATATATATATATACTTCGAAATTTTATTATGTCTATGAGTTAGATATACTGTGTTTATCATTAGCGGAACTTTGAAAATTATAGTTGAAATTATAGTTTGCTATGGCATAAGATGTTTTATTGTTGAATATTCAATTAATGAATGTGACAGCAAAATGGATAATTTCTTAAAATGAATTGCTAATGTTAATATTTTAATATTATATTTAGTTAGGGATAGTGCCATTGATTATGCATAAGCAATTTAAAATAAATAAATTTTTTTAAACAATAAGTGGCTGAGACGTAGCGATTAAGTTATCCTTACATAAACATGACAGAAAATAATTTTAAAGTAACACAAAATAACAATATCGTGAAATGATCGCGAAATCCATCACATTATACATGAATCATACTGCAGAAGTTTCTTTTTTTTATAGTTTAAATGACCTAGCAAAGAAATCAATACATCGGCACGAAATTACACATATTAAACACACATAAATCACATTGAAAAATTCCCTAATAGAAATATTAGATACTAAGATTAGTTCCCCCAAGGGGATGACAGACGAGTCTGAATCAATTACTCAGGATATCTATCATCATGGACTTTTCATCTCGTTAGCTGACTCTCAGTACCAAGATCTGGAAGTTATGGTGACACGTTATCATGGTCCGATGGCATACCGTGCCAATATTGGCCAAGAAAATGTATTAAAAAACTAATACATTTTCTTGGCCATGAGGCTCTTTCATACATTATTCATAAAGGAGGCTGTAAAATAACATTCAGATTATAGGGAGAATTGGATTCGCCTGTGAGATCACCAGCTTCAAAAAAACTGGCAGATGCGCTTGCAAACGTAGAAAGAGATGAAAGGTCAACTGCCTACCACCTGCAGACAAAACTCAATAATAAACAAAGTAATTCCAGAGTTAATTTTCCTACTCTACGCCTCAGAAACAAAGATCGCAACCCCGAAAATTGGATACTTCCTTTAAAATAAAGAAACGGATGACACAACTGCAAACTAGAGGGTAGCTCATTACGTACAAAATAAATAAATAAAAAAAAAGTGGGCTAGACATCTGATCGTGAAAACTTCACGGGCAGATAGCTAACCAAAATATTTATGGCCATTCGACGCTATTCAGGCGAGATACACCATTTGTCGCCATAGATTGCAACCCATGTCACTGAAGCCCAACCAACCTATTTGCATAACTTGCTACAAGAAAGATGGTTGATGTGGGTGCAGAAGAAAATGATTTGACAGTTACTTTTGTTCTACACTTTGTGGTACAAATGCATGGATCTTTTGTGTACCTGAGATAGCTACGGTTTTGCTGTACCGGTATGCCAATTGTTCGTATGTTTGAATATACTCTTCATGGTTTACATATGTGAAATCTATGTTGAAAATATTCTGATTTGTCCATTCAAAGCATTGTCCTGGAGTCAGTATTTGGTCTTCATAAGGTTGCTGAAGATTAGCCCTGGCTGCCAATCTTTTTTAACAGTGCCCCACACCTCATCACATGGGCCTTATCAATTTGCAGTGGTAATAAAATGCCATTCGGCTTCAACTCCAAAATCTTTATTGTGAAGGCACGGGTTTAAAAATTTCTTTTTATTCTTGTATTGGGCAGCTGACCCATCTGAAAAATAGTAGACTTTTTTTGGAAATGTTTCAAACTTTGATTTGAGGTACTGCATTAACCAGGAGTTTCTTCTTGACTGCATTAATTTAGCCTTCTCAATGGAGTATCTTTTGGTTTTTGCCTTTTTCTTATCAACTGGCAACTCTCCAATCTCGAACAGAGTAGAATTGAGTGACTGAAATGCCTCATGCTCAGTGCAAAATGGTAGCTCATGCATATCAATTTCAATATCAGGCTCATCTTCCTGGTCTCTGCAGCTAGTCCCTGATAAATCCTCTCTCAAACTTTCAGTTTTTGATGATTATTTTCTACAACTATCACATACTTTTTTAAATTTCTGGTGTTCCTAGGACCAACAAGCACATCCACTGAGATATAGTTCTCAACCCTTTTTTCACATGAGAGTGATTAGGTATTTTAAATGGGTTAAAACAGTTCAAAGTTACTCTCTTCTCACAGAGATCCATTATAGAGAAATCATAGGGGGTAAAAATAACAGAACAAGTGCCTCAAACATAATAAAACAATGTCACAAACACACATATATATATATATATATATATATATATATATATATATATATATATATATATATATATATACATACACACTCCATCAGTTGAAACACACATGTTTTAAATAATAACTTGCATGAAAATAAAGAGGGGGAAAGCTACGGTTGAATCAGCCCTTTACCAACAGCCCTGATGCCAGATTGACTGCAAATGAGTAGAAGCATGATTCAACAAGATGCAATCAGGCATACATGTTTCATGATTAGCCAGCATCCTCCATTCTCAGATTGTTATAAACTGTATCTTATAATCCAGGGAAAGATTTTTAAAAAGAATTTTTCCGAACTACTGCATTGATTTGACATGGAATGACTCAAATATAATACGATAACACTTCAACGATGAATATTTTCAGGTAAAAGCATATGATTAATGGTTTATTACATAAGGGTAAAAGTATGTACTTTTCTTATTGCCTTCCAATGAATTAGAGGTGGATCCTGAAAGACTTGGGGCCAACAAAACTTCCAAATCTGCCACAGATGGGAGTCACTACTTCCTCGCAATTTTTCTCAGAGGGAATAAATAATGGGGAAACGATATATGTATATCAGCAAATAACACACATTTGCAATCCTTCTAGGTTTCAATTTGGATTCTCTGTCTTGCATACGATTTGGTAGAGGTCATCTTACCAGGTATTCCGATCTTTCAATTACTATGGAGTCTAATATGAGGATAGATCAAAATTTCACTAAAATTGGAGGGAAAAAAAGGCAAAAGGTACATTTTAAGTAATCTTAGTCTCAAACAAATATAGATCACCACAAATAGCAACAATTTATAACTAGAGTTCAGGGAGGGGGGGAGGAAAGTAACTATCCTTTAACAATGATAAAACAAACCTGCTATGACCTGGCATAATTAATATGCCCTGCTTTATAATAATTATTATATCCATCTGTCCCATCACGAAAAATATTTTTTAGTACTAATGTAAAGAATTAGACCTCCAATTATTTTACATACTAAAATTAGATTCCCCTTGCAATGAACATCATGGCAGCACTTTTTTTTTCTGACTGACTTATCAATAACTATGAACAATATATATACTTATAATATCACAGCACATGTTCAAAGGATAAGGCTTACATAAACAATATGCTAATGTTGAAGGCATGATCATCCTGACTGACTTCTTATTAGCATATAAATGCAGTAATATAGCTTTCTAAAGAATTACCTTCATTCAGAGATCATCCTACAATGGTTAACTTCAGTAGTGCAGAATACACACATAAAAAAATGCTAAATTCAATACATCTGGAGCACTTACATACACACATATATATATATATATATATATATATATGTATATATATATATATGTGTGTGTGTGTGTGTGTGATGTGCAAATGCAATTTACAAAGTAATAAAATAAGTATGAAATCAGCTAAATTAAAACCACAGAAAAACTAAGCAAGTAAAATGCCAATGTAAGAGTCAAAGATGGTATGCATAAGTTTGCTAATGATCCCCAAGTAACCAAAAAATCTGTGTTCAGTGCACTAACCAGGAGGTCACATATCAGAACATTATGTACTTTAGTAGCTTGCATAATTTCTTTACTAAAAACTCTATGATTGTAAAGATTCTATAATCTGTTTTAAAATACTAGATATTACAACTAATGACTTATTTTGATGCAAAAGTAAAAATAGCTCAACATTTACTCTTGGATGGATCCTTGTACTTACATTACTTAGCATTTGGGTGACAAAGAACACAAGATCTTTAATCAACAAAGCAATGAATATATATCAGCCAGCAAAATTAAAAAGTGTAATGATCAATGAAAAAACAGGTTCATAGCTTTTCAGCAATTCAGTGAAAATATAAATAATCAATAAAGAGCTTAATATACACTTATTTTGCTTCCTCTTATTGTATAAAAAGTTATTTTTGCCAAAATTTCCATATCTCTAAAACAAGTATAGATGTATCATTTTAAAGATATGTTCATAATGACAAATCCATCTGAACCTTATATAATGTTCCTATTTTTTTTAATTATATATAATTAGGCAAGTTTCTGTCTAAATTTTAAATTGCTACAAATTCTAGATAATTCTCTTTCTCCACACTAAAATTATTAGCTTTCAAACAAGGCATTTGAATGACTTTATACATTCATAAATAGGGTTCTCATTCTCAATTACCAGATAATGTTTGTGTAAATTAAAACACCAGAAAAAACAATTGCTGCATATGAAAGAGAAAGATTTTCTTTAAAGAAATATTTAGGAATTTCAGATAAAAAAAAAAAACTTTTAAAATTCAATACAAAGTTCTAGACTTTCAAGTAAAAAAAAGAATGTTCATAATTATTATATCTGTTCTATGATTAATACTTAGAAATAGATTTAAAGTTTTTTTTAAAAACTGCATCATAATAACAAATAACTTTTCTTTTTTGCGAAATCTTCAATATTTATAAGAAGAAAAAAAACTACCAGATTCAATCTCAAGTGCACTCTTGAAAGAAAAAAAAATTAGTGCAGTGATCAAAATATTTTGCCGAGTTCTTGTATTCTAACAAAAAGAAAAGTTCTAAATAGAGGTTATGTTGAAACAGATCACCATCTAAGTACCATGATGAGAATAAAAGATTTAGTTTAATTTCAGAAATAAATTATTTCTTTCGGAAACTAACATGTCTAGTATGCTAGCTTGACAATGACAATTCTTCAAATATTTATAGTCATTTTCATCAATAAACCACATGATCATGAAGGCAATTCTGTGTCTACTACCCTACATTAGGGAGGGTAAGGCATGGAAAATTTTACGATCATGAATTTAGGGATGATTTTATATCATCTATATTTCAGAAGAGAAATATGATCACTAAGGTATTTTGCATGTTTGCATCAAAAATAACAAAGTAAATTAAATTTTGAGTTACAAATAGAATAAGAGCAAATTAATAAATAAAATACGAGAGGGATAAAGAATGATAAAACATACAAGATAAATAACGTTGGAGACCAGGAATAAAAATAAGTTCCCTCCTATATTAAACATGTGAAATTGATATCACATGAAACAGATTTTATATATATATATTAATGCTCATTTTAATAACTACAAAACTTGCTTTAACGATGATTACTTTTTTTTGTTTTGAAAAGAGTTATAATATAGACCAGCTGAATAAAATATAAAAGGATTTTGATCATGATGGATAATAGTAATAAAAGCTTAGAAAAAAATTCATACAATAATGATTACATAACAGTTTTTCTGAACTGAGACATTTATCATAATAAACCTGAGAAGTTAGTTGATAAGGAAAAAAACAGTTTGTATGACTTTTACTAGATTTCTATCTTGATAACAATTAAGTGTACAAAGAGTAGCACTTATATTTATGTTTACTTATTCATAACTTTATATTTGCATGGCAATTCATACATAAGAACTAATGGACAAATCACATTTAAAAAAATAAAATGATAATATTTACAAAGAAATTTTAAAAACTTCATTGCATTTTATATTATATGTACAATTTTATTATTTCAGTCAACAAATTATTCTTTGAAAAATATTTTTTAACTTTAAATACATAGCACTTATATATGGTAGATTATCATGGGCACTCAGAATAAATAAAATGCTTTTCAATGTTTATAGGCAATCATTCGATAATTATAAGTAAGTAAGTTGTTACAAGGAAATTAACCATAAAAAGGACAAGGAAAAAATACAGTAAATACATATAACTATTCACTAATATTCGCAATTAACAGGTTAATATTTTAATATTATTCATTTAAAAAAAAAGAAAGAAAACTTTTCACACGGCTATCTTAATTTAAAAAAAAAAAAATTGGTTGTAATTGTAATGAAATGATATTGTTGACATTATCATTTCATACGGTCTCATCGGATATCTTTTAGATAAAATAAGAAATTATTCCGATTGTTACTACCAAAATTTATTAACTTAATCTACTTTTAATGCATTTTTTTTATTTGGTCTCAGAGTTTTACAATAAAAATTAAAATTATCTCACCAAATCCAGAGCTTCTTTGATTTAATTGTTCCGCTAATTCCGCAACTTTTTTCCAGTTTGATTCATCTCTACTCCTGGATATTTCATACTCAATTCTACTAGAAGCTTTAGGTTTGGAAGTCATGTTTCTTATTTATTTTAATTTAACAAGACCAAGATGCATATAGTTGTTTTAATTGCTTTACATGTTGTTTTTCCTACTCAGCAACTATGTCCAGTGTCTATGAACAGGAAAAAGGAGTCAAAAATGATATTAGTGAACCAGTTTCCTGATCATATGATCATTAATCTTCGTGGTGGCAAATCGCTAAATGCAAATCAAAGACTAAATATTGTGATAAAAGCTGTTATTATAGCTTTGTAAAAGCATCAATTTCTTTTAAAGCAAAATATCAGAGCTGTTTATCAAAATGTCAATGTAATCAAATGTAATGAATTTTAGTCGATTCACTCAATTTTGAGTAATAGAGATAATGCCGAACTTATTCAGAAGTTAACTCAACTCTTTAATGAATTAGGATTAAAATCTGGCATGGTGGAAATTGAAAGTCTGTTTACTATTATTTGTCAATCGTATTAAAAAAAGGAACTATGTCTCACCATAAAAAGAAGTATGTTTTTCTCATATTTTATGTAATAGTTTCTGTATATTTTCCATTTTGAAAAGTTTGAAATGCATTTCTAGTTCGATGTTAACATTATATTGGTTAAAGTCATGTTTTCTGTATACATAAATGTCTTACTCCATTTATTTGGTCCTGTAATCATTGATTTTTAAAAATTAATTAATTTCTATTTTATTTTAGTGTTAAAAATATTTTCATTGTATAGATAGGTATGCAATAAATGTTTGAGATAAATACTTGCGGAAAAGTAGTAAATTACAACTAACTTCTGTTCATGGCTTTCTGTTACTTAATATAGATTTCTTTATATATTCTGTTGCTTAATATAGATATATAGTTTTAGTCACTACTGACATGAAAAGTATGCAGTTATTTTAAACTAAATTTCTACATTTTAGGTCTGATACTAAAGAAATTGCTGTTATCTCAGATGACACCAAGTCAGAAGAAGTAAGATTATATTTATTTTGTAAACAGTATAAATTCTGTACGGATATGAAATTCCAAGAAACAAATTTTTCTTAAGTTACTGAACATTTCGTGGGAGGGGGTGTGGGATGGACATACCCATCTAAAGACTGGAATTAGAGTGATATATTCATCTGAATTCAAATGTCACAGCTTAGAACACATATAACTAGATAATTTGAAAGAAAGTTATCCATATTTCAAAAACTGTAAATATTGAGGAAATTAGATATTAGAAGGTAGAAACTCTAGGTCATTTGCCAATTACTAATTCTAGATTAATTAATATGAAATGAAAATATCTAAAATAGCAAAGGGAGAAATTAATAGTATGAATGAATGATTCATTTATCAAATGTAATGATTCACTTATCAAATGTAATTCACTGGGTTCTCTTAAAATAAATGAAACTTTTAGATAAAAATTTTAGATATTTTTTCTGTTTTTATCTGTGTTTAAAAAAATGATAGTCCTTCTTGAAAACAAAATAGTTTATGGGGTATTGCTGAGTTCGCATTTTCATTATCCAGATTTTACTAGCAACAACTGATATTCTTGTAAAATTATAAGTATGCTTGCAATTCTTTGTATTAGTTATTTAACTAAAGCTGTGTATTAATGTAAATTTAAATACTTTTGTGGTAATTAAATAATTAGTAAAGTCTGGTTAATTTGATTTAAAAAGTATTATATTCTCAATGTCTGTTTTAAAGAAAAATGGTCGGTGAACTTTCATAGTTAGGTAATGGAGACCATGAATTTAACTTTATAGTCTTCATCATTATGGGAAATGGAATTTATATTAAAATAAATGTTTCTTATACTGACTTTGTAAAAGCATATTTATAAAATTATATAAATATATATTTCTCTGTTTAGGCATACTCAAGGCAAAAATATTCTCGTAGTGAATCAGATACTTCAAAAAAGATTGAAAAGCACAAGAAAAGTAAAAAGTATGTATTCTTTATTTTGACTGTAACTTATGTACTATTTAGGTAATTATTTTGATTATACTTATCCTGTTTGTTACATTCTATAAAAAGTAATGCCTTGCCTTGAATTTTATTTATAACCAAATTAACACCAAATACAAATTTATTATATCCTAATAGAGAAAGAACGATTTCATTCTAATATTGTGAAAATGATGTATTTTAATAAATTTTAGCCTAAATTCTTGATAAAAACATTAAATTGCAACAGAATATTAACAGATTATTATGTTCTAGACCAGTGATGCAGAAATTTTTTTCGACCGCAACCCACCTTCTTTAAATAAGAAACCACTCAACCCCCAATGAAAATATTTTTGTAGAAACACAATTTTATAAAAAAAATCATGAAAATGTTAACAAAAAAATAAAATGAAATAAAATAAATAAAGGAAAAAATAGAGAAAACTATACATTTTGGGGATATTTTTATTTTGCATAAGAAGAATAAAAACTAGTCTTGCTTTCCATCTGCATTTGCTTTTTGTAAAACTATTTGACATCTTATATAAACAATATTACAACATTTTTTACCATATAAAAAAATATAAAATAAAAATATGATAAGTATAGAAAATAATTACAGAAAATTATTAACAAAAGTTCAATTTTTTTGTAGCAAAAATTAGTAATCTTTTAATAATTATCAAATTGTTTTATCATTTAGATGATATGCTTGACCCAAAGATAATTTTTGTGTTGTTGGGTCAAAAACATAACAGTTACTCTGTGTTTAACTAAGTTTATAACACCAATGGTTTGATCAACATCAGTAATTTTTACATAATTAAAATAAAATATTTTCTGAGCTCTGTGTTAACTATTTATTATTTTTACTAAAAAAATTTTTAATTTCAGTTTTTAAAGACTTTTATTTTTTGTTGTAGATCTAGTAAATATCAATTGGAATCAAGCTCTGATAATGATGGTGGTTATGATTCAAGAAAGGTAAAGAATAATTTTTTCTCAATACAGATTCTTTCTGCAGTTAAATTGGTTGTATGTTAGTCAAATTAAAAAAAATAGCTGTGGAAAATGAAAGTAAACTTACAAATAAAAGTGTTTTTACCATTATAAATTTATCTGTTGTTAATGATTAGTATTCAACAAAACATGCTATTCATATACTGGTGAATTCAGTGTATTTGGGTTAAAATGTAAATAATAAAAAAATTGTTTATTTTATTTATTTTTTATTAATTTTGAGTTAACATTATGAGACCTCAAGATGGAGTATGTAGATATTGCTTAATGCTTTAAGGAGTGATTAACATTTAGAGAAATCTCCAAAGATTTGGAAAGAGTTAGTTTTCAGTATAATATTACTGTACAGTGTATGGATATACTTCAGATGCAGTCATTATGGCTAGTTTGGTATGACTTGTTACTGTTAGTGTCTATATGAATATATTTAATGAACTGAAACTGACAGTAACATTATTTTCCATACTCTCTATTTGTACCAGAATTTTGTTTGATGTAAATATACCTGTATTAAATCATGTTTGGTACGAAATACAGTAGAGCCCCGATTATCCGCGTGTGCGAGTGCAGCGAAAAAACAATTTTAGTTGCAAACCTCAAAAAAACAATTTTAATTTTTAACCCATGCCAACTTACAAGGGAAATACAATAGACCCTGTACGGAGGTGTACGATGTTTAAGAAAATAAGCACAGTGGACTGTAAATAATATAACATAAATTTAATGGCGAGGCATTGTTTGCCATAGTAAACACCGCTTGTTGCAGGAGCTCCGTGCTAGACAGATACAAAGTTCGTTCTGATGCATTCTTGCAGCTAGAGGGCGAACATAGACAAATGGGTGGAGACGTTACGACAAACTTTACGTAACAGACCCTGCAGTGCGAATGTCGAAAATGAACGTTGAAGGTGAGAATGTCGACGAAGAGAACATAGAAGAGTGGCTGGAATGCGACGCAAGTGAGTCGGGGTTTAAACGACTGACTGGCATAGAGATAACGAACAAAGCAATGGGAGTAAACGAGAATGAAGAACAAAATTAAAGTGAAGACGAGGCGCCTACGCGGATGACACACGAAACTACTTTGCAGCACGTAGACGGATTGCTTCAATATTTAGAGTAACAAGACGACGATGCACATCTGGCAGAAAAAAATCATGTTAAGGAAAGTACAATTTAGAATAAAGAAAAGGGGTTTTCAAAGCAAGAAGCAAAAACGAGTGACTGATTTTTTTAAAAAGGTGTAACTGAACGCTTTTTATACATACAGTATGTATGTATTGATTTTGTTTACCGTTCTTTATATTAGTGATTTAGACATAGAGCAAATGTGTCCGCTGTACTGTACATATGTAAGTATTTTAAAAGTTTATTATGTTTTTGTACAATAAAACATAGTTTTTATGTTGAATTTTTTTTCGTGTTTGCAACTCATTTTTAGACATTTTCGGGTTATCCGCGGTGCCCTTGACACCCAATTCCGCGGATAATCGGGGCTCTACTGTAGTTGAAAACATTAAAGGTACGATTTTGAGAAGTACAGCATCTATTGCATTTTTTCTTAAGTAAATAAAACACATAAACGGTAGCATTTTAAAGGAGGCTAGTGGAAAAAAGTTTTAATGTGTGATTTTTCATTTAGAAAATGTTCACCTTTCAGATGACAGTCTTTCAGCCCTTTAAATTATGTTTATAGTTCTTTTTCATGTATTATACTTGGTTTTTCTCCTGATTAAGATAATAAAATATCATAATTTTCCTCCAGGAAAACAAATCATCATCTAAACACAAAAAGAAATCCTCTAAAGAAAAATATGATAGTAAAAAGAATGTAGAAAAATCTAGTAGAAGTGAATATGTGGATGATGATAGAGGAGAAAGATATAGATCTAAGGACAAAAGGTATAAAAATGATATTCCTACTGAAGAGGAATCATATAATTCTAAAAGTTCAAGAAGGAGAAGTCTGAGTCAAGAAAGACAAAAGTAAGTTAAATTCAGTTCTGCTATTGATTTTTTTTTTAAAATTACGTCCGCCATTGTCTTCATATAAAGAAAAAATCCTTCTCTGTTGTATTGGACTGTAAGACATAAGGCGTCTTGCAGTCCAATACAACAGAGAGGTGGCTCCAAAGGGGGAGAACTCCAAAGTCATCACAAGACTGAATGATTGAATAAATTATATATATATATATTTTTTCTTTATTAAGTTTTAGTTATAATCTTCCATTTTGAATAAATATAACTGTAAATTTATTGTTTGAATGTTTAGGTATTTTAGCTTTATAGGACTTCAAATTACTTTCTTTCAAAACTTTTAAACACTTCCCACTAATTTCATTTATCATAAGTTATTTTGTTGAATATTTTTCATAAAATCATCAACCTTATTTTTTGTTTCTTTCTACTGTCTTAATTTGTATGGTATGAGTTAGGCATTGAAAGAATGGATATACATGTAAAAGCACTGAAATCAGAAAAAAAAAATTAATTGAACTACTATTTTTATTTCACCACATATTTATTGTTTTCATATATAAATACACTATATAAATATATAATATAATTGCTGTATTAAATAAATATGGATTTTTTTTCTTTGTTTTAGATATGGAAAATGGGCTGAAACATCTGACTGGAAAAAGGTATTGTTTTATCTATTGTACATTTTTAAACTCTTGAATGTTTTAAATGTTAGGTTAAAATCTCTTTCTTTTTTTTTTTTTTTTGGGGGGGGGGGGGGGGTGGATACTGAAATGTATAAAATATATGGAGAATTTTTAACCTTTCCTCTGGCTTTCTGCTAACTGAAATTTTGCAAACAGGAAAAATAGGATTCACTAAGAAAAGGGACCTTTGACCTACAGTTATTCAATACACTTTTAATAAGCTAGTCCTGTTTCTGGAAAATTGATATTCCCATGACAGACACATTTATTGCTTTATATTAAGAAACAAATTAGCTGTACATGGCAAAAAATATAAAGAAATTTTTATCTAAAAGCTATAAGAGAAAAAAAATTGAGTTTTGTCCTTCAGAATAATTCTAAAGTGAATAAAAATAATGTTCCAACATAATTTAATTGAATTATTTTTAACTGTCCTGTAGTGATAGAATTCAAATATTACTCTTGACCATTATGAAAATAATGTTTGCTTAAATCATTGCTTATTGGGATCTTTAATTGTATTGTTAGTGAATTGTTTTCCAGTTATTATATGTTTAGTATTATACCTCCTTCCTCTATTCACTTTTTCATTAAATAAATTTTCTGATTCTTAAGCATGCCCAAGACCATATATTCTTCTCTGTAAGAGGACAAAATCAAAACAGTAACAGCTCTGTTACAATTAGTGATTCTATCAAACTTTCTTTTAGGTACATTATATTCTTAATGTTGTGTATATTTATAGTAGCTTGTTGTTTTTCCTATCTTAATTTGCTAAGTCCTCACCTGCTTTGCTGCCCTCTATATATAAATTTCATATCAATTGTACTCAAGATTTTTAAGACATTTCATTGTCTTTTTTTAGCAGTTTTTTTAATATCACTTTACTTGCTGACTGCACACAAACCATGTTGTTTTTCTCTCTTTGAATTCTTTTTTTTTTTTAAATTGTCTGTAATGAGTTTCTCAATTTTTATTTTTTGATTTGATAGTTATGTAATTTTCATATTTTGCTCCAACGGTATTGATTCAGGTTTGCAATCATGCATGACAAATTGTTCTAAGATACTCATTAAATAAACTGATTTATAAATTTCAGTTGAATCTCCATTCTAATATATAATATTTATCTATTCCTAAATCTAGCATTTTAAAATTTTTACACCTGTTACTCATAAGTTTTTAAATTTCTAACTGTTTTCCTTTTTCATTGATCATTGACCAAAAAAAATGTTAATTTTCATGTCATCTAATCTAAGGATACAAATGTATTTAGCTTTCATAAAGCTTTCTTTTAAAATCAAGCCATAACTTTTTTTCATTTCAGTAGCAACATTTTTTAATATATACCATTAGTTGTTCAACTTCAATAACAAGTGCTGTGGCTTATAAACATTTTTGTTATCATCTGATCAGATATATCTATATCACACTGGTTTTGCTGTATCCTATTTTCTTTAAAATTTTTGTATACTTTGCAATGGAACTTTTTTCATTGCTTAAGTTTAAAAAATTTTGTGCATAGCGTGTACATGCTGACATCGATTTCTGTACTGATACATAATATAATGTTTTTTTGCATGCTGAAAAGGGGATTTTACAAATAAATATGTCAAGCCCCATTGCAGATTTGTTAATTTTCTGTACCTTGAGATAGTGAACCTTAGGTACTTTAGATACATTATAAGTTCGTGCCTTTTTTAAATACGAAGTTTCTATTGCTTTTTTGTTCCTCAGCAATCACTGTTATAGTTTGAATCACAGTTGTAATTTGTTATTTCCACTTGTGATTTTGCAAACCTATTTATTGCAAAATTTGAAGTTTTCAACTTGAGATGGACCATTCACTACAGTGTTATAAATTTTACAGGACAGATCAAGTAGAACAGAAAAGGAATACACTGAAAATCATTATAAAAGCAGTAGGCAGGATAGAACAGACCTGCCATCTGATAAATATAGAAGAAGTAAAAATCAGAATGATTTTGATAAAGAATCTAATAGAAATTCTCCTAGTATGAGTTCAACAAGTGAAAGAGACAGATTTTCATCAAGCAGAAATAAAAGGCCTCGACACTATGTAGACTTAGATGATCCAAACAGAATGGACAGAGAAACAACAGATAAGGAAGTTGAAAATTTAGATACAGTACCTTCAAACATAGGGAAAGATTCTCAAAAAAGTGCTGATGCAGAGCCATTATCCAAACGAGCAAAAATTGGAAATATCAACATGAGAACTGGTGGTGCTTATATTCCACCAGGAAAATTGAAATTGATGCAGCAAAAAATTAAAGACAAAAGCAGGTAATTGTTTAATTTAGTACCATTTTCTATTAGATATGCATACTTATAACTATTTTTAATGACATTCTCTAGATGTCAATTTATGTTTTATGTTCTAGTGAATGATTAGAAATTTTTAAAAAAAATGCTTTTTCTTACAGAATCAATGGTATTTTTTTAAATATTTGATAAACAGCTGTATAAAAGACATGAGAAAAATTAAAAAGTATAAAATTGAAAATTTAGGAAAGCTTAAGAGAAAATTATATTACAGCTAACAATTATAGATTGCCTTACTTATAATTAAGGCTACTTATTCATTTTAACTGACTAGTAGATGGTAATTAAATGATAATAGATGATAATTAAATGGTAGTTAATACTAGTGGAACATAATTATCACAATTTGGATATGGTATCTAACAGTTCTGTTATAAATATGATTAATGATTTCTTTAATTTCTGGTAGATAAGCTGCAGCTCTTACAAATTTGAAAATGAAAATTTATTTTTCCTGTGTATGTATATGAATTTATCATCAAATTTTATCTCTCAAATATTAAATAGTCACAGGAATTAAAAGTCAGTTTTCTCATAAATCAAACCAAAGATAAATGTTGCATTTAGTTTCTATATGATTTTATGGATTAGAAACATCTGTTGTCATGGGTGCCTCTGCACGCCTACAGTTTATCTTTAATACTCAGACAAATTACTATACCCAGGGCTTTTTTTTCTGTGGTACGCGGGGATTCTCCACCTTATTTTAGAAGTATTATTTTGGCTTAGCTTAACCGATATTTTAAGAAACTTACAAATAAATTGTTAATATATAACAAAAGTTTTTTTTTTAATTGCAAATTTTTTATTTCCCTGTGATGTGAGGTGTGAAAACACGGTACTAAAAATATGTACCTTTATTTGAAAAAATGCAGTTATACCCACCTATTTTTTTAGAAAAAAAGCACTGACTACACCTATGTTGTTATACAAACAATGTATTGTTGACAAATATGCTCATGTCTGCTATATAATAGTATGCTTTGTTGTGATATATGTACAAACACTCTGTATGGATTTTTTTTGGGGGGGGAGGGGGGGCTTGCTTTGCCGATTATACTGTAAGGTGATGAGTAATTTTTCAATAGTGTTTAAAACATTTTGGTTTTAGTTTCATGTACATTAAAAAACTCATTATATACAGTCAAACCTCCATATATCGAAGTAGCAAAATGCCGGGAAAAAATTCGATATATAGAAATTTCGATATATAGAATTGATCTTAGTTTTATCATAATTCTCCTAAACATTAAAATTAAAGCTAATTTTCGTATACGAAACTCCATTTCTAATTTATATGTGAATCACATTAAATGAAACTTAATAACTAAAAAATAAATTAATGTGAAAGATTTATTGAGCACTATATACCTTTAAAAAAAACAATAGTCCAGTTAGTGGTTACAGTGATCACAGTTACATTCTTTAAAAAAAACTACGAATATGTTGCTGAACAGCCAGTTTTGCGGAAAGTTCATCAAAGAAATGCTCCCCTTTGAAGTCGACAAAGTATTGTTTCAAATGCCAAAAATTGGGAGATTTTATTTTAAAGTGGAATAAAATCTCCCAATATGTCATGAAAAAAATTTCGATATATAGAAGCAGTTTTTCTATGTAATGAACCTGGAGATTTGCTAAGAGTTCGATATATAGAATATTTCGATATATGGAGGTTCGACTGTATATATATATGTGTGTATATATATATTTATATATAAACATATACATATATATATAACTTTATTTCTTTTTATTTGTATTATCTTATTAAAGTGAAGAGTATCAACGAATAGCATGGGAAGCCTTGAAAAAGAGTATCGTTGGAATGACCAACAAAGTAAATAGTTCAAACATAACTGATATCATACCTGAGCTCATCAAAGAAAATATTATCAGAGGAAGGTGAGTTCAATTTTCTTTTTGCAATATTTTGTTTACTTAAAAGCTAGTCTATGGTGCTTCTTACTCTAAATTTATTATTATTCCTGCCAATTTTGTGTCTAGATATTTGAATTTAGTTCAAAAATATTTATTCTAGTTGGTAATTGTTCTGATTAGTAGTACTTCAATGTTTTTACATATATTATTTATTTTGTGTTATTATAAATACCAAAGAAAATTGCAGTTACACTAAATCTGCATGTTAATGGTTTACTGTATGAAACTGTTGATTTAGGTAATTGCTGTTATTTGGGGAGGGGGACATTTTTAAAACACTCTTTGGTGATTCATTTATTTATTTGATATTTTATTCTCTCTGTATGACTTTTCAAAAAGTGTTGTTTTACTATAGCATTGTGTTCTTTTCAAGTTATTTTATAAATTCAATCAGATCTTTTATTATTTTCAATTGAAATTTTGTTTCAAATAGGCCAAGTGTTCTCACTATGTTATTGATACTCTTTTTTTCTTAGAGACTTATATATTCAAATTAGAAAATACATTTGAAGTTTGATAATTATCATCTTAATTTTTGGTATGTTAGAATTATCTGTTGGTCTAAAATTAGTTTTTAATCCTAATATGGATAAAGTCTCAAGTGTGTGTGTGTTTTGCTATCAGGAATTGAAAATTTTCTCAAATGTGTATATAAATTATTTTTCTTTTATTTATTTATTTATTTATTTTTAATGATCTTCTTTTTCTTCAGAGGTGTTTTAGCTAGAGCCATTATGCAAGCCCAAGGAGCATCTCCTACTTTTACTCGAGTATATGCAGCACTTGTAGCAGTTATAAACACAAAGGTATGTGTTAATCAAACATCATAAATATGAGACATATTTGCATAAAAAATTGCGATTATGATTAAGTTTTTGTATTCTAGAAACTGAAACATTTCTGCATTGCTCAATATTTTATTTAAAATTTTCAGTTACAAAGTTGACTTAAGAAACATTTTTGTCAGTATTCTTTGCTGTGACACCATGTAATATATCATTCAACAGAACTCAGCATTCCTTTATTGTATCAGAGGCAATATAAAAAGTTGTTTATTTAGAAAACTATACTAACTGAACTCCTTAATAGACTTATTGGACTTTGAAGCTATGGAATCTGTTTTTCTTGTTTCAAATCTACTTTCTAAACATATTTATATGTAGTGTTTTTTTTTTTTTTTTTTTTTCTGGGGGTACATAGGGATAGAGTATTCCCACCTTTCTTTTAAAGTATTATTTTGGCTTAACTTAACCAAAATTTTAAGAAACTTACGAATCAATTGTTTAATATATAACAAAAAGTTGTTTTTTTTAATTGCGAGTTTTTTGTTCCTCTGTGATGTTCCTCTAACACAGGGCTGTCAAACTCAAAGGCTACCTTGAGCCAAACAAACAAGGTTTAACTATAGGTGGGCCGCAAAAAAAATCAATATTAATATAAACGTAGGTTTATTTACCTAATTACAGTATATTCAACATAAATATATGCATTTTGTTTAATAATAGCAAAAAAGAGTATCATTAAAAAAACATTTAGCGAATTCTTCCTATCTTATTATAATTCTGCATCGGTTATTTTATTATATATTATTGTGTGCCAATATATTGGCCGGGCCGCAAAAATGTTCGTTGCGGGCCGCGAGTTTGACACCCCTGCTCTAACACATCTGTACCAAAACACCATACTAAGAATATGCACCTTTATTTGAGAAAACCCAGTATACCCACCTTTAGAAAAAAAAATAAAAAAGCCCTGTCTATATGTAACTATATACTGATGTAAAATAATTTGTTTACCATAATTGAGAATGTTTTAAAGATTTAAGAACCAAATTGAATGAACTGATAAATATGAGATGAAATGCTTGGCAGTTTTAATTCATCATGTACAAAATGTACAAATTTGAATGAAATTGAAATGAACACTCTTATCGAAATTTGTAATATGTGTTATTGGGATTAAATGCAAGTATCAAAAATGAAAAACTCTTATTAGAGTAAACTTTGCTGAAGCATTTAGCAAAAATTAATTTATTGTAGAACTTTGAAAGAAGAAATTATCCATAAAGATTGTTAAATTGTCTTGTGAATAGAAAGAAAACATTAGATAAAAGTGGGAAAAGTGATTCTATATAGAATTTGGTCAAACTGCAATATAATTTAAAATATAAATACACTGCTGGCCACTGTAAATGCAACACCCTGAAGGAAACATGCAAATAACATGAAATTTACAACATGCATTAGTGGAGGTGAGATATGCAAATAATTAGAATTTCAGCGCAGACGCACATCACGCGTGCCTGTGGCGCCACTTCAAAGCGCTATTTAAGGCTTGGAGATTTTGACGGTTCATAATCCTGACAGTTTTAAAATTTTAATATTCACGTTTATCATAAAGACAGTACGTTACTAGATAGAGATTAACATTTAAACACAAGTCCAAAAATGCCAAATTGCCTTCGCAATCTTTTTCAGTCTCCACCAATTTAAGATTTTCATGGTAAAAATTAATATCTTTTGCAGTTATGTTTTCATTAAAACATATTAGTATATCGTCAACATATCTGAAAAACATTAGTTCATTTAGAATCATAACTCCTCTTTCGTACATGTGGAGGTAAATATCTGCCAATGCTGACGAGCATCCTCCACCCATCGGTATACCATGTGCTTGTTTAAAGAAGTTACTACCATTATATAGTATAGTTTCATTTAGGACTAGGTCTAGTAGCGCTCGATATTTATTTTCAGTTATATAAGACTTTAAATCATATTGTTCATATAACCCGAGTATAATTCCATAGAGATCTTGTAGGTTGATGGAGTTGAATATATCCGTAAAATCGTAGCTTTTTTAAGTTAGTTATATCACCTTTACCTTTTATCTGTTTTACTATTTCTAAGCTATTATTTATGAAATAGCCCCCTTCTTTACTTATTTTTTTATACGATTTTAAGTATACCCAAAAGTTTATTATTAGCAAGAGTTAAGTATGTATTGCAGCCCACAGTTACAGTTCTAAATTTAACCGGTGACTTATGAAATTTTGAGATTAAGACTAAATAGGGAAACTTTAGATTTTTAATTTCATAGCCTGCACGGCGATATAATGCTTTAATACGATTTTGTATTTTACACGTCATAGAATCTAACTTTTTATAAACAGTATTATCATTGTAGCACTGTATTAATTTGTCACAGTAAAATTTTTTGCATATAAATACATAATTAGCTGATACTTTATCAACATAAGTTATAGCAAATTGATCTTGTATTGCAGTGATAGACAGTTTTAACATTTTTAAGTTTACATGATTATCATTTGGCTTAGTTCTTAGATAAACATTTTTAAAATCTCTTAAATATTGAAATTTCCACTGTTCATATGTACTTACTGGTATACTATGCATTATTGCAGTTTTATATATAAAATCTTCTAGATTATGTTTGAAAATTTGGAAGACGTTCTTTTTATAACCTATGCGATAGCCAGTACCATAATTCATTAAATTAGTCAAAGCCGTATTTTCTGTTATTTGAGTGTTACCTGTGATAATGTGGCTGTAGTGTTCATTGTAACCTGTCATATTATGTTTACAATTACAATTACCAGGAGAAGCATCAACTACATTTTTTGAAATATTATTATTTGAAATATTATTAAAAATTTTCAAAATCGTCCATTACCAGTGGAGTGCAATTTCTTGAATTACTTTCCTTTTTTTAATCAATTCTTTTCAAAAAGCATCCATATCATGTGCTAACTCACCCAGTGGTGCATTGGAAATTTCAAATCCTCCAACCCAAATGATGCAATTTTTTTATTATAAATTAAATTAATTTATTTGTTCATAATGTGTTCTTTGATTACAAACCTTTTTATTTTGTTTCACAGTTTCCTGAAATAGGGGAGCTTATTCTTAAAAGATTGATCATTCAATATAAAAGAGGGTTTCGTCGAAATGATAAGACAGTGTGTATGACAGCTACACGTTTTCTTGCCCATCTCTTGAATCAAGAAGTGGTAAGTAAAACTTGTAAAAAGATGTTATTTTTAATATAAAAAATTTATTTGATATGAATCCTTTAATGAGGAAATATGTATATAATGCTTACATGTGTTTAAATATTTAGTCAGCTTCTCTCTAAATTAATTTCAAGATTTTTTTTGTTTATCAGCTTACACTGTATTTAGTATAGGAAAGAAGTTAGCACTGTTTATTGTCAAATTTATAGGTTACTTGTAGCTTATTCTATTTTTTTTAAAACTATTTCTCTGTATTTTTTATGATGTGTTCTAAGTTTATGTGCTACTTAATTTTATTAAGTAACAACTTGCTCATTCAAATTACTTAAAAGTTGCTTAAAGTATGAAGCTATCCATCATAGTTAATGTTCAAACTGTTAGAATTCACAATGAGAGAAGGAAGACTGTTGAAATTTGTATAATGGAACCTTTGTGACACAAAGTTTGTATCTAGAATCACTGTTTATTGCATTACTTCTTTGTGTTTCTAAAACACATTTTATTTTATATGTATGGTATGAAACTTAGATGCATTTATGATTTTTAATTCTTCTATTTAAAAATAACTGACATTGATGACTTATCTTCCCATAAGGCACATGAAGTTCTCATTCTTGAAATTGTTACTCATCTGCTGGAAAATCCTACTGAAGACTCAGTTGAAATAGCAATTGCTACACTGAAGGAATGTGGCAAAAAATTGACTCAACTTACTGCTAGAGGAATGAGAGGTATATTTGACAATATAATTTTGTAGTATTTGTTATGGTAAAGAAATGTTAATTCTGGTAGAAAATGGTAACACAAGGATTTGTGCTAAATTTTTACTTATACATCCTGATACCAATTTTTCTCCCTTTCATGACTCATTTTAGGCATTTAATACTTACAATGGGGTACTTAAAACAGAGCCTTAGTTTATTAAGCGATATATATTTTTTAACTTCACACAGTTTTAAAAGATCTTTGGACTTCTTTCCATATATTTCTCACATTTGTTACCATGTGTTTGAAGTCTCTATACCCTCTTTTGTCAGTATTTTAGGCTGGCCAAAAATTCCTGTTGACCTTCATTCCTTTTTATGTGGATGTCAACCATGATACATAATACAGTGGAACCTCAATCGAATGTTCCCATAATCATCATTTTCCCATGCATGTTGTTTGCTTTATCCAGTCCAAATGATAATATTGCTTTGTTCCCACATCTATCATTCAGTGCAATCGGTCCCTTGAGAAATAATATATTGAGGTTTCACTGTATTGAGAAAAAAAAATTCTTTTTAGCTTTGAAACCTGGAATTTTGTATTAACAATTTTCAAATGTCCAAATACTAGTTTAATGTGCTGCAAAATGAGTGGTATACTGAATATGAAGTTATTGTTGATCTATTTATTAGTGATACTATGAATATGCTAGAATTTCAATTGTTATTATAGCATGTTATATAAAAGTTAATTTAAAAAATTTTTTGGATACATTCCATAAAAACTGAACTTTTTCACTGAAGATTTCTAATGTGAGTTTGCAGTGTATTAAGAAATAATCATTTTGATTTATCTGTTGAAGATGTGACCTTAAATTTCAAGCATATACTTTTGGTAGGTTTGTTGGTTGGTAGGTATGGAGTGCTTTGTTCATTTTTTGAGTCACAAGGCCTTACCTGAGCCTACTAATTAAAGCTGATTATGAACAGCTATAAACATCCATGCATACCTTGGGATTCAAACCTGTAGACTCTTGAGACTAGATAGTCCATTGTATATATCTTTTGTAGTTATTTTATTTCTGTTATTTGTGCTGTAGTATTAATACTAAGATGTATTTTTTAGCAATAACTCAGAGAGTTCGAGAAGTTCTTCAAGAAGGACATGTAGATCAACGTGTTCGCTACATGATTGAAGTGTTTTTTGCTGTACAAAAGGATGGCTATAAGGTAGTTATATACATATTTTTAATTTTACAATCTTTCTTTTTTTTTCTATGTAATTATGTAATGCATGTCTGTAATGCATGTTATGTAATGGGTGTCTTATCACAGTACACCCTCTAAAGTCTTTAAGTACCCATCTTTATGCCCTAAATTTTCATTTTCAATTAATAGAAGTTACTGAAAAGTTCTACCAAAAATACCATTTGAAGGATTCATTTTTCTTTTTCCCTCTCAGTTATATTACAAATGCTTAGAGGGGGGAAAAAATTCTACTAAGGTTAAAGTTTGATAGAATTGTTCATTCCTGAAGGATTTCTCACGGTAGATTTCTAGCTTTATCAAGACAAGAAAAACTTACCTCTCTCAGAGGTGGCATCTGACAACCACCCTATATATTCTCTAGAAGGAACTGTTATTTTATAAAATTCTCAATTGAAGAATAACCCTCAAATAATTGTAAATTAAAATGTGAGATGCTTAGTAAGACAATTAGCTGTAGAAGCTAAAAGCCCCATGTTATTTTATAAAAAATGTTTATCATACTTTTGTATATGCACTGAATTATGCTTAAAAAAATAAAATAAAATTCTATGTCGATACCTTGAAGCACATTAAATATTATAGTGAATTTGTTATGGGTGTTTGCACGGGTTATAATCTAATATTGTTTAAATAATTATTTTAAAACATCACTTTTTATTTAATACTATGGAAAAAAAATTTAGAATTCTACTTTATGTCATGTTACATTAGTACTGAATAGTTTTTGCTAGCCATTTTAACCATTTAAATTCTTCTGTTTCTATGCTTTGAGCTATGTACTAGAAATAATATATATTTTCAAAACCTTTGTCTCCATGTTAATTTGTTAAGCTATAAAAAAAAACTAAATAGGACCACAGTGGAATTGTAATCTACATTTTTATGAAGAACTAGTTGTACCCGGCCACACGTTGCTGTGGCTTAGTCTGGTTAAATGGAAAAGAAAGAAAAGAGAAAGAACACATTTCTAATATGTTTAATTTTACAATGCTTGTGGGTATACAATATTTTTTGTTGTTCCATTGTCTGTGCAGATATATTGAAATTGTTTGGTTTGCCAACTCTGGAACATGCAATATGTAATTGTCCATGCAAGAAGCAATCCTTGTCTAGATCTAAACCACACAATTCTAAGATTGGCCCTGAGCTTTGTTGATGGTGATTGCAAATGCCAATCAAATTGGGAATTGCAATCTCTTAAATTGAAATGGCATATCCATTGGAATCATAGGAATGCGAGGAATGAGGACATCTTCACCTTTCAATGGTCCTGTCAAGATTGTTGCTTCTACAACATTGCTCAGTATCTTTTTACTGCAAGCCCCGTGCTGTTGCAAAGCTTTTGGCTGGTTGATATTTAGCAACATGATAATTGGCATGCTGATTTTCAATTGGAGCACATGTGGTGGCATCCCTGGCAGATCGAGTAAATTCGAAAATTCTATTGGATAATGAACCGCTTCTTCTGCTTCCACAACAGTGTCGAGGGACTGAATGTGACTGCCTCACTTTGAATGTTAGACTTAATAATATTGTTAAGTTCATAGACGTCTTTGTTCTTGGCAATAAGCTTTTACATTCAATAGATGGCGCTTCCATTGCCGTAAAATATTTAGTATGGTGTGTATTGGTTTTACGTCCAACAGATGGCACTGTTTTTCAAAAAACGCATCTCTTTACCTGTCACAGGTGTGACATCTATATAATAGGTATATAAAAACACGCACCTATTCGAATGCAATGTTGTTTCAAAATTTCAAATAAATTGACAGACTACTTTTCGAGTTTTGCAAGCACAAGCACAGGCTGAATTTTTATATATAAAGATTTTCTAAAATTTTAATTGGTTTATCAAATTTTTAACTGTCTTTTAGGCCCTCAGTCAATTATCTATTTTTGTCTATGTGTGATTTTTCCAACTCTTTATTTTTATTATTCACCAAATTTCTTATATAAAAACAGAATTGGGTATGTGTAGTAATTATTCTGGTTGCAATATAATGTCTAAAACTTGCTTTCATAAATATTGTTTAGTCAATGTAAATTAAAAGGAGAATGAAGATAATATAAGCAGTTATGTTTTGTGTGGGTTAGAGAGAGATAGTGCCATGCAAGATTTCTTCTTTTTATACTGTGGAAGGATAAATTTCAGGCTTTTGCAATTATCATTTGTCATATTCAGACTATGAATATAAATTTCAAAGAATTTTTATGCCTATTATGGTCAGATTTTAGTGTATAGCTAGTAGTTATGTTCATTTGTAAAAGTTATGTCTTATTTCTTAGGATTTTGAAGTAGTTCCTGAAGAACTTGATTTAGTTTTAGAAGAGGACAAATATACTCATCTGATAAATCTTGATGATGCTATTGAAGCACAAGAAATGTTAAGTAAGTATAGTATAATTTATTTTAATTTGTAAAAAGGTGGCAATGCATTTGTCTTATAACAAAGGCCATCCTCATTTTAATAGCCAGATATAAATCTCTCTAGAATGTTGATAATGCTTGAGTTATTGCTTCTTTTATTACTTTTATAACTTAAATCTTTGGATTTTTAAAACCACAGAACACTAGCTATTTTGACTAAGCTAGAAACACAGTTATATATGTTATTGAATCTGATGCTGTTATTAATTTTTTTTATGTACCTCAAGTTGTAATATAAAAATGTTATTTAAAAAATGTCCCCTGGCTTACTGATGAAATATAGAATCTATTTTGGGAAAGATAGACTGTAGTGTAATATTTGAGAATCAATGCAACGTAAAAGATGGCATACCACATGGTCCTTCCCTCATCAGAGTGATTGGCTGATGTGATAGTCAAAACCCAAGGACATGAAGAAGATAGTTGAGAGCAGAGTGTGTGGTTGAAGGTCTGGCAAGATGAATTAGGATCGTCCACCTCTGGCTTTGATTTTATGTTTCATTGTTGTTGTTTTGTGTGTGCGTTGTTAAGAGGTGACTCATTTTTGTATACCTCACTGTCCCTGTGTCATAAAACAAACCTCGATGCAGTAGGCATGACATTAGACTTTAATTTTTTTTTCCTTATTGTATATTGCTAATATTAATTAAAATATTTATGCATTGATAATGTATTGTTATGAGTGGGAGTTTATTTTTGCTACTGTCCTTTCTGCCAGACTTATTAGAATCTGGAATGAAGGTTTTTTTCATTCACGAAAATTTTATTTATCTTCCAGACTTGCATCAAACTACTAAAATTTTGAATACGATGGGAAACTGTCAACCTGTTCAGCATAAACATTAAAAATGTATTTGTTTATTTACAGATATTTTCAAGTTTGATCCAGATTATATAGAAAATGAAGAGAAATACAAATCTGTTGTGAAAGGTGAGTCACATTTTTAATTTGATTTCTTGTAACTAACACACACACACACACACATATATATATATATATATATCAGTTGATTTCTTAGATGTCAGAGGCATAGTAACATTATATAAAATTTTCTGATATAAGACAAGTTATAAGCTTCAGTAATGTCTAATTTATTTTAATCTGCTTTCTTGATAAGGGAAGCTTAAATTATACCTTTAAATGGTATAAATATACAATTCAGTCATTATTTAGGGATCAAACTAGTTATTTAATGTGTTAATTCTTTTTTCACCTAGCCTTATTAATTCTGCGTAATATTTTTTATATGACTGATTTATGTATAAAATAAAATTTATCATTTTCTAAATTCACAAAAACACTTTAAATCTCCTAAATTTTTATGAAACATTTATTCAGCATGTTTTGTGAAGTAAGAATCCTAACCTTTTCTAATTTGTTTATAATCCCTCATGATACAAAAACTGTGTATCACTAAACAAAAATATATGATCACCTACTGGTTATTAAAATGATGCCTCGGCATCATTGTTGAAAAAGCTTTGTAAAAATGAAACCATCCTAAAAATATTTGGATTTTTCAACAATGTAATTGAAAATTATTCCAATATAATATAGACTCTGCTCAAAATCTCCTAAATTATTATTTACCACTAGTGATCACCATATTATTATTTTATTATACTGTTTTATATAAATAAATATGATTTTATTTCTCAGAGATCCTTGGAGATTCTGATCAAGAAGATGAGTCCGAAGCTGAATCAGGTAGTGAAGAAGAAGAGGGAGAGGAGAAAAGTATGTATACTATTTCACACCACTGCAAATATGTTGCTCTAAATATATGCTTTTTTTATGTGGACTTCTTTTTTTAATGAATAATTTCTTAACATGCTGTCGACATCTGAAAAAGTTTCACTACAAATGTGGACCTAATATTGACCATAGGAGATAACTGATCATTAAATTTTAGATAGCGAGTATGAGATTTATTATATTTCACAGTATTATCCATAATAATTCTTCATAAAGGAAGCCTTAAACTAAGTTAGTGTGCACAAATACCACTTCTTTCAAATTAATTCTGTGTGATAAAAATAATTCATAAAGGAGTATTTACTAATACTGATTTTTTTTAAAGTTAAATTAAAGTACTAAACCCTTGTATCCTGCAGGAGCAATGTTCTTGAACCAAATGTGAATAACAATGAAAGCTCATAAAGTTTATATACTTTAAAAATTGAGGATGAATGAGTTAATAAACATTTCATATAAGTAAGAGTAATATTTTTTTCATGAGGACTGGCCTAAATTATCAGTCCCATGCAGTAGGATGTTGTTGTTCGTGTGACAATTTGAATCCATTGATTAGTCCATATTTCTAATAATGTTTACAATTACTTCTCTTCCCCACCCCTTTTTATTGAATCATTTGTTAAGGAATAAGTAAAATGCAATTGCTGTTAAAATGTGAAGCCTGTAAGAAAAAAAGTCTGTTGATAACTGTTGAATAAGTAAGCTATAAAAAATTAATTACAGCTAAAATGTGTGTCAGTGTGTAATAGGCAAATTTACTTTATTTTGCATTGCTTTTTCTATTTTTTTAGAAGTTTTTTTCTCTTTGAAACTTATGTCTTAATACTCAGTTTCTGCTTCATCTGCATACCAATCTTGCTATCATTATCATCCCTATAATCACCAATAAAAGAGAGAAATTTTCTGGTGTTATTAATTGCTAATTGTTTCAGACTTTATTATCAAATAGAATTTGCGATTTTATCTTTAAAGTTGTTGTTATTTTAGTAGTAAACCGTGTTAAGTAGATTGTAAAATATATGTATATTGAATATGAATAGTAATATAATTATGAAATATGTGTATTGTTATGAATTACAATTAAAACAAGTTGAGCATGTTGATGAAATTGTTTCCTTTTTTAGAGGAAGAAAGTCAGCAAATTATAGACATGACAGAGACCAATATTGTTTGCTTGAGAAGAAAGATATACTTAACAATGCAATCTAGTTTAGATTTTGAAGAATGTGCTCATAAATTGTTAAAACTGGAACTGAAGCCTGGCCAAATTGTAAGTTCTTTTCTTTTGTAGTACTTTTGTTTGCATCATTTTCAAATGATAAGCTACAGCATTGGCAGGTGAGAAGGTCAAGAGATCATAAAGATCTAACTAGAATTCCTCATGGATGGAAACTTAGTATTTTCTATGCGTTGTAATGAATTGTTTCAGACTTCTTTTATTTCTGAGAATAGACTTAAAAAAAAGGAGGGGAATGTGTGTATTTCTTGAATTTTAAAAACCTTTTTTTTTTTTTAATTAGGTCTTTTAAACATGTTTAAAACAAAAATGCAGTTTACTGCAACTCACTATCTATTTCATTTTGCTTGTAAACTCTGGAAATGTCTAATTGTATATTCTACATGACAGTAGTTAGAATTTAGAAAAAAAATATTCATTATCTATCTGCCCTAGCTTTGTGAGTAAATAGAATTTGTAGGAAGGTAGTAAGAACAATTTTCACATGAATGCTGCTGTAACATATGCTACTCAGGCAAAAAAAATATATATATATATTTTTTTAATGCTCAACGAGCCACAGCTGTATATATGAATTATAGTAGTTGGATTAATAGTTGGTTGATGCATATTTGTTTACTAGCAGTTTGTTGTGTATTCTTTCAAAACCTGTGACTATAGTATTTAATTTTTAAAAAAGTTAAATAAAATTAGAAAAATTTTTAGGGTTTTTGTAGAAAACCTTTATCAATTTGTGATCATAAAATGTTAAGCAATACTTCAAAGTGTTTATCTCTCTTTCATGTTTGTAAATTTCAAAGAATGTTAATAAAGTTTATTTTAACTGTGAAATAAGGAAAAGGTTCCTTTACCTTTCAACTCAAAATAAACTTGTAGCTGAATGATTGCTGCCAAGTTCTGTGATCAACAGTTTCTCTGGTATTGGAATCAAACCCTTATAAATGCAGTTATAGCAGTAATCTTATACCAAGACTTTCCAGCATATAATAAAAATATTATACCCTTCCCCTCTAGAGCTTGCCATGGCAGATGTGCTCCTTGGACAGCAGATCATTTAACAATACATTGACAAAATCAAATCTATCTTTACCACATTGGACTCTCTGGATCTTGTTTTCTCTGTTCCTCAGCTCCCATTACTGGGAAGCACTTATTTGTCTCCTCTCTTCTCCAAGACATTCATTCTACAGACAGTTTTAGGGCACTCCCACAGCAATTTATTGGACTGCTAGGCATCAGATGTTTGAACAAACACTGATGGGCATAAATTGTAAAAAATAATAATAATACAGTTGGCTCTCTGTTTAACAACTTTCAAGGGACCGTGAAATATCGTCCTTAAGTAGAGATCGCCCTTAAACAGAATTTGTGAAAATATAACATTTCCCATAACGTCGGAGGGGCCGGGACTGGGAAATATCGTCTTTAAATAGAGATTGTCGTTAAGTAGAGCATCATTAAACAGAGAGTCAACTGTATAATCATCCTTTCTCTTTTTTTTCTTTTCTTTTTACACTGTTAGATTCTTCCCCCCCCCCCTGTTTAATATTACCATTTAGTTGACTACTCAAGATTATGAAATTATTTGTGAGTTTATCTTTCTTGGTGAATTTAAAGTTTTTTTTAAAGAGGTAAACTTAAAAGCTAAGTAGATGGGCAGTGAAAAAATAAAGTTCTAGTTATCAAATAGATGATATAACACCATGATAAATTGTCTCCTAGAAAATACAGAGAAATAATAGACTTTTGAGAAGCCTATACTATGGTTAAATGAATTCTATGGATAGAATTTATTTAATAAATATTATATGATTAGATACATAGATGGTTCAGGATGCATACTTGCAACTTAGTGTTAAATTTGTAGGAAAATAAGGGGATTTCTCACTGTTTAAAAATACTTTTGAAGTATCATAAATAACCGGCTAAAAAGATAATTATGTTATTCTTACTGTACTAGTTTACTATTTGTTGCTTTATTATTTCATTGCAGATTTTAATGTTATACATGCAATTCCATATTCTCTGAATTAATTGTTTTTGTTTTGTTTTTTAATCAAAGTTGGAAATGTGCTACATGATTCTTGATTGTTGTGCTCAACAAAGAACATATGAAAAGTTTTTTGGTCTCCTTGCACAGGTATATATATATATTTTACTTCTAAAAATAAATGGGATTCATTTTAAACCTTCATGTAATATATTATGTATTAACCGAAAATTATTCTTGTTTTTAGCGATTTTGCCAGTTGAATAAAGTGTATGTGGAACCTTTCACTGAAATCTTTGAAAATTCTTACAAGACAATTCATCGTCTCGAGACAAATAAGTTGAGGAATGTTGCTAAGTTCTTCGCTCATTTATTATATACTGATGCTATCTCATGGGCTGTAAGTAACTTTAGTGTGTCTTATCAGTTTTATTTGAATATCTAGTCATTCACTTACTTGTATTTGTATTGTTTGTGATACTTGTAATGTAAATATTAATGTGTCATTCACCCTTTGTCAAAAATATGTAGAAATATATATATATATATATATATAAGGAATCTACTGGTCAACACTTTCGGCAATGTATGGGAATAGAAGAATCGGCATTTATGGTTTTCAATAGCTTCTTGGGTTAAATAATGTAGTCTTGGCTGAACAGTATCACGTCAATCAAACAATCAGATTGGTGGGAATAATACGTCTATTTATTGTGCACATTATGGTTATTTAAGTTGTTAATATACAATTTTAACAATTTATGAGAAATATAAAAGACTAGAGGATATTTACAAAGAGCAGAGAGGATGGATTATGGTGACCGTTCAATCCATGATCCAATCTGTAAGTGTGCAGTTCGATACTCACACCTGCACAATGGAAATTTAGTTTCGTTTGACCATGTGATTATCTGTGGTGTAATATACACAGTAACAGCCAGGTGCCAAACAGAAAAATATGAGTAGTTATATAACGGGAAAGACAATATTAAAAATAGAAAATCCATGGAATAGAATTAAAACTAGTGGGGCATTATTATTACATATATATACCTGAATGACATGGTCTAAGAGCTGTGATATTCAGTATGGTAAAATTTATCTTTCTAAGAAAAAATTCAAAATTTCCACTGTGTGAATTTATAGAGCTTTACCAAAATTGGTTGCAAGTGCAGATTTAAAAACATTTTCAGGGGCCTTGTTTATTTTTACTCATATATACAATTCAGATAGTAGTTAAGGCACTATGATAACTTTTGCTGCTATAGTGCCTTAACACTATTAAAAGCTAAACCAGGTTGAGAGAGGACATAAGAAAGAAGTCAAATAAATCATATTACAAACTGCCAACATTTGGATTGCAACTGTGACCACTTAAGGTTATGATACTAATGGCAGTGAGCCTAGGGGGCAAACATCATCTTAATAAAGGCAGAATTCAACCTAAAAGGAAAATAAATAGGAAGGTACAGTGAATGATGACAGACAATATTATTAGTAACAGCTACTCTGACTACCACTATAGCAGTTATATTATGCCTAAACAGTATGGGCTGCAACCCAGTGGCTGTGTATTGAACAGTTTTACTTTATCACTGAACAGACTTGCATTCCAAATATTTATCATAGAAAATATAAAATCATAAAATTGTTGATGGCTCATAAGGAACTATTTACGATGATACTCAGAACTTGGATATTGTATTATGAATCATCCCATTTCAGATTGTCCACTAAAAATTTAAGGCATAGCCAAAGATTCCTGTACATTACCCCCCAAAAAAGGATTTTCTTTTTCTCTTTTCATTGATACCATCATATTTAAAGATACCTTGTAAAGTTATGTACAAAATTATTATACACATAGGTGTGCACCTTAGTATTTTACTTGAAAAAATAGGTTGAGGGAATTAGATACACCATAGGTATGAAATATATTTATTTTAAACTGTTAGATCAGACAATAGAAAGATTAAATTAATATTTTTTCTGCTATGCTTTAACATAGATAATCATTATTCTAAAATTATATAATTAAAGTAAAAGATCAAAATAACATAAAATTGATATATTTTGCATAAAAAATTAATAATTTCATTTTCACTGTTTAGATGTAATGTCATATGTATGCATATCAACACATCATATTGTTCTAATAATTAAAATCTTTAATTTTGCCCATTTTGGAATCTAAGACTATTAAATTAAACAAGGGATATATTCATAGGGAAATTTATTTTAAATTTTTGTTCCAGGTGCTGCATTCACCTTTTGTTTTTATGAATGTCAGTGTGATGAATGTTTTGCAGTATTGATTTTTCATTGAGTCATTGATCAGGACAAAAGGTCTAAGGTTCTTTCAGAAGCCTATTATAAGAGCCAAAAATCAAGATGTACTACAAATTTAAGGAAGTTAGTGATCCTAGTCAGAACCATAGCTGTTCTTCATGTGATATCTTTACAGCAAAAGAGAGACTAAGGTTTTCTTTTGCAATTGTTATTACAGCATTTATGAGCAGGATGTTACTTAATAAAGCTTGTATTTCCTTGACTGCTACCAGGATTTTAAAAAACTCCTTTTTCCAGACTGGGTAAGATGAAATGGAAATAAAAATAATCAAGGATTACCTAAAAACTCACACAAAAAAATTGGACAAAACTACTACAATCTTCTTCAGGATTTTTCTAAAGCTCTTTGACTTGTTTCAGGTTTTGAAGTCTTGTAAAAATACTAAATTCCTGTGTGCTATTTTTACCCTAAGAGGAAATGGAAATAAAAATAATCAAGGCTTTACCTAAAAACTCACACAAAAAAATTGGACAAAGCTACTACAATCTTCTTCAGGATTTTTCTAAAGCTCTTTGACTTGTTTCAGGTTTTGAAGTCTTGTAAAAATACTAAATTCCTGTGTGCTATTTAACCCTAAGATGAAATGGAAATAAAAATAATCAAGGCTTACCTAAAAACTCACACAAAAAGATTGGACAAAGCTAGTACAATCTTCTTCAGGATTTTTCTAAAGCTCTTTGACTTGTTTCAGGTTTTGAAGTCTTGTAAAAATACTAAATTCCTGTGTGCTATTTTTACCCATTAAATTGTAGCCCTGAGGTATAATTTGTTTTCCCCTTTACGATGGTACATGTGTTTTTTGTCCAGTTTTGTATATTTTCCCGTTAGATTGAGTTAAAACAAATCTGTTTGTTCTTAACAGACAATAATTTGGGCATTTAGTTTTTGTTTTGTTTTTCCTGTATAATGTGTAACAATTGAAATTAGCATCCACGATGTACTTTCAGTTTGGTTATTCTGTTTGAATATAAACTTTGTATATTATTTATTCTTATTAGGTTTTATCTATTATCAAACTTAATGAAGATGATACAACTTCATCCAGTCGAATTTTTATCAAGATATTATTCCAAGAGCTTTGTGAATATATGGGGCTTCCAAAATTAAATAACAGAGTCAAAGATGTGTAAGTGTATAAATATTTTTTCAAGTTATCTGATATTTTCAACTAAATTTGTTGAAAGTACTGTAAAAAATAAGAAATGCATTATTATTTATTGTTGTAGGATTAAAAATTGTCTTTGTTTTATCCTTACCATTTAAAGTAACTTTATTATTCTAAATGTATATTTAAAAAAAAAACAGCAATATTAAAAATTGTCAATTCATAGATTTATTTATCCGACTGCAATTGAAACCTAGCATTTGCATATTTATTGTGGTCCACTGTAAGTATTTTTAATTTAACTTATCCCATAAGCCACATTTGACTGAACAGAAACATACACCTTTTTGAAATCCCCAATAAACATAAAAATAGGCAATTAGTCTCAAATTGATAATTATAGTTCTTCACTGGGCCAGGGAGCATTAGGTGTAATTTTACATCATTACTCTTATTCATAACTAGTGAAAAAAATCCATGGTTTTTTTGTGTTTAGATACATGGATTATTATTAAATTTGGTTGGAAAAAAGATTAAGTGATCTCAAAGAATGAGCTGAAAGATTGTCTAAACACTAGATATTAAATTTGACTACATGCTTTTGTCTTATTTTGGAAAAAGATGGATTATTCTTAAGTTTTACTGTAGTCATTTTAAGTGTGAAAATAACATCTTCAAATCCTTGGGGAAGTATGCTTGTATATTTGTATGAAACCAGTTGCAGATTAAATCTAACCTTTTTGATTTAATAAAATACAGAAATTATATTAGGTTTGTCAGTTAGGTGCTGAATGGCCTTTGGTGCCAAGGTCTGCAAGTTTAATTCTCATGCTTGGTACATGTGTTAGTAGCTGTTCAGAACTGACTTTAAACTATTGGTTTCTGTTTGCTTAGAATTCATCTAGAAACAGGTGTTTCTGGCACTTCAGAACCAACCAACCATTCATTTGGTTAATTATTAGTTGTTTGGTTAATCCTTTGTCAGTGTTTATTGTGACTTAAATGTCCTACATAGTCCTGAAAATCTACATCATGTACCCAAACTTTTTTTTTTTTTTTCAAAAAGTCACAAGATTACTTGAACATTAATATTTCTTAAGAATAAATCTCTTTTGTAATACTTCAGTTATTAGCACTATGGTGCTTATCATTTTGACAGATACGTTTATTCCTTTTCCAAGTTTGACAAAAATTTGTAATAAAAAAGGTAGTGTAGCAATTCCACTGAGCAGAGGAAGAAAAAATAATAATTTTATCAATAACACCTTTGTGTGAACATAAAATTTTAAACTTTTGTAGTCTTTTAAATTTAAAATAGCAAAGGTTTCGTATAACTCAGTAATTCATGAAATTTCAAATGCTTTTCAATATTAATCTTTTTTCTCTTAAAATTTTTTGTATTATTATTTGGTTGTAAAATTTAACTTAATAAAAATGATTAATGCCAAAAATTGTTTTCAAAAACTTTATTTTCAGTTCATTATTTAGTGATACACATTTTAATATGATTTAAAAACCACCTGTCTGGATATTCATTTATTAAAATTATCGAGAAATAACTTCTATAATAGGTATCTTAAAAAAAGGTTTTTTAAGAAAAAATATCCTTCAAACTGTCTGTTTTACTTTTTTTTATGTTTTCATAATTTAAAGTTATCAACAGAAATTTAGTTCTAACCTTTCATTCAGAAAATTTTGACATAATTTTCAGAAATTTTACTCTCCTATAGCTGTGAAAAAGGAATCAATCATCAACTTCTGGTGTCATTCAGTTATAAAATCTGAATTGCATACTTTAATTGAAAGAAAAGTATTAAACTGACTTCAAATTGTGACTTACCTAATTTTTTTTTATTAAAATAAAATACTCTCCTGTTCCTCCACTTCCCTCAAACTCCCATGTATAATTTTGAGTAATATGTATGACTATTATACTAAGTTTGGCATACTCGTAAATTTGGAAGTTGAAATGTAATTTTTAAGTATTTGCTTTTGCTCACTAAATTTTATGTGCAGTTTTAAGTTGAACATTTTCCAGTTCTTATCTAACTTCGAATTTAGCTGCAATGATGGATACTACATATTTGTTTAAAAGATAAATCAGAACTAGAGTAGCCAAGTTTTAAAACTGTTCGTGAAGCAGTTTATTAGATGTATGATTAAGTCTTAATGTTTATAGCCTAGTTCTGCTGTTATATTTGTGCATACTGCTGAATTATTCAATATCTGAGGGAATGTTTAAAACTAGTATTTTCAGTTGTTATTTGATATACTTTATTGGAGTAGAAAAAGTGCCTTTAGCGTATGTTTGCTTGAAAAAAATCCTACTGAATACTCATTTGCAGTGTTTTATTTTATGTTTTCTTTTTTAATTTTCTTCCTAGAACTCTTCAAGAAGCTTTTGATGGACTTTTCCCTAGAGATCATCCTCATAATACTCGCTTTGCTATCAATTTCTTTACCTCAATAGGGCTGGGTGGTTTGACGTAAGTATTTTATAAAGTATATTTCCCTTTGTTTTCTCTTACTGTATGGATTGATATATAACTCAAAGATATGAAAGGACTTGAGTAATTTTGTCCATCTATTTTTGAAAATTTTATCTTAATTTATATCTTGTCATATGAGGCAACTTTGATTGAAATTTTGGTGTCACAATTTTTTCTGATAGTTCATCTGTTATGTGTAGACGTCTCTAATAATTCTACTTCCTGTTTTCTTCTTCTTTTTTTTTTTCCAGTGATGAATTAAGAGAGCACTTAAAAAATTTGCCCAAAAACCCAGTTCTTCCACCCGTTCCACAAGAGAAGGCCTCTTCTATCTCATCATCTGCGAGTTCATCATCATCCTCATCATCCTCTTCGTCTTCTTCTTCATCAAGTTCATCATCATCATCAGAATCAGATTCAGAGTAAAAAAAAAGAAGAAAATAAGCATTTGTGTGCCGAATAAAAAGGACAATGACTTACCTCACACAAAAGACCAGTGTATGAATTGTTTTTGTGTGAATTTTAAATGAAATGGATATTCTGTCATCCAATTTAATATAAATTTCTGTACATATGCTTAGTAAATTTTGTACATATTTTTAACAGTAAAATAAATATGAACTGTTTTTGTATTTATTTATAAGTAAACTAAAATCTTAATTTTTTTTTCCCTTGAGAATTTCCCTAATATCCTAAAGTGAATGAGTGTATTAAATGCATAGATTGCTGACTCATGTTGTGAAATCCATGTGTTTGTATGAAGATATACCTTGAACCATGTAAATATCTTGAATAAGTGATACCACACACTAGTTATTTATAAGTCTCAAAACAAGTACATGTAGTCTTTTTACATATTGGTATTAAATGGCTAACTTTTGGATTAGAACTATATATACTACTGTTAAGTTGTCATGACAAAAATATCTCCCAAAACTGTGAAGCAAATAATTACAGATAAAAAGAACTTTTTATATACCATGTTTTTAAATTTTCTGTTGAATAATATAAGCTTGACAATTCTATGTACTAATAAATACTTTTTTAAAATTTTTTTTGATTAATTATCCCATCAATTTGAAAGAAAATGGAGTTAATTGGAAGTTAACTTGCGTTTAACTTTTCGTTCAACTTTCCGTTCCTGTCCCGACCGATAGATGGCTGCACCAGTCTACAACACAAAATTAACTGAAAATTAATTCAATGCTTAAAGATGGCTAAAACTTATTAAAATAATGCATTGTCATCGTGTTCTGAGCTATTCTAAAAGTTTCAGATGTCTAGCTAGTCGGGAAGTTAGTTAAAAATCGATTGCAAGATTTGTACTGGACAAACACACACAAACAAAAAAGCAAGTTTAATAAAAACATGGTAAAAAGGAGCATGGAAAATACTTTAGTCATTTTTTTAAATACATATTTATCTCAGGATTAAAAGTTTTGCTTTTTGTATATTTATAATGATAACTTGTGTATTTTTTTATGATAATTGTTTGCCAATGCAGAGCACTTGTCAATAAACTGTGAAAATTGTTGGTTGCTTTTAATAGGGGCATAATATAAGTAAAACAGAACCACCCCCTTGCTCCACCTCCATTTTGACCAAACACCCCCAGAGACATATAGAGGGATCGTACCTTCTCACACCCTCTCTGACCGCATAGTAGGACTTTTTGATTTACTAATAGAAATTCTCTGATTCCATTGCACTCGTGTAATGTTAAATCTTAAAGGGAATTAGGAGAAATTTACTTTTGTTCATTCGTTTTTCTTTGATTTTGAGTCAGAACAGCAGAGTTTTATTTTCCAAATTTACAATTTTCTTCCATTCAAGTTTGCTTTCTGTGCTATGGATTAAACTGTTCAAAAATATCCTTTTGTGTGTCAAATTCAAGTTTTATCTTTTTTTTGCTTGTTAGATCTGAGGCATGTACAGGCATATACATAAACAAAGGGGTTGCTAATCAATTTTTTCAACAGAAAATAAAATCTTTTTATGTGTACACCAAGATTTATATTAGTCTTAAAATTAAACTTTAATATTTTATCCGATACAGTTTTAATACAAAATACATCCACCTCTTTATTCTGAAAATTCTTAAAATGATGTTACATACTCATCATTAGATGAGGTTACTGACTTGAGTTTTCTTTCTTTCTTTTAAATTGTTGGGGGCAGGGGGAATTTAATTCTTTAAGAAAGTTTGTAGCTTGTTAAGTTTTATGGGAGATAATTGACAATCTGATATATTTCTTCTTAAGTACCAGACATGTCCAAATTATGAGTTCTGATGTTAGAATCGATGGGTCTTGGAATTTTTTTCTCGCTATGGGAAATGATTTAGACATAAGTCCACCCGGAGAAAATGATGTGTTCTTTAAAAGATAAAGCAAGTTAATATCTTTTTGTAAAAGATTAAAAAACTTGTTCTGCAATTTGCACTCATAGAGCTCAGAATATAGGCTGTTTCAACTAATAAGTGATGTCTCATTCACCAGCTAGTCACAGTCTACCAAGGAATTTGATTTCTTATTTTGAAAGATCATTTAATTCCTTGTGCCCTCTCCATTATAAATCGTGATGAGAATGTTTGTTAGCCGGCATCACTACTCTTTTAGCTGTAAGTGAAATGCAAATCCTTGTCTTAACTCAGGAATTATTTGATGTACCATTTCGAGTTAGTTCTTATGTTATACGAGGTTAAAGTAATGCAGTCGCTAACAGTCTGCTAGTCTTATTAAATTATTTCCAGTTGTAACCAAGAGTGTCAAAAACATAAGCTGCTATCACAGGACCAAATCTGACTCGTACAGTTGCACTACCATGCTCTTGATATATCTTGTTCCTTAAACAACTTGAATTCGGGTCTTTGTAACTCTCTACTGTGTTCATCAGTGGACCCATCATGGTTGGAGGACTTTCAGAGCGTAGCGTTTGTCTGTTGTTGCCGAGATTGTTGACATAGCAACAACTGTTGCATAGTCTATGATTAGTTTGACATACCATGTAGTCATTGCTTGTCATTTATTTGCTTGCTCTGTTTGAGAAGTGTTTGTATATTCTGATGCTAGTGTAGATATTTTTGGCAAGATATGTAGTGATTATATTACGAAGGTAGAAATAAAACGGGAGGAAGCATTCTCTCAGCTATTATGTTGAGAAATTAAAGCTGGTGAATCATCTCACCGGCAAAGGTGAACATTATGACATTTTGAATGAGCTACTTTTCTGGAAGAATAAAGATTAGACATCGTTAATTTCGGTATAATTTTCAACTTTTGATAATGCATGAAACTGTCAGAAAAACAGTAGTAAAGCTAATATACACTCATGGACAAAAAAATTAGCGCACCAAGAAATAATTGCGGGATCGTAACGAAACTTGCAATGAAGGTACATGTCGGGGAGATATGCAAATGATTAGAAATGCAGCGTGATTGCGCATCGTACTCTGTGGAGTATAAAACAGGTAACCAAAGCTTGTTTGAGTGTGCTGAATCATTTACAAAGGAAGAGCTGAGATAGACATGCCATTACGCCGTGTTCGAGGACAATATAAGCAGTTGTCGCAGTTTGAGAGGGGGAGAATCGTCGGGATGATGGAAGCTGGGTGGTCAGCTAGGCGAGTAGCTCGTCAATTAGGCCGCTCTGATTGTGTTGTGAGGAGGTGTTGGGACCAGTGGACCCGAGAGATGTCATGCAAACGAAGACCAGGCTCAGGACGCCCTCGACAGACCAGTCGTCGAGAAGACCGCCACATCGTAAGAAATGCACGCGTACAGCCAACTGCTTCATCGGCCGCCATCCAGGCACAGGTAGCACCTTCACTAGGGGCCTCTGTGTCTTCTCGAACCATACGAAGGCGCCTGGCTGAAGGACAGTTGGTATCGCGGCGCCCATTACGTGTGCTGTCCTTGACGCCCACCCATCGACGCCTCCATTTGGAGTTTTGCCGCGCACGAGGAAACTGGACTGCAGCGGAATGGAACCAGGTCGTCTTTAGCGACGAATCCAGATTCAATCTCGGCAGTGATGACAATCGTGTTCGTGTGTGGAGAGCCCGTGGTGAACGCTTCAATCCTGCCTTTGCTGTACAGCGACACATCGCTCCCACAGCTGGTGTGATGGTATGGGGTGCCATTGCCTACAATACACGGTCACCCCTAGTATTGTTCCGTGGCACCATGACAGCCCAGCCGTATGTTCATGAAATCCTGCAACCACATGTGTTGCCACTCATGCAACGGCTCCCAGGAGCCATTTTTCAACAAGACAATGCTCGGCCTCATACGGCAAGGGTGTCACAAGACTGTCTCCGCACTGTTACTACCCTTCCTTGGCCTGCCCGATCCCCAGATTTGTCTCCAATCGAGCATATCTGGGATGATTTGGGACGACGAGTTGGGCATCCCACGAGTTTGAACGAACTAGAGGCAAGGTTACAGCAAATATGGAACGAAATGTCTCAAGACATCATACAGAACTTGTATGACTCAATGCCCGATCGTATCGCATCGTGCATTCGCGCTAGAGGGGGTCCAACGGAGTATTAACTTCTCCGTTCTTTTGCCTTTTTCTCTGAAATAAATTATCCTTTTTCTTTGATTTTCTTATCATTTACTTATATCAAGTAGTCATTACGTATGTAAAATTTCGTTTCATTTTGACGACTCCTTCTTGGTGCGCTAATTTTTTTGTCCATGAGTGTATATGTTCACAATACGACCAAGAGTATTCGAAGATCACTTCACAATGAGGGATCGTGAGAAAAATACTTCAGATGTATGGATCAAACTATTAATTCAGAAATACTCACAGTATTCAGCTTATCAAAGATCCTTTTGAAATACAAATGAGTTATGATTCTATAATGTGCCATTGACCCATGTGATCAATGAAAAAATTCCGGGATTTAGCTCCTCAGTCAACAGTAAATAATTAACGTAGCATGGACTTTCAATCTGTAGATCGTAGGTTGACTGGTAATCGATAGACACCACACAGAGATTTGTTCTTGATGATTGTATAAAAAGAATCTTCCGATGATATAAACACTAAACAAAGAGTTCCAAATTCTGATAGCTAAACCAACACATGCACTGTTCGCCGAAAGAGAATTTATTTTTTATGAACCATTAGAAGCATACATGCCCGCTCTCAGCAACATAGTTGTATCTGCTTATCGACGTAAAGCAGCATTTTAAGCATAAACTTAGATTATGAAAGCGTTATATAGATTAAAAATTCTGTATGGAGAAATCTGCCCTCTGAAGTCATGAACTGCGTTTCATTACTTGGCAGCTCTGTGAATGAGTCAGGGTTGTCTGGATGCCAATGAAAGGCTACTTGCCTGTCCTTGTCCCATCTTTGAAGAACGCACTGTGGCATAGATAAGGACATTCCACAGGCATGCCATGGATCGTGATTAATCACGGAATGTTATAATCTGTATATTACGTCCGTTTACCATCCAGACTACAACTCCTAAATTCCCGCGACTGATTTTTTTTACCCAAGAACTTTGTAGATAATGTATCCAATTGTATACTATCTGGCCAAAAGTATCTGGCCGCCCAGTGGTACGGACTCGGAGAGTCCTGAGGCATATATTAATATGATGTTGGTCCGCGCTTTTGCATCGATGACAGCCTGCACACGTCTGGGGGGACTTTCCACCAGTTTTTGATAGGTGTCCATAGGAATTGACTTCCAGGCGTCCATCACAGCTGAAGTAAGTACTGGCAGTGAGAAGGGTTGATTTTGCTGGCTACGTAATCTGCGTTTTAATTCGTCCCAAAGGTGTTCAATGGGATTTAGATTGGGGCTCTGAGAAGGCCAGTCCAGTTTTTGAACACCCATTTCGTCAAACCATCCCTGCGGAAGTCTCGATGTGTGAATGGAGCAGTGATCCTGCTGGAAGAGAAATGGGCCTTCCCCGAAATATTGCCATAGAGTTGGCATTGTCCAGAATGTCCACATACATCTCAGAGTTCATGTTTCCAACCACAGGAACTAAGGAACCCAGGCCAAACCACGAAAAACATCCCCCCCCACACACACACACACCATGATGCTGCTACCACCAAACTTAACAGTCGGCCCCATGCAGTCACGTAAGAAGCGCTCGCCGGGCTTCCGCCAAACCCAGACGCGTCCATCGGACTGCCAGATTGTAAAGCGAGATTCATTACTCCAAAGAACATTTTCCCACATGTCCACAATCCAGTGACGGTGAGCTTTGCACCACTGTTATCAACGCTTCGCATTCTGGGGAGTGATGCTCGGCTTGTGAGAGGCTGAACGACCAAGGAATCCCAGGTTTTTTAACTCTCGACGACCAGTCCTGCTGCTAGCACTAACGCCTGATGAACTTTTTAACTCCTGAGTGATTTCAATCAACGAGGACCTGCTATTTTGTTCCACTACCCTTTTCAGAGTTCTATGGCTGCGTTCACTCATTTTTTTCGGCCTGCCACTTCATTTTTCTGCAGTTTCACTGCCTCGACGTTTCCACTTCACAATTACATCACTCATAGTGGATTTTGGCTTCTGTAGAATGTCCGAGATTTCACGAACTAATTTCCCACAAAGGTGGCATCCCATTATAATGCCACGATCAAAGTCACCAATCTCCTTCGACTTACTCATTATATGAGCCAAATGTCATACGTTGCACTGGTCCCAAATTTGTTGTATTCGAATGGACTGTATACTAATAAATTATATTAAACCATTGTCGACCATACGACACACGAATTAATAACAATTTTATTTACTTAAACGAATTACTAATGTATGAACAAAATCAATACATGAAACATCGACCATACGATGTTCGAGCGAAACAAACTTTTTTTTATGCAACAAACGATTTCAAACACATTCTAATATCTTTTAGTTTACGATACCAACATAAGAATTAAAAACTATGATACCTATATTTGTATTATTTCAAGGGCGCGTTTGGCGATTGCCAACATAGCCATTGGCGTCAACACTCATTGTCTCACAAACGCATAAATATGACCTGACAAACCACTACCAACACTTTTATAGCTTTCAGTTACACATTAAATTGCGTCACCTGCCAGATCCACTTCTTTAGGGGGGTGTCCAAATACTTTTGGCCAGATAGTGTAGATTTTGTAGGCTGGTTAGACGACGGAAAACTTTTAAGGAAGTTTTTTTAAGCAGCAAAATAACTTCCTTACAACAAGGGAAGGACACTTACGAGAATGTTTTGATTATATTGCCGAGGAAGAGCGGTCCAACCACAGAGTAAGCATAAATAAACTCCCAACCCGCGTAAGGTATTCAGTTCCTAATGATAAGCCGCTACGACTACATCTCGGTGGGAGGACCTCCTTCAGACGCGTTTGGAACGTGTCGGCGAAATCGACGCAACCACAGGGAAAAAGAGAAAGGAAAAGAAAATGTTATGGTAATTCCAGTATTCTTCATCAAAATCCTTACGAAAATGGTTTCCTGTAGCATCTCTGGCGATGATCCTCTTAAATGATCTTCAGAGCCCTATTGATCTCAACCCTTTTGAAACGTTTTAGGATAAAGTGAAGCTAGCGAAATTGTTTATTATCACCGACTTTCATCAATGTTCCCGGGGAAGCACAAATACCACTGCAGAGCCGAGACTGACGAAATTTACATTAAAGCCATTTCACAATATGCAGAGAGGAAACAGTGAACACTTCATATTGAGTTCATCAGTCAGTTTTCACATGGATAAAAATCAAATATTAGAATTGTTTTAATACCAAAGCTGAACATTCATTCAAGTAACAAGAACAAGCATTCAAGTAACACTAGGGATAGTTGCTTTCATGTTTCTTTTTTAAGTTTTTCCTAATTAAATTGGTCTAAAAAAGGCATTGATTTTTCAAAATGGTTTGTAAAAGAATTTATAGGAGACTTTATCAGATTTATAAATGTAATAGGTTTACGGGAGTCTCAAACGGTTCATATTTATCATTTACAAGAATGGATGGAATTATTTATGGAATTTCAAAGGAATCCCAGGATAGTGAGATACACACCGTGTACATTTTTCTCATAACCATTATCCATCTACGAGCAGTCATTAACTCAGTTACGAAAATCAGTGCCTTATATCGCTTAAAACAAAGTTAACTTGATCTAACAGTATCAATGTTTTCTAACCTCATTAATTTAAACCTTGATTATTCCAACCTGATTGGTTGCTAAGTTACTAGCACAACGCCTCCGTAACACGGCAGCACCATGTTGATTTTTAAATGAAAAGTGTGGTTCGGATTGCCAAGTACAATGATAAATATTGTTATGTGGTATTGTTGTGGCCGTATTTGTAGATGGCAATGTTAGACACTGATCTTGTAATGCCAGCAAATTTTAGCTGTTGCTCAAATTTTAGCTGTTGTAATTTATAAATGTTTAATTTTACTGTCATTTGAATCATTAACGAGTTATACGTGGATTTTTGATGTTGGATTAAAAGCAAAACTAGTCAAACATTTATCTTCAGTGGTGCCTAAAGATCAAGAGATATGATTAACGCACTGTTTTGTCATTCAGTAAACATAAAGTATTAATTATCAAACGATATGTCTAACAAGATTTTAAAAGCATTCAAGACAGAAATTCTCAGCGCAGCTATGATAGCTGATTCTGAAAAATTTCTTGAAAAAGTTTCCAGTACTCCAAACTTATCTGTATTGTGGAGTGATATATACCATGATAAAAGTGGAGATACAGTTGTACATCTTGCTGCAAAGTGTGGATGTGTTGACATTATTAAGTAATTTCCTCCTTAAGAATACATTATCATCTATTCATATAAGGTTCCATTAATTTCTTATACACCAAATTCAACCATATTTAGTTGTTTTTACCATATTTAGTGTAACATACAAACGCAAAACAACTTCTGTCTAATTATAGAAGAGTAATAGTCTGTGAGACAATATTTTTCAATTTTCCTTCCGTTTTAAGACATATGTAACATGTTAAATCTAAAGCACATTCTAAGGACTATACGCGAATTTTTGGTGGAGAATGGGATTTAACCATAAAATTTTTTTGGCAACCTTAAGGTTTCATTATCTGTATTATAGTGAATAATATCTTGCTGTTTTAAATTATTTTTGTTAGATTTGGCTTTTCATTTTGAAAATTATTAAAGGAAACATTGTAATTTTAAAGTTGGAAATTTTTTATTTTAAAGTTGCATTTGTTGCCAGAGCATCAACAAAACAGAACCGCACCAAATCAACAGATTTGAATGCTTCAAAATTGAAAGTGCATAATCACCCATTATTTCTTTTCAAAGTTTAAGAAATGATGTTTGAGTAACATAAAATACATTAACCCGAGAAAAGAATATCTGAAAAATTTTGGTATTATCTCAGAGATAAAATTTTAATCATAAATTTATAGAAAATGGTAAAAAATCATTTACAAGTAGTGATATTTTTCACATAAAAAAAAAAAATCCCATATATATATACCACTATTTGGATTTAATTAATTTATGATAGAACTTTAAAATTTGTATTTATTGTAAGAAGGAAGCAATTAAATTTATTTTAAAACTTGGTACCTATGAACATTTTAAAAAATATAACTGAAGGTAAAATTCTATGTATTATTTGCAGTAACTAATTTTACAGCTAGGGATTGTTTTATTTTCTAAAAAAGAGCACTGTTACTACGTTAGGAACAGTTTTTGATTAAAAATTATTGTTTTCCAGCACAAATAAGAAAGAGAACTATGAAAAATAATGGAGACAGAAGCTATTTGTCCATGCAAGACGTAGTTCTGAAATAAAGTTATGAACTATTTTGTTTAAATCTTAGCATGAAATATTCATTCAAAATTTAATTGGTTCCAAGAGATTATTTTGCATATTTGAAATTAATCACATGCAGGCAAAAGAAAAATACTCTAGAGGTTAAGCAAATTGGTTTTTTTAGCATAAATCATATTTGATTTCAAGTGGCATTCATAGTTTATTAAAGGAAAATTTCATTGTTCTGAAAGATAATCAGTTTTTACTGTACATTAGATAGATCATCTTATATTATACAATTTATGACCTTTTTCTATAGCACTTCATACAAGAAACAGGGTAAAACTAAACTGACCATGAATTTATTCTGCCAAATTTATTTAAAATTTTTTTAGATATAATCAGTAGAATACTGTGATGCCTGTTGCATAATGATGCTTTAATATTATTTTAAATGTTCAAGTTCTGCAACCATATAAATTTATTGAATAGTATTCACTCTTTAAATCTTGAAAGTACATAGATAATTTTTCGTCCCTAAGTTAAATATGCAATGAAAAAACATCTGCTGTGATCGGTTATTTTTCTAGCATAATGTAAAAAGAATCCTCAATCTTTTCTATCTCAATGTTTTGTTCGTTTGTATTTGTTACCCAGTTCACAATATTTCATTCACTATGAACTCCTATTCTCCAAAGGTATTTTCTGAATTAGTTCTGCCTTATTAGGGTTGGAGTCTCTTAGGAACTATCAAGTATTTATTTTACTTTATGAATTTTTTTTTCATAATATATTGATTTTTGATGCATTAAATTTTAGGTATTTCTTTGATATCAAAAATGAAGCAATACTTCAACAGAAAAATTTTGATGGTAAAACTCCTTTACATGTTGCTGTGCAAGCTGGTCAAGTACTATGTGTCAAATATTTAATATTATGTAAAGTGCCTGTTGATCCAATTAAAAGAGCAGATTGGTAAGTATGTTCCCTTCTATTAAAAAAATTTTTTATAATGTTTTATGTATAATAAGTATATATGTCATGATTTAAAAATATAACATGTGAAAATTTCATATTATATGTATAATGTATACTTACACTTTATTCATAAATATATTAATATGTCTGTATATAAGGTAAATGCACCTATAATGGGCCACCCTTTAGAAATGTCGAGAAATTAAGGGTCTATTGTTGCCTTAGGCAGTGGAAGGGGTGAGGGTCATTGGTTACTACCTGCAAGGATCCTTAGCATTGGAATTCAGTTTATTCCTTTACTTTGTGCGAAGTGTAAGGTGTATTCTGCTAGAGAGAAGAAAATTTGCGTTTGTTTTAATATCTTAAGAAATCTGTTAAGGTAAGTGAATTTTTCAAAAAAATTTATTTAAGTACTATAATGCCTGTTTATTGACTTAAACTATTATTCATGGTACAGCTTTTACGGACGCACCACGTTCGAAGCTTGGCGATTTTGTGTATAGCATGGCCCATCATGGGATCACGAATTGTTACACTGTCCCTGTATTGGGCCAGCCCGAGTACTGGTACAAATTATTTTTTCGGAAATGTCAATATTTGCAACAACATACCAGCTGTGACAAGTAAAGCGGTACATCTCCGGCAACATTAACCACAATTTTTAAGTAAATTTAATTTTAGATGTTTAAGTTAATAAATTTATATTTCAATTATATTTCAGTTTTTATATATTTAGTGTAGTTGTACTCTTGTTATAAAATGAATAAACCGGTTTAAAAATATACATCATGTTTTTAGTTCCTTTTCTTTCCAATTTTATGATATTGTAGAATTGATTTTTGTTCCATAACAGATTAAATAGATGGCCCATTAATGCTGTGATGGGCGATATTGATGGCCCATTATTGGGTGACCCATTATGGGTACATCGGATAAAATAATGGCCCATTAGCCCGGCCACACACCGAACGCAACAAAACATTGCGCACCATCTCTGTTGCTAGACGTTGCGCAACCAAAATGTTTTATCGTGGAAAATGGTGATACATTTTGACTCGCAACGCTAGGTTGATTTGATATTTCATCAGTAGTAAGAACACGGCAGTTGAAGAGGTCTGCAGTATTTTGTTCTTTGTTGAGGGAAGTGTTCAGTTTTGGAAAAGTAGTTTGGTCATAATTATGGGTGATATGGCAAGTGAGGAAGTAGAAGTAGCTATTCTTTTGTGGCAATTTATACAATGTTTGGATGAAAATCCAGAAAGAAGCTGTTGGATTCATCCAATCAATAAAAAAAGACACATTGGCAGTTTTATTAAAGAACTTAGAAATGACCCAGATAAGTTTTACAATTATTGTAGGTTAAGCATACCTACGTTTGATTATCTCTTGGGACTTGTTGAAGACAAGATTCGGAAAAAGAACACCAACTACCGGAAGAGTATACCTCTAGAAGAAAGGCTTTTAATAACATTACGGAATAACTTCTAATAAGATTGTTGAATAACAAAAGCGTTTTTGTTTTGTAAAAGTATTAATATAAAGAGCAGTAACAAAAGAAAGCCAAATATGTAGTTAAGTATCTACTTTTAAATCTAAGAAAAACATACTATCTTATATTTAAAAAAATCAATGAAAAAACAACTTAAACACAACTTTTTTTCTCCTTGTACCGATTTTGTCGCCTCTCAAATTTGCCGCTCTGGGCAGATGCCCTGCTTGCGCCTCCCTAGATCTGGCCCTGAGTGACGCAACGCTATTTTTCTTTCTTACCAATATCTTAAAAAATGGGGGTGTCTGGATTACTTGAGGGCAAGGTTTATTCGATTAAATGTGATAAATTGGTGTGGTACATACTTGGAATATTCAATTCGTCAGCTATATCTTGCCAAACTTTATTTATTACATCTTGGTTGTGGTTGTCCTTTGCTCTAAAATCATAAATTTCTGGCCTTGCTTGAACAAGAACTATCAACTTGTCAGCATCAACCTCCATCTCTTTTTATTATAATAATGCAAAAATCTTCAACACGGAGCATTAATGAAAATAAAATGCACGTCTTCCCACACATGTGCAGATGAAATGTTTCACCAGCTGTGTGTCGAGAAACATCGGTCAAAGAAGCATACACTTTTGCTGCAGCAACGTTTCTGAAATGAGGCGACATGTATCAAAACAATGTTGCATCCGGTGTGTGGCACTCCCCTTTGATTACATTGCAGACGATGCGTCCGATACAGAAACTAGAAACAGAACGTTGCGCAATGTTTTGTTGCATCCGGTGTGTGGCCATAATAACCATCAGGTTGGTTATTATTTATGTATATATATTTTTTATGAATGCAGCCAGTGCGCTCCAATTGCTACTACAAATGTAAGACAGTTATTAAAATGGCAAGTAAAAATTTGGACCAGTTTGCTTTATATATAGCTGTGAAAATTCAGGTTTACTTCAATTTTTCTCTTAACCGGCCCATTACTGGTGCATTTACCTTAAAGAGAGAGAGAATGGAAAAAGATAATTTTTTTAATTTTGTGTAGATATGGCTAAAATTGTAAATACCTTTCTGTAAGTGAAAGATTCATACCATTCATCTATTTTATAGTAATGTTTATTTTTATTTTGTATCAAGGCAGCTTTTGTATCAAGGTAGCAAATATCTAAATCAAAGAAGTTTCTCAGCACAGTTGTTTTCTTCTTAGTACACATGAAATTTGTATATTTATATATTTAGTAAATTTTACTGAAATAAAAGTTCATGAATGAAAGTGTATCATGATTAAAATTTTTAATGAATCAATAAATTTTAAATCCAAAAAATTAGATTTTAGACTCTTGTTTGAAATCTAAAGCATAATGCATTAATACATATGAAGTATATTTATACATGTATTAATAAAACATATTTATTATTACAAAGTAATTAATTATCATATTAATATTATGTACCAATATAATAATTGAATAGATCAATATTAGCCAGTTCTATTTATACCACATTAACAAACTACATCTACTATTAAATGAAATTAACAAGAAGCTTTAACAGTATTGTGCATATTTAAAAAAATGCAATATAAATTACATTATGAAAATTTGTTATAAACCTGGAAATGTTTAAAATTGCTATATTAGTCATTGTTCTTGAAAAAGTAGTTTTTAATTGTATTTTTTATAGCTTTTTGGGAAAAAAGAAAACCGTAATTAAAATATTGATGATATATCTCCCCCTAGCATTTATCAGTAATTATTGTTTGAAAGAAAAGAAATGTTTCTCTGGTTAGATGCACTCTTTAATTTTTTAATGTAGAATGAGAGAGATACTATACTTCCTTTATTTGAGAGAACTGGGCTAAATTGTGCTAAAAAGCACGTAAAAAAACCCAATCAATTATGAACAATTATATTTATTATATATATGATAAAAATGTTGTAATAGAAGCTTCATATTACAGTTAATCAAGATTCTAGATAAGGTATGGAATAAATTTTTCAGAAATTTTACTTATTTTGCTTTACTTGAACTAAAAAAAATTTCCCTCTTTTAATAATGGTGATGGCTTACATTTGGTTTCAATTACTTGCAGGACTCCTTTAATGATAGCATGTACTAATAATAATGTAGAAATTATACATATTCTCCTATCTCATGGGGCTAATCTTTGGAATAAAAATAAAGATGGATGGACACCTTTTCACATAGCTGCAAGGTTTGTACATTGATATTTTTTATATTATTCTTGTCTAAAATCTGGATTCTGGAATCATATTTCTCTGCCATTTTAGAGCATCAAATTTAAACTTTTAAGAACATATTTGAATGTTAATTTAGTTTTGAATTTTTCTTGTATCCCTTTCATGTTTTTCACTTCTTTATTTTTATGACTTTTTAATTCTTTATTCTCATTCATTTTTAGAGAGGGTCACATTAATGTTATAAATTGCCTATTAAAAGCTGATCCAGATCTATGGAATACTACAAGTAAAAATGGAAGAACTCCTTTACATACTGCGGGTATACTTTCGTTTTTCTTGATTTGTTTAATAAAAGGTAGCAATAAATTGTAGTTTTTTTTTTTAAGTGTTATTATATTTTTACAGTGTAAGAAGGGGTTTAAACAGCTTCTTTTTATGACAAGCTATTGAGCTTTCTAAGTTGCATTCAATTTTAAAAACCCTGGAATAACTGTAAAAATTTAATGAAAAAATAAACTACATATTATTTACTAGAAATTGTACCAGAAATCTGTGTATTTTAATCTAAAATTTCTTTTAGAAGTATAGCCATATAAACACATTATTATAATTAAAATTGAAATCTTTTTTTATCAATGTTTAAGCTTCAGTCTGAAAAATTAAATAAATGAGAGTTTCTGTTATTTGTTATGCATAAAATTTCATTTTTTATTTTAAAGTTTAAAATCTATGTTATTTATTCTAGACTTTTCTGAACAACTTACTGTTCTTTACTTTTTGGTATTTTCCTGCAGTACTGATCATTAAGCTTCCTCAAATTAAACACTAACTTCTCTCTTTGAGAGTTGAAATATCTTTAACTCTTGAAGAGAAATTCTAACTGGTCTGTTAAATTCTAGAAAAGAATTGTTCTTTTCCTTTTTAACCATATTTTTTTTTTGCCCGCCTTTACGTGGGAGCCACTCTGTTCTTTCTTTGTTTTTTAGTATAAATCTGAAATGAAAATACTTTTATGTTTAGAAATATATTTATGTTGTATATTTTTCACAGATCCTTTTATCACATACTAGCTAAAGTACCCGGCGTTGCCCGATTTTCAAAAAATAATATGCCTATGTTTTATTCTGAACTATCATCTATCCATACAAAATTTCAGCTCAATTGAAGCAATACTTTTTCACTTATAAAGGAACAAACATATGCCTATTCGAAATAATCAATAAATTTCAGTTTCAAAGAAACACACTGATTTTTGAATAAAGTTCAATAATTCAAGTTCGATTTATGCAAATTGTGCATAAAATTTTACATAAATTCAAAAACATAAAATTTATAAGTTAAAGTTCTGTAATATTATACCAATAAACTTCCAGTTGATGGTCAATAAATTGTAAATCTTTTTTTTACCTTAAATGTCCAATAAAAAGTGTAGTTCCAAATGTAATTTTCTTCGATAAAACCTTAAATGTTCAAAAATCCTTTTTGTATTTATTAATACCTCCTCCACTTGAATCTTTAAAATATTAAATGTTTTACTGATAATAAATAAAAATGTAGTTTGATGTGTTGCTATGGTTACTTGACTATGATTGACAAAGGAAAAATTGTAAAGGTGAAGCCTCAGCTCAACATTTAGGCCCCTAACTTTCTTTCTACTGATCATATATACATAATATATAGCCTATGTCCATCTGGAATAATGTACCTTTCAAATAGTAAAAGAATGTTTCAAATAGGTGCAGTGGTTCCGGAGATTACCCTCCACATACAAAATCCCCCCTCTCTCTTTATATATTAGTATAGATTTTATTCACAGATCCTCATGTATCTGCTCTCTTCATTCAATTTTAATATTTTAAGTTGTATACATCTGTCTGTAACTGAAGTTGACAGCCCTTTTTTTTTTATATGGAAAATCATCTGAATGTGGTAATTAAAAAAATTCTGCTTGATTAATAAAGTTTTTTTAAAAAAAATTTTTGCTTAAAACTAGCTTTAATGGTAACATAAACATTAAACTAAGTAAAAGAAAAAAAATTGCTCCATGTATTATTCTCAAATGTAAGGGTACTCAGTATCTAGAGTTTTATATTTTTGTAACTTCATTTTGGTATACAAAAAAATAAATAAATAAAATTGGTAGTACTATGCAGTTTTATGTAATGTTTTAATTCTCTGCTAGTGTTGAGTTTCAGCTGTGACTTAAAATAGCAGTTACAAAGTAGTGTAGAATCTTTATGAGAACATCATATTTTTCAATTATTCATCAATTTTTAAAGTAATACTGTTATTATTTAAAGTAACATATATTCTACTTCATTGTACTCAGTTGTTAAAACCGAACCCTATTTAAAACTCATAATCCAAAAAATGCTTATTATATTTAAGCTACCATTCTTTTACTCTTGATTAAGCCTCTTCAGTTGGAAAGATTGAATAAAATAGAAATAGTTCATGTAACATGCAATTTGTTTCATTCTTCAACAGTCATTTTTTCCTCCCATCTATTGAATAAATTTATTTTTAAAATTTAGCTCTTCATGGCCATCTTGGAACCGTTGAAAAAATCTTGAGCTATGATGGTAGTAATATAGATATTCAAGATTCTTGTGGCACAACTCCTTTGATGGATGCTGCTTCTGGAAATCATAAACAAGTTGTAGATTATTTAATTAAAAAGAAAAAGGTATTTTTGTTTTTGTGCTCTATCGTATACATTAGTATTAGACTGTGTATTTTGATGTAAAGAAAGTTTTGAAGTATATTTCAATATAAACACATCCTATATATAATAGCTGTTGTCTCTGTATGACACTTCCGGGCTGTACTCATCTTTCAATTGAAGCCCTCAGTAAACAAACCGCCGGATAGGCTTAATTTCAATTTCAGATTTGGATCAGAATTTTTTCTTACCTAAAAACAAATATCTTCTCCATCAAATCACGTTTGTTCAGCCTATTTTTCTATAAAACATTCAGAACTAAAAAAAATTGGATGTTTTTAGCTGTATATTTAAGTTTTTAAAAATCTGTTTACTTTTGCGATGAATTCTGAAAGTAAACAACAAACTTGAATGTGAATGAATCGCGTAGTGAACTGTAAAAAATTTTTTTAACTTTCATATAAATTTTTCATTATGACGTCATTTTTAGTATTATGACGTCAAAATGACGGGTTGGATGGCAGTCTACTACTCCAATCGCATGAAAAACTAAAATAAAAAAATAATGAAAGGGATTGCTTTTACAAGGTGTGGATTAAATGCAATATTTTAGATAATTCAGGATATTTTTTAACTTTCATATACTTTTTCCATTATGACGTCAAAATGGCGGGTTACCTACTAGTTATTATAATAAAAATTGAAACAATGATTTTTCTTAATCTAACTTTATTAAAGCTTCATTCTGAAAACTTTAAATTAGATGACAGTTTTTGCTATTTGTAATGTATTAAAATTTTGTTTAAAGTTTCAAATCTGTGTTGTTTATTCTAGACTTATATCTAAACATCTATTCTTAAATTTTTGGTGGAGTTTTCCTGCAGTACTGAACATTATGCTCTGTGTAATAAAGCACTACCTTATCTCTTAGAGAGTTGAAATATCTTTGAATCTAGAGCTACACAATGTGCATGTGAGTTTATTTTTATGGGGACTGTGAACAAATTTATTTGGGATAGTTATCTATATATATAAAACAGTTCCGTAACTGACTCATTCACTGACTGACATACAACGCACAGACCAAACCGCGGGACCTAAAGGGCTGAAATTTTGCATGGGGATTCTTCTTATAGTGTAGGGGTGTACTAAGAAAGATTTTTGAAAAATTCTTCTTAGATTTTTTAAAAATTAAATTTTTAAGCTGTTTTAGTAACTTTTTTTAAGTTTGCATTTAAAATAATAAATTCAACGTTATAAAATTTGTACCACAAGAAAGATCATAAAAATTCCTTTAAAATGAGATCTTTTTCGAATCTTTACCTCCATTTTCTGATTTTTGGTGAATTTTTAAAGATTAATGTTTAGAATTTAATTTATTAAATGCTGATCACGTGATTTCTTTTTCTGGTACTTTAAATAAATTTATCGTCACATGCATAACAACTAAATAGACAAAAAAAAACTTTATTTTCTTGCTAATGCGGCAGACGATTGGACATTATCCAAAAAAATATTAAAATACAATAAAAGATATGTATAATTCTATACATTGATCATCGTATTTATTATATATACATATATATATATATATATATATATATATATATATAGGCATTAATTGCATACATTGACCATTGTATTTAATTTCAATGTACTCCGTAGCGAAGTGCGGGTTTTCAGCTAGTTTAATATATAATCATACCTTTAAATATGTTCATACAAATATTTCATGCAGTTTGCCTATAATTAGTAATTTACTATTGCACTTCAACTTCCTAAATTTGTAATTATCACACCACAAATTGTCTCTATTCTAAATGTATATATTTTTTTCTTATTTGTCACCTACTTGCAGATATTTTGAACTATGAATAATTTTTTCCGATGCAGGCTGACATTGAGAAAAGAGATGCATTGGGACGAAGTGTTTTACATCTTGCAGCTCAGTCTGGCAGTTTAGACTGTATTTTATATTTAGTTGATGACTGCGCTCTTGATATTAATCAACAAACAAAAGATGGATTAACTTCATTGCATTTTGCTATGAAAGTAATTTAATTTTAATTTTATTTGTTCATTTTATTTAAATTGATTCTCATTCATTTTTTTATGAAAGGGAAATATGCTTCGTACTCCCTCATTATAAATGTGACTCAATTTTATAATGTGTACTGCAGTTTTAAAAAGATGTTGAAAAATGATTGCTTTAAGTTTGTGTATTTATATAATTAACACATTTATATACTGACTGATTATGAAAAAATGATTAGGCTATTACTACTAAAAGTTTTTTTTAAAATTTATTTTTATTTTAATTTTTTTTAATTTAAAGTCATAATACAGAAACTGTAATTATTTTCCTTAAATAGGCTTGTATATAAATTTTAACTGATTCTATTTCAAAGTATGGAATTTTAATTAAATGACTGCCATACATAACTACATTTTCTTTGGTGCCGGTTTTAGTACATAACTTTTGAGTAGCTTAATTGGAAAGTTTTGGCACTTTATTTCTAAAAGTGTGGTGTTCAGTGGTTTTCTTTTATTTTCCAGGAAGACAATATTGAGTGTCTGAACTTGTTGCTTAAGTTGGGAGCAGATTCTTCAGTAAAAGATAACAGAGGCCGCTCAGGTTAAATATTTATTATTTTTATCATACTATTATACATGATATTTCAAGTTGTTTATTATTATGAGTAATATAATTCTGATAGTCAACGGCTCATCTCATTGAAGAAAAATTGCAGAGGGAAACACTATGTGCACTACCTTTTGAGCATATGAGAGAAGGACATAGGTTTTATAAATTTTCAAACACTGCGACAGTCAGAGAGTTTAATCATTCTAATTTTAGAAAGCAATTTGATGTTTGTTGTCATCATTGAGCTCATTTCTCTGTCGTCTATAAAAGACTATTTATCAGCATTTGTAGCCACTATGAAACCAGTATTCATTCATTTGTTCACCTATTGGCATCTGATGCCGAAAGTCACTTAACAAAACACATTCTCTGATTCATCCATAGTGTCAAATAATTTATTAGTTTTTATTCTTTCGTGCTTCAGTTCTCGATGCATGTGCTCTCATTGACTAAAAGTTATGTTGTTTTAACTCTTCTGTTTCATTTTCTTTTTTAGTTTATAAAAATATATGTAGGGTGAAGTGGGGTAAGTGAGAACGCAAAATCATATATTTCCACTTTGAATCTAAATAAGTTTTGAGATAGACGTCTGATTGACAGTTGATTTAGACGTGTGACTAGAGGCTCTGTCCATATGAAGCTCAACTTTGTCAATGTCCTTTCCATAGAAGGCTGGAATTTCTTCTTCAAAAATTGGTTATAAAATATTTTGCTGATAGTATAGGGAATTAATTTTGGCTTTACCTGAGACTTTGATTTTTATTTTGCCATTGTAACAAAATCCTGCAACTATCACGAATCCCTTTGGGAACTTTTCGGTACACTGACAAAGCCATTTCATTTGGTCATTCCCGTCAGTTGAGCAATAGAAAATTGAAATTTTTTTATTACAGTCACTTAAATACACCCATGCCTCATCGAGTGTTTTTTTAAAATGCCATAACTGCGATTTTTACACTGCTTTATAATTTATTCACATGACTATTTCTCCTCGAAAAGTGCAGTTACATAACCTTTGAGCTATCTATCAATTTTAGGATCAATTTTCAATATAAATCATTTATTTTACATTCCAATCAAAACAAAACTGTAGCAGGTGATTATTCTGAAGTTGCCAAATTTTCATATCATAATGCAAAGGACAAAATTAAATTGCAAATCGTTTCCATAAAGTGAGAATGACCTTCTGTAAATATATATGTATAGGTAGTGAAACCTCTCTAGTCAGCCACCCCTATTCAAAGGCCCCTCCTTTAAATCACCCTACTTTGTTTAGAACCAATTCAAGACTCCATAGAGCCAATGTTATTGAAGAAACCTCTTTTCCAACAGCCATCCCTTAAAATTGCCCTTTTTTTTCTTCAGAACTATGCCTGACCACCATGAAGTTTCACTGTATATGTATATATATGTGTGTTTATATGTATCTCTTATTTTACTCATTGAGCTTGCGGTTCAATTTAATATATCTTCATTTCAGCTGAAGAATATCGCTGCAAAGGATCCGTTTAAAGATATTGGTTGGATACCTTTTTGTTACAAGCTGGTAGAAATATGTCATATTAATAATTAAATAAATTATGAAGTGACTTTTTTATGTTGGATTTGATTTTCATTTCAGATGTGTGTTGTTTTATTCATGAGGGTTTCGGTAACACTACTCAAGCACTAAATCTGCATTGTTCAAATTGTTTTAATTTCTCATTTAAAGCTATCCTGTTTCAGTCATTTGAGAAGTTTTACTTAAACCATTCTGTATCAAATTATCTTGTATCCTTTTACACAAAAAAGAAGTGGAAGTAAATTTTATCATTTAAAGAAATGTTGCTTTCAGTGTAAAGTAAAAATTAAAAACTCCAAAACATTGCTGGTGAAATTTTACTCATATTTAAAAAGTAAATGATAAAATGCTCTAAAAATGCATCTAAATAGTGATATATGCATGAGCTATAGGATTTTAGTTTAGTGATTACAGTATTGACTTCTATAAATATATTTAAAATTAGTTTTTCAAACTGTGGTTATTACTGGCAGAGAAGCTGGGTGGTTTAAAGCAGTGATTCTCAACCTTTTTATATCTAGCCCCCCCCCCCTTTTGGATTGTCTTCAGACCTTATGCCCCTCCTCCCCATGCTACACATATTTTTTGCTAACCATCTATGCCCCCCTGAATATCAGTCATGCCTCCCAGGTGAAGAACCACTGGTTTAAAGAATAGATTCATCATTATCGTAACAAGTCAATTTCTTTGTAATGATTAACTACAATATTTTCTGTAACGTAGGTATATATGATGGCGATAGAATTTTTTTTTATTATTTAAAGAGTATATCTCCTAACAATTAAATAGATCACAAACTTAATAAAATATGTGGATTTAAATATGTTTTTAAAGTTTAAAGCCCAATCAAATCTAAAAATTTTAATGAAATAAAATATCTGAGTGTATCAATTTCTTAAATTTTTATTCATCTCATCTCTGAAACTCAATTATGCCTATTCTTTCTCAATGAAAAAGGATATAATTTCAAAATAGTGTGAAGGTATTTGTGAAAATTGTTTATCATAAAATATAATGTCCCAGCCATGGCTTGCCGAGACTTTCACTCGGCAAGACAGTCACTTGGTTTATCAACACTTACTTCTACCCTGTATGAAAATAAGTTTTCACGAAGTCATTTAGAATTAGAGTTGCTGTTGCCTCTTTGTTAAGTGGTAATTTAGCTTTAAAATTCACTTTTGAGAGTGAAACTGTAAATTTTGCTCATTTTTATTTAGGCCTTACACAGCCTTAATGTTTTGAAACAATACTTTCCAGTGAAAATTTTGAGTAGAATTCGTATAACAATTTTCAACCCACTTTATATTTTATAAGTTACTAAATTTTAGAAGCCTACTATGGTTAGTTATCAAAACCTCACAACTAATTTCTAGGTATTTTGTGGTAATTATTGCAGTAATCAATTAATGGTCAGTGCAGTTAACAGTCCAGGAGCGACTCTTAAAGGATGTTTTAATCAGCTCTATTTTTAATCATCTTGCTGTAATCAAGAATTCTGCATACTGCAGAAATACTGGATGTAGTAAAAAAACAAAAGTCTGTTGCACAGCTTGCAAAATTTTTTGTGTATTACTGCCGAAAGAAATTATTTTTAAGTTTTTCATGAATCTTAATGTGAATTGATAAGTAATTTACTGATATTAACTATTAGCAATACACTTTTAAAATTCAATAATTAACTTTTTAATTAAATTTTAGTTTAAAATTCAATAATTAGTATTAACTTTATGAAGTTTATTAGTTTATCTAAATAAAGTTTTTTGTTTAAATGTTTTTGTGCAGGTTTGTCATTATTTATCGTGCTTATGACCTCAACATCCAATAAAACGGATATGCCGCCCTGCAAAATTATAATATTTAAATTTTATTTTGCTCAGGTCTCAGGAGGTTTAATGCTGTTCCGTTAGAATTCAATTCCAGACTGGCACATGAAAATTTATCTTTTTGTAATGCAGGTATGCTCATATCATACCAGGTGGTGGTGGGTGTTAATACGAATGACAAATTTTTCTTTTTGTGGGGTGGGGGAGACTGCAAATTAATAGTGCCTCTTATGAAAATTCTCGCTCTCAATCAATCTATTTAAAGCCGTCTGTCTGGCGGACGGATGGCCGGAGCTTAGCTGGCCGAAGCCCGAGCAGAGCCGGCCTTCGCCCGGCTAGTTTGTAATATTTGAAGTGGTAATTTTTTTTTTTTTAAACAACATTGGAGTTGTTCTGATGTGTGTATAATTCTTAACTCTATTATGTGTGTATATTTCTTAACTGCATTCAAGTTCTAAAGTCTCCTATTTTTTTTTCTTTCTTGAGAGCTGGGGGAGAACATGGGATATTTTTAAAAAGATGCTTGCGTTCTTTGCTGTTACGAAGGATAAATGAATTAGTCACAAGCCAAATCAATCGGTTGTGTCCTTTTTATAAATTTTTTAAAATTATAGATTCAAAGCACTCGATGGACGTCTTACCTTTTACATTCGTAATAAATTTCCCAAATAACAAGTATGAACACCACTCAATGACATTTTTTTTTTGGCCATCGAATAATAAGTTACTTTTTTCAGAAGCTAATCCAGTGAAGTCTCGAATGTAAATCGTCGTCATTCAAACCCAGAAGTAATTACGTGACGATAACGGTCAATCATTCAGTGTTGTTTCATCACAACAAACCAAAAAAAAAGGGGGGGGGGGAATAAATCAGTCAGTGACAGTCTAACTTCCTCAGAAGTACTCGTGAAGGATTAAACAATTATTTCAATTTTTTTTTCTGCAGTTAAAAAAAAATAATAATAAGACTGAATTAGATGTTATTACTTCTTTTCACCTGCCAAATCGATTAAGTCCCTTAGTCGCACAAAAATTGTCATAATAATAATAATGATGACTTCAAGGGTATTATAATATGTCGTCAGGTAAAAGCTCTATCTGCAGCAATACATTCTACAATGTTTACTTGAATCGATATTTTTAGAGGAATTTAAAAACAATATATAATTATCAGTTTTTGTTTTACGGACTTAACCGATTTGGCAAGTGAGGGGCCCGGATGGCAGCACTATTCGGTTCATAGAATGTTGGTAGCGCCAACATGAAGGATATTTTCATAGCAGGAAGGATATTTGATACCAATTGAAAACATGAAAGGATTGATTTGATTTGTTTCAAAGAAACTCGAATAGAGATGTTCTAAACATCAACAACAAAAGGGGGCCCCCCTAACACTGACGTGGGCTTAAAATCTCCAAAATGGACACACAAAAAAAGAAAAATAATCATGAATCATTGTGAAAGTACCATTTTACCAAGAATTGGCCATTTGAAGCGTAGAAGCCTAGAACTTTATCAAATAACAAAAAGCAATACAACATATTAACTTCATCCTTAAAACACCAATACAATGCAACCAGAAAAACTTATTAATCCCTTATATACATATAACTAACTATACATATGATGAACCAATCGATCAAACTTGAAAGGAGATATAAAAAAAATTGCTATTAAAAAAGATAAAAAAAATTGAATTAGGATTTTTTTCTTTTAAAATAAATTTTTTGGGGGGCCCCTAGGCCCGGGCCTACTGGGCCTATTGGAAAATCAGGGCCTGACCACTCACTTACCTTTTGTAATCAAAGAAAGTAATGAGACCGGTGTGTAGGTATTGCAGATTAAACATCTTTATTTACGCATGCCTCCACAAAAATAACACGTGATTATTGGCAATGAAGTTCCAAATATATCACATTTGCTTTCAAGAGCAATACGATTGCTACACGTATGCCAATGATATCTCGACTTCCTTTGCATCACTCTCTATTCCCTTTCCGTTTGATCTGTGTCTATTTTAGGAGAACCAACATCCGAAAACGGGAAATCGTCGGAAAACAATCTCTTCTGAAGCTGTGTGAACTCATTTTGTATGCCTGCCAGCTCCTCCAAGAGCTTTCGGATCCCCGCATCAAACGCTGTAGCGTCGTAGGGTGTACTTTGACGGAAAAGCCTGGCGAGCAACCTGTTTGCGGTGCAGATATCGCCGTCGACATCCACCGAGGAACTCGTCAACACTTCCCCTTTGTATGTGAGCGTGTGGTCGGGTGCACATGTGAACCACGGCGACCCATCCCTGCTACAGTTGGTACCATCCGGATCCGAAACACAAAGGACTTGATAATAGCTCTTAGGGTCTCCATGAGCCTCGGAGATCGAAGACATTTGAAAAGTTCCTTCGGAATACTGCCTGCCGTTGCACCACTCTACCATCTTGTTAATACACTGAGATTTATCAACCAGGTCGGTTTCAGTCTCTTGGGCATGAGCCAGAGACGAAGACAGTATCACTAGTAGTACGAGACACAACATCTCTTCTCGAGATCTCCGATCTTTACGGCAGACTAATGCGCAATATTCCAATTTTTTGCTCCAAACTGATGAAGACCGGAAAGAAGTTTCCTGCTAACGCCACACGTTCTCTGATGGCTTCTGCCGGTGACCGTGAATTTTGCTTTTCCTAGCCGTCATCCGCTTTCACTTTCCAGATAATGTCGCAATCGCCTGCGAACGAGTTTCCAGAAGGACGGAAATACGACGGAAAGAATAAATAAAAGCGCACCGCGAAATCGTTCCATCGAGAAAAGAGAGAGGATTTTTTTTTTTTTATTATTTGTGTCATACCTGTTCATGACAGACACAAGTTATCCACATGACATTAGTGACTTGTCATCGTGATAGAAGAATAGACTTTCAGTGCAATATTTGTAGAACAAGTGTGACTGCAGTGGTAAAAATAAAGTTGGGGACGTTATTTTCTTGCAGGTTTTCTGTCTTGCCGTGACATTTATGACGCTTATGACATTTATGGCTCTTCTACAATTTCGGTGTTAAGATAAACTGCATATGGCATTCTTAATCAATAGTTATTTTAATAATAACCTTTTTAAGTCAAGAGGCCGCTTCAAATGTTCCTTGTTTTTTCTGATACACGTAAATCCTTTATAGATAACGCTAGACAATGGCTGAATCGGTATAAGGCGCTGACATTTGGTACTAGATTCTGGCGGTGCTATTGCCACTGGTGCTTGTAGCCGCCCGGAATCGGCTTTAAGCTATTGGTCTGTTTAGCTCTTGCGTAGTAAGAGATGACTGTCCTCATCCACCCAACCTTTAAGCTCCTTTCATACATTCGCGAAACTGAGAGCGAAGTGTGTAGGGGAAAGCAGTGATTTATTGGTCTCCTCGCCGTGAGAGCGGTCGGAGACGAATCATCAAAGGGACGAGCGTGATTAATCGACCCCAAAATGTGTCAAGAGGGGACGGGGGGGAACTTATTCGCGAATGTGGAACAGGAGTATGACCGATCAGCTCATAAGTCACGAGATGCTGATAAGGGAAAATACAAGCGACTAGATTCTGCCGTTCTGAAAAAAAAATCCCATAAATTATAACTGAATCTGCTGTATTGCCATTTATAATGATCTTTTTTTGGGGTGGGTAGGGGTTATATTTACTATCCCGATTCTCTACCATGGAAAAAAAAATTATTTTTTTTAGGTTGACGGATGAGGATTTAGATTCATACTATAACTCCCCACCTTCCACCACTCAACTTTTTTTGTTTGTCTACTTTTACGTTCTGTTGTACAGCAAATTATCTACTCTTTTTTTATTTCTCTTTTCTATGTTTATTTTTTTCTAGCTTCATTTGTTTAAAATGCAGTTATCTATCTGCACATGTGACTATATTCTTATTTATCTCAAATTATATATTTATTTACCTGCAAATAATTTTGAAATTAAGTAAATAACGACCAAAGTGGCTTTTATGCAGTAGGATTTATAACCACAAGTTCCACTTAATTTACCCGGCTTCTACTGCAAAACGGGGGGGGGGGGGGAGGAGAGTTTGTTTGCTGTGGTATGTTGCTTGGTGCATCTACTTAACGTCGACTTAGCGCTGCAATGCTAAGATAAAATAATTGTACTACCATCTCTAAGGAGTACTTTAAGGTACTATGTAGTCATGGGGTTGTAGGCTTTTTAACTCACGTTTTAAGCGTTCCTCTATAAGCACGAGTGAATCCGCTGCAGATTTCCACTGAAAAGTAATAGTGTCCAAAAAGTATTCTTTTGTGCGGGAAAAAAGTGTTAAATAATCCCTCTAGCGACGACACAGGTAAATGCTGAACATTTTCTTATTTACGTATAGAAATAATAGCGACTGACAGTTTTATACGACAAAACCAGATCATAATTCTAACGGTGAAAACATCTCTTGCGTCAATGACCTTTCACGACCTCTAATCTTCCTGTCTCTCTCTCTTCCTTTGGTCTATCTTTTTCGTTTTAATTAATAGCCGTTAATGCAGAAAAGCCTGATTCGCAGTTGAAAAAGGACGATAATATGGCTAGAGCTTTCTTTGCAGTGTGACCAGGGCCTTTTTATCGCATGGGCAAATCGGGACTTTGTCCAGGGCCCTCTGATGCTAGGGGGCCCCAAAACCCCCTTGGTGTATGCACCTAGTACTTCTAATAGTATGTATAGCCCATGGATAGTTCTTATTATTATAAATGTTCGTAAGGGGGGGGGGGCAAATAGCATCTGCCCAGGGGCCCCCAGCGCTCATAATCGGGCCCTGAGTGTGACTCCATTCATCTTTGATAACAGATCAGAAGGAATTCGTTTCAATTTCTCTACATTTTACTTTTAAATTTCCTTTTTTTTTTAAATTTAAATAATTCTTCCTGCTCTTTTACGTTCAGTTTCGATTGACACTGGATGGATGCAACAGATGCTTTTTAAATAATAAACGGCAGATTTCCGACACTGCTGCTCTTCGCTGTATTTCGTGGAAAACAGGCGGAAAATATGCTGAATGTTAGCGTCAGTTTGATGCTTGGGGAAACTGTCAGTTCATTTTGTATTCACAACTGCAACAAAATAGATCCACTCAGTGGTTTTAAGTCGATGGCATTCGTTCTTCAAAAGACTGATTATTGTAGTTAACTTTTACGGTAACAAGAATAAAGAATGACCATGAAAATGTTTGAAATTAGAAATAGAGGGGCTCAGTGGCGTAACTAGAAGTTTTGCCGCCCGGGGCGGTCTCCAATTTGCCACCCTTTCTAAGTCAATCAATTGGTGGTTTTTATAAATTAATAAACATAAATAAATAATTGTAATTGAGACAAACTATAGGTGGGGAACTTTTTAACCATTGGATGCCATACTTAAATTGGGCAGTAATAAAGGAGGCCTCTTAAGTTGATATACCTATAAATGCAACTTTTATAAAGACCACAAGAAACTTACGGAGGTCGCTGTTACCCCACCTATGAGACAAAACATATACCTAATTTATAAAAAAAATTCCATAAAATATGTTTCATTTTATATTTTTATATTTATAAATAAAAATAAATAATTTCATTTCTTTTGGATAAACAAACAAATTGTACACATATGTGTATGTAAACAAAACATATTTATATATTTACTCTTCTAACTTTCATAGTAGAAAAATCGTGTATAATGCTCTCAAAATTTATGTTACTTGTAATTTCTTGTTCTATAGACAATATTGCAAGATTTTATAGTCTTAAATCTCTCATTGTGGAACGAAGATAATTTTTTATTAACTTCAATTTGAAGAAGCTCTTTTCGAAACTAGCGACACTGATAGCAATTGTTAAAAAAATTCTTAGCAAAATTACAATGTTGGGTACAGAATTTTCCAATCTATAGTGTTGAATAAATTTTAATAGATCAAGAGGGCCTTCCTTCCCGTCCCGTTCCGAGCAAAATTTTTAGAGATAATATTTTCAACCCAACATTGACTTGACGATGAGGAAAAATATTCGAAATCATATAGTAATTCATAATTCGTAGAAATCGAATAGTAGACTTATGAATTAAACAAGTGGTTTTTTACAACTAATACTAAATAAAAATATGCCGCCCCAAAATATGTGCCGCCCGGTGCGGACCGCACCCACCGCACCCCCCTAGCTACGCCACTGGAGGGGCTTGCATACTCTCCCATTCATTTAACAGCAGAAAAAAGCGCCCAAAATGGCGAAGAGGTGTTTTTTTTTAAAATAAATGTCTCAGTTTTTTTTCCTCCATCATGTCCCAGTCTTTATTTCCCGAGTCGCTAATACTTGATAACTTATGTTGCATCGTACCTTTACTTAACGAGACCATAATTTTATTATCTCATCACACTGTACCTCGTCTACTTTATTTCTGGATGCGATTTTCCAATGCGGAGGCACTTGTCGTCAAGCATTCGCCTACACTACGCCGCAATTTTACTGCCCATTTTATTATGGGGGCACCATATAGGCGGACAGCATTACCCCCTATGAAGGGACGACACGTACGGAGGCATTTTGTTCGTGGCGCGACGCCAGGATTCGATCCGAGCACCCTCAGCACCGAAAACTAGCGCACTGTACCACTGGGCCGCCACAAGCCCCCAGATGCGATGTAATTTATCGATTTCTCTTTTCAGTCAAGTTTCAGTAGCAGCATCCGTTCTATACCACTGTGCTGTTTAATTCGACGAATAGTAACTTCAAATGAATATGACTAAAGGTAAGAGCACGCCATAATTACAAAAATATACAACTGCAGCATATAGGAAGCCTGTTACAACTGGCAACAGGCGATCCTGACCTCTAGCGCCACCCAGCAGAGACTAAGGAGAAAAGAACGAACTCTGTGATGAGTAAACACCGATATCCGTTGTGCTGTAATGTTAAAATAGATGTTAAGTGTAATTGTTTATGTAATATATGTGTTAAATATAATAATTTAAAAGCAACGAGTAGTTTCTATGCTCTAGTCTGAATTAATTAGCGAACAGCATGATGGATAATACTGTTACAGGATATTTTCACCCCTCCCGAGACTAGAATTAAGATGCAGATCGAGAGCTGACTATATTTGAGGTAAGAACACTTTGTTTATTTTCTCTAACGACCGAAGTCAGTGAAGATTTGCAACAATTTGGCATCCCTGCCGGGATGGGAGTGGAAATTTCTGAAACTTGAAATAGAATTATTTGTCTCAGAGTAGCTATTTAGAAATTGTTTTAAGTACTGTTTTTGTTTCGGTTTATATTGAAAGTTAGAAGAAATGGCGGAAGATACAATAAACGTATTAAAAACAAAAAGAACTAAGTTAAGAACCGCCATTACCAAATGTTGTCAGAAAATAGAGGCTGAAATTGCAAAAACAGAAGTTAACGTTGAGGAGTTAGAAGAAACTTTAGAACTACTTAACGAGAAAGCAGAAACACTAAAGGGTACTGACACCGATCTAGAACGACTTTTGAAACCAAAAGAATATGAGAAAGAATTCGATAGTATAGAAGAGTATAGTGAAAAAGTAACGCTATGGAAGTTTAGGGCGAAGAAACGCATATCGGCAAATGCCCCACCACCGCGTAAACATGACGATAACTCAGCAGTTCCGCACCAAATCGAAAGTCCAAAAGAAACGACTACGGTGAAGCTGCCGAAACTTTCGATTCCTAAATTTTACGGAGATAGTAGTCAGTGGCTTAATTTTTGGAATTCATTTCAATCGGCGATTAATAATAATGAGTCACTGAATAAAATTGATAAGTTTAACTATCTGAAAGCATATTTGGGGGGAACTGCTGCTAGCATTGTAGAAGGATTTTCGCTTTCACCAGAGAATTACGATTCAGTTATTAAACTGTTAGAAGAGCGATTCGGGCGAAAATCCATCTTAATAGACGCCCACATAGGCAATTTATTAAACATCCCTCCTCTGAAACATTCGAGTGATGTTAAAGGATTCAGAAATTTATTTGATAGATGTCAGACACAAATTAGAAGTTTAGACGCATTAGGAGTTGTGTCTGATACTTATGGTTCCTTATTATGCCCTATGCTTTTGAAGTTACTACCGCAAGATTTAGTGCTCGCATTTAATAGAACAGAAGGCGCAACTGACAATTACAAAGTAAATGACTTAATGAATTTCTTAATGAAAGAATTAACTTCTCTTGAACGTACTAAAGCGACATTTACTCAACAGAAAAGAGATGATTTCCCCCGTCAAACGTTTTTACCCCCTCCTACTAGTCGCCGGCCTTTCTTCCCCCATGACCCACATATGTCGGCCGGAAAGGGTAAACATCATCCGATGGCAAAAAGGGAATGTGCTACAGCTGCTGATTTATTTAGTAAAACCGAAGCAGCGCGGAATATAGAAAATAAACAGATTTGTGTGTTCTGTAATGATGACTCACACAACAGTCGAGATTGCGAATTCGCACAGAGCTTGTCCTTGGATGAGAAAAAGTCCATTTTGAAAAAGAAAGGAGCCTGTTTTAGATGTTTGCACATAAAACATATCGCGCGTGATTGCAAAACGAAAACGATTTGCACAATATGTGGATATAAACATCTTTCGATTATGTGTAATTTTTTTAAACATGATAATGTTAATAATGTTTCTTTGGAAAAAACAGAAAATAAATCTGATAGCAGTGTCGGGAATACTGTACTGACCAATCAATCTGACTATACGGAAGTGCATTTACAAACTTTGATTGTAGGTATTCATGGAAAAGATGGTAAAAAAGGTTTTATTCGATGTATAATTGACACGGGGAGTCAAAATTCCTACATAAGTAAATATGTCGTTGAAAGGTTGCAATTAAAAAGTTTAAAAGAAGAAATTGTCACCCATGGGTTATTTGGCGGATTAGAAGTTTCGGAAAAGCATAACCGCTATCGTATAAGATTAAGCAGCATAGATGAATCCCACACTTGTGAAGTTGACGTGTTGGATGAAAAGAAAATTTGTTCTGTAATTCGTAAAGTCAAAAATATGTATTGTATTAGAGAACTGAGAAATAGGGGAATTTATGTCAGTGACATTTTTGAAAAAGAAACATCTCGATTGTACCAAGAGGATCCCCAAGAGATTCATTTGCTGCTAGGAGCAGACATTGCGGGAAGTTTATTTACTAGTCAAATTGAGCAACTTCCATGGGGAGGATTGGTAGCTTTGAAGACTAAACTGGGATGGACATTAATGGGCAAAATGACCTCTGGCAACACTGAAACAAAAAATTCCTTGTCAGGACTGACTTTATCTCTACATGTGTCCGACGCCAAACTGGCCGACCTCTGGCGCTTAGACACATTGGGAATTTTGGATAACGAAGAAAACAAAAATAAGAGTTTATTAGAAGAGGAAACAAGAAAGTATTTCGTAGACACAGTGAAACGCAATAAAGATGGTCGATATGAGGTATCACTACCCTGGATTTTAGATAACTCCATGTTACCCAGTAATCGAGACTTAGCTGAAAAATGTCTTCGTAAGACTGATAAGAAACTTGTTAGTTCGAATAAAAGGGAAGACTATCACGAAGTTTTTAGTTATTGGGAATCTAATGACATAATAGAATGTATAACCGATGAAAAGGAACATGGAACACATTATTTGCCTCATCGGCCTATAATTAAGGAAACAAGCCAAACAACAAAAATACGCCCTGTGTTCAACGCTTCGGCACGGTTAAAAAACTCTCCTTCATTGAATGATTGTCTCACTAAAGGTCCCAATTTAATTGAAATTTTACCCAGAATTTTAAATCGTTTCAGAAAATATCGGATTGCAGTTTCTTCCGACATCGAAAAAGCATTTCTCCAAATAAGCATTAGGGAGACCGATCGAGATTTTTTACGGTTTCTGTGGTTCGATGCCGAAAATAACTTGAAAATATATCGTCACAAGCGGGTAGTTTTTGGACTGACTTCTAGTCCCTTCCTATTGGCGGCAACGCTTGATTACCATTTGAACCAAGTTCCAGATAATTTGTCTGAGACCGCAGAACTTTTGAGAAACTCATTTTATGTAGATAACTCCCTGATCAGTCTAAATTCGATAGAAGAAACTGAAAAATTCATTGAAGAATCTAATTTGATTTTGTCTTCAGGACATTTCAATTTGAGATGTTGGCGATCTAACGTGCCAAATGCTATGATAAATGAAACGGAAATGGAAGCTGTACATATCTTAGGATTGTTGTGGGATCTTGAAACCGACACTCTATCATTAAAGATAGAACAAATGCTGATCGATGATGAACCTGTGACTAAAAGAAAGGCTCTGTCCTTAATACAAAGAATTTTTGATCCTATTGGATTTACTGTGCCCGTCATACTTGTAGCAAAAATTATCCTTCAAGAAACTTGGCTACTAAAAATAAAATGGGATGACGAACTACCAACACCTTTGAACAAACAGTTTAAAACTTGGTTTAATCAATTATTTTTGCTTTCTCAGTTACGTGTGCCTCGATGGTTGAATATAAGCTATGATAAAGAAAACGAAATCACCCTTCATGTATTTTGTGACGCAAGTAAACGTGCTTATGCAACTTGCGCCTTTTTAAGAATTTCAACTACTGCAGGTATCAGGGTTCAGTTAGTTAACTCCAGGAGTCGTCTAGCGCCCCTGAAACCGATATCGATTCCACGTTTGGAACTTTTGTCCTGTTTGATTGGTGCGAGACTTGCATCAACAGTTTTATCCGTATTTGAAGTCGTGGGTGTGGACTTGGCAGGCCCACTTTATTTGAAAGGAAACACAAAATCATGGATTGTATTGTTTACGTGCGCCGTTTTCCGAGCCGTACACCTCGAGCTTGTGACCTCCTTGTCAACTGAAGCCTTTATACTGTCTTTGAGACGGTTTATCGCTAGAAGAGGAAAACCATTCATCATATATTCAGATAATGGGACTAACTTTATTGGTACAGATAGGGCATTGTGTAATATTGATTGGGATGCTGTCTTATCTGTCGCCACTACCCAGAAGATTCGATGGAAGTTCAATCCCCCATCTGCCGCATGGTGGGGCGGATGGTGGGAGAGACTGATACGAATGGTGAAACAACTTTTAAGACGAATTTTGGGTCGAGCGTCATTAGACTATGAAGAATTAAATACTATCTTATGCGACTGTGAACAGATAATCAATTCTAGACCCATTTCATACGTGTCAGAAGATGTAAGAGATCCAGCCCCTTTGTCCCCTTCAATGTTTTTGCATGACTTGCCTTCTTCAGGAATTCCTGACATTGATGCAGTGGATGGCAATGAACTGAATAGGAGGGCTAAATATCGACAAAGATTGAGAGATGAATTGCGCAAGAGATTCCGCAATGAATATTTAGGGCAGTTACGTCAACGAACGGTAAAAGAACGGAATGACAAACAATTAGCTATTGGAGATGTTGTTCTTCTAGAAGACGCAAAGAAAAACCGTATTCACTGGCCTTTAGCAAGAGTGATTGAGATCTTTCCTGGTAAAGATAAGGTTGTCAGAATAGCCAGGGTGAAGACTCAGTCTGGTGTTTTTCTTAGACCAGTACAGCGACTTTATCGACTTGAAATTCCCGCCAGTGAAAGTAGGGTTCTGCAAGAGCCAGTAGATGTTGAGAATACCACGTCAGATGAAGGAACCGTTCCACCAGAAACTGTAGGTATCCAGAACATCAAACCGGACAAAGGAAATCAACCAGTGCTCTCAAGTGGTAGGTCACCGGTCGTATCCAGAGTTGGACGTATGGTGAGACCCCTTAAGAGACTGAATCTAACTACATTGAGCCCCTCCAAGACCGTCGGGCCTCAAGGTGGGAGAATGTTACAACTGGCAACAGGCGATCCTGACCTCTAGCGCCACCCAGCAGAGACTAAGGAGAAAAGAACGAACTCTGTGATGAGTAAACACCGATATCCGTTGTGCTGTAATGTTAAAATAGATGTTAAGTGTAATTGTTTATGTAATATATGTGTTAAATATAATAATTTAAAAGCAACGAGTAGTTTCTATGCTCTAGTCTGAATTAATTAGCGAACAGCATGATGGATAATACTGTTACAGGATATTTTCACCCCTCCCGAGACTAGAATTAAGATGCAGATCGAGAGCTGACTATATTTGAGGTAAGAACACTTTGTTTATTTTCTCTAACGACCGAAGTCAGTGAAGATTCGCAATAAAGCCTTAGACCTAGGATTCGTACTTGTTCAGCAAGATAAGTTCTCCTGCTTTCCTGAGGAGCCCATAACGGAGGTGAAACCTAGGTCCAAAGTTACCTGTACGCTACATAGGTACATTTTTTTCAATGAATCTTTTGTACAAATTTATACTCGCTGTATTCGTGTTAAAACTAGATAGAGTCAGACATGCTTTTCTTATTTGTCCAATTGATATTATAAGTTTTCACTCCTCTTTAGTATTGTGTATTTATAAAGCTTTTATTAATTCCCAAGAAGCACCTGGGAGTACCACAAATAAATAGACACGGTATTTTCCCATTATACTGACCTGTCGCCAACTATAGTACAAAAAGAGTCGCCAATTAAGGAAATGACATGAATACTAGAAAATACTCGCTTTTTACACCCCATTTTCATTTATTTCAATATTAAGGTAAAAATAAATAATAAAAAATATAATACTGACTATTCACATCACATATATTTTGTAAACTACATTTTTAACTATCGAAAACTCCATTTCTACTTTCGGTTTAATAAATATCGTTATTCCTTTCACACGAGAATCCCTACACTAGGGAATTTCATTTAATATATGAATTTAATAAATCTTTTAATAATGCTTAATTTTCATTTTCATCTACATCGCTGTCCACTTCTTACATACACTCAAATAGAGTCTGTTCACATAGAATCCGTCAGCATTAGTGTTAAAGATTCCGTTGACACTGATTCGTTAAATGGGTTAATGGTTGGTATATGATTGGTTAACATTTTTTACTCTGACGTTGATGGGTTCTATATAAACAGGCACATAGAGTTGTTTCGTTAGTAACGCCGTGGTACCATAGGTGTAGCGTTGGGGGGGGGGGGGGGGACGTGCCCCCAACTTAACTTGAAATAAATTAAAACGTTAATAGAAGTTCAGTTAAAATCGATAAATCGTAGAAAACTTTTATGAAAGTTTTCCCTCTTTTTCAAACTGTGAAACTGAAGATTCCGATTATGTCTTTAGCCTTAACATAGTTTTTAACAATGATACGATCCATAACAAAATAACAGCCATAACAAAAATTCGATGCTATATATTTTTTTTCTCATTTTATTTACATTATATTTATTTTTCTCATTGTATAACTTTTGAATACTACTCAGACATCAATTTTATTGATATTCAATTTTTAAAAAAAATCATAATATAGTCGGACCTCTATTTAACGAACCTCTATTTTGCGAACTTTTCCTTGGAACCACGAACATTTTGCGAATTTCTTCGTAAAATAACCTCCAAATAGCGAAGTGCATTCTCTATTTAACGAAATTTTTCTTGTGATCCAATATTATTTTTTTCTCCATATTTCTCAAAATATTTCTGAACATTTCAAAGTTATTCTTTCTTTTAACACATTTAATACATTTACTTTCTTTTAACACATTCCGACGCGGGTTGCAGTTTGAAGAAAATACGCATAAAGGGGTTTTTGGTGCATTACTAAGATGAGAGACGTATTATGAGAGAAAACACTTTTTCAAACAAAAAACTCAGACAAAATTAACAGACTTTATCAGTAATTAAATTTAAGGACGCATGTGGTAATGTATCCTTAAAATTACTTGTTATAATAAATGCGATAATGTCATTAAAATTCATTAATTGTAATATATTTTTTTTAATTGAAAATACAGTGTATTCCCGAAAAATGTTTTGTTTTATTCTTGGTTTCCTTGCACATTTCTGTTTGATGGGTAAGATATATAAAACAAATAAACATTAATTTACAAAATAAAGGTGTGATCAATTACTTTTATTAATAATATTTAGTGTTTATGAATTTAAAATCTGTTTTGTGTAGTTTAAAGTATTTTAAAAGGTGAATCTCTATTTAATGAATTTTCCATATAACGAACTTTTTGGGGGGATTTAGCGACTTCGTTAAATAGAGATCTGACTGTATTTCATATTTTAAGGACCGCCTGGCAGTCAATGCGCGGAGGAGGGACCTAACTGAATTTAATTCATGCCCCCCCCCCAAAAAAAAAAAAAAAATGAAAAAAAAAATGTTAGAGGTACGCTACGTCTATGCTTGGTACGGTGATTGCCTCTGAAATTTGTAATTATATGTTCCAGAGATCCAATCCTGGTCTCTGCAAGCCCATGAGAACGGTTTTTCTTCGGCCAGAGTCGCAGTTCGCCGAGAAGATGGCGACAGGTCAGTATAATGGGAAAGTACCATAGACACATATAGATTTACTAGCTGAAAACCCGTACTTCGCTGCGGAGTACATTCAAATTAAATACAACGGTCAATGTATGCAATTCATGCCAAATATATATATATATATATATATATATATATATATATATATATATATATATATATATATATATATATATATATATATATTATATGATAAATACGACGATCAATGTATACAATTGATGTAATATATATATATATATATATATATATATATATATATATATATTTATAAGAAAATCGTAAGGGATAATTTTATAGATAAAATAATGTAGAAGAAAATATTCAAATTAAATCTAATATAAAGAATACTAAAGAATATAGTACAGTTAATATAGTACAGTTTGTAGACCATTTCTTTTACTGTATTTTAATATTTTTTTGGATAATGTCCAATCGTCTGCTGCATTAGCAAGGAAAAAAGAATATTTTTTGTTTATTTAGTTGTTATGCACGTGACGATAAATTTATTTAAAGTACCAGAAAAAGAAATCACGTGATCGGCATTTAATAAATTAAATTCTAAAAATTAATCTTTAAAAATTCACCAAAAATCAGGAAATGGAGATAAAGATTCGAAATAAATTTCATTTTAAAGGAATTTTTAGGATCTTTCTCGTGATATAAATTTTATAACCCTCAAATTATTATTTTAAATGCAAACTTAAAAAAAGTTAAAAAAAGCTTAAAAATTTAATTTTAAAAAATCTAAGAAGAATTTTTGAAAAATCTTTCTTAGTGCACACCTACACTATAAGAAGAATCGCCATGCAAAATTTCAGCCCTTTAGGTCCAGCGGTTTGGTCTGTGTGTTGTATGTCAGTCAGTGAATGAGTCAGTTACGGAACTGTTTTTTATATATAGATGACCATGTATATGAGGTTTATAAAATAGTTGCAAATATTGGTGTCACATCATCAATAAAATGAGTAAATGAAATTCATTGATTTTTAATCTTTCCTCTGAGGGCCGACACGCGATGGAGACGCGATTTATTTATTTCGAAATAAATTTATTAATTATTCACCGGCGGAAATGAGACGAGTTAAATTTCGACACACAATGGGAGAAGAAACGTATTGAAAAGATTGGCTAACCGATCAACCTGACTGACTTTGCGAAACACCTCCGGAAGTCTTTGAATCAAAGTTTTAGCTCCCAAAAGTATAATAAATAATCCATTAGTAGGTAATGGTTTTCTTTGCTTCGCAATCAATGGTTGATTTTTTTTTTACACGTGCGTCATTGTTTGTCTCTGTTCTTCGATGCAGGATTTCGTTATAAGAAGGAACAATCAAACAAGAATGAAAATGCAACTCACAGTAATTATATGCATATGCTGCGTATTTAATACTAGCTGAAAACCCGCCCTTCGCTACGGAGTACATTCAAATTAAATACAACGGTCAATGTATGCAATTAATGCCAAAACAAAGAAATATATATATGTATATATCTATATTTATAATAAATACGATGATCAATATATACAATTGATGTAGAAAAAAATATATATAATTTAAAAATATCGTAAGGGATATTTTTATAGACAAAATAATGTCCAATCGTCTGCCGCAATAGCAAGAAAAAAAATATTTTTTTGTCTATTTAGTTGTTATGCACGTGACGATAAATTTATTTTAAGTACCAGAAAAAGAAATCACGTGATCGACATTTAATAAATTAAATTCTAAAAATGAATCTTTAAAAATTCACCAAAAATTAGAAAATAGAGGTAAAGATTCGTAAAAGATTTCATTTTAAAAGAATTTTTATGATCTTTCTCGTGATATAAATTTTATAACCCTCAAACTATTATTTTAAATGCAAACATAAAACAAAGTTACTAAAACAGCTTAAAAATTTAATTTAAAAAAATCTAAGAAGAATTTTTCAAAAATCTCTCTTAGTGCAACCCTACACTATAAGAAGAATCGCCATGCAAAATTTCAGCCCTTTAGGTCCAGGGGTTTGGTCTGTGCGTTGTATGTCAGTCAGTGAGTCAGTTACGGAACTGTTTTATATATATAGACTAGCTGAAAACCCGTACTTCGCTACGGAGTACATTCAAATTAAATACGACGGTCAATGTATGCAATTAATGCCAAAAAAAAAAGTAATTATATATATTTATAATAAATACGACGATCAATATATACAATTGATGTAGGAAAAAAAATATATATTTATAAAAAAATCGTAAGGGATATTTTTATAGACAAAATAATGTCCAATCGTCTGCCGCATTAGCAAGAAGAAAAATATTTTTTTGTCTATTTAGTTGTTATGCACGTGACGATAATTTGTTGTAAGTACCAGAAAAAGAAATCACGTGATCGGCATTTAATAAATTAAATTCTAAAAATTAATCTTTAAAAATTCACCAAAAATCAGGAAATGGAGGTAAAAATTCGAAAAAAATTTCATTTTGAAGGAATTTTTATGATCTTTCTCGTGATATAAATTTTATAACCCTCAATGTATTATTTTAAATGCAAACGTAAAAAAAGTTTAAAAAACAGCTTAAAAATTTCATTTAAAAAAATCTAAGAAGAATTTTTGAAAAATCTTTCTTAGTGCACCCCTACACTATTAGAAGAATCGCCATGCAAAATTTCAGCCCTTTAGGTCCATCGGTTTGGTCTGTGTGTTGTATGTCAGTCAGTCAGTCAGTCATTGAATGAATGAGTCAGTTACGGAACTGTTTTATATATATAGACTAGCTGAAAACCCGCGCTTCGCTACGGAGTACATTCAAATTAAATACAACGGTCAACGTATGCAATTTATGCCAAAAAATAAATATATATATTTATAATAAATGCGATGATCAATGTATAAAATTGATGTAAAATATATATATATATATATATTTATAAAAAAATCGTAAGGGATATGCATTTTTTTTTAATAATATCTAATCGTCTGCTGCATTAGAAAGAGAACAAAAAAAATTTTTTTTGTCTATTTAGTTGTTACGCACGTGACGATAAATTTATTGAAAGTACCAGAAAAAGAAATCACGTGATCAGCATTTAATAAATTAAATTCTAAAAATTAATCTTTAAAAATTCACCAAAAATCAGAAAATGGAGGTAAAAATTCGAAAAAAATTTCATTTTGAAGGAATTTTTATGATCTTTCTCGTGATATAAATTTTATAACCCTCAATGTATTATTTTAAATGCAAACGTAAAAAAAGTTTAAAAAACAGCTTAAAAATTTAATTTTAAAAAATCTAAAAAGAATTTTTGAAAAATCTTTCTTAGTGCTCCCCTACACTATTAGAAGAATCGCCATGCAAAATTTCAGCCTTTTAGGTCCAGCGGTTTGGTCTGTGCGTTGTATGTCAGTCAGTCAGTGAATGAATGAATGAATGAATGAGTCAGTTACGGAACTGTTTTATATATATAGATTAACTTTCCAATCGTGTTATTATCGCCCTTCTTCGGATTTCCCGTTCTCATAGTTACAGCTTCGTCATAGCCAAGATAACTTTTCGGCAGGCGATATGAGACCGTTTTATAAGCATTTTAGAATACAGAAACGGCAGCAAAGTGACGGAAAAAATAGCCAAATGTTTAACTGTCGGGCTGCTAGGTGCCTGTTATATTATTGGTCACTTTAATGCTAAAATATGCCTATCTCCAGTTGTCGGCTTGCGTTGAAAAATGAGTTTCTTTTGGGCTGTTTGTGTAGCATCACGCAAGCGTTTTATCATGAACAGTTGAAAGGTTCAGCATCAGAGGACCTAGACTCCGATCACAACATTCATTTTAAAACTATGTCTGGGCTTTACAGGTACAGCAGAATCCTACGATTTTTCTGACAGAAGGTTCAGAAAAATCGAAAATTTAGATTTTCCCGTATTTTGGCTCATTTTTAGGTATAAATGATGCTGGAGTATCTAAAATCTCCGAGATTCACTCAGTTTTACGGAATCTATCTCGTTTTTCTCTCTCAAATTTCTCACTGTGAGCTTTTCTGCTTTTACACGAATAAACGCTCATCTTGTTTTGATGAAATACTGGCGTATCTGACGCAGAATCAGGATGTTTTCTTAAGAGGGATTCCTAGAGTTAATCTAGTGACCGACATCTGGGGGATCGTACCCTCTCCCTCCCTCTTTGACCTCATAGAGGGACTTTTCGGTCTACGAATCGAACGTGTCCCTATCACGGAGTTATCGAATGACGCTTGTCCGGATTCGATCCGACCACTCTCAGAACTGAAAGCCGACGCGCTACCTCTAGGCTATCTCGAGCCCGTACTAAACTGTAAATCCAACAGGGGCAAACAAGTTCCATAACGAAATCAATACAAAACTATCTGGGACGGTCAATACTGTATAGCGTAACTGTACGTCTTTTAAGATAAACTATTTTGATGTGTGTAGACCATAAACAGTGACGACGGACCAGTTGTTAACAATTAACAACGCTTTTGTTGCTCAAATCATTTTAAACAAGGTGAATGGGGAAATTTCCCGCTCGTGGAATCACATCCACACGAGGCAACGTCTAGGTTACAACTGAAGAATTTTTGCCTGAGTAATATCAGACGCCGCCTAGAACATGCGCCCAGACAGTACATGTTAAATTATTAACCATTTGAGACTACAGTTGGAATAGCCAGTTTGAGCTCTGATAATGGCACATCCCAGATAAGACCTTTGTATGTAATCTTAAACAGGGGAAGTTCAACTGTTCATGCCATGTAAGATATTAACCGAGGTTAAAATTCAGTTCGAAAACGATCTGGAAATAGTTGATTACTGGCAGACGTAAAACGAGACTGCCAGCTGCGGAGAGAGCAAAATAATTCTCTCTGTCTATAACTGTCGTGTCATTCATCATGTCTCCTTTGTTTTCAGAGTATGTCACTGCAAGATTTCTCAATGTTTTCCGTCCGCAGGATGAAAAGTAACAGCGACTCTAAGTAATTTATCTTTACAGGTGTTTGTTCTTATTCCAGAGAATCATAAGGAATTCCTAATTAGTAGAACTGACTTAAAATAAACTGAGTTTTTAGGAACAGCATGAAGTCAAATGCACCAAACCACGTTTTTTATGGCAAAACATGTGGAGGACACTTTCCAAGTCATGGATGACGCGTGTTTAAGTAGCTTTAGTCCAGAAGTTCTCGATAAGGGGGATATTCCGACCCCCCCCAGAGCGAATTTTAGAGTTTCTGACAAGGCTGGGGGGGGGGGGGGATGGGGACCACTATTCAAATAAGCGTAATGTCTTGTAGATTACGTGAAATTCGTAAAATTGTAGCTTGTTTTTCATTGAATCTGCGACATACCACAATGAGGTTTATGGAATGTCACAGATTAAAATCAGTTCTTGAACATGTAGCATTATTTTGGGTCTGTTGTCATTCACTTTATTCTTCAAAGTTATTAGTTCCGAAAACTATCAGCATTTTCTATTGCTATCAAATTTCTAAAATTGTACTATAAAGTCTCTCTATTCTAAAAAAAAAGTAACTCCCGCTGCCGCTGTCAAAAGCTTGTTACGCTATCTCCCCCGAAACCGCTGGGGCTATGGGGTCGAGAGCGATACCAATGGATGCAGAAAAAGGGGGGGACCAAAGTAAGACATGTCTCATCTTCGTCGGACTTTAAGATTTTTTTTTTTAATTTTATGTTTTGTGGGAAAATATTGACTTTTTCATCTTCAGATTACGATAACTCGCCAAAAAATGATCATTGAATTTTGATCTTTTTACAATCTAAGACTACAGACATTTCTCTTTCAAACTAGACCTCGTTTGTTAAAAAATATTTTAAAACAGACTAATATTTTCATCCAAAAATGAAACACAGTTTTTCAAAAAATATCATCCCCTATGTGGATGTAATATCGATGCTCCTCGAGTTTTTATCTTACAAAGAAAATATTTACATCATCTGGAAGCTGAAAGCATTCTTATTTCATATAAACCTCATTTCAAGTCTATATCTTAAATTTTCGATTTTTAATTTAATTTTAAAGCTGATAATTCAACAGTGATGAAACGCACTTCGCATTAAGGGTGACAACAGTAAATGGATGGAAGCTGTTACATTGCCCGAGAGTCACCCCGATGGATTTCGCTATTAACCAAAACAGAGGAGCGAGCTTAGGGGCTAAGCCCCTAGTAATTAAAATATTTAAATTCTATTTTGTTCGAGTCTCAGGAGGTCAATGCTGTTCCGTTAGAATTCAATTCCAGACTGGCACATGAAAATTTATCTTTTTGCAATGCAGGTATGCTCATATCATACCAGGTGGTGGTGGGTGTTAATACGAATAACAAATTTTTCTTTTTGTGGGGTGGGGGGAGACTGCAAATTAATAGTGCTTCTTATGAAAATTCTCCCTCTCACTTAATCAATTCAAAGCCGTCTGTCTGGTGGACGGATGGCCTGAGCGTAGCTGGCAGTATGAAATATATTAGAAGAAAAATATATAATGTCAACAGTGAAAAGAGTTATCGAGTCTGACTCCGTTAGTAGCTCCCGATCTGAACAAATATTTAGAATGGGATTCCGGCTTTGAGAGAGCGTCGAAATGGAATCTTAGTGAACAGGACGTTATCCACTGAAATAACGCATAAATAATTACAAGATAAAAAGAAATTTTTATATACCGTGTTTTTAAATTTTCTGTTGAATCACATAAATTTGACAATTGTATGTATTAATAAATAGTTAAAAAAATATTTTGGATGAATTATCCCATCAACTTGAAAGAAAATGAAGTTAATTGGAAGTTAACTTGCGTTTAACTTTTCTTTCCCGTCCCGGCGATAGATGGCTGCACCAGTCTACAAAACAAAATTAACTGAAAATGAATTCAATATTGCTTAAAGATGGCTAAAAGTATTAAAATAGCGCATTGCCATCGTGTTCTGAGCTATTCTAAAAGTTTTAAATGTCTAGCTAGTCGGGAAGTTAGTTAAAAATCGATTGCAAGATTTGTACTGGACAAACACACACACGCAAACAAACAAGAAAGCTAGTTAATAAAAACATGGTAAAAATAGATGGACTCATCCTTCTTATGTTGCACTGATAATTTAACATAAAATGTACTACATAAATAGTCCATTTCCTTCTATAGAAAGGCCAATTCCAGTCATTAAAACTCTCATTGAGAAATTTAATATTGTCTTTCCCATCGCTTTGTTTGTGTTTAATGGCCATTACGAAGCATTTCAAAATTATTTATTTCCTCAGTTTGTTTTCTTTTCCTTGAAGAGAGTTTTCTAAAAGAACTTATTATGCAAGAATCAAGGGAAAAAAATTCTGGTTAAAATTCGTTGTTTTTCAAGAAAATTTTCTTACCTCGTAGCTGGAAATATTTTCAATGATTTATTCTCTACAATTATAAGCTCATTGAGGAAGGAGTTTATAAAACAGGCCATTTTATTCATTTATAATAAAAATATAATGGCGTTTTCGTAGGAAAATTTCCATTGACCTTGCATGCTTACACCGAGGAGTCAAAAGAGTCGTCAACTAAGCGTGCAGATGTTACGGCGATTATTGAGTTCTTCGACGTACGATTGATTGCATTATATTCTTTTCACAGATCAGTGGTTTTCAAACTTTTATTGGCCGCGATTCACACCCAAGAGCGATCTTCTTTCGCGACCCACTCGCTGTAATAAAATCATTACATGACAGTCCTTTCAGAACAGAAAGAGACTTTACAGAATTTTATCACGATCCACCTAAAATCATCTCAGCACCCACCAGTGGGTCGCGACACACACGCTTTGAGAACCTTTGTCCTAGCTAATCTCTTTTTATTTTTTACCCACTTCTTTTTCATACACATAATATAGACATATTTATTTATTCATATTTGCATTTCAACCCTCAAACGGTACGGTGGGGGTCGGATCCGACTCAAGGGTGTGTCTTCCCCCTCACTTACTCTTCCTTCTCATCGGAAGAGATCGAGTTGACAAGGAACCCTACCAGATAGACCTACTAGACCAGTGCTCCGCAACCGCCGTGCCGCGGCACACTAGTGTGCCGCGAGGTGATCTTGACTGCGCCGTGGTGATTTTATCGATAATAATAATAATAATAATAAATTAACCTCTACATTAGTTAAAAATTTCTCTAAGTCAAATATTCCTCTAACTTTTTGCCAATAGGCAATTCCTCTGGGTCGAAATCATACACAAAACAAAAGCATGTAGTTACCATAGGTTGTATGTATGCTCGAGCGACGGCACCTTTGTGTAGGAGCGTCTAGATTTAGGAAACGAGGATTTCAGATTTCAAGTTTTGCAATAGATTGTAATTTACTGCTATTTTTATCAATAAATATTTCTTTAAACCAAAGGAAAGCCATATTTGGCGACTTATTTTCTTTCATATATAAATTTTACTGATTTTTACCATGTTTTTATTAACTCGCTTTCTTGTTTGTGTGTGTTAATTAAAGTATATTAAAGTAATATTAAAGTATAATTAAAGTTATATTAAAGTATCATTTTTTGGCGAGTTGTAATCTGAAGATGAAAAAGTCAATTATTTCGAGGTCCAGTACAAATCTTGCAATTGATTTTTAACTAACTTCCTGACTAGCTAGACATTTGAAACTTTTAGAATAGCTCAGAACACGATGACAATGCATTATTTTAATACTTTTAGCTATCTTTAAGCAGAATTGAATTCATTTTCGGTTAATTTTGTTTTGTAAACTGGTGCAGCCGTCTATCGACAGGGACGGGAACGAAAAGTTAAACGCAAGTTAACTTCCAATTAACTTCATTTTCTTTCAAGTTGATGGGATAATTCATCAAAAAAATTTTAAAAAAGCATTTATAAATACACAGAATTATCAAGTTTATACGATTCAACAAAATTTAAAAACATGGTATATAAAAAGTTCTTTTTATCTTGTAATTATTATTTTGTGTTGGGAGACTCATTCACATACTCCTTGCACATACATTGTAAAATGTTTTATGAAATACTTCGAAGGTTAAAATGATATTTTAAAGTCAAGTAAACAATTTTAGTTGTTCTATAAAATATTTTTATTTGTACTTTTAAATTTGCCTTTCAGTTTTAATTATTGAAATACTCGATTATAAATAATCCTGCATACATAAGACAAACACCTGACAAATTTATTATTTGTTCAATAAACGTTAAAAATAAATATTAATTCCATGAATTACAAAGTACATTAACTGCAAATAATAATTCATGTTGATAATCTTTCCCATATGAAATCATAAGTTATAAGCGTACAAAGCAAACAGTAGTAATCTATAAATCTCCAACACAGCAGATACAACAAAGTATACTTGCGAGTACACTGAGGTAATTTGGATATTCCGAGGCAAAGTTTTGGCTAGATTGTGTTTAAGCTTCGCAACGAGGTTCGTGAATTTTTGTTAAAACAAAATATGACCGAACTACACCAACTTTTTGAAGATAATCATTATATGGCCAAACTTGCGTATATGGCTGATATTTTTGACCACTTGAATGAACTGAATAAAAAAAATGCAAGGTCGAAGCGAAAATTATCTTGACGTGTCCCGACAAGTTAATGGGGTTTAAAACTAAGCTCGAACTTTAGCAGAAAGAGTTACAAAAATGATCTTTAGAAATGTTCCAAAGGACTTACAAGTCCATGATTAAAAACAAACAATTAATTCTGGATCTGGCTCAACAACATTTAAGTTTATTGCTAGAGAAATTTAATCACCGTTTTTTTCACAATTAATACGGAGCAATACAATTGGATAAGAAATCCTTTCCTATCTGATGCCGAAAATTCAAAAGAAGCACTTTCCCTTCAAATTCGAGAGGAATTTATAGAATTGAGGAACGAAGGGACGCTGAAACTAAACTTCAGTGAAATGTCATTGACTGATTTCTGGATTTCCGTTAAGAAAGAATATTCTCAAATTTCTGAGGCCATTGCAATTTTGCTCCCTTTTTCTACGACATACGTATGCGAACAAAGTTTTCCGACACTGGTTCTAATTAAAAATGAAAATGATCGTGTTTAAAGGGTCTTGATCATGAACTTCGGTCACTTTTTAATATAGAGACAAATATAAAACATATGTTCATAAAAAAACTCAAATATCCCATTAATAAATTAGTTATTACATTTAAATTAACTTTGATTAATTTGGCTTAAGTAAAGACCAAAAAACAAACTTTAATAATAAAATTTAAAGAGAATTTCTTTTGTAATCTATAACTCTATTATTTTTGTTCTTGTGTTGGTGTGTACAATTCAAAATGATTTATGTAAAACTTAAATGATTGTAATTATCTAGATACATAGAGCCATTTTGTGTTTTTTATCTAATAAAACATATACCCATTATTGCAATTTATGTATTTGCAAGCTTTTACTTGTGGTGTGCCGCGGAATTATCGAAAAAATGGTTGTTGTGCCGTGGAAGATAAAAGGTTGCGGAGCTCTGTACTAGACAACCCTTCTAGGTATAGGAATAAGTAAATACGAGTGTCTTTGTTGAAAAACATTATTCATGATCACTAGTAATTTTTCGGATTTTTTAATTTTAGATTTTTAAAATTTTTATTACGATTTTGACGGCCAAAAATGTCAGTTTGTATTATTTTTTACATTTTTATGCTCGGAAAGTTGTTTTCACTAACTTCTTAAAGTAAGTAGACTAAATTACATATTAGACCTAATATATACAACATTCCATGTAAATGCTAAAGAAATTTTCTTTGTTTAGCAAAATTACAATTCGTCGGTCATTTTTCTACGAAAAGGGTCTTATTTCATGTAAAATATTATCAATAAATGTTATTATACAACAAAATTGCTTATTGTGTACTTATTTCTACTTAAAACCTCATAAAAAAAAGAGATCGGGTCAGATCCGACCCGATCGTACCACCTATTTCGTCTCAAACCACTGTACCATTTGAGGATTAACGTTGATGCTGCCCTTAAACCATATTTTTCGACCGCATTGCTTGAGCCAGCAAGAAAGTTTTATCCTTTTTTGAATTCGCTATAACGTCTATTTTATGATGAGATTAAAAATATATTCAAAGTCGAAATGAACTATAAATCGATACCTTTTCCATAGAGTTTAATGTATGCAGTTTGGGAAGTGCCATGAATAGTACAGAGCAGCAGGGCCTTTTTATCGAATGGGCAAATCGGGACTTTGCCCAGGGCCCCCTGATGCTAGGGGGCCCCAAAACGCCCTTGGTGTATGCACCTAGTACTTGTAAAAGTATGTATTTTTATAAATGTCCGTAAAGGGTGGCCCCCAAATAGCATCTGCCCAGGGGCTCCCAGCGTTCATAATCGGGCCCTGCAGAGCAGTCCTATAAACTCGAGCTATTTAGTAGCAGGTGCCATTAGTTATTCCTTTTCTTAAGGAAACCTCGCTCTCCTTGACTTCTGAAAAATTTGATGGCTAAAAAAAACAGGAGTGCATCAGTAACGTGTACTTTCTAACTTTACAAAATGACATGGCAATAAAAACTGATGAGTACTCATATTGAACCCGATTGCAGTGTATATAACTATACATTTCTTGATCCATTGCTTTTACATAATATTACATTAAAAACTAAATATAGCTTTAGGACCTGTTCACATAGGAGTCCGTTGCGTTGCGTTGCGTTAAGGAAAAGATGACGTTGAGACGAAAATAAACCAATCATAGGCGTTAAAAATGTCATTGCTAATCGTTTGGAGTCCTATGATTGGTTTATTTTCGTCTCAACGTCATCTTTTCCTTAACGCAACGCAACGGACTCCTATGTGAACAGGCCCTTATTCGGTGTCTGGAAGCTCTTGTTCACCGCTGAAACGGTGGTGCTTCTTGCGTATTAATCACAGCACCGTGGTGAAGCGTTCGCTTTCCGAATAAAATACACTACTTTTCCTTTTTTAAAGTTTGCCCCCCCCCCGCTATATTCATAAATTGATTCTTTTTAATGACGCTTCGCTCCCGACTTTCGCGTGTGTATCATTCCTACGTTTGCCATTTGTATGTAGGGAAATCTTTCGAGTTTTAGAGTCTGCTGCTCATATAAAATTACAGTTGGCTCTCTGTTTAACGACGCTCTACTTAACGACGATCTCTATTTAAAGACGATATTTCCCAGTCCCGGCCCCTCCGACGTAAAAAAATTCTATTTAAAGACGACGTTGTTTCTGTTTAATGACGATTTGTTTTACATGATGAACTTTTTCTTCAAAATTTTATCTGCAGGAGGGGAACCTTCTGTGGGGGAAAACAAGTTTGGTTTCAATAACAGACCCGGAATTTCCTTGATGTTTACAATGTTGCAATCATAGACTTGTTGCAGTGGAAAAAACGGGGAGGGGGATCTCGGAAGATCGAATATTCTTTCATGGAGCTCTTAGTGCGCGAGCTGAATCACTCTATTGTCACTACCATCTATTGTTATGTGACTTACTAACTATCCGATAGCATCCCTCGTTCCGGGAAGAAGGTGTTTATGTTTAGAGAATTCATGGTTGTGTGTAGGAGCTCATTCCAGTATGAATACGAGGTGAGCAGAGCAAAATTGTATCAAAGCGAAAGCATCTTACGCTACTTGAAAAGTTGAAAATATTGAAGACTGGGAAGAAAGTGTTGGAATAACAAAAGTCCAATTCGCAAGACAATTTCAGCTACCCAAGTCTACTCTCAAAAGGCATTTTTACAAGCAAAGAGAAAATTCTTGAAGCAGTACAAAAATTTGGTTTGGGATCCAAATCCAATGTGGCCGATCAGAAGAGTTCGATAAGACAGTCCTGCAATGATTTCATGAATCAAGAGCATCTATTATTAAACAATGCGGCTGACAGTATGAAAATTGGAAAATTTACGATCTTGGAAGCAATGCACATGATAACATCAGCATGGAAAGAAGTTTCTTCATCCACAAAAAAAAACTGCTTTCGCCTTGCTGGAATTCACAAAGAACTTGTAGTGGTACTGCAAAGTACGGATGTAGAAATCAACGAAGATGACATTACCCCTGAAGAATGGAGAAGTCTTGTTGAAGATGAGAATGTTTCAATTCAAGATTGTAATGAATCTGTTTTAACAGCAGATTACACAAATGTAGAACAAATTTATGAAGATATAGTAAACGAAAACACAGTGTCAGACGAAGAAAGTGAAGTTCAAGACACGGAAAACGAGACAATGCCACCGTCTTATACAGATGCAACTTCTGCTCTAGATGTTCTACGACGCTATATTACATCGAATATGGAAAATGACACATTTAACATTCTAGAAAATCTGGAAAAGGGAATAGCAAAACAAGGCGAAAAATGAAGCAATCAACACTTTTTGACTTTTTTAAAACCTAATTTATTGTATTGTTTATACTCTTTTTTCAATGTAATTTAAAATAAATTATGAATAAAATAATAATGATAATAAAAATAACTTTTTTAAGCACGCCAGTATATTCAGAAATAAAATGACAGTGCTAAGCCTGTAAAGAGTGAAGAAAAATGTTATTTTTTCACAAATTCTATTTAAGGACGATTTTTCACGGTCCCTTGAAAGTCGTTAAACAGAGAGCTAACTGTATTATTATTGTTGTTATTATTATTTTTTTCCAACGCGGAGGCAATTAACGTGTAGACATTCGACTATAATTCACCGCAGTTTGTTGGCCATTTTATTTTGGGGGCACTGTATAGGCGGACCAGCATTACCCCCTATGAAGGAATGAAACAAACGGAGGCATTTTAGTGGCGACGCCGGGATCCGATCCGAGACCCTCAGCACCGAAAGCCAGCGCGCTGTACCACAACGCCGCCACAGGTCTTCGTATAAATTTATTATAATTCGTAAAACGCAGTAATGCAGTGTACTATATGTAACGGTGTTTTGTAAACTTTAATGAATGAACTGTTCTCGATTCACTTGACATAATATAGTCCACTGTGTTACCTCTCTCTTACTTTGCCTGTATGTGTGTTAAGGTTAACTGGGCTTGTATGTGGATAAGACTCATTGGAATTGAGAGACGGCGGGCCTAGAGGTATTCTTTGAGATTCTGTGTGCGCCTACTCCACGCGGCTGTGGAAGACCAACTGTATATCCTTATTACTAATAATTACAAGATAAAAAGAACTTTTTATATACCATGTTTTTAAATTTTCTGTTGAATCATATAAACTTGACAATTCTATGTATACTTTTAAAAAAATTTTACTTTTAAAATAATACTTTTTAAAAATTTTTTTGATGAATTATCCCTTATCCCATCAACTTGAAAGAAAATGAAGTTAAATGGAAGTTAACTTGCGTTTAACTTTTCGTTCCCGTTCCGGCCCACAGATGGCTGCACTAGTCTACAAAACAAAATTAAGTGAAAATAACTGAAAATTAATTTAATTCTGCTTAAAGATTGTTAAAAGTATTAAAATAATGCATTGTCATCGTCTTCTGAGCTATTATAAAAGTTTCAAATGTCCAGCTAGTCGGGAAGTTAGTTAAAAATCGATTGCAAGATTTGTACGAGACAAACACACAAACAAGAAAGCGAGTTAATAAAAACATGTAAAAAAGTACAATAACTTGAATTCCCGGGATCCCGGATCTTCAGATACCAGCGACTTAAGTCGAAGTGTAAGCTGTACTTGAAAAATAACCGGATGCAATTTCAGCTACGAAATATATTTTATGATGAAAAAGTTTCAACCTGTCACGCCATCCACCTTGCTCTCTGCGCATGTGCCATGTTGACTTTCCAAGATATGTTCTAAGTTGCCATGTCTGTTCAGACGCCATTTCATTCGATCCTTTAAATTACTGTCTAACAGTGACTATGGATTGGAAAATAGTTTTCGTTCTGTGTTTTCTTCTATTCGTCTGCTGCGATACCCTAGCAAAGAAGAAAACAAATCATAAAGCCACTACTCGACCGCGTAAACTGATTACAGGTAAGTTAAATTTGAAAATATTAACTTTACAATGGTAGATTTCACAAAAATTCATTAAAAATAAGTCATTATCGAGCAAATATCTATTTTTAAAAACTGGTCAAAAACAATTATGACTGCGTTCAGAGCTTTTATGGTCCTCTCCACCGCTTCCAGAGTTTTGACCATAAATAATCTAATTCATTGATATTTACCTCTCTCATTAATTTGACGACAACAGTTCATCATTCGACGTCAAAATGGTCAAACTCCCGACCTGAACGACCGCTACACTCTCGGATAGGTAGCTCTAAAACACTTGGAAACAACAACAGCAAACAACAAACGTTTTGTATTGGAATGATTATGAAAATATAGAATTGGCCTTAGACGAAAGAGAATGTCGTGGCAAATTATAAGTTCGTTACGCGATCTTTTTAAAAAGTTTTGCGTAGAGTTGTTATAATTATCTGGGTAAAATAGGCTCAGTTTACCAGTGGCGTAGCGAGAGGGGGACAAGGGGGTCTATCCTGCCCCGGGCGCCACTCGCAGAGGGGCGCCAAATGGTCCCTAAATAACTAATTCTATCAAGCTAATTCTAACTAATTTTGATTAACTATCCTTAATTTTGATAGCTAATTCTAGTTATCAAAAAATAAGTAAAAGTCACAAAAAGAGGGATAACGCGTTCAAAACTAGGCCAATCTGTTTAAAATTTGAATATATTGTTAAGTAAAAGGTGCTGAACAATACTACATTATGCAAAATAGTGGCGCTGCAGTCGGAATACGTCATTTACGAGGAGCATAAAAGTGCATGTTTCAGAGCAAGGCGGCAATTGTCGCTGCGAGGCTGAGATTCGACATCTGGCATAGCCAAATTGTAACGACCTCCAGGCATCATTTGACCGAAGAACTGCGATGGCGAGCTATTGGGAGACTAGAGGCAGGACAAAGTCAGACAGAAGTGGCCAGATGTCTAAATGTGAGTCCGTCTATGGTTCATAGACTTTGGCAACAATTTCTAACCACGGATTCGTCATCCAGGAGGTTCAGCCAAGGACAGCTATACGCTACGACGAGGGCCGATGACCGATATTTGTCATTATGCGCACGAAGGAATAGACCCGCAACTCCGTCTGAACTCAGTCCTCCGTCGCTGCTCTGGAAGGTTGGTATCAACGTCAACCGTGCGTAGAAGGCTTCACGAAGGTGGTCTTGCGAGGCGACCAGTCATTTGCGTCTCGCTCACGTCACGCCATAAGCGGGAACGTTTGCAGTGGGCACGTCAACATGTCCACTGGACGCGTGGTCAATGGAGGGCTGTTCTCTTTACGGATAAGTCCAGGTTTAGCCTCCAAAACGATAATAGGCGTATTTTAATTTGGAGAGAACCCGGAACCCGTTTTCATCCATCACACATCCATGTGTGTGTGTGGACAGGAAATCTGATTAAAACGTCAAATGCCAGAATTATTTACATTCGATAATGCAGCGCGGGGATGAAAATGAAGTTCAGCGGGGAGAATTATGGGCTCATCACCGGTGCTGACGTCAGGAGCTATTTTTAGAGTTTCGCGTGCGAAAATTATTGCAAGTTAATCACAGGAATGTTCAAGAACGTTCTTTTGCAAAGTTAATCAGATTATTCTACCCGGGCTTGAAACAAAGGAATTAGATCAGAGACGATCTAGGCTTCAACGGGGAGGTCGGCGCTTGACGGCCTAAGAGATTGGATGGAGTAGGGAGTAGATAGATATGAAGGGGTTAGGAAAATTTTATGTACATAGAAGTTAAGTGTTAATAATATTTAGTGAAATGATAGGACTGATTTTGGAGTCGAGAGTTTTTCTACTTGGATTAAATAAATGAGGTTAAATTAAAAGAGACTGTGTTTATTGCCACTCGTGTGTCGCTGACCGCAATTAAGATGAAAAGAGGAATTGGTCTTCAACTACTATATGATGGAGTAACTTGGGGAAATGGATGTTTTAAGGAAGGGTGTGAAGAAAGCAGTCGTGACATAAGTCGCCCAGGATAGTTATCTGCGACGGATGGAAAACCGCCTTCGACACCGATGTGATCAACTTGTGATTTACTTCGCAATGTACAAGGTGCGCCCATAAAGTAACCGGAAAAATTAAAAGATCAAACAATAAAATAAAAAAGGTGAAAGAATAATCACCTAGCTAGAAAGATTGACATCTCAACTCTTGTTAAAGCCAGTTTAAACATGGTTATTTAGTCGTTTGCATATCAAAACGCCGTAGTAATTTTCATTTACTGAGAAGGCATTGTACAAAAAAATTTGCTTCGGAATGGAACAACGTTGTAACATTAAATTTTGTTACAAATTAGGTAAATCTGCTACCGAAACTTTAGAGAGGCTTTGAACAGTATATAGTGATGCATCGTTATCAAGAACACGAGTGTATGAGTGGTACAACCGCTTTAAATGTGGGCAGGAAAGCATTGAAGATGAACCAAAGACAGGACGTCCTTAAACTTCAAAGGATGAGGAAAATGTGGAGAAAATTCTTTCTTAAAATCAAAGACTAAGGTGATGCTGATTGCATTTTTTGGTTACAAAGGACTTGTTCACCACGAATTTGTTCCTGAAAATCAAACAATTAATCAGTATTTTTACAAGGAGGTGCTTTTTCGATTAAGACACGGGATAAGGCGAGTTAGGAAGGAACTGTTTGATTCTCGGCAATGTTTTCTTTTACACGATAATGATAGGCCCTGTACAGCAATTTCTGTACAACAATATCTTGCTAAGCATTCAACTACAGTGATAAATCACCCACCATATTTTCCCGACTTATCGCCAGCTGATTTTTTTCCTTTTTCCGAAGCTGGAGATGACCATGAAAGGACAGCGAGAGAGAGATTTGAAAACGTCTCGGAAATGTTACGCGTATTTTGCGAACGGTTAGTTCCAACGCCTATAAACAGTGTTTCGATGACTTGGAGAAACGTTGGAAAAATTGTATAGACTCCTTTGGTGATTATTTTGAAGGAGTTAAATTTATTTGAAGGTGAGTAATATTTTTCTTATTTATAAAAAATTGTCCGGTTACTTTATGGGCACACCTTGTAGTTCTTGAATTGTTTCAACATGGCCGAAATTTGACGTCAACGGTGAAAATGGGACAACTTGATGACATTTTTGTGTGTTGTACCAACCTATTTGCGAACTTTTCTGCGCCAGTGCTTTTGTATTCAGAGAGAGAAAAAAAAATTAAAAAATTACCGAGTGACGAATTGTGGTAAACAGTGTGTTGTAAGGAAAATTAGTGTCGTGCGACTCCCGTCGAACATTCCAGGATGTTTAAGAAGGAAGGAAAATACGTTGTCTCTCCGGGACTGTTTTGTTCTCAGTGCACCAGAATCGGGGATTTGAAAGAAGAAAATATTGTGAAAAATTAAAGTAAATGGGTAAAAAACATTTTTAAAAATGTTTTAAATGCGATAAAAATTAAAAGGTAAACTCAAATTTAAAAATTTAAAAGGAAATGAGTATAGTTTTTTTTTTTTTTTTAAATGGAATGTATGCTATGAAATATAATGTTTTTAATGACTATGTCAGAGTGAAATTAATATAAGATGGGTTTTGGTAGAAATGGTGTTTTTGAGATGATTGTTATTTTGAAATTATTGAAGTTATTGAAATATTTGAAGTATTGAAGTTATTAAAAATTGTTATAAAATAAACCCATAACATTTTTTTAAGCATTGAATTTTTCCCACCCAGTTTCACTGAAGAGTACGTAAAACTTTGGTTCAAACTTGGGGATTGGATTTTTAAATATTAACTGACACATTTTCAAATTGGTTTGTGATAAGAAATGTAAACATTTTCATTTTTCTCAGTGGATTCATTGACTGCTGAGTAAATTTGTTGTTCTTGTGCAATTTTCTTTGAACTGATTGAAATTATGAGTTTGGAGACATTTCATGTTGTCTAAATTATTAAAGAATATTTTGGGATTAAAAAACTGAATCAGATTTAGGAATTTTTGTGTGAGGAATTGATCAGCCCCACTCAGTTTTTTTTTCAGTCAGGGGGAGGGGGGAAAAGCAAAGGTAGTAGTGTATTAATGATGAACATTTGTAAAAATTTCGAAAATTTTAATTTCATTAATTATTGGAAATGGAGGAGTTTTGGTACAAATTTCGGTAAAATTTAGATAAAAATTAGCACATTTTGAAGTTAATTATGCATTTGTGTGTTTTTATTGCTGCTGGCACTCCCGTTATATTTTTTTCTTTCAGTGTAAATATTTTGAAGTTAAGAAATTAGTAATTAACAACATGTGTTCTTGTGGTTTTTGATTTATGAAGTGTTTTTTAATTGATTTATATTTTGATAAAAATGATTATAAGTGTGTTTTTAGTGTATTGAGTAAAGTTTAACCATATAACTGTGATTTTGATGAATATTCCATGGGATGATTATTATCTAACTTTTCATTGAAATAAATATGAAGTTTTATGATGTGTTTTAATTTTGATAATGAAATAAGGATGTTAATTAGGTTAAATAAAGTATGAGTACATATTTTATTAATTGAAAATTTTTGAACAAAGCATGAATGTGTGTAACATACTTTCTTAAGTCACATATGATTTAGAGCTGATAATGATATAATGATATTAATACAGTTGAATAACTTTGAAAGATAAAGTTGAATACTTTGAAGATCAGTATTTTTTGTCATCATGCATTTTGGTAACCTCATTTAAAGTATCATTATTTTTATAAGCGATTTTTAGTATTTTTATTTTGTTTTTGTGTTGTTTGGGGTTCCTCTGGAACTTGTCATAATTGATCTTTGGATATTTTGGTTTTCTCATAAACCTATATTGATGAATAAGTAGAGACTCAGATTTGATACAATTCAATTGGACAATTTGGACAATTTGTTTGGCCATAAAAGCTTTTGATTACGTGAGAATGTAAACAAGGACTGAGGAAATTCTGCAATGGACTCAACAACTTTTGATTACATACGAGCTCAAAACATCAGGACTTACGCTGGACTTACTCGCTGCAGGCATATGAACTTTCATTTAACTCTTGGGCTCCTTTTTCAACAGTATATAATATTCTCCACGTAACAAACCCCACGTATTCCGTAACAAACTTTCTTATAAAGAATCTATTTTTACATTTACTTAGTGATTTTTATACAACTAAAGTCTTAGTATTTTTCTTTCAAGTGATTTTGTATTTTATTTCACGATATTTCTTAAAAGTGCTATTATTTTTTCTTTATGAGATATGATGATGATATTGCTTTTTCTCATAATTAATGTTTCATGTTTCGATATTTTGATAATTAATACTGTGTAATTGTTATTATAATCATTCAGGTTAATTCTTTGTAAAGTTCTGTCTCGACTGGAGACTTATTGTATAATGTAACCGTCTCGGCTCCATTGGGTGAGGTACGTGAAGATAAAATTAACTGGTACTTTGTTTTAAATTAATGCAAAGTAAGTTGATAGGATTAAATTTAACTGTTTCTCTTCTGGGGTCTTGCCACATGGGACTGGCCATTCTTTGTGTGTGCACGCCTTTAGAGGGAAGGGAGGGGGTGAGTTGTGAAGTCTTGAAAAAGTTAGAATAACTTAAGGGAATTTCAGGGGCCGGGTTTTTCTACAGAAAATCTGATAAAAACGTTAAACGCAAGAATTATTTACATTTGATAACGCAGCGCGGGGATGAAAACGAAGTTCAGTGGGGAGAATTATGGGCTCATAGCCACTGCTGACGTCAGGAGCTATTTTTAGAGTTTCGCGGGCGAAAATTATTGCAAGTTAATCAAGGGAATGTTTGAGAATGTTCTTTTGCAAAGCTAAGCAGATTATTCTAGCCGGTCTTGAAAAAAAGGAATTAGATCAGTGACGATGTAGGCTTCAACGGGGAGGTCGCCGCTTGACGACCTAGGAGATTGATTGGAGTAGGGAGTAGATAGATATGAAAGGGATAGGAACATTAATTCATAGAAGTTAAGTGTTAATATTTAGTGAAATGATAGGACTGATTTTGGAGTCGAGAGTTTTTCTACTTAGATTAAATAAGTGAGGTTAAATTAAAAGAGACTGTGTTTATTGCCACTCGTGTGTCGCTGACTGCAATTAAGATGAAAAGAGGAATTAGTGTTTGGTCTTTAACTACTTTATGATGGAGTAACTTGGGGAAATGGATGTTTTTAGGAAGGGCGTGAAGAAAGCATTCGTGTCACACACACACACACACACACACACACACACATATATATATATATATATATATATATATATATATATATATATATAAGTAGACTTTCCTGTCTACGTGGCGGCGTATAAAGGGGTGTATAAGAAGAACACACTTGAGTCATAAATGAACTACACTTGTTAAAACTCAACAATCATCATTTATTTATGTAGACAGCAATTACGATATACCGGAGAGCCTACTTTCACTGTCTCCGATACAATATAACAATAATCACGGGAGCGCAATGCTTCGCTTCCCTTCAACAGAACAAAAGATCGGGCAGCTTTCTCGCTCCCGTCAAATACAATCTCCCGTGCCTACGCACGGACTCACCAACACAACCTCTCCCTCTGGAGGTCTGTACTTCTCTCTCCCCTGTGCACAGGACATTTTCCACACCTCGCTTCGAATTGCCTCCAAGCCGGGGTCATTCAACCCTCGACTGTCCCCTCAAGAATGTCGCAGGAAGAAGGGTTTGGTGCGTCTCTGGCTACGCATAGCAACAGAGAATATTACTATGGCATAAGAAGAAATTTCGCATAAATCCTACATTCTCACACTATGCTGAGAAAGAGCCGCCTCCTCACGGCTATAAATAGCACACAAATTAAAAGTACACTCAATTAAAACCTATAAAAATATTAAAACACTCATTTTCCAAAGAATTGAGACTAAAATAATGTAATTAACCCTCAAATGATTAAAAACAGTTAGAGCTTAATCATTATTAACTGAGTATATCAAGGAAAACTAAACTATAATTATCAGTTCAAATCACCACACAGTATAAACAAAATTAACACTTCTATAAAAATATTACTAAAACACTAATTTTTGAAGAATTGACAAAATATAATGAAACACCTTTGAATGACAAAAAAGACAGTTAAATTCTAACCAATATTAATAAAGTATACGAGAGAAAGGTTAATTAAACAATAACAGCACAAAGTACTACACAAGAATATATCTATGTGAAAAATATTATCAAAGTACTCATTATCTTTCAAAAGAATTGTTAATAACACAATGAATAAAAAATTTAGCTCTCGATCTAAAACGCAAAAATAAACCTTATTTAAAAAATTATTATCAAACACTCATTAGTATTTTTTTTTTTGTTTGTTACTAACACAATGAATAAAAATCAACCCTTGAATAATCTAAAAAAAAACACTGTAATCAATATTATGTATATCAAAGAAAAGCCAATTACAAGAAATCAGTACAAATTACTACACAAAAATATACCATATGCAAAATATTACTAAAACACTCATTACTCGTTAAGAATATTGCTAATGACCCAATGAATAAAAGTTCGACCCTTGAGTAATCTAAAACACACTAGTCATTTTTTTTTTTCAGTTAAACAGTTTTCTTTTTTTCCTCTTACTAAAATTCCTCTCGAATTTTACACATTCATTGCGAGCATTTTGTGCTCGTGATATAGTCTTTAGAACTAAAAAGTTTGTAGGGTCAACGAAAAACTTTGTAGGGCACTCTTTGGTTACATAATGCACTACAGCCTTTGATTTCACCACTCTCTCGAGTATTACGATTGCAGCAGTTTTCTCCTCTATTTCAGCACGAATTTTATCGCATTGAGACTCTACGTTTTGTGATTCTCCACTATTCTGCAGCGGTTTGACCACACACTCGGACTGAAGTCGTACATTTATCGTACATAATGTTAGTTTCAATATTAGACTTATCTAGCCCGTTGCTACAAACAGATAAGTTGTCCTTTGACGGCTTTGACTTCTCCGTCTCGCTAACATGCCGTCCCGAAGCACCTATCTCACTTTCTGTGTCATTCACATCTTTCTCATGTTCACACGTATTGAAGGAGCGCAAATCACTCTTTGATTCCTCCACCTCGATAACATGACGTTTCGAAACACCACTTTCACTCCCTATGTCATTCACATCTTTCTCGTGTTCACACGTATTGAAGGAGCGCAAATCACTAATTTGTTCATGGCTTCGCTGCTCGGAATATTCGGAAGGATGATTCAGCATTTCAGGTGCCACATCCGACTTTAAATTAGAATTAACAGGCAGCTCTTTATCCACCACAAGAATTTTCTCTGTATTCCCATTTGTAGAGGGCTCCGTTTTAACTAACCCTCGACTCATTCAACCCTCGACTGTCCCCCCAAGAATGTCGCAGGAAGAAGGGTTTGATGCGCCTCTGGCTACGCATAGCAACAGAGAATATTACTATGGCATAAGAAGAGATTTCGCATAAATCCTACATATATATATATATATATATATATATATATATTTACGATTGAAAATCTGAAATTCGGCATGCATGCTCTAAATTTAATGTAGATTTGCAGAACCTAATAGGGTGTTTCTAACTTTTGTCTTTAAATAGATATTTTTATGGTCTCTTTTCGCGAGACAGTTACGGGAATGTAGACTATAACGTTTTATAACGTCAAAACAAAATCGGAAGTTATGGATTTAAAAAAAAATTACATTTGAAATGATGTAAAATTATTATGTTCTCTCTAGTTCGGAAATAACATTTAAACTATACTTTTATTTTCTAATTTCTAAAATGTACCTTTAATAGACTTCCTATCTTGTCCTTGATAAATAAAATATATACAGTGGAATCTCGATCGATCGTTTTCGGATCCATCGTTTTTCCGTATGTGTGTTCATTTTATCCAGTCCCAACGATCATATTGCTTTGTTATGTTACCGCATCTATCGTTTTCCCGCATTTATCGTTCATTTCAATCAGTCCCTTGAAAAACGATAGATCGAGATTCCACTGTATTAAGAGTATTTTCAACACGGGAATTCTTAACTTCTTAGATATAACTGAGGCATTTGAATAATTTTTTTAATGTACTTTGGTGGCACAAGAATATTTGAAAACCATTCTTCCTGAATTCGTTTTTGTGTGCGTTAAAGTAAACAAACACTGACTTCTTGCACATAAATTTCATAAAAAGGTTCAATATCCCAAGAAAATTGTCTAATATATATAAAAGTACTATAAAATAATTGTGCATGATTATTGAAAAGTTTTCACATGACACAAATGTAGAAATTCTAGAATAATAAAAAGGTAGATTGTTTTTGTTGTAAGGTTCTCCAAACACGGCGGATTCCATGGATAAGACATTAAAAGAGGCGCCAAAATGAGGCCGAGTAAAAATACGAAATTATCAACAAATAACGATAAAATATAATAGCAACTAATAATAGCAACTAGTTTCAAACTAATTGATATTAGTTTAGGCCTCAGAAAACGCTGTTTAATGCATTTATGAAATTTTTCAATACATTCAAAACTCCATTGATTCGTTCTTAATATTTCTGATACTTTTAAGATGAACGAAAGTTTTCTAATCTCTGTACTGTATATATTTTCTTACCTTTTTCTGTTTTTCCCTATATATACCTATAGCTAAATGCCCATGCTTCACTACGGAATACATTACTACCACCAGTTTTGTAATCGGGTTACTTTAATTTAAATTAACTTTAGTAGTAAAGTGCTGTCATTTCTTAAAGGAGTTCACCCTATAATTTAATGACAATGATCCAACATTAAATAAGGGTTTTTAGATTTATATTTAATTTTTAATTTTGGGGGCCTTATACCCTTTCTAACCCAATTATAGTTGGATTTTTTAGCTTTCTTATTGAGCACCTAGGGCCTTAAATGAGCCGCCATGCAAAATTTTAGCTTCCTAGGTCTTATGGTTCCAGAGATACAGTGATCAGTCAGTCCGTGTTTTATTTTGAGGGTTTAAGGTATCTCACCACGTTCGGAGAACTTTTTTTTAAAAAAACACTTCCTTCAAAAATTTTAATAATGTTTTTCGTTTACATTTGCAATTCAAATTTAGATTTACCTATTAATATTTCAAATAAACTTATATAATTTTATGAAAATCAAGAAAATATATGAAATTTTGAAAGAAATAGCAACATTTTGAAAAAATACAAAATAAAATTATAATTGAATATATTTAAAAATTTTTATTGCTAATACAATTTACATGGTTTTTTCTAGTATATAACTTAAGGCATATATTCATAAATAAAAGTTTCAGAAGCAATCGAAGTATAATATAGGTCATTTTTTAAAAATTGTTGATGTAAATATTCAAATATTGAGCCATAATTCAGAATGTGTTTAACTTTTTCTTTTGTTTTTAGTTCCTGCTGTAGAGAATCTACAAAGCACATAAAATTTCAAAAGCATATATCATTAATATTTTGAGTTATGAATTTTCAAAAAAGGAACTTGTGTGAAAAAAAAAACATTTTGAGAAAAAAACATTTTTAGTTTTAATTTACATATCTTTAGTAGAAATTATGTATGCACACTTCTAAAATTCACCCCATTTAAAAGTTGTGCGTTCTTTTAGCTCATATTTAGTCATTTTAATTTTTTTTACCAGTCCTTATTTTCCCCTGGCCGTTTTTATATTTGTTAGTGACTGGTATTTCGCTTGGCTAATTCGTTTTGCATTCAGACGTGAAAAACCTTTAATTGTTTGAACTCCAGGGTGAATACTAACACTATTAAGGACATTTAGCAGACCTTTATAACCATTATTAAATTGTATGACAGCCAAATATGCTTCTAATTTCAAAGTTTGCTTTTCAACAAATATAGCTTTCGGCACATATTGCCACAAAACACTAAACCTTTTGCATTTTGCGCTTTACCATGCAAACATTTTTTAAAGCGATTTTTGATCACACAGTTTCATAGAAATATTGTTTCACAGAAATATTGTTTTGTATATACGGTGACTAGTTGAAAACCCGCGCTTCGCTACGGAGTACATTCAAATTAAATACAACGGTCAATGTATGCAATGCCGACAAAAATAAATATATATATTTATATTAAATGCGATGATCAATGTATACAACTGATGTAAAAATATATATATATATATATATATATATATATATATATATATATATATATATATATATTTAGAAAAAAATCGTAAGGGATATTTTTTTTGATAATATCCAATTGTCTGCTGCATTAGAAAGAAAAAATAATAACTTTTTGTCTATTTAGTTGTTATGCACGTGACGATAAATTTATTTAAAGTACCAGAAAAAGAAATCACATGATCAGCATTTAATAAATTAAATTCTAAAAATTAATCTTTAAAAAATTCACCAAAACTCAGAAAATGGAGGTAAAGATTCGAAAAGATCTCATTTTAAAGGAATTTTTATGATCTTTCTCATGGTATACATTTTATAACGTTCAATTTATTATTTTAAATGCAAACTTAAAAAAAGTTATTAAAACAGCTTAAAAATTTAATTTAAAAAAATCTAAGAAGAATTTTTCAAAAATCTTTCTTAGTGCACCCCTACACCATAAGAAGAATCGCCATGCAAAATTTCAACCCTTTAAGTCCAGCGGTCTGGTCTGTGCGTTGTATGTCAGTGAGTCAGTCAGTGAGTCAGTTACGGAACTGTTTTATATATATATTCGTACAGTCAATAAATTCGGAGACTTTAATTACTGCAACAACGAATACACTTACAAAGTCTTCTGAACACAATCACCTTCAAAATAATGTCCTTCCGCAACTATACACTTCTGGAAACAGTCCTGGAAACCGTTGCGTGAGAGCTGTCGTAAAGCGGTTGTCGCTGTTGCCATCACTTCTTCGGCATTTGAAAACCGCTTGCCCTTGATGCGATCTTTCAGTTTCGGGAAAGAAATTGCAAGGAGCGAGGTCGGTGAATACGGGGGTTGTGGCAGAACTGTGGCGCCGTGTTTAGCAAGGGCTTGTTGCACCATCAGGGATAGGTGCGCCGAGACATTGTCATGCAACAACATCCACATGTTGGATTTCCAAACGTGTGAACGTTTACCACGGATTGCCTCCCGGAGACGACGAAGAACCTGTACATACCATTTGTTGACGATGTTACCTTGTGTTTGGCGCAGTTTGTCCTTTCTGGACCTTGCGCCAATAAACTTCAGCCAACCAAACAACTACTACTCCTACCCGTTGGATATTCGCCTCCGTTTGTAGGGTCACTTGCCACCCACTTCGCGGATCATCTGCAACAGCGTCTCTCCCATTTTTAAACAAGCTGTACCATTTGAAAACTTTCGATCTGCACATAACTTCGTCTCGATACTCTTTTTGCAGTAACCGTAACGTTTCTGCAGTGGTTTTTCCTAATTTGTAGCAGAATTTAATGTTGGAACGTTGCTCCAAAAATGACATTTTGCTACATCGACATCATAGACTGACAGTCTGCAGCCAAATGGTGAGTCGCGCGCCTTAGCAGTTGTGCAAAGCGTCAGGTGACGTCTCACGCGTACACAGATAACCAGACTCGCAAACCACATCGTTATTTCGGTTCTCCCACACACCGGACATGAGGGGGGAGGGTAGTCCCCGAACTTAAAGACTATACGAGTAGATATGTGTCACATATTTTTAAAAATCTTTCATAATGTTTACCCTTTCTACAGAAATTTATAGTTTTATTTCTTTTTATTATCTTTACATTCGGGATAGGTATGTGCGTAACATTCGATTAAATTGTGTTTTTAAAGTGCTCATTCATATTAAAAATCATTCTCAAATGCTATATTTTGTTTCTTTGTTTTACTTTGTCAGTTTAATGGTTTGAAGTTTACATTTAAAATCTACATTGATCCGTTCTTAATTTTTCTTATAATTAAGGATGAACTTGAAAGAAAGTTTATTTTGGTTATCTGTAAGAAAATTGAGATGCCTGGGATATGACAACGAGGCCATAAAGGGAGCAATTTCTGATATTCAGAAAATATTTCACAAATTAATCTCAGAGCTTTTTTATTTTTTGTTTGTTTGTCTCATGTTCCTGTTTTCCAAAGTTCGGGTTTTCCAAAACCCTAATGTTAACGTATTCGTAACGTATGGCTTTTTTTAACGATATATCCAATATAAAAAATATAGATAATACTATAATAGTAAATTTTTGTAAGGAGTCCTACTCAATGCTAAAGGATGAGGACAAAGCTAATATATCAGCAATAAATTTGAAAGAGGAACTTACAAACTTATCTAATTTTACCAAATGAAGAAAAAAATTTTGCAAGAAGTATTAAATTTTATATGTAAATTTGATTTTGAAAGCATATTTCCAAGCCTTGTTGTAGCTTTAAGAATTCTTCTAACACTATGTGTAACTGTAGCAGCAGCTGAGAGCCGTTTTTCTAAACTTAAAATTTTAAAGAATTATCTACGAACAACAACGCAAGAGCGATTGAATAAATCAACAATAATTTCTTTAATAAAGGCGGTTTCTAAAGCAATAAATTTCAGATACGCATTCAAGCAATTTATTGCAGTAATGGCTCAAAGAATGATTTAGTAATGATTTTTATTACATAACAAATAATATTCAAATTTATTTACTTTTTTTGCCCTTTTTGAGTTCTGTAATTAATAAAAAAAATTTAATAAATAAAACTTGTTTTTTATTTAATATTTTCCCCAAAATTTCCATTATTCTATTAAATAGACTACTTCTAATGGTGATACATTCATTATTTAGAGCCTCTCCAAAAATTTGCAAAAGCTCCTTTCTTAGAACTTTCTTCCGACGCTATACTTGATAGGCCCGTCCTTGCTTGAAATAAAACTTTTAAACATAGGAACAGTGGACACTTTTGAATTTGAAATCAATAATTACAAGATAAAAAGAACTTTTTATATACCATGTTTTTAAATTTTCTGTTGAATAATATAAACTTGACAATTCTATGTATTAATAAATACTTTTTAAAAATTTTTTTGATGAATTATCCCATCAACGTGAAAGAAAAGGAAGTTAATTGGAAGTTAACTTGCGTTTAACTTTGCGTTCCCGTACCGGCCGATAGATGGCTGCACCAGTCTACAAAAAATTAACTGAAAATAACTGAAAATTGATTTAATTCTGCTTAAAAAGGGCTAAAAGTATTAAAATAATGCATTGTCATCGTGTTCTGAGCTATTCTAAAAGTTTCAAATGTCTAGCTAGTCGGGAAGTTAGTTAAAAATCGATTGCAAGATTTGAACTGGACAAACACACAAATACACAAACACACAAACAAACAAAAAAGCGAGTTAATAAAAACATGTAAAAAATATGTACGGCATTTGCGATTGAGACTAATACGAAATGTAGTGTGTAACATATCAAAAGTACTATGACAAGTCGTATGAACTCGCGTTAGAGTGTCGGTCTTCAAAAGGACTGAAAATGTGTGAAATGTTAACTGATCCCTCACTCGCGGGGTGCCAAGTCGGGAGCCCCTCGTGGCGATGGGCGGTCCCGTCAAATTTATCAATCAACCCCCCAACAGGAGAAAATCTTAACAAATTTTTTTATTTAAATTTTTTTTTTGTCTACCATTTACAGCTGCATAAATGCTGATAATCAAATAAAATTGGTATTGTCAGAGAGACTGGACTTGTCAGAGAGTCTGCAAAGCGCAACAGGATTCATTTTATAAATTTCGTCCACCGAAGGAATTTATGAGCGTTTAAAACACACTATACCAGATTTTTCCCCGAATAATTTAAATTTTAAAATATTAATTGCCTTTTTTAAAAAATATGAAAAATGTCCACCCTTTTAAAATTTCTTTCTATATGACGGAGTACAATTTTTCTAAAAAAAATCTTTGAATCCAAGTCGGCAATCTGTGGACAAATTTTCTCCATAGGTTAACATTGAGGTGAGCGAATCCAATGAGGTTAGTATATAGCAGCCTTAATTCGGGATCCAATTCGTCCAGAGGTTCTAGATAGGGTTCAGGTCTGGGCTGTGGGCAGGCCAGTCAATTCGGTTAACCCCATTGTCACCATACCAATTCATGGTGGACCTCGCAACATGACAGCTGGCGTTGTCGTCCTGGAAGTAACATGGGTCCAACCCGTAAAACTGCCACAACATAGGAAGCACACTGTCATCCAAAATAGTACAGTAGGCGTCGATATTGTGCTTATCACGAATTGGGACCAAGGGTCCCGGTCCATACTAGGAGAAACACCCCCAGATCATAATTCCACATCCACCGAACTTTACTGTGGGCACAATGTATTTTGGCAGGAGGCGTTCTCTAGTCAGACGCTAGACTCAGACCCTGCCATCCGAACGGTAGAGGGTGAACCCTGATTCGTCGCTCCAGAGAGCCCGTTTCCAATGATCTAAGGTCCACTTTCGACGGTCTTTGCGCCCCATTAACCGAGCAGCGCGGTTGGACTTTGTGATCAAAGGCTTATGGGCGGCAGGAAAACCAAGCAGATGTGCTTCCTAACGGATGGTATTCATCGGAATAACACTCCTGGATATTTGTTGAAACTCCCGGAGTATGTGGGCCATCAGTTGGGTGCGGTTCTTCCGAATTTCTTTGGACAGCGCCCGCCTGTATCTATCTCCCAGTTTCGTGGGTCTGCCGACTCGGGGCACATTCCAACAACCACCGCTCACCTTCCACTTCTGAATTACACAGGCTACTGTCGATTTTGAGTAATTCAGCTCGCTAGCTATGTCCCTTAAGGATCGGCCATTTTTGTGATACCTGACGATTACACCTTTCTCGAAATCAGATAACTCTGCACTTCGTGGCATCTTGCATGCGAATAATGCCCATGTTTTTTCTTACACGATATTTAACAGCGGAAGGGATCATTTGGATGAGTGTTCAAATACTTATTGGTAGATAGTGTATGTATATATATATATATTTGTTTGTTTGTTTGTACATGTATACATATTTTTTTTATAATCAGCTTGAAATTTCTCAGGATTCAACCCTTTTGGGAACTTAATCTTACACTTTTTTTGTTCCGGTTCGGATAGAAATCGTTTGACCCTTAACATTTCTATTCTGTTCGGAGAGATTTAAATAGTACGAAGAGAATATGTTCCTCGAATAGATATCTTTAAGTCTTGGTTTGAACTGCATGCTATGGTATTTTATTTGCTTCGCATACAATATTATTTTCATAAAAATGCAAAACATCAGTGGTCACTAGATTCTTTTGTAATAATAAAAGAAATGTATTTCAAATTTTTACTAAAATTTTACTAAAGTTATTTTAAAAGCTGAATTTTAATAACTAGATGAAAAAAAGTGTTATTTAAGATCACTGCCTTCTTTCGGACCTTCGTCTGAAGGCATACAAGATTTTCACCGGGCAAAAGTGGCGTCATCGGGACGTACATTCTCAGTTAAAAGTTATGCTTTTAGGTAAGTCTCATTAATACACGTCCTCCCAAAACCTGGATTCGACCACTCTAATCCCACTAACTCTGGGCTTTCCGAGGTCTATGAAATGATTCTGGCTCGACGGCTGGATGAGTTCTGCACAGTGAGAATAAAATCAGTAGACCGGAAGAATTCCACCTGTAGAGTGTAGTAGACCTCATTGAGGGTGCCGTTGCCAGAAAACTTACTGCATGGTAAATATTCTTTGATATTTTAACCGGAACTGGTATGAAGGTCTCATTTAAAAACCAAGCAATATTAATCTTCCTCCCCAGCTATTTAAAATCATACAAAACTACCTGACTGATCCGACATTCTCTGTCAGTGTTAATACCAGGGTCTCTCCTCCTCGGCAAATTCTAACTGGCGTACCGCAAGGTAGCCTGTTAGGGCCGAAACTGTTCAATATTGACATGAATTTCTCCTGATGTCGATCTCGCACTTTATGCAGACAATATGGCTGTCCTAATCGGACATATACAAGGGCTTCTTTCGAACTATTCAAAATTATCATATTCTCCATGAAAAATTTCACACCTGGTGCATAACAGTAAACGCCACGAAATGGACCGCTGTTCTCTTCACCCAACAGAAATTTACTATCACCCAAAACAATTAATACCTACTGAATGGTCCGCATATACTCTGCGAAAATTCTTTTAAGCTCCTAGGAGATATCCTAGATTCAAAATTACATTGGAATCCTTCCTATTGACGATACAGTTCATAAAAGGAAGACTGTAATTGGCTCCTTTAGATATTTATTCTCTTATCGAAGTCACTTGTCACCCGAGATGAAATTCATACCCTACAAGAGCTTTGTAAGTTCCATCCTGTCATGCTACTCTGCTGTATGGGGGGGGGGGGAACTTCATCTGTTCACCCACTACGGAGACGTCCTTTGGCCACGCCTTCAAGTTCTTCCGTTTCGGCTCAAAATTATTATTATTTTAAAAATTATTTTATCACGTCGAAGTGCAAGACACGTTGTGAAGAATCAAATTAATTCTCCCAATTGATAAACCCTCTCCTAAAAAATCCCGAATTTCCCGTTCTCCAGCAGTCACAAGCTGCAGGTCGCAAGCAGGTGTTAATGGACGTGACAAGAGCGGCGAGACAAAGGCAGTGTCAACAAAGAAGGTCGACATACCCTAGCGTCAGTCAGTCTGGAATTCTGACACTATATTTGAAAAGAGATTAGTTATGCTCCTCCCCCTGATTGATGAGGGTCCCCGTAAATGAATCGAGCAAGCCCATCAGATGAGGTTTGTCGGGAAAAGAGGTCCACGAATAAGAATGCAGAAAAGTGATGTCACCCAAGAAAAGCACCACTTAAAAAACATCTTGGTTTACAGCGATCGTGGCTCCAAAATCTAAAGTCATGTCGCTGAGAAAAAAAATGAGAGTCAGTTAGCTTTACGATCTCGAGCTGAGACGCTGCTCACTCCGGCCATGCGGCCGTGATAATTTGTTCTCGAGCTGAGAAACTGATCTTAGAATCATAGAGGGTTCTTAACACCTAAGGCTAGGTTGATCTATTAAGGGATAGGGAAATCTCTTAGTTCCTATGTGAAAGGAACCCTTCTTCGACACCCTGTCGATAACTTCTATTAAGTGTTTTTTCTTAGATCCTGGAGCGATCAACTTTGATTTCGACACCCAGTCGAATACGTTTATAAAGTGATATCTTAGATCCTGGAGTGATCTACTTGATTTCGACACACAGTCCAATACGTTTATTAAGTGATTTTTTAGATCCCAGAGTCATCTACTTGATAGTCGACAGCCTGTCGATATACTTCTAGACGAAGCATTTTCAGCGCAGCCGAGTAGGCTTTGGACCAGTGGCGTAGCTAGAAGTTTTGCCGCCCGGGGCGGTCTCCAATTTGCCGCCCTTTCTAAGTCAATCAATTGGTGGTTTTTATAAATTAATAAACATAAATAAATAATTGCAATTGAGACAAACTATAGGTGGGGAACTTTTTTACCATTGGATGCCATACTTAAATTAGGCAGTAATAAAGGAGGCCTCTTAAGTTGATATACCTATAAATGCAACTTTTATAAAGACCACAAGAAACTTACGGAGGTCGCTGTTTCCCCACCTATGAGACAAAACATATACTTAATTTATAAAAAAAATTCCATAAAATATGTTTCATTTTATATTTTTATATTTATAAATAAAAATAAATAATTTCATTTCTTTTGGATAAACAAACAAATTGTACACATATGTATATGTAAACAAAACATATTTATATATTTAGTCTTCTAACTTTCATAGTAGAAAAATCGTGTATAATGCTCTCAAAATTTATGCTACTTGTAATTTCTTGTTCTATAGACAATATTGCAAGATTTTATAGTCTTAAATCTCTCATTGTGAAACGAAGATAATTTTTTATTAACTTCAATTTGAAGAAGCTCTTTTCGAAACTACCGACACTGATAGCAATTGTTAAAAAAATTCTTAGCAAAATTACAATGTTGGGTACAGAATTTTCCAATCTATACTGTTGAATAAATTTTAATAGATCAAGAGGGCCTTCCTTCCCGTCCCGTTCCGAGCAAAATTTTTAGAGATAATATTTTCAACCCAACATTGACTTGACGATGAGGAAAAATATTCGAAATCATATTGTAATTCATAATTTGTAGAAATCGAATAGTAGACTTATGAATTAAACAAGTGGTTTTTTACAACTAATACAAAATAAAAATATGCCGCCCCAAAATATGTGCAGCCCGGTGTGGACCGCACCCACCGCACCCCCCTAGCTACGCCACTGCTTTGGACAATTCCGAGTGAATCCTGTTCCCGCGGACTCTTGGCCGACTGACTAAGTAGCTTGCCAACTGATCGTTAGAGACAGAGGCGGCTCCAGTCCAGAGTTTTTTTTTTTTTTTTGGGGGGGGGGGGGGTCAACGCCGGCTCTTATGGTTATATATATATATATATATATATATATATATATATATAAGAAATAAAAATAGTCTCATTTTAAATTTAAACTCATTTAGTATTAGGTCTACGATTATATAATTTTAGGCTATGAAAAAAATACGCCTTTTTTTTTTTGGGGGGGGGGGCAATTGCCCTTATTCCTCCCTGGAGCCGCCATTGGTTAGAGAGAACAGTATTGAAATCTTTCTAAAGTGTTCTTCAGTAACTTCATCATAAATTAATATTGTGAATAAATTTCTTCATTTAGTTTTGTGTTGGACTTCGTCGTCATTTTGTTCACGCTACCGCTCAACTTCTTACACCGTGCAGTTTGGTGCTCGTTGGACGACACTTCCTTGGCATGCTAGACTCCCTGGCATGCTATCTGTAAACTTTATAAATTATAATCTTTATTTTAATTCTTATGCAATTGTACAATTCACGGAAAGATTTTAAACTTCGTGGAAAACTTTTTTTTGTTTCTCAAATTTGCCGATAGATCATGATAAACGTCTGCTAAAGCTTGAACTTGAAAGGAACAGTTTTTATTTCTCAGATGTGAAGATAGATGGCAGCACGTATCACATGTTATTTTAAATTGTGATTTGTAAAAGTTTGTAGTAGGATGAAATTTTATTATGTAAACAATATCTTGAAATCTGGATTCAACGGAGAAGGAATGAATGGCATTTTTTAAAATTTATTTTTCGTATAGTTGAGGCCAGTTTAGCTGCCGTCCAGCAGAGCCGCCCAGAGGGGGGGGGGGCAACTGGGGCACTTTGCCCTAGGCCCCCAACTGCCGGAGAGGCCCCAAAAAATTTCAAAAAATTTATTTATTAGATTTTCTCCAAAAGAAAATTCTGAAACTTGTACCGTACTTCAAAATTCAAAATAATCTCCTCAAAAAAGGGACCCCCTAAAAATTAAAAGAAATTATGCGATTGATCAGATTTCTCTTACTATAAAATAGTCCTCTGAAAAATAGTCTTGGGGGCCCCCAACAGAAGTTTGCCCCAGGCCCCGTAAAGTCTCTGGGCGGCCATGCCGCCCAGTGCAAAAGCGCGTGTCGCTCCGTCGATAGAGCGAGCTTTGAAAACGACTTGAGTGTCGCATCTCTGGTATTAAAAAATTTCAACATCTCTGACTTCCCATACATGAGCCAGAAAGTAACAGTTGAGGAAAAAAATATTTTGTTATTAAAAATGTTAGGAAAGGAAATCTTGTATTTCGTTTGACGCAGAATGCAGTCTAAAGTGGCTAATGCGTTTACATTACGTTTTGTTTACATTACTTTACATTACGCTTTGTTTACGAACCGTCACATCGCAAATAATTTTCTTAGATATGTGGCATACTTTTGTTATCTATTTTGCTACCATAACTTTGTAAATTTTTGGTGGGGCTGAGAAATTATCCGTGCTAATGTCTTTTATAACCATTCATATCGCGACCACAACAAAGAGATTGCTTTACAAATTTTGCGGTAGTCAGTCACAGCATATAGTTCTAAATTACTAACTAAGACGTCAGTGGGTGACAGAAGGTACGAACCTTCCAGACGTTTCAAAATGCAGACGGTACCAGGGAGCAGCGGGAGACTAACTTGCAGGGTGCTGTGAGATGAAAAGTAGTCAACAAATGACCGCGGTTTAAAAGTTCGAATGTCTCAGGACAAGTGCCTCTGCTTTAGAAACAAAAAAATATATGGTTTGTTTCGAGGTATCCCGAATCCTCATCGGCGCTCCTTCGCCGAACCAGTGTGCAAGCTGTCCGCGCAGCATCACAGCGCAATATTTGCGTCGGACAGTAGTCAAACAAAAATTGAAACAAAATTTGTAACGACGGGCAAAACCGTCACCACCCACCATGAAAACTTGAATCGACCGCTAGTGGAACCAGGTTGACGACTGCTGATTTAGATAAAAGGGATTGAAAGACAAATATTTAGTGTAAAATTTTACGATTAAAAGGCATTATTTGCGTCTGCTTACCGCAGTGTAAAATGATTGCATAGGATTCGACATATTTTCCTAATATTTCTGTTTTTAATAGCAGAACTTCTGTTTATTAAATAAAAAAAAAACTAATCGATTTAAAAATATTATTCTCTTGACAAAGCAAAAAATCAGACTTCATCTTTATTTTGTCTGTGGAAGTGCTTTGAAGTCCATTCTGATATCATGAAGTCAAAAATAACCGTGTATTAGTTTATTATTTACACCTTTTTCCAATCACAATATTTGTTTTATTTTCAGATTTGATCACTCCCCCTGTGATCGGCATCTCTGGAAAATACGCTAAAGGAAAAGGCAAAAATTCAGTACCTAGAAACGGAATGAAGCACGTACGTCCTCACGCTACTCCATCTATTAAAAAGACAAACCCGCTTTATTTCCGACTGGCAAATGAGGGTCCTGAAAATACCATAGACACAACAGTGGAAACCACTGGAAATGAAGATACCACCCAAACAACCTCTGCAGAGCTGTCGAGCACGGCTTCAGTAGACGAGGCATCAACTGGCAACTCCGGAATGGCCACAAACGTTATTCTCAATTACCACTATCATTATCACTATTACTTCGTAGGCTCAGATAATTCTTCCTCCCATCCTCTGAATGGGGAGGACACTTCAACCGTCGTACCCGAAGGGTCAGTTACATCTGAAGGAAGCGAAGGGTCAGTTACAACTGAAGGAAGCGAAGAGTCAGTTACAACTGAAGGAAGCGAAGCGTCAGTTACAACTGAAGGAAGCGAAGAGTCAGTTACAACTGCAGGAAGCGAAGAGTCAGTAACATCTCAACTACCCGAGAGTACGACCGCGACTACGAATGCTCGAAGAAGAAGGCAAATAACTTTTGAGATGCGTACTAATGTGGAAAATGCTACTCACGTTCAGGATAGAGAGTTACTTAGTACTGAACCACGCACGATCGTGGAGGAGACTACTCGCTTGCAAGGAAAAGAACAGATTACTACCGAACAACGGTCGATCGAGGAGGAGACCACTCCCATGCAAGGAACAGAGAAAGTTCCAGCTAAACCCCGCACGAGCGTGGAGTACAAAACTCGCATGCAAGGAAAAGAACAGATTACTTTTGAGCGACAGTCGACCGAGGAGGAGACGATTACTCAAATGCAAGGAACAAAGAAAGTTCCAGCTGAACCGCACACGAGGGTAGAGGACGATAATCGCAAGCAAGGAAAAGAACAGATTACCTCTGAGCGACGGTCGTTGGAGGAGACGACTATTCCCATGCAAGGAACAGAGCAGATTACTTTTGTTCAGCGGCCAACTATGGAGGAGACTACTCACATTCAAGATAAAGAACAAGTGAGAACTGAACCAGTCACGAACATGGAGGAGACTACTCGAATGCAAAGAAAAGAGCAGATTACTTCTGAGCCACGGTCGAACGTGTAAGAGAGCAAATTTTACTGAACTTCACACCAACGTGGTTAATCTTATTCCAGGTCGAGGACAAATTACCACCGAACCACACACGAATGAGATATTTTAGTGACTAAAGACTGGACATTTATGGAATGGAAAGTAGCTCTCTGTCATATCAGCTGGCTTCGAGGGCTGCTTTTGGGGACTAGTTTGGTACACCAGACAGAAAGTTTGGTTGACAATTGCTGGAAAGTACAAACCTTATATTATCACTCAGAAAACTTGTAGTCAATGTTACTACTTAATGATGTCTTCAACATATGAAAGTTATGATATGCACCTTCACTGAAAAACACGGCAGGGAGAACGTGTTTTTGCATTATACCCCGTACTCACAGAACATGTCTAACGTGAATTTCAGTGGCTTAAATCTTAATATCGTTGTAGTTACAGATCCAGAAACAAGTTTCAATTGAGATTACATAGAGGTCTTTTTGTATTTTTAAACCAGGTAACTTTAATTATCTAGCACTTTAGCTAAAGTATGTGTTAATGTGTGAATTAAACCGTGTTACAATTCAAGCTTATAAAATGGTCATTTATCAATGCATATATATATATATATATATATATATATATATATATATATATATATATATATATATATAATGTAACATGATGGGCCCACCAAATAATAGAATACTGATGATATTAAGGACCCACCATGTCACAGGGAAGATTCAGTATTTTAGAAGAATCACAAAATCCAAATGACCGGAAGCCAGACCATAATTAACACTTCAAACTTTTATTTAGACTGAATACTGACACAACCCCTCAGGGCGGTTGATATTGACGAAAAGCTCTACATCTACATGTGAAAGGTCTTATATAGACACTCTCGTTATGTGATCTTTGTAGTGGTGTCTAATTGGTTAATGCTTAAAACTGACGTGATAATGTTCAGTAGTGTTTAATTTAGGTACCCACGTTACACATGTTGGAAAAAGGAAGCCATCTTAAGGTTTTCGCCCAAGGGAATTTAGAATAGATTAGAATTTAAAAGAGTTATGGGATTTTTAATGTTTTATATATATACAGAGGCTGTTCACACATTTTTTAGACGATGTATATTGTATTCACAAAACTAAATTACATAAAATTCTTCTGTTTTAAATGTTCTATTTGACATCCCTTATTCTGAACTATCTTTCGACACCGCAATTTCCAGGATAATAATGCCTTTTGAAGTGTCAGAAGAGGTATTCTATCCCATTCCTCCTGAACAGTTTTCCAGAGTCCTGTAAGGGTTTTGGGACGACGTTTGGATAATGTAGATTTTAAAAGTCCGAAAGCACGAAAATCCATAGGTGATACATCGGGAGATTTAGTAGGGATATCAGTGAAGGGTATGGCCTTGATACCAGATTTTTGTTTCATTTCTTTTAGGAAATTTACAGTGGATTTTGATGTGTGACTGCTAGCTTTGTCCTGATGGAGTCTCACAGATTGATGGCACTGTGGGTAAAGCGATGGTATTTCATTCAGAAAAATTGGCGATAAAATATGTTCCTGAAAGTATTTGGAGTTAATCTTGACATTTTTTCCCACTCTCTTTATTTTTAACTTGCCATTATAAGAAAAACCAGCAACAATCATGAATCCCTTAGAAAAACTTTCTTTCGATTCTTTCAACCATGTACTTAAATTTTTTTCTCCCCTTTTATGATAATAAATGGCTCTTTTTTTGTTGCAATCATTTAAATACACCCATGATTCATCTATTGTGACAATTGTTTTCCATTTTTTTTGGATATGTGTTTCTCATATAGAATTCTGCAGCGTGTCCTGCTTTCAGCGATATGATTTGGAAGAAGACGATGCACATTGCGTTTTTTCGCTTTCTTAAGATTTAAATCAACGTTTATCATTTTGTTTACAGTGGACACCGAGCATTTTAAGGATTTTGTAACTGTCCTTTGACTAGGGGGATTTTCTTTTAACATTAAACAACGTACCTTTGCAATAGTCGAAGATGTCCGTTTTTTCCTTGGATACTTGTTTGGAATTTTTGTCCCACTTGAGGCTCCAATTTGACGTTTTTTTCCTTTCTTGTTGACGATATTACCTATCGACGCTTTAGATATCACAAAACCATAACTCTCATATCGTTTTTGGATAACGGAGTATGCATATTTCTCTTCGGAAAGAGCATAAATGTAGCCTTCGAACCATTGCTTTGTTAAAAACGCCATTTTGAATAAAAACAAAACTTTCAAGCCGCAGACGATAATTTTGACTTTTAAAAACATAGTACAACTGCAATTATTTCTTTTGCAGCAAACGATTTTTTATTACCGCTTACCAAAATCGTCTAAAAAATGTGCGAACAGCCTCTGTATATATATATATATATATATATATATATATATATATATATATATATATATATATATATAATGTGTATGTGTGTTTGTAACTACACAGATGTAGTTTTTTTTTTTCAAGAGTCCGTATACATATGCTTTTGATTGTTATTTATGCTATGCTTTAAACTTTAATAATGGAAAGCTTCGAAAATTACGGAGACCACGGCTTTCGCCTACACGCCCTGTCAGACTGAAGACCGGTCACTTTGTAGCAAAACCTGTATACGCAGTCGAGAGTTAATTTCCCAAGTTCGGAGCAGTTCATTTTTATAGGCCTGGGAGCCGGACGGACAGTACAGATCTGCCGACCAATTTTTTCTACCCTGGTCCCCTTTAATAATGGAAAATTAATATCTCTTAAAAATTCCCCTCAAAATTTCTCCGATTATGAAAGAAAATTTTGAGATAGATTTGAAATCATGCTACCGATGAATTAACAATGTTTTGTAACCGTTAACCAAAGTTGCTCTATACGTGTATATTTGCAACTTGATCTGCAAATTAAAGTTGGGAGCAATTTGCGTCGTTTGATTGTTTTTTAGATGGAAATTGCTGCTATTTCGTTTTTCGATTGTTTTAGTACGGCTGCACCTTCGGCATTTTTATATCTGAATATCTCGTCTGCATTTATGAGAGACGTATTGCGTCACGCGTACTTAACACAATTCCGTTTTCTCCAGTTAACATTAGATAACATTGCGTCGCCAATGTCAGATGCTTCAATTTTTCTATCTTAAAAAAGACATGATTTACTTTTCTCCACTAAAGTAATGTCTAGTTGTATGATGTAAGCTTGAGTGTCGTTTAGAACACTTACAGTTAGACATTGAATAATGATTCGAATGTCAATTAACCATGTTTCTATTTTTTTTTCAAACACAATCGATTCTTCATGAAAAGGGTTTAGTCGATTAAGCTACTTAACGCTAAAGATTTAAAATGAATGACATATTTCTAATACAGCCCCGTTTGCAGCATTTCTTTAAAAAAAATGGCATTAAAAACTATTTTTAACATGTTTTTATTAACACGCTTTCTTGTTTGTTTCTTTGTTTGTGTGTTTGTTCGGTACGAATCTTGCAATAGATTTTTAACTAACTTCCCGACTAGCTAGACATTTGAAACTTTTAGAATAGCTCAGAACACGATGACGATGCATTATTTTAATACTTTTAGCCATCTTTCAGCAACATTGAATTCATTTTCAGTTAATTTTGTTTTGTAGACTGGTGCAGCCATCTGTCGGCCGGGACGGGAACGAAAAGCTAAACGCAAGTTAACTTCCAATTCACTTCATTTTCTTTCAAGTTGATGGGATAATTCATCAAAAAATTTTAAAAAAGTATTTATTAATACATAGAATTGTCAAGTTTATATGATTCAGCAGAAAATTTAAAAACATGGTATATAAAAAAGTTCTTTTTATCTTGTAATTATGATATTAAATACGAACTTCTCATTGTTGTTTTAAACAATGGTTATGTGCTTAGTTTTGTTTTTAGTTTTTTTTAAAAGGGGGAATAAATTTTTATTGTGAGGCCTAGAAAAATGCTTTTTTGATGTTTAAGCAGATAGACAAACGTTCCACATGTGACAGTTCTAAGGATGCAGCCTACTTATGAAGAAATTATTCAAATGTATGTACACTACTGGCCAAAAGTATTGCAAGTTTGAGAAATCTAACATTTTTTCAAGATTAAGCCCCCCAAAATAATATTTTTTTCAATGCAACTGGTATTTTTAATGTCAATAATTTAAATTAGTTTAAAGACAAGATATGATTAAGTCATTGAACAAAAATAATTATTTGATTTTATAAAAAGTAGCATGCAAAAATGTACAGGTTATCAGAAATCGGCACCCCTTTTGGGGCCCCGAAATAAAATGAAATAAATAAACAATTTCAAGTTCTTTTGAGCAGAAAAGATAATAATTACAAGATAAAAAGAACTTTTGATATACCATGTTTTTAAATTTTCTGTTGAATCATATAAACTTGACAATTCTCTGTATTAATAAATACTTTAAAAAAATTTTTTTGATGAATTATCCCATCAACTTGAAAGAAAATGAAGTTAATTGGAAGTTAACTTGCGTTTAACTTTTCGTTCCCGTCCCGGCCGACAGATGGCTGCAACAGTCTACAAAACAAAATTAACTGAAAATTAATTCAATATTGCTTAAAGATGGCTAAAAGTATTAAAATAATGCATCTTCATCGTGTTCTGAGCTATTCTAAAAGTTTCAAATGTCTAGCTAGTCGGGAAGTTAGTTAAAAATCGATTGCAAGATTTGTACTGGACAAACACACACACAAACAAGAAAGCGAGTTAATAAAAACATGGTAATAAATGAGTGCAATTGAGCCGAAAAGAATTTAATATAGTGTTGTGACACCTCTGGATTTGATCACAACAGCAACTCTTTCAGGCATTGAATCCACAAGGTTTTGCAACACTTCTTTCGGTATTTCATGGTGCCAAATTTTAGTTATTGTTTCCTGAATCTCTCGTTTTGTTCTGGGATGATTTTGAGATATTTTCCTTCCAATTATACTCCTTAAATTCTCAACAGAATTTAAATCTCGCGAGTTTCCTGGCCATGGGAGAACATTAATACCATGTTTTGTAAATTCAGCCTTAACCTAAAAATAAGGAATGTTTCGATTTAGAGTTCAGAATTGAACTCTAATGAAATTTAATTTAATTTCAAAGTTTTTCTTGCCTTTTTCGATGTATTGCTGGGTGCTAGGTCTTGCTGAAATACACATTTCTGCCTCGGGAACATGTCATGAGTACTAGGAAGCAATCGATCCTTCAGCACACTAATATACTGGTCATAGTTCCCTGTACAAAATGGAGTCGTCCATTTGACTTATATGACATGCAGCCCCACACCATTTTGCTTTCTGGGTGTTTTGCTGTACGAACCAGGCAGTCTGGATTCATGCAAAACATAGTGTTGCAAAACCTTGTGGATTCCATGCCTAAAAGAGTGGCTGTTGTGATCAAAGCCCGAGGCGGCCCAACAACATATTAAACGCTTTTCGGTTCAATTGCACTTATTTATTATCTTTTATGCTCAGAAGAACTTGAAATTGTTTATTTATTTCATTTTATTCCGGGGAACCAAAAGGGGTGCCGATTTCTGATAACCTGCACATTTTTGTATGCTATTTTTTATAAAATTAAATAATTATTTTTGTTCAATAACTTAATCATATCTTGTCTTTAAACTAATTTAACATACTGACATTAAAAAATATCAGTTGTATTGAAAAAATATGATTTTGGGGGGCTTAATCTTGAAAAAATGTTAGATTTCTCAAACTTGCGATACTTTTGGCCCATAGTGTATCATTATGAAAACAACTGAACTAATTATCAGTTTTCTATTGCAGATCACCCGTGAGAGATCCTAAACGGAATAAATCCTCTCAACCTAACGTAATGGTGCCACGAATTTCAGAGAAATCGAATCCTCTTACTTCACAACGAGAACATTATAACGCGGCATTCGTGGATTATGCCCTTTTATGAACCGTTAGAAACTTCATAATTGAATTCAGTATAAGCTATGTAATGTATTTGTACTCTCGTATGGAAATAGTGCCACGTTTAAACTATTTGGAGCATGCCTGCCCAACATACGGTCCGCGGGGAACATGGGTTCCTCTATCACTCGCTCTGTGACGTCCGCTTTTGTGAAGACGCATAATGTTCTTTAGGAACCTAAAAAATAACGAATACTATTTTTAGATTTAAGATATGCCGAGAGGAACGTACAAGCAATGAATATTAATAGTCATTAAATTTTTAAAATAATAAGTGATTCTTTTTTAAAATTTTTTTTGTTTGTTAGACAAAATATTTTTCTCTTTCCAATTCATACTATTTTCTTACGGCACTCAGAAGCTTTCCATAAATTCATATCATGCTCAACACTTTTCGAGTTGTGCAGATCTGATTGAAAGCGAACCTCTAGGGGCCTCAATAGAGCCAGACCGATCCATTACGACACCCGAGGCAAGTTTTAAAAACGTCGTCTTTGTAAATTTTTGGAGATACTCTTAAATAATGAATATATCTCAATTAGAAATAACCTACTTAATACACAGACATTTTGGAAAAAATATGTATTTTTTTTGTGGTGGGCCGTCATCAGTTAGGAATGGGTCAAACGGGAATACAAAGGAGTTTGTTTAATTAAGTCTTGGATATATATATGGACGACACAGCTATTTACAAAGGAGGTTAATATAACATTACGTCTTTATTGAACACGTCCTAACTGCAATTTATTTAAACAGTACACCGTCGTTTTAGCATTATACACATAACAGTACGAGTCCGTCTTTCACTCGTGTCCACTTCCGGTCTTCAAAAGTCATGGCGCGCTCCAATTCGAGGCCAAAGCTTCTCCTCTAGGGTTGTGGCAACGCTTGATCGGCAGACATCTAGACCAACGGTCGGCAACAGGCGGACCGCGGTCCGTATCCGGACCGTGGAAGGTCGGAACTTGGACCGCCAAATATTGTTAAATAACTTACCTGCCTATTCAATTTAATTAATATTTTTATAAAACTAGTTTTAGTAGGTAGATACCATACTAAACCATACTACCATACCATACATAGTAATAGGCACAGCTGTTGCTATGCTGTGCTGTGTAGCACAAGAGAGTGCGTTGGAGTGCGAGGGTGTGGGCGGGAGGGAGTGTACAGGCCAGCATGTTTCGACACGTCGTCAATTATTAGGTAGTTGCGTGGTGATCTTGTGAGGAGCATTCATTCATTTGTATTAAAATTTGTCGTGTACCAAAATGTTTCGTACCTACATCAATATGGATCCTAAAAAGCGAAAGGTTGACAGTGAAAATAGGAAGTTTCTGACTGAGTGGACTAAACAATATTGTTTTACGCTGCCTGATAGGTCTAAACCGGTTCCAGTTTGCCTCATATGCAACAAAACTGTCGCTGTTGTTAAAAGTGCCAATTTAAAGCGACACAACGAAACAACTCATCAGCAGTTCCACAAAACTTTCCTCTTGGCAGTGAAGCTCGTAAAGAAAAACTCCAAACATATCTAACTTCTTACAAAAAAAGCACGGCCTTACTAGTTCGCTGCATGAGCGAGCAAGAAAAATCGTCAGAAGCAGCATTGCGTGTGTGCTGGACGCTTAATAAACACCAGAAGCCATTTTCATACTCTGAGATAGTAAAAGAATGCATGTTGGAAGTGGCCACGACACTTTTTGAAGAGAAAAAGGATACTGTCGCCGCAAATCAAGGTTTGGTTTGGATAGCTAGGTCAATTTTTGCTACACGAGGGCTAATTAGACCGGGACCTACTGCTTAAAGCCGATTCCGAACGGCTACAAACGTCCATGCCAAGCGTGGGATTCGAACCCGCAGACTTTGGTACCGAATGCCAACGCCCTAGCCATTCGACCATCGTCCGGCTGCAATTCAAGGTATTTCATTGTCGGCAAGAACCGAAATTTTAGCTGCTGACATCAAAAGTATTTTGCTCGAACTTCTGCAGAAGGCACCTTACTACGCCATAGCACTTGATGAATCATGTGATATTGTTGATGATGAACAAATGTCTATTTTCGTGAGATTTTTTGACATTGAAAGTAAAGCGTTCAGGGAAGAATTGCTAGAAATATTGCAGTTTAAATGTAAGACTCGCGGAGAAGATTTATTCAAGATTTTTGATGAATTCATAACAAAATCAAATATTAGTTATGATAAAATGGTATCCCTTTCAAGTGACGGGGCCCCAGCGATGACTGGCAAAGAAAAAGGATTAGTAAAGAGAATCAGGAATAAGAATGCAGGCCTAATATCTAATCAGTGCATAATTCACCAGACAGTCCTTTGTGGAAAACTTAGTGCTCCTCTGAAAGAAGTAATGGACAGCTTGGTCAAGTTGATCAATTTTATGAGGTCTCGTTCTGTTCTTCAGCACCGACAGTTTAAGGAGTTTCTTACTGAATGTGATTCGGAGTATTCTGACTTACTGCAACACAACAATGTTCGTTGGCTAAGTAAAAGTCAAGTTATTGAACGTTTCTGGCTAATAAAAGAGCAAGTAACCTTCTTCTTGCAAAACTTGGATACGCAGAAAGCAAGGAATCACTTGCAGTTCATAACAAACGAGCGCAATATGCTATGTGTGGCTTTCCTGAAAAACATTCCGAAATATTTAAATGTGCTCAACACAGAGTTACAAGGAAATGGAAAATTAATATGTGATCTGATACAAAGTATGTCTGCTTTCCGTCGAAGCTGGATATCTTTGAAAAAGATATTGCAAGTCAAGAATTTATTCATTTCTCAACAATTCTTAAATTTAAGAAGAAGAACTCTGAAGAAGACATTGCAGTATTTTTAAGGTTTATATCAGATCTTGAAAAGGAATTTGCTGCAAGATTCCAAGACTTTGCAGAGATAGGGAAGCTGTCTCAATTCCTTAAATCGCCTTATGAAGTTGCTGCAGCGGCAGGATGAACTAACGTGGCTGAGAAGTTGTTCAGTCTTTCAAAGCCTTTACTTCAAATGAAGATAATTGACTTGCAAGAAGATATTTCCTTGCAAATGTATAAAACTGCATCCACTGAAGAATTTTGGGGTAAACATATTTCAGAAAAGTATGAAAATTGCATAAAACTAGCTATCAACCTGGTAACTATGTTTGGCTCTACATATGCATGTGAATCATCTTTTTCAAAAATTAATTTTTTGAAGAAAAAATATCGTTCGAGATTAACGGACGCCCACCTTGAAGACATTCTTCGCATTAGCTTTTCCCCGCGTGAGCCAAACTATAAAAAACTGGCTCAAGACCGCAGGTGTAATTTCTCGCATTAATTTTTAAGAATACCTACCTATTGTGTTTTATATAATTACAGTCGAACCTCCATATATCGAAGTAGCAAAATGTCGGGAAAAAAATCGATATAAAGAAATTTCGATGTATAGAATTGATCTTAGTTTTATCATAATTCACTCTGTTGCCATGTCCGTTCTCTTGCCTCTAAATATAAACTCTCATAAATCGAGAAATAATGCGAATTTTTTTATGCGGTTTTTCGTATATTGTTCAGAAATGTTCCAAAAATCAGAATGTAGAAAAACCAAACATCGATCTTTTTGAAATTTTAAAGGTTGTGTGCCTTCTTGTGCTGCCACTGCGAATATCCATACATAAGCGACGTCAGGCAAGCAGTTCAATCAGTTCTACCTTCCTAGCGGGGACTGCCTGAACCAATGCGCATTACTATTAAAGTTCTGGACTGGTAACTGGTAGCTTTCGACTATTACAGTTCTGGACTTTTAAATTTGTATCACGAAAGGAGAGTAGCATTATCATTTTTACGCCTAAATATAAATGAAGTTATCAAAAAAACAACAAGCTCGAATTTCGCATTAAATGTAATTTGTAGTTCAATAAACATTTTGTTTACTTTGTAATTCAATTTATTTTATATTTCAATAAAAATTATTTCGTATACTATTTTTACAAAATATAGGTACATCCATCAATTATCCAAGTGAAGTTCTTTTAAATTCATCTTATTGTGCAGCCAAATATTTAAATTATTAAAAGTGTACCTTAACGAAAAAAAAGTTGAAATTCACTGGTCTAGCTATTCGCTTATCTATATAAATAAAGCAGAGTGTCTCTATGTATGTATGTATGTATGTATGTATGTATGTATGTAACGTATACAAATCTACATTTCTTGACGAATCTTGTTGAAACTTCGTATACTTATGTTTTGAAGCCTGGAGAAAATTCTAAGATTAGTTTGGAAGCTTTAAAATAGTTTTACAGATATTTTAATTCTAAAAGCACGCTACCGCTTCACTCATCCACCGAAAGAATCAAATCACACATCTCCAGTATAGTGCAGCCATCTGTAGGCAGCGACGGGAATGGAAATTGACGGGAATTTAATACATTTGTATGGCCCTGAAAAGGGCCTTTTTTTTCTTTTCTGGGGCCCGAGCATAGCCGGGCGAAGCCCCGCTAGTATTTGTATATTTTTAAGAATTTCTTCATACACTTAGATTAAACTATTCAGATTATTTCGTTATCTATTAAAAATTTCGTATTTTTAGTATATCTCCTTTTGGCGCCTCACTTATGGGTCCGGCACTGGTCATCAGCCACGGAACTGTGGTTACCACAGAGCTGAGCGAATCCAATGGGGCTAAGGCCCGGCAGCCACGCTGTTGATAGTGTCATTTTATATTTGTAAAACATTCTACAGAGGCGCAGTGTTTTGTTTTACTTAGTTAAATATACTCTGCTGTATTCCGAGAAGACCCTACTCAATGCGAATGGGGAAAACCAACTGTAAATCCTTATAATTTGAAAGTACATTCCAGAGATCCCGGATCTTCAGATACCAGTGATGTAAGTCAATGTATAAGCTATACTTGAAAAGTAACCGGATACAATTTCAGTTACGAAATATATTTTATGCTGAAACAGTTTCAGTGCATGACAATATCGGCGTTGCTCTCTGCGCATGCTTTGTTGACTTTCCAAGATATGTTCCACGTTACCATGTCTGTTCAGACGCCATTACATTCCATCTTTTTAAGTACAGCCTGACAGAGACTATGGACTGGAAAACAATTTTTGTGCTGTGTTTTCTTCTTTTTGTCTGCTGCGATACCCTAAAGAAGAAGAGAACTACTCTTAAAGCCACTCGACGAGGTAAACTGACTACAGGTAAGTTAAATTTGACAATGTTAAATTAACAGTGGTATATGGCGTAGAATTTTATTAAGTAAGTCATTCGAGATGTCCAGTGGACGTCAAGATAGTCAAACACGCGACTTGAACGATCGTTACACGTTCGGATAGACAGCCTTAAAACTCCTCGATAAGCAGACTCATTAGTATTCCACTTTCTTTCCGAATTTTTCCAAAACGCACCCTTAATCTTGTCGCCAGAATGGACGCCAAGCAATGTCTTTTGGGCGTATTTATCACCAGTCGATCTTAAACTTCGTTGTTATTCCTTTTTTTATATATATCTCTATCTCTAAGCTAGTACGTCGCATACTTATACGAGAAAATATTTGACTGTAGTTAACTTTTTTTATGATATCTCACTTATTTTCGAATTAGAAGTCATGAAGGGATGTATAATTTTCAGTTACCCTCTCCAGTTAGTTTCGAAAGCTTCAGATAGGATATTTTTCAAAAGTAAGGTCAAGTAAGAAAAGTGTGCTTCTTTAAATATCAAATCAAACTGACGATTTTATTTGGCGACAATGGTCATGAAATGGCCATGACCAGCCATAGGTATTTTGCCTCCTCTTTCCCCTAAAAAAACTCGGTTGTAACGTCACGTATTTTGTGCGGTTCCTACGATCTGCGCAGAGCCTTCCACAGCTGCAAGATTTAAAAAACACAAGCCATGCGTACCCCTGCATTCTAAAATTCTGTGGGGGATTAAAAAACGATACCAACAAATGCCACCAGAGTTTTTGGCCTGAAAGTTAAGCCCATGCATATCGGGTTCTCAAACAAGCGTCTTCCACCATCGTCGTAAAGCTGTCTTTCTTAGCAATAGCTTCATGCGAGTTGACATCGGCGGGCTATAAAGATGGCTTAACTATGCATCGATACGAAGAACTGTCATCAACAAAGCTGCCGGCCCCCTCTCTGAAAAACAGACGCATTTTCGAGGAATTGGGAGAGTCGCCGAAAAGAAAACACCACGAGAGATTGTCGTGTAACATCCAGCCCGAGCAGACTTGTTTTTTAGAAGTTCCTTTTGAGACCATGGGTCTGGGAGCGTACGCTGTGAATCTGCACTTAAATTAATTGAATATGTTGTAATTGTTTAATGTTTAATTTTTTTGTAAATAAATTTCCTTGTTAAGTTTTTGTTTTAAAATTGACCTTATCAGTATAATTAGTACTCTGTCTTTCTTGGTCATGAATTCAGTAATAGTAATTTTAATAAAGCCTCAAAGATTAGCCTTAACCACCTATCGTTATGCCACACGGTACTTACGTGCTATAACTACTTGGTCGCTTGGTGGGAAAACTTGAGTAAAGCGCCAAATATGCACGCCAGTCCCGTTCCCACTACTATTCGGGCTTATCGTTATAAGCTACGTTTTGAGCCAATTATTTTGCAATGATGATGAAAATTAGGGATTTACCTTAGAGGGAAGAGAATGTAATGTATTTTATCCATATTCATGGGATTTGACCCGCTCAGCGTGTACATCAGATCTCCCACAACATGTGCCCACAACCTATTTTGGAGCCTCGATGTTGAGCTAGGCTTCAACGTGTGTTAGAAATTTTGAAAAGTAAGATTAGCTGGTGAAAATTCACAAATTAATGAAAAATGATCATAAATTATATTTTATGATCTGATACAGAGAGTGACAATTAACACTTTAACGGTGGCATTTGGTTCTGAAAAAAAATGTTCATGTGCGACACAAATAGATTAATTGTTAATAGTTAATTTGAAAAAAAATAATAATTTTATTGCTCCAAAAGTCATTATCGCAAATGAAGAGCTTAGTGGATGAAGATATTATGAGACAAACAAGTGAAATCGAGAAAATCATCTTCAAAGTTTTTAGTTTGCTCTTTTCCTCTACTTCACACAATCAGTGGTTTGTCTGCATGCTGTTGTAGTTTGATTGTTCAAAATGGTTGGGTCTTGTCGACTTGGCTGCAGCCTGTCAGATAGCTGAGAATTTCCAAAACACACATGACACCTTATGCACATGACATGTTCTTTCATCCACGTTTACAGTACAGGTTTTCACATTGGTTGAAAAACATGCTATGTGCATGTTCAACATCAACATTCAATAAAATTTACACTTAAAGAAAAGGAATATATTTATTGGAATCAAGCAGATACAAGAAAAATATTTATTGCACAGGTATAAAATTACATGTTTGAAAAATTATGTAAAAGATCAGGGTAAGATATTCTTTTCATTTTCCTTTTCAATCCACAGATTCATAAAAATATTTATATTCATTTTTGACAGAAGGTAGTTGCTGTTGTAAGTTCTGAATTTTTTTCCGCCGTTAAGTTTGTCCCGGTGTCAGTGGTTCTATCCAGTCTAACTTCTTCAACTTGGACGGTTCTTGCTGCACCATGATTCTGTTTGAACAAGTTGACTTTCTTAAAAGCTGTATAAGGATCGTAACAATCTATATCAGGGGTGGGCAAACTTTTCCAGGGTACGGGCTACTTCTAATTTTTTCAAGGTGTTGCGGTCCACCAGCAGCGTGGGTGTGGTGAGCTTAAAAAAAAGGTCTACAATATTTATTATAACTTAATAATAAATACGGAATATGTACTTACCTCCATAACTACAATAACAAACTTACTCTTTTCAAATCACGTTTAAATCAAAAAGCAAGATACAAACATAATAATAATAGCCACAAATGTAATAATATCAAATGATGCATTTATTATCAAACAATTCAAAATACATTAAAAAATAAATCATTTTCCCCTAAAGTTAGTTCTTGTAGTTATAGTTAGTAGAAGACTTAGTCTGCATACTTAATCTCCATAAATATGTTTCTTTTAGTATGCGCGTCTTAGGTCTTAGTAAAGGCGGTCACCCCAAAATGTCTTGGTGGTCCACCGGTCGATCACGATCGACTTAATGCCCACCCCTGATCTATGAGGACTTCGCCTAAAAACAAGACTGACAGCCTTTAATGTTTACATAATGCTTTATTGGCATTCTAGAATAAATATAGGCTAATTTACAAAAGATTAAAACTTAACATTATCTGAAAAAACTCGAGGGTTCAGAATGTCATTATGAGCCGGCTGACTCTCGTTCTCTGGCACGCGTCCGCTGCAGAGCCTACTATTAAGCTCGCCTCTTTACTCTGAAAAATAACGGACAAATAACTACTGCCGCTCAGGGTGTAGAGTATATCTTCGCTCATTCTTCCTGGGGGGTCGAGTGTCGCACTCCCTTTTGCCCTTTTAAGTCTGCCGTAAAAGTCCTCCCGCGGCCTCAGCTAACCTGCTAAGCGATTGTCGGTGGATCTGCTTTGTTCGAAAAAGGGGAAAAATTCCATAGCTGTCTGCCTCCTCAGTGTCCAGCCGGCGCCCCAGTGTCTACACAGTTGTATTGACAACGGCGACTGTTCATTGATGAATCGAACATAATGGGAGTCTGCCCGTTAGGCTCTCGGAAATTTACGCGTGGGAAAAGAACGTAAGTCATTACAAATCCTTGTACAGGTAAGAGCCAAATTCTTCAATCCTTATCCATTTTACTCCATCCCTGAAAGCCACTTTTTCATTGAGGGGGTTCTTCTTTCGATTGATAAGCTTTAGTTTTTTGGGGTGGTTGTCGTATTACTCGTCCATTTTAATTATAGGGCATGATTATTTGGTGGTAGTACAAAGATTGTCTATCTTAAGACAAGGGGTATTTGGGTGCGTTGTGTTATAATTATTTTATTTTGTTACCCAAGGCTCTGGACGCAATTAGAAATTAACGAACATTCTTTTTAACCAGTTGGATCTGCTACATCGACTTTGCTCCACATTAAAAACACCCAGCAGATAAATATTTACTGAAACAAGGTTTAAAACAAAAAAAAACTTATTTATTTACATAGTCCTAATATTTACATCTCATCTCCTCAAATTTTAATTAACATCATAGCTGCTCTGTTCACTATCAACAGGGTTCGATTTAGTTTGACTTCTGATTCAGGGAGCGTAAATACAAACTACACAAAATTCTAAAAAAAACTCCTATCCAAATTAAATACACGATATTTTCAAATACGTAAAACTCGCACTAACTATCAATATCAAGCGCGGGATCTGAACTAAACAAAATCAAATAAAAACACTCACGTGATTCAGCTGAGAGCGACTTTCGGGTACTGTGATAACTCTGGTAGGGGACTCTTTCCGTGACGTCAGATTGCACTCTGTAGGTTCTCTTTAGTTTGATGGGTGACTCTTCCACGCTGGGGTTATCTTTCACTGTAGACGGACTGGAGGCAATCTTCTCTGCTATCCCTCTTTATTTCGGATTCGGGATCAGCTATCATTCGTCTCTCCACACAGGCTTTCTTTCTCGGGAAGGATCCACCGAGCTCCGTCGCATCAAACCCCCTTATTTTATTTTTGCTCCGGAAATATTCCACCGGACTTTTGGGGCAATCAAACAGGGACAGGTTATTTTTCAGCCGACCCAGGGCAAGGCCTCCTGGACTCCAACTGCTTCCGACTTCCTCCTCTCAAACTCACTTCTCATATTTTTTTTTCCTTAAACGTTCCCGCCTCCGGAACCAATTCACTAGCCATTCAGCGAACTCTCGACTTTTTATTTGTTAAGTTTCAACACCCACAAACCTCTCATTTGCTACCCTCTTTCTTGATCAAAAACGCCCCTCTTACTCAATAATCCAAACAGCTGACTGACCACCCGCAACACCACCAGACCATGTGGCTTACAAACCACTCCCCTCCAATCAATCACCCACAAAGGGCCATTGTAACATAACGTCACGAACGGTGCCATCCTTGCTTATCTGCGTCTATCATCTAAAAAACCCCACACACTCTAGGCCCATAAAACTTTTGTAGATTGGCTACCGTTGCCGACAAACGCCATATCCTCTAATTACATCGGCATTAAAGACGTCCCCGACTTTTTAACACCAAATGTAATGAATCAGCTTTCAAAGTTTTTATTTTCTCTTAAAATATGAATTTTAATTTTTTTTGAAAGCGCTTCATTACATACGCTCCCTTCCCCGAAAAACTCAAACAACACACTCTAAATCCAAACCTCTCTCACAAAACATCTCTTCATTTCACTCCTCTGAGGCCACTAACCAAAAATCTACCTCTCTCAAATTCACAACACAATTTCTCTACAACACTACTTCCTCTAAGATTTTAACACAGAACTCTAACCTTCAAAACACCAACTGTCTTTCTCCTCAAAAAAACTCTAGCAACATCTTATCACGAAAAACATACTATTTGAGCTCCCTTCCTCGAAAAGCTTAACAATATATATTAAATACAATGCACATAACATTCAAAAATACATCAATATAAAACCTTAAATCTTTTTAAGGTCCCTGTTCAAATCAAATTTCAGAACATAAATGTTATAATAAATACTACACAAACACTCGCAAAACATTTATCATCTCTTCTTGTGCAACCTATACCTGTGTATAACGTCCTGAAATAAAAGTTCATTCACTGCAATCAAATGTTCATATCGAAAACACAAAAGGTAACTTTCACTGGTGAATGTCCTCCATTAGTCGTGTCGTGGACAGTTCTTTTTCTTTCCTTAATTGCCGACATAAAATAATGAGCATTCATAACATGTTTTGAAAAGTTCAGATCCATAACTAAGTCAAATACACAAAATTCTTATCTAAATTTATCATAATCACAAATTAAAACTTCACCTCATATTATTTTCTCACATTTGTACCAAATTTATATCTCTAACCATTTACATACTTCAATTTTCGTTGTATTTGCCACTTACAACCAAATTTTTACATGAAATCAAACTTTACTTCCACAGCACTGTATACCAGCAAAAAAAAAAAAAAACTTTTCATTTTCAATATCCATTGTCGGTACTTTTCCGTTAGCCGGGCGCATTTGGCGTTTGCTCTATTAAGTATCGCCATTGGCGAGAATGAAAAGTTTCCAACATATCAACCCTAGGAAAACAGTTTAATAGGTGATAGATGGACTAAACTTTGAAGAAGTATTGTCACACACAAAACGTTGGAAGAAGATGACAGATCAACGGGTATGAATCATGTGAGAGAACACGATTAAGACCTAACAATATAACCCCGAAATTAACATGAATAAAAATTGGAAACAAATTAACTACAAACTTTATTAGCTTTCTTCACACACACATAAATAACACACACTTTTATTAGTAACACATTTAATAAAGCGATTTGTTGGCAACTTTTTGTCAACAAAGCACACACATAAATAAACACACTTTTAATAGTAACACATTTAATAGTAAAATAAACACACACAAAAAAACTTCAGTCACTTCATTACGGGGTAGGCCAAAAACTTTTTCATCATTCAGAATTTTTTGAAATGGATCATTTGTTAATCTTCTCCACATAAATTCAGCAAGGTATGATTTCAAATAATGCCGCGCATGTTTTTTGTTTCTCCAATTTGCACTTCCCCACAGACGCTCGATCTTTTGGGTATGTACGGCAGTTTTTGGGTCAACAAAATTGTACTTGTTCACTTTAAAATGGTGGAAACCGTCCTCTTCAAGTTTTGTGGTGTTGTATCTTTTACAAGAATCGGAAAAAATACTTCCTTGATATTTTGCTTGATGGCTTCTAAAAGTACGTTAAGGGATCGGTTTGGTACCAGAAAACATTCATTCATCTCCCGGCAGATACCACCAAATACCCACTGTTGAGGGAGAAGGCGTCCCACATTGTTTTTTTCAACTTGAAAACATACTTTCATCTATTTCATACTTTCATGAAATCGGGCCCTTCTATTTTTTTTTCGATCACGTTCCAGTACAGAATTAACGCAGACTTCTCGCATATAATTGTTCCAGTCAACAACTGTATTATGATTCATTTCTAATTGTTTCTCGCACCATTTTACCGAAGTTGACTCTTTTCTCCAACTGTAAATAAATCTCAAAGCTGTCAAAAAATTCAAACGCGTGGATTGAAACCATGTTTCTTGACGAATGCTCTTTTTTCTGTGGCAGGTAGAAGTATTATACCTCCATCGAATGTCATTTCCAAAATATAACTTCCTTTCATGATTCCTAGTACACGTCTGATTTTCATACAAAATATCTTTTTCTTGGAAAAAACGTACAGCTTCTTCTTCCGTTATAGGTAAGTCCCAAATTTTCGTCATGATTGTAATCTATGTAAGAAACTGCACTGGGCCTATGTAAGGAACTGTCACTCCGGCGTCGGTAGAGCCTGCCCTGAACACGACTTGAGCGGCGTCATTCCGGAAATGAGGAACCTTCCACGTATCTGACCACACAGATATTCGCCGCAAAGTAATATTTTGTAAGAAAAAATATTTTATATGCTAATAAAGTTAGGAAAAGCAATCTTGTATGCCTTTTTAATCAGAATGCAATGTATACTGGCTTATTCGTTTACTTCGCGTTTTGTCCTCGATCCAGCGATTTCGACACATCAAAAATAATTCCCTTAGATATGCGGCATACATGCGTTGCGCATTTTGCTCTCACAACTTTGCGTATTTTAGGTGGTGTTAGGAAAAGAGCCATGCAGAAGTCTTTAATGACAATTTATCCCGCGACTCGACCAAAGAGATTTTGTGATGAGTCACAGCATAATTTTCTTAAAGTCCCTCTACGTAATCAGTGGATGGGAGAAAGTACGAACCCTCTAGATATTTCTCCTGGGCTACTCGGTCAAAATGAAGGCGGCACAAGGGAGCAACTTCGACTCACCTGTAAGAGACAACCAATAAGTCAAGTGCCTCCGAATTATAAACAAAAGAAACGTAAAGTTCATAAAAATGGAGTATTTGTTGCGCGATTCAATATAACACATGCTTTTAAAATCATGCGCCTTTTTTTTATGAATGTCGATAACTGAGCATTTTGCCGGCCGCATCGATGACCTTATTTAACGTGCAAAATTAAACAGGGAAGGGTGCCCGAAAGCCCAATTCGAATCTAGTATTCAGCCAGTACTGCGACTTGGAAGATGATGCAGAGCATTTATCATTGAGAAATACAAGTTGATAACTGATTAGATCCTGTGGTCGTCCGCATTTTAATACTCACCGTCCACTTTTGTACCTTTGTGGACGTTAAAATTTTCTGATGGCTCATCGCTGCTGCAATATCTGAATGGAGGGCCAGTGCGAAGTCATTTTTAGAGGGGTTTGTAAAAAAAAAAAAAATAGGTGTCTTGATTTATATTTTTACACTCTTAGACAAAAAAAAGACAACCAAGAAGTAATTATCCAAATAGGACGAAAATCGGTAGATGTGATGTACATGTACAGAAAAACAAATGATTACAATTTGAGAAAAATTGGATGATTTATTCAAGAGAAAGAGCTTCACAAAGTGAAAGAGTCAATAACGCGTTGGTCCACATCTGGCCCTTATGCAAGCAGTTATTTGGCTTGGCATTGATTGATAGAGGTGGCGTATGTCCTCCTGCGGGATACCGTGCCAAATTCTGTCCAATTGGTGCGTTAGATCGTCAAAATCCCGAGCTGTTTGGAGGGCCCTGCCCATAGAGCTCCAAATGTGCTCAATGGGGGAGAGATCCGGCGACCTTGCTGACCAAGGTAGCGTTGGGCAATCACAAAGACAAGCAGTAGAAACTCTCGCCGTGTGCGGGTGGGTATTATCTTGCTGAAATGCAAGCCCAGGACGGCGTGATAGGAAGGGCAACACAACGGGACGTAGAATATCGTCGACGTACCCCTGTGTTGTAAGGGTTCCGCGGAGGACAACCAAAGGGGTCCTGCTATGAAATGAAATGCCACCCCAGACCATCACTCCTGGTTGTCGGCCCGTATGCCGGAAGACAGACAGGTTGGTATCCCACCTTTGTCCGGGGCGTCTCCAGACACGTATTCGCTGGTCATCGGGTCGCAATTTGAAGCGGGAGTCATCACTGAAGACAATTCTACTCCAGTCAATGTCATTCCAGGTCTAATGAACCCGACTCCACTGCAAACGAGTTTGTAGGTGTACAGAGGTCAATGGTAGTCGGCGCAAGGTGCGTCTCTATTCTCTGAGCCGCCTATGAATGGTCCTTCCGGTCACTGAAGCACTAGTTGCACGTACTATCGATTCTAATGGTGAATCTGCGGTTGTGAGTGCCAATCTGGCGATTGCTCGGTCCTCACGTTCTGTCGTTTCTCTAGGCCAAATGCTACCTTCTTTGACGCTGTGTTCGGCCATGGCTCACTCATTCCTGCGAATATCGTCTAATAGTGGCATCACATCTATCCATATGTCGAGTGATTCGGCGATTAGACCAACCGGCTTCTTTGAGCCCAACTACATGTCCCCTCTCAAATGCTGACATCTGCGCATATTATTCGCGTACCTGTATGTGAGGCATAGTTACTGTCTACGTGAGTACGCTGAGTGAAATTCACAAAGAATTTATGACCTGCAATCGAAATTTCTCTTCTTTAATATCCTGCCAGTTGCGCAATTAAGATGCGCTGCAGCGTCACATGTTCATTCATTGGTCGCTAAAATTTAGAATTTTGCATTTTCCGTCGAAACTTATATGCATATCAATTTGTGTCCTATTTGCATTACTTCTCCTTCTTGGTGCGTCTATTTTTTTTGTCTAAGAGTGTATTTATACTTTATGTATACGTGGATAGTTGCAGAGTTCGTTCTTTGCTCCATCTTCCACTAGCATACTTTGAGAGAGAGGCGTACCTTGTGTTTTTTGTGCCCTTGGCAAATTCATGGCTTCGTACCTTTGAATGGCGACCATATTTGTAATCGGTAAAATTTTAATAAATAATGATGTTTTATGAGCATTCTGTTGTTGCTATATTATAAAATATATAGTTTGTACATTTAAATACATTAAATCATTTTCGGCTGTACTCAACATATTTCTTTTTAACTATGACGGAACTAAGAAACAGTACATAAATTCCCAGATTCAGAAACAGTAATTTTAGGATAAAAAAAAATTCTAGAAACATAAAATAATTGCAGGAACATAAATTTGAGTGTTCTTGCTTTATCATTAGCAAAACTAGTTATGATTTCAGCCCAAGTTTATGTTCAATGGAAAGGAAACACAAACATGATGTCCTGATGTCGATACACAGTCGTATACTGTGTATCGACACAGTCGTACACTGTTTATACTTCTTGTCGTATACACAGCCGCCCTGCAGAAGAAGTTTTTAATATAATGTCTCAAAATTTTATCTCCACAGTACACTAAGATATTAATTTTTCGTGTACGCTAATCAGCGGCCCTCTGACCACTTCGCCCTTGGCAGTTGCCACGGTGTCAAGGCGTTGTTACGCTACTGCTTTGAGAAGTTTCCGGTGAATTATTGACTGTATTCATAGGCGAATGTTTAACGACAAGTGCCTCCGCATTGGAAAAAAAAAATGACTGTATTCAAAGTGTAGAGATGTTATTCAAATGTAAATTGCAAGAAAGATAGTTTAAAAAGTCAAACACAAAAAGTGTTCGATATATGGAGGAAGAACAAAATTTGTAACGACGGGCAAAAACCGTCACCACCCACCATGAAAACATGAATCGACCGCTAGTAGAACCAGTTTGAAGACCGCTGATTTAGATAAAATGGATTGAAAAAAATATTTAGCGTAAAATTTTATAGATTAAAATGCATTATTTGCGTCTGCTTACCGTAGTGTAAAATGATTGCATAGGATTCGACATATTTTCTTAATATTTCTGTTTTTAATAGCAGCACTTCTGTTTATTAAATAAAATAAAAGGTGTGTGTATCAGTGTACACGCGTAAGAAGTGAAACTTCTTCAGGTTATATATAATTGCTTTTTTTTTGTTTAAAATAAATAGGATAGATGAGGTATGAGCAAACAAAAATCTTTTGTTTTAAATAAAATAAAAACAATTTTATTATAGAGCTATTTAAAAAAACAGTATGATTATAAGTATTCTTATTATTATTCAACTTAGTTTATTTAAAGAGAATTATTATTATACACTTTTGTAATCAAAGGTTTATGATAACTAAAATAAGAAATATATGATTTACATTCAACATGATCCAGGAACCTTGTGAAAACTGCATCAATTGTATTTGATTTTGTTGTTGAAATTTGTAGATTGTTTTGTATGGATAAATTTAAATTATCTTTTAAAAATTCCACCAGCTTCGCAGATTTGTCTAATGCAAAATTGACATTAAAATCCCCACTTAAAATCATAGGTATTTTATCATTATCGTTACGGAATAAAGCGGCACCTCCTATGGTATACGGTAATAATGAATGATGAAGAAAACCAATAATATCATTTAGCTTTTGATTAGGAGAAATATACAATGCTCCAATAATAAGGTTTTTCCCATTTTCCATTTGACATTGAGCCATACACAAGTCACCAACTGTTGATGCTACTGAACTATGGACATTGGATTGTGTAACAGAAAAATCTATAGATGCAGTTAGAATGTTGATGAGATCATTAGAATTATGAAATATTCCAACACATACTGCTCTAGTATTAGGCCGTTTATATTTTACAATGCAGCTGAAATTAGGAACGGATTTTTCATCTTCATCGGCTAGCCAAGTTTCAGATAAAACTAAGACATTTGAATTTTTTACAATTAAATCATTTAAGTCGTTAGCATGAGCTCTAAGACTTTGGCAATTGAAAAGTAAATACAGATAAACCTTTTCTGCTATTGATAAAATTAATTAAATTTTCATTTAAAGTTTCTAATTTGTTTAGTGAAAGTCGTTTGAATTCCGTTTGTAAATCTATTGTTGATGACGATGTTCTTCGACCATGGTAAAATATCTTTTCATTGTTCTGCGTTGTTATATGTAATACTTCAATACTCGTCACACCGGATAAAGCTACTTATAACATCGATCGTATTCATAAACAATTTCCGAAAACGTGCTACCTTGCGATTTATGAATTGTGGTAGCACAAGCACAGACCAGTGGAATGTGGGTACGTTTAGAAAATACAGCTTTATTGTTGTTGAGTGGAATATTGGAAGATCTTTGTACAATTGGTACAGCCATTCTACTGATGTTATTTTCTGCTGTGACCTGCTACTTTGCGTCTTAGTTTTTCACCTATTTGAGATAAATCTGGAAACTCGAGCCATGCTATTTTAACCACTCCATCGTCATCTGTCTCTACATGAACTAACTTTCCAACAGCACCATTCGCTAATCCGTCTGACACGTTGATATTTGTGGTAATCATGTAATAAATATTTTTCACAAAAATCGTTTGATAAGGCAATCCATTTGTATCAATTAATACATTTTATGCAGTTTTTGGTGGACGAAAGTTTCTTGTTCTTTTGAAGTACAGCCAATATATACATCTTTTGAAGTTGAAGTTATTTTCTCCGTATACGAATTCAATATGAAATGGATTTTGTTCGGCGACAATATTATTTTCTTGTTCATTATTATGATCAATTCCGTCTTCACGACACAAGTCACGACAAATTTCCATAGTTTTTTGAATATCTAAATTGGATTCGAATTCTTGCCTGCGTTGTAAAATAAAATCTTCATTATTGTCGTAGATACCAATAAACTTCATTTCTGCTAAAATTTCTTCATCTTCATTTTTAAATGGAACATGTAAAGTAACCATTTCCCGTTTGTATTCCGTCAAACTTTGAGACATGTCATAATTACGATAACGAATTATACGAGGTATTTTTCTTTTTGTATAAGATCCTTCACTTTTAAAAGTATAATGCGCGACGAACTGAGCTAGCGTGACATTATTCAATTATTCAGGACGTTTTTCATATTTCGCAAACCAGTTTTCTTTCCAAATATCAGTTGAATCTTCCTCAATTCCCATTGCATCAAGCTCTCTATTGGTCTTCTTAAGTTTTTGTGGATCATCAGGCCACACTTTTGGAATGGATACTATAACAGCTGAACTTTTTGACATAGGTTCTCTTAAAAGATACCAGGCAGCTTCCTGACTTGTTATTTCGACACTGTTCAGCATTTCGACTCCTAATTTTCTTGTTATTTCGACAATATCAAACTCTGGATGTTCATCCATACATTTGATGATTTCACGTTGTAAATTACTTATGCCGCGATTTGATTTATTAACATACTCAGCTACATACTGAGCACATGAATATTCTTCAGTTATAAACTGGATGTCTATATTAGATTTTACAATGTTCAGGATAAATGGATTAAAGGGATTATTCCATTTTCACTAGGTTCACGTTTTATAAACACTCTTGGTCTTTTGATTCCTGCTCGAAGAATATTACGGTATTCATTATCTGATGAAATATTATTTTGCTGATAAAAACTATCCATGTCGTAATAGTCATTATTTTCAAGATTAATTCTAATATTTTTGTAACATTGACAATAATATTTAAAATTAGATTCATCTGGTTTCATAGGTGACAATATATCAGTAGAACGACTAACTTCTTCATTAATAAGAGTAACTTTCTCAAGATAGTGTAATTCTTCAGCATCTTTTTTCGATAACTTAGCTCCATTTTTTTTAAATTTATACAGTAATTGGAGTAAATCAGTCCATCCAATTTCATTTGCACTAGTTGTAAGAAATACTGTAGGTTTACCTAACTGTCTGATCATTGCAAACATATTTTTCTTTTTATCAGCCCAATACCAAATAGATTTGAGAAAAGCAAGGTTTGTTTCAATACAGTTATCAATATAATCTTCATTTTCGATTTGTTCTCGTGTAATTTTTGTATATTTTTCTACAAGTTTGAAGGCAACTGTTAGCGAATCGCGAACTCGGAGTCTCAAAATTTTCATCGCCACATATAGTACATGATACGGTGTGACAGCACGACGATCTGAACGCCTAAGCTCGCTTGTTGCAATCGTATATGGTGTCACATGTATTCCATCTCGAAATTTACGAAATTGACCTAAATAAATTGAGGGAAAAGACAATTTCTCCGCATGTTCATCAAAAAGTAAACTATGGGGAAGATTTTTTTCTCCTGGAGCTAATAGTAAATACTTTTCTTCATTCCACATCAATGTTTGCTACTGAGATAATAGACTTTCTTCAATTGGTATATGTTCACTTATTTCATCTTGAAGTATAGTGTCAAAGTTATTGTCTTCAAAAAAGGACTCATCAATTTTTATGTCATACAAAGTATATAGTGGTGAATTTATTAAAAACTGTAGCCAAGTTTTTATAGTACATTTGTTGATAATACCATGCAAATAACCTATGATTTTTTTTGCATTTAATATGCACATTGATACAGTGATCATCAGCCAGATTTCTAGGAAGACTACTAACCACTGAATTAGCACATACTGGAATATTAATTTCTTGACCGCAAATACCATATTGACCATAAACGTGTCTTAGCCTTCTAATTTGCATAAATGGGATTCGAGGAGAAATCAACCTTTCTGACACTAAGTCTATTGGTGGTAAATGTTTAGGTTTTTTCGGAAATTTGAATCCATTATAAGTAGCCACCGTAGGGATATTTTTCTTGTTCAAAGATTGTCTTCACGTGTTCTCATACTGCGCGTGTTACACACAGCAATGTTGTAACATACAGACACCTATAGTTTACATACAGACTTCCCATTTATTCAACGAAAACCTACTTTTAGCACTCCAAATGCCCCCAGATTTCTTATCAGTAAAATTCCTCTTGAGGGGGAGAGAGGGTTGTATATTGCGCTACTACAAGATTGGCTACTTCTCGCTTCCCCGAATTACGCAGGCATAGTCGCTTCTCTTGCGTCGCTTTGTTTGTTTACAGTTTTTCTCGCCGCTTGGCGCATTCTTGGCCGGAAGTGCAGCAACTCATTTCCGTAACGCAGAATCGTAACATGAATGACTAAATTTTCTCCTCACCGCCGATAAAGAAGTTTCACTTCAATAATCGATTTAAAAATATTATTCTCTTGACAAAGCAAAAAAATCAGACTTCATCTTTGTTTTGTCTGTGGAAGTGCTTTGAAGTCCATTCTGATATCATAAAGTCAAAAATAACCGTGTATTAGTTTATTCTTTATATATTTTTTTTTCGAATCACAATATTTATTTTATTTTCAGATTTGATCACTCCTCCTGTGATCGACATCTCTGGAAAATACGCTACAGAAAAAGGTAAAAATTCGTTACTTAGAAACGAAATTAAGCACATACATCCTCTCACTACTCCATCCATTAAAAATAAAAACCAGCTTTATTTCCGACTAGCACATAAAGCACCTCCACCTTTCGTGTTCCCGGATGATCTCAAAGGAAAGATGACTACCGCCCTGCCACTCTCTATGCAGCTGGGGATTCCTGTAATTGATACGGCAATTTTAGATAGATTGCTGGCTTCGACTGCCGAAAACCCGAGTGCTGGTACCGAGTCTACAGTGTCCGCCTCTCAAACACCTCCAGCCTCGAGCATGACTACAGCAGGCGACTCCAAACAGACTCGCGTTATCACGACAGTGCAACCCACAGACACCCTCGTCACGGAACGTACCGACACCACCCAGACATCCTCTGCAGGGCTGTCGAGTCTTGACTCGAACATGACTACAGCAGGCGACTCCAAACTGGCTCGCGTTACCACGAAAGTGCAACCCGCAGACACTCTCCTCAGGTCTTCAACAGGCGACTCCGCAATGGCCACAAAAGTCATTCTCAATTACCACTATCATTATCACTATTACTGGATGGCCGGAGATACCTCTTCTTCCACTCCTTTAAATGAAGAGGGCACTGCAACAAGCGGAGGCGAAGGTTCACTGACATCTCAACTATCTGCTTCTACGCACGCCCGAAGAAGGCGGCAAATAACTTTTGAGATGCGAACTAATGTGGGGAGTGCTACTCACGTTCAAGAGAGAGAGTTGCTTAGTATTGAACCAATGAACGATCGTGAGGGATACTACTCAGATGCAAGGAAAAGAGCAGATTACTACAAAACAACAGTCGATAGTGGAGGAAAGGACTAATTCCACGGAAGGAACAGACCAAGTTACAGTTGAACCACGCATGACGTTTCTCTTTTTCAAGGAGGAGAACACATTACCACCGGATCACACACGAACGCGATATTTTGGTGACTAGATACTGGATAAAGGGTGCAGTGAAAAGTAGCTGTCTGTCACAGCAGCTGGCTTCGACAGTTGCTTTTGGGGACTAGCTTGGCCCATCAGACAGAAAGTTCGGTTGATAATTGCTGGAAAGTACAAATCTTGTACTATCACCCGGAAAACTTGTAACCAACGTCACTACTGAATGATGTTTACAATTTATGAAGGTTATCATATGCACCTTGAAGAAATAACATGAAAAAGATGGCAGGAAGAAGTTGCATTATACCCCGTACTCACAGAACATGTTTTTCGGGAATTCCAGTAACTTAAATCTTAGTTTCTTTGTCGTTACAGATCCAGACAGAAGCTTCGATTAAGAATTCATAGAGGTCTTTTGTACTCTTTAAACCAGGCAACTCGAAATATCTAGCATTTTAGGTAAAGTTTGTATTAATGTGTAAATTAAACGTTGTATTAACAATCAAGCTTATAAAATAGTTATTTATCAATGCAAATATATATATATATATATATGAAGTGACCCGAATTGGGCCATCTCTTGAAGAAACACAATCGAGGCCGAAATTAAATGCAGTTCCAAGTCACAACGAACAATTGAAGTTTATTCCATGAAAACAGTGACATGTTACTCGTATCCAAGCTAACCTGCGTCTGTCGTTGCGCGCGACTATAGAATTAGGTCAGAGGAGTTGCCAGGAATTGGCGAGGTAGGTTAGTTTTGGCAAAGGGGTAAAGGCCGGAAAGGTTACCATAAAGAGAGAGAGCTCGGATTACAGGCGATTAGAGGTGGTTAAAATTTATTACAGAATATCAGAATATCCTCCCCCACATCTAAAATGCATTGGAGCCGCGGCCGTCGATTACAAGATATTCCAGATAGTGAGAACATGAAAATTAGTTGCTAGAATATTAGGTTGAAGTTGGCTCGAAAATCACAAATCGTTTATGCTAAAAAATACAATTGAAAGACATAATAGTATGACAAATGGCATAATTTCAAAAACAAATATCTGGAGTAAAATAAAAATGGAATGGTACACCTAAATGAAAACACTAATAACAACAGATTTAAAGATGTTCCAAATACAAATACAAGAAAAAAAAATTGTGCATGTCTCAGTCCTTGACATATGTATCACAGTCTCTGAAAAGTCTTGGATGGGCACAGTTAAAATAATTATAAAAACACAAAAGTTATTATTTTTTTCCACATTGTTTAGTTCTTTTGGAGATCTCCTGGATTGTAGTCCCTTTTTAGAAAAATAATGTTCTTGGTTGTTTATTGTTACGTTTCACATTGGTTATTGACATTTTCTTTACACAAAACACTTTCTATTTTTCTCTTGATCATGTAAACAAAAATATTAAAAAGTTCTTTCAGCAATTAGTAGAATAAATTTACCAAATGCTGTCAAAATGTAACTTTTGACATCAATACCAAATGTCTGGTACCTGATGCTGCAAAAATTCGAACAAAAATACAAATTCCAACAATTGACATTAACATTCAATTATTGTGAAGCAGAAAAAAATCAAGACAATGCAAACATAAGTTTGAGGTATGTGACCTGTCGTGAGTACATCCTCGTGAGCGTTTACCAAAGGGAGGTAGTCCAGTCAATTTGTGCTCAAAAGGGGCCCTAGAGGGAAAATTTTGGGGTAGTTTTGTTTTCTTCCATTTTATATGTTTTTGGGGGTGCTGAATCCGAATCTGAGATTTGTTAACAAAATTTCGTGACGCAACATTGAAGAAAATGCAAAAAAAAGGTAAAAATTTTCATTTTTGGCGGTTTTTTGCTTATAACTCGAAAACTATCAATTTTTCGTATATACCCCCCCCCCCCCCATCATTCAAAATGAAAGTACATAAAATTTCCTACAAATTTCACTATTTAGGTTTTTTTTCTCCGACGGACCGTTTGGGCTCAAGCGCTATTTGAAAATTGGCGTATTTCGGCTGTCTCCGCAAAAACCCACTTTTTCCACTCCAAAACTTTAATTTATTATTAAAGGCTGTCATTTAATTCCTCCTTCCATTACAAAGTAGCATTTTCAAAATCCAGAGACCACTGAGCGAATGTCACTAAGTACAGGTGTTGTCGCAGATGAGAGGATCAACTGCCACTTGTCCAAGGAGATGGGTGGTGGTGATTTTCAAGCTGTAAAATTCAAACGAGGCGAAAGAGTGCAGCCTCTTGCGATCATGAATAGCTCTATTCAGATACAAGACAGAGATGTAGTCATCAATCCAACCACACTTTTCCAACGAATGACCATCGTGAAACATTCATATGAAGAGCCGCGAGAATTTTTGCTTTACGAACTTAGCCCCTACCCTCTCTCTCTTTTCGATGAGCATGGGATGAGGAAAGGAACAAAATCGAGCTTATACAGGGCTTTTACACCGACTCCAACTGAACAGGGTAACTTGAACGATACAAAATATGTCATTGACGGAGGGTTTTTGTTACACCAGGTCAAATGGCACCACGGCCAGACATATGCAGAAATTTGCAGCAGTTATGTATCATATGTCAAGTCGAACTACAAATCAAATGCCGTTGTCATTTTTGATGGCTACCCTGACGAAGCTTGTGAAAGCACCAAGCGCATAGAACAATTGAGAAGAGCGCAAAGAAAACAATCTGCTTCAATATCATTTACAGAATCGATGGTGCCCACTGTCTCGCAGGAGAGTTTCCTTGCAAACTCCAAAAACAAGAGCCGATTGATATCTATGCTAATGGAAAAATTTGATGATGCAAAAATTGATTCACAGCAAGCTGTGGAAGACGCTGATATCCTAATTATCACAACAGCTCTTATGTTAGCCCCGTCAAATGAATATGTGACAGTGGTGGGGGAAGATATCGACCTTTTGGTGATTTTGATTGGCCTGTGTAGCCCTGATATAAAGACCGTCTTCTTTTTGAAACCAGGAAAAGGGAAGATGTCTCAAACCCTCTACAATCCCCATCATGCCGCTGACAAAATCCTATCAGACCATATATTGTTCCCAGTGGCGGACCAAGGCGGGGGCGGGGGGGGAGGTCCGCCCCGGGCCCCACTTAGTAAGGGGGCCTCACGAGAGGGGTCTTTTTTAAAATTGAATGATAACTTTACTACAAAAAATTACATTTTTAATTAAAAAAAAAATCCGACAAGAACGTTATTGTTTTTATAAAACATTACACTTGCATATTTTAGCGACTTCCAACATTTCACATGCCCCCCCCACTTAACTTGAAATAAATTAAAACGTTAATAGAAGTTCAGTTACAACCATAAAATGGTAGAAAACTTTTTAGAAGGCTGGGTTTTTTGCCGCCTTTTCAAACTGTGAAACTGAAGATTCCGATTATGTCTTTAGCCTTAACATAGATTTTAACAATATGATATGATCCATAGCATAAATTCGATGCTATATTTTTTTTCTGATTTTATTAATATTATATTTATTTTTCTCATTGTATAACTAACTACTCAAACATGAATTCTATTTTTATTCAATTTCAAAAAATCCCAATATTTCATATATTTCATCAGGACCGTCCGGTAGTCAAAGCGCTGAGGAAGGCCTTAACTGAATTCAATTCGTGCCCCCCCCCCAAAAAAAAAAAAAAAAGGTTAGAAGCACACTACACCTATGGTGCTGAGAGATGCCATAGAGCTGACGCTGAGTTGCTGAGAATCGCCCGACATTCTTCGTCGTATTCCAGAACCCACGAACTTTTCTTGATGTATTTTAAAATTTTGTACGTAACCGTATTTATCCTAGAAGTGCAATAAACGCATGAAAATCATTAAATAGGCTGATAGTCTTTATTTTAAGCAAAGTCCTTATAGACCAGGCCCTAATTTTCCACTAGGCCCGGCAGGCCTGGGCCTAGGGGCCCCCGAATGTTGGGGGGCCCAAAAAACTTTTATTTTAAAGAAAAGAAGAAAAAAAGAAAATTTCCAATTCAGTTCTTTTTTATTTTACCTTTTTCAATATCAATATTTTTTATATATCCTTTCAAATTTGATTGATTGGTTCATCATATATATAGCTATATGTATAGTTCATATGTATGTTATAGTGTATATAAGATATTACTAAGTTTTTCTGGTTGTATTGTATTGGTGTTTTAATTTAATGAAGAAGTTAATATGTTGTATTGCTTTTTGTTATTTGATAATGCTCAAGGCTTCTACGCTTCAAATAGCCAATTCTCGGTAAAATGATACTTTCACAATGATTCATGATTATTTTTTGTGTGTGTCAATTTTGGAAATTTTACGTCCACATCACTGTTTGGGGGCCCCCATCGCCCCATCCCGAGTTGTGCCTAAAGTCAAGAATTTTCTAAATCGGGCCCTGTTATAGACTGGTTAGTTTTCTGGTGTCAGAAGTTCTGATTTAAGCATTAGGTTGAGGAAAGACTGACTGATGACGACGATGAGCCTGGAAATTACTGGTAAGCCGATTCTTTGTCAGATTCTGGCTTTGGCGTAATATGTGAATAATGTTGTGTGTTTTGGAAAATTTGGAAAATTGATAGATGCAGTTGAGAAGCTGTGTGACGAGTCTGAAAACCTAGATACAAGAGGATCAGCTCAGATTATGATGGCAAATGTTTGCGATTTTAAGTTTATAGTGTTTGTACGCCTGTGGTCAGACATTTTGGAGGAAATCAACCACACTCAACACTACCTGAAAATTCAGGGGATTTCCTTGGACAAGGCTTTAAATAAACTAAGAGCATTGGAACTTTTTATTAAGGAAAGTAAAGAATCTTTAGTTAGTGATGCTTTGGACTTCGCTTCCCAGAAATGTGAAGAAATGGGAATTGCTATTGAAAAGAGAGGCAGAAAAAGATCGAAAAAGATGATGCCGGGTGTAAAAGCTAAAGATGAGGGTTTATCTTTACAAGAAGAACTAAGGAGGTCCATGTTCCAATGTGTAGATAGGTTGTATTTGGAACTCCAAACAAGAACAAAATCCATGGACAACATTCATAACAAATTTGAAGTGTTGCAGTAGGTTAATTTGATCAAAGCTCTAGATGAGAAATTGCCAGAACTTATTTCTCGTCTAACTGAAAGTTACGACGAATTTTCTAAGGACGAGGTTTTGCCAGAAATAAAAAAACTAAGACGTAAATGGTCGGATAGCCCTTACGTCTAAGGACCTCCATCAATCGTTTCTGCATAGATTGAACCAGTTTGAATGTTTCATTAGGAGATATATTATTCCAATCCATAATGATAATCTTCAAATATTAATACAGAGGAAGTCAAAAAGTGGTCAGTTCTTCAAGTTTTGCAGTTCATTGTTGGTATGGAATTTCAAGAGTCAGTACCAAACATGTGTTTAGCACTAAAGTTGTCTTTGACGATTTGCATTTCAGTCGCAACTTGTGAAAGAAGTTTTTCGAAATTGAAAGTCATCAAAAACTATTTGCGCTCAATAATGAGCCAAATCAGACTAAATGGCCTAGCAATGTTATCCATCGAGACCAAGTTGGCTATGAAAATAAACTTTCATGAGACAATTAGACAATTTTCTGATGCAAAAGTTAGAAAAAGACAATTTTAAAAGGCGGCTTTTACCTATTTGAAATTAATACAGAATTCTTAATTTAACTTGCTTATATGGAATTTTTAAAAATGTTTGTTTTTAATAAGTTTTTAGAACGCACCCCCCCCCTTTTTTTGGAAATGTCCCTGGGTCTCATATAACATGGTTTTACACAACACGGCATTTTCTAGGTGATGTATTCCCATTCTATTTTTTTCAGACTGATACTGTGAATGTGTATTGCCTTGTGAAAAGTAAAAAATTTTAAAGTTGAATTACCAATAAAGTTAACGTAGATCAAAGTGAGGTATTTCTTTGGTTTTCCTTGAAGCTACCTGAATATTATAAGTAAGTATTGGCACCAAAATGGCTCCTTTTCTTTTTAATATGAATTTTGTCTTTAACTATTATCGCTTTTATTAATCAAACGGCCAAGCCTTTTACCATTCGCCTTGGTCTGACGAAAAATTCATACAACGAAAACCAGCGCCGTACAATTGATTTTAACCTTGTACCGAGCAGTAAGTTAGCGAGCTCATGGATCAATCGGTTAGAACATTGGTCTCGGAGCTGTGCCGTGCGGTACGTCATTGGTTCGATTGCTCGAACCCAGGCCTTGACATAAGACTTTTTTCATTAATTTAACGCTTAAACAGTAATGATCATTGCTCACCTCGTACTGCACGAGTTCGCTCCCTTATTCTGTCAATTTTTTCTGTGCACACAAGGGCTTGCCGACGGGGGAGGGGGGAAGCGGGACAGGACCCCCAACCACAGAGCTAAAATAATTTTTTTAAATTTACAAAATAATGCAAAAGTTTCGTATAGGCCTAATAGTAATTGTGTTATTTATTATTTACCATTACGATTTTTATTGCACTTACATTTTTATCGATCTTTATTGTTACAATTTTAGCGCTATACAGTGCCAGAAACAGTATTTCTAAAGCCAAGTGCCGAGCGCTGATTATACACTTCTACAGTACTATCCGCGAACCGCGAGAGTGAACCGAACCCTTGCCTATCAAAGTATTGAAGGGGGTTTTTTTTCAACAGGGCACGCACGCACTGTTTCGTCGCGTATCTGCTTTAAAAAGCACTTCTTGTTAGATTTTCATTCCACTAATGACGGGGACGTCGCTTTAAATATTTTATCCGAATTCATAGATATATGATTTTTAAGAAGTGGCATCTAGTATTCTAGATAGCCTAAAATGGCACTATTTAACACCTAATTTTCAAAATTTTCCGGGGGAGGGCCCCCGGACCCCCCCCCTTCGGCTGGTGGGTATTCCATACCCCCCAGACCCCCGGATGACACCCCCTTATAGTCCACCCTGATAATAAGGCGTCAGGGAAATGGACGACCCCTAGCACATGGAGGCCTTGACCCCCCCCCCCCCCAGAACAAAATCCTGAGCACGCCACTGTCTGTACAGGTCAATAGCCTGAGGAGACTATCTGATTAAGGCAAAAAAAGGCTAGCTGTCATTAGAAAAAGTTAAAAATTACCATTTTTTGGGGGGGGGGCCAAAAAATATATCCGCCCCGGGCCCCAAATGGTTTAGGTACGCCACTGATTGTTCCTGCACGCGATGAGTGGTTGTGACACGACTTCTGCTTTGTTTAATCAGGGGAAACTGAAATTTCTTAAAGCCCTGCAGATGATCAATGACTTGCAACCAGTCATTGATCCTTTCAAAGACCCTCGGGCATACCAGGAGGAGATTGCCGAAGCAGGAAACGTGTTTCTCATGGCTCTGTATGGGAAAGGACATGAGACTAGCCTAAACGATTTGAGATACAGGCAATACGTATCTTCATCATACAAAAGTAAAACCAACATTGCCTCACTACCCCCCACCGAAGCTGCTGCACGACAACATTCACTGAGAGTTTACTTTCAGATGAAGCAGTGGTTATCCGGCCAAACCACACTAGGCGAGCAACAAAGAGACCCGAACGAGTGGGGTTGGAAAAACACAAGGAATGGTCTCGTGCCAGTGCCAACCACTTTGAGCCCTGCATCAGACTCGATACTTCGGCACATTTCTTGTAAATGTAAAAAAGGCTGCCAACGCAATGGTGGATGCATTAAGGCTGGCCTCCATTACTCCCCGATCTGCACATCGTGCGTATGGCTGTGTGAGAACGTCGAGCTCCCGGAAGACAGCATTGACTTTGACGGAGAAGAAACCAAAGAAAGAGACGAAGAACAGACTGAAGAAATGCGCTTACATGATGCGGAAGGTATGTAAAATCTCACAATCTATTTCGTAATCACCCATCTCTCCTTAAGATATGATCACAAGTTGTTGTTTTCTCACCACCTCTTTCATTTTCCAGATGAACAAGCCCCGACGCTGACTACAGAACAACCCGAACCTGTGCCAGGACTCGCCGCCTTCGAAGAACCTCAGCCAGGACCCTCTAAACGACAACGGCTCATATAATAATGTAATATATGATCATATGTATTGTAATACAATATAATAAAATGTAATCATTTTTCAAGATTTTTCTTTGGAATTTCAACTTTTTTGTAACTGAATTTGTACAGTTTCGGACTTCATTAAATAACTTGAACATTATTTTATTTTTGAAAAAATTACCTGTACCTCTACATATATGATCTAAATAAGGTATGTGCAGAGAACTGGGAGGAATTCACTAATTGACAGCCATTAATAATAAATTAGAATTTTGGAGTGGAAAAAGTGGGTTTTTGCGGAGACAGCCGAAATACGCCAATTTTCAAATAGCGCTTGAGCCCAAACGGTCCGAGAAAAAAACCTAATAGTGAAATTTGTAGGAAATTTTATGTACTTTCATTTTGAATGATGGGGGGGGGGTTATATACGAAAAGTTGATAGTTTCCGAGTTATAAGCAAAAAACCGCCAAAAAATGAAAATTTTTACCTTTTTTTGCATTTTCTTCAATGTTGCGTCACGAAATTTTGTTAACAAATCTCAGATTGAGATTCAGCACCCCAAAAAACATATAAATTGGAAGAAATCAAAACTACCCCAAAATTTTTCTCGTAAAAACACAATTTGACTGGACTAAGGGTGCTTCCAACTTGCAACTCAAGTTGAGCAAACTGCACAAAATGAAAAGGGGCAGTCAAGTTCCTCAAACATGAGAGGGATTGGCACCTGCCCAAAGGGAACATTTGAACAGCGCGAAGAAACAGGGAGGACAATGAGTGGAAACCACAGTATAAAATCAGTAATATTTATTTAGCACAAAGTATTTTTCATATAAAATGTAGTAAGCTTCAAAAAGTAAAAAGGTGAGTTCCACTTACACTCACGGGGTTTCTTAAAAATTAACTAGGGGGCGATAGGACAGGAATACTAAAATAGATAGATTAAGATAGCTGAATGATTTACAAATTGGTGACTTATTCGTGGTGTAGTTTGAACTTCTCAGGTGAATAGTAAAATCTCAGATTTGATGAATGTACAATTTCACTGGGTTTTTAGTGTGGTAATTTTCTTTATAAATTTCATAATTAACTTCAGATAATTTATTAACAATCTGATAAGGTCCTAAATAAGGTGAGGTTAACTTTCTAGTGTTTGGGTATTCGAATTCCTCATATATTACTAAGTCTCCAGGTTTAAATTTAGATTCCTCAAATCTAGTATCATATCTTGTCTTATTTTTCTGGTGTTATTCAAGAGTTCTGGTTTTAGCCAAAGTTCTTGCTTCATTAAGTGGAGGATAAGTATTTTGGTCAAGTGGCGAATCAAAAGGGAGCTTGCCAAATAATAAATATGCAGAGTTAACCTAGTTACTGTATGAGGGGTTATATTCAGTAACAACTTGCTCTAGCACTTTTGTTCACAGAACCTTTTTAGAAGTAGCATTAACTTTATATTTTAGTCGGGTTACTAGGGATTGATTCACCCTTTCCACTTTTCCATTTGTCTGGGGATGATGAGAAAAGTCAAAAGTTGTTTAACATTATGGTTTTTGAGAAATTTTTGGAACCTGGATGAAGTAAAAGCTGCGTTTCTATCGCTCAATACTTTCTCTGGAATTTGCACATTAAAAATTCGACTTAGACAATTTGCATATGTTTCTGAAGTTACGCTCTTTGAGGAAATGCCCATACATATCTGGTTGCATCATCAATCACTATAGGTAAGTACTTTTGGGCTGAGTTGTAATAATTAAACCCTCCTACTGTATCAATGGATAAACATTTAAAAGGTTTGTCAGTTGAGGGTACTTCTTGCAGGAATCCAAATCGTTTCTGATTTTTCTTTTTATTTAACTGACAAGTATGACAATGTTTCACGAAATTTCCTATATCTTCACTAATATTGGGTCAATAATATTGAGGTGTAATTAAATTTAGCATAATTTGAACTCCTGGATGTCCGAAATTTTCATGGGTATTAGTTAACAATTTTAATCTTAAGGAATTAGGTACTACAATTTTACAAAAGTTCTTTTTCTTAATTACCATCATGTCATTAATTTCTTTATAATTTTTACCATACACATTATCTATTTTTTGTTGAATTATTTCATACTTATCTAGTAAATGTACACAGTGTTGGAGATGTTGAGAAACGGGATGTCTTGAAAGCATATCCGCATCATATGTTTGTAGAACCCTTCTGATATCTAATTTCATAGTCATGCATGCTCAATTTAAGGGACCAGCGGAATAACCTACTTTTTAAATTTTTAACATTTTTAACCAAACAAGTGCCGCATGATCAGTATGTATGCAAATTTTTGCCCATGGACATAATAATGATATTTGTCTAATGCATCTACAATTGCTAAGCATTCTAATTCTGTAATCGCGTAATTCTTCTAGTAATCTCTTAAAGTTCTAGAATGGTATGATACAGGGTGAAGAATATTATTTTCATCTGGTTGCTTCAAAACAGCTCCAACAGCATTTTGGGAAGCATCAACATAAATATGACATGGTTTACCAGAATCATATAACTGTAATACTGGTCTTGATATTAAGATTTCTTTCAACTCATCAAAAGCTTGTTGACATGTTTCATCCCAATGCAACACAGCATTCTTTTTCAACACAAATTTGCTTTCGTTCAGTTTAATATTTTCTCTTTTAAACACTTCAAACAATATACTAAAATGTTCCAAATGTTCTTTCTCAGAAGAAGAGTAGACAATTATATCATCAAAGTAGTTACATGCAAAATCAATTTTGTTTTTTGTTAAAATTCGCCTGATTGTTCTGTTAAAAATTGCTGGAGCATTTTTTAGTCCAAAGGGGAGTCTTAGCCACTCGAATAAACCAAAGTTTGTACTGAAAGCCAGGTTTTCAGTACCTGCGGGGTGAATGGGAATATGCCCGAAACCAGATCTGAGGTCAACGGTAGAAAAAATTGTGGCATTAGTCAATTTATCTAATAAAGTATCAATTCTGGGCAAAGGTTCTGCATCTGTCTTAGTAAGGGAATTCAATTTTCGATAATCAATACACAATCTTGTTTTCTTCCCCTCCTCTCGTTTAAGTACTAGGCACACAGACGAACTATATGGGCTACAACTTTCCTTAATTATGCCAGCTTTCAACAATTGATCGATTTATGCTTTAATTTCCTCCTCTTCCTTAGGGGAAGTTCTATAGGGTCTTCGAGAAACAGACAAGTCAGATTTTAAGTTAATTCTTTGGGGTTCAATATTGATACAACCAACATCATATTTACTTTTGGAAAATACAGATGAATTTTTAATTAACAAATTTTCTAAATTTCCTTCCTTTTGACTAAGATTCTGAGGAACAACATTTGTTACAGAGTTTTAGGTATAGTGTCACTTAGTATTATATTCTCATTATAATTTTCATAGTTATTTTGTACAAAATACTCAGGTTGAGGACTGGACTTATTTTGGCTGTTGAATAGTCCTCCTTGGAATTGAATATGGAGTGACATATTTTCCTTTTGCATGTTACATTCCTTATTAATTATTACAGATTTTTGTTTTACTTTCAAATTTTTACAGTCTATATCATAAAGTAATTTCATAATTTTTACATTCATTTAAACCTAATATTACATAATCCAAGTTATTATCAATTACATATAACACAATATCTCTATTAATTTGGCCAATTTTCATCTTAACCTTACATATTTTGTTCATTACAATATGGCCTTGAGTTTGCACAACTTTGATACCTCTTACTCTAGTTATTTTCAAATTTAATTGTCTAGCACTTCTGGTAGATATTACTGATAGGGTTGCGCCACTGTCTATGACACATTCTACATTTTTATTATTTGATAAATAGCCTGACACTTTCAATAGTCAGGAATTAGGAGTATTTTCTGAGGGTGGTTCAATTGCAAGGGGTGAAATCCTTTCATTATCAACTCTTTCCATTCTAAATGGACAAACCTGATGCCAATGAAAAGCATTTGGAATACCTATCTCTGTACACATTCGACATGGGAGACAAAGTATGTGAATTATCATAATTATGATGACTAGAGATTCTAGGGTTATTACTCTAATTGTTGGAATTAAATGGTCTTTGGTGTCGGCAAAAATTGTTAGGTCTCTGGTAAGTATTTTGCCTCGGGGCATAAGCTCTGACATCCTTTGTATATCTTGGTATATTTGATCTATTCCAAGTTTGGGAATTATTCCTAAAGTTATCATCTATGTTTTGAATTTGGGGAGTTCTAACAAATGGAGTCATAAATCTTGGTGAGTAATTTCTAGGTTGTGGATTTTCTCTTATTTTTACCAGTCTGTGTGCTTGATCAAGCCAAGCAATTGGGTCAGCAGGGGAATTAATGGTCATTAGCGATTTTAGTTCCCTGGGGAGGCCATCTGTTAAACTTTCCACGATCATTTCACTGCTTAAATTTAATTTTTTCCGATTTCTAATTTTCTCCTGAATTATTTCGTAATATGATGATTATTTTCATTAAATTTTAACCCTGCAAATTCACTAAAGGTGGTTAAGGAAGGGGTGAAGAAATTTTCTCTTAACACGGTTACTAATTCTGTAAAGTTCTGTTAGTCTTGAAATCGATGATGTCAGTGAAACCGCCGAACGAGTTTGTCATTACGGTTTACAGTTATTTCGGACGGAAAACGATTTTCAAGTAACGAAATGTAGAGGAGAGTGAAATGTCAGTGAGTCTCCTGAAATCACTGAATTCTCATATCGTCCTACCAGCGGAAATGGGCCAAAATTTAACCCCAAATGAAATTCGATGGATTTCTGAAATTAGGAAGCGGGTAGGAAGATACTTCATGGTTTAGAGTCCTTTCGGTCCGAAAATTGATGGATAAGTGTCGAAAATGAGTAAAAAGCGAAATACCAACAAGACGGCCCGAATTGCAAAATTCTCAGAAGGTCCGAACTGCGGAAATTTGCCAAAATTTGACCCGAAATGAAATTCGACAGATTTCCAAATTAGTTGCGGGATAGAAGATACATTATAGTCAGTTCGGCCCGCAAACGGTGGAGCGGTGACGTCAGAATTCCGAAATTAAAGATTTTCCTGCTACCGATCGAAGAAACATGGAGCTTTTGTGAAAATCCCATGTACCCCTCACGCGTCGATTGTCGCAGAGCAGCAAGGATACTCGAATTTGCGAGATTTTCAATCTTGAAACTGAGTAAAGAGTGAAATATCAGCTTGACGACCGAAATCGCTAAATTCTCAGAAGATCCGAACTGCAGAAATGGGCCAAAATTTGACCCCAAATGAAATTGGACATATTTTCAAAGTATGGTGCGGGAAGGAAGATACTTTACGGTTTAGAATCATTTCAGACCAAAAACGATGGAGAAGTGTCGAAAATTAGACGAGAGTTAAATATCTGCGAGACCCCCTAAATCGCAGAATTATCAGAAGGTCGAGCCTTCGAAAATGGGCAAAAATTTGACCCCAAATGAAATTCGTCAGATTTCCAAAATTGGGTTGTAGAAGATGGAAGATATTTTATGGTTTAGAGCAGAGGGTCCCATCATTTTTTAATTTTTAATTAAAAATTTTTTTTTTAATTTTATTTATTTATTTATTTATTTTTTTTTTTTTTGGGGGGGGGGTCAGAACCCTCCTTCTCAAACAGTAATCCAATAAGCTCTCCATTTACAAAATAAAGACATTTTCTTTCTTAATTTTTTTAATATATAATTTTATTTATTATGAATTTGACAATTCTAGTGTCTTGCGCAAAGTAGAATAAACAAAAAATATTATAAAAAATGCAACTTTATAATTCTTACTATTAGTAAGAGGACTGAGGTTGATGCGATTACACTAATTCATCGTTATTTGGGGCCATTTTTGTCATAAGCAGACTTAAATCGCCGCGTTGCATTATTAATAATACTTTTTTTTTGGTATGCGTGTGTGTGTGTCAATAGACTGGTAATCACGCTAAATCCCCTTTCGACTAAATATGATGATGGGAATGCAACGAAGAACTTTTTTGCTGCAGCACATAAACCTATTGGGATTTGCTTTTGGAGCCAAAATTTTTGATACCCAATATTTAATTTTAATTCCAGCTCTTCATTTAATGATAATTCTATCAATTCATCCTGCAGCGATAATTCTGCTGTATGTTGATTTGAGGAATGTTTTAGGACACAGTGGGGAATAGACGTATTGAGATTTTCCTGAAATCGATTTACGAAATGTTTTTCAAGCGCTTCCAAATGCTGAGTGTATACCAGAATGTCGACATTATAAGTTTCCACTGAGGCAAGTTTGGAAACTGGTAAAATTCTCTTTGGCTTACATTTTGATTGCAAAAGGCAAGTTTAGACACGAATTGAGAAGTAGTCGATTTCCCTTTGATGAAATTTAAACCCTCTCCTTGCAGTTGTAGATTTGTTTAATTAAATTTTTTAAACAAAACTATCATAAGCTACATCATTATTAAACTTGATTAAATTCCTTCTCAACAAACCGTTTTTGCTTTCAAAAAACTATAAAACTCATTCAAAGAACTCAAAAATTCACTTTGGACAGATACACTTGGATAGCCAACGAACTTCAGTGTGCAATAGTAAACAATTGAAATATTCGTTGGCTTTTCAGTATGTTCCTACGAACCCAATTTTTTGAAGATCGGTGCGAAAGAAGTAGAGTTAGACCGTCCCGAAATTTTCGAAAGACTCCTATACAAAAATTTAAATTTCGCCATAGGTCGGAAAATTGCTGCACGATTTTGAAGAAAGCTTAAATTTATATTAGTTAGCATCATAGCAACCTAATCATGACGTTTGGAAACACATGATTTTTTGATTTTTTTTACAGTCGTACAAGCTTCGAGAATACGGTTCTGGAGAAAGAGATAGTGAAACAAAAAACATTCTGCATTCATTGCATTTCCCATAGCAACACTGACATCACTTCCTTTTCTGCTGATTTCTATTTATTATCTATGAGTATTAGGACTAAAGTTCTACTGTTTTCCAAAATTTCCGATGAAACAAGTAAAATAGTAATGTCTCGGCAACGTTTAACAAAGGAAGAAAAATAATGCATTTAATGAATAACGCCTTGGAGCGCTTTTAAAATCTCGACCACAGTCTCTTTGATAGTTTTATTAATTATTATGCAGGTTATAATAACTATATCCCGTGATGGCGCTAACAACAACAATAAAAATATTTTTATCTGTCTGTCGGATCGTTGGATATCGTTTACCCTTATATAGGGACTGTATTGAGGCAAAAGTGACATTAAAACCTGAAAAAACTTTATACAGCGATCAAAATTTGGTGGCTCTCTAACTGTATTATGCATGAGAATTTCAGCAGCTACGCAACCAGCTAAAGCAAAAAACAAAAGTCAAGAAAACCAAATGTGACTGGAATTTTATAAATTGGAATACCTGAAAAACTTGCCAAATTATTTGCAAAAGCTTAATTGAGGTAATTTTATGCAATTGAGTTTCCAGTATATACGTCGCGGCCCAGTTGGTAAAGGCAGTAAGCCAGTGATCTGAACGCCACTGGTTAGATGGCCGTCTCTGACAAATTCACCGCCGTGTACACTAATGGCGGCTGGTGCAAGAAAAATCTGTTGTGGGTGCAATGTCCTCCAAGTTCTCAAATTTGCCTCTGGAGGTACGGCGTCAAGTGTACCGGTCTCGTCACTTGACTCGGTTCTAAATTACGGGACCGGCTTGTAGGGGGTAGTGCTGGCTACCTATACGGTGTCCCCTTAAATGAATGTCCAGCAGTCTCGCGGTGTACACACAGGCGAATGTCTAGCGACAAGTGCCTCCACGTTCGAAAAAAAAGTATATCCGTTGCAGTTTACTTTTCTTCCAATTCTGCGAGCCAGTCTAGGTAGTCTAAGCGAGTACACGTGACCCTTATCGATTTCTTCCTAGTCTCTGTATGAGAACTAAAGTGCTATTGTTATATCTTTGGCAGATTTGCATTTCTACCTTATTCGAATACCAGTGTTCTTAAGGCTGTGATTCCGGATTTTGGAATTACAATGTTTGCAGTACGGATTCAGAGATTCCAAAAGAGCAGTCGTGAGATCTGAAAATGAAAGCTGACGGCATCTACATTGAGACATGGAAGTATATCGACATTGTTACTTACTTGCCTTATCGGGGTAAAAGCTATTTTGGCGAAATTGTTTGCGATTGCTCTATTTTGTTCCACATTGTACAGACCTTCTGTTTTTATGTACGCGTCGTAGAACAAAGGTTCCGAACCTGTGGGTTGGATTTCCTGGGGGGGGGGGGGGCACGGTTTTAGCAATTAAAATATAACCTATTGAGCGAATTTCACTGAAAAATTTTTTAAACTGTTATTTACCATTAAAAATGCAGGGCAATGATGTTTTCGAAAGGAACAAGTCTCATTTAAAGCGGAAACTTAAATCGTTAGAAATCTCAATGAAAATCGGGGTCAATGAAAATCGGGGGTGACTACAAATAGTACACTCATTCTAAAAGTCAATTTGTCTGTGCTTTCCCGTTCGGCATTACTATTGTAGTTTCCCCGATGGAATAAAGCAATTTTATTCAGGTATGAGTTTTTCTATTTTTATTTTAATTTAATGTAATTCTTAATACATAACGTAGGTGCATTATTTTTTTCTCGAGGTTCTCTTCCGATATGACCTTACTTTAACCCTTTGACTGAGGAATAAATGATGAGTGATGTTCTGTGCTTCCAAAATATTTGTCTTCACAAATTAAATTTCCGTTAAAGGAAACATTCAGTTAGCATTAAATTATGGAAAAGGCAGTATAGTGTTTTTTTCTTTGTCTTAAAAGGTCATTTAAATAACATATGCAGGGTGGAAAGAGGGCGGGGGATGCGTGGAAACCATTAAAGGGGGTCGCGACTCGAAAAAGGTTGGAAAACACTGTAATAGACGATCAAGGCACTTTTTATGATTTCAACTCACTATCAGTTGAACACAATTGCTATTACAAGTGACAATTAATCTTTTCATTATATTCTCAGGTTTTGCTTTATTGTGTTTGTAATGGCTTTGGCTAGGTAAGCCGTCTTGACGTTCCAAACAGAAGTTTTCGAAAATGTCGGCAAGGTAAAAAAAACGTGTTCCACATTACCTCCGTTATGGAATAGTTCGCTTTCTATTTCATAATTTACAAAAGTATCAAACTGCCACTAGACGAAACGTCCGCTTTTTAACAGTCACACAACCGGCATGCAAAAACGAAAATAAGCACACAATTATCCATCTGCTATTTTATTTGGAAGAGAGAATAAAACACAACAGCTTCTGAGTACACTGCGAAGCTTCAATGATCTGAAAACAGTCGAAGGAAGCCATGTTTTAAGTGTGCATTTCCATGCCCTTTTTAACAACCCTGAAAGAGAGGAAAAATAACATGAGAATGGCAAAAATAGGTCTTCTTCTTTTGTATGGAGAAGAAAAAATAACTATTTTTTCTTCTCCATACAATTATACGTCTATCGGAATCAAAAATGTTAAACTTTCTTTCATCGGCAAATAAGACATTATTCCAATACGTTTGGGGCTTATTTATCATTGATAATGCGAAGGAAAGCCTAAGCTCTCTGTTTTTCTCACTCACAAAAAATTTTCTACGGGCAGAACGCCCATGTAATCCAGCTGCTCTGAGAACTCATCGAACAGTTTCAGGTGAAATTGAAGTAGAAAATGTTTCATTAAATTCTGAAGAAACTTTTACAGCACTCAAACGTGGATTTTTCACAAACTTTCTACTTATAAATCTCTGATCACGTTTTGTTAACTTCTTACCTTGTTTTCGATCCGATTTTCTTCTTTAAAGCGTTTTATCACATACTGCACAGTAGAATGGGATAAATTAAGTAATTTAGAAATATTCCGAACTGATTTACCACTACTATGATGAAAAATAATCAATTTTCAAATGCTGTTTGTTGTTTCTTTACGACTACGAGCCATTTTTAAATAATAAATAGAATATTACGGAGTAGGTAAGCAAAAGTTAAAGACAAACGATATTTTAAATGCCCCCACAATTCAAAAATAAAAATAAAGCGCCAGACGAGAATTTTAATTATGAATTTATCCGAAAATATTTCAGTGTACGATGACTTTTGTGAGATAAAGTTTTTGGTTACTTTTTGATTATTGGTTTCTTAAAAATAAAGTTTTACTATGTTTTCAAAATATTTCATGTAGTTTTGTTAAGAATAGATTATAGATCTTATTATTAAATACCCATTCTGAAATATTCATTTTAATTAATGAATAGACCCCTATTTCATTGAAAATCGTAAGTGTACGAACACTTTTGGGATCCACTGCATATTACCTGAGGTCCAGGCTCACACCTTTATCATTCCATTATTTTCTATTTTAGTTTGATAAATTAAACGAAGTTTATAATTTTTAGTGTTTTAATGAGAAGCTTATCATTTTTAAATCCTGATCCTTTTTTAATTTTAATGATCATTCATTTTTACCTAAATGAAATACAAATACATATTAGTTTTCAAATGCCATGTTTTTCGATTCAGCAAAAAACGAGAGCAGCCACGAGATTCAGCAAAAAACAAGTGTAGAAGGTGACATTTTTGGAATTGTTATTTTGTCGAGTAGATTTATATACAAAATCTACAGTTCATCGATTTTTAAAATCGTTTGTCGAAATTTGCTTATTTCTTGTCGCTAACATCGTCTAAATTTTTTTTAAAATTGTTACTACCGAAAAATTTTCATTGGGGGTTGAGAAATTTTTTAATTAAGGAAAGCGGGTCACGATAGAAAAAAGTTTCCTCACCACTGAGATAAATGAAGAACATAAAGAAATGATCTCGGTAGAAAAGACTGTTCTTTGCAGACTGAGACATCACAGTCTGAGAGGATAAAATCTTTCTTTTAAAGAAATTGTTTAATGAAGTTTAAATAAATCGGTTTTTAATCATGTTACGAATAATCTCTGCATCTTAAATTAAGGGTGTTTTAATAAATGGGTCTTAATTTTATTAAATACTGAAATACATTCTAGTTTTTGTATTCATTTATTCAGAAACATTGATCGGAGACCTTTTGTTTGAATTCTCTCGGTAAAAAAATGTTTTGACAGAATTCTTTTTACTAATACAATTTTTACTGATTTAATATCGATACTTATTTCAGATAGTGAATATTTAACCATCCAAACTTTCTAATGACACTCAACACTCCACAAAGTAGGATACATTCAACAGTTAGTTATTATGTCACAACACTTGGATATGTGGATGTATTTGTATGACTCCGTTACGGTTTCATTCCTGAATGTGTGCTCAGTTTATCGTTTTAAAACATATTCAAGGGAGAGAGTCTAGCAACTCTTAAGACTTTGCAAACCATTTCAAATAAGATCAGATGAAACTGTAAGTACTTTTTGCGGATGAAAGAAATAAAATCAATTGGGTCCGAGGTAACCTATCGGTAGCGCGTCGGCTTTCGGTACTGTAACGCCTCCCGTACAATAGCAAATATTTTTTGCGAATTATGGGAAGACCAACCAATGTGCGGTTTGTACACATAATTGATTTAGACGGCGTCAGACAAACAGTCTCAAGGCGACATAAAGGCGGAAGTGTTACTGACAGGGAACAGTAAACCAGCTACAAAATGGGAGTTGTCGATTCAATGCGCCTAGTCGTCTGGCAATGTAACTGAATAAAGAATGGCGGCGTTTTCCAGACCTTTCAAGAACGTTCAGAGGAGGTATATAAAGTCGCCGAATGCGGATTCAGAGATGTAGAGATTCAGAGATGAAGTTAGTCAGAGTGACACTGGTACCTTCGTAAATACCTTCGTGTCTAGGCCGGATATGAACTCGTTAAATCCGTAGACTGGAAAGTCCTTCTATGATGTCAATGAATAGGGAAGGTACGACTCCCCCCTAAATATCGCCCCTGGGGTTGTTCAGTCAAAATTGAGGTGGCACCTAGTCATATCGGACTCCGACCCTTGGGGTGCTATTATAAGCCGGAACCGCACTACTCAACCAAAATCCTACAGAGACCTGGTCTCGAACTTCCGACCAGGGGACATTAGGAACAGCAACAACAAAGTCAATCAGTATTTGCATCCAGAACTATGTCTACGCTCCGTCACATTCATTGTAGAAGAATATGACTGACTATTATACAGAATAAATATTATGAAAAAACGTTATGCATAAATCTGGAAATTTATTAAGGGGTCAGGTACCCTTTAAAGACCAAGAGACTCGACAAACATATTCTATTTTCAATCACCATTAGTTTCTAAAATAATTTATTAAGAAATAAGCAAATTTTACTGTGAGTTAAACACTCTTTCTTCTTTATAAATATTGCACTCAATTTTTTCTAGCTTGAAGAGAAATTTTTGAATTTTTTAAAATTTTAACCATTGTTTTTTTCATTGTTATGTGTTTGCACGCATGATATCACCAGAATAATTGGCTAGAATACCATGAAATTTTATACACGTTCAATATAAACATGTATGATTAAAATGACGAACAATTATGTCATTCCTACCATAAAAATTTGAATTACAATAAAATTTATCAAAAAAATTTCTGAAATTTAAAAAAAAAATTAAATTTTTTTTTCTCTACGAAGAACTAAGAATTTTGATTTCATCGTTCCTCATTTTAAAGATATATTATGCAACTCAATTTTAAAATTTAAAAATATGTATATTCATTAATATACTTCGCAAGTCTGCGCGCAATGACATAAAATTGAAAAAAACAATGGTTCAAATTTTAAAAAAATTAAATATTTATCCCCAAGCTAGAAGAAATTAAGAGCCATATTTATAAAGAAGAAAGTGTGTTTAACTCGCAGTAAAATTTGCATATTTCTTCATAAATTATTTTATAAACCACTGGTGATTGAAAATAGAATATGTTTTTCGAGTCACTTGGTCTTTAAAAGGTACCTGAGAAATAATCAGTCTGCTATGTAACAAACTGTCGATTCTCGCTTCAAGTGGCGTTAAAATAAAGTATACTTACTTTTTTCACTTTTTCAAATACGCATTGATCTGCTCTGGCAGCCTAGAAAAGAAATAGTGAGCATGATTCAGATGAAATGGTGAAATCAGTGGCACGAAGCTGGACTCTACATCAGAAATTAAATACAAATCCAGATAGTAGTTTCAGCTTATCTAACAATACATTTAAGTTTTTTGTTGGATAAACTGTTAATTCAATGACGTATGTATGCTCCGCATACATTCCGTGTCCTACATTCACACTCGTATCGATCATACCGACGGAAAAGAGCCTTGTACCCCACCCGCCTCCCACTTGCAAGTCGGGTAATGATCCAGATCGAGAAATACTGCAATAAATAAATAAAGCCAGGATTCTCAAAATTTTTCCGTTTCCTGCAACCTTTGGAATATGCTTTGTAATTTGGGGTAACCCTTGATAGAATTTTAGCGTTTTAAGGGGATCCGGGACACAAAATTCTATTTTTTTTAAATTATAATCACTTTGTAATGAAATTTTTTTTTCTCAGATATATGTTTATATGAGTATTACTGTACATATGAACAATTGTCAAAATTTTTAAAATTTAAACTTAAAAATTTAAAATTTGAAATTTAAAACACATTTTGATTTTGATATAACTCATGAAGGAATAACTATTTTCAAATAATTCTTTCACTTTTATGTAGAGAAAAGATATTAAATTAATTTGTCTTCAGGATTTGTAAAAATATTGCTTACAATTTTTTTTTTAAATTCATAAAGTAAAAAAATTGGATTTTTTTGGGTGATTTTTTGTCTTATGGACAATATTTACAAAACTCTTGCTTCTATTTAAAAATCCTGAACACAAATCAAAAATATTGTATCAAAGAATATCTATACAAAGTTCCAGCCATGTAGGTTAAATAGAATTTGAGATATATCAATTTGAAGATGACAAGTCTTGAAAAAACCCATTCTGAGATAAAGGGGTTTAAAGATTCAAGTACACAGCTTTTCAGAAATACTTACCATTTGCTACTTTTTACACTATTTTAAGCTCCCAATAATTTAACATAATTAATAATAATAATTTAACATAATTAATGCAAAATAACTCTAAAATTAATTGACTATACTACCAAAATAACTTATTTAGTATAGCTGCTTAGCATACAGAATAATTTATTTTTGAGGACATTTTTCAACATGTAGGAATAAATTTGCTAAAATGATCCAAATATGTAAAGAATTTCTTTTTTGGAGTTTTGTTATCAAATCATTTTTATTTCCAACATAAACAGCAGATAATGCTTTGCTTCTTTTAATTTTCATCAAATATGATTTCGCTGTAGTTTACATTCTCTTACGACCATTTTTCGTTGAAATTCAAGTATTTTCAAACTACTGCTTGAAATGGTGTGGATATGAACCGTAACTACTGACAAGCATCAAATCGTTTCACTTTAAATACGACACGAAAAAAAATGTATAAATAATATTAAACTAGGGAACCAAAGCGTTTGTTTACATTCATTCAGCTTGTCAAGGATATTTAACTCCTGGTAGAGGGAGTGGCGCACACTAACAGTATACCATAAAAAATTAAATATCTGTTGATGTAATCATCGCATAAACATGCGGTTTGTTTTATTTGATTTTAAAAACTCTGAAGTATTTTTCAAGATTAAAAAATAAAAAATTGATTTTTTTTTTAGATTTATGTGTCGCGGACCCCCTTAAGTTTTTTATATATTAAATCAGAATGGAATGTATATCAGGAATATGTTAAATTTAAGTTCATATAAATTCTTACGCCAGTGCTGATCTTATTAATTTATTGGAAAGATATCAGAATTGCAAATATTATTTATACAGTTTCAAAAACAGCCATGGGATTCAGTACAGTGATACTCTAGAGGACTTCAATGGAAATCGCCGGAAAGTGTTTTGTTTTATGAATGGGAGACATGATTGCAGCACAGATGTTTGATATCAAGCCAAACAGTTCTGGGTGGGGGAGCAGCTAATAGATCCTCAGGAGCGAATGCATCGATCTGCGTGACAATCTGTCGGGCGTGAGAGTCATTCAACTTAATATTTATTTTAACGGGGCTCAACAAATATTTTTAAAGGATATATTTATTACGTTCTTCCATAACGGTCCTCCGGAAAGCAAAATGTCAGATGTCCTGCGTCCCGAGTTATAATTTTGGCAGCGCACCATACCGAATCTGTATCGCTTGGGCAAGCAGTAAACAGTTAAACAGAAAAGTACCAAAATGCATCAGAATTTTGACATACATACATACAGACAGACATACATACATATATATATATATATATACACGTAAAGAATATTTTTAGAGAAAGAATAATAGTTAAATAATTTAAGGGGGGGGTCTTAAAAGTAAATCTAGTTTCTAGCGTTAAATGTCACTGTTTTTGTACTTGGAGACGCGCTACGGAAAGGGGAATCGCCGTTTAGAAAGGTGGACTTAATTCACGAGGTGTTGGAGAAGAACCAACGGGGGAAAATTTTTAATAGTATCGTGCTTAGCCACGCCCCGACCCCATCTTCGGTGTAACCGTCACGAACTGCGTCACGCGTACCGTAAGACATAGAGTAGGTTAGTTTTTAGACCGGGATGTTCATTCAATGACAGTGGACATGCGTTAGGGAAGCTCCTCGTTTTTGAAAATGACGAGCGCTAAGATGTGCGAACGTTGGAGTGATGGTTTTCACGAAGTTGAAGAAAATAAACGTTAATTATTTGGATAGTAATGTGTCGTTATTACTTGTGTCGCCTGCCTGACTTCGGTGCCACGAACTGTAAACTAAGAAGACTGCAAATGCTAAATTAGTGAACGTGCGTAATACGACGCTCGTCATATACACACACACACACACACACAATCATATATATATATATATATATATATATATACATATATACATACGTACATATATATAGATACATATATATGTAACAGCGCGGGCACTGGCGAGAGTGAGATGTTGATGGCAGGCCGATGCGTCACAAGGGGTCTAGTCCGTAACTCAGTTCCCGTGCTGGAAGTCGTGTTGGCCAGTGAAGCTCGCTGTCGGTCCCGGACACATGAAAATCCCGCCATACTTGGAACAAAGACTTTTATTCCCTAAACTTCTACGTAATACTTTGACAGCGGCAATTCCACAAATCCCACCTGTATGTGCCTATTTATAATTTTATAGACGTCTTGTCTCGTGATCTAAAACTCTTGCAATTATTGGTTCGCGCCCAGAAATCTGGGCCTCGAACTCCCACGCGAACATGTGATCTAAGCGCGAAAAGGTTGGGGAGAACATAGGGGTTGTATAGGAAGTGCCTAATTAAGTTAGATTTCTTTGTTCTTGAAACCGAACTACGCAATTAATTTTCAACGCAATACGTCCAAGCATTTTTGAATGAATTTTGGAATGAATTTTGAATGAATTTTCGCTTGGGCAAGCAGTAAACAGTCAAACAGAAAAGTGCGAAAATGCGTCAAAATTTTGACATACATATATATATGTATACATACGTACACATATATAGATACATATATACATATATATATACATACAAAATAGGTAAGCAACGATAAGTAATTCTCCGTTAATAGTCCGCGGTAGTTTCGTTAGAAGAGACTACTTGAATTTTTTATTGTTTATCCCCCCCCCCCCCAAAAAAAAAAAAAAAGTCACGGCACCCTAAAGTGCCGCGGCATACCGGTCGGGAATCGCTGCTTTACAGCTTTGTATAAAACCGTACGACGTCTGGAAGCGGCGTCAAACTGCGAAATGCTTTACGTACCAAATGGGATTCCAGATTTATAAATTTAGGATATTTTGCAATTTTTTAATATATATTATTAATTTATTTTTTATAAACACTTTATTCAACATATTTTTTATATCAAAGTTATCTAGAGTTGTTTATTTTCTAATTATCTTGTTATTAGCGGTTACATTTTGATAAAGAAAAAAAGAAAGTTGACGCTCAGGCGTAACGTTTTAAAACCTTGAAGTAATTTCCTAAATTTTTCATTAGGAAAATGCCATTTTGCGCGGTTTAAAAAACTCTTCGCCAAATAGCGGTAAGCGGCACAGGTCAAAGCAATTCTTTCCGCTGCAGGCCACTACCTCAAAGACGAAGACAAAATTGAAAAACCTATTCAGAATCAGTTGTTTGTATTTCGTAGATGAACGTCCCAAGAAGTGTTGCTTCTTTCGAAGGAATTGATCCATCATAGATTTAAGAATTTGATGTATGATAGGCTGTATAGATATGATAGCAATCTTTGCTGTTATGAAAAGGAAAGAGCATGTTTAGATTCACTTGACTGTTAAGTATCGTATGTTTAGGATTTAGTAACTACATCTCCTTTTCGTTCCTTAAAAAGTATCATTACTAGCGAGACTATTTGCATCTCCATTCGGCGTATGAGAGAGTAATATTCTGAAGCGAATCAAACTCTGCAATAACCATAAAAACTCATATTCTAAAGGCCCGAGGTAGCTTACTGGTAGAGCGTCGGTTTTCGGCTGCGAGGGTGCTCGATTCGAGTCCCGACAAAGCGTCATTAATCACCTTCGTGTTATGGCCGTATATGGGCAAGTTCAATACGTAGACCGGAAAGTCCTATGAGGTCAGAGAGGGTAGGAGAGGGTACGATACCCCCCCCCCCCCAAAAAAAAGTCGCCCTTGGAGGGCTTGGTCAAAATGAAAGTGGAACCTAGCTAAGACAGACTCGTGGGACTATTGTAAATCGGAAACGCACTCTTTACTTGCTAAATTTATATGGACCTGATATGGAACACTTTTAGTTAAGGGGCAATAACAACAACATCAACGACTTATATTCTATGAAAAATCTCACCTCACGATACATATCGTCGTCTGCAGTGGTGGTATTATAACAATGCTGCATAGCCTTTGCAACGATGTGAGTATACTGACGACCCCAATCTCCGAATTTCTGACGATCTACAGTCCTTTGACCGTTATTAGCAACTTTTACCTATAGAAAAGAAAACAACGTTTGCATTGTTACAAGCTATGGTGTATCTAACTATCAAAACTCATAAAAGAAGGTGAAAAAAATCATTAAAAATAAATAACTACAGATTGTGAAAGAATGTTAGCAGTTAATTCTTGCTAGGAGCAAGACAGAAGGTCTCTAAAAAGGTTTTAAAAAAAATACTTACCACGCTTTCTGATACCATTCTATCCTGAAAGCACTGTAAAGGAGAAAAAAAAGTGTTTAGTATCCACGTCATCTAATTCACCAATGATTTCAACGTAGTCAATAAAATAGAAAAAAAAAATACTTTCGTCACGGGTAGTTTATAACCAGTAACTGTGTTCTATGTGCCGGAACTACTTCCTATAGATTGTTGAACAACTAGTCTAGCAGACAACTAGTCTCTTCCTATAGATCGTTGATAAATGGTCTGCTTACTAGTTGTACGTCACGATTTCACTAAACCAGTTTCTGTTTTAATCTAAGCAAAGTACAACCGTTTTATTTTGAAAATATAATTGCGTCACTTCGGTGAGTAGTTAAATTTTCTAAAAATTTAAAGTAACTCTTTTATTTCTACAAAAATTTTACGAAGAAAACTGCTTTGATTTTTTTTTTAATTCGGAGAAAATTACGTTCTCGGCCCCTCCCCACCCCCTCAATCCCAGAAAAAAGTATTATAACTTTTGTTTCTTTTATAAAAATTCATAATAATAACATTTAGTTTTTGCTTTTATTACAAACATTTTAAAAAACGTCTTTAAACTCTCTATTTTTACGAAATTCCCACTGTAATTAGTTTTACAAGAATCCTTAAGGATTAGAAAACTTTTTTGTGTGTTCTAGATTTTATGTATCCCATTTTCGTGCCGAAAATAATCCTTCTTATTTTAAATTAACATGTCTTAACTATCATGCAAGTTTTTAACTATCTAGCTCAGGCGTGACCACAAGGTAAAATTTTTCAGTAACGTGCCACGAAAGTTTAGAACACCCTTCTAATTAGCGTGGGGTTTTTCCGCTCCTCAGTTCGTTTAAAAATGAGACTTGGTTTTGTGTCGATGTGGTTGAATATGGCTGTCGACAGAGTCAAATACGCCTTATTTTGGGGGTCAATATTGTTACGGTTTTAAGGATTTTGTAATTGTTTTTTCAACGACTTAGGCAGCAGAATCAGACGCATTTCATAATACAAAAATCCATAAATAATCAGCGGAATATTTCGAATAAATATCAGAAATAATTATATAATACTTGTGTTTATATAATATATGCTTCTTTTATATAATATATGCTTATGTTTATATAATATATGCTTTTTTTATATAATATATGCTTATGTTTATATAATATATGATTCGTTTGCCCAGTAAGGCCTTGTTCACATTGCTTGCGAAGCTTTCGTCCATTGACGCTGAAATTGTTGACATGATCTGTGATTGGTTTGACATATCACGTGGTTATACCGGTTAGCTCTGTGACTGGTTAAAATTTTGATCGCTAACGCTCCGGAAGCAACGGGAGCAGAGAACGCGTAAATGTCAGAACGCTATATATGAAGCCAATTTAAAAAATATAAACAATGAATATTACAAGCAAACAAACAGGGATTTGCGGGTGTTCACGTTTGATATTTTTTTATTACTTGGAAAGGTTTTATCCTTTTTATTTGCACTTGTTTTCGAACTTTTATTGTTGATCCACAGTACGTGTGACCTGCGAAATCGCTCTAGATAACGGGTTTATTTTAGATTCGAACAATTTTTTATTTATAACAGCCCTAAGCATGAATATTAACCGCGATATTTTTAGTTAATAAGGCACTAATAATACTTTCGCCGCTAGCTAACCCAGCAAACGAAGCAACAAACGATTTAAAAGGGGGCACAGGATCTTGAAGCTCGACGAAATGACGATAAATATGGTTTAATTCTAACTACACAAACTCAAATAATATTATAAAAAGAAATTTTCTTTCTTTATACATATAAAGTACATATCTTTAAATATATCATATATAAAAATGGAAATTATAAATCTATAAATAATTTTCAAAGTAGCAGTTTAGAATTTTATATGATTAACTGCTAATTTGAGTTTGCGTGCATAATTACTTTTATACTATCAATAGGAAACTGATAAAACTACACTCATATTTCATGGTACTCTACAATTTAAAACCAGAAAAATGTACAATTCTGCAAAAACTTTTTTTTTGTGGGAAAATTATGCAAATAAAAGTGATAATTTTTTAAGTTTTCCAATTTTATACTCAATTTTTATTTTAAATAATATTTATTACAATTTTTTTTGGTTTTACATTACAGGTAAATATATTGCATGTGTATTCTGACCATTAATTATATTCTGTAAGCATATATCTCAATTTTTTGATGCGCACATCACTTGATGATTTTTAATCACCAGGTAATCATATAAAATTCTAAACTGCTAATTTGAAAATTATTTATAGATTTATACTTTCCATTTTTATATATGACATATTTTAAGATATGTACTTTATATGTATAAAGAAAGAAAATTTCTTTTTCTAATATTATTTGAGTTTCTGTGGTTAGAATTAGACCTTATTTATAGTCACTTCCTCGAGCTTCAAGGTCCTGTGCCCCCTTGTAAACCCACTGCACTTTGAACTAGTTTCAAAATATATTTTGTAATTTCCATATGTCGTATGCCCACTTGGTCGTATTGATGTACAATCCTTTCGACATGTCACTCGGAACGCTAAGGTCACTAACTCGGAAAGTTTACAGCGAAAGCGTTAAAAAAATATCGAACAATTGAGTTAGATATTTATTCCATGAGTTTGCTTTTAATTATCTGAAATTCGAATTTTCTGCAGTGGAAATTATTTTTGGAACATGCTCCAATACAAGAAAAAGGTGGGATTTATGTGTTAACTCACCTGTTTTATCCTTGGAGCAAAGAGACTCCTTTTCGTATTGTAGCATTGAGTAAAAGATTCTCCTAGCTGAAAAGGAGACATAAAAAGGTTAATGTGCATAAAAGATCGAGCAATAATGTAAGTTCATTTAAAATTTTTCTTTTAGTTACAAGTAAAATAATTACGAGATAAAAAGAACTTTTTATACACCATGTTTTTAAAATTTCTGTTGAATCATATAAACTTGGCAATTCTATGTATTAATAAATACTTTTTAAAATTTTTTTTGATGAATTATCCCATCAACTTGAAAGAAAATGACGTTAATTGGAAGTTAACTTGCGTTTAACTTTTCGTTCCCGTCCCGGCCGATAGATGTCTGCACCATTCTACAAAACAAAATTAACTGAAAATGAATTCAATTCTGCTTAAAGATGCCTAAAAGTATTAAAATAATGCATTGTCATCGTGTTCTGAGCTATTCTAAAAGTTTCAAATGTCTAGCTAGTTGGGAAGTTAGTTAAAAATCGATTGCAAGATTTGTACTGGACAAACACACACACAAACAAGAAAGCGAGTTAATAAAAACATGGTAACTAGTTGCCGTTCAATCCCCTAGTATTGAAAACAAACGGCGTCACAATGCGTGGTTAGCCATTTTGTCTCTGCTCAAGGAATATTTGTAACGAGGTAAGGAGCGAGGATTCAACCGATCATCGAGGCTCGTATTTACGAACCGGACTGTTCCGGCGATGTGAAAAAGTGCTCATTCGAAAGTCGACAAAAGACTCATCTCAGAGAGTTTCTGCGTCCAAAGACTTTCCTCTCACATTCTTTTAATTCCAACAGTTCCACATTAGTTACCTTTTTCCCAGTTATTAAAGATTCCATTTGTACTTCTGTTCTCTTGAGTTAGCTTTTTTGCCTACGACAATTTTAAGACACCAACCGCGTAGGAAACCTTGTTTACACCGATATTCACAAACGCTTAGAGATATTCAAGAATGATTTTATATTTGGAGACATTTCTTTTAGATGCGTCTCCACGGGAGAAATGTTTGAAGATGAACATATGTTTGCGAACATTTATTTGTCGCTGATCCACAGTACGGGTGCATGCTGGACAGAAAATGATCCTGCAAACTGTTGCTGAAATCGTATTATTTTTTATAACGAAACATTTGATACAGCGGAAATTAAACGAAAAGAAGAGAAAGCATAATCAAGTCTTTTGACTACCGGTGAGTCAACGCCGCTGCTAATTAATTTTTTTTTTTAAATTCCAACTAAACAGTTTCGTTAACTTATGAAGTGCTATATCTGAGGCTACTTCATAGTTAAATAAAAAATGAGTATTACTGGTGATCGCTCAGGACGAAGGTCTAAATATATATGCAGACTAGCTGAAAACCAGCACTTCGCTACGGAGTACATTCAAATTAAATACAACTGTCAATGTATGCAATTAATGTCAAAATAAATAAATATATATATTTATAATAAATACGATGATCAATGTATACAATTGATGTAAATATATATATATATATATATATATATATATATATATATATATATATATATATATATATATATATATATATATTTATAAAAAAATCGTAAGGGATATTTTTATAGATAAAATAATGTAGAAGAAAATATTCAAATTAAATATAATAGGACATACTAAAGAATATAGTACAGTTAATATAGTACAGTTTGAGGAACATAAATCTGTTATTGTATTTTAATATTTTTTTGGATAATGTCCAATCGTCTGCCGCATTAGCAAGAAAAAAAATATTTTTTGTCTATTTAGTTGTTATGCACGTGACGATAAATTTATTTAAAGTACCAGAAAAAGAAATCACGTGATCGGCATTTAATAAATTAAATTGTAAAAATAAATCTTTAAAAATTCACCAAACATCAGAAAATAGAGGTAAAGATTCGAAAAAGATTTCATTTTAAAGGAATTTTTATGATCTTTCTCGTGATATAAATTATACAACCGTCAAATTATTATTTTAAATGCAAACTTTAAAAAGTTACTAAAACAGTTTAAAAATTTAATTTAAAAAAATCTAAGAAGAATTTTTCAAAATTATTTCTTAGTGCACCCCTATACTATAAGAAGAATCGCCATGTAAAATTTCAGCCCTTTAGGTCCAGCGATTTGGTCTGTGCGTTGTATGTCAGTCAGTGAGTCGGTCAGTTACGGAACCGTTTTATATATATAGATTATATAAGTATATGTTTTTTGATTTCCTCACTTTTATAAGAGTTGCCAAGGACATGCTTCTCCAAACAAGCAATATTTAAAGAGTTATAATTTTCAGGAAACACAACACAGGGACACACGGCTTCTCAAAATCCACAATAATCCCAAATGGTGCAATTGTGATGTCCACACTGCAGCATTGTCCCAAATGCTGCAGTGTGGACAGTTCACAAATGCCGTTTGTGAATTGTCCGTACAGACAATCCCACCTAATGCTCCTCTGCCTGATGCAGTGGCGGCTCCAAGGGGGGAGGGGGGCAGTAGGGGCAATCCCCCCCCCCCCCAAAAAAAAGCCACCGTATTTTTTTTTCATAGCCTAAAATTATATAATCGTATATATATATATATATATATATATATATATACAACCGTAAGAGCCGACGTTGCTGCCCCCCCCCCAAAAAAAAAAAAAAAATCTCTGGGCAGGAGCCGCCCTTGGCCAGATGATGAACTATTTATGAGTTCGAAACGAGTTGCCATTCTTTAATTTTTATTGTTAGATTTTAAGAAGTTGAGTGTTCCTCTGTTGCATTTATACGGGCTTATACATGTAGAGTAAAACTGGTAAAGCGCGAGTAAAAAAAAAAGGTGCACAAAAAAACGATAAAAGATCTATAAATACAGTAAATCATTCTTTTCATAGCATAACAATAACAGAGATATCTAGCGCGTACAAAATATCTATTTTATAATTTTTTTTGTTTAATTTTTTAATCGATGATAGTAGGAGACTTACATTTGATAAGGTTTATCTCTTACGCTCTGGCGCATTTATCAACATTTTCGATAAATTTTTGGGAGTTTCAATCACGAAGAATATGAACTTCCTCAAGTATCATTTGCTCTTTGGGTTTTATATAATTTTCATTTATGATAAAAATTTCTCGCAGAGAATTTTTGGAGCATCTCATACAAATTTATACAACGATTTATTTAAATTCTTATTTATTAATATCTCTTAATCTTGTGAAGATTTTAATTTCCATCGAAATATAATAAGTCTTTATTTTAAAAATTTCAAAAGATGCACATTAAAAACGCCTTTTTAACGAAAACTACCTTATCGAAATTAGATTAAATTGTAAAAAGGTTACTGGAGGAAAGTAAAGAGTATGATATTATCAAATAAAATTTTTATTACATTTTTCCACGCTTTTTACAAAACAAAATTTAATTTTTTTCATACTTTTGCAATAAGATATTTATTTAATTTTTTCACACTGATTACAAAACATACAGATTTAGGTAACTGTTTCTTAAAATTGTTATTTATTAATATGCCATAATCTTGTTAAGATCTTGCATTTACACTCAAATATAATAATAAGTCTTTATTTCAAAAATTTCGAAAGATGCACATAAAAACGCCTTTTTAACGAAAACTGCTTTCTTGAAATTAGATTAGATTGTAAAAACGCAATCGAAGGAAATTAGAAAGTATGAAAACATTTAACGAAGTTTTTATTTAATTTTTTCATACTTTTAACAAAACTCAATTTAATTTTCTCAAACTCGTTACAAAACATACAAATTTATGTAACGACTACTTTAAATCGCTACTTGTTAATCTACCTTAATCTTGTGAAGACCTTGCATTTCCACCCACATATAATACTTTATTTTAAAAGTTTCGAAAGTTCAACAAAAAGAGCCTTTTTAACGAAATACTTTATAGAAATCAGACTACGCTATAAAAACGCAATTGACGGGAATTAAAACTGTTTGAAAAAAATTAAATAAGATTTTTATTAACAATTAGGTCACCGATTTACAATCAATTTTAAATTGTTTCACACGTGATAAAACTTTGTCACGTGATAAAACTTTGTACACCTGATAAAACTTTGTCAACTGAATTTCACAACGACAACTTTAGATTGTTACTTACTAATGTGCCGTAATCTTACAAAGATTTTGCAATTCAAAGGACATAATTCAGTTGTATATCTCTATTACAGGAAATCCAAACGTGTCATTTTAAAAAAGGTTCCTACAATGACAGCTGTTAAATAGAAATTTCACTGTTTTTGTTAAATAGAACTATTTAAGCAGAAAACGTACACCCGAAAAAAAAATGAAAAATGTTGAAAGCAATTATTACTCTTTACAACTAAATGTAACGTCCGTGGTCTATGAAATTAATTTTCCTTGTGTGAATATAATGAGGTTATAACTAGCGAGACTAAACTGATAAATTAATCGACCGCGAAATTAACGGAATAAAATGCGTAATATACATTTCTCGAAAATGATGTCATTCATGAACAAATCATACAAAAGAAACAGAAATACACAGTCATGAAGGCAGTTTCCGAAATTTAATTATCGGAATAAATAATTAAGAAGCGGGAAAGATCCGAAAAAAAATCCCACCTTGAAATGAAAAAAATTCACGAATGATCTTAAAGGGACGACTTTTTGAATCGCGTAATGCTTTCCACGCCAATTTTGGCATTCGGGGGCGAAATTTCGCCAAAATCTCGCCAAAAAAAAATCCGGATTTGATACCCCAGCCAATTATTTTCTATTCCATTTAGAAATTCCCACGAATCAGATCGTAACAGTTTATTTGTCCCGCTAACTTGAAACGGCGATTCCCCATCGAAGTTTTCAGATAGCATTGGGGGGGGGGGGGGGGTAGGACCATTGGTTTTTGTATCACCGATGATCCTTATTTACATAACAGAAATATTTTTTATTCAACAGTACGCTACCAACCTTCTAATATTATTACAATGATTATGTTTTGAAAAATAATAAAAAAAGAAGAAACATAAATAAAATTTTGATTATTTTATTTTATGTGTAGGTACATGGAAATAAAAAAAAAGAAGTAAGTAGTATAAATGAGTTTATTACTTATAAATACTTTCCTAAAAATTTAATGAGATTTTTGACTCTGAACTGAATAAGTTCATTTTTCGTAACTGGGAATATAAGATAACATTCCCGTTCTTAAGCAATCGTCCAGATGTTCATCAATAAGTTGAGATCTGCGTTTTGATTTTATGATACCCATTGCTGAAAATAAGACTTCCCGCAGATACGTTGAACCAAAGTAGGATTTTATTTTATGGGAAGCATTTTTGAGATTAGGAATTTTTCTTTACGGTCAGCGAGATTCCAAAAGTTCTCATCACACGAATCGGACAAAAAAATCAGATATCAGACGAAACAAATTTCAACATAACGTCGGGCGCATTCCAACACCTTCGAGGGCACAGGGTTGAGAACCACTGTCGTATGCGATCCACATCGATAGGAAACACAGTTACACAGAAATTTTTTTTGTGTGTGACAAGTAATATGTATGCATCTAAATGTCGTTTGAAATCAGAATTCTACAGATATTTTGGTTAAACAGGCGATTTCATTCAGTGGGAGTATGTTGTAGCGGGGTAACTTTGCTGAATTTACCCTCTTTCCAGATTTGTAGTGTTGTTATATCAGTTCCGTTCGGCAAACGTCTCGCTGATTGAAAAATTAAGTATTTTCACCTCTATGGGGAAAAATATTAAGTATTAATTATTATTTAATACTTATGTATGATTGATAGGTATTAATTACTAATTACAAGCAAATATAATAAGTATTAATTATTACCAATATTATTAATGAGTAGTAACTATTATCATATACAGTGAAACTTTTCTAGCCGGCCACCTCGCTGAATGGCTCTATTCTGTTCAGAACCGAATCAAGACTCTATAGCAGGGCTGACCAACCTTTTTTAGTTGGCGATCGACTTTTCTGTGATTTTTTATTCGGCGATCGACTAGTTCTCATTTTTTATGGAAAATGAGAAGCTTATTGTCACTAACATAGTCCATATATTTATGAAATTATGGCTCGCGATCGACTAATATCATGTCGAAGATCGACCGGTTGGCCATCAATGCTCTATAGAGCCACACTTCCATGTTATGGAAGAAACCCATTTTCGACAGCCACCCTTCAAAGTGGCCGATTTTATTCGGAACCATGACTGGTCGCCATAGAGAAAATTCACCGTATAAGTACTAAGTATAATTTTTATTATCATTATCATTTATAAGTATATTAAGAATTTTCATTATTACACTATACGATTCGGTATTGACAGTTCCCGAATATTGCATGATTTTCATTTGAAATGCTTATACTAGGGTATCCTATAAAATCTGAGGGTATTATTGTAACAAGAAATTTTGTATTTAGTTTTTTAGCTGAGCTTAAAAAACTCCTCTTCCTAAGGATCGCTTCGATGCCGATGTATTATTAAGTGACCGGATAACATTGAAGGAAAAAGTATCAAAGGTAAAATGAGCGTCATACTTACGGAATCTTCATACTTTCCTTTAATGCAAGTCTTCTTCGTTTCTTCAGAAGATAGCACTGTAATAGAGAAATAACACCATGTAAATTTTTAACTACGCCTAAACGAGACATTCAAGGATATTCACGTTATTGACGTTATTGGAGTCTCATTTTTCTCGGTTTATAAGCCGTTTCCCCTTGCCCCTCGTATTTTTTTTAACTTTCCGCAGTTTTGAATTTCTTTATTATTACTATGAAAAATGCTCATTTTTTAACTCTGCCACGTGTACGTATTACATAATTTTCTCTCTCTCTCTCTCTCTCTCTATATATATATATATATATATATATATATATATATATACCGGGTATTTCAAAACTCGCGCACATCCACATGGTAATCCTTGTTGCTTAAAAACCAAAAGGGGTGCAACGTGTCACACATCACGAGACAGTATGGAAGTTTTAACTGAATATTTCGATGATCGTGTCATTTCCTAAGGACTTTGGCCACCACGTTCACCGGACTTGTCAATTCCGGATTTTTTCTTTTGGGGATATCTGAAAAATGTTGCCTACAGCAATAATCCCCATATGCTTCATGAACTTAAGAGTAACATCCTTCATGCAATATCGGACATTACTTCTCACACACTTCGTAAAGTGTCGACTAATCTGGTAAAAAGAGTTCGATTGTGTGTCCAGGAAAACAGACATCATTTTGAACATTTACTGTGATTTGGTCGCCCAGTGGCTAAGTGGATAAGGCATCAGCCTGCCACGCCGGGGGTGTGGGTTCGATTCCCGCATAAGACTTGGCTGTATTCTGGGGAACCGGTCAGTCTTCCGCCTGCAATTGGAACCCCGTCTAGAAAGGGGAGCTGCAACCCATCGTCCATCGCCGGTGTCATCGTCTGTCAATAAAATTCTTCTGTGATTGTGTCATTTGTCTGTTTCTATGTCTTATATTCATATGTACACTGGACTGGGGTGTAATGTTGTCATCCCCCAGGGACATTAGCCACACACACTGTGATTTGACGATGTCTGACACCTGACAATAAAGATAATCGTTCAACCTTTGTTTGTCCTTTATTCTGTTTGTTAACATAATTCGTCTGTCTTTAAAACTCAACCACAAAGGTTGATGTGCGCGAGTTTTGAAACACCCGGTATATATATATATATATATATATATATATATACATGGCCTTAACTAGCTATTCCTGTGCACTGGGCAAAAATTAAGATTTGGGCCCCTTAATTAATTAGATTTGGGAAAAAATAAAACAAATACAGCATTTTGGGTCCCCCTTCCAAGTGGGCCCTGGGCGGTTGCCCCTGTTGCACCTGCCTAGTTACGGCACTGTATATATATATATATATATATATATATATATATATATATATATATATATATACTCTGCTTTGAAAACCACGTTTTCAGTTTCTTATTGGCTGATTCTTCCGAGGCCAGTTTCGATTTTTGTAAACCTCGTAGTCTACTCTATCTGGATGCGGAAAAGAAGAATTAAACAGCAGTATTGAAATTAGAAAGTATGGCACTCTTGCTCGAATTATTCTTGTCGATGATTTTACTTCATGCAATGTCATTAATAGCTAAAACTTCTCAGCAGATTCGAGAATTTAGGCATTGACCTTCCTGTATCAGTTAGACATAGGCCCGCACTGTGTCGGTCATTAGAGTGATTACCATATAAAGTGTGTTCGATTGAATGACTATCGACTTAATAATGGACTTTGTGATATGTACACATAACCTATCCAAGGCTAAGGTTGAGCCTGAAATGGGATGATTTGTAAGCATGTGGGTCGGAGTTTGGGTTTCGAACGGTGCAGCTGTGTGAAGATCTGATGAGGTAATTTTTGCTCCTTCGTGCTCGCAGAAACTTGTAAAATGGGTCTGTTAATACAAAAGATAAAAATTACTAAGGCTGTGCAAAGTGCCAGCCTATATTCGATTACCTTACACATACATCTCAACCTATATGGGTAAAAGTGTCTTAAAGCCGCTGGGTAGTAAGCCCTATTGGATTCGTTCGGCTCTATGTTAACTTATGGCAAAAATGTTTCCAATGATTACCGACTTGGATTGGGATACTTTTTTTTAAATTATTATTATTATTAAAGTGCACTCCAACATAGAGCAATTGATTTTCGACTTTGGCATCTTTTATTACATCTTTCAAAAGAAACGTCAATATTATTTTTAGATTTGAATGACTCGTTGGAGAAAAACTGGGTGTACTTTGTGTTAAACGCATATGAATCGGCAGTTTGAAGAAGGAAACAAGCGCCAAAAAATTAATTTTTTTTTTTTTTTGGGGGGGGGGGGCGCCATACTGTTAATTATATATAGACCCTCTTTGTAATCTGTAAAAGGCACTGGAATAGAGGGTGAATGTAAAGAATCTTATATAAAAGTTTCGCGAAGAAAAAATAATAAATAAGACAGTTTTTAAAGTTTTTTTAAAATTTCCCACAAAAACAGCTTTTGGATTCGACCCCTTCTTCAAACTGCCGATTCATATAATTTTCTTCAGTGGGCGACATTTGTAAAGTGAACAAGATAGCAGCGTCCAAAATGTTTTAATTATGTTTACATGGAGGTGACAGAATCCGATATAGCTAGTAACTAAAGGCCTTAAGGCTGATACCCTATACTTAAGAATTTTTCCCATGCTATACATCGTTAATGGTTAATGTACATGCTAAAGTTAAAGGGGCAAATATCGATGCATTGTTAGCGGGCCTTTGAGAGTCGGTACAGAACTTCGAAAAAAAATTTATTTAGGCCTCTCAAATTAATACAGTTTAAACTCGATTGTCCGGATTAATCGGGGGTGGGATAACGAAAAATCTGGATGATCGAATTTAGAAAAATACCTTCTTTTTTTAATTAAATTTGTAGGTCTAGTTTTATAATTATTAATATATTACAATAATTTCTTATTCTTAATAAAAACTAAGTAAATGACATTATTATTTTTTACTTTAAAAGTCCGTAATAGTAGTCTGTTTTATCGTCGTTATTCTTTCCGTTGCTGCCAATTCGCTAATACTTGAGAGTTCTTTGGAGTCTCACTCTTCTTTTTTTTTCAAATCACTCGAGAGCAGTTTCTCAATACTGACAGACGTTGGACGTACTCTTTGTAAAAACAAGAATGAAATTAAATTTTATCAAATACTTTATTTCACTTGTGTGATCCGGATACTCGAAAATTCGGATAATAGAGATCTGGATAATGGAGTTTCTACTGTATAAGGCAAAGCACTGGGGACCTTGCCGGGGACCCTCCGACCCCCTACCCCTCACGCGTCTGTTTCTAAATACCTACAACCCGCAGACGTCAAGATATAATAGGCGCAAACAAGTCCGAGTTTACAAACCTGAATTCAGTACAGAAATTGGACTCCGAGTAAAACTGCAAGTGGCATAAATGGGACAAATAGAGAGCAAAAATACCGATTCTTATCACCAAAACAAAGTACAGGTAACCCTCCTATAACACGGTAGATAGGTTCCTAGAAAATACCGTGTTGTGTGAAACCGTGTTATATGAGACCCACAGACAGTTCAAAAAAGGGGGGTTACGTTCTGAAGACTTATTAAAAACAAACATTTTTTTTAAAAATTCCATATAAGCAACTTAATTTTTATTAAAAATATAAATGTATGTATAACACAAAAAGAAAAGAAACAAAAAATATTATTTTCTTTTAATGTGACCTTAATTTAATAAATTTCTTCCTCATCACTGCTCAGTACAATCAAACGAAAACCTTTTTCCGGTTAAAGGATATCAGCTATACTTTCAGAACTTTTTTCTTCATTTAGATTTTTTGCACCTTCTATCCTCTTTAAAAAATCTGTAATTTTGGTTTATTTGCTGGTTCTTAAAAGGTCATTGTAGATTCACGGTATGAAGATGGACAATTAATTTTGCAACTTCCTTTTGAATTTTCGGCTTCTTTCAGCGGAAGGGTCTGCATTCAGGAAAAATGATTCAAGATTTTCGACTATGCTTACGCCTTCTTGCAATTTTATAGAGTTATAAATGAATAAATTATAATTTGTTTATACATTTTCATGTAAAGCCACTATAGTTCATTATTCCTTTCCGTCATTATTTTAAGGTAATTTAGTTTTTAAATGTGTTAAACAAAAATCATGTTATGTATTGCTATAGAAGTACAGTGTTGTACAAAGGTTTTTGCAAATTTTTTATCGTGTTAGAGCGGAACCGTGTTGTAAGATGTCGTGCTGTAGGGGGGGGGGGGGCTACCTGTATTAAACTAAAACAGATGCGACGTATTGAAGTGTTCTAAAAAGAAAAAATTCACAAATTAAGCTTTAACACAGTGTGAAATAAATTTGCAGTCTCAGACGGCACAAAAAAAAACTTGCCTAACTGTGAACAGAAAAGAAAAACTAATTTAATAAATGAATAAATTTTATTAAGTGCTTTTTGTTACCCTCTTTTTTTAACATTTCTCAAAAGATTTGAAAAATTAATTATTCAATAAAAAGTTAAACGCAAAATGAAGCGAAACAAAAAGAAGCTTAAATAAGCCTAAAATATTACTAAAAACCCTACTAAAACGCCGAGTCTGGGCTTCTTTAAATTTCAGTTTAATTTTTTTCTTAGTATACATTTTTAAAAAAATTGTAGTGATTTAGGATAAACAAATAAACACAATGATATTCTTGCCTTGCCACCTCAAAGTTTAATAATTGTCTTGAGTTTCGCATCTACAACCTTAACTTTCTAGTTTTCTGTATTTAAAAACAGATCTTTCATCACAATGCGCGTGTTTTTCAAAAATCCTTTGATTTCGGGTGAATATTTTATTAAAAATTGAATTTTGTAGCGACTGGTGTCAATAATGTAAAGCCGTATAAAAAAAATTTTTAAATTTTAAAACAACGCACTTTTTATTTGAATGTCTACCTTTTCATGAAAAGCATATACATTTGCTAATTGGTGTTTGGAAAAATAAGAAGAACGTTTATATAAAGAGCACGCATTCTTTAAAAATTTTTTAGTCGCTAATTTTGTATTATTCCGGAAAAATACGCGCTCTTTATTTTAAAAATCCACCTCCCAGAACATAAAAAAAGAGCAGAATCCAAAAATATACATTTACTAACCTGTGGTTGGAAAAATTCTGAAAGAAAAGTTCCCCTGAATTTTCAAAAAACTACGCGATTTTATTTTTAAACCTCCACCTCCAAGGGAAATTGAAGGGGGAAAAAATCAGAATCCCCAAAAATGCTTTTACTAATCTATGATTAGAAAAATTCCGAAAGAAAAGTTCCCCGAATTTTTCCGTCCACCTGCTAGACACAGAAAAAAAAAAGCAGAATCCAGAAATATACATTTGCTAATAATGTCTTACTAGATTTATTCTGGAAGAAAAATTCCCTATGGCTTAGCCACTGGCATTGAGGATCTGCGAGGTACGAGTAAACTGAAGCACCAGACTTAATGTCTGGCGAAGGCGGAAGTTTAACTCGCACAACAAAATTCACCATGTTTGTAAATGTATGGGGTTGTGATCTTGATATACGAGAAAAGAAAAGACTTCAACGTACCTCCTGAGATGAGCAGAGCGGCGACCACGAAAATCGGTCCGAATGACATGGTGGATGATGTGCAAATGATGAACCTGCGCAACAAGCGTCGTTAGAAATCTAGACTGAGCCGACTGGTTGACGCTCTTATGTCATGGATATCTAGGATAGGCACTTTCACTTCTCTCTCACGGGTGTCAAGGATTTTTGGCGCTTAACCGGTCCAGCTAGATCCTCAATTGGCTGGGAACATGTTTGTTTTTTACCCTTTGCGATAACATCGTTCTTCGAAGAGCTATTTAGAAATTCGGATAATAAGATGGATTGTTTGTTACTTTGTCAGAATGCTGTTTAACCGTGGCACAGATAGATCGACGAAAATGGACATGATTAGAACTTTCATTAAAAACGATGTTACACAAGAGGACAAAATACATAGAGGCGATATGTATGTATGCTAGCTACGTAAGACAAAATTAAAAAAAATATATTAGACAAACATGGAGCTTCGAAAGTATATTCCAGAGGTGGCCAAACAGCGGCTTTATGTCACTTTAAGGCTCTCTTCATCCCAAAATTAAAATGAGCGGCATGAACTCCATTTTTGATGCAACTTATAGATGTGAATCCTTGTATTTTACACCTAGGTCAATAAAAACTAAACAACGTTCAGTGTTGACAAGTCAACATGTAACTCAATGGCTGAGAACTGCAACCATTCAAAATAAGCCTTATTGGAATCATTCAGAAAGATAATTAAATGAAAAGTAATTATCAAAACTATTTAATAATTTTTAAATATTAATTATTTTAATTATTATTTAAATGATAAATTTAATCAAAACATTAGAGAAACAACCCTTAATATTTCTTTCCTGTGAAATATAATCTTTTTCTGTTTTTGGCACTTCTAAGTATCGTATATTTCGAACCATAAGACGCACCTCTAATTTATGGGAGGATTTTTAGAAAAGAATATTTTGTATTTTGTTAGGTATATGAAGATATTTTTAATTTCTTACTTAATAGAGATAAAAAAATATGTAATAAATATTATAAATAGTATATATAAAATATATATAATACACTGCTGGCCATTAACATTGCAGCACCTTGAACGAGAAATGATACAAACGTCAAATTCGCATGAAAGGAAGAAGATGTTGGGATATGCAAATGATTAGCATCGAATGACGCAGGAGGAATCTCAAATTCTCTATAAAAGGAAAGTTACGCAGCGGGTTCCTTATTCGAAAGTTGCATTTGAATGTTGGTTGTTTGTGAGAAGGTCGTGTTATGCCTCGTATAAGAAGGAGAAACGGCTACCAGCACGTGTCGGAATTCGATAGCGACAGGATCGTGGCCTATCGAGAGGGCGGTTTATTGTTCCACGATAGTGCTACTCGCATTGGTCGGAATCCAACGACTCTCATGCGAATATGGAATCGATGGGTTCAGGAGGGTCATACTGAACGCCATGTAGAATCTCAACGGCGTCCTGCCAATAACGGCAGAGAGGACAGACATGTTGTGAGGTCGGCCTTGCGGGATCGTACATCCACATCACGGACCTTGATTCTGGAAATGGGCTTGTTTGCAGCACGACAAGTATCCGCACGGAAAGTGCGACGACGTCTGAAGCAGCACGGACTGTCTGCACGACGATCATTATTGCGGCTTCCCTTGACACTGTAGTATAGAGACGAGCGGCGACAGTGGTGCGTCCAACGACAAAAATGGATACAGTAATGGTACCACGTCTTTTCAGACGAGTCCCGGTTCTGCGTGCAGCATCATGATGGACGTTTCCAAAATGTCGGTGAGTACTATTCATCTTGGTCACCCCTGATACATGTTATGGAACGACAAGATTTTCAAACATACTTCACAGATCGTATGAGACAATTTTTATTTCATTTCTCTAAGACTCGTTTCGCCTGGCTTTCAAGGCTTTCGAGTACTTATATCAAAAAGGCTTTATGGAGTTCGCTCAATACAGCAGATACCTCAATACAGCAGATACTTGGATCTAAAATCGACAGTAAATTTCTCTCATCGGTTTAGTGGGATAAAAAGATATAAGGTAAAATAAACAAAGAATTTGTTCTTTGGGAGAAAGAGCATTAGATACTGATTAAAAGAATGCAATTAAAACATATATTTCGTATAGGTTGAGTCATCCTTTTATAAAACGTCTGGAATCAGAAGCATTTCCAATTTGGTAATGATAGAATATACATAGGATGGAACTTTAATAGTAGCGACTAGGTGTGTACAAATTATACAGAAGAGATATAGGGGTGAAACTTTTATAGCCATTCAAAGTAGTAACCAGCATTGTTTAGCAGCCGTTGCTAACGTCCCGGAAGCTCCAGGATGTCGTTGGTAGCACCTGATTTGTTGATCTTTCGAATGGAGCAGTCTACAGCCTGCAGAATCACTGGTGGAATCCACGGAGTGGTTCCTTCATCTTGGGGATGAAATAAAAGTCACAGAATTAGTCTGAGGAATATGGTGGACTGTAGAGCACTTCTCAACCGCAGAGAGCAAACACATCAGCCACAGTGTGAGCACAAGTATTTTCCTTCCATCAGTACGATGCAACAAATTATTTCGTACAATAGAAAGGTAAATAAAACATGGCTGTATTCATCCTGTCACTGTGCAGGAGTGTGATGTTTGTGGGGACAGCTCATTCGTTCTGAGGTAAGGCAGGCATGTGGCGTACGTGTGATATAAGCTGCTTTCATGGGTTCTGCTGAGTTAGAGGGGGGGGGGGGAGCTCTACAACAGTGTTACCGTTATTCAAGTTCCAATCTTCGTACTTGTGTTGAAATATAATATCTGTTAATGTTTCATATACACCTTTTATCAGTAGCCCTGGGTGTAATGTATACAGTATTATTAAAAAATATTTTTTCTTAGAACAAAGGTTGTGTTTAATAGACAGTTCAGTCTTCAGCTACACGTAAGTTCGGAATATGTATAAGCCACCCGATACTATGAAATATATAATTGGTCCATTTTTCGAAGAATTCCGCATTGAAGCTTACGCTCCTTCTTTAGCTTCATGTCTAAAATACACGACCCCACTATGCTTTCCATCCATAGTCCTATACATCATTACAAGGGCTGGAGACCCATGCCTTTATGTCCATGACAACGAGCCAGTATTCGAGCGAAATTTTTATACCGGTCCAGACAACTTTTGTTCATGCTTTATTTTCCTCCGTCTGCATCCCTGCCTGGAACGGAGTGCGCGATTGTTTGCGTTTCGGCGAACGGATAAGGAAAAACTCGACGATGGCGAAGAGGTCTAAAGAGAGAACTTTTTTAATTTTTCCCTCTGTTTTGAATATCGGCACAGAATGAGTGTGTGGTGCTCCGGCTCATTGTCATTCCGCTTATACAAAATTATAATCGCTACAAAAGTTTTCCGCTTCGTATTGTGGCCGTGAGACAAAAAGCATCCGCGTTCGACACGAGGGGTGCCCGTGGAAGATGCGGCAAGCAAAAATATAAGCGGACACTCGCACAAAAGAGGGTAGATGTTCGGGATATAGGTGCGCAGTTACGTTCGGAGTTTTGTCGGAGGTGATAAAATTTATGTATTTGCAGATAAGGTAAATGTACCTATAATGGGCCATGTCCCTATAATGGGCCGCCTTTTAAAAATGTTGAGAAATTAAGGGTCTATCGTTACCTAAGGCAGTAGAAGGGGTGAGGGTCATTTGCTACTTGTAGCCAATGACTCTCACCCCTTCTACTGCCTTAGGTAACGATAGACCCTTAATTTCTCAACATTTCTAAAAGGCGGCCCATTATAGGGACATGGCCCATTATAGGTGCATTTACCTTACAGCGGTCAAAAATCTTAAATCGGAGGAAAACGTATAGGTATTTTAACATGCATATAAGCTACTGGCAGGTTAAGGCTATTGGTAGAAGCCCAATTGGATTCACTCAGTGTTGACCGACGAAGAAATTGTTTCCAGTCATTGTCGATTTGGATTTTTAAATTTTTCAATTCCTACTATTAGTTCACACTCTCCCTATATATATTTATATATCTTGTTCAAATTTTCAATCGTTAATAAAATACTTTTTATTCATCCACTCAAGTTCAAATACATTTTTTAAACTTGTAGTGAATGATACTTGATGTTAATACAGTTCTTTCCAAATATTAATTCATGTTAATACAGTTTTTTCAAGACATTCCATCAGTCACTGTGAACTTTGGCAATAATGGTGTTCACAGAATCGAGCCAGAATCGAGCCAATATCACTGCAATCCCCCGCCAAACGCAGCTACGGTAATGCTGAACGAAGAATGCTACCATTAATACTATCATGGGCATCAACAGTACATAAGATGCAAGGTAGCACTGTAGATTATGCAGTAATGTATCTAGGACGAAAACTCTTCGCAGTAGGTCAAGCATATGTTGCCTTGAGTCGTGTGAAATCATTAGACGGACTATTAATTGAAGAACTGGACTGCTCGAAACTCACTGGAAAGGTTCCTTGCAATAATGAAACATTACAAGAGATGAATAGAATGAGAAATTATAGGCCACCATCAGCTTCATAAATTAGAAACGAAAAAAAAAATAGAAGGCGAATAAATAGTAACAAACAAAAATAATAGTCCAACACCATATATAGAAAGGAAAATGGAAAATTGCAAGGAAATTCGCTTTCTATTTTGCCACTTAATATTGTGATTCTATCATATGTATATACATATTTATATTAATTGTAATTATTTAATAAAAAGTAACTAAAATAAATTTTTTCTTTGTTGACCTAAGTAGGAATTGACTTTAAAAAAAATTATATTACTTGTTATATTAATGGTACACTCTAATAGAGAGAGAAATGTTTCACTCGGGTATCTTGTTCATTGTTTAAAAGAAACGACAATAATATATTCAAATTTGTTCTCTCAGACACTCAAGCAGACATCCAATCAATTAGTTCCGTTGAACTCACATTGCACCTGAGATTTCCTAGTGCTAAGAACTTCTGAGAACTCTAACCCTAAAGGGAAAACGAATCGTTCTTCAATGGGTGCCTGGCTATTGTGGTCTTTGGGGTAATGGACAAGCGGACTTCCTTGCAAAAAAAGGTGCCAATTTACTACAACATCCAAATACGGCTACTTCCTATTGGAATATTAAACTGTTTCTGAAAAATTTATTTACATTTAATTTCTTTCGGAATCTTTAGACTCGTACAGCTTTCAAAAGAATGAGGAGGGTAGGCCCTTCTTTTATACCTGATGCAGTTGCGGCCTTCCGTCTGTCTACGGGACACGATTACCTCGACGCCCATCTGCACCGCATAGGCATTTCCACCGAGCCTTTTTGTCCACTATGCGATTCTAGAGAAGTAATGGAAAGGGACCACCTGCTCCAATGTGGGGTTCTTCTCGGATCTACAGAAGTGTCGAGATATTGGGAAGCAAGAACGCTCCTAGGGCAATGACTTCGGTCTTCTGTTTTTATTTCATCGTTCCTTTGTAATATCTTTTGCCTTTGCCATTGGAAATTTAAAAAAAAATTATTTGAATGATTCGGGGGGAAAAGGGGCTAGACTGTGTTTTAAACGCCTATTATATCCTTTTGGGGACGACATTTCTAAAATGAAAAAGACAGCAGAGAAAAGTATTTCTCTCTCTATATATATATAAAGGAGCACAATTTTAGAAAAATCTTTAAAGCCAAGTCGACAATTCTTTGTAACATTTTCTCCATAGGCTAACTTTGAACTGAGGAAATCCAATAGGACTACTACCCAGAAGCCTCAATACATGTTTCTGCTGCAATAGCACCGATGTAACGATGTCGTCTATATAGACAAACAGAGAAAATAAGAACGATGGATAGTGGGTCACATAGTCCAGTCAAAGTATCTCTAAAAATGTTCTCTCCAGTTATAAAATAAATAAATAAATAATAATAATAATAATAACAATAATAAATAAATAAATTTTTTTTAAAAAAAGAAAAAAACAAGATGTGCCCCAACGTCTGTCTCTCTCCCGTCAAGCACACACAAGGTATTTATCAAAATCGACAAGGTGGAAGTTTTTCAAATAAACCTGGGTGACAATGTATAGTTGCCCTAGCAGCAAATGTTGTAACATTCCTAGGGACCTTTATAAAATAGGTAAGGTCATTTGGCTCATGTAAAAATGGGAAAAGGGCCAATGGACAGTGACAAAAATTCCAGGATGCGCACTATTTGGCTTGATGTTTCACCTTTCAGCCTTTGCCATGGTGTTGTACCTTCACCATTTGTACTGATTTTGTCAGTTTTTTTAACTCTTTGTTTGTAACAAGTAACTGTATTGATTTTCTCTTACTAATTTTTAGTATTGTTTTATTATGGCCTGTGTTTGGCACAGTATGTCCATTTTTGGGTTCAGTGCCATAAAACTCTACACAACCAACCAACCCCTTCAGCCTTACTAAAACCCATAGAAAGAGTGATAGGTGTCAAGACGACCGGACCCAATTTAGATGACAGTTTAACAATATGATCAGCTACCTCATTTCCATTTATGCCACAATGTGCTGCAACCTATTACAATGTGGATATAGGTTAGTATAATAACTATTAAATTATAAAACTCGTGAACCCACGGTAGAATACTGAAGTCGCGAACAGTGTTTAACTAGATTACTGTAAGAAACACCAATTTGCAATATTTTATAAACAGTTGCTTTTATTTAAATACTTGATATCTTGCAATCCATTAAGTCAGCCTCTGTTCAAAAATTACACAGAATTCAACCTAATTTGAATTTTGTACGGAAATGCAGGTTTATATTATGTAAATAACATCGCAATCTCTTCTTGACATTGATAATCCAAGAATTAGACTCGTTTAGCAAAAATTGACCGTAGCTCTCCAAACCAAACCAAACCAAGAATAAGAATTAATTACCCTCTGGCGTTTTGAAAAGTAATTTGCTTCTTAGGAAAAAAAAGTAATTTATAATATAAATCTCGTTTCATTATCTATAGTGATCCAGAATTATTATCGTTTTAGAGACGTGAAAATGCGAACGTTTTACGATAAACAAACGTTATTGTTTTCAGCAACAAATGGCAGCAATGAAGTCTGAAATGACTCATCAGTTTTCCTTTAAATCTAATAATGAACATTATGACAAAAAATTAAAAATACCTATAATTCAGTGAGATGACCTCGTCCAACGAAATCGTTTCTTTCTTTTTTTACTTATTTAAAAAAAGAAAACTGTTGTCTACTTAACTTTCTATTTTTTTGTGTGTGAACATTTTGGATGTCCGTAGACGACTATCTCAGGCGGTGTATTTGATTCAAAAACACAAAGGTTTATCCCCATACCTGCGACTGTCCCTGGACCTAGGCAAAACGTTGGGAAAGAGCGTTCCTAGGACCTTTCTGCGAAAAGTGCTCCGTGAAGATAAAATCGCCATATGTTTCTCGAGCTAAAGTGAGTTCTAAACTGTATCAGGGTATGTCGAGGCGGTTCTAGTGAGTTATTCACCCCCTTAGATTCTTCAGGTAAATTGAAAAATTCCAAACACACAATTTAAAAAAGAAAATAAATAAAGGAAAGACACTTCTTTCGTTCCTCAAGTCATCTAGAGGTATTATTTTCAAACTACTAGACAGTAGTTTGAAAGTAGTAGTAACTACTAGACTCGTACAGAAATGATTGACACAACGGCTTTCATAACTAAAGTATACACGATGCGACAGGGAAAACCAGTGAAATAGACACAAGGGGGAGTGAGCTACGCGGAATGCATAGATGGCGCTGGCCGCAGGCGAAGGGTATGGCTCAGCGCCCATACCTCTCACCGCCGTCATTAAGAGCATAGACACCAATGATGGAAGGTGACTATCACGGTCAGCATTGGGCAGCGTGGTTCCATGAAAGGAAGGGATGCAGGGTAGTGAGATCCATCGTCGTATGGTGTTGGTCTGCGGGAACGAAGCACCCTCAAGGGGTACCGTATACCGCTGGTTGGCCAACTTCAGCAGTGGAGTGGAGACCGCTGCCAAAGGTGTAAGCACGGGACGACCAGCAACACCGCATACAGCAGCAAATGTGGCAGCCGTGTCCAGTTTGATCATGGTGAACAGGCGCATAACATTCAACGAGATGCAGGAAGAGACAAGGCTTGCGCGAGGGACATGGAAGGTGATTGTACATGACGATTTGGAGATGACGAAGATGTGCACTTCTTGCATTACACGATGACGATCCAAATGACTTCTTCGCCCGCATGGTGGCGCGGAACGAGTTGTGGTTTTTGCATGACACACCCGAAAAAAAACGCAGCTCCATGGAGTGGAAGCATGCATCAAGCCCACGCAATCAAGGGCCAACACGTTCAATCTTCTTCAGAATTGCATGCAATTGTCCGTAGGTGGTGCACCAACACGCCCACAGGATGGTTTACCAAGCCCTCCGGGACCTCTCAGCCAAAAAGCAGAAGTCCATTGACTTGGCAGGGGATTATATCTAATTGATGTACTATCTGTTTTTTGTTAATATATTGTATTCCGCCTTGTGGCAGCATTTGTGTCATTCATTTCTGTACGACCTAAGCTTAGTTTCATGAGCAGTGAAAAGGGACTACTTTTAAAGGAAGGTCTTCTTCCTCATAATTTAGTTTTAGTATTTTAAAATCAGATCTTCTACATGCATTTCCAGAATAGAGAATGTTCATTCAGTCCCTTTTTTAGCTTCTTGGAACCGTTCTGTTTTCGGATCGAAGTAAACCCGTATTCCTTACGCAGACTGTAGAGGTGCGTTTAATTATTCTGGGAGTTCTATTTGTTTCGGTCTTTAATACGTAACTCTGCCTTTTATGTTTTCATTTTTTTATATTATAAACATCTGTGTGCACGTGTGTGTTGCAAAAGAGTAAGGCCTTATTCACACTGCTTCCGGAGCGGAGCTTAGCGTCAGCGATTAAAATTTTAACCGATCACAGAGCCCGACGTAATGACCACGTGAAATGTCAAACCAATCACAGGTTATATCAACCATCTCGTCGAAGAACGGAAGATTACGCCTCGGAGGCAATGGAAAGACCTATGAAATAAACACGAAAGAGTGCGTACTATGTACTTAGGGAATAATGCAATCTTTATTGAAATGAACAGAATTTTAAAATGAGTTCAGTTTAAAAATAAAAGGATATTTGCGTGTCCCACATACTCCCTGATCCTGAGATTTAAAAGAATAAATTTAGTGAATGCAGTTTTCTTTGCCACTGTTACTTTTTTAGCGTCTTGGTATAACTATGTTTTTTTACATCATAACTATATATTTTGTTGTTGCTGTTGTTTACAATTGGAAATATTCCCATCTTATCCACACCTGATTTTGTAGACATTCATAGCATATTAAAATGAATTCAAAGCAAACACGACATCTGAGTACAATTATTTATTGAAATTATTCATTGTCTCCTATAAGAAGGAAAAAAAACATTTATTTATTCCATTTCCTGATTCCCTCCATATGCATTCATCATCAGACGTGGTTATTTACAAGTCTAAAAAAGAACAGAAAAATCTTATTATTTAACAAAACTATTAATTTTTAGTATATAATTTCAATATCCTTCAATCACAAGAAAAATCATGCAGAAGGAAATAACTTTGGCAATAAAAACAAGAATTTAAAATAAAAAATATCTTCCTGTTGTACTGATCTAAACGTTTTTCTCTTTAACTATATAATTTTTTTTCTTTTTCTTTACCTTAGAACATTAAACATATATATATATATATATATATATATATATATATATATATATATATATATATATATATCCCAAAGCAATGCATTTAAATATGTTCTTCCTCTATTTCAAAAGTATAAGATGTATAATTTCTTTAAGTTTGGCGATTTAAAAAATAATCAGTCTTAAAAAAATAACACTGATGGCTCTAAATCACATTGGCTCGTCAAGACTAACCATCCAATCTCTCTCAGTCAAAAGTGTGTTTGTAGGACACTTCTCAAATACATCACTTCCGAAAAGTACTATATCATATGTCCTCAAGTCAAGCGCCTACCGTTTGGGAGAAAAAAATCGTATATTTGCAAGAAATTTGCCAAAATTTTACCGTAAAATTTAAAATCTTTCAAGCTGAAAAAGTTGGTCTTCAACTATAAAGAACTTCGTCAAAGCAAAGTTTCCGAAATTTTAAAATTACCTTACTATTTATCTATATATATATATATATATATATATATATATATATATATATATATATATATATATATATATATATATATATATATTATTTATTTATAATACCATAGAATGCTCACGAATATATTGAGACATTTAGATAAATCTATATTTCATCTTACTTTTCACTGGTTGAATTAAAGTTAAATAGGAAATAAAATTTATTTTGATGCTCATCGTGGCATTTTGCTCAAACGAAAACAAATACGAAACTACTCTCATGCTTTTTTGAAGTCTTTTTCTCTATAGTATTATTTATTCTATGTATAAAAGATTAGCGTTCTGACCTGCCACACAGTGGGCTTGGGTTCAAATCCCGAATATGGCTTGGTCGTTTCCGAGTCGTCCCACTCATAGGGAGCAATGTTGGCTCACCTATATGGGGCTTCCATAATAATCTCATCCACTTTATTATGGGAGCTTTATATGGTGCTCCCATAATAATAAAGTGGCCAGCAAATCGCGGTGAATAACAAAAGGCGAATTCTCACTACAAAGTGCCTCCGCATTAGACAAAATGTGCATGTATGTAAGTATATATAAGGTTATGATAATTAAGATTCACTTACGTTTTTCAATTTTTCAAAGACGCATTGACTGGCTCTTGCAGCCTAGAAAATAAATCCATATATTGATCTTCAAATATTGATAAATATTTAAAGGCAGAAAACATCGGCAAATGTGAGATCGCAATCTCATAATTAATTTATTTAATTGTAGTTATGTAAAGGAATTTTTAACATCGATCTTTATTAATATCCCCAACCATCAAAAATTTAAAGCAAAGATGTCTTAAAATAAGGTGATCCATTGAACAGGAAAATATCCAGTGCAAAAATTTTAAGTAAGATGAAAAACAAAAAAATAAATAAAAATCAACCTAAACCCAGCATATTACGCCATACACATGTGTAGCATACTTCACCACATGCTTCAAACTCTTCTATGGCTCCGATTTCCTGTAACTCTTGCTAAATGTTTAACTTTTCAAACGCACGTATTCTCTGCACTCCCCGTTTGATTTTTAAACTGAAATTATTCTAAAGTTTCTTTATTACTCGTAACACCAGCTCTCTCGAGGCAGTTCCCCCTGCCTGTAACTTTTTTGTTCGGAAATTTATTCTGTATATATATTTTTCAGAATTTTTAAAAAAGTTTTTCTCTTCCTCCTTTCAATATGTCGCAATTATTATTTATTCCATGTTTTTTAAATTCCTTTTTTTCCGTTTGGCAACTCCCTTCTCGGGTTTACTGCTGAGGAAGATGGTAGCCTTCTGTCTGCCATTGAAACACGTTTTGCTCACCTTTCGTTTAAATTAGCACGGGCTTTTATATTCTGTTATTGCTTAAAAAGATTGAAATTGGCATTAATATTAGCTTACGTTATCAAAACTTAGTGGAAATTAAATAAGTTTCGAGGGACGTTAAGAGAAAAATATCAAATCAGAAGTCACAGTTTTGAGTAATATTAAAACTGTCTTAAATTAATCGAATAAAAATGATCAGATTCATATGTACATTCTGGTGATTTATTTCTGTATTTCAAATCGATATTCTGTCTGTTTTTTAGTTCTCCACGCATTTCAAAAGTCACGAATCGAATTTTGCGTCGTTACTAGGGTTGCCAAATGTCCCGGATTTTAAGGGACAGTACCTTATTTGTAAATTTTGTCCCGCGTCCCGGGGAACTTTGATACGGGATGGCAAAAGTCCCGTTTTTCGCCGAAATGAGAAATTTATTGTATACGAGTTGGGCGCATACAAGGGCCTGTTCACATCCGGATGTATTTAACACAGTAAAGCACAATATATCATACAATTCAATGGTCTGTGGGAACACGCTCATTTGAAAGCTCTTTTATGACTCAAAAGTCGCCCCAAATATTTCCTGCGCACATTATATTATGTACATTATACAATAATAAAATTACAAATTTTACATACACGTCCCTACCACTTTATAAGGGCACTTACTTAGTTGTAGTAAACTAATAAAATAAAAATCAGTTTTGTACTATATGCCTAAACTAACTTTAAATTGTTTTTGATTTGCAAATTTTCTATGTAATTACATTATTGTTTACTTAACCTAAACTCTATGCAAGTTACAGAAGTGAACTAAAAATGCATTGAAAATGGCTATTTGAAAGGTTAAAATTTGAAAAATTTCCGAGGGAGTACCCCCGGACCCCCTTTCCCTGGGGGTATTCCATATTCCCCAGTAGTATAGCTATCAAAATTCGTCCCTTATTTTCGGTGTTTTTATTTGGCAACCCTGGTCGTGACTCTCCAGGACTCCGTGAAAAACAGAGGTGACTTTATAAAGTAGTCATCCTTTTCTCCCCATTTTTCACACATTCAATATCTAACGGTCTCTCCCTCAAATCCTCATCTTCCCTTTAAGTTGTTTACCTAGCAATACTTTATACTATAACCGGATGACTTACTTCTCGGAAGATTAAATATGCTGCTCGCTCATAAATTCGTTTCAACACGACAGTTCCGCAGATCGATTGCGATCGACATATCGCTGTCAGGTTTGTTTTCTCCTCTTCTTCTTCATTTTTTTTTTGTTTTTGTCAATCGCACATACACTACTTACTTCATAAATTTGATTTATAACTTGGCTCTTCACATTTTTTATTAAAATAGTTTTGAGTTTATTTTGGCAGCTTTCGAGCTTATAGAGATAATGTAAACATGGAGTATAAAACTAGATCGCATGCGAGTTAAACAGGGAACTCAAAGTACCGAGATAAGTTTTTTTTTTTTTTTAAATTGAGGTTTTATTAAAAAAACTGAGGAAGTCATCGGATGTCTGTCATTTTCTTTCAAAACCATTTTTGATTCAAAATAAGAAAAGCAATCGAAAGTTGTTGCTTTTTAAATTAATGATAACATAAAAATCTCATGCTTTAAAATTAAAAGACAATAGACGAAGAAACCGCAAGAAAAAAAAGATAAGCAGAGAGCGATACTTTTAAATTTCATATCTAAAATTTAAGGCTGCTATGAACTGACCCCATTGGATTCGCTCACCTCAATGTTAACCCATGGAGAAAATTTGTCCACGGATTGCCGACTTGGATTCAAAGATTTTTTTTAAATTGTACTCCGTCATAAAGAAAGAAATTTTACATTGGTGTACATTTTTCGTTTTTTTTAAATGCAATTAATATTTTTAAATTTAAATTATTCGGGGGAAAAATCTGGTATAGTGTGTTTTAAACGCTCATAAATTCCTTCGGTGGACGAAATTTATAAAATGATTCCTGTAGCGCTTTGCAGAAAAGTTCAGGCTGTCTGACAATACCAATTTTATTTTATTATCGGCATTTATGTACCTGTAAATAGTTGACAAAAATAATTTTAAATAAAAAATTGGGGGGCAGCGCTTAACCCCCCTATAGAGAGAGAGTCATTACTATCCCTCAAAATGTCAATCCTAAGGGGGGTGGAATTCTCGAACTGTCAACTGGACTCCTCCACCACAAGAGTCTGCAAGAAGAGGAAAAGGAAAATACGATTTTTTTTTCTTAGTACATAGCAGCCTTAAACTCCTGTTTAGATTGTCATGGCGCAGTTATAAATTTGTTCTTTAGTCATACATAGAGGTATTTTATAGCATGCAAGTCGAGGCATCAGTTCACTAGTTGTTCTTTCTACAAGATGCTATTGTTTGATTTTCTCATTTTCACGATAAGTGATTTTCTATACATGAGATGACCGGGCAACGCCAGTAAATGAGGCTAATACAAACGAGGTGAAAATTTTCCTTTAATTCATGCGCATTTTATGTGACTATCATAGGATCTTTAGAAGTCAATGCACTAAAGTCTTGACGACAAACGTTTGGAAGGATTAAAGTATTGGTACCAAGAAATAGCTGCAAAAAAATTAATTTTGTTTCGATATCCCGGAGCAAAATGTAAGATTGCTTCATAATGAAAAACGATTCTACCGTTGGAAGAATTCATTCATTTTGTGTCCTGTTTGATTCGCGGTAAAGGTATCCAGTACAGCGATAAATCCTTCTTTTAGAATGTTTTTGAAAGGTCACAGCAAATTTATCGTTATTTTAATGTAAATAATACTCAATGCAACGAAATATGAATGTTTATATTGTAATTGATATTTTAAATACTAAAGATTAATTTGTTAAACTCCCATTGCAAATATTCTCCAAAACGTGGGAACACCTCAAAAACCTTAAAATACCTCAATATGTTCGTAGGACAACCTCTATAACAATAACACCCTTTGCAGCAAAATTACTTTTTGGTCCCTGTAGTAGTGTGCAAGGATTTCACCGTAGTAGGGAATCTAAATTTAATATCGACTGCTTTATTTATCAGGTTTTAACACAACTGAGTATGGCAATGATTAAAGACAAATATAAAGTTTTCTTCTCCGCAAAATTTGCAGTATATAAATAAAAATAGTTTTACAGGCTAAACGGTATGTTATGAATCGGGGATTTTCGAGGGCGTCGATATCAAAAACGGCCAACTCAACTATGCTTAGACATTGCTATTGGGCAGCACTCCATGTATTCGCTTCACTGTTGAATATATATATATATATATATATATATATATATATATATATATATATATATATATATATATATATATATATATATATATATGTGTGTGTAACAACAGTGAGCGTTTCATTTAATATGTTGAGGTTCATAGTCATTGATATTCTTTAACAAAGCGGTTTCGATTCTACTTTCATGTTTCCTCTCATTTTAGAATACCTTTCCCCCAATGGTTGAAAGCCTTCCTGTGCATTCGTTAACGGAGTTAGGGCAGTAACGAAAACGAAAACACAAAAATTGTTAATACTTAATAAACGTTTGTGACCGGTCCACTATCGCACAGCAACGATCGATTGATTACCAGGGCTCGAATTATAGGTATCGAATTATAGATCTTGGGGCCGTAAATGGTGCATTGTCCTGTCATGCTGCCCAAGCAATGAGAGGAATTTTGATTTTAAATGTTCTCATAACGCAACCTTTCAAACTGCAAATATTTCCCGGAGAAGAGGAATAAAGTTTGATTATCACTTATCCTTAATTGGATAGGCCTTCGTTTATTCATACCAGATTTGAGGAAAATTAGATGGAAAATTCCAAGTTTTTTTAGAATATTCTAAGTTTAGATATTTCTAAGGAAATAGTGTAAGTTTAGAGAAGATTTTTTTTATAAATACAGTAACCACCGCTTATAGTGATCAGTGGTTATAAGAATCAACCGTTTATAAGAATAAATATCGCAAAAACAAAAACAAATGTATTATTTCCATGTTAAAATTTCCGCTTTAAAGAATCAATCCACCGGTTATAAGAATCAGTTTGCAATCTTCGCCTTCCTTTCATTTTTCCAAAAAATGCCACTTGAACTCTCAAAAGGTACGAAATTCTTTCTTAAGTTTTTGAAAAGAAAGATTGATAAAACTTTGCAAGTGACTGTGGAAAACAGTCGTAAAATACATTCCTTTAGACATAACATAAGAGTTTCTCCTTATACGTTTTTGCTAAACATTGTCTTATTAGCTTTACCCAGGAGCATCTAACCCGCCCGGGTCCGATTTCGCTTCTCTCCAGACAGGCACTCCTTTTTTCCCACCACTTACTTCCTGGTTGCGGATTTCTGGACCCTGAAACACATAAATCTTCCGCGAAGTGTCCACCATCACTTACGCAAACGGGACAGTGGATTCAGCACTTCAAACCATGAAACGTAAACGGATCCATATTGCTGAATCAGATGAACCAGATGCTGAATCAAACGTTTCACGGTTTGATTCAGAATCAAACCGTGAAACGTAAGCTATAAAGTGAATCTTCGTCTGAGACTGTAATAAGCATACGTCGCTAGTATTCCCTTTAGTTTTCTAACAAAATTGCCAGTTAGTGTTAGAACTTTTTGATAGTCGAATTCAAATATGATAAAAACAAGGAAAACTCTTAGTTTTTCTGAAAAACAGAACTTTTTAATTAGATATGATGCTCTTCCAAAGTGTAGTCAAAGAGAAGCTGCCTCTTGTTGATTTTATAATCATGTGTTGTTACTTATAGGTCTAGAAATTCAGTTATAGTATTTGTTTAGAAATTGAGTATTTTTAAAATTATAAAAAATAATTTTAATAAATGATAAATAACGTAAATTAAAGAGTATTTAATGGTAAATTATGTATATATGTGCCTGTGTGTTTATATATATGTACAAGTATATATTTGTGTATGTGTGCCTCTCCAAAAGGAAGTTTCGGTTATAAGAATCAACCGCTTATAAGAATCAAAAACAGCAATAACAAACGTGATTCTTATAAGCGGAAATCACTGTAATCAGAAAATTATGCAAAAATATATTACAGATTTCCCTAAGGTACCATACGCATTCACTATTTCTGCAGGCTTCAGGTTTAGGCTCATTTACTAATTATTGACATAAGAGTTAGTTTTAACAAGAGTAATCATCAAGATCTGATTTCTTACCTCCTTGAACATCGCGTCATTTGCTTTTTTGCTCTTCTGACATTCTTTCATAGCTTTCCCGACGGGGTTGTTGTTGTTCTGTTCAGCGTATTCTTGAAACTTATCGGGGCTGACGGTCATTTGGCCGTTGCTCGCCTTCATTACCTGAAGGAGAATGGCGTCTCGGTGATTCTATCCACAGACGCAATCAAAATGTGTGGGGAAAATGCAGTGTCAAAATTCGGATGACAAACGAGGTTTTATATTCACTTTACTCCATCTCTTCTTGGAGCGAAGTTGGTAAAATTTCCTGCATCAACTCCTGATACGAAACCTTATAAGTACTTGTATGTGCTAATACATACACAAGTATTATTTCTAAGGTTTTAACCCCATCTTTTCCTGTCGCGAAATTGATAAAATTTCTTGCATAAGATTATAACACGAAACCTTATAAATACTTGTATGTGGGTAATACATACACAAGTGCTATTTGTGAGGTTTCAACCGCAACTTTTCCTGTCGCGAAGTTGATAAAATTTCCTGCCTCAATACCTAATACGAAGCCTTATAAGTATTACTTGTCAGTGGCTAATATATGCACAAGTATTATTTATAAGGTTTTAATTCTATCTTTTCCTAAAGAGAAGTTGATAAAATTTCCTGCACCAGATTATAACACGAAACCTTATAAATACTTTTATGTGAGTTATATATCCGCAACTATTATTTATAAGGTTTGACATTTATAAGGTTATAATCTAATATTTTACTGTCGCAAGGTTGATAAAATTTCCTGCTTCAACTAATGATACGACACCTTATAAATAATAGTTGTATGAGAGTAATACAAACACAAGAATTACTGGTGATGTTATTATACTATTTATAAAGTTTAACATGGAACCCAACGCAGGCGAGTGCAGATTTGCTAATTAGGTTTCATTCCAGTTCCTCTTTGGGACCGAAGTTTCAATCTTTTTCTATAAATCATAGAAGTAAAGAAACAGTCATGAAATTTTCTACACGTTTCATAACAAGCTATCGCTCCCTGTTAGCAACAAATTTTCATTGACTTAGATTTTAAAGGCTCCGAACTATATCTCTTTTTGAACTTATCTGTACCGCTGAAAATAGAGTTTTATAAGCCAGAAAAAACAACTGGCAGGTGGTAAAACCATCCCAAACAAGCCTTTAACCCTTTCAGGGGCAACAACCATCACCGTTTGCACGATGCAGATTTGTTTAACCTAAAGAATTTTGAAAATTTTTCGAATTAAAGGTTGAAAAATGTTTTTACTTCTTTAAACTGATAACAGATGGCAGTACTAACCCTTTTTCTGCTCATGTAACTGGAATACATTGAATGCAAGTGAAAAAAGACTAGATTTAGGCGATTTCACTGTGCAAACGCAGCCCCTCAAAGGGTTAAGGCAGAGCTTCAGTTGATGTAGCAGATCTTCGATCCCCATGCATGGGGAATTTTCCTCTCTATATCGATCCAATCACTGATTAATAATTGATTATATTTTAATTCTGTTTCTTGCGTATGATGGTAGGCATTTAAATAAAGGTTGGTTAAATAAAAAGTTGTTAACTTGCGATTACAGAAGTTAGGCTTAACCGTCCAAAGCCCAAGCCCTAGTTTACATTGCTTCTGGAGCGGTGGTAAAATTTTTAAGTAATCACAGAGCTCAACGCAATGACGGATGGAGCCACGTGACACATCAAACCAATCACATGTTATGGCAACAATCTCGGCGCCGACTACAGAAGCTACGCTATGTTCCGGAAGCAACGTAAACAGTGCCTAATAATGCCAGTGTTGCCAGCTTCGAGGTTTTACCCCTAAATTTGGGGGTAAGTTAGATGAAAAGGAGTGTTTTTAGGGGCCACATTTTTTAGGGGCATTTTGTGGGGGCAACATTTTTTAATATTTTGTACAATCGAGAAGCGTTTTTTTTATTAGATTATAAATTCATACATATGTCAAATGTAAATAAACCTCCATTTCATTATGTAAGCGTGTATTTTCTATTTATTTCAATTTATCTCTCAAACAAAATGCCTATTTGGAACCAGAATTTTTTTACGAAGGTCTAGGGTGATCTCAAATTGGTGTTAGGGGGGAACAGGGCAATTTCGAGATGGAATTTGACTTTTTTACTTACCACGCCAGCCGATTCCATTAATACCCCGTAGCACTGCAAATAGAAAATAATATATTATCTACTCATATCTGCACCATTTGTCTGAAAACAATAAAGAATAATCAAACTTTTATTTAGTCTGAGAGGAGTCAACTCATCGAGAGGTCGCGGGGTACTTCCTCTCAAAAATTGCCAACACACTAAAGTTGGTATAAGGAAGCATGACATATGCTACGGTTTTCGTTGATTTCTCGACAGGCAGCCTTGCAGCATACTGTGTGAGTAGAATGTATGTATGTATAATTTCCTCGACTTTATCAGTATTGATATTGACGTAGAGATAGCCCAGATTGAGTGATAAGAAAGATAACTTGAAATTCAGGTGACAAACGAGAGTACATTGCTGAACTAACTAAACAGAATAAATAACGAAAGCGGTACTATCATTAGGTATCACTTTTACTTGACGCTTCCCCTACTTAGCATCTGAAGTTAAATTGTAAATCTAACGCCCCATGACCTATCTTCCACTTTTTAAACTACACTAAGCATTCGTATTGATCTATTGCGGTCCGTCGCCGAATGGCTAGGGAGCGGACATTCGGTCCCAGTGCCTGTGGGTTCGAGTCCCACGTAATCATGGACGTTTGTAGCTGTTCGGAATCGGCTTTAAAATGTAGGTCTCGGCCTGATTAGCCTTCTGTAGCAAAAGTTCACCATAGCGCTCAAAACCAAATAATCTATTCACTAGTTAAGATTCCTAATTGGTTTCGCCAATCGTTAACGTCTTTTGTACAGGTTTGATATGAGCTGCGTCTTTCGCTGGCCTAGAAAATCTCACAAACTTTGCCTCGCCGCCTTCCAGTCTAAGCGGCACCTTCCCCTTCGATTATCATTCTACCTATACGTATATTGCATGCGAAGCACGTGACTTTTTCAATTCGTGTTCGTAGAGAAATTGGAGTGCAAAGAATTTGACAATAGTCCTCTACAGATAAAAAGTGAACATAAAACAAAACAAAATCTACAGCTAATAATTACGTAATACCTTAAAATTGTTTATTCAACTTAAATAATTTTACCTTCTTCGGGGAAAAAGCAAATATCTTAACTGAGATGATCTAAATTTATTTAAACTATGTTTAAAAATATTTTAAATAATGTTTTGATATGCATACGCAATTTTTTAAAATACCTATGGAGTAATATTTTCTAAGAACTTACTTGTTTAATCTTAGGTATAGGCAGACCTTCCGCTGAATTGTAACAAGAAGCGAAATTACCCAGCTGAAATAAAAAATAACCGAAATTATCGTCATTGTAATGATTACAAAGATTGCTAAATGTTTCAAAACAAACATAAAATAGGATTAAACAATATATACATATACATAAATCCGAAAGCTGTTCTTCAAACTTATTTTAGAGAGCATTGCACTGGTGTACTATTGAAAAACGCCAATGAAACAGCTTAATACTTACTGATTGGGTGAACTTTTTTTCGAGGCACTTTATTGTCTTATCATTGTTCGGATTCGCTCCTTTCACCATGACTGCAATAATAAAGAGATAAAAGGTAAATTATGATTAATTATTTTATAAAAAATCAGAAACTGTTAACACAGCCTTTTTTTCCTACGTGAATTTACAACCAGATCTGTCAACAAGGAACCTTCCCTTATAAGTCTCTCCGTATAAGACCGGCCCATAAAAGACGTTGAAATAAGAGAGGCGTTTAAGGGGACTCACTACCCTTAAATCTTCAAAACATTCAATTTTTTGAAAATATATATGTTAAAGCCTGATCATTCCTGACTAAAATAAAGCAAACAGCATAAAAATATTTCTCTTAGTTCCGGAGATATTGATATTCTAAATATTTAATTACTGATCAAGTTTATGATAAGAAAAATTTTAAACTCATTTTTCTCAAAATGTAATTTTGCATCATTTCGCAACTGATATCTAAAAAACTATGAAACATAATTCCATGAAATTTTTATCACTGCATAATCATGTTATTTTATTGCGTCTGAACAAGAATTATTGCAATCACTGCACATTTTGTTATTTTTTCAGGGGGTAAATTAATGCAAAAATTTAAGGAAATTTAACATTCAACATTAAAAAATGGAAGAAATATTTTAATGTTGAATGTTTTATGTTCAATTGTATTTTGAATTATTTATTTTAAATATAAAACAGGAATTATATATTTAAGTGTAAAATTAATTTCATAGTTTTGCGCGCAAGACAGTATACAGTAAATATACTTAAAAAACAAGGTATATCTAAAGCAGTTTAAAAAAAATTATTTAAAATTATTTTGAGCGTTGAAAATTTGCTTATTAAAATAAATATATCAATTTATCACATACATAAAATTTGGAAAAATTGGGAGTAAATTGATATAGTTACAAAGAGTCAAAAAGTTTGAAAATATGCCTTATTTCCTCGACTTAAGGGTCGTGAGTCCCCTTAAGTGAAAAATAAGAGTCTGTGCGTTCGAGTCCAGCTGTTGGCATGGATGTTTGAAGCCGCTCGGAAACGGCTTGAAACTGTAGGTCCCTGGCCAATGAGTGTTCCTGCAACAAAAGATGACCGCAGCGGTCTCACCTACCTTTAACAGAAATGTATTTTCATTTAAAAGAAATATGCTGTAAGAATGACGCGAAGGGGTGGATGTAGTTTTAGTTTTTCATTTTCGCAAATTCTCTGGCTTTGTGTACCCGGCGTCTCTCGGGGTCATCAACTCTTGTGGAGATGGAAAAGTAACAGTTAATTCAGACTGATGCATAATTTACAGATTCTTATCATTCACTTCCTTGTTTCGCTTGCAGGAGGACTAATTTACTACTTTCACGCAATACATGACATTGGCGATTTTCCATTCCGAGGCGAAATTGCACGCATGTTCTGCAAGAACACCATACCTTGGATGACCACCCGTCCAGAGTTTTATTCGACTGTCCGCCATTAAGTGTGTTTAGAATTTCTATTAAAAATAATCAACCTGGACTGGAAATATTTTGAACTGTAAAGTATTAAGGCATCAGCTGAACTTGATTGGTACATCAGTGTGAGTACTGCCGAGTTAAGTGTCCTTTTTACCATGTTTTTATTAACTCGCTTTCTTGTTTGTGTGTGAAGGTTTGTCCACTACAAATCTTGCAATCGATTTTTAACTAACTTAACGACTAGCTAGACATTTGAAACTTTTAGAATAGCTCAGAACACGATGACAATGCATTTTTTAATACTTTTGGCCATCTTTAAGCAGAATTGAATTAATTTTCGGTTAATTTTGTTTTGTAGATTGGTGCAGCCATCTATCGATCGGGACGGGAATGAAAATCTAAAGGCAAGTTAACTTCCAATTAACTTCATTTTCTTTACGGTTAAAGGGATAATTCATCAAAAAAAAATTTTAAAAGTATTTATTAATACATAGAATTGTCAAGTTTATATGATTCAACAGAAAATTTAAAAACATGGTATATAAAAAGTTCTTTTTATCGTGTAATTATTATCAAATCAAGAACCAGCTTGTTTAAACATATATATATGTATAGTTTATCCCAAGACAGAGCATAGCACGGACGAACATAGGACAATTATACATAGAAGAATGCTATTTACATTAAAAAAAATATATAGTAACATAACCTCAACGTTCCGAAGAACATACTAGACACGTCCGGAGTCTACAATAACCTCCGAACTGTCTCTCTAAGAATATATCAGACACGACCGGAGTCTGCGATCACCTCCGCCATTCTGCGTAAGATAGTATCAGACACGTCTAAATTCTACAACAACCTCCAGCGTTCTGCGTAGTACCACTTACCTTACGACAGATGGCGTTATCGTGCCTGTGATGCTAACTCGCCTGTCTCTACAATCAGCTGAACATAGCCTAAAATTTTCAAATTCTACGTTAAGGAATAGGGCATTTTTCTTTCGTTATATTTCTAATCACAGTTTAGCGAACGTATATTTTTTAATTCTGGATTTTTGGTTGTTTTTTTTCCCATAGGAAGTATACATTTAAATAAAGAGCACGTAATTTTGCAAAATTTTTTACCTTAGACAAGTTTCTGTTAAAGGTAGGTTTGTTCCGACATTTCGCTGGACCAACCCGCCACTTTAGTGTTTTATGAAACGTTTGTCCCCGGCGAAAATCAGAAACCATTGAACGCATTTTGTAGAGTCACGAGAGGAAATTGAATCAATTTATTAGGGGTCATTGTTTAACCCTAAGTTCTGAATCCCGTACTGTTTTACGAGTGTGAATTAACTTTCGAGTAGCCCTTTTATACTTGGAATGCCTTCGAAAGGAATTAGTTTTTAGTTATGTATTGAGTCGGTAAAAGGCAAAGTGGTGTAAGGCAGTATGTCAAGTGGTGTAAATCAAGTGAGTTTTACTGCAAAAACTACAAAAAAATTCTACCATAAATTGAACAAATTATAATTCATAACAATTATCATAATATTTCAAATAATAACTACCTACAATTCCACTGTAAATTGAACATGGAGATTACATTTTTGCCCTCAAATGAAAAAGTTGAAAATGTGACTTACACCACTTTGCCTTTCACCGCCTCAATTAAGAGAAACGCTGAGAATATGTCAAAAGGAACAAATGTTCTTCTGTTTTCTCAGTTGCAGGGGGTGGGGTCTGAAAGAACATCATAAAGAGTCGTTTGAACTCAAATAAGCATATTACTTCACTTGTCTGATTTTCCTCATGCTTCTGAAATCTTTAGGTGTTTCTTTGAAAATTCTCTCGCTAGTCTTTTCTAATGCCCTTGATTGGATATAAAACGACAATACCGGCGTATCAATTCCTATTCTCGAAAAAAACTTCCTAATATACATACACAGTCCAGTCACATTAATGTGACCACCTTTCAAAAGCCAGAATAACCACCTTTCGCAACACAGACCACTGCGAGCCGGGCAGGAAGAGAGTCGAGGTTCTGGAAGGTTCTCACAGGGTTGTGGAGCCATGCCGACTCCAGTTCCGTGGCCAGCTGTCCTAGGTTGCGCGGTTGAGGATCCATGGCGCGAACAACCCGATTTAGGTGTTCCCACAGATTCTCGATAGGGTTAAAGTCCGGGGGATTTGGGATCCAGGGCAGTACGGTAAACTCATCCTGGTGCTCTTCGAACCCCGCACGTACAGTGCCAGCTGTATGACACATCGCATTGTCCTGCTGGAAGATGGCACCGTGCTGAGGTAAAACAATCCACATGTAGGGCTGGACAGTATCCGCAAGGGCAGGTGTATGCTTCCGTTGATCCATAGTGCCTTCCACAGTGATGAGTGCTGGCACCCAGAGAATGCCATGAAAACATTCCCCACAGCATAACGCTGCGTCCTCCAGCTTAGACCCTTCCGGTAATTGTTGCAGGGTGTTTATTTTCAGACGTTTCATGCTGTATACGCCAACGTCCATCTGCCAATTTACTAAGTTTATCAACCCCTTTTATGACTTTTCATAATTTTTACCATGTTTTTATTAACTCATTTTCTTGCTTGTTTGTTTGTGCGTGTGTTTGTCCAGTACAAATCTTGCAATCGATTTTTAACTAACTTCCCGACTAGCTAGACATTTTGAAACTTTTAGAATAGCTCAGAACACGATGACAGTGTAGTATTTTAATACTTTTAGCCATCTTTAAACAGCATTGAATTCATTTTCAGTTAATTTTATTTTGTAGAATGGTGCAGTCATCTATCGGCCGGGACAGGAACGAAAAGTTAAACGCAAGTTAACTTCCAATTAACTTCATTTTCTTTCAAGTTGATGGGATAATTCATCAAAAAAATTTTAAAAAAGTATTTATTAATACATAGAATTGTCAAGTTTATATGATTCAACAGAAAATTTAAAAACATGGTCTATAAAAAGTTCTTTTTAGCGTGTAATTATTCTATTTTCTCTCAGGCGAGCTCCGAGCTAAAAATGACCCGTGAGAAAATAGGCAGCATAACAGTTTTAGACTGAGTGAATAGGGTATAACCATATTAGGCAATGCAAGATTTCGAAATTTTCTAACCTAATAAGAATTCTCACCACAGGAACAGTCCACTTCGAGAATTTGGGTTATGAGGGGACATTACTTTTTTACATTTAATCTCTTCAGATGAAAAAAAGAGATCAGCCTCCGATACTTGTGTCTGTCTTTGGATTAATCCTGCTCAGAACTTGCGACTTCATAGATCGAGGATTAACAACAGTTAGCTGAGTTTACAGTAAACTAACAAGAATATATATCAAACTAAATCAAACTGCTTGCTTCTGTTTAGTTGCTGTCGGTGGATTGAGACTTACCTTGTGAAGCAAAAGCAACTGCAAGGATGAATATCACCTTTATTCCCATGACTCTGCAAGGTTTTGGATATCTCTGTAAGGAAAAGTTAGATACTAGCTACCTAATAACGCTGTTGTTCTATTTAACTTAAATTTATAGGTGCGTTTATCTTACACCAGAGGGCGTTCAAGTAACAAATGACTCATGAAGAGGAATACTTCGTTGTTGCCATTTTTGGTGAAAATTCGCCGATATGATTTGTAAAATATGAAAAGTGGACAATATCAAAAATTTTAATTTTGAATATCGTAGACAGATTATAATAGCTGAGTTAACGTTGAAAAATTAAAATCTAGCCTACTTTTGGCCAATTTTATGTAAAATTTGGCGACATACCGCCTACAAGTTAACAATGTTGCCCGCTATCTAGGGGTTTTCCCGACACAATAGAATTTAATATAAAAATGTGCATACAATGGAAATTTTTTGGTTTTGATTTATTGTGCAAATGAACATTTTTATGTACTAACAATGGAAGAAAAAATGCATTGTGTTCAGAGATGTAACCTCGTCAGGGATTTTCAAGCTTCAGAAAAGTTCAAAAGTATGCTATGTTTATCCAGGTGGATATATGGGACTAAAACTGTTAATTTCTGAAAAAGATTAAAAAAATTGGAAGTCTACTTCCTCAAAAAGACGCATCATTGTAACCGGTCTACAATAAAACAGGTGGAGAGTGCACGATAGCAAAGGTTAGGAAAAAGAACTGTGTTTGTTCAAGACCGTTTTCTGTTATTGAATAACTATTTCTCGCGAAATAGTATAGGAAAACTTTACGGATCTGGACAACATCGGCACGTAACTGGGAATATATTCGAAAAAAAAACTTAGCCATACTGCCAAAAATATAAAGATTTTTAATGCAATACTTATACTTTACAGATCATCGCGTGTTCTGTATCAACTGTTTTCAACTTTTTCAATCTAAAATAATTATAGGAACAGGAAATAAATGAAAAATAGGATGTGTTCTGCTATTGTCATATCGTCTGATATTATAGCTCTCCTATTGAATTCCCTCAGCTCAATGTTAACTTATGGAGAAAATGTTTCCAGTGATTATCGGCGTGGATTTTATATAAATAAATAAATAAATAAATAAATAAATAAATATATAAATATATATATATATATATATATATATATATATATATATATATATATATATATATATATATATATATATATATATATATATATATATATATATATATACATACAGTGGTACCTCGGCTTACGAGTGTCTCGACTAGCGAGTTTTTCGAGATACGAGCATTCTCTCGGCAGATTTTTTGCTTCGAGATACGAGCTATAATTCAGGTTACAAGCAAGCTTCAGATACCCCACCGCTAGTTTGCGCAGCGAACGCCATGTTACATGTTCATCAAATGAGAACACGAGAAGCATATAATATTTACAACCTTAATGTATAATTATTATACAGTTGTATACATATTATTCTAAGACTACTATCCAGTCTTAAACCGAGATATTAACACTCAACAATTATCACCCGGGGCGGCTTATTCTGCCCACACTTGAGTCACCCGACTTGACCGATCAGCGCCCAACCTCTCTCCCACAGAAATAACTGCAATTCCCTCTCCCACAATGGAACCCCCATAGGGTGAAGGGGATGAGATGACCTTGGTCAAAAATCAACGAATAAGATTTAATTATTTAGTTCAGCCTTTCTCCTCATCTTCCATCAGCATCTTCAAATCTGATCTGCAACGTAAATGTTGAACATTACCCTTAATGAAACAAGTTTATTGCAGTACATTCTATTATATTGCATTTTTATACAATGTTAATCATTTATAAGCACATTTTTCTTATTTAAAAACATGTAACAAAAAATTGCGGTATTTTGGGAGAGCCCGGAACGAATTAATGGCATTTCCATTCATTTCAATGGGGAAAATTGATTCGAGATACGAGTATTTCGAGTTACGAGCTCCGCCATGGCACGAATTAAACTCGTAAGTCGAGGCACCACTATATATATGTGTGTGGAGGTGGTTATCAAAATAATGGAAACACCTCTCAATATTAGTGGTGTTTATGAATGTGCTCCGTATTCCTTAAAAAACAAGTCTGGCCCCCGATATTTTTTTATATAATATATTGTATTTATTAGTCTACTGTCAGATAGCAGTAATGAAGCCGAGGGCATCGTGCTTTTGGGGAGAACAGCGTAAAATATCAAACCTTGCAGACCTTGCGAAAAGGGCAAATTTTTGGAGCGCGTTTAAATTGGAGTATCTGTAACACCTAGGTTAATGGGTGTTTTTCGAGCTATGGTATCGAAAGTCATGATAGCATACAGAGTTTACGAAAAAACATCCTTTGCCAAACAGAATAGTGGACGAAGTTGAGAGCTGAGTGAAAGAGACGGATGAGGTATTGAAGCGGATTGCGGCATCAAGAAAGAAAACAACTGCAACCAAAATGACCGAAGAGCTCAATCTGCATCTGCATGTTCTGGTATCAACAATTAGAAATAGAAGGGAACTTCACAAACAAAGCATTTACGGAAGAGTAGCTATTCCCAAGCCACTTTTAATAGATGCCAGTACAAAATATCTCCCACAAGGGTGCCACGAGCGCAAATCCTGGTCGAGTAATATGTCGGAAAACGGCATTTGTTCCGACGAATCATTGTTCACATTCTTCCTCGCAACAGGCCGTGCATATGTCCGGAGAACACCTACACAAGCGTAAGATTCTGGCTGTCTCATCTCAACTGTCAATCATGGATGTAGATTTATCAGGGTTTCGGATGGCATCTCATGGTTTTCTTCAGGCCCTTTTGTAACCCTAAAAGGGAGATAGTATGGGAAGGACTATGTCGAAATTTTAGCTCACTAGTCCATCCTATGGTGCAAATATTATTTCTTGCAGGAGATGGCGTTCTTCAGGATGATAATCCCCCTATACATACAGCTAAATATATAAAGAATTGGTTTGAAGAGCATGAAAAAGAAGTCAAATGTCTTATCTTGTTCTGTACAATCCTCCCGATTATATATCATCCAACCACTGTGATATGTATTAGCGGATAGATCCAGGCATCGATATCCACCACAGCATCTCTACAGGAACTTTCATGATTTTTCCCTGAAAAATGGTGTAATATATTCTTAACCACTATTCATGACTTGTATAATCCAATTCCAAGGTGAATCAGCTGGTATTACTTAACAAAGGTGATCCTGCGCCGTATTAATAAAGGTTTTCATGATGTTTCTTGTGTTTCCATTATTTTGATATCCACCTGTATATACAGGATGGTTATAATTAAAGTTCCATTTTGAAATGGTCATAAAAGGTAAACTACTGGACCAAATGGTATCAAACTTAGTAATAGTTTAAAGGAGTTCATGGGAATTTTTTTTCCGGAGGAAAAAAAAGTTCAAAAACTCACCACTAGGGGGGAAATGGCGCTGTATGCAATATTGTTAAATGAAATAAGACATGAAGACATCGGTTTAAAATGTGTTTAATCGTTTCTGAAACGTGTTACAAAGTATGTTCAATGTGGCGTCTGCCATTTTCCGAAAGCAAGTTAAATCGCATGACTGCATTCTCAACAGTAGCTCTTAGCATATCAGGAGGAATGTTAAGGACATGTCAGTGTATGGCATCTTTCAAAACATTCCATTTCCAGCTGGAAAAACAGAGGCCATGTAAGGGTGCAACTGGTCCGCAAGGATGTTCAGATACCCTGTAGCATTCATGGTCTGCTCATGGTCTGCTACTGGTGCTGAAAGCTAACACCTTCTACAACCAACTACCACTGGTAATTATTTTTTATTGTCAATATGTTGGTTAGATTGTGGAGCAATATAACTTTTGTGTTGTGATATTTCCGAGAGATATGCGAATATAACCTAAATATCGAAAGGTGACGGGGTTACTTTGTGACACATTGGCATTGTCACAAAATAACCCACAAAGTCGATCCACCTCCTCCAGTCGCTCGATGTTGCCTTTTTCTGTCCTATAAAATACCACTGGAGAGAAAGAAGTATTGACTATCTGGAAAAAAACTACCCGAAGGAGCAGAATGTGCCAAAAGACGAATTTCCTCATCTTCTCAAAGAACTGATGGCTGCCCTGGGCACCGAGGTCTCTTTGATGCCAAAGTTATAGATAAAGCTATCCAATACTTGTAATAGGTATATATAATTGTGTATCAATCTTTTAATAAGCGTTTTACCGTCTAACTTTGTGTCAAGTAATTTTTCCTCTTGGATTTCAAGACGAAAACACAGATGTCACAAAGTATTCGACGGGGCAACTTCGGCGGGGGATTCGGCTGGGCAACTTCGTGACACATTTTAACTTTAATTTCTCAGTGGTAATTAAAGGTCCGGGTTAGCACAATGCTTTACTACGTAAGGAAAGGATGTACCAATGTTTTGCAATTATTCGTTTTGGACTGCTTTTAAAACTAATCGGCTGGCACAGGAAAAATTAAAAAAAAACTGTCACAAAGTAACCCCATCTTACGGTACATCCCTTATAAGTTTAAAAATCTTTCATCCTTAATAAAAATACTGTGCATCATTTCCAATACCAAAAAAATTGTATTCTCATACAGGCTGTTACGGTTTGCGGAAAGATATGGCATGAATACGACCAAACAATTCAATCCGTTTGTCCGCGAGAGAAAACCTATGGTGAAATTTATAAGAGGGCATGCGTCTTTTCTTTTATACTAGCCGCTGCGCGACCAGCATTGTCGCTTTTATAAATCTCATCCCACTCTGTATGCGCTATTTTTCAAAATGAAGATATCTACACTTTATCATTACATCGAATAAGAAATTGTTGGGGAAAATTTTTTCACTTAAAAATGGAGTAAAAATTCAGCAAGTACTAAAATATAGCGTGGATTACATCACTCTCTGTACTATTGTTCACAATTCATATATCTACACTTAATCATAACAAATAATAAATTGTTGGGAAAATGTCTTCGCTTATAAAATGGAGTAAATATTCAGCAAGTGCTGAAAAAAATGTAGAAAATTAACTATTACTGGCTATGCCGGCGACGATTAAGCCTAACCTCGCTATCATAATATACGCTCTCTCTTTCACGCCTCTCTCTTAATGAATTACTTCTTCTTCGCATTCTTTCTTGAGACTGTTCCCAATTTTCACTTGATCGGGCAGATTACTTTCGAGCATTCCTGATTTCAGAGCGTAAATCCATGTTGACACGCGATTGCAAATTGCGAACGGCCGCGAATGTTTACATCTGGCAGTTACAGCCGTTGCCATTCGGGGTGTAGAAATATCATTGATTTTTGTGCCGCATACCTACGCGTTTTATATATATCGATTGCATGGTAGGAAAACCACGGAAAGCGGGAGAAGCCCGACGCAATAGCACATTTTGGAACCGAACTGTAAACCTGAACAGTCGAGGAATGTGCACTCTTTGCGCATGCGCATAAGCTGAGACGAGAAATTTTGAAATCGGAAGAGAATCAAAACTGATTGACACTAGCCGCATGCGAACATGCCTGTATCACAGGCGTGCGGAAACTGAATTTAAATATAACTTATTTATAGATGTAGTGATATGCGTAATTTGTAAGTGTATCATTAAAGTTGTGATTTGTTTTTCTCCAAGGATTCTATTCACCGTCAACTAATCTCTTTTCACCCTCGGAATGGTCGTCTCCGAGTCAGTGAGTATACAACCACGAAAGAGGAGTACAGGTAACCCTCCTATAACACGGTAGGTGTGTGTGATGCCGTGTTGTGTGAAACCGTGTTATATGAGACCCAGAGACAGTTCAAAAGAGGAGGGTTACGTTCCGAAAACTTATTAAAAACAAAAAAAAATTTTTTAATTATATATAAGCAACTTAATTTTTATTAAAATTATAAATGTATGCATAACTCAAAACGAAAAGAAACAAACAATATTATTTTCATTTAATGCGACCTTAATTTAATAAATTTCTTCCTCATCGCTGCTCAGTACAATCAAACCAGAACGTTTCTTCGGTTTAACGATATCACCTTTACGCTTTCTGCTATGACATCGGAATAGAGTTATAAATGAATAAATTATAATTTGTTTATACATTTTCATGTAAAGCCACTAGAGTTCATTATTCCTTCCCGTCATTATTTTAAGGTAATTTAGTTTTTAAATGAGTTAAACAAAAATCATGTTATTTAGTGCTGTAGAAATACAGTGTTGTGCAAAGGTTTTCGCAATTTTCTATCTTGTTAGAGTGAAACCGTATTACAGGTTGCAGTGTTACACGAGGGTTCCTGCAATTTTCCTATCGTGTTAGAGCGAAAGAGTGCTGTAAGATGCCGTGCTGTGGAAGGGCTATCTGCAGGGCCTTTTTATCGCATGGGCAAATCGGCACTTTGCCCAGGGCCCCCTGATGCCAGGGGGGCCCCAAAACCCCCTTGGTGTATGCACCTAGTTCTTCTAATAGTATGTATAGCCCATGGATAGTTCTTATTTTTATAAATGTTCGTAAGGGGGGGGGGCAATTAGCATCTGCCCAGGGGCCCCAGCGTTCATAATCGGGCCCTGGCTATCTGTACTCACTCCTAAGGTTGTAGATAGGAATCCTCCGGAAAACTGCTGCTTGTCAGGAAAATCAGTTCGAAGGTTTCGCCTCGTAAATTGCAATTTACATTAAAATTGCCGCCATTAAGATAACAGGTATCCTAGTAACCGCATTTAAAATATACGTTTACACATACTCACATCACTCCACCATGTAAAATATTTTGCCCATTAAATATCAAATTCGTTCAAACATACCACGTCTCTTTCATTTAATAAACTGTGAAAGTTCAAAAATGATAAAACAGGATGAAAGTGCAGTCCACAACTACTTAAAAAAAGAATTCTTAAGACTCATAACAAAAATATTTATGCTTCTTTACTTGATTACTGCAATGCCGATCTAGAGTGTTCGAAGTTCAGAAATCGTTCTAAATTGACGTTAGGAAAATGTGCAATAAACAAAATTCCTTTCGAAATAGATGACCTTCATTTAACATTAATTTAAATCGGGATATTTTTAGGATGCTTGACAAAATAAACACATCGTAAAATTAAAAGATTCTGCTCTATAATACTCTATCACTCCATGGCATCGGGGTTGAAACTAGCCAAAGAGCCCGAGGCGGGAGGTGGGATTATCGCAATTTTATAGGAAGAGCTGAGAAATAACTGACTAATAAATGGAATTAGTTCATTTTTAGATAACTTATAGGGATGATAAACATTAATCGTCATGAAAATAACTGCACAAATATTAACCGTACAAAATGATAAAAGTACCATTTCTATGAATGTGCACATGAATAGAAGATGTCAAATTTTGTGAAATGAATTTTAGAGCTCTTAATAAAATGTTTGTCTGCGGTTACAGAGCATCTTAATTATGTAAAAAGTAATAAAAACTTCTTTATTTAAAAAAAATAAATTTAAATGGATCGATAAACAACATAAAATGATAAATGCACTAAGGATTGATTGTGGAGGTAATCGGGAAAAAAATGAAATTTCTAAAAAAAAAGAAAAATTTTTTTTGATAGTTTCTCTAACGAAACTACCGCGGATTATTAACGTTGAATTATTGATCGTTTCTTACTTCTTTTGTACGTATATATGTATGTGTTATGTATATCTATATCTATATATATGTAAGTATATATATGTGTGTGTGTATGTATGTATGTATGTCAAAATTTTGACTCATTTTGGTACTTTTCTGTTTAATTGGTTACTGCTTGTCCAAGCGATACAGACTGGGTTTGGTGCGCTGCCAAAATTATAACTCGCGACGACGGATGGTTTTAGCGTCTGAAATTTTGCTTTCTGGAGGACCGTTATGGAGGAACGTAATCATACGTTAAAAAGAAGAAGGCTCTTATAAAATTATCAGCTTAAAAATTTTAGAAGTGATACGTTATGGATTTTTCAGCTATTACTTTGGCTTTACATTTCACTTTTTTCTTCAAGTATTTCGTAGATGTCCCAATTCTCTAGAACGCTTCCCAATATTCTAAAAGGATATAAACATAAAATTTCAATTTGTTACTTCTTGACAGCATCTAAGAGAACGAATCTTTAATTTGCATTTTGTCATAAATCATGATTCGGTGACGTTCAAGTCATCAAGAAAAAGATAATTTTCGATTTAAAAATTTTTTTCCGTTCAGTTTCATTTTGATAAACAGCTTAGAAAAAAAAAATTCTTCGAACAATAATCTTCAATGGACAAAAGGCTGGGATCTGTTCAAGAGGATATTCACGAAGAAAGTGCTTGCTCACTTGCAAAAGTCCTATTATAAGAAAAAAGTTTTGAACAAAAAATAATAATAAAAAAAATTAAATATTTTTTTTATTATTTGATTTATGCGTTATATATTTTGATCCTTCGCAAAAGGGAACAAGAAAATGTAAAGGGGTGGAGCTTAAACCTCTCGCCTAAATAAATATTTTTTAAGATTGATAAAAAGCTTTACTTTTTAGAAATTACCAATAAGAGTAGATAACAATGAAATCGCCTTAACCTTTTGCCTACGGGGCCCATTTTTCCGATTCCCTCTTTAGAACGGGAAATTTCATACCCCCTTTGCAAGAACGGCCATTGAGGGTTTATATATATATATATATATATATATATATATATATATATATATATATATATATATATATATATATATATACATACACACACACACACACACACACACACACACATATATATATACATATATATATATATATATATATACACACACACACACACACACACACATATATATATATATATATATATATATATATATATATATATATATATATATATATATATATATATATATATATATATATATATATATGTATATATATACATACACACACACACATTCTTTGGCCCGTATCCTTGGGATACATTCTATCCCACCACCCCGTAAGGGAAAGGTTAAAAAAGTGTTTTAACCAAAAAACTAGAATAATCGTCAAAGCATTTCGAAATTTTATTCAGTAAATAGGTGACTTTAAAGATACAAACATGCAATATTTCATGACGGACAATTGCATTCATTCTACTTATTAAAAATTTTGACATTTAGAAAACACTCAATGAAGTGTATCGACTAAAATAGATGTCTTCACACTTCCAGGTGCGGCATCGACACATTCGTAAGCCTCACGTCCGTCGAATGAATGGCCGGAAGCCTAACCAGTAGCAATATATTTTGTAATTTATGAAACCGAAAAATTGCAGTCATTATACACAGCTGTATTGCGCATCAAATTTACGATCAATAAATTATCCAGCCGAGTTGCATGTCATTGCAGTCTGTATGGGAAACACGGTATTCTTTTCTTTTGCCTAAAGCTACATAATCTGCAATTGCCAAAGTCTTCTTATCATTTTTTTTAACTCAAAAGTGTTATTTTTAATTTGATATTATTTTCCTTGAACCCTCAACGTTTTCGTTTGTCTCATCTTATATTCTCTTTTCTCTGTTTCTTTTTTGTTTGTTTGTTTGTTGTTGTTTTTAATTGTTGTTGTTGATCGCTGGAGTTCTATGCTCGTACTGATCGAAATCTCTATCATGGAGGACTTAGTTACCATGTTCATCCAATATTGAATGTATGGCACTGTATGATAATACGTTTTCCGTCAGGAATTAATTTGATTTCTTTTATTTCTCCGCGCTCCCAGGTATGAGAAATAAACCCTTATAAAACTTTTTTTTTCCCATTGCACTTTGTCGGATAGACATTAGGGTGGAACGAAAAAAACTTTTTTTTGAATTTCAATATGCTCTAGTTTTCAAAAGTTGCCTTTTAACAAAATAAAGACGGAAATTAAATATTAGATTAATTGGTGTATGTTTTCAGTTAGAGCAAGAAGGGCAAACTTTTGGTTTTTATTAAATTTTTGACAAATTTCGCAATTATTTTTAAATTGAATACACTTGTAGTACAAAAAAGTAGCAAAATATGTAATTTAAACATTCCTTTTAGTCAGGAGATCTGCTAAACAGATTATATAATACGTTTTACTTCATAAAAATAGTACACATAAAAGCACTTAAGGACGAGGCCCTTAAAAGACACTCGGACATAACGGTGGAACGAAAAAATTTTTTTTCGGAATTTCAATATGCTCTAGTTTTCAAAAGTTGTCTTTTAAAATTAAAATTAAGAACATAAAATTTGTTTGCTTTACTAAAATATTTTCAAGTGCCGCAATGGGCTTCAAAATGGATATTTTTATGAAAAAGTGATTATATTTATATTTTTTGTTAATTTCTTTTATAATATATAAAAATAATGTATGTTTTCTGTAAATAAACTATTCAAAATATGATATTTTGACAGAAAACTTGCATATTCTAAGTATTTCTAATTTTTAGATGCCATAACAGAACAACTGATTTTGTGGAATTTCGCGATTTTCATCATATTAATTTTACATTAGCATATTCTTATAATACACATTGGAATGAAAGAAAAACAATTTTTAATTGACGGACCTTAGTTAAAATAAACAAATCACACTTATTTAGAAAAATATTAATGTAATGTCTATTAAGGCAAAATATTATTTTGAAAAAAATATTCATGTTTTTCAAAAGTCCATATTAATCACACATGGCTTCCATTACTTATTTCCCTGACACATTGAATTGTTTTTTTGTTTCAAATTTTGGCATTATTTTTTGAGAATGTATTTTTGTTTTTATTAATGCATCTCTTGGAGAAGTATTACGAACGAACAAGGATGACCAGGTAACTAATTTAACAATCCTTTCTACTACTTGTGTGTGACATGGAATGTTGTTGAAGTCAATAATTTAAATGAACTGCCCCTACGTCACCTATTTTGCTTCCTAGATGGAAAAACTACAGGCCCAAATGAATTTGGAGGAGAAATTCTTAAACAACTAGAAAACTGCTCTGAACTTCCAGTGATTGAATTTTCATCTATTGAAAATAACATTACATTACTAGAAATTAAGGATGATTTAAGTGTGGACCCAAAATATTTGTTAGAAATGTATAATGCAATCTCTGTTGGAAAGTGCTCTTCTGATTTCTCCATGAGAAAACCAGGAAAATTGTGTCATTCACGATGGCTTACATTAGCAAACCGAATACTTCGCTTGTATGTGGGAACAGAATGTCCTGCAAAAAATCTCCGAATACTGACTGAGTACATTTTGAAAGTTTATGCACCAATTTGGTTTAACATAAAGCTGAAACCATCTTGTATCCGTGGATCGAAGCACTTGTGGAAACTTGTAAGCTATTTACGTTACCTCAATTAGACTCTTAAAAATGTAATTGACCCTGTCATTCAAAGAAATGCATACTTTGCCACTTCGGAAAATCTCCTCCTTTGTATGATATTAGACGATCGCAGTCATTTAAGAGAGCTTGGATTACGCCGGATTCTAAAAGCAAGGGCCGAAAATGAAGGAGGCATCAGAAAGAATTTAGTTCTACGTATAAACTTTGATGCCAAGAATTATATTGATATGATTGAATGGAATGATGTTAAAGTAACAGAACTTCCTATGACGAGGGATGTTTCTGATGACAAACTAAAACTGTTTATAAAGGAAGCAAAAGAATCTAATCACGAGAAACAAATTATTGACTTCAACAACATTCCATGTCACACACAAAGAAATTATTTACTTCAACAACATTCCATGTCACACACAAGTAGTAGAAAGGATTGTTAAATTAGTTACCTGGTCATCCTTGTTCATTCGTGGTACTTCTCCAAGAGATGCGTTGATAAAAACAAAAATACATTCTCAAAAAATAATGCCAAAATTTGAAACAAAAAAACAATTCAATGTGTCAGTGAAATAAGTAATGGAAACCATGTGTGATTAATATGGACTTTTGAAAAACATGAATATTTTTTTCAAAATAATGTTTTGCCTTAATAGACATTACATTAATATTTTTCTAAATAAGTGTGATTTGTTTATTTTAACTAAGGTCCGTCAATTAAAAATTGTTTTTCTTTCATTCCAATGTGTATTATAAGAATATGCTAATGTAAAATTAATATGATGAAAATCGCGAAATTCCACAAAATCAGTTGTTCTGTTATGACATCTAAAAATTAGAAATACTTAGAATATGCAAGTTTTCTGTCAAAATATCATATTTTGAATATTTTATTTACAGAAAATATACATTATTTTAATATACTATAAAAGAAATTAACAAAAAGTACAAATATAATCACTTTTTCATAAAAATATCCATTTTGAAGCCCTTTGCGGCACTTGAAAATATTTTAGTAGAGCAAAAAAATTTTATGTTCTTAATTTTAATTTTAAAAGACAACTTTTGAAAACCGGAGCATATTGAAATTCCGAAAAAAAAATTTTTCGTTCCACCGTGATGTCCGAGTGTCTTTTAAGGGCCTCGTCCTTAAGTGCCTTTATGTGTACTATTTTTGTGAAGTAAAACGTATTATATAATCTGTTTAGCAGATCTCCTGACTAAAAGGAATGTTTAAATTACATATTTTGCTACTTTTTTGTACTACAAGTGTATTCAATTTCAAAATAATTGCGAAATTTGTCAAAAATTTAATAAAACCAAAAGTTTGCCCTTCTTGCGCTAACTGAAAACATGCACCAATTACGCCAATATTTAATTTACATCTTTATTTTGTTAAAAGGCAACTTTTGAAAACTAGAGCATATTGAAATTCAAAAAAAAGTTTTTTTCGTTCCACCCTAATAGACATTCGCCTGTAGGCCCTTATAAAACTTGAGGTATGCATATAACACAGTGTTGCCAACTTGGGGGTTTTCCCCCTAAATTTGGGGGTAAGTTAGATGAAAAGGGGTGTTTTTAGGGGCCACATTTTTTTAGGCATTTTGTGGGGGGGGGGGGACATTTTTTAATATATTGTACAATCGAGACGCGTTTTTTTTTTTTTTTTTTTTTTTTTTTTTTAGATTGTAAGTTCCATACATATGTCAAATGTAAATAAACCTCCATTTCATTATGTAAGTGTGTATTTTCTATTTATTCCAATTTATCTCTCAAACAGGATGCCTATTTGGAACCAGAATTTCTTTTAGGAAGGTATAGGGCAGTGCTCGGCAAACTCATTAGTCAACAGAGCCAAATATCAACAGTACAAAGATTGAAATTTCTTTTGAGAGCCAAATTTTTTAAACTCGTCTTGTATACTTATTTCGTCTATCTTTTTTCGTTCATCCTCTCTATCTTAAAGAACAGAAATTAAAGCTTTTTTCCTTGAGACGGATGTTCACTATCCAGAACTAACGAACGATCGGTGGATCCAGAAATTTTATTTCATGGGAGACGTTACGTCTCATCTAAATCAGCTTAATCGTAAACAAGAGGGGAAAGGATGCGTAATTTTTTCGATGTTAGAAATTATTTCATTCAAAAACAAATTATCTCTTTTTACTCAATATTTTGATAGAGAAACTTGGATTCACTTTCCAAGCCTGTTGAAACATCGCCAAGAAAATAATTCTGATATTAACATTTTCTATTTCAAATCAACACTTTTAAATATTAGAGAAGCTTTTCTCGACAGGTTTCAGGAAGTCAGAAACAGCAAAGCGACGTTAGCTTCTGTTAAAAAAAACCTCTTAATGCTACTGTAACATAATTAAATTTTCCTCCCTTTAATATTGAGCCGGGCGATTGCCGAATGGCTATGGTGCTGGCCTTCGGTACCAGAGTCTGTGGGTTCGAGTCCCACAATCGGCATGGATGTTTGTAGCCGTTCAGAATCGGCTTCAAGCAGTATGTCCCAGTCTAATTAGCCCTCGTGTAGCAAAAAAATGACGTAGTACTCCAAGACCAAACCAAACCCTTTAATATTGACATTAGAAACTTTGAAATGCAGTTACTGGATTTAGAAAACAAAGAAATGTGGACTTCGAAATTTGAACGTCTTTGTGTTGATATAGAAATATTGGAGATAAACAAATGTGTCACAGCACAAGTGGTCTGTTTTGAAAGACCTGGAGAAGGAAGATGTGATTTTTAACACCTAGAATAGTATTTCTGACTCATATAATCAGCTGGAAAAACTAGTGTTTGCTGTTCTTTCTTATTCGGGTCTACATATTCATATGAACAATCATTTTCAAGAATGAACCTTATCAAGAGTAAATTAATTGCCTTTGTTGCTTCTGTTTTTAATTAGTCTTGTTTGTAATTAGTTTGTTTGCTTTTTTTCTATTGTTTTTCTTTGTTTTTTTTTTGTTGTTGTTGTTGTACTTACCTCTATAAGCCTTGTGCTGTACTTTGTGGGGCACAAGGACTGCCTTATTTATAAATAAAAAAAAGAGTAAATTGAGAAGTCATCTTATTGATGAGAACCCCGAATCGTGCCTAAAATAAAAAGCAACATACAAACTTGACTTACCCAAACTTTCCAAGGAGATCCAAAGCCATTGTTCATATTAGTGTCCGTCTGTTATTGTCATGATTTAATTTTATGGATGCTTTACAATTTAATTTTATCAATATATAATATCGATATTAAGTATGATATCAAGTTTTATTCAACGTACCTATAGTTTAACTAAGACTTAAAAAAACTTTAAGTACAGTTTATTAAGTTAATGTTAGGGAGCGCTGTGGAGTGATAGAAGATGTAGTGTCGAGGATTGAGAAAGGTATGTTGAGATGGTTTGGACATACAGAGAGAATGAACGAAAGGAGCTAGACGAAATAAGTATACAATACGAGTGTGAATGGAAAAGATGGAAGGGGTCGACTTCAGCGAACATACCTTATTCAGATTGAGGACGTTTTTAGCAAAGGTCAGCTTTGGAGTATCCTAATTAAATTAATAACAATGCACCTACCTATATAGTTTAAGTTTAAAAAATTTGGCTCTCAAAAGATATTTCAGTCGTTGTACTTTTGACATTTGGCTCTGTTGACAAATGAGTTTGCCGACCACTGGTCTAGGGGGATCTCAAGTTGGTGTTAGGGGGGAACAGGGGGATTTCGAGATGGCGCTAGGGAGAGGCGCTTCGTAGAGGTTGGCAACACTGATATAACAATGAATAGTTAAGATACGAGGTCTCTCCAATGAGCACGGACAGAAGGCTCTTAAGACCTGCACCAAGTGTAGGGATGCTCAGGCTTTGCCTGATCATATTTTAAACTGTCTTGATTTTACCTTGGACGAGGTTTATCCTAAACCTTTTTTTTTTCTTCTTGGACTTTCTGGGAGTACATGGACTTATGGATTTGGTCTAGCATAGCTAGACCATTTCGGGGATCAGAAACAATAACAACAGTTAAGATACACCTCACCTTTAAGTCTGCTTCATGCGCTCTGTATTATATCTCAGCCCTGTTGGATTCGCTCACCTCAGTGTTAACGGAGGGAGAAAATGTTTCCAATGATAGTTGAATTTGGATTGACAGTTTTTATTATTTACTTATTTATTTTTAATTATTATTATTTAGTATTTTATTTTTTTTATGTACTTCGTAGTAGAGATAGGCGGTTTTTTTTTTTTCGGGTATCCTTTTCCCTCTTTAAAAGAAACGCAACTAAATTTTTAAATTTTGAATTTTCTTGGGAGGAAAGGAGGTATACTATGTTGTTAACGCAAATTATTTCCTTTGGTGAACGAGATTTCTAAAATCAATCGATTTGGATTGAGAGGTTTTTTTTTTTTTTTATTATTTACTCCGTAATAGACATAGATGTATTTTATTCGGGTATGCTTTTCACACTTTAAAAGAAACGCAAATAAATTTTTAAATTTGAACTTTTCTTTGGGGGAAGGGGAATGTTCTTAACGCAACGCAAATAATTTCCTTTGGTGAACGAGATTTCTAAATTGAATCGATTTAGACTGAGATTTTTTTCTTTTTTTTAATGTACTCGGTAATAGATATAGACGTTTTTTATTCGCGTATCCTTTTCATACTTTAAAAGAAACGCAAATAAAATTTTAAATTTGAATTTTTCTTTGGGGGAAGGGGAATGTACTTAACGAAACTATGTACTTGCGTTAACTCTGTTGTTAACGCAAATAATTTCCTTTGGTGAACGAGATTTCTAAAATGAATCGATTTGGATTGAGGTTTTTTTTTATGTATTCCCTAAGAGATAGACGTTTATTATTCGGGTATCCTTTTCACACTTTAAAAGAAACTCAAATAAATTTTTAAATTTGAATTTTTCTTTGGGGGAAGGGGAATGTTCTTAACGCAACTATGTACTTGCGTTAACTCTGTTGTTAACGCAAATAATTTCCTTTGGTGAATGAGATTTCTAAAATCAATCGATTTGGATTGAGAGGTTTTTGTTTTTTTTTTAATTTACTCCGTAATAGACATAGATGTATTTTATTCGGGTATGCTTTTCACACTTTAAAAGAAACGCAAATAAATTTTTAAATTTGAACTTTTCTTTGGGGGAAGGGGAATGTTCTTAACGCAACGCAAATAATTTCCTTTGGTGAACGAGATTTCTAAATTGAATCGATTTAGACTGAGATTTTTTTCTTTTTTTTAATGTACTCGGTAATAGATATAGACGTTTTTTATTCGCGTATCCTTTTCATACTTTAAAAGAAACGCAAATAAAATTTTAAATTTGAATTTTTCTTTGGGGGAAGGGGAATGTACTTAACGAAACTATGTACTTACGTTAACTCTGTTGTTAACGCAAATAATTTCCTTTGGTGAACGAGATTTCTAAAATGAATCGATTTGGATTGAGGTTTTTTTTTTATGTATTCCCTAAGAGATAGACGTTTATTATTCGGGTATCCTTTTCACACTTTAAAAGAAACGCAAATAAATTTTTAAATTTGAATTTTTCTTTGGGGGAAGGGGAATGTTCTTAACGCAACTATGTACTTGCGTTAACTCTGTTGTTAACGCAAATAATTTCCTTTGGTGAATGAGATTTCTAAAATGAATCGATTTGGATTGAGGTTTTTTTTTATGTATTCCGTAATAGAGATAGACGTTTATTATTCGGGTGTCCTTTTCACACTTTAAAAGAAACGCAAATAAATTTTTAAATTTGAATTTTTCTTTGGGGGAAGGGGAATGTTCTTAACGCAACTATGTACTTGCGTTAACTCTGTTGTTAAAACAAATAATTTCCTTTGGTGAATGAGATTTCTAAAATGAATCGATTTGGATTGAGGGTTTTTTTTATGTATTCCGTAATAGAGATAGACGTTTATTATTCGGGTGTCCTTTTCACACTTTAAAAGAAACGCAAATAAATTTTTCAATTTGAATTTTTCTTTGGGGGAAGGGGAATGTTCTTAACGCAACTATGTACTTGCGTTAACTCTGTTGTTAACGCAAATAATTTCCTTTGGTGAACGAGATTTCTAAAATGAATCGATTTGGATTGAGGGTTTTTTTTATGTATTCCGTAATAGAGATAGACGTTTATTATTCGGGTGTCCTTTTCACACTTTAAAAGAAACGCAAATAAATTTTTAAATTTGAATTTTTCTTTGGGGGAAGGGGAATGTTCTTAACGCAACTATGTACTTGCGTTAACTCTGTTGTTAACACAAATAATTTCCTTTGGTGAATGAGATTTCTAAAATGAATCGATTTGGATTGATATTTTTTTTATGTATTCCGTAATAGAGATAGACGTTTATTATTCGGGTGTCCTTTTCACACTTTAAAAGAAACGCAAATAAATTTTTAAATTTGAATTTTTCTTTGGGGGAAGGGGAATGTTCTTAACGCAACTATGTACTTGCGTTAACTCTGTTGTTAACGCAAATAATTTCCTTTGGTGAACGAGATTTCTAAAATGAATCGATTTGGATTGATGGTTTTTTTTATGTATTCCGTAATAGAGATAGACGTTTATTATTCGGGTGTCCTTTTCACTCTTTAAAAGAAACACAAATAAATTTTAAATTTGTTTTTTTCGGGGGGGAGATAATAATTTCTCTTGGTGAACGCTAATAATTTCTTTTGGTGAACGAGATTTCTAAAATGAATACGATAGTGGAATTTAAAATAAAAATTCTGTTACGGAGTGCAATTTTAAAAAAAAGTTTTCAAATCCCAGTCGTCAATCCTTCGAAAAATGTTCTCTGAAAGTAACATTGAGCTCAGCGAATCCAATAAGGCAGCAACATACCCAGCATACCCAGCAACCTTAACCTTGTTAATCTATCTTCTATCTATATAAATAAAGTAACAGACGCATTTGTCGTGGGCTTTGTCAAGTCACGTGACCATAACGTCTCCGGGTCTCACTCATCCAAAAAAAAAAATGGCTGAGAAATGCACAAATCGGTGTATTTTTTTTCTCATGAAAGTGCATAAATATTACATATTTGGAAAGAGCTTTGAAAACTGATAATTTTTTCTGCTTACAGTTATTCTGTTACTTCAACAGGTTTACAGATATTTTAATTCTAAAATCACTCCCCCGCTGAGAAATCAAATCATCTATATCCAGTAATCCAGTATGATGCAGCAATCTGTCGGCAGCGACGGGAATGAAAATTGACGGCATTTATTGACGTGAATTTAATACATTTGTAGGCCTTTTTTTTTTCTTTTGTGGGGCCCGAAGTACATAAATATGTTACACGGATGGCTTGAGCGTAGCTAGGCGAAGCCTGGCTATTGGGAAATGTTGAACAACCTTGAGGTGATATTCCATTAGTTTCTCACCTACATTAAACTACATACGAACAGAGAGGAAATTTTTCCCTCCGCGCTTTTAGCCTGTGGGTAAGATTAGCCTCATTCAGAAATTTTTCGAATTTTAAATTTCATTTGAATTAAAAAAAGAAATGAACTGTTGCGGCGACCCATCACTAGCCCATGGGACACGAGTGGAAGACGAATGGAACAAAGTAACTTATCGGATTTCAGATGAACTGAACTATCAGTTGATAAAACATCCGAGAGAGTAACCTAAAGGCAGTGACGTAACGAGCATAACTGGCGCTTGGGGTACGATACCTTTTTGGCGTCCCCCGGAAAACATATAGTAATATTATATGTAGAATTAGTAAAAAGAACCATTTGGCGCCCCTCTGCGAGTGGCGCCCAGGACATGATAGACCCCCTTGCCCCCCCCCCCCCCCCATCCTCTCTACGCCATTGCCTAAAGGCGTGCTTTCTCTATGTTTAAATGTAACACTTTGACGATAGCACATTTTTCACATGTGCATAAATGTAAATTTGTCACTATGCCGACCCACTGCATTACATGGGGTGTATTAATGAGATTTATATTCATACCATTGGCTCTACAGGTTAAACATATAAAACGCTCGCCAATATTCAGGGCCCGACTTAGCCTAATTGGGGCCCGGGGCAAAAACTTCTTTGGGGGCCCCTCTTTGCTTCACTCCTTCAGTAATGAAGAACCGAACTTTGTGGAGGTATTTAAATTTTTCACCTCATTATAGATATATAACAAGAAAACTGACTAGAACCTAAAATAGCTATAAAGCCCCCCCCCCCCAAAGGTATGAAATTAATTAATCAAAAGAATATTTGACATTTGTGAGAATTTTGAGAGAATACAACTTATAATTGATTAATGTGATTTCACAGTGTTGCGAAAATCCAACAGAATCCACTGAACACTATGCAACTGAATTTTTCGCAGTTGCGATTAAGATGACCTAGTTAACAATCATATCGCTGCAGTTTGTGAACTTTTCTCAAGTTTCCGAAATGCAGTTTTCTGATTGTTAATTTTGTCATCTAGCTGCGAAAAATTCATATCCTTCCTGACATTAGGGCAGAATTCAGGTAAATTTCGCCCTAGAAAGCCATGGATTTACGAAATATAGATATTTTGTGTTCATACGATAGATTAATGAGGAAGCTAACATAAAACTGACGGATTTTACACTGTACTGATATTTTGTTTAAAAAAAGTTTCTTAAAGAAGGAAACGTAAAATAAACTTTCTATTTGATTTGGGGGCCCCCTCTGAAGTGGGGGCCCGGGGCAACTGCCCCGTATGCCCCTGCCTTAGTCAGGCTCTGCCAATATTCAGATCAGTTGCGCGACCAGCATTTATTCTTGGGAGAGGGGGGCCGAGTTGAACGGATAAAGATATTTATAAAGCAAATTCAATATCCATAATGCAAATTCAATATTCATAATGCAATTTCTATTTCTTTGGGGGGGGCAGGGCCCACCCCCTGGGTGCGCCACTGATTCAGATCGTATCATGACTTTAAATTAATAAGAGTAGGAAGGTCTTATCAATTTTAAGTGATAATACGAACAACAATAAATTATTTTCATGATGGCAGTAAATGTTTTGACAGAAACATATACCGCAACAATACTAAAGGAACTGCACTTTTTACTTTTTAAAATCAGAATTATTTAATTTTTTATTTTGTTTATATTTTTTTTACCGCAATTTGTTAGTATTACTTTCAACAAATCCCAGCATATGACTCGCTCCTGAACTAAGTTCAGGATCCTATTACAAATATTAGTATAAATACATCCTATAATATTATCATAAAATTTAGCTTGCCATGGTGAAAAATACTAATGCTTAACCTCACTTTTAGCTCTATCATAAAACGTTCTCCTTTTGAGTGTGTTATTACTACGAGCATAAGGATCGATATTATAATTTCCCCTTTCGATCTTTCCTAACTCTTGTCTTTTTATCTCTTCAAGATCCTTTTAATTATTCACGTGATCACTGTAAGAAACCTTTTTAATTGAGGGCCAGGCCCAGTAATTGCCGTTCCCACAAGAATTCCTGAGAAGCTCCTGTGACGCACAGCGAGTTGTTCCTTTTTCCCAGTACAATTCAGTCAATACTTGTAAGAGAATCTCACCAGCATTTTTTTTTTCCATTTATTAAATATAATATAAGGGAGATATTTTTCAAAATTTATGTTGGCAAAACGAATATGACAATTAAATTAATTTGTCGTACTGGTATAAAATTAAAAGCCGGTGAGTCAATTGTTTAGAAATTTAAATTATCCAACATTTACAAATGACTAATAGCAACAAAACGTGGCAGCGTGTATTGATTTTCTATTCCGATATTAACTTCTAAGTTTCACTGAAGATGGCGATACTGTTGCTGTTCACCGCGGAAAAACCTTTTCATCTTCACTCGGTTCGCTCGCTTCTGATCTCCGTGCAGTATGTAAGCACTTGGACTTTTAAAAGTATGCTGCTCGCGCGATGTACAGTAGTCACTCACTGTTCCTTTTGAAAACAGAAGTAATCGAGAGTAATTAAAACTCTATTCTTTTACATAACTGCTCAAATTTGTGAACGTAAGTCATATAATAACGAAGTAATCATGTTTGTCGGAGGCGGTATGGCGTCTCCAAAGACCACAAAGAAACACACGAAAAAGCATCGCCGTCACCATCACCATCACAGTCATCATCATAACTTCCATCCACCCCAAGATCTACAGTTGTCAAACCTTGAAGCCTCTCAAGTAAGATGCGATGCATATATTAAATCATTTAGAGTATATATATTTCAAATGTAATTGTAGCGTGTGTTCTCTCTCCCATATACACACATAGAATCTCCTTAATTTTGTTTGCACCGTGTTATTTTCTGCGATTTGAATTTGTTTTAGATTATATAACGGGAATACCAGCAAAAAAAAGTATTCAATTTATTATCATATAATACACACTTGTGTTAGCAAATTGATGTATTTTTACTGTATATTAGCTTAGCTGCCAATCCAAAAATTAGATGTAGTAAGGATTAAAGGCACATTAAGAATTGTCTGATCAGTCACTATACATATTTATAAATGTAACCTCGCCTGTCTTTGTTCGATTTGCTATTCAACCTTCCTTTTTGGAATATATCACCGATAGTGTATGTTTCTTAGTGCCATGTAAGTATTTGGATTGTTAATTTCTTTATCATTCATTCTGATTACTCCAAATAGTGATGAACATAGCTTTTTTCTGCCATGAAATATCTAAACATAGCCAATATGCTAGAAGATACTATGTAATAGTAATAACAATATTATAATTTTGTAAATGTAGTTCATTTAAATCAATATCCACTTTATAGAACTCAAAAAATCATAGCCTAAAATAGTAAGGTATCTTGAAACACTTTATTAATGTTTAAAGAATATAGTTAATATTTTTGATATCTTATGATCATAGGAAAAAGTGATTGTCATTTTTCTTTGAGTTTAAGTGAATGCTGAATCATAAATTAATTAGATAGTATTGAGATCCCTTGGTAACTATGAAATATCTCATGTCTGAAGTCACTTTTTTTACATGTAGAGAAAAGAGTTTTTGATGTTACATAACATAATAATTGGTATAATTGTTACATAACAGAATAATTGGTTTATAAACATAATAATTGGTAAAAAAGGTATAATGAAAGGAGATACAAAATATCCCTAAAAATAACCTGATGTAATATCGTAAGTCAGATAAGCTTAAAATGAGAATATGGACACTTGAGAAGTATATGATACCAAATTATTACATTGTGAAATGTATATCCTGTTTTAGAAAAATAGAATAATTTAAAATAAGAAACAACAGAGTTAAATATTTGCAGAGTGATAATTAGGAAGTAATAGAATTGTATATGATATAAAAATACCTAAGTATTTTCTCTTGCCTTTTCTTTACTTTTATCACCTTGAAGTAAAACTCTTAAATTGTGTAACAATTTTAGTTCTTAACTTCTCTCACAAAATTAATGATTGTAGCTAAAATGAGCTGGGAAATGTTTTAGTACTTGTCGTATAATTCCAAAGATATATGCATTTTTTTTGACTTCCATAACATATGGATCTGTATCCGATTCTTTAAACTTATACACTTAATACCAAGATTTTATACATATTTATATATCCTATGTTTATTGCTGCTCTATTGGGCATGCAGTTATTTGCAGTCCAATACATTAGAGAAGTCCTTTCATGAAAGATAGAACTGAAAACTTTACATCACGAAGTTTGGAGCAAATCACAAGGTGGTCACTTGTATCCATATGTCCATAAAGCAGACAAGTTGGAGTGACCAATAAAAGGAGATAATCATGTCCAATTATGGTTTTAAAACAGGCGGTGCCTATAGGTTTTACAAGAGCATGGGGAATTCTTTTATGCATGTTGTAAATAGAATTCGTATGACCTCTTATTTTACAAAAAAGAAATGTCGAAACTGTAGTAGATTTAGCATAACCCAGGGTGCACCCCAAGGAGGCCTATTATACCATATCCCAATACCAAAATAATTTTATACTTATGTATAAACACTGCATTAAATATTTGTGTATATGGACATTATCTCTCTATTTAATTTTGAAAATACATGTTAACTTTAAATATTTAGAAACTTTTCTTCAATTTATATATCAAAGATGTTATAAGATGATAATGTTAAATCAGTTACTGGCGTTGTTTATTTGCTGTATTCTGTACATTGCTAGCTAAGTGTTAATTTATTTCTTAACAGAAGAAGGATTTTAGATAATGTGTGAGAGGAGAGATTCTTTGTTGGTTTTTATCTCATAAGGGCTATTTAAAGGAAATAACAATAGACTTAACTGATTGAGTACTGGGCATTTGAAAGTAAATTAAAAGCATGCTTAAATGGTAAACATGAAACTTAAGTCTGAGTGATTGATGTGTTTAGAAGCATGCATTGAAGAAGAGATAAAGTAATTTACATAAAAATCAAGAAATGCATGATATCCAAATCAGTATACTGTTGTTTCATCAAAGGTATTGCCTAAAAAGTAAAATTTATTTAAAATTATATAATGTGACAGAAGATTAAGAGATATGGCTATTTCATGATATTAAGTGACTATAAATCAACACAGTGGTTATGAATTGAAAACATCTTGAGTAAGTTTTATTATAAATTTAAGGTATAAAGCCTGTTAAAGATATGCATATAAATAAACTGATTGATTGGAGTTTATTAGTGTTTAATCGCGACATTTTTGAAAGAGGGTATTGCCCAACCACTTTTGCCAAACGTACCCTTCCCCTTATTCATTTGAGAAAAAAAAAAAAAAAAAAAAAAACCTCATAATTTTTCTATCCAAGTTTCTACTGTATTTATATATGTAAAATTTAGCTTTTAATTAGTTTAAATTATTTGCAGCTAGTTTCTACTTAATAAATATTTATTAAACTGAATTTAATAGTTATTATTTGAAAATAATTGATAAAATTTAATGATCTTTGTCAAGGGTGGGCAATTGTTTTGGCTCGGGGGTCGCTTTGTTGAAGCGGCAGTTAGCGGAGGGCCGCACCTTTTAAAATTATTACATTTATTAGTTAACTTTGCATTTCAGAAAAGGTATAAATTGTATCATGAAAATAAATCAATATAAATTAAATAAAATATTGGCAGTTTTTCTGGCTGTCTGGGCGGGCCACAAAAAAATCTGTAGCGGGCCGCAATTTGCCCACCCCTGATCTAGGTAATAATTATGTCAAATGTTGAAAATTGCCATTTTTCATTCAGGTACATCCTTTTACAAATGAACACTTTACTTTTTTCTGTTGTTCTGTGAAGAGAAACAGAGGCAGAACAACAAGGAAGCGAAGGGGAGCAGTTCCCCTCGGGTGTTAATCCAAAAGTGTACTATACATATTTGGTAATGCTCTAAATCTTATATAAAAGGACTTCATCCTCTATTCATCGTTTTTAGATACTCAATCCATTTTTAGATACTGGATGTCTACTTCCTACACAAGTTTTGGTGTACCTAAATTTGTTTTTGAAAACTAAAGGACGATGGCCGATTGGCTAGGAGGCTAGCATTAGGTCCAGAGTCTGTGGGTTCGAGTCTCACTGTTGGCATGGTTGTAGCCGTTAGAAATCGACTTTAAGCAGTAAGCCCCAGTCTAATGATCCCTCGTGTATCAAAAAGATGACCGTAGCACTCTCAACAAACCAAACCTTGAAATCTAAATATTTCAAGGTCATAAAAATGTGTAAAACTGTCTATTATGTATAATGTACAAATACAAAAATTGCTGTGAATTTTAAATGAATTTACTGTTGTCTGGTGGATGGAGTATTTTAAATAAATTTGTGATTTAAAAAAATTCAGATGCATGCATTTTGCTTTAATTTAACATTTTTCTTTGATTGATTTATAGTTTAGTATTCAGTGTCCTTTAATGGGAGAATGTGGCACTACTGTTAAAGTGTATAAAATACATGTGTTTGACTAGCTCATATGGTGGAAAAGACATTATCCAATATTGTGTTTGATTTGAGTCTTATAAATATTTATCCATGTAATAAAAAAAATCAAAACTACTAAAATAAGACAAAGAATTGAAAATATTTTAAAATATTCACTAAAAATTACTAATAAGTTAGTCAATGACATCTAGTTTCCACTTAGGAATATATTCAATAAGGTTCTTTGTTAGAATAAATTAAGTTTCCTTTATAGGCTATTCACTACTATACGTTTTTTACTTTTTGTTTTTCCTCGCCCCTAAAACAGTAGGAATTTCTAATAATGGAATAAACGATAAATGAACACACTCTATATTAAAAACTGAATGACAGGCGGCGAGAATAGCAATTAGTAAGCTCGCGTAATTCTAAAACTTGAGAATATTCAATATACTATGTATACGTTTTAAAATAAAAACGCGAGTTCTTAGATTTTACAATGACGCTTCATTGTAATTCTAAGCCTTTAAAAATTGTCAAGCGTTATGATCATTTAGTTATTGCAACCTCAACAGAATAGGTTACAGGAAACAGGTGCATCAAGTTTGTGCCTTTAAAATCGGCCTCTCTACCTCATACTAATCGTTTTGGATGCTGCCATCTCCCCATTGCAGTTACAGATTTTAACTGAGAAGGAACAAAATCGTTTGGAGGTCATGCGAGCATATATCTGAGTACGATCAATCGCACCATGTCCTCAAACGAGTATTTTTGACTTGCATGCTCCATTTCAGGGATGAAGTGTTCATCAGTGCAAAAAATCGTACTAAATATCGTGGGAGTGAACTTATTCCTTAAGGATGAGGGAATGAATTAGGGCGTGCACCCCCGCCATAAACTTTAAGAAATGAACTCCAAGCATCATGAAAGATAATTTCTTACGAAATGTAAATGCGCTCATACGTACAGTGGTTCCCAAAAGTGTTCGTTTACTTACGAATTTCTATGAAATAAGGGTCTATCCATTAATTAAAATGAATATTTCAGAATGGGTATTTAATAATAAGATCTATAATCTATTCTTAACAAAACTACTTGAAATATTTTGAAAACATAGTAAAACTTTATTTTTAAGAAACCAGTAATCAATAAGTAACAAAAACTTTATCTCACAAAAGTCATCGTACACTGAAATATTTTCGGATAAATTCATAATTAAAATTATCGTCTGGCCCTTTATTTTTATTTTTGAATTGTAGTGCCATTTAAAATATCGTTTGGCTTTAATTTTTGCTTGCCTACTCCATAATATTCTATTTATTATTTAAAAATGGCTCGTAGTCGTAAAGAAACAACAAATAGCATTCGAAAATTGATTATTTTTCATCATAGTAGTGGTAAATCAGTTCGGGATATTGCTAAATTACCTAATTTATCCCAATCTACTGTGCAGTATGTGAAAAAACGCTTTAAAGAAGAAAATTGGATCGAAAACAAGGTAAGAAAAGGCCGTCCGGCAAAGTTAACAAAACGTGATCAGAGATTTATAATTAGAAAATTTGTGAAAAATTCACGTTTAAGTTTCTGCAGAATTCAATGAAACATTTTCTACTTCAGTTTCACCTGAAATTTTTTGACGAGTTCTCAGAACAGCTGAATTACATGGGCGTTCTGCCCAAAAGAAAATTTTTTGTGAGTGAGAAAAACAGAAAGTTTAGGCTTCCCTTCGCACTATCAATGATAAATAAGCCCCAAACCTATTGGAATAATGTCTTGTTTGCCGATGAACATTTTTGGTGCTGATGGGAGTATAATTGTATGGAGAAGAAAAAAAAATGAGGAACTTAATCCCAAGAACTTAGTAGGAACAGTTAAGCATGCCGGTGGAGGTAACCTTGTGTGGGGGTGCATGTCAGCATCAGGACTAGGAAATTTGGTATTTATTGATGGCATAATGAATCATGCTGTTTTTATAAATATTTTAAGAGACAATTTAAAATTATCAGCTCAAAATTTGGGTATTGGAAACAACTTTTTTTTTTCAAGATAACGATCTTAAGCACACGGCTCTCAACGTTCGCATCTGGTGTCTCTATAATTGTCCACAAGTTTTGAAAACACCACCTCAATCGCCAGATTTAAACCCAGTAGAACATACTTGGAGAGAACTGGAGGTTCGAGTACGAAAACACGACATTCACACGAAAAGCGAACTAAAAACAATTATGATGGAAGAATGGATGAACATTGATGCAACAATTACAAAAGAACTAAAGCAATCTATTCCCAGACGTTTAAAAGCTGTTGTGGATGCTGAAGGATATCCTACTAAATATTAATTTAACGAAAAATTAGAATATTTACTAATATGTAGAGATTTTTTACAAGTGTACGATGACTTTTGTGAGATAAAGTTTTTGTTACTTTTGGATTATTGGTTTCTTAAAAATGAAGTTTTACTATGTTTTCAAAATATTTCATGTAGTTTTGTTAAGAATAGATTATAGATCTTATTATTAAATACCCATTCTGAAATATTCATTTTAATCAATGGATAGACCCCTATTTCATTGAAAATCGTAAGTGTACGAACACTTTTGGGAGCCACTGTATATAGATCTTTACTGATAGCTCCGTAACACATGTAAACCATTGGTATTTTAAGATAAAAAAGAATGTTTTCTCTTGCAACGTAAATATGATCATGAAAATCTATCCTCCGAATCCCTCGTATGATTAACTACATATTATGTAAAATATTCAAGTAAAATAAAGGTAGGTGGCTGCAAAGGCAGAAATGATTGACGTTAAGAGTTCGATATAAAGTTACGAAGGAAAACTAATATTCCGTTAAAAAAATACTTTTTACCATAATTTTACGATATATTCATTGTATAATAACTTAATCTCTTATAACGTATAACTGTAAAAGAAATGTGGTAGTTTAATTTCCAATAATTCAAGAATTAACGGTAACTTTATATAGTGTTAAAAATTTTTAGTGGCTTGGATCTGAGAATAATTGCCTGTGAGAACCCATCTTACATCTTAAAACCTTTAGAATATACAGTGGAATCTCGATCTATCGTTTTTCAAGGGACCGATGGAAATGAACGACAAATGCGGGAAAACGATAGATGTAGAAACATAACAAAGCAATATGATCGTTGGGACTGGATAAAATGAACGACACATACGGAAAGTAGATGGATCCGAAAACGATCGATCGAGATTCCACTGTATTAATAACTAGCTGAATACCCGTGCTTCGCTACTGAGTACATTTTAGGATAATTACAATGAAAATCGTAACGGATATTTTTATGGACAAAATAATGTTGAAGAAAATATTCAAATTAAACCTAATAGATACAGTTTGAGGAACATTTTCCCTGTCAATAACCAAAATTTCCTCAACCATCTTTTAACGGAGATCCGCATAAGAGACGCCGAAAATTGTCGCAGAGAATACGATTTTCCACACAAACATATTGGAATGTCCCAATTTACCCCCTTAGGGATGGAATTTCAAAAAATCCTTTCTTAGCGGCCATATCATATCCATATCATTATAGGAATGCACTGTCAAATTTTCAGTTTTTTAGGTCCAGCGGTTTGGTCTGTGCGAGGTCTGTCAGTCACTCACGGAATTGTTTTATATATAGGTTTAATTTAATATCCATAAAACATACTAATTTGAATTAAATTCTTTAAAAACTTCCATCTGAATTAGTCTAGTGGTTAAATTTTATCTTTTATTGTATTTTAATAATTTTTTATCAATTTATTTCGTTGTTATGCACGTGACGCAAAATTAATTTAAAGTATCACAAAAGGAAAAGGAATCTCGTGATCAGCATTTAATAAATTAAATTCTAAAAATTAATCTTTAAAAATTCACCAGAAATCAGAAAATGGAGATAAAGATTCAAAAAAGATTTCATTTTAAAGGAATTTTTATGATATTTCTCGTGATATAAATATTATAACCCTCAGATTATTATTTTAAATGCAAACGTAAAAAAATGTTACAAAAACAGCTTAAAAATTTAATTTAAAAAATTAAGAATTTTTTAAATATCTTTCTTAGTGCACCCCTACACTATAAGAAGAATCGCCATACAAAATTTCAGCCCTTAAGGTCCAGCGATTTAGTCTACAGCTCCGATTCAAAAAATTAGAATAATGAAAGAAAATATGGTCAAGGGAATTACAAATCTAATTTATCAAATAAATAACCAATGATATCAAATATAAATTGTCATAATATAAATCTGCATATTTTGTAGATTATAAAATTATGAACATATTACAATGAAATAGAAAATATATTTAAAACAGCAAGTGAAAATAAATTCAAAATGTTAGAATACTTCATAACATGGTTCAAAAAATTAAAATAATGTAAATATGTTGTACACAGTTTAAACTCGAAGGGTTTTTACATGCTAATCAGTACTTTGTTGCATCACCCTTAGCTTTAATGACAGCTTTTAAACGGTTTGGCATATTTCTGACTAAATGTTCACAAAATTTTTTTATCAATATTAGCCCATATGTTCTTCAAACTGGAAATAAGATCTTTTTTGTAACGACTTCAAGAAGTCGTTTTTTCATAATTCCCCACAAATTCTCAATGGGGTTTAGATCGAGTGAATTCGCAGGCCAAGGCAGTACATTTATTTCCTTCTCTTGGAGCCATTTAGTTGTCGATTTGGAAGTGTAGGAAGAAGCTGAATCTTGCTGAAACACGAAATCGTCATCACATAAATCCTCAGATGAAGGAATCATGAAGTAATCAAGAATTTCTTGATACACTTCTGAATTGACTTTTTTGTAAATAATACATAACCTACCTGGGCCCTCTGCAATCATGCAGCCCCATACCATGACAGAGGTCGCAAATTTAAACGAACGTTATAAACACTCTTTATCAAAAGCTTCTTGTTTAAGTCTCCATACACGTATACCTTGATTCCCATGGGACACACAAAACATACTTTCATCGCTGAAGAGTACCTTTTTCCAGTCATCTTGACCCCAAAATAGCCTTTGTTTACACAATTTAACTCTAGCAGCCATTTCCTTAGATGATAAGGGTGGCTTTGTCTTAGGCACACGTGATCTAAAACCTAATTTGTGAAGTCGTCGTAATGTTGTAGATTTAGAGGCATTTACACCCACTTCTTTCCATTTTCTTTGCAAATATCTCACACTTCGAAAGCAATGTTTCTTCACAAATCTTTTTCAATTGCCTTTCATCTCTTGTTACTGGCTTTCGACCACTTTTAAAGTGTTTATACACTTATTATTACAATATTCTCTCAAAAACTCTACTCACACTTGCTGGAGAACATTTCACTTCCTTTGCTATAAACACATGTGTTTTTCCTTCTTTGTGGAAGTGCACGATACGAAATTTCACAGCCTCAGATAAGTCGTTCTTTAGTCCCATATTAAGCAAATACTGAACAAATCAAATGCCAAACTACTATTCATTTTCCGTGGAACACATTTTATAGTCCCGCACATATTGGTCCAGCAGATGTTCTCTAAACCAACAGGAAAATAGTTGCATATTCTAATTTTTTGAACCATGTTGTCCAGATATTCTAATTTTTTAAATAATTCTAATATTTTTTTAAATAGGTGATTATTAGTGTAGCAAATAAAAATAAATATTTATGTTATATTTATAAATGTTCTGAAGATATTTAGACATTTTTAATATTTTTTTTCTGAACACAGTATGTAAATTGACACTTTAGCAACATTGAACACATTCTTTTTTACATTATTCTAATTTTTTGAATCGGAGCTGTATGCGTTATCTGTCAGTCAGTCAGTCAGTCATGGAACTGTTTTATATACAGATAAATTGCATGATAAATACGTGAATTATGTCGAATTTTATAATTTTGTGTTATAACCTAAGCCCCTGGCTAAATTTCGTATTAATAAAATTATTTGTAGCTGTTAATCGCTCGCTGAAATTTAAGATTAAAATTGTTGTAAAGTTAAATGAGATATGCAGTTTCTTTGAGAAAATATAAACCTCCTATATAGACTATTCACTACTATACTTTTTTTTTTACTTTTTGTTTTTCCTCGCCCCCAAAACAGTAGAAATTTCTAATAATATTGGAGTAATATTCGATATTAAAAACTGAATGACAGGCATGCGAGAATAGCAATTAGTAAGCTCGCGTAGTTCTAAAACTTGAGAATATTCAATATACCGTGTATACGTTTAAGAGAAAAATGCGAGTTCTCAGATTTTACAATGACGCTTCATTGTAATTCTACGCCTTTAAAAATTGTCAAGCGTTATGATCATTTAATTATTGCCACCTCAACAGAATAGATTACAGGAAACAGGTGCATCAAGTTTGTGCCTTTAAAATGGTAAAAAATTAAATTCTGTCATCTTTAATGATGTAGTACATAGTAGAGTGTGTTTGATTATGAATGATTTACGTTTTACCCACTTGTTGTGATCAGAGCTCCTTCATGTTTTGTTTGAGTAGTTGGGAATTCACCATGGTTACCGTAATTACCTGTCCAAGAAGACATCAACTCCCTGGTCGTAACATTTTGGGAGGAAAGATCTTTGTACTTGTCAGCTAGATTTGTCACATCTTAGTGGTGCCATGTCGCCGGTCCGGAAAAACAATGACACAACTGCTAAATTGGGCATTTTGCGTATTATGCGGTTACTGGTTTCGTAAATATCCAATATATCCAAAGGAACTATGACATAATTATAGTAACGCTCTATGTCGCTAGAGGGAAGTTGCGTCGTTGTTGGAATATGAGCTGTTTGCTATCAACTTTTGGAACAATACTTAAATTGCAACACAAATATTTTTGCAGTTGTGTCATTTTTCTTCCGGACCGGCGAATGTGTTCTTTTAAAGCTTGAGAATGCTGAACGTTTATTTCATATTCATTTATAGAATGATGTGTGTTTCGAAAGGAAAACAAAAACTTATTTAAAAGGAAACGACAAAATTGGCAACTGAGACTAAAGAGGAAAAATAACAAAACTAATATGCTCGGTTCGAGCAAATGCATCGAGAACTGAAGCCAATAGGTTCTGGTACAGGTAACCCTCCTATTACACGGTAGATAGGTTCCTAGAAAATGCCGTGTTGTGTGAAATCGTGTTATATGAGACCCAGAGACAGTTAAAAAAAGGGGGGGTTACGTTCTGAAAACTTTAAAACTTTAAAAACAAACTTTTCTTTAAATTCCATATAAGCAACTTAATTTTTATTTAAAATATAAATGTATAACACAAAACGAAAAGAAACAAAAAATATTTTCATTTAATGCGACCTTAATTTAATAAATTTCTTCCTCATCACTGCTCAGTACAATCAAACGAGAACGTTTTTTCGATTGAACGATATCACCTTCACTTTCAGAACCTTTCTCTTCATTTAGATTTTTTGCACCTTCTATCCTCTTTTTAAAAAATCTGTCATTTTGGTTTGTTTGCTGGTTCTTACAAGGTCATTGCAGATTCACGGTACGGAGATAGACAATTTTGTAGCTCCCCTTTGAATTTTCGGCTTCTTTCAGCGGAAGGGTCTGCATTCAGGAAAAATGATTAAAGATTTTCAGCTAAGCTTAGGCCTTCTTGTAATTTTATAGAGTTATAAATGAATAAATTATAATTTGTTTACAAATTTTCACGCAAAGCCACTATAGTTCATTATTCCTTCCCGTCATTATTTTAAGGTAATTTAGTTTTTAAATGTGTTAAACAAAAATCATGTTATCTAGTGCTGTAGAAGTACAGTGCTGTACAAAGGTTTTCGCAATTTTTTTATCGTGTTATAGCGAAACCGTGTTACAGGTTGCAGTGTTATACGAGGGTTCCCGCAATTTATCTTACCGTGTTGTAAGATGCCGTGCTGTAGGAGGGCTACCTGTATTGAATCACTAGCCACAAAGCTTTAACATCGTAGGTGGGCAAACCAGGAATGCAAGTTTCATTCGCTCATAAATCGTCTTCAGTGGATACTGCATGAATAAATGAAACAAAAGGATAGTGTTTCTAAAGAGATTTTACTACTAATATTTCTGAGGCTATGCTCTATGCTGCATAAATTTTTAAATAAATTGGGAGAGACACCTACTCAAATCCACTACCATTTCAGCAATACACCTCTTGCTTACGTAATAGCAATTTCAAAAATATCGTAGTTAACAAAATAATCAGGATTAATAAATTATGCACAGCTTATAATAGAAACAAATATTCTTCACCTGACTGAGGGACTTGAATCAAAGTCATTTCTGTAGGTCTAAATGAGCATCTAATAATGTTTTTTTCACCTAATATGATAAATAACTTAAAGTCTAAATTTACTTAATATTTTAAAACTAAAAAAACTATTTTATTGTTGATTTAAATTTTTATTATTCTATTTTGTTAATTTACATTTAACTTACTGTTTCTCAACTCCTGGTTCTATACTTTTGTATACCTTTTACAATCTGATTTGCCCAAGCCTTCTTTTACATTGTTTGAACATGACAGCTTGCGTTCAAATTCTTCATGTTTACACTTTTTCAGCGCTATATAGCTTTAAAAACTCAACACTCATTTTTTAAATTCTTCCAACTGTGTCTTTACTCACATGATCTAAAGCAGCTGGCTCCATGTACTATTAATAGTTTATTTCCCTGGAGTGGCAACGTCTTAAGTGTTTCATTCCTCGTTCGTGGTTTTTTTCCCATCTTTTTCCATAATGTGTATTATTATACTAAAAATGGTGGTGGCTTTGACGAAGTTTCTCTTGATATTTTTTTATTTCGCATAGAAACAGTGTATAGCCACAGAGATAGTATCTGTGGCGCGGACGGGGTGCTCCAGGTGAAATCCCCCTCGATGGAGGGGGATTTCACCTGGAGCTTATTACTTGGGATATCTTTTCAAAAACACAGGGCTTTTGTTTCATTTACCCATTTGAGTGTTATTGGTGACGGTGTAAAATTGAATGAAACTTTTTTTGTTTGTTGATGTACTTTATAAAACCTAATGGCTAATGATTCAGTAATATATTTATATATATATATATATATATATATATATATATATATATATATATATATATATATATATATATATATATAAACTAAACGCATGGCGCAACAGTCCGCTGTTGACAAAGACCGGCGGTGTCATCTCCGCTTTCTTGACCGTGGGCTTGGGGTGCCATACAGCATATGTCTCAGTCACGAAATCAACCTGACGTGGGACCCCCAGAGTTTAGTTCCCAAGCATGCTTGGTCCTCATTTTATGGACCCACTGAAGTGATGAAAGGCTGAGTCGACCGTGCCCAGTCGCATGATCAAATCCTGGACCTGTGGTCTGGACGCTTGACGCTTTTAACCACTATGCCACCAGGCGCGCGCACGCGCGTGTGTTTGTGTGTGCGCGCGCGCGTGGGCATGCATTTATATATTTTATAGTACTTGTGCGCGCATGAGTTGTAGACAAACGATAATGAGCCTGTAACCGATCGCTACAAGCCACCGAAAGAAAATTCAGCTGCGAGAACTTTCGGGCCCTTAAAAATATAAAATCAGTCCTATTTGGCTCAGCCCTGTGAGACAAACCCAGAAACTGGTTGACTTTTCCATTCGAAAAACAAAAAGAACATTTGTCGAGTGGACTGCGCCAGTGAACTCTGGAAAGTCGCAGCTGAGACCAGTTGGTTTAATTGTCGCAAAATATAGTTCAACGTGGTTCTCCTTGGGATTGATGTAAATACTACATTCTTCTCCGTGCAAATGCTTCTGTGGAAAAACCTCTCCCGTGTACTTATGCGTCGCTGTTTATACAACATTCTGCATTCTCTTAATAGTAATGGAAAGATGTGGGTTTTTTTTTTCCGCGGCTACATTATTATAGTCTAAATAATAATAGACTTAATTTTGGTGTAATATGTTGTATTTATGCTTATTGTTTTTAAATTTTCTTTCATAAAAGTATGAAAGAAAAAGTTTTTAATTGTATGTTTATTTTTCAAATAGTTTGGGTTATTAAAAAATGGGTAGTCATAAAAAAGAAAATTGTTTGATTGTTTTAAAAGTGTTGAACGGCGCTCTAAATTGGCTATTTTAGCAGATCCGAAACTGCGATGCACTTCTACATAAGTAATTTTGAATGCTTCTTCAGGAAGAGTAGTGGGTACTACAGTACATGGGCCGGGCCTCCACTGTAGGATGATATAGCAATGCATAAAACTTCGGTGATCAGTGAAAAACGAATGTAGGATGGAAAATAGAAAGTGGGGGGGGGGGGGTAACAAAAAAACTTCGATTGTTCAAGTAAAAGTAAAACATGGGGGAAAAAATTAAAACAGAGCGAAGCTCCAGGCAAGAACGTGGTCACGGAGACCAAAGGGAAACGACTAGCAATAAAGGGGGAAGTTGGGGAAGTGAAATTATTCGATTCCTGGAGTGGTTTCAGGAAAGAATCAGGAAGTGAGATGACGACCAATGAATAACGTGAATCAGAGGCCAGGATAAAGGAGGATTATCCCTTCGGTGGAAACATGATTATATTCCCGCTTAGTGGGAACATCTGCCTGGAATGCAGATATAGATGTAATATCTCTTTCCCAGGTATTCGTAACTAGAAATTCAGAGGGTATTTGCAATTTATTACATTTCATGGTAGCCACAGTCGTCAAACCATTTCTTCTTATTCTTGACCAGCTTCTATCGAACAGAACCAATTATCGAAGGTTATGTTACGGTTTTATAGAGGCATTTAGTTAGTCGAACGAGTGATTGGGTTGGGATTTTTAATTTTTGCTATGATTAATCTAATTTTTACCTAAACCAAGAAGGCTGGCGTCACGAATCACCCTTCCACACTGAAGACAAGATGTTGAATGAACCATGTGTAGACTCACAGTACCCAAGGTCGAAGGGTTGGAGGGGCGGGTGGGTGGCAGCGTTTAATAAAGAAATCATAGCTGCCTGAGAAGCAGATGTTCCCACCGAAGGGTTAAAGTGAAAAAGTACAACGAACTGGAAGCGAATTTCAGGCAAAAACAAAACAAAAGAGTTTTATAAATAAGGGAAGAACAACTTAAATGGCAGGATTGACTGCTTCTAAAAGGTTTTACACGCTTGAAGCAGGGCAACACCCCTGGTTGTTTGAGAATGCGAGGGTCATTTTTTTAAGTAAGAACCGTTTTGTAATGGAGTAAAAGAAACTTTAGTTATGAACGTAAATTGTATTACAAACTAAAATATGAACATTTTTTCACTTTTCAACATAGTCACCATTAACATTTAAACATTTGTCAAGTCGTGTCACCGGCTTTTGCATCCCATCATCAAAGAACTCTGCCGCCGGACCGTTAAACCAGTTAGTAACAGTTTCTTTCAACATGTCATCATTTTCCAAGTGCTTTCCACCAAGAAATTCCTTAGGTTTAGGAAACAGATGAAAGTCTGATGGTGCTAAGTCAGGGCTGTATGGTGGATGATCCAGTAATTCTCAATGAAAATTGTCCAGTTGAGTCTTTGTTCTTGCCGCAACGTGAGGCCGAGCTTTGTCGTGAAGCAGAACGACACCGCTAGAGAGCAGTCCGCGCCGTCGATTTTGACAATTTTCATTGGGAATTACTGGATCATCCACCATACAGCCCTGACTTAGCACCATCAGACTTTCATCTGTTTCCAAAACTTAAGGAATTTCTTGGTGGAAAGCGCTTGGAAAATGATGACATGTTGAAAGAAACTGTTACTAACTGGTTTTAACGGTCCGGCGGCAGAGTTCTTTGATGATGGGATGCAAAAGCTGGTGACACGACTTGACAAATGTTTAAATGTTAATGGTGACTATGTTGAAAAGTGAAAAAATGTTCATATTTTAGTTTGTGATACAATTTATGTTCATAACTAAAGTTTCTCTTACTCCATTACAAAACGGTTCTTACTTTAAAAATGACCCTCGTATTTTGCAACATGAGGGCTCAATTCCAGAACCTACAGTTTAACGCCACTTCCACGAATATCTTAATATGGGATTCGAACCCATGGCTCAAAAAGCACCAGGCTCTGGATCGGGAGATGTATCGTAACCACTCGGCCATGGATCCGATTCCGGCTTTTGGCACTTGTCGGTTCGGTTTTGTACGAGCTACCTTGTCAGTTTAGATGGCTCTCTTCATTTTTTTTTTCTGTTCTCTTGCGCATTTTCCTTTATTCAACGTTGAGTTGTAATTGTCATAGTAGGGCATGGTTTTTATCCGCAGATTTCGTGTGATTGTGAATTTTTTTTTACATGTAACTTCAAATACTGTACGCCGATTGGCTTTGGCTGTTTAGGAGACGTTACTCTACGAGAAAGCTCTATTGTTGTTTCTTTCCTTTGTTTTCACCGTTTTTCTCAAAATCTTTGAAGTTTATGATTTCCCGTTCGATCCCGTGACCTCTCTCGATCGTAGAATAAGTGACTAATTTATTGCTAAGTGCTCTTAGCACCCGAAATTTGCCTTGCCTTACCTCCGCTTCTGGCCTATGAAAATTTGAGGTTGCAACTTCACGACGGCTTCTCATGGAAACGTGGGCACTTCATTTTATTTATTTTTTTTTTTTTTTAATGTGTTTACTAGTCATTTTACCACTTCTCTCATTTTGGGGTGGCTACATTAGTAGCCTTCTGCTCACTGCCTGTTATAAAAGTTTTCTGCTTCGAGAAAAGTGTTCAAAATTCAAACTTCGACAGATGGAGACAAGGTTTTGGGGATTTTCGGGCCCTCGCGTCATCCGAAATTGGACGCGATACGGATCGATTGACGCGAGCGCGTAGCTTCTTCACGCCTGGCCGGCAGCTTGACTCACAACGCTGCGTTGACTCAGATATCGATTACGGGTAACGGCTGTACGGATTGACGATATTGCCCCTAATATATCACGTTTCGGCGGAACGCGACTGCTAGTACTCGCAGACTCGGACAGATCGGGGCTGCTAAACATCACTGTTGTCGTAACCGCCTCTTGGTTATGCTTTGGTTGGTTCGTTCGAAACAGTGGCATCGTCTCCCCCGAGCAAGACATTGATGGATTCTGGGTTTAAGTATTTTTTAATTGACGTAGACATTTGCTCATGACATATTTCACAGAATATTGTAACACTGTATACTCTTTTCTCGGCACGATATGTTGTTTATCTCCTCTAGAGGACGCCGTCTTTCCCTCACCCGGTTCGAGATATCTCCTTTATTTTCTCCTCTCGAGGGGAGGGGGGCGGTCTCTTGCCACCATGTTTCAATGTCTGGCATAGTAGCCAAGGTCTTCCGCGGTTGAATCCCTACCGGGGATAGGCTACTACAAATGAGACCGAGCACCCTCAGGGGTGACATCTGGGGGGCCCGTACCCTCCTCCAAACCCCTACCACCACACGAAAGGACTTTTCGGGATGCAAATTTAATGCCCATACTTGACGTAGACACGAAAACAATCTGTGTCACTTGTCGGTCTTCGATCCAAGCACACTTTGTACCGAAGTCGACGTCCGAAACACGAGTGTGCCTCTGACCTCCGCCCCCCCACATTCATCCTCAGACCCGAGAAATACAGTCGGACCTCTATTTAACGAACCTCTATTTTGCGAACTTTTCCTTGGAACCAAGAACATTTTGTAAATTTCTTCGTAAAATAACCTCCAAATAGCGAAGTGCATTCTCTATTTAACGAACTTTTTCTTATGAACCAGTATTATTTTTTATCCATATTTCTCAAAATATTTCTGAACATTTCAAACTTATTTTTTCTTTTAACACATTTAACACATGAACTTTCTTTTAACACATTCCGACGCGGGTTGGAGTTTGAAAAAAATACACCTAAAGAGGTTTTTGGTGACATTGCAAAGATGAGAGACGTATTATGAGAGAAATCACTTTTTCAAACAAAAAATTCAGACAAAATTAACAGACTTTATCAGTAATTAAATTTAAGGACGCATGCGGTAATGTATGCTTAAAATTACTTCTTATAATAAATGCGATAATGTCAATAAAATTCATTAATTTTAATATAATTTTTTTAATTGAAAATACAGTGTATTCCCGGAAAATGTTTTGTTTTATTCTTGTTTTCCTTGCAGATTTCTGTTTGATGGGTAAGATATATAAAACAAACAGACATTAATTTACACAATAAAAGTTTGATCAATTACTTTTATGAATAACATTTAGTGTTTATGAATTAAAAATCTGTTTTGTGTAGTTTAAAGTATTTTAAAAGGTGAATCTCTATTTAACGAATTTTCCATATAACGAACTTTTTTTCGGGATTTAGCGACTTCGTTAAATAGAGGTCCGACTGTAGTTCTCGTCGCCCCTTTCTGGCGGCTGAGCTAAGGACCTTTGTTAGAGCCTGGCTGTATGTCAAAGTGGCGTCACTGTGCGCCCCCTATAAAAGCCGTTGTTGGATGTGGACGAGTACCGACTCGCTCCACTCATTCTCGTACATCTACAAAAACGTTTGTATGGAGCTTTCGTCCAGTTTTCTTCAAAGAAATAAATGGTTTCCCACCAATCCAAGCCTTGTATCGAGCCAGCCTACGTTGGATTATTCATTGCAATCGCTCCGACAAGCTTCACAATCTCAGTATCCGAAATGGGTCGCAGTCGTTCTTTCAGTATTGTTGTGGGGTTTGTTGCCGCGTATAACTGAACCTAGGCAAAAGTTTAAAATCCGCGAATATCTCCCAGATTTAAGCACTATCGCATTGTTGACCGCATTTTTAAAAAATAACGCGAATCGCCGTCTGAACTATCGGAATAAAGTGACTTCTAACAGTTAAGTTCTCTTAATAGTAAACCCTATTGGATTCGCTCGGCTCTGTGTTAACCTAAGGGGAAAATATTTTCAAATGATTGTCGACTCGGATGGAAAATTTTTTCCTTTAAATTGTACTCCTACATAGAGAAAGACATTTTGGACACTGGTATCTTTTTTATTCTTAAAAAAAAAAAATGCCCATGATATTTTAAAATTGGAATAACTGGAGGGGGGGGGGGAGGAATGGTCTATACTAGAGGTAGGGAACGCGCGGCCTCCGTGATCTTTTCTTACGGCCTTCATAAAATCACTTGTATTAATTAATATTTAATTATATAGATTACAACAATTTCCAAATCAATAGAATTAAATAAAGAACGGCATGAATGTATGTACAGAGTCGGCCAAAATAAAGTTGACATTTTGAAATTGTTTGTATTATACTTTAACTACACTTTATATGTAATTTAATGCTCAGAATTTCTTAGCAATACTACCAGACATGTTATATGATCTCTACACAAAAACTATTTTCTAACTATTTTTGTTGTGACTGACTCCATGTACGTTAAAACGTATTATTTTTTCTGCAAAAAAAATAATTAATGATTAATGTTATAACAAGTTTTTATCCTTATGTGAATACAAATATATTTTATATTGAAACTTTTTATGTCAAATAATAAATAAATAAGGACTTAATTTTTTTTTGTTATTTTTCTATAATGCACCAAATTGTTAAAACTATATCTAACTATAATAATTTCATAAAAGTCGCACTTATAGGTTCATCAAATTATGCGGCCTCCTTTATTACTACCTAATTTACATGTGGCCTCTAATGGTAAAAAAGTTCCCCACCTCTGGTCTATACTGTGCTTTAGGTGCACATAATTCCCTTTAGAGGACAGAACTTCTTAAACAATTAAGATAGCGGAGTCAACAATTTATTTTTCTAGCACGGAGTAAAATTTTAAAAAAAAAAAAAGGGAAAAAAAATATTTCGATCCCAGTCGACATTTATGGGAAAATGTTCTCCATAGGCACACGTGAACTAAGCGACTCCAGTATGGCTACTCTGCTCGGCAAGTTTCATTCGTCTGTATCCAAATTGTATCAGTCACTACAAACGCATTCCAGAAATTCTATTCTAAAAATTTGTAGCGTAACGTGCTGAACAGTAAAAAATAATGTTCGCTTTATCCACACAATACCCTCAGAATATGTTACGCAAAATTATATTTAAACGTTGTTCAAATTTCCCAAATACAGGAATGAAAAATAGTTGATAAACTAGCTAAATTGACATTACCTTCTACATCAGGGGTGTCAAACTCGCGGCCCGCGACGAACATTTTAGCGGCCCGGCCAATATATTGGCACACAATAATATATAATAAAATAACCGACGCAGAATTATAATAAGATAGGAAGAATTCGCTAAATGTTTTTTTAATGATACTCTTTTTTTGCTATTATTAAACAAAATGCATATATTTATGTTGAATATACTGTAATTAGGTAAATAAACCTACGTTTCTATTAATATTGATTTTTTTTGCGGCCCACCTATAGTTAAACCTTGTTTGTTTGGCCCAAGGTAGCCTTTGAGTTTGACACCCCTGTTCTACATCGATACCCGAGGCAGTAGGATCGTGGGAAATGAACCGTATTTCAATGGATAAAAATTAAAATATCTGTTTCACGGTGTCATATGATTCAAGCGGTGCTTCAGTTGACCCCGTGTAAGGCTATGGGGGATTTTCCTGTTTATCTAAACACAGATTAGCAAGTTCTGTTTTCAATATTTTCCATCGCTACAATATTGAAACGGGTGTTTAAAGAATTGAAATAATTTCTCAAAATGACGCAAGTTGCGTTGAAAGATTTATTGTCAAATGCAGAGAGCATTTAACAATAAATCCTGACATTCAAAAATAGGCATTTGCCAATGTTCGATTAGAAAAATATTGAAAAAAATAAAGAAATTATACAAGAAACTTTTCCCGTCGTTCAACGTGCGGATGGAAGATCTGCGAGGTCGACTGATGCAAACCTTCACTTCTAAGCAGTTGCTTTATTTTGAATTCATTGATAGTTCTTCACCGTATGAAAGATATCCAAGATTTTGTGGCGCATGCGCGCATTGTTTTTCGGAAATGTTTTTCTCATGAATGAAGCCGAAGTCACTTCCTCGGGGCTGAAAACTGGCCGAAGACTTCCGACTGCCGGATCCGGAAGTAACTTAATCGCCGAAGTGTCTTTTTCTGTTAAGTTTCTTTTTTTCTCAACTCCTAATCTCTGCCCTTTTCCCACTTGTCGCCATCGTGACGCTTTGTTCGACTTCATGAGAGGCACAAATGGCCGACAAACGGGAAGTGACGTCGAAGCATGCACCAGTCATTTCCTTTTGGGGCCATGGAATTCAAAAATAAGTGCTGGAATGTTTTCTGCAAAGTAGATTTACATAGAACTTCAAAGGCTAAAGTAGAAATTTAAGTCAGTTGAAATGAGCGGTCTAACATAGTTTGAATCGAGTGCCCCCTTATGGTATTGAATATTTATATAATAGTATCTTATATGAAAGACTACATTCTACAATAATTGTCTTATATTTTCAAGTGAAAACTTTTAGCCGGATTTTTTTTTAAACAAATTTCTGATTAGGGGATTTATCTCATTTAAGTCCACCATTGTATGCAAATCATCTTGACAAAATTTTAATTTTTTTTTTGTAATATATTAAAGCTATAGGAAATGTAAATTAGATTCTTCTTAAGCTTGAATACATGACCCGAAAAAAAAATTCAGTGTTATGAACTACTCAGTTGTTAAGCGATTTTAAGACTTAGCCGGGGGCGCAGTGGCCCAGTTGGCAAGGGCAGCGGGCTAGTGATCTGAAAGTCACTGGTTCGATGCTTGTCGCTGACAAATTACACTAATGGCTGCTGGTGCACGTAAAATCTGTCGTGGCTGCAATGTCTTCCAAGTTCTCAAAATTACGGGACTGGTCCTTTGGCCAAGTCGCACTCCGACCCTTGTGGTGCCAGTCAAAACAGGAGCCGCACCTTCATCGCCCATAGCCTTCGGGACTTGATCTGATGTTGCTGTCGGACAAGTGGCGTAAGCAACAACAACAAGGCTTAGTCCCCCCCCCCCTTTTCCCCTTTCTTCCAACGTAACAGGCTTATGTTTTTTCTACTTTTGCCCGAAGGTACTGGGAAATTTGTTGGTGTCTAAAAATGGGGCCACCGTATTGGTGGTCCCATTGTTGTTAGTACCAGGGTGGCCCCCAAATTGTGGTGGCACCAGGGCACACCACAATTTTGACTGAGCACGCCTATGGGCGACATCTAGTGGGCTCGTACCCTCCTCCCACCCACATATCTCATGGACGGACCTTCTGGCCTATGGATTTAACGTGCCCATACCCATTACCCTGCCCCTCCCCCCCCCAACTTAACTTGAAATAAATTAAAATGTTAATAGAAGTTCAGTTAAAATCAGGAAATTGTAGAAAACTTTTAAGAAAGTTGGTTTTTTTCCGCTTTTTCAAGCTGTGAAACTGGAGATTCCCATTATATCTTTAGCCTTAACATAGTTTTTAACAATGATATGATCCATAACAAAAATTCGATGCTATATTTTTTTTCTCATTTTATTTATAATATATTTATTTTTTTATGGACATGCTTCACCTTGCTTCTTGTCCTGCTCTACCTTCCGTTTCTTTATGGGAACGCTATTGGATTGCCAGACATAAGTTGATGGATTAACGGATGTCATTTTTCTATCTTATTCTTGTAATTTTGTCTTTTTGATATCTGTTGTCCTGTAATACTTGCCATTGGTTATAAAAAAAAAAAAAAAAAAATTATTTTCTCATTGTATAACTTTTGAATGTTACTCAAACATCAATTCTATTGTTATTCAATTTCAAAAAATCATAATATTTTATATTTTAAGGACCGTCCGGTAGTCAATGTGCTGAGGAGAGTACTAACTGAATTCAATTCGGGCCCCCCCCCCCCCCCGAAAAAAAAAGTGTTAGAAGCACGCTACGCCTATGCTTCATAGTGAACATCTTTCTTAGAAACTGCTCTATTGGGAAGTACGTTATCTACTACTGTTTTATATTGTACAGGTTACGTACGGTTCTGAGAAGCTCTTAGTATTTTCTACGCATTTAAAGGCCAAATCATCTTTTTTCATCTTTAAGGGCGCATTTATATCCAAAAAGTTTTTAATATTTGTGGTCATTTTTTAAAGTCACTATAAAATAATTTAATACTTTTGCACATAAATACTCGTTTATATATATTAGCACTCAGCCGTTGGCCGGTATGGAAAAATTCCGTCAATTATTAGCTTATTCGGCTACCGCGATTCATCCGCCTCGTGTCCGTGAAAAAGTTAAATGTTTTTTTTTGTTTTGTTGTTGTTTTGTTTTTTTGTTTGTTTGTTTTCATTCGATATGAACCGGCGCTTCTGTTTTAGTTCGAGAAATATAAAAAGCGGCTACTCCGTAACTGAGCCTTCAAAGGAATGGTCGTTAAAAATAGTCCAGCAAAAATGAAACGCGCACTTGCATCGTAAGTTTACACTTGAAAGAGACGCTGTCGTTTCAAAATCGAATCCACGATATGACGTTCATGTTTCACTGCCGAATCCCCATAGCTTTTCTTTACACTGAAAAAAGTTTTTTTTTTTTTAAGTAGAGTATATAAAAAAAAAGATGAGGTTCCTTTAGAAAATACTTAAAAGTACTCTTTCGTGCAATGATAATCATATATCAGTTCACTACTAACTTTTAGCGTCATTCGCACACCCGACCAGGGATCATTTTACACATCTGGTATTACTTGAAAGAGGTAGATTATGAGAGCATACCTCCGCCTCGTAAGACCCTCGGTCAACAAAATATATTTTTTATGAATGTCACTAGATAAATATGCGGTATCAAACTGAGTTGTCATTTTTAAATCGCTCTTACACAGAGGCTGTTCGCACATTTTTTAGACGATTTTGGTAAGCGGTAATAAAAAATCGTTTGCTGCAAAAGAAATAATTGCAATTGTACTATGTTTTTAAAAGTCAAAATTATCGTCTGCGGCTGGAAAGTTTTGTTTTTATTCAAAGTGGCGTTTTTAAAAAAGCAGTGGTTCGAAGGCTACATTTATGCTCTTTCCGAAGAGAAATATGTATACTCCGTTATCCAAAAACGATGTGAGAGTCATGGTTTTGTGATATCTAAAGCGTCGATAGGTAATATCGTCAACAAGAAAGGAAAAAAACGTCAAATTGGAGCCTCAAGTGGGACAAAAATTCCAAACAAGTATCCAAGGAAAAAACGGACATCTTCGACTATTGCAAAGGTACGTTGTTTAATGTTAAAAGAAAATCCCCCTAGTCAAAGGACAGTTACAAAATCATTAAAATGCTCGGTGTCCACTGTAAACAAAATGATAAACTTCGATTTAAATCTTAAGAAAGCGAAAAAACGCAATGTGCATCGTCTTCTTCCAAATCATATCGCTGAACGCAGGACACGCTGCAGAATTCTATATGAGAAACACTTATCCCAAGAAAAATGGAAAACAATTGTCACAATAGATCAATCATGGGTGTATTTAAATGATTGCAATAAAAAAGAGCCATTTATTATCATAAAAGGGGAGAAAAAAATGTAAGTACATGGTTCAAAGACTCGAAAGAAAGTTTTTCTAAGGGATTCATGATTGTTGCTGGTTTTTCTTATAATGGCAAGTTAAAAATAAAGAGAGTGGAAAAAAAAATGTCAAGATTAACTCCAAATACTATCAGGAACATATTTTATCGCCAATTTTTCTGAATAAAATACCATCGCTTTACCCACAGTGTCATCAATCTGTGAGACTCCATCAGGACAAAGCTAGCAGTCACACATCAAAATCCACTGTAAATTTCCTAAAAGAAATGGAACAAAAAACTGGTATCAAGGCCATACCCTTCACTGATATCCCTACTAAATCTCCCGATGTACCCCCTATGGATTTTTGTGCTTTCGGACTTTTAAAATCTGCATTATCCAAACGTTGTCCCAAAACCCTTACAGGACTCTGGAAAGCTTTTCAGGAGGAGTGGGATAGAATACCTCTTCTGACACTTCAAAAGGCATTATTATCCTGGAAATTGCGGTGTCGAAAGATAGTTCAGAATAAGGGATGTCAAATAGAACATTTAAAACACAAGAATTTTATGTAATTTAGTTTTGTGAATACAATATACATCGTCTAAAAAATGTGTGAACAGCCTCTGTAAATAGGGTTTAAACTTTAAACACTCAGTTGCAAAACTGTACGCAATTTGTTCGAAAGCCCAGCGTAAAAGATATCCCTTCCATTAGCTGGTTGACCTTTCAATGCACGATTATGCCAAATCTCCATTTTGCGTGATATTAAGGTTACAATATATGTATGGAATCATGCATGTTGTTTTTAACTATCAAATCTAATACTAACGATTTTCCCTAATTCCATGATTGCTGCGCAGGCTCTCGGGACTTCCTTCTAAAGCACTGACAGCTTCTCTGTAGTAGAGCCCTTAAATTAGGGTCTTTATACCGTGAGAGCAAGGTGAAAATTCAGTGGATACCATCGCACGTCGGTGTTTCTGCCGACGAGATCGTTGATACCTTGGCCAAAAGGGAAAACCCTCTGAGGATGATTACCTCTCCATTCTAAAGAGAGCAATTTTGAAGGAGTGGAGGGCTGGCCCTCATCACTTTTAGTATTTCGGATTTTATATCGTTTAAACTTCGATCTTTCAAGAGGTCACTTTTTCAGTATTAAGACCAGATTAAGGACTAATTTTTCTAGATTAAGGACTGGCCACATTAAGAACATTTTAAGTAACAGTCAGAAAATCTTCACACCATGTTCTAACTGCCATTCCGAGGCTACTCCTGACTCTATTTTGTTGTGTTTGGGAGACAGCCATTCTACTCTCTTACCTTTGGTCTTTGAGAAACCTTTGGAGGTGTTGAAACAGATTCGCCTACGAGATAGGCATGGATTTGTCTAATGACATGGAATAATAAGAAGAAATTTAATACTCAAACTAACATCGTATGAAGTGAATCAATTAATGCAGTCGATTGGTAATAATGTACATTCAAAACTCTTAACTGCATTTCTATAATTACTATCTAGGATTATTATCTATCGCTCACTCGCAATTACATTCACTCAAGAACGTCTGCAAATTCAGTTTGTCGTAAGTCTGACATCATTTTGACGTTGTGGCTTAAAAAAATAATTTCGTATTGTGATGTTATAATCAAAGACTCTTCTAATTGGATGATTTGTAATCGTAAGTATGGAGATTCCACACAAATTTCAAAGAAGTAAAGTTTGAAAATTTGAGAGCACTCGACAACATAAAACCATACTTTAATTCTAAATCGTGAATTTTCCTCGAAAACAGTGCGTTGATTTTACTCTCAAGGGCAGACATGTAGGAAAAGGTGAATGACGTATACTTAATTCATTTGTTGCCATTAACGATGATAAAAATGAATTTGGCTCATTGTTGGCGGCTTTTTATGTATCTGACATCAGTTTCCTAGCATTACGTTTAATCTAATCCGTCGTTCTCCTGGTGAACGAATTGTTTTAGGTCTTCTGATAAAAAATGCTATTGTTTCAAGTCTCGATTGCATTTTTCACGGAGGAGTGTTGATAAAGTAAATGTAGCTAGTTAGGCGTGTTGGTGATGATCAGTTGCTATGTTTTATGTCGGTGCTTCAGAGATATTTTCTTTAGGTTCCAGCACATCAGACGATGATGATGTGGAAGTAAGTAACATTTAATCGAATTATTTATTTCATATTAAACGATTGTCTATAGGTTGGCGTAAATTTCAGATATATGGAGCGAAGAATGAGAGTTTAACAATCTTGCCTATGTTAAAAATTTGTAATTTGCGTCTACAATGCACATCACATGCATAGTTCACTCTGCCATTGATGATAATCTATGGCAGTGTGAACTATGTAGTACGACGTTGTTTCTCTCATTAGTCATTATAAATTTAGAGTTATAATTTAAATTATTTTAAAGTAACTGTGTTAATGACTCTCTTATCTTTAAATTTTCGAGTTTTAAAAAATGTTTGCGAAACGACGATACTTCACTCCTCCTACCTAATCGACTGAAACTGAAAGTATACTGCAGTTGTTTGATATTTAGACGCTGAAATCTTATATTATTAGTTATAAGAAATTGATCTTTAATCTTTGTAGTTTTTCAGATGGTGCTATTATTTCAGTTCATCTTTCTTTTTTTATCTTAATAATTATATTTTATGACCTAGACTACAAATTTTTCATTTTCATTTCGTATTCCTTTGAATACATTAAAAGAATGACTAGAATGAAAATTTCCCGTTGTGGAACTACTTCCGCATTGAGCGTCGTTCAATCAGGTTTGGTATTGAATGGCTTAGCCTACATCGCGTTCCTAATATATCTTCAAAAATTTATACCTCCTATTCCCAATTTATAACATTTTTAAAATATTCTGTAAATTGGCAAAATCTAAAAAGCTCTATTTATAATTGATTTTTCTTTTATCGTTTTAAAGATCGGTATATATTTGGAGCTATTGTTTTTTGTTATTGTTTTTTCGTTCGTGTTGCTTTATCAGTTGTCATCTTTTACTCTTAATCTCGACTCCGATTTGAAAATATTTTCGTGTATTCCAAGAGTGCTTTGTTCAGGACGTTACTCTTCATATTTAAAGATTTGAGATTTTTTTTATTTTTTTTCATCAATCGCAATAGAGGTTAAGTTCAAGGTTGAACTTGAAATTCATGTATGTAATATATCAGCTATAAAATTATTGTAAACAGTATTAGTTGTTTTGTAAATTGATATTCATTAGACGGGCTTTTCATAGACCACTTCAAAGCCACTTCATAAAATTATACATTATTGATCCAGTTTATTTATTGTAAAAGTTTAGAGGTTTTTTTTTTAGCTTTTGATTACCTGTTATCATATCGTCTTGTAATGCGCTTACTTTTTTCACTTATAGCATCAAATCTTAGAGACTGTGAAAAATGACAGAGTTATTGTAACACAACCTGAAGAGGATAGAAGACGACGTACTATCATAGTAGAACGCAGAAATGGATCATTTGGTTTTACTCTACAGGTATGATTATTCATTAGGCAAGTAACATTTTAAAATGAGGGGGAGGGGTGAGATAGACAGTCATTCAAGTGATGAACGACTGTCATTCAAGTGATGAACGACAGTCATTCAAGTGATGAACGCCTGTCTCGAGGACCCAAATTTAATTTTGATAACAGTGGGTTTTTTTGGGGTGGGGTGGGGGGGCATCTTACAAACCGAATGTTACCATACTTGAACATTACTGTAATCAACAATATATTTCAAAATACTCTAGATATGTGCTGTATCAGCATTTGTTAGGATCTTTCCTCAAATGCTGATACAGCACATTTGTTCTACAGTAGGGACCTTTATAGTTATGCAAAATGTTCTTTAGTCCGTGACATCTTATTTGGATTACCTGCTTACGGATTGATTGCATGACTGAATAGCTTCAGCTCTTAATATTGCGCATCATTATTTGAGTGAGGCATCCGTTGGAATTGTAAGTGTTCCCTTAAGAAATACTTAGTAATGAGTCAATGAATTCAGACTCTCACATATCAGGAAAAAAAAAAAGTGAGTTGTAGGAAAAGTAAATGAAGAGCATGCTGGGTAAAAAATAGGTGAAGGGCACACAGTCTTTATAAAGTAACTGAACTTCAGATGAGTAAGATTTTAATATTACTGTAATATCTCTCCTTTATATCTTGTTGAAAAATATGTACATTTTAAATCAGTTATATTTATTAGCTTAAAACTTGTATTGTTTTTCCTAGTTTTGTCTCATGTATTTATTTGCAAATTGTAGCCCATTTTTCTTAGGTATTGTGCGCTGAAAGATAACTATTTTGCTGTTTCTGGGAATGGCTTAATTTTAATCAGCAATAGGATATGTTACTGGAATGTATTTTAATAACCAATCAGCCAACCATTGTTGTATTATAAATGTGTATATAATAACATTTTGTATTTCAAATTAAATCATTATTTTAAGTTATCTCTGTTGTTACAATAATTTAAAATGTGTCAAAAGTTTATTACAACTGAGTAGGCAAGGACTGTAAGCCTTGTGAAAATGTTGAGTATTTTCAACCTTTTATTAATCTGTGCATTTTTTTTTCTACACCCAGTTCTTGCTTAGATACTTTTTTATATTTTCAGACCTATGGTATCCATCATAAAAGAGATGGTGAAATAGAACTTATAACTTACGTTGACTATGTTGAGTACGATGGTCCAGCTTTTCGTGCTGGAATGAGGCCTGGTAATATACTTTCTTGTTACTGACTAGTTTTTTGTTTACATATTTGTCATCTGTTTAATAACTGCATTTTCCTCAGGAGACGTAATTCTCTCCATTAATGGCCACGACATGGAAAAAGTTGATCATAAAGCTCTTGTGCAGTATATTCAAAGCTGTGAGAAAACTATGCGAATGGTTGTTTTGTTTGAAGACTGTGTGCATAAAGTTGAATTGCATATGAAGTATTTGAGATTGAAGGTAATTACACTTTTTTTCTATACTTATAGATTTTTATGTGAAATTTTCATACTTTTATAGTGTTGTTAATTGCTGAAAGTGTTGTAAATTGCTTTTTGGGAATTTTTTAAAGATTGATTTTTAGAATTTAATTTAGTAAATGCTGATCACATGGTTTCTATTCTTTTTGTAATACTTTAAACTAATTTTACGTCTCGTGCATAACAACAAAATAAATTGTTTTTCTTTCTAATGCGGCGGACGACTGGATATTATCCAAAAAAATATTAAAATACAGTAAAAGAAATGTTCCTCAATCTGTGCTATATTCTTTAGTATGTTCTATTAGATTTAATTTGACTGTTTTCTTCTATATTATTTTGTCTATAAAAATATCCATTACGATATTTTATATATATATATATATATATATATATATATTGGCATTAATTGCATACATTGACCATTGTATTTAATTTGAATGTACTCCGTAGCAAATTACGGGTATTCAGCTAGTATTGACATAATTTGCAATTTTTCTTTGTTGGTTGATAACCTGTTATTTGGAACAATTTATTGTGCTAAGAAAATTATTTGGAGTCATACCTTTTAAGTTTATGACTTACATTTGATTTACTATGAATATTTATTATAGCGATTAGTCTGGCTTAAAGTATTATGTCATTACTTTGTCATCTGAATATTTTGTACCATTTTCAACATCACGTCTCATTAATCATTTTATTTTCTTAAAGCGAGTTCTTCAGGAGAAAAAGTATGAGCTTGAACAGTTATGTGAAAAGGAGCATCAGTTAATTCAAAGTAAGATGTTTGTTTCTTTATTATTAACTATTTAATGAATCAGAAAATCTGGCATAATGCATTTCTTCGTAAGGGTTCACTACAAGTATGTAGTTTGTTATGGGGAAGTTTAAAGTGTCTTTCAAAGATGACAAAAACAAAACAAACAACCCCCCCCCCCCCAAAAAAAAAAAGTAAAAAAGAAAGCCAATTCTGTTAATTTTGGGACATGTCTGCATTTAAATTGTGCCCTTTACCAATCTTTTTTAACACTGTTCAGGGCCATAATAATTGATTATAAATTTTGGTGGTATTGGAAATGCCTTTTCCTTAACTTCCTTAAGAAATCATGAATAACTATTTTTAATGTTTGGAATATCATAAATATGTATTATTTCAAACAGATGTGTCTAAGGGCTTAAAATAAGCACTCAGAAAGTAATTGGATCTGGGCCTAATGAAAGAGATTGAGTTGGCCCAGTTTTTGTGCTGTCTGCATGGGGGAAAAAATGTGTTACTTTCTCACCTGTTTAGTTTGAGTATTGTTTCATCAGTTTGATGTATTGTTTCAATTAATATGAACAATTTTAAAAGAAAAATCTTTAAATATGCCTTTAAGGTGCTGTGAAATTTTTCAAATATGGTTATGCATTTATTGAATGATTATAAAAATCTAGTTTCCAATGGTACAAGTAAAGATAAGTTTGTTTGGTTTTAATTACTTGAAACACATTTTTACTATTAAAACTGAATAACCATGCCAAATCTTTAAACAAATTTTCCTCTTTTCTCTGCAGATTGGAAGGACAGAGGTGTGCGCATTCCTCCCAGTCCTTGTTTGATTACCCGTCTCAGAAATTTAGTTCCTCCAAGTCCTTGCAGTATTCACAGTTGTGCAAGTTCTGACAATTCTAGTGGCATGCCAGAGACTATTATATCTGAAGATACAGTGAGTTGTTATGGCTATCCTGCAACTGGTGTGGCTGGTTACAAAAGCCATGCTGGAACTGCTCACCCATCTCCAGTCATTGTTCCCAAGCAATTTGCTACTTTACCTAAAGCAGCTGGTGCTGTCCGGCGTCCATGGCCTACTGTATCTGGTGGTGCAGGATCTCTGATGATCCCCAAAGGATCATGGGATGGTCTAGAGTCCCAGTCCAGTACGGGCCTATCAGAGAGCACAGATTTTTCAGAATCATCAAGTCAAGATTCAAGAGCTCATTCTCCAGCACTGTCTCGTAGATCTGGAAATAAATCTGAGAGTGATTTGCCTGATATTGCTCAGGATGATGAGGAAGAGGAAGAAGCAGACAGAGATGAGGTGACTAGGCTGTAATTAGAAAATTTTCTCACCATAGTTTAAAATTTTATGTAAAAAATTTTCATATAGGGTTAATTTCTTGGTATCACGGCTAATGTTCCTTCATTCTCTAATTTGTAATTTTGATATTAAAGTTTCCTAAATTGTTTTCTTTATATATTGAATTAATATTAATGAATAATAAACAGATTATTAATTTATTCTAATTATGAGCAATCGAAGTATTTAAACTAAGTACATTTTAATAATTGTTAAAAATGAACTGGTAAATTATTAAAAATTTATATTATAATGAACTATCAGGATTATTTTAAAAAACAGTTCCCACTAAAAAAATTATTAAATAGTTTTTGAAAGTTATTTAAACAATTTTATGAATCTTATGTACTAATACATATGAGTATATTTCATTTTTTTTAATGTATTTCATTTCTATATAAGTGCATGCTTTGTTACATCAAGGAAAAACCTCAATCTGATATAAAAATAATAATAATAAAATTATCTGCATTTATCTAAAGCATTTACATAATTTAAACCTTTCTCAAGCTGAAAAGAAAGTTTCAATTTCTCTAGTGTAATATAAATGGAGAATGTGAGATAAATCATTTTATAAATAGATGGTAACATTTCTGTTCATTATTTATTAAATTCAGTACTTCTCAAGTTCTTATAGAATCCTTGTGTCAAATACAGATAAATTCAACTTCCATAAAAGAAAATGGGAAATATTTCATTGCTCTTGATTTTCTGTTTTCCCTATTATATGAAACTTGTGGAGAAATGCATAACAGGAACAAACAGCTTCTTAATATCCACAATTTAAAAAAAGAAAGAGGGGCAACTAGTTTCAAACTAATCAATATTCTTTATTAAGAGGAGGAGAAAGGGTGGGTGTGGTCGTCTCTATGGGCAGTTCACAAATACTAACATTTATGAGTTGTCCATACAGACAATCAAGTCTAATTCTCCTTGGCCTGAAGAACTGTATTAACCGGTTCAAAACTAGTGTTCACTCTTTGTTTATTTAATAATTTTTTTTGGTGGATATTAAGCTGAGTGTATCTGTTCTTTTTTCCTCATTTTTTTCTGTACTGTTCACAAAATTTTCAAATCTTATGTATTTTTAAATGCTGGAACACTAATCATGAATCATAACTGTGCTTCTTATGAGTTATTGAAATTCCTTTTCCTACCTCTCAAGCATGCTACAATCTGAAACATTTAGTTTAAGATTGTTTAGTTTTTGTATGTCAAATTATGTGAAATAATTTCCAAAAATGTTTTTTTTCTTCAAAGTTAATGCCACTTTTATTTGTTTATACTCAGTATTTTGCTATCTGTATTATAGTAGTTACATTTGTTTCTAAAATAACTAGCATATGTTCTTTGATATTTTCTCTCTCTCTCCTGTGAATGCATTTTTTTAATCAATAAAGTTTAATAATTTCTTGAAAGAACTGTCAGTATATAGTTTGAGAGCTCTCACTGTTAAAACATAATTACTCATTTCATATTTTTATAGGAGAACCAAAATTATACAGAAAAATTGTATTTTTTATTATGCATTCATACTTAACATTTTTCTGCAGTAGTTTATATTTTAACAGATATTTTCAGTATAATAAAGTTAAATTTTATTTTTTTAAATACTAGAAACATGTTTACAGTACTGTATGGTTTTTATTTTATGTATTTAATGACATATAGATTAACTCTTTTTTTTTTTTCCCCTCCTTCATGTTACATGAATATTTATAATGTTGCAATTAATGGGATTATAACTGGATTGTATACTAGATACTTGGTTTACTCATAAAATGAAGTTTATCATTTTTAATTTATATTTAATTTCTAAAATTCAAATTTTTTTTATGGGGAATATAAGTCAAGTATATTTGAGACCCTTAATTATTTGTTATCTGTAACGTGAGGAATCTGTACTGTTTGAAGTTCTAATCTGATATAAATTTTTAATTCTGAACAAAAATTTTATATTGAGATACATTATTTTATTTTAAAATAAATCCCCTTTTTAAAACTTTAAGATTTCCTTTATAAGACTACTGAAAATGGGATTTACAGTACTAAAATTTTGAACATTAATAGATTTTTAGTTGGAAATTTGAAAAATTAAATAAAAAGATTTTTGTGAAAAAAAAACCTTAAAATTTTTGTAATGTATACATAATGTAGCATGATATGTTTAATTTTCAGATAAATTGCCTCCCCCCCCCTTTTTTTTTCTTTTCTTTTTCTTTTTTTAATAATGAAATATTTTCTGTTCTCAAAGAAAAGGCCTTCAAGTGTTTCTTATCAGTTTTTACATTATATGCAGTATGCTGTCAATCATATTGAAGTGCAATGAATCAACATTAGTAAATGTTAATTACTTTAAATAAATTTACATTTACAATCAGAATAAAAGTGCTGAAATGTGCTGCTTGTTTCCAATGCATTTCATAATGCAGTTTATTTTTGAAAAAGTTTTTAAAAAGCTCTTTGCTCATTAAAATTATATAATAGTGTACAGTACTTTTGCAGTAATGAGTGTAAATTCTTTAGGTTTTTCTATTAAACTTAATTTTTTGCAAAAGTATTAATAGTATTATGATAATGCTCAATACACTTGTATCATTCGCGAGAAGAAAAAAAATGATTATGCATTAGGAAATTTTTATCTAAGTTTTCAGGATATAACTTTTATAAGACAAGTTTATAAAGATCAAAAATATATTCTTGAAACTCAATATTGATTTAGTAGGTAAGTGCTTTCTGTTCTCTTGAAATTTTATGGATTACCAACTTAAAGTATTAAAGGAAAATGTGCTGATGTACATTAAACTTACTTATTCCATTTCTCTGAAATGCTCTATTTATTTTCTTTTTACTATTATTGATCCCTTAAAACAAATTTCATATTTAGAAGAAAAAAAGAGTAGTGAAGAATCATATGATCGTTTAACAAAACTATTTAGTCATATTTCTAGTCTTTAGATATTATAAATTAATGTTTATAATTAAAATAAATTGTAAAGTATTTTCTGAATTTTTTTAAAACTTGCACTTGTACTTAATTTTTTCATAATTATCAACTTCTTGTTCTTAAAACCTCATTCTGTTTTTGATTTATTTTCTATCTGTGATTTTTATATATTTTTTTTATAACAGATGTCTGTATGTAGAAAAATTTTCATCAATTAATGTTCTTTGAACTAATGACATTGAATATTCATTTTGACATTCATCTTTTCCTTCTAATTATTTTGTACGGTTTGTGCTAATTGCCATGTATTATTACTCTGTGCATGAAGAAAAAAAAATTAAAATTTATTCTATAAGTCTGTTATTAAAATCAGAGTTCAATGACCTTTTGAGAAGAGCTTAATTTCCATGTAGCTTCAAAATGTTTATATTATTTCTCCTGCACTTGTTCGTTTGAAAATGCCTTTTTCGCCTTGCATTTTTAGTTTTTTTCACAAATGATGGAGTTTTGTTTTGTTTTGTCTCAGTGTTGCCAGATTTATGCATTGTACTGTTTAGTCAAGATCTTTCAGTCTATATATTTTTCATAGTTTAAAGATCATTTTAAGGCAAAATAGGATGACTTGTCATATTTTTTAAAAGATTAATATTCAGCAATAATGTTATTCATACCCAAAAGCCCTGAAAATCGACAATCCTAATATACAGTCCAGCTTAGTGTACCTGAAGTGTGTGGACTATGAAATAACACTAAAAATTAAAAGTTTAGGTTAAACATTTTTGGTTTACATTTGTCAATAATAAACTGACTTCATTTAACTGGGGTTTTAATTTCTAAATGTACTAAGCATGAATGTTTAAATATTTATATTATTTTTTAAAATTCTATTTAAAACTAGTCATTAATGAATCCTTAATATTGCACTGGCAAATTAAAAGCCTGAGAACAGTTGTTGTTGTTTGTATTAGGTCTTAAATGTTCCAGGTCACAAAATGATTTTACAAAATCTCATTTACATGGGAAATTATTCTGATTATTATTTTTATTATTTGAATATGTACTTATCCATTTTGCAGCTGAGCAGCTAAGTGACTATAGTGTACATCCTTAAGTGAAATTTTATTTTAACAGAAGAAAATATGAAGGTAGGAATAATAAAGTGGAATATCGGAATAAGACATTAATCCAGCTAATGAAATTCATTTGCTAAATAAGGAATATGTACTAGCTAGACTTCTTTGTAATATCTTATTGTACAGTTTACTGCAAAGAAATCAGATCATCTCAAACATCTTTAAATCCTTTGACAAGCTATGTGGAAAGTGTTTTTCTATATAATAACAAATATATATTGCTGTGAATTTATTCATCTAATTTGGTTTGATTCAAATTTTCATGTAAACTTTAGCAGCTTTAGATGAGCTTGTGTATTTAATTTAATACTAAATGCTTTTTGAGCATTTTATTTATGGTGGGGAAATCCATATTATCAGTTTCAGTGGGGTTATTTTGAAACTCAGTTGAAACACAAATTGGGCATTGCTCAAGTTCTGTAGTAAGTTCTGTTGTAATGCAATAACTGGAGCTAATATGCATTATGTATATATAGACATATTTCTCATTACAGTATAATTAAGAAACTGAAATTTATGTTTTGATGAGCTGAAAAGAATTCCATTTGTAATTCCTTGTTCTTCAAAATTAAGAGGGAAAATTTCCACTCTGGCAACACTGTTGGACATTAGTATGTTGCAGTCAGTATTACCTTAAGTGATAATTTAGTGATACTAGTCTCTTGTTTTGCTTATGTGTTACAGAATCAACTCAATGGGTTGCCTTAGTAACTATTCACATAACATTTATATTTCTATCGGTTGAGTATCTTTACTCTTTTGTATATATGTATGATATGCCTTTTTTATAGTTAAATATTAAATTTATAATTTATTGCATCTGTCAGGATTGTTTGAGTTCTTGTTGTATGTCACAAAACATATTGATTATGTACATAGAGTATTTTGTTGTTTTGAAAATGTTATATTTTATCACAAAGTTTGTTAATTAAAGAGGATCTCTGATAACTTCTATGTTCTCAACACTTGGAACTTTTTAAATAAAATTTTTAAAATGTCAGTTATCTTGTCTCCTAAATTATTTTGTTCAGTGTCATACATAAGTTTATACATTGTCTTCATTTGGAAGAATATTTTAGAATTATAAAATTCTATTAAGTTTTCCAGTTGCCCTCAATCATGTTTATAAAGCTTAAATTCTACCAGGCACTCAATCAGTTTGATTTACTATTGTTTTGCTGTTGCAAATTTAGAGCTTGTTCATTTTTTTTTTAAGTATATCACTATTTATACACTACTTTTCAGAAGAATCAATTATTAATAAATTTTTGTAAGTTTATTTGAATGGCAGAGTTAAACAAATTTCAGGACGGTGAACAATAATTTTGCTCTTATTTATTCACTTTCTCTCCTCTACTTGCAAATAATTCTGGTTTGGTAAAGACTGAATCATAACACTATGAATTAAAAGAAAGTGTTTTATTGTAAATTTTATACTGATTATTTTGCTGAATACCTCTTTGCATTTTATATTTACGTGCCAGTATATCACCGTAAATTAATTTATAGTAAACCTTGTTTGTAGTAATTAATTTATAGACAGCCCAGTGAAACTATTCAAAATATAACTCTTGGAGTCATTTTAAAATTAAGTTAAGACCTTGATAATCTTAAAAATTAGCAAAATATTTTCTTAAACAGTTTGATAATTGGTATTTCAGCACTTAAAAAAACAATCTAAACACCTGTGAAGTGATTGAAGCAATTTTACTTTGAGTTGTACTGTGTTTCAAAGGGTAGGATTGAAATGTTCCCTTGGGCCTGATGCGAATAGAGATATTGATCGTAGTATATATTGGACTTAACTAGAATTTCTATATCTCATTGAGAGATATCCTGCAACGGAAATTAGAATTAATGAATAGTTATGTGTTAAGATTTTGAAGCTTTTCGGTTATTTTGAGCTACATACAACTATAGATACGGACGCCAACAAGAATTGAATTTGTAGATTGATACCGATGGCCAGTGCTCTATCCCAATGGGGCGCTAACTTTTTTCGACCGCGAGCCAATTTTTTTTAAAAATAAAAATCACTTAACCCAATTAAAATTTATTGGTAATAGCAAATTTTAAAAAAAATTGGGAAAATGCTAACAAAAGAATAGAAAAACGAAATAAATTTTGAGGAAATATTTCAAAAATTGATGAATTGTATATATTTACTTTGCATAATAACAATAAAAGAAATGTCTTCCTTACCATCTATGTTTGTTTTTTGCTAAATCTTGTGACTTCAACTTCATATTTAAGTATTAATATGTATTTGTATTACATTTAGATAAAAACTAACAAAAATTAAAATTAGAAAAGAGCATGATTTTAAAATTATAAGTTTCATATTAAAACATTGAAAATTATAAATTCCGTTTACCTACATAAATCTAAACTAGAAAAAAAAAAGGGCGAACCTGGACCTTGGTTAGTACTTGTTCAATATTTGGGAATGTTACTCTCATATCATCGTTCTCTGGTTATTGTAGCTACGAATTTTGAAATCCCAGTCTTGCACAAGTAAAAGCGAATGGAAACAACGTAGCCTTGCAAGACTGTTTGACGCCTTATTTAATAATATCGTACATTTGAAAAATATAATTAAAAATGTGTGAATATAGAAAGTGTAAAGCATGTTTTTAAATTAAGTAATTCAGTATGATATAAATTTACTTCAGACTATCCGCGACCCACAGTTTGCGCACCACTGCTCTAGCCGATCTGCCATTATTCGACGAAGTTAATGTTTAAGAGATTTGATCTGAAATTTCACCTTTAATTTTGTCGAATGGCTTTCAAAAGCTGTGCCTCTCTTATTTACCGATTTTTGTGAATGCTTGTGGTCATTTGTGTTGACTCTTGAACAATGCACTCTAACGTTGTACTGAACTACAATCACATCCAACTTTATATAATATTTAAGAAAGAGATTAATTATCTATTCATAAACACTGTCAAAAGACAGGAAACAAATGCAGAGGGGAGTGCCTAGCATTCAGTAAGATGATTATTTTCAAATCTCTACGATAAATCCGAGAATAGAATATTCGGATTCGGTTTTTTTCTACCGGATTGAAATGTTTCATGATCAGGATAAAATTAACGTTTGAAAGTTTGGAGTTGCAAGATGTGTAAACAAACTCGCGACACATCTGTCTGTGATCGCAGGAGAAAATAATGAAAGACAAACATGAACCTTGGTTGTACGTTTTTGAAACGGTGCTTCAATGATTCAATAATCAGATCTTAACATGTTTATTTACATTTGTAACTGTCATTACTGTAATTTCTGGTGTTAAACCAAAAGTAATCAAGAAAATCTCGGGGTAAAGTTTAGAACAAGTTTAATTACTCTAGAAATCACAGTTACAATGGACAGATTACATTACACATTATAAAACAATTGAAAAACATTTAGAGAAAAACAGTAAGTTGACTTCACATAGTCCAAAATTGGGCATCAGACCGACAGGTCTTTTCGCTACGACATTCGGACTTTCTCTGGCTTCAAAAAAATGACAGCACACGGAAGTTGCATGCAAAGTCTATCCGTATGGTGGCGACATCTACATTTTAGGCTCGGAAGTATTATAACGTGTGTTACACATGTCTATTTACACATCTACAAGGTTTAATAAATTGAGGTTGTTAATTATAAGGCAACCCCAAGCCTTTCACAACCTATCATGAAGCTACAGAAGCTACCTTATAGCTTCATGCAACCTACATTTCCATTCGCCTGCCATACACTACCGGAAACACGAAAAACATACATTTCGTGCGGTGCTCACACAGCACCCTCTCGCCGTCAAAGGGAGAAATCCGCAACACGCGTACTGGGAGAAAACACTAAATAAATTAACCTTTGATGACTATTAGAGCACATTTTTTCTACATGCGAATTGTGTTCTAATCAGTGGCGAACCTCGGGTGGGTTCCGCCCTGGACCCGACTTACTAAAGGGGCTCCACGACAGGGGCCTTTTTTTAAAAATTGAATGATAACTTTATTGCAAAAAAATTACATACTTTTTAATTTTTGTTTTAATCAGACAAGAACGTTATTATTTTTATAAAACATTACAGTTGTGCATATACATAAAGTAAAAGGTCATCAACCTTATCGGCCTGCGAATCTTCCTTTTCCTCTTTGGAGTCGTGGATAAGTGAGACCTAGGCTCGCGTATAATGAGGGATAGTATAGATAGGTCAACCGCGGGTAAGCAAAACAGCGTAGGCAACGGACACACGAGCGTTTTTTCCCGCAGCTTGAAAATCTACACAAGCCGGCCACACGTGCATGTGGCATTTTTTTCCCGCTGGGTCTTTTCCCGCAGCTTGAAAATCTACACAAGCCGCTAGAAAAATAGGTCTGGTTCTATCCTCCAGCGGGCGACCTTGAGAACTTGACAGATAACTCCCCCGCTAGCGAGTAAAACAGCTGCATTTGGCCACCCCTATGTTACAGAAGCTTATCTATATTTTGATGCTTGTTTTCACGCTGCGTTTCTGAGGGGAAAAACGCTCGTGTGGCCGTAGCCTAAGACGAGGGATTACTGTAGGTTTTAGGGAATCGACAAGGTAGTGGGGGAAGTATGCTATGTACTTCTATCCACTCTATCATCTCTCTCTCTCTCTCGCCCAGGTTCTCCGAGTAGGACACCTTCTAAGGGTTTAGCCTATAGATATTTAATATATTAAAAGCGATATTATAGTGTACTTATTATTTTCATAAATACTGCCTTGAAGCGTAAACAGCCTCTAGTGAGGCTCAAAAGAGGAAATTGAAAATAGCAGAAGAAAAAAAGAGCAGGGCTGATATCGGGATCAGTTTTAAAATTCATCCAACAACAACAACAACCTTCCACTTTCAAAAGCAAAGAAGAGCCCACTAGTTCTGGAATTGGTTTGGATAAATTAGTGCCAATGAATATGTAGGCCCAGACGGAGACGGAACATTATCTCAAGAAGAAGGCGAAGCAGAAGAGCCTGATACTGAAATTTCAGACGAAATAAGTAAAGTTCCTCTTTTTTGTGATGTAGGTAACTGGCCAACACCCCTATCGGATGGTATAAAAAACCGATTTTTTCTAAAACGAGGCAGTGAGTTTTTCCAAAATAGACTGTTCTTTTGATTCATCACAGAGATCAGGAGAGAACCTAAAGGGTGAAATTCGTCACTTAAGCTCAACATGGTATTACAGACATTTACTCTGGGGCGAAAAGTGCTGAGAAAACGGATGGTATATTCTCCTTAATAAAAAAAGTATTTTGTTTGTGTTGTAAGCTATTTTCCACTAATACAGAAGAGGCAGGTACATACAAATTCATAACAGGATTACAATCTTGGTGGAAATTGAATCCAAAAGTAGCTTAGCATGAAAGTTCTAACAAGCATTTGGATAACTTTGAAAAATGGAAATCTTTAAGTGCCAGACTGAGACTAAACAAGTCTATTGATTCCATGCAACAGGTTGAAGCAGAAAAGGAGTGGATTAAATGGAACGATATTTTGCATCGTTTGTTAGATATTACATTGTTTTTGGCTAAGCAAATTTGGCCTTTAGAGGCCACAAAGAAGATGAAGAATCTGAAAACAGGGGGAACTTTCTGAAACTTGTAGAGCTTATCTCTCATTACGATCCTGTTTTGAAAGAACATATTGTAAGAATCCAACAGCTGAAGTCGTCTGGGAATGTGTGTCATCTTATTTATCCAAAAAAAATTCAAACTGAGTTAATTTTCTCTCTAGGAAAGAGTGTGAAATATGTAATTTTAAAGGAAATACAAGCTAGGTACAATGGTATACTATTTGATAGTACACTTGATGTATCTCACAAAGATCAAATGAGTGAGGTAATCAGGTATGTGCATATTGAGAACGGCACAGTCGAGTTCAAAGAATCTTTTTTTAGGATTTTTTAATTTCAGCGGGAAAAAGGTAAATGAAGTAACAGAGGAAATTTTAAAGGCTCTAGAAAGTGATGGCTTGGATATCACGCTTTGTAGAAGTCAAGGCTACGACAACGCATCGACCATGGCTGGCATACCCACAGGTGTGCGACCAAGGATTCGAGAACTAAATCCAAGAGCCCTCTTCATGGCATGTGCCAATCACGCACTCAATTTGTGTGGGGGTGCACGCGTTTAGTTGCACTCCAATCAATGTGACATTTTTCGGCACACTGGAAAATTTTTACAGCTTCTTCTCGGGGTCAACTCACAGATGGGAAATTTTGACTGCCGTTGTGGGAGTAGCAGTTAAAAGGCTGTCCGATACAAGGTGGAGTGCACAGCAAGCAGCTGCGAAACCAGTAATTAACAATTTTGGAAAATTGATCGATGCAGTGGAGAAGCTATGCGACGAGTCTGAAAACCTAGATAGAACAGGATCAGCTCAGATTACAATTGCAAATGTTTACGATTTTACGTTTTTAGCGTTTCTACGCCTGTTGTCAGGCATTTTTGAGGAAATCCACCACACTCAAATCTACCTACAAATTGAGGGGATTTCCTTGGACAAGGCTTTAAATAAACTAAGAGAATTGGAACTTTTTATTAAGGAAAGTAGAGAATCATTAGTTAGGGATGCTTTGGACTTCGCTTCCTAGAAAGGGGAATTGATATTGAAAAGAGAGGCAGAAAGAGATCGAAAAAGATGATGCCGGGTGAAAAAACTAAAGATGAAGGTTTATCTTTACAAGAAGAACTAAGGAGGTCCATGTTCCAATGTGTAGATAGGTTGTATTTGGAACTCCACACAAGAAAAAAATTCCATGGAGAACATTCATAAGAAATTTGAAGTCTTGCAGTCGGTTAATTTGATCAAAGCTCCAGATGAGAAATTGCCAGAACTTATTTCTCGTCTAACTGAAAGTTACGACGACTTTTCTAAGGGCGAGGTTTTGCCAGAAATAAAAAGACTAAGACGTCATATGCAAGCTTCAAATATTAATACAGAGAAAGTCAAGAAATGGTCAGCTCTTCAAGTTTTGCAGTTCATTGTTGGTATGGACTTTCAAGAGTCAGTACCAAACTCGTGTTTAGCACTAAAGTAGTTTTTGACGATTTGCATTTCAGTCGCAACTTGTGAAAGGAGTTTTTCAAAACTTAAAATCATCAAAAACTATTTGCGCTCAACAATGAGCCAAATCAAACTAAATGGACTAGCAATGTTATCCATCGAGAACAAGTTGGCTATGAAAATAAACTTTCATGAGACAATTAGACAATTTTCTGATGCAAAAGTTAGAAAAATACAATTTTAAAAGGAGGCTTTTACCTATTCGGAATTAATACAGAATTGTTTTCCCCTTAGTTTTGTCTTCATATGAGACTGTGTATAGTAAAATATATATATATACTTACACACACGTAAAAGATACTTTTTTAGACTTGACTTTACATATGTCTTATTTTGAAAAAGGTTATTATTATTTTATTTTTATTCCTAAAAAAAATTCTACTGTATTCACCTCAACACGAAAAATTTTTGATGAATTCCCATTCTATTTTTTTTTCATACTGATACTGTAAATGTATATTGCCTTGTGAAAAGTAAAATATTTTTAAATTGAATTACCAATAATGTTGATGTAGATCAAAATGAAGTATTTCTTTGGCTTTCCTTGAAGCTACCGTAATATTATAAGAAAGTATTGGTGCCAAAATGGCTCCTTTTAGTTTTAATGTGAATTTTGTCTTTAACTATTATTGCTTTAATTAATAAAACGGTCAAGTATTTTACAGTCCACTTTGGCCAGGGGAAAAATTCATACAACGAAACCCAGCATCGTACAATTCATTTTAAGCTTGTACCGAACAGTAAGTTAGTGAGCTCATGGCTCAGGCGATTAGAATGTTGGTCTCGGAGCTCTGCCGTGCGGAACGTCGTTGGTTCGATTGCTCGAACCCGGGCTTTGACGTAAGACTTTTTATCAATTTAACACTTAAACAGTATTGATCATTGATCACCTCGTACTGCACGAGTTCACTCCCTTATTCAGTCTATTTTTTTCTCTGCACAGGTCAATAGTCCGTGGAGACGGTCTGATTAAAGGCCTGTTCAGATTGCAGTCCGTCAGCGTAAGTGTAAAAGGAAAAATGGCGTTGAGATGGAAATAAACCAATCAAAGACCTTAAAAATTTCGTTGCTAATCGTTTGTCATTGTTTAAATATATTTCAATACGAGTACGCTTGTGCTAACGGACTGCTATGTGAAGAGGCCCTAAGGTAAAGAAAGGCTAGCTATGATTAGAAAAAGTTAAAAATTTATGGCTATTGAGGACTAAAAATTTATTCTTTGAGGGGAGGGGGGGCCTCAAATGTAAATCCGCCCCGGGCTCCAAATGGTCTAGGTACGCCACTGGTTCTAACGTACTTCTATATGATAGATTTCAAGGGTTGAATTATATTTGGATATAGTTACGGGAGATCCTGGTAAAATGTTCCATTTACCTATGTTGTGATATATCCGATTAATTGTCATGAAAGTCTGAAACAACACAACAGTTCCTTGAGCCAAAAGACAGTTTCAGTCTAATTTGGTTAGTAGTAGATAGAGACCAGTATAGTTTCGACCTTTGGCCTCAGAACCTGATGAAAAATGTAAGGATCGAACTGTTGTTGGACCATTCCTGTAAAATAAATTCTTTTACAAGCTTCCTTTTTAGTGGCTACCAGCTCAATAATTTTGTAATAAAACAAAGACTTTGTAAACTTTCGCGTTATATCTTGAATGAGAAATAATCTCCGTATCCCGGATCAGTGGCGTAGCGAGGGGTGGGCAAGGGGGTCTATCATGCCCCGGGCGCCACTCACACAGGGGCGCCAAATGGTCCTTTTCACTAATTCTATATATTATATTACTATATGTTTATTGGAAAGGGGGGCGCCAAAAAGGTATCGTGCCCCGGGCGCCAGTTATGCTCGCTACGTCACTGTCCCGGATGAAAATGCCCCGACGAGATTTTGATTAAAGATTGTGAGAAAGCAGTTTATTGTTTCGAAGTTGGCTAAAATATGACTGTGTTTGATAGAACAAATGTTTGAAAGAGTATGGATTCCGAAGAAAAAACTCCTGAACCTCGGAGAAATGATTATGCAAATACGGATACCACACGTCGCGGTTTGAACAGTTTCGGGAGCATCCAGAACGCGGTAAATAAATTCTTACTGGGATCCTAGGTCTCCAGTGGATCGCATCAATCACAAGGTTCAAAAGGGCGAGAGTCCCTGCCAGTGAGGAGCAGTTATCACTTGGAGAACTTATACGTATTTTGCCAATAACCGTATTAGGATCAGCTCGCCACTCTAAGCCCCCCCCCCCCTCACTATGTGTGATTGGCTAAAGAGATTGTTTTAGTTCGTCTCTAAGCCCCTTATGGTCATCATTTTGAATCTATCGTTTCATTTAAGCATTAGAATATTTATGTCTAAAACGAATTGTCTACCACTCTCATGTTAAATCGTCGATTCTTATAGAAAGGATTGTTGAGTTCAGCTACAGATTTTTACTTTTCACTGTGTTTACGCTATCGTGACTAAGTACCTCTGTATGCACCAAATAAATTAGCTGTTCTAGTTATATAGCTGTATTAGTCTAGAATGTTCTGACTAGATAGCAGGCTCGGACTGGCTCCTTTGGGGGCCCCCTTACGAAGCGGGATTGCGGGGGTCCTCCCCCGGACAATTTTTGAAAATCACATGCCTGAAAACCACATTTTTTGCTTTTTTGGCTCTTAGAAAGTATTTGAGTTAAGGCAGGGTCTTTGTCAAAAGTTAAGCTATTTTGTTATAGTTTACTTACGTTTGCAATACATTTTTATTTTATTTTTATTATATCTAATCTTATTTAATCACAGAGAAAAAATAGTAATCAATTGCAAGTGGTTTATTATTTGAAAATGAGAGTGAGAAACATTTTTAGATTTAGACAACTTAACCTGTGCTAAAGCCATTATCTAAATCCTACTGCAGTACCACAATAAAAAAAATGAAAAATAATTAGGGAAAACACTAATGAGTAAGACAAGCATATGTAAAGAAAATAGTAGTATTTTACTACGATTACGTTTTTAAAATCAAAAGAAAAAAGGATAGATGATACAAATGAAATATTTACAATTTAAATTAAGAAGTAACCTAACCTAACAGCTTTATGGTCAATTCTTCCCTAATCCTGGCTATTTCATCTATAATTAAATTTTTATCTAAATTATAAAATAAGTCTCTTTCTACATTAATAAATAGGAGATTGGACATAAAGTCTTGGCTTAAAGTAGACCTAATTCGATTTTTAATGATTTTAAGTTTAGAAAACACCCTTTCACAGGTGACTTGTGTACAAGGTATAGTTTGAACAAATTTGTAAGCTATATACAGGTTGGTAATAAGTCTCTTTTGACTAAAATAAGTCTTTTTCAACATTAATAAATAGGAGATTAGACATAAGGTCTTGGCTTAAAGTAGATCTAATTCGATTTTTAATGATTTTAAGTTTAGAAAACACCCTTTCACAGGTGACTTGTGTACAAGGTATAGTTTGAACAAATTTGTAAGCTATATACAGGTTGGTAAATAGTCCAGATTGTGAGAGTTGGAAAATAACAGAAAAGGCGCACGACAAACACTGAAAACATTGTTTCTTGTCATAGCAGTATCCATACAGATCTTCAGATTCAGATTCTAAATCGTCCTCTTCGCAGATTTTTTCAGCTTCATTTAGCTAGTCTATTTTTCTCTCTCTTCCATTTTCGTTCTCAATTTTTGAAGTTGTCATAAAACTTTTGTACTGATCTGCAAACTGTTTCAGCACAACTAATTATCGACTTCTTTCAGTTTTACAAAGCTTAGAAATATTGCAAAGGACATCCGTAGGAAAACTATCAAGCTTTTCGATTTCATAAAATTTCTTTGGGTCTAACCAGAAACAATCTCTCGAAATTTCTTTGCTTGGATTGAATCGCTCTTCGATACTCGTCTTAGCACCGTCTAAAATATCGAAAAAGACCAATTTATAGTTTTGGACAGTTGAGATTCCAGGAGCTTCGTCTTTTGATTTTTCACCAGGCATTACCTTTACCTTGGAGGTTCATTTTTCTTTGAAATCTACTTCCACTTACATCAATCTTGTAATCTTCTAAACTGCTATTAACTGTACTAGCATATTTTGTTTTTTAATACAGAACCTCAAAGTATTTGTCACTTCTTTTATGGCTTATTTGTTGAAGCAGCGCCTGTACCAAGTTCCAGGTGGTAGAATAGTCAATGGTTTTACTTTGTAAATATTTTGAAACAGGAGATATAACCAGAAATAAATCTAGCAAAACAATAGACATAAATAGGTTCTCCGATTTGGACCATTGACTGATGAAATTTCTTGATATGAACTTTGATTTGTTGTCAAAACTTCTAATTGATATTTCTTTTAAAATGGTAATAAAATTGAATAGCTTCCATGGGTTTAAACTTTCTTCATTCCTTAACAACTCTTCGTCAATAATGGAAAAAAGAGATTTGTGTTTTCTCCACCATCTTGTGGCTGTCATTTTTTGCAACCTGTACAGTTTTTTTTATTAGCAATAAGTTTTCTTTTTGTTTCTCTCTCCCATACGGCCATTCTTTTGTAAGATGAGCTTATAAAAACAGCAGATTCTTCCACCAATCCAAATAAGTTTTCTGCTTGGAGCAACTTTGTTGTTGAATCAGCCACTACTAAGTTAAGTACGTGTCCCATACAGTGAGTGTAAATAAGATCTTCGTTTTCCTTTTTGAACTGATCTAACAGCTTTCCATATTGTTAGCTCCGTCAAATGAACACTCAACAATATTTGATGTTGCAATGCCACACTTGGCTAATTTTGATTGTGTAAGTTCGTAGAAAGCAAGTCCACTTGAATAATCAACTACTGTTACTTTTGAAAGTCTCATATATCTTTCCTTGAATGACATACCGGATGCAAATTGCCAATTGGTCCATAATAGCTACTTCTTGGGAACTATGTACCATCACGCTGCATATTATGCTAGTGTGAAGGTCTTTCAAAATAATATTACCGCCCATCGAACAAATTACTTTGATTAGCTTGTTGTTAAAAATTGTTGACAAAAAAAATTTCAGGTAGTCTCCTCTAACGAAATTGCCGCGGGTGATTAACGTAGGATTACTTTTCGTAGCTTACCCTTTTTTTAACGCATTTTGGTACTTTTCTGTTTAACTGTTTACTGATACTGGGTTTGGCGTTTATAACTCGCGACGCCCGACAATTTTTTTCTCTCCGGAGGACCGATATTGAGAAACGTAATCCTACGTTAAAATGTCAACAGAGAGCCTAGTCCAATCGATCCTTTAGTTAACTTTCCTGTAGTTTTTCTTTTGTTCATTATTTCCATTCTGTGATTTTTGATGTCTTCAATACACTTTCTGACATGATCTTGTAAAATCACATCATAATTTGCAACCAACATGATCAGTTCAAGAAAATTACCATGATTTTCTATAGAGTCCAGTGTTGTTGCTGCCGAGCGAGCTACCGCGTGCGAATACAACGCACTATGTTTAAATCAACGCACGTATAACCGGGGTCTGGATTGGGGAAACTCCACTGTACTTATGAGCTAATAAACTAATTCCATCTTTCTTACCTGTATTTGATGTATCATTGTGACTCAAATGCTGACTTTGCGACTGAGAAGTGGAACTAGTTAACCAAGTATTTAAACTTTTGGAACTTTTTTCAACGTCTAAAGATTTTCTCTTCTTTTCTTTCCTTTTTCGTAGCGCCACTTTGATACACACGTTTCATGCTGACACAATTGACTAGTGGTCTAACAACAACATACACTGACTGAGAGGTGTAGTGGTAGGATGAAAACCGCCAAACTGTTTGAAACAACTGTTTTTCACTAAACAACGAGCAAACTGTTTTTCTGTACCGGCCCAAACACTTGGAACTGTTTGATGTGGGGATCAGACTTCCTGGAAACAATCGTCTGGGCGGCACTCGAGCCCCGAATTCATCATTATCATCGATCGTACGTGCAACTGGTGCTTCAGTGACCGCAAGGACCATTCATAAGCGGCTCAGAGAAAGGGGGCTGAGCTCACGGTGCCCCTAGCGCCGACTACCATTGACCCCTGAACACCGACAAGCCCGTTTGCAGTGATATCGGGCACATTCGACTTGGAATGTCACTGGAGTAGAATTTTCTTCGGTGATGAGTCCCGCTTCAAATTGAGCCCCGCTGACCAGCGAATACGTGTCTGGAGTCGTCCCTGACAGCGGTGGGATACCAACCTGACTGTCTTCCGCCATACAGGCCAACAACCAGGAGTGATGGTCTGGGGTGCCATTTCATTTCATAGCAGGACCCCTTTGGTTGTCATTCGCGGCATCCTTACAACACAGCGGTACGTCGACGATATTCTACGCCCCGTTGTGTTTCCCTTCATATCACGCCATCCTGGGCTTACATTTCAGGAAGATAATGCCCGCCCGCACACGGCGAGAGTTTCTACTGCTTGTCTTCGGGCTTGCCCAACTCTACCTTGGCCAACCAGGTCGCCGGATCTCTCCTCTGTTGAGCACGTTTGGAGCATTATCGGCAGGGCCCTCCAACCAGCTCGGGATTTTGACGGTCTAAAGTGCCATTTGGACAGAATTTGGCACGATATCCCGCAGGAGGACATCCGCCACCTCTATCAATCAATGTCAAGCTGAATAACTGCTTGCATAAAGGCCAGATGTGGGCCAACGCGTTATTGACTTTTTTTACTTTGTGAAGCTCTTTCTCTTGAATAAATCCTCCAATTTTTCTCAAATTGTAATCATTTGTCTTTCTGTACATGTACATCACATCTACCGATTTTCGGTCCATTCGGATACCTCCTTCTGGGTGAGTCATTTTTTTTTTTGGGTGTGTGTGTGTCTAAGAATGTATCTGGAATCTAGGTAAAACACTTCAACAAAAAACGTTTTCCGCTTTAATACAATATATAAAAAACTATTTTTATTTATGAATTAAAACGTTAAAAAATATTGATCTATATATACGTATAAAGGAAGAAGTCCTGACTTATCTATACACGTGTCAACGCCCAGCAAAAACTATTGGAGATACAGATATCAAATTTTAGGAACTTGTTACTTTTGTGCTGAAGGCGTCATTTAAGAAGCGGTTTTTCAAAATTCGCCCCCCAAGGGGGCAGGGGGGCAAAACGCGTTTTTTACATATTCCTTCATATCTCAAAGAAGGAAATTGATATCCATAATATCCTTGCTTTAAAATGTAAGGAACATGAATAGGGGGGAGGGGGGGCTAAACGTGTTTTTACGTGTTTTATTACATATTCCTTCAAATCTCGAAGAAGAAAACAGATATCCATAAGATTCTTACTTTAAAATGAAAGGAAGACGAATACCTAAAATTCAAGATTTTTCCAAATTCGGCCCCCATGGGGGGGGGGGGGGGGGAGAACAAAACGTGTATTTCCCATATTACCTCATATCTAAAAAAAAAAACAGATATCCATATGATTCTTGCTTTAAAATGTAAGGAACTTGATTATCTAAAATCAATTTCAGGATTTTTCAAAATTTGGCCCCGAGGGAGAGAGGGCTAAACATGTTTTTACGTGTTTTTCACACATACCCTCATATCTCAAAGTAGGAAACGGATATCCATAGGATTCTTGCTTTAAAATGAAAGGAAGATGAATACCTAAAAATCAATGTCAGGATTTTTCAAAATTCGCCCCCAAGGGGGGGAGGGGGACAAAACGTATTTTTTACATATGCCTTCATATATCAAAGAAGGAAATTGATATCCATAAAATTCTTGTTTTAAAATGTAAGGAACATGAATACCCAAAAATCAATTTCAGGATTTTTCAAAATTCGGCCCCTAAGGGGGCGAGGGGGGCTAAACGTGTTTTTACGTGTTTTATCACATATTCCTTCGTATCTCGAAGAAGAAAACAGATATCCATAAGATTCTTGCTTTAAAATGAAAGGAATACGAATACCTAAAAATCAATTTCAGGATTTTCAAAAATTCGGCCCCCAAAGGGGGGAGGGGGAGGCTAAACGTGTTTTTCACACATTCCTTCATATCTCAAAGAAAGAAACAGATATCCATAAGATTCTTGATTTAAAATGCAACAAACAGGATTAAATGTAACAAACACGAGGCATTCGTCTTCCTTTCATTTTAAAGCAAGAATCTTATGGATATCCGTTTCCTACTTTGAGATATGAGGGTATATGTGAAAATGTTCAATGCCACGATTTTTCGACATTCGCTTAGATTTTGTAAAAATTGCTAGAAACAATCCAATAATTTTTATTTTTTATATATTTTTTGAACACCAAATTGGTGGTAGGGGAAAAAAGAGAGATCAACCTTAATTAAATGAAGCGTGGAAAGGTGTGTGTGTGTGTGTGGATTATAGATATTTCGGTTGTTTGTACGTAAGCATCTAGAGCTCAGGTTAACTCCATTCATTTTTATTACCCTGGGCAACACCAGGTAATTCTTTGTTTATGAAACCGACTATTTTCACAGGGGTTTACGGGGAAGCCCTCAAACTCTTCGAAGAGCCGGGATCCAGTGGGATATCAAGAAAGAAACATTTTAATGCTGACATCAGCATGGGGGGGGGGGGGATTATAATATGGTGATGGGTTGCTGACCAGTAGGGAGGGGTATCGATTGGCATAAAATTACAAGTTTACATAATATACAAGTAAGCCTTATTATTGGTACTCTCGTGCAACGCCGGGTATATGAAGCTAGTTGGTTATAAATGTATTTCTTAAAAAATTCTCATTTTTCCGTTCCGAGATTAAAAATAACATCTACAATAAAAATTACTTGTTTGTTTGCGTTTCTGTTACAACAGAACAGAAAACAAGGGATACCAAGTCTGGACTTCCAGTTTCTTCTTTTCGTCAACCAACTTTTCCAAACAGTTGTTACAATTCAACAAACAGTTCGTTTGGTATTGTAAAAACAGCGATGCGTCAGTCGCTTCCCTTCACCAGCGACACGTCGCCACACACTGTTGGCTATACTCGTACGTATGAGGACTGACTGTTCTACCTTACTGCTGTGCTTAGAGTAAACATTAACTGGCGCTTTAACACCAGCTTAAAATTGATTGTACACGCTGAACTTCCTGGGGAAAAGTAAAATGACTCTAGTGTAACTAATTATAAAGTAGTGTGGCTAAAAAAGTACCCGAGTAATAAAAAATACAAACCACTTATTTTGAGGCCCCCTGGGGGTCATAGTATAAACCACTCTTTTCAGGTCCCTTCGGGGGCCCCGTGGATCGCCGACCAGCCGACCTAGCCAGTTCGGGCCTGCTAGATAGGCAACAAAAAGTTGCCATTTTTTAAAGCCCGTAAGATTCCATATAATGTGTCCATAGCACAATAGAACGACTTTCATGATTTAATGTCAAATGACAGATAAAACGCTCATTATCTGGGCAAATCAAAAGGAAGCTGAAACAAATATGGTGCTCAGGGTGTCGGAGGGTATTTTCCTATGCTCTCACTGTAAAACTGAAAACTATAATAATCAGTATATCCATTATTTTGTCTAGCTCCTATCGCATCAGACCGGGTGCGATAACGCAACTAAAGCCTTCCGGAGTTGAATCCCTGCCAGTGAATATGCTACCACCACAATTTAAATCGAGCAGCCCCCCCCCTTCCCTCAGGGACAACATCTGGGGAACTCGTATGAAATTTTCGAGGTCTTGTTCATTGTTTCCATTTGTTGTTACTATTGGACCTGACAGGGAATAAAACCTACTCCATTCTTTACATTCTGGCTGTTGTTGTTTTCTCATTAGCTTAATTATCCTCCCCTCCAGATATGTAACCCTTTAGATATGGAATCTAGTTAAATAACTGATAATAGTATTTACCTATAGTGCCTTAGTCTCGGGGCATACGAAAATTTCGCTGTGCGACAAACGCGTCTTCGGGATGTACAACACTATAACAAAAAAATCGACGCACCAAGAAGGAGTTGTCCGATTGTAATGAAATTTTGTATGCAAAGATGTTTCGGCCGAACCTGTACATGATTGAAATTTGATGTTCAACGAACGAATAGCGCGAGCTCCAGCGCATAAGAACTGCGTATCCAGCAAGTGTATATAAGAAGCGATTCTCGATCTGATTTCAAAATTTCTGTGGTATTTCGACTATGGATATCTTACGTCGACTTTAACAATGCCTCGCCAGTGGATTCGTGCTCATTACGAGTATATTTCAGAGTTTGAAAGAGATCGTGTCACCGAATTGAAAAAAGCTGATTGGGCAAATCGAAGAATCCGCTCGACACCTGGGTCGAAGCGATGCAGCGATTAGACGATGTTGGCAAGAGTGGGTCAACAACGGCAGATTTAAGCCTCATGACGGCAGCGATCGACCTGGATCACAACAGAACGGGAAGACAGAGCGATTGTCAGTTCAGCTGTCACAGCACCGGATTCGTCGTTATCAACCATCCGACGTGTAACCCGCACACAAGTGTCCAACGTCTACGCTCGCGCCAACCGTTACGCAGCTTACCCCTCGCGCCTGTACACCCGTCAATTCCCATTACATTAGTACTTAACTCGATTAACTTGGAACTGTGCGGACTGGGGATGTATAGTCTTTAGAGACGAGCCCTGTTTCCAACTTTGTCCTGACGACCACCGGAGACATATCTGGAAACGTCCAGGGCACGTGGGAATCCTGCCCACACTATCGCACGCCACAGAGGCCCACGACAGGGCGCTATGGTTTGGGAGGCCAATTCCTTTCATACCCGGACACTTTTAGTAGTCATTAGTGACACACAAATTAGCGGTACTTAGACGACATTATGCTACTCGTTTTGTTGTCGTTCCTCTTGCGCCACGCCGGATTTACTTTTCAACAAAATAATGCCCTGCCGTATACGACACGTTTTGCTATGAATACGCCATCGGAGTGAGGCGGCCATCTTGGAGACCTTTGGAGAACAAAACTAGGAAACCCTATGGAGATTAGCATTGCCTCCTTTTTGCGGAGACTCTTGCTCGAAACCTATCCATACTTAAAGAAATTCCTACTATGTAAACCTTAGTCTGTTTAAAATCTGCGATTTTTGATAAATATTACGCCTGGGCACGCTGTTTTTAATGAGAAAAACAATAAATATTATTCACTTTTCCAAACACTGTCTAGTAGGCGATGTGCGTATTGAAATAGAAAATTATCATAACCCTTGTATGGTAACCTTCTAAATGCCAAATCATTTTGAGATTATTTAGATTAATTCATTTCCGGTGTCTGTTAGCCGTGTGCAATGACGACAACTTACGATATTTGTTCTTTTTTCAGCGGGAATTAAAATTTTATAAAACAAGGGCAAGATGCTTTGAAGTCTTCCCACTTACAGTCGTTTTATTACGTCCCGTGTGGGATTATATGTGCATGTGTTCATGCATCAATGAAAGATAAAACTTACGATGTTGAAGTAAGTTTAATTTGTGTATTTTTTTTCTCTCTCAAATCTCCTTTTGCCTATTTAAAAAAATATGTGCTCTTCTGATTGACTTCTATTTATCTAGTATTTCAGTTAAAATCTGACGTTTAAATGAAACATATCAAATTCCTACACGTATGATTACTTCTGAATAATTTTCCTGTTGGCTTGCGAAGTAGATAATGATAGTTTTTTTTAGTGTGAAAATTGAAGTTTGGATACTATAAAACACGATTAAAAAGTTTGAAACTCACTATCGCCATTATGGCTCTTTTCGGAGTACACGGGCTTATCCAATGATTAATTTGAGAAAGGGTGCTAGTGAAATTGGTCAGTAGAGGTTTTTAAGCTATAATTATTACGGGTTAAGATAATTTAAATTAAAATTTTTGTTTTTAATTAAATAAAAAGACGTACAAACACACACACAGAAAAAAAGGAAAGAAAGAGTGGCTTTTGGGTGCGATCAAAAAAGAAATAAAATGGGATTTTATTTAGCACAAGTGATTCTTCAATTATTGTCCATTAAATATGAGTTTTTTTATATTTTAGTCCTTATTTCTTTTCACTAGAAACATCGAAAAATCTTTTTTTTTTTTTTTTTTGGGGGGGGGGGGCTGATGCTGTTTTATTATCTGAATCTGAGGGTTAAACTTCAACAGAATACATGACATAATTTATATGAGCATTGTAGTTTAAATATTGTTGCTCCCCAAAAACAATTTAAAAATTCTCCTTATTTTGTTTATTAATTTTTTAAATCTTTGTTTTTAGATTATTATTTTTATCTCTAAGAAATCCGTAAAGATTACGTATTTTTTTTCATGTTGTATGAAAATCCTTTTTTTTTTTTACAATTGAAGTAGAATGAGAACAGGTGTGCTTTAAATTCCGATGACTGCAGTCAACAGCAAAACAGAGCACATTTAAATAAGGAGGGATAAAACAGATCTGTATTACACCAAAAATAATATGATAAATTGTACTCAGCTTTTGTTATAGGGCAAAATACTTTTAAATGAAATACGTCGGTTGTAAGATAAGAAAATAATAATTGTTGGTGAAGAAAAATAATAAGTAAAATTTTAAAACGAAATGTTTTCATCTAAGTCAAAACTAGAATATTTCAACTAACATCTGGCGTCTACCCGTCACCTCACAACATAGTATTTATTGCTCTGGTGAGATATTTATCTCCAAACCAGAGATTAATCTGAAATGTACTATAGCATTCGCCTTTGGCGAAAATCAGCCAAATCTCTGCCCAATGTTTGCGCACAAAACTTAAAACAGTCGATTTATAAAGAAACCTTTCAATTTTCTTTAAATATTGCGTTTGAAACACTAGTAAAAGTATTTTTAAAATTCAGTTGACGTTCCTTGGTATACATTTCAATAGGCTTTAAGAATTAAAAAATATTGGCTTTGAAGTAAAATATCCTCGAAATTTTCCTCTATGGAGATTAACATGGTAGCGATTAGTTCGGGTCTCCACAGCCGGAAATGGCGTCGCACTTTCCGAACACTTCCTTGCCCCCCCCCCCCCCCCTAGGTTGCCTGATCTCTCCCCCATGGTGCATATTTGGGACATGATAGGAAGGCGATTGCAGCTATCCCTCTATGTTGCTGATTTAACCCGACACTTGGAGACAATGTGGCAAGTAATCCCGCGGGACACCATCCAGGAATTTTAACAGTCTATGCAACGCCAGGTGACAGCTTGCATCCAGTCCAGTGGTGGACCAGTGCCGTATTGACTTCCTCACTTTGTAACGATCAAACTCTTGAATAAATGATTCAATTGTTCTGAAATTTTAATAGTTTTTTTTTTGTGCATGTTCTTCACATTCACCTTTGTGATCCGCTCCGGAAGCAGTATGTGCAAGGTCTGAAGCCCGCAGTGACAACGAGAATCTTTAACGAGAACGATCACTAAGATACTAGTAAAAAAGGGATATTAGTGCACAGTATGATTGGCTTTGGATTTTAATGCTGTTTAACTTTTTTTATTAATTCTCGTATGGATTCCCGCAATCCCTAAATAGAATTCCTGGATAGGAATACGATGGATAAAGCTCCTGTAATTATTTCTTTCAGTTTTCATGCAAAACTTGTAAAATTTCCCAAAGGCATAGTAATAAACTTATCTAGTAACTATCTAGTAACTATTTGATTGTTCCGTTTAAAGCTAATCAGGAAGACTTTGTTACACATTCTTCCCTTCTCCATTTACGTGTGTCTGTCAGCAAGGGGGCAGAGAATGGGTTCGAAAGAAAACTCACCTCATAACCAGTTCGAATCTAGTAGAATATCCTAAATACAGCCCAACAAACTTAATTTCAACTGTAGTTCCTGCTCCTTCATCTGTCATCTTTCTCACAAATCTAATATATGTAGAGGGAGGGCATTTGCTGATGTAGTAATGACGTCATATTCATCAGCAATAAAACTCTCTGATATAAGTCATATAACTTTAATAAATAATTTTATGTCTGTTATTAATTATTTATGTTTGAAATTTTCTATTATTTTATGTTTATTTTTAAATGCCCTTAAGTGAGGTTCAGACAATCATAATTTTTTCTTTTGTTAGATAGAATGGCATCTAGTGTGGTGTAGCAGAAAGTTTACGCAATGTTTTCATTTAAAATTGTCTACCTGTGTTTGTGTTTTGCTTAAACCACGTGCAATCTAAAAGGAATAAAATCCAGATATTGCTTTGAATCATAGCTACAAAAATAACTTAAAATTCTGTGAAACCAATCACATAAAATTATAATACGTGTCGCTTAAATTTCAAGGTGTTTTGGCGCGAAATATTTTGATTTATTCAAGCATAACATTTACGATTGTACTGTAGAAGTTGCAGATTTTAAAAGTTTCTCTTTCACTGTCTGTTTAGAAAGAAAAAAGGTATGAAATAGGGGATTTATTGTTTATGTATTTTCAAAATTTGACTGCATATTGAACGATTTTATAGTGATAGTCCACTGTATAAAGCTGACATTTTCGATTAATAACAAATTATTTCTCTGACTATTGATTTAACACTTAGGAAAATGCGTCAACTCAATTTCAAATAACTTTTAAAAATATCTGAATTTACAGGTTGATCCAGGTAGCTAGGATATTATGGTATTTAGAAAAGTTGCGTACCTATATGCAACACGTTAGGATAAACCTGCATGCATTCGAGTTTCTGCTTGCGAGTAACTTATATTAAATCCTTAATAATTATTCACTGGGGCCTTTGTTTAGTAGACATGAAGCGTTGGTTTTAGCTAATGAAAAGTTTATGACACTTGGTTGATCATTTTTTATTTATGTGTATGAATTATAATAATTATCAGTCTCATAATTATCAATATATGTAACGGAAGACTTAATTTTATGAGCTATAAAATTAAGCCTTAAAATACATACTTAATTTTATGAGCTATAGGTATACATTTCTTAAGGTGTAATTTAATCGTAATTTCAAGCCGGACAAAATATTTAATCAGAAATTTCTGTTTCTATTATTCTTTACATCTTCATTTATATATGTGTAGGAAAATGTTCTTCTTTGATTCCTTAAAGCAGTATAATGGTTTTTGAATAGTAGCATAATTTTTAGGGTATAATAATTATTACCTTTTTCAATAAAATTTGATTGTGGTTGTGACATTTTGGTATACTGTACAGAAATAAATATAGCACTAGGTATTAATCTGATATTCATTTTATATATTTTATTTGCTAATTTTATATTGAATTGTTTTGAATATACATATAAATACAATAGAATTTTAGACCTTTATTTAGTGTCTGTGAATAAAAATCATTGATTAATATTTTATGAGATTATTTACCAGTAGAGTATATTTTTAGTTGCATCATTGAAATGTATATTATATATGTTTCATCTCAACTCATTTCTCTTAACTTTGAACCATAGTTTTATCTATCAGAGCCAATTTTTTTATGTAAATATTTATAGTTTGAAATTTTTCTGTTATACATCTTAATTTCCATGTAACCTGTTTTTATGTACATTCAGTGTTGATTTTTTAAGAATGTTTTATTTAAAAATACATAACTTAAAAATTGATCAACGATTTTATCATTTGTCTTATTTTATTGGCAATTTTGTAGAGTAATTTTTAAACACGTTTTGTCTTTTGATGAATAAATTGGTGTAATAATTGAATTTTCCAAGGAATTGTAATCCCCTTAATGTGTTGCTCTTCAATATTAAATATTCATTATTCAATATTCATTATTCAAAAGAAGAAAAAAAATTAGCAAGTTTTTATCACCATTTAGGTTTTTTTTTATGTATATAAAAAAAATATTTTTAGTGTTTTATTGGTGCAAAATTTTCTTGTAATTTTATTTTATTTTTATTTATTTATTAATTTATTTTTTTACATGTAATGCTAATATTCCTTCATAGTTTTATGGAACTGTGAATTTAACAGAAAATTATGAGGGCTGTTTCACCAGAAGTTCTTGCTGCTCTCCAAAAAAATCCAAGAAATATCAGACACATTTGTATTTTAGCACATGTTGACCATGGTGAGAAAATGTCTTTTACTCTTTAGAAAATATTTTTTGGATTTATTGATGATGTCAGTACATAATATGAATGATGTTAGTAATATTCAGTGATCTGATGAACTTTTTCTAACTAATGTTCATTATGCTTCAGTGATTCTAGACAATATGAGTATTAAACTGTTATGTATAGCCATCAAATAATATCTTTTATGAGTTATACTGTATTCAAAAAATTATAAAACACACACAGTACCATACAAACATAAAATAGGATATATTTGATAAACTTATGCCATGCCAGATGTGGCTTATTTTGTGTTTGTTTTAAAATTATGAAGTCATTTTATTCAGGTACCTTAATCCTAAACTTTTTAGTTCTTTCACATTATTATTTTTACTAATCATAGGTCCTCCCCCCCCCCTGCATTTTACCATTATCTCAGTAGGAAAGTAAAAGTTTAAAGGCTTTATTTTCTAAAATTATTTATGATTGCTATAACAATATAAAACAAATTTATGCATAATAGGTATAAACTGATCCTAGACTGTGTGAATAAGTTCATCTTAGTGATAAGAATTATAAAAGCTACTTCATTAAAAAATTAAGAAAGTCAACAACCTTCCTAAAATATTTTAATGTTAATTTTAATTTTGTATTCTTACAGGAAAAACAACACTTGCTGATTCTATTTTGGCTAGCAATGGCATTATATCCCAGAAAATGGCTGGAAAGGTATTTTTTCATAATTTATTATTGCTTAAATATATCATATAAAGTTACTAATGATTTTAATGGTTTTAGCTCAGGTATATGGATAGTCGAAAAGACGAACAAGAAAGAGGAATTACTATGAAATCTAGTTCTGTTGCTGTTTATTATTTGAAAGGTAATATACATTTAATTATATAAATAAAGTATGTTAATAATAAATGTTTGTGTAAGTAATAAATGTTGATATGTATATTGGTTATCAAACAAATTCATTATCAAACATTTATTTTTAAAACACAATCTTTTTTCTATTATTTGTTTTCTTTGTACATCTTACTTTCAGCTCATTTTCAATTACGCCCTCTTTTTTTTTTAGTTACCTATTTAGAGAATTGATATGGGTTAGTTTTCTTTCTAAACTGATAGCAATTTTGCCCCCTATAAAAAAATATTGCTTCTACTCATAAGAAAAAAGCTGCAATCAGGGACATGCTGTGTCATTCTGTAGATTTGAATGTTACCATGAGCATGCATGTTTGGAGCCATGTCAATTTTACCTTAAACTGTAGATGTTTTTCTAAATAAGTACTTGTGTGACGAAAGTTGACCATAACACTTTGTACTAACAAACAAGTGACATGCTTACCGAAATGGGAGAAAAAGCAATGAAATTCCTACTACCTGTGAGGTTTAGAGGACATTTATAAGACCTGAAAGGCTGTTAAAAATATTTCATGAGGCATAGTGTTGCCTCCAATATTGTAGAAATTTTGATCTTCCTACATCTGTAATTTTCACTGAGTTATCATGTAGCTTTCTCCTTGTGTGCTAATTAAATTTTCCATCTCTCCCTGAAATTCCATCTCTCCCTGGATTTATCTTAAGTTGGCAGTGGAATGGAATTAGGACATATTAGTTTATTCTTTGTGCATAAACTTTTTTCATAAGTTCCTAGTAGCTGCAGTATTATTATAAGCATCAATTCCCCCTTGTGGAGATAAAATTTCCCAAATGTTTAATATTCCTTAAAATTTCCTGTTACATTTTGACTTATGAATTGTAGCATCTACCACTTTTCCATCATTCTTATCTTTTGTTGGGGATTTTTCTAGTTGCTAAAAATAGCTGTTATATAATACTTTAATTCATATTATATCATTTATGTATGAATTATGCATTAATGATGAAATTATATAACCATTGTATGATAAGAAATATGCATTATTCATGAAATCATATTTGCATTTATTAATATTTTGCTTGTGAGAATTTTTTTTTAATGACATATGTCTGAGTTTCATTGTAAAGCACCTAGAATTTCTCTGAAGAAAGTTAGGAATATCATAACTTGATTTTTACCCCCTCCCTTTTTTTGTGTGTCATATACAGGGTGAATCTGAACAAGTGGGCAAAACTTTACGGGGTGATAGAACGCAGCTATACGAGCAACATTCGTCATAGAATGTATGGTCGGAACACAAACGGTGAGAAGTTAAAAGGTAGTTTTCCACTGTCACATTTAAAGAATTAACAGAAGAATGAGAGGAGATACTGAAGAAAACATTTTATTAACAGGAATGTAATTGATTTACATGGTCAAAGAAATTGCTCAAAAGAGTTTCCACCAGCTGTAATGCAGGCTTCACACCTTCGGGATAGGGTCTGATGCACTTTTGTGAAGACACCAGGCATTTCCTGAATATCGCTGGCGACAACGGCTATCCTGGCGTCTAGTTCCATATTGGTTTCAATGGGGTACTCATAGATTAAGCTTTTCATACATCCCCACAGGAAAAAGTCCAAACACGAGAGATCCGGTGATCTTGGTGGCCAAGCTATGGGACCACCTCGACCAATCCATCGCCCTGGAAATGTTGCATCTAAATTGTTCCGCACATCCAAGCTGAAGTGTGCAGGCACACCGTCATGCTGGAACCACATTCTCGACCTGATGGGGGTTGGAATCGGACGCAGCAGCTCCAACAACACCTCTCGTAGGAATGTGTGATACGATTCGCCGTCCAGACGGTGTGGCAGGAGGTATGGGCCAACCAAATTGTCATGGAGGATCCCTGCCCAAACATTTACGGAAAACTCGCTGCTGGAATGAATGAGGACGTGTGGCATGCGGGTACCATTTGCAGCGCCACCTAGCGCCTCGCTGTTTGCGTTCCGCCCATACTTTCTATGAAGAATATTGCTCGTGTAGATGCGTTCTATCACCCCGTAAAGTTTTGTCCACTTGTTCAGATTCACCCTGTATATTTTATTTTCATAATTTAAAAATTACTGAATCGATGGATCTTATTAGGTGAGGGAAATTAGAAGAAAGTCACTTTTTGAAAATACTGCAAATAATTTTTTTTTTACATGTTTTCCCAACTGCTAATTGGGTGTCTATTTTTATTATAGATGCTGCATTACTGTTTTGAGATTCACATAATTGTATTATAAAAAAATTCCGCATGTATTACATCACTCAAGCAGTGTATTGTATAGAGTAATTTTTCAGAATTTATACATTATGTTCTACATTTAATTTTCTTTCTAAATTTAAAAGCTTATGGTAATCTATTTTGTGAAATTGCAGATAATAAGCATTATTTGGTCAACCTTATTGATTCTCCTGGTCATGTTGATTTTGCTGGGGAGGTTTGTACTGCAGTTCGCTTGTGTGATGGAGCTATTATTCTTGTTGATGTTGTTGAAGGAATCTGCCCACAGGTGATTCAAGGGTTTTTTTTTGTCACTTAAATCGTCAATAAGTAAATTTTATCAGTGAAAATGACTATTGATAACAACTATATTTTCCTCTTTTTTCCTGCTGTATTCCATAATTTTTTATATATGCATTAATATCAACTTTTGAATCAAATTTGAATTCTGTGTATATTTCTGTGAGTAATTTTGCTGACTATGTATTTCAGACAAAAGTTGCTTTACAACAAGCTTGGATTGAACACTTAAAACCTCTTCTGGTTTTGAATAAAATTGATCGTCTAATAACAGAATGGAAATTAACTCCTCTTGATGCTTATGCTCACTTAGTTCAAATTTTAGAACAGGTAATACAATTTTTTCCAATGTAGAATAGTGAATTACTAAAGAATATGAATGGTATTTTCCTGAAATAAAACATACTTGTTTTTTGAATCTTGTTTAACTAGTTATATAAATTCTGTCCTACAAAAAGGATGTTATTATACTATTTAATATGCTTGTAGGTCAATGCGGTTGTGGGAGAGTTATTTGCATCTGATGTCTTGAAGAAGGGAGAAAACGTGAGTTTTTGTTTTGTTTTGTTTGCTTGTTTGTTTGTTTTTGCCGTGCATTTTGGGGATATAAAAGTATATTAATTAAAAATAATTCAGCATTTCATACAATATATTCATTTTGATTACTCTCTATTCTTTTATACAGATGTTGTGTTATGTTTTTACTTCTGCTGTGTTAAAAGTGTTTTTTGAGTGGTATTTGTGACACAGGAATGTAAACATTGCTCTCTGTATAAATTGCTTTCTCATTAATTTATAATATTGGTATAATGTTTCCTTTCTGTTAAATATATATATTTTATATTAATATTTATTTTAAAGTCTCCAAGAACACAATCTTTCAATCAGATAATACTGACAATTATAAAGTTATAATTGGGAAAAAAAATCAATGTTGTTCAGATCATTCAAATGAATCTATTTTCTGTGTTTTACATGTTAAGTTGCTGTTATGAGAATTGTATGATGTATATTAGTTGTAAAATTATTTAAGGACTTTGTTGCAAATTGAACATATATATTGTTTTTAGTGTACTGGTAGTGCTACCTGGCTGCTTCGCAGTTTGAGCGAAGGTTGTATTTAGTTGATACTCTTGAATGAATAAAAGCTTGAAAGCTGATGCTTAAGCTCTTGGCTATGATATATTTCTTGAATTTCTTCAGGCTTTTGTTCAAACTCTTCTTATATGTCTAAGATTTTTACTTCTGCTGCTGTGTTAAAAGTGTTTTTTCAGTGGTATTTGTGACACAGGAATGTAAACATTGCTCTCTCTATAAATTACTTTCTCATTAATTTATAATATTGGTATAATGTTTCCTTTCTGTTGAATATAAATATTTTATATTAATATTTGTTTTAAAGTCTCCAAGATCACATTCTTTCAATCAGATAATACTGACAATTATAAAGTTATAATTGGAAAAAAAAAATCAGTGTTATTCAGATCATTCAAATGAATTTATTTTCTGTGTCTTACATGTTAAGTTGCTGTTATGAGAATAATATGATGTAGATTAGTATAGAATTATTTAAGGACTTTGTTGCAAATTGAAAATATATATTGTTTTTAGTGTACTGGTAGCACCACCTGGCTGCTTCGCGGTTTGAGCGAAGCTTGTATTTAGTTGGTACTCTTGAATAAATAAAAGCTTGAAAGCTGATGCCTGAGCTCTTGGCTATGATATATTTCTTGAATTTCTTCAGGCTTTTGTTCAAACTCTTCTTATATGTCTAAGAATTTGAAGTGTTTATACTACATTTTTTATGTCTGAGATTCCTCATATTGGTTGATGTCAACCACCAGACGTTGAGGAAGTATTTTTGGTGGTTGAACACAGATCAAGAATCAGTCAAGGGTTAATTGATATTACACTTGTTCATAAAAATTGCTTGTCATCTTTGCATATTTTCTAATGGTTAACTTGACTCATTTCAGAATTTTGGTAAAGTTAGTAAGAATATTGATAAAATATAACTCAACTGTAAAAAAATCTATTATCTATATATATAAAACAGTTCCGTAACTGACTCATTCATTCACTGACTGACTGACTGACTGACATACAATGCACAGACCAAACCGCTGGACCTAAAGGGCTGAAATTTTGCATGGCGATTCTTCTAATAGTGTAGGGGTGCACTAAGAAAGATTTTTCAAAAATTCTTAGATTTTTTAAAATTAAATTTTTAAGCTGTTTTTTAAACCTTTTTTACGTTTGCATTTAAAATAATACATTGAGGGTTATAAAATTTATATCACGAGAAAGATCATAAAAATTCCTTCAAAATGAAATTTTTTTTCGAATTTTTACCTCCATTTCCTGATTTTTGGTGAATTTTTAAAGAATAATTTTTAGAATTTAATTTATTAAATGCTGATCATGTGATTTCTTTTTCTGGTACTTTCAATAAATTTATCGTCACGTGCATAACAACTAAATAGACAAAAAAAATATTTTTTTCTCTTTCTAATGCAGCAGACGATTGGATATTATAAAAAAAAAATGCATATCCCTTACGATTTTTTTATAAATATATATATATAGATAGATATATATTTTACATCAATTGTATACATTGATCATCGCATTTATTATAAATATATATATTTATTTTTTGGCATAAATTGCATACGTTGACCGTTGTATTTAATTTGAATGTACTCCGTAGCGAAGTGCGGGTTTTCAGCTAGTTTATTCATATAAAGCATGAACCTTTGTATTTTTTGGAGTAATATAAATATTGTCAAAAAGTATCCCGAACTTGCTGCAGTGGTTAAAGAATTTTGCATCTCCTAATTTCTGTTGTATTGAATTTGGTAGCGACCCCAACAAATTCTTTCCTGATAAAGCAGGGAAATAAACAGAACCTAAAACATATTATGCAAAAGTTTCCTGCTCTATTCACAGCCTAATATTGATTCACTCATCAAAGATCACCAACTACATCTCTCGCATTGGTGTAAAAAGTTTATTTAATTTTCTTTATTATAATATGCTGTTATTAGGCTAAATTAATTAAAAAAAATTTTTTTAATGAAGAGTTGCTTAGATATTTATGTATTGGATGAATGGAGTGGGTTTTATGAAAGAAAAGTAGGATTGGGGTTGATAGAAAAAAGTTTTTGATCATCCCCCTGGTTTACACCAACTAAATTAGAATAAAAAAATATAAACTTTGTCACGTAGTAAATAAATTTCACGTAAGTTAGTTTATTATTGTTAATATATGTTGTTTAGCTTTAATCAAAACATTTTTACATTTTTATTTAGAAATCCACTACAAGTGATCAAGCTGAAGATAAGCAGGTAAAAAAATTACCTTGTTTGCAAAGTGAATGTTTTAGACTAGAAAAAATTTAAATATTTTAAATCTTACTTAAAAAAAATTCATGAGTATTATTTTAAAAAATTATTTTATGTTTTTAATGTATTTTGCATAAAGTGTTTAGACTTTTAAAAATATCTGTTTGCCTTTCTATTCTGATATTTATATTTCTTTTTGATATTTGTCCAAACAAACTGCATTTTATTTTGAAATACAGGGAACACATTTATTTGATATATTAATTTTCATATTGTTAAAAATATGATTTTCTCCCTTTAGTTAGTGTGAAATGATATTTTGTTTGCTTCGTTAATTTCAGTCTATTATATATTGCTAAAATATTAGGTAATTTAATAAGTAATTTTGTATGTAGAACTGTGTATATAAATGCTATAAAATTTTAAGGATGGCATTGTTTTGTATTTTATATTCTTTTTACAGTAACTAAATGTAAGAATCATTTGTAGGTGTTTGACTGGAGTAGTGGCTTAGATGACTGTGATGATTCCACTGTGTATTTTTCTCCTGAACTTGGCAATGTTATTTTTGCCTGTGCTTTGGATGGTTGGGGTTTTAGGTAAGTACCAACAATTTTTTTTCAACCTTTTTTTTCTTTTGTTAGTACAAAATGCATTTAAATATTTTTTGTTAGACATTCTTTTGAATTGCTGGTACTATAATAATTTGAACTGCTGAATTCATATATTTTAGAAGCATAGGTTTTATGCTTCATGTATTCTATTGAAAAGTTTTGCCTGACTTCAGTAAAATGTGCATCATTATTCATTTCACAGTGTCCATAAAGCTAATAAACCTTATTGCCTTTATGTTTTCTTTTATTGTTTAGTTTAATAGAACTAACTCTAAATGCAAGCAAAAGTGTTGCATTATTTGATTCTGTTCTATATATTGTCTGCTCTTAAATGAGAGATCTATGAACTTATCTGTTCATTGAGGGAGAAGGCAAATTCATTTTGAATGTAGGGTAATAATTCCATTTTGTGTAATGAATTTAATTTATCTTTATCAATCCCAAAATTAGTTTTTTGATGAAAATTTAACCTTATAAGTCAATTATTTTTCATCATTCTTTTACTTGAATATCAAAGTCAAGCTATGTTGATTGTTATGTGGTGGTGATAAAATCACGAAACCTCTATTCATTTTTTTCTAGTTTAGATAAATCTACCCTTCTTAGCACTGCACTTGCAAGGGTTATCTCAGCTGTTAGTTGGTAGAAAAGGTATTGCACTGTGTTATGAGGAATGCACATCATCAGCATGCTCAGGGGAACACTTAAATTTTAGATGATGTAGGTCACTTACAATAATTATGACATATAGTTAATCCTAAAATATCCATAAAGTAATGATAGATTTTGTTTTTTTTTTGGAAGTAAATGTATTGAAGCAAAATTATGAAATCAAAATTGACTGAATATTGAGTTTTGATTTTGAAATCATATTCCTATTTCAGTATATCCCAATTTGCAAAAATATATGCTGCCAAAGTAGGCATGAGAGAAGAGGTATTGAGGAAAACCTTATGGGGGGACTTTTATCTAAACTCCAAGACAAAGCAGGTTCTAAGAGGTGCACAGGTATGTTTTTCTTTATATTTTGCTGCAACTTGTGAAAATTAATCATTCATACATGTTTAGAGAACATTAAAATTTGATATTAGTTTCTTAAAGTTTTATGCTTAGAATATGTTTTTATGATGTTCAAATTAATTTGTGGTATGATCTTACCAGCTTTAAAATGCTTTATGTACTTTTCTTTTTTTTTTTTGAAAATTAGCACAGATGTTTCACAAGATCTTTTTACTAGATAAATCTAAGAAATATGTATTTTTTAAATTCTGTTGTACTCTTAATTTGCTTGTAAACAGCTGAAACTTCTTATATAATTCATGTGATTATACAGTATTCAATAATGACCTTTAAAGTTTATTTATAAAAATTATGAATTAATCCATTTTTAAGTTGCCTCTTGGATATATTTCTAATGTGTTTAACCTTTTCATTCATGACATTGTAAAAATTTTATTTTTCATTTTAATTTCTGGTGAACTATTTTATCCTGAATATGAGATAACTAGATTGAATTTAACAATAAAAACTTCATGATCAAATAAAACATGCTTATAATTTAATTTTTTTTAAGTTCATTCTTGTGGATTCTTTTTAATATCTTTTCTATGTTTAATATTGTTCTTTTTGTCATAGTTGTATGAAAATATGAGTAATGGTAAAACTTACAGAGACATCTATGTTTATATTTTTAAAATTTCTTGATTTTTGTGATTGGGAATTTTTTGGGACATTGTATATAAAACTGTACTTCTTTTATAAATCTGACATAATACAAATATTGATATTTACACATATTTAAAAAATAGAAACTTTATAGATTATGAAAAAAAATTCTATTGTGAATAACCACTATATTTATTTTAGGTTTTTGAACTGTCATTTTACATTTCAGCTTTCAATCTTTATTATGCAAATTAATTTAGTATGGAAAATGTTTCAGTATGTTTATTAATGTTTTAGTTTTGATTAATATTTATTTATTATTTGACTCGTGATATCTTAAAATTTCTGTTCACCTTTTATTCCAGGCAAAAGCAAAAAAACCCTTATTTGTACAGCTAATTTTAGAAAACATTTGGTCTGTGTATGATGCTGTTTTAGTTCAGCGGTAAATATAGCAGCTTATTATATTTAATTATTTTCAGTTATTTGAAATTTATATCAATATACTTATTTATAGAGTTTAATTAATTCTCTTTTTCAGTGATTTTTCTTTCATTTTACTAGTCTTTGTAGTAGTTCAGGATATTTTTCTGGTCAGACACAAGGGAAAATATCTTATTCTTTTAATATTATATTGTTCTGTTAGTCTAAAATTAAATTACATGATCAATTTGTTATTGATTTAAGCAAGGAATGAAATAATGGAGTTATGAGATGCTGTTGCATTGGTAATAATTGCATGATTCTACAGGGTCCATTTTACGAATCCTGTCTTCCTTTTCATTTATTTTTATTTAGGGAACTTAATACTTCCAGTATGTCAAATAATTATTTATTGTGGCCTGATTCTTTAATACTATTCTTTATTTCATGTAAGGTGAAATGTGGATCTTTTCCCTTGTGATGACGATTGAGTAATTTTGGTTGTCTTTAAAGAATTTTTTTTCAAAGTTTTCAATTTTTTTAAAGGAAAATCTGGAAAGAAAGGAACTCTCCAAAAGGATGAGGTGGTGGTATTGTGTAGGTGTGATTTTAGACTCTGGTATAGGATCTCTGCCTATATGTGACCCTACAATAAACTAATGAATAATAGAAAATAGGATAACATGTAGTGAATTTTTTTGTAAAATTTTGACTTAATGAATACTGTTAATCTGTTATTGAGTGACAAGTGAAATGTAGAAAGGTAATGCAAATTGAAGATTTTTTTCTTTATTACATGCCACAGTTGTGCAATTAATGTTTGTAGGTGTTTTTTTCCTGTACTTGTGAATATAGCCTTTTTAAAAATTAAAATCTTCAAATATAAGCAGCTTAATTCCTTTAATCTACTTTAGAAATTCTTTAAAGCTAGATCATCAAGTAAAAATTTTAGTTTTTAAATAACCCAAAATGTTCTTAGGATCATACTGTGAATTATTTAAGGGAATAAATTACTATTCCTCGAAATAATAATGAAACATATGCTTTTACAGCTGTATTATATTGTTCATGAATAGCAAACATGCTGTTTTGAAATTTGACAAAATAAATATTTGTTGCTTATAAATGAGCAGCAGTAGTAACAGGAAACAATATTTGCAAGGTCATATGTATATAATTTTGGCATAAAATATGCTTACATGTAATGAATAAATACCTCTATCAATTAAATGTATGCATTTTTAAAATTTTCTTATTTCATATATTTCTTTATATAATGCTTTTAACTGAAATTGCAATACCAAGGAAGAGTGATTGAATTGATCTGAAACTTGACCAGAAGTTAGTTGGCAAATCCAAATGATCAAAATCTCAGCTGTGTATGAAAATATTATGCATGCACAGTTCACAGGTTCACAACTTCACAGGCTGAAATGTGGCTTGAAGGATATTAAAGGTCTTAAAAAGCAAAACCCAAACATCAGGTCAATGAATTCAACGGGTATTGCTTTGTTAGTTTGTAAAGATGCCTTGTCACAAAATGAAACATCATAAACAGTTGACAAAGTTTATGAGAGGAAGAATTGTTGGGTTGAGGACTAAATCAATGTGATCATGATTTTTTTCAGTGTAAAAAATGTAAAATATTTTGGTTTCTTTTTTTATAATTTCATTTTATGTTTCTACTGCATTTTATTTTTTATTGCTTGTGGATTTAATACGCTTTTCTTAATGATTTAGAGACAAAGCTGCTGTAGAAAAAATTGTCAAATCTTTGAATTTGACTATTTCTACAAGAGATGCTAATCATAAAGATGCAAAAGTCTGTCTACAAGCTATATTCGGACAATGGCTTCCTTTGTCTAAAGCAGCCCTTGGTTTGTTTTTACTTCTATCTTCCTTTTAATTTAATTTTAAAACATTGAAATATTTATGATTGTTTTAATGGGTTCAAAATTCTCTCAGTATCTTAAAATTTGAGTGACACTAGGCAGTTTATATGGTCATTAATTGAACATGAATTATTCAGTATTCCAGAATTTCTTCATACTTAAATTTGATGTTGCTGTTGACATGTGCTGTTTATTATTTAATTCTGCTTATATGGTTAACTTACTTGTATGTTCAAAACAAGCAGTGTAATTCACATAAAGTTAAAAATTAAGACTATATTAATTGTTTTAAAACTTTACTTGCTGTATATGAATTTTATTCTTTTTGCAATGATGTTGTAACTCTTTAATATCAGAGAATTTGGATGTATAGCTTTTATGTCTCCTTGGTTTTCCTTTCATTAGTTTTTCTTTTACTCTTTTAAAAGCCAATTTGTTTGTCATGTTCAGTGTACTATTATATTATATATGTATATATATATATATATATATATATATTAATTGTATGTTTGTCCTCTCTAGAAATGGTGTGTACATTTGTACCAAGTCCTCTTGAATTAAGTGAAGAAAAAATTGAAGGTCTAATGTGTTCCAGTGCCTTAAAATTTGAAATATTACCTGAGGAAACTCGTGCATTGAAGCACAGTAAGTGCACTTATCTGTTTTTGTAGTTCCTATTTAATATTTATGTCAAGGAAAAGTCTGTTACTTGAGAGAATACCATGCTTACATATTTTGATGTTTGTAAAATATGGATTTTATTTTTCCTTATATATCTTAAATGTACATTCATATAGTGTTCAACTTTAATATACGTATGATAGATTGCTTTTACCATACGTATTTAAAGATATGTTCAAAGTGAAATAAAATTATACAGAAAACTGTATGATTAATATTGAAAATGTAATAGTGATTTTAATGAAATTCAGTTATATTATTTTATTGTTCTGTACAAGTCGATAATATTCACTCTACTTGTCATTAATATTCACTCTACTTGTCATTAATATTCACTCTATACTTGTCATTAATATTCACTCTATAATATGATTATTTCATATATGTATACATTATCTTTGAGGTGTTTTCCTGAGTATTTGAAAAAATGTTGCACAGATGTTTAAATCTGTTTATTTGAGAGTTTTTTTCCAATATTAGTATCTGAAAGATAATTTCATTTCGTCAAGGGAGATGCTTCTCGAACATAAGAGGATATTCTCATATTTTTTATATAAGGAAATGAATGATGTATGTATGCTATTAAGTCTAACATGAAAGCAGAATAATGGTTTTTTTCTTTATAAATTGAATTATATAGTATCTATTTATAGATATAAAAAAAGTGCATGTGACTAATGAGATTCTTCTGATTCACTTAAAATCAAACATTTTGCTTATGCAGAATAAAATGTCTGTTCTGCCACAGATCTATACACCTTACTTCTTCTCTTAAAGGCAAGCACTTGCCAGTTGCAAGTTTTTATAATAGAGCTCACTTCTACTGGGCTGTTCATAGGAAATTATGTTCACTGGAATTGAAACAGAATATATATTTTTTATATATTTATATTTTAATATATTATAATTTATATTTTAATATTTTTTATGCCACGTCAGGGGATGTAGGGGGAAAAATATACCGTACATCCTTTGAAAACACTTCCTAAATTTTTTGTGGAGACCTTTAATCTTGGATTTATCAACATTTCACAGTTTAATAGTATCACTTGTTCTTGCGTATTACATTTTAATAATGTTAACAAAACATGAAATACCTAAAGTCTTTTAATTAAATGTAGTTTAAAAATATAAAATGTAGTTTAGGAATAATTAAATTAGAATACCAACACTCCAACTGCTGATAATGTAAGCTTGAAGAATTGTGAGCCAACACTGTGGCAAAGGAAGACTTCTGAAATGTACAAGTGTTCAGTATAATTTATTATAACATGCTATTGTCTTACTCTATTTATATTGTGTTATGAGTTTTATTCTAATGCCTTATTGAGGATTGCTGATCTATACTGAGTCCCCACAAACTGTATGTAAGTATAATTTTTTTATTAAACACAAATAGTGCAAACATGGGGGTTTTAAGGCATTCTTATCGATTTTTATGAAGTTCTAAATTGAGGTACATCACATTTTGTTTAAATATTATGACTTCTCAAGAAATAAAATAGAAATATTATAACTTAAATCTACCAGTACAAGATGGTCATTTCAATAGAATAAATAAACCTACCTTTTGAAATTACTTATTTTCTTTATATTTCCTTAGATTTTCAAGAATGCTCAGCATCAGAAGAGGCACCCGTTATTGTTTGTATTTCAAAAATGTTTCCTGTGGAAAAGAAAATGCTCCCCGAAAATAAGCTAAAGTAATTTAAAGCTTATTGATGTATACTTAGTATGATAATTTAGTAGATTTTAATGCAAAGGTCCAATTCTTATTTAATTTCTAAAACATCTTTATGCAAAGCCCCCCCCCCCCCCCCTTCTCAGGTTTCAAGAAAAAAATTGAGTGTCTTAGTACAAAACATTCCTACATTATAAGATTTTTACTCATTTATTTTAAAAGTGTCTCTTCAAATTTCAATTGATTTGAAAAGACACCACTTTCAAATTCCACATTTTCAACACTTTTCCTCTACATGATATCATAGCCATTTGAGTAGACTCCATAATTTAAGTCAAATTTTCTATAGAATTTTTTATTCAATAGAATAAATAAACTTATTAACTATTATTTCATCTGTATCAATGGTTATCAAATTGTGATATGCATACTCCCAGAAGAATACACATGTCTTTTAGGGATTGCACAAAATTCTCTTAAAGTTAAAATTGCTAAAAGGACCAGAAAACCCAAATGTGGCAGGAAATTCATTTTTTATTATTTGAAAAATGATGCTGACTTGTATATTCCTTTTGAAGGAAATTTTAGTTATATTTTTTTGCCTAGCTTTTCTTTTTTACATGTTGTATCTGAGAAATAACTATTCTGTACGATAAATTTTATGACTGAAACCTGCTTGAAAATTTCAATGGAGCAGCATAAGACTAAAAGAAATGTCGAGCCATGTAAGCGTTTCTTACTTGCTGTAAAACTTCACAAGGATTCATAATCTGTCTGTTCAAGAATAAGTATTAAAAACTGTGGTTGGGAAAAATTGCTTCATATTGTTAATGTTCTTTATTTGTGAACAATTTGTTTAAGAAAAGGCTTAAAAGTTTTCTGGACTATAGTTTTTAATTTTATTTTTAACTGGTAATAAACATTCTTAAGAGATAATGTTATGACTATAGAAATTGGGTTCTTTAAATACCTTTCAAATGCATTTTAGGTGTATTCCTTTTTAATATAAAGACTTTCTCGGCGGTTTATTAGCTGTCTTTTTTTTAACCTGTGATTTGCAGCAAATTTATTGAAAAAAGAAAATTAGTTTTTTTATTGTGGACGAGGGGTGCAATCTAAAAAATTGAATTTTAAAACCAATGATTTAATCCGTTGCTTAAAAATATTTTAGATTTTAATCTTTTTTTTTTTAAATTTTGAACTAAAAAAATGGTCGTATAAAATGTGTACATAGGTTAGGAAATAGTTCCTAAAAAAATAACGTTTCTTTCTTATTTTTAGAATATGTATACATTTATTGTACAGTGGCCTGAAAAAAAGTTTATTTTTTGTTTAAAATCTATTGAAATATCCTTCTGTATGTGGTCCTGGCTTCAACACTAACTTAAATCTTGTGACACATGAGGATGTTTTGATGCTTAGATTGGTTTTCTATAAATGCTGCTTGAATTGGTCTTAGACATTCTTAAATATTTCTTCTAAACATGGTACATGCTTTATAAATTAAATTGGCTTTATTTACCATTAGTTGTATAGATCTTCTCTTTATTGAGATGATTATCTAATTTCATTGAGTTAGGGGGCATCCATTAATTACGTGAGGCGATTTTTGGACCCCCTCCCCCCCTAATCTCACGTGAGATTTTTCAAAATGCATATTTTTAGTGTAAATACGTTAATCTGTGCTTGATTGCGTTGGATTTATTTTAAAAAACATAATTTGCTTAATTATTTTTATTTAAGACTAATTAAGACTAGTATTTAAGACCACTAAGAACGTAGTCTAGAATCACAGTGAGAAAATTGAACAATAAAATACTTAAATAGGAACTACTAAAATTTGTAAAAGAATATTCATTCTAATTCAGTCCACGGGGACTCATGTGTGGTCTCAAGAGTGACTACTGGATTTATTGTGTAGGATTTAGTGATATTTTAGTGTAGAAACATGTTTTTCTTAATATAACCCATTTTTCTTGCAATTTTACACTGTTTCTTGCGGAAAAAAAATTACGTGATATTTGCCAAGACCCCCTCCTCTCCCCCACGTCAGACTGGGTGAGATTCGGCTCGACTCCCTCCCCCCTAAAAGCCTCACGTAATTAATGGACGCCCCCTTATTTTAATTTTATTTAAATATATTTATATTTCTTATTGGAAGGAAGGAAGATAGTCTTCAATTATTAATATTCCCTGCATTATAAAATTTAACCAAAACAATATCCTTAATACCATAAAATTCTGATGACTGGGGGTATTTTTTTTATGAACCTAGATTTTTAACTACTTTTTAAGCACAACTCAGTATTTTCAAACAAATGTGTGTATTTGCTTTTGTACCTTTGAGAAAATCACAGGAAATATAATTTATGACCTAAACACAAATTAATGTTCTGTGATAAACTGTTAAACATGCAAAAATATAACAATGATACTTTTACTAAATGGTTGTCACTAGTTGAAAAAATTAATCTCTGATCAATAGTCCTTTTCTGCTCAGCAATGGATATGTTTACAATTATATAGAACATTAAAATTTATTGGGTCCCATTTGTTGTAGAAAGAATATGTGGAAGACAATTTATTAATGTTGTTTTATCCAGTACACTCAAACCTGTTTTTTGTGCAGTGAATAGGGACCACACAAAAAGAATTGCACAAAAAATCTCTTAAAATTCCCATTCAGTTAATTTATTCCTTTTTATTGATATTATGTATTTTCACGAACATTTTTTTGCATATACCACACAAAAAAGACAGCACCAAAACAGCTTTGACTGTATGTAGTTTTTCAATTTGTATTTTTCAAACAAAAGTAACAATTAGTATGATAACTTTTTAAACATAATATTAATTTAAATAACTTATAGATAATTTTAATATGTGAACTTTTTTTATATGTTTGCATATAGTTTGTTTACGTTATTTATATATGCGAAATTTTATTGCATATAAATTTTTTCAGTTACACAGATTTCATCTTCTTAACCTTTTTTAATTTTGTATTTTTCTTTAGATATGTTTTCATTACATTGTGATTTATGTTATTTCAGGCCATTATCTCCAGAAGAAATTGCACTTCGCCGAGAAAAAGCAAGACAGAGGCATGCTGAAAAATCTGTTGAATCAAGTAAAATTGATTCTACTGGAACAGAAAATCCTACTGCTGATTCTGAAGGTTTTTTTTACTTGATATTAAAAACATTTATGACAGTTGCACTTCAACTAAAATTTATTGACATTTATTACAGAAGGATGATTCATCAGTGATGATTTCTTGAATTGCATCTTTTGTTGTACAACTTTCTCTGCTCCATTTCTAATTATCTATCTGTTTAATTATTTTGTTATTATAATTTAAACTGTGTTAATTTAACTAAAAGTGGGGCAGATGTGAAGGTTTTTTTAAATTATTTAATGTTTAGAATGTTTTTTAAATGAGTTGCTTTAATGCAGAAAAATTTCTTGAAAACTTTATTTATTAAAAAATTATGAAGTTAGGGATTGTTTCTTGTTAACTATTTCTTACCACTTTGTTTATGTTAATGTCTATATTTATCACTGATACTAAATCTGTGTTATTTTTAAAGGAATCAGTAATGCATCTTCTGACGATACATCCGATACAGCTTTTATTGCATTTGCTCGAGTTTATAGTGGTTGTGTGAAGAAAGGGCAGCAGTTATATGTCTTAGGTCCTAAGCATGATCCTGCTAAAGCTTTAAGCTCTGTAAGTGAATATTTTATGTATATTTGTTATCAATAGAGTGTATATTTTCTTTGTTACAGTTAACTATAATTAGAAGTGCACTTTAATAATTCTGATGATTCATTGTATTCTCATATCATGGAATCAAAGTTTCTCTTGTGTTAAAAAGTCTGTTTTTTCTTTAGATAAAATAGCTGTATGTACATATTTCAGCTTTTAGATTGATTTATGTTTTTGATTTATGAGTTTTGGTAAAAAATTATCCTTAGGAGTTATGAATCTTGGAGAGGCACATACATACTTAAATAAATTCCTGTGTTTGCAATATTAAATATCATTGGCACTTATCCACCTGAAATAAATTCAGATTACATTTCTATTTATTATGTTTATTATAATTTCATGCATTACAAAATCATATTATTAGGTACTAAGAACTTTTGATGAAAACGGGACAGTGCTTGAAGAACTAACAAAAATATAAAGTTTTGTTCTGATAACTAATAAAATAAAATTCTTATTTTTTTCAAGCAAGTTATTAAATAATTCCCTTAAATTTTCGCAATTTTGCTTTACATATTATTATTATTATTATTTTACTTATTTATTTTTAATTTTTGGGTTGGGGGGGGGGGGGGGCTGTTGCACATTATTTTCATACTTATTTTTAACAGAAATATCTTTCAATCAAAGAATAAACATTAAAAAGCTGGATTGTAAATACACAGCTATATTTATGTTATATATGATTTTTAAATCAAAATACAAAAACTTATAATTAAGGCTGGTGTTAAAATTATATCCCCCCCCCCCAAAAAAAAAAAAGAAAGTATACATTCTTATAATAGTAGTCATTAGATACCATCCAACAGTAGTCATTTTGCCCTTGTTAGTTAATTCTTATTCAAGTTGCATCAAAATTCAGACTTGAATATCTTTTCACAAAATAACTTGGATAGTTCATTAACCTTTTGCCCTGAAAAGCTCTTATATTGTATTCTGTACTTCTGTAAATAAAAAAGTTACATTTTAGTTTATTAATAAAGATATATAAGTGCAATAAACATATTACACTTACTATATATCCTGTGCAAAAGGTTCTCTCATTGTTTACTCAGTTTTAAATTCAGATTTTCTTTATATGTTCCCATTTAAATAAATAGGTAATAGAGGGAGAGAGATCTGATGCCAGCTCTGGTTAAAAATTTTTACTTGGCTCCATGATCTTATGAAAGCTGTCCTGTATGTCATAGGCCCAGGGAATCTTACTTCATCTCATTGAGCCTGGTGGTTAACATAAATTTTGATAAATTAGCACATTTCTTGAACTGTTAAAAACATTGTCACTTCATTTGTTATTAATGTTTAAAAAAAAATTATGTTTTTTTTTTAATTTACAAAAATTTTGAGAAAACATAAGCAAGCAAATACACATTTTTTTTCTTTTCTATATCTATAAAAAAATTAATAAAATCCCATATGTTACAAAATTTTGACTTGATATCTAAAATGGTTCTATTAGACCTTGTTGTGCATTGTTTTTCCAGGAAGTTTCTGTTAGTGATAAAATCACAGTGCATGATCTACATCCTGATCAACATATTACTCTTGCAACAGTTAAGGATTTGTATCTTCTCATGGGCAAAGAGTTAATTGAGCTCGAAACTGCTCCAGCTGGAAATGTAATAGGTAAGACATGTATTTTCTCTCATGTGTTATTAATACTTTGTTATGTAAAGGAGATCATTTTTAAATTTATTTATTAAAGTGATTTTACAGCAGTTCACTTGTGCTGAGGTGTGTTCTTTAAATTTTATGTTCCAAAATGTGAATAAACTATAATTATTTTAAAGCTGTAATTAGGAATAACTGAATTATTTAATTTATTTGATTAATTTAGTTATCTTTAATTGTGAAGTTGATGGATGAAAACAATGTTTAAAAGAGTTCAGATTTAACTAAAATATCTCATTTCTTGAGAATACCTGTAAATTTTTGGTTATATTTAACCAGTTCAACTATTGCTCTGGGTTTTTTTTTCTCACATTTATGTGCTTATCACTGTTATGCATAAAACACTTTCTAGTACCCCCAAAGATATTTAATTAATTTATAGACTAACATTTATTTTACTGTATTTAATGTTCATATTCTGCTATGAAAACTTTATTTTGATGGGAGCTCTTTATTCAACATTTTTAGTCCATATATTTTTGTGTTTTACATCTTAGGTATTGGTGGCTTGCAGAATCATGTTTTGAAATCAGCTACATTATCTAGTACTATTGCATGTCCTAGCTTTATTGACCTTCATTCAACTACTGTACCTATTGTACGAGTTGCTTTGGAACCTGTACATGCAAGTATGTGATTATTAAAATTTATCTGCTTGATTTTCTTAATGCAGTCGATTCCGGTTAATTGGACCGAATTCCGTCTTGTAACATGGGCATGTTCATTTAATCGGAACAGCTGGTTATTAGGACCAAAATGATCGCGTCCCGATGCTGTCCGATTAACCAGAATCGACTGCATATTGCTTACTAAGGTGATTTGTTGTTTATAATATAAAATGAATCTTGTCCAAAAAAGCATATTATCTATGATATGATAGGATTTATATTAATTTCTTAATGAATTTTTTTTTATTTGATAGCATGTAAATCTGAATTTGAAATATTTCAGGATAAGTGATTAACGTGTGCTGTAGTTAACTGTACTTTACTCTTTGCTGCACTTTAACCGTGGAATGCTGAGAATAATTATTTATGAGAACACTCTTTTTAAACTTATCTGTATTGACATAATGAACTTAAGTTGTCTGAAATTTAAACAGTGTAGCATTCGAAAGTTATTATTTTGTGTTCCATATTTGATTGATAAAAAACTTTTTAAAAGTAGTGAATCATCTTTAAAACATTGAATACATTTATTACTCACATGGAAAAAAATCAAAGAAATGTTTTTAGTTATTTTTAAAAGAGGTTAGAGTTGAGTGTAATTATTTGTTTTATATATAAGTTGCTTTTTTTCTATAGATGGTGTATATTCTATATTTTTGATTTCAGACCCTGTCTGAAAATAAATTGCATTGTAACTTGGAAAAAAAAGTCAAATGTATAACATTTTCCCCATAAAAATGTAAAATATTCCTTTTAAATGTTGTATACTCACTACATCATTTTAAAAAACTTAAACATGGATAAAACTGATAACAGACATTCAAGCAGAAAAACTAGTATAAAAAAAGATGATAAAATAAAATTCACCTTGTGAATTCACTGTTGTAAACAGAAATGACACTTGAATTATCATTTTCATTTTTTCTTCTTATTTTTTCACAGTTTTATTGCTTAGAAGGACACCTCTCTTGACTGTGTTTCATTTTGTTATGCTATTTCAGAACATATCTTGTTTTAAATCCTATGTGATTACTAATGGATGATTTGCCTTACTGCATTTTTCTTTTCAAGTGATTTTTGATTCTTTCAAAGCTTGATTTTTAGTGAATTCAAAATTTAAATACCCAAGCTAAATTTTATTTTAACTATAAAACTAGTTTGTACCTTCTGTGTAATCTTGAATAGGTGATTATAAATGGGTTGCATTGAATATATTTCCCAGATAAGATTAATTCATTCAAAGGTCTTATTACCTACTGCATGTTACACTATGAACATGAGCTATGTCTCTTCTTCATCAACACAACAGCATGGTACAGGCCAAGGCAGTCCCAGTCAGTTTTCTCGAACCAGCCCGATCAGATGCCACTATTCTCCACTGGTTCATTCAAGTGGTCTTAAGATCTCTCTCGACACAATCAATCCATCTAGTACATGGTCTCCATCTTCATCTAGTACCTTCCCATTTATAAAAAGTCAGTTTTTTAACAGGATCAGTGTCTTGGATGGTGTCAGTGTCTTGGATTATAGGTGTATTTATAAACATGGCTGAGCCATCTGATAGATAAGATTTAATTACCTTTATTATATTTGGTTGCCTATATTTATGGTATAATTCATGGTTATAATGAATTCTCCAGATGTTATTTTCTTGCACTGTACCATAAATTCTGTGTAGAATCTTTCACTCAAAAACTAAGAGTTTATTCTCATTAGATTTATTTAGGGGCCAGCATTCGCAGCCATAAAGAATAATTGGTCTCATTAAAGTTTTATAAAGATTAATTTTTGTGTGTATAGAAATGAAGTTTGATTTGAGTTGACATCTCAAACCAAAATTGCACCTATTTGCCATCAATAGTCTGTTATTAATTTCAAGGTTGAAATATTTATTATCAAAGATAATTGTACCCAGTTATTTAAATTGCTTGATTCCTCTAAAGGTGTAATTATCTATCTTAAGGGGGATCACATCAAGATCTCTGTTATTTACCACTCTAAATTTGGTTCTTTCCTTGTTTACAATCAGGCCAATTTCTTTAGCAGCAACTATGAGGACTATAAACACCTCTATAACAGCCTCTTTTGTTCTACTCGTGTATCAGCTATGTTTATGCCCATTTTCTTACAATATGGGCTAAGCCCTCTTCATCATCGGAAAAAAGATATCTAAATAAAAGAGGATCAAAATTCATCTCATTTGCATTAGCAGTGTAAAGAAATTCTGTTTGCAAAATTATTGTTTTTGCTATGTTCATGCATTTTTTCATGTTCAAATGTTTAGATAGAGATTAACTAGTTCAAAATGGTTGTTAAACCTGTGAAAGTGTTGCAACTCAATTTGCAATATAAAGTAGTTATACATACTTATTTCAGTGCAAAAGCTGATGCAGTTTCATGTGCATGAAAGTTAAGGTTACATTTATTTATATTTATTAAATATATGTAGTTTATTTATAGTACTGTGTTAGTAATGTTTATTTTTAATTTGCATCAGGCAAATTGTTCATATAAAAGTATACTATATGTAATTAGTATACTTTTAGTAATAGTAATGCTAAATATAGTAATATTTAGTAATACATATAGTATACTACAGTGGTACCTCGACTTACGAGTGTCTCGACTTACGAGTTTTTCGAGATACGAGCATTCTCTCGGTAGATTTTTTGATTCGAGTTACGAGCTAAAATTTGGGTTACGAGCAAGCTTCAGATATCCCACCGTTAGTTTGAGCAGGGAATGCCATGTTACATGCTCATCAAATGAGAACACAAGAAGCATATAATATTTACAACCTTTATGTCCAATTATTATACATTTGTATACATATTATTTTGAGACTACTATCCAGTCTTAAACCGAGAGATTAACACAACAATTACCACCCGGGGCAGCTTGCTCTGCCCAAACTTGAGTCGCCCTCTGAAACCGAACAGCGCCCAACCTCTCTCACAGAGAGATAGCTTCAATTCCCTCCCCCCACACTGGAACTCCCCGTGGGATCTAGGGGATGGGATGACCTTGGTCCGAGGATCGCAAGCTCTCCCCCCTTCTACAGATTCTGAGAAAACGGTCTTCGGATTCTCAGAAAGAATAATCTGGACATTACAGCCACAGTGAACAATGCAACAATCGCCCAGCTTCCGTATCTCACTCGTTCACTTTAAGAAAGTAGTTGGTAATTAAAGAGAAAGTGAGGAAAGCGGGGCGAAAAGGTCAAAAATCAACGAATAAGATTTAATTTTTCAGTTCAGCCTTTCTCCTCCTCTTCCATCAGCATCTTTAAGTCTGATCTCCAAGGTAAATGTTGTACATTACACTTAATAAAACAAATTTATTGCAGTACATTCTATTGTATTGCGTTTTTATACAATTTTCATTGTTTATAAGCACATTTTTCTTATTTTAAAACATGTAACAAAAAATTGCTGTGTTTTGGGTTAGCCCGGAACGAATTAATGGCATTTCCATTCATTTCAATGGGGAAAATTGATTCGAGATACGAGTAATTCTAGTTACGAGCTCCGTCATGGAATGAATTAAACTCGTAAGTCGAGGTACCACTCTATATGTATTACTAAAAGTAAGACTATATGTAAATGTCTGAGATATGAGCAAAGTGTGTTTTTTGGCAAGATCATCCCTATATCTATGTTTATAAAATATATGAAGTTAAATACTTGCTTAGTTGATTTTGTTTTAAATTTATAACTGGTGAATTGTTTCCTTTCAGGAGAAATGTCTGCTCTAGTGTTAGGCATGAGGCTTTTAAATCAAGCTGATCCATGTGTACAGGTTTTTGTTCAAGAAACAGGAGAGCATGTTTTAGTTTCTTCTGGTGAAGTCCATTTACAACGCTGCATTGATGATTTGAAAGAAAGGTATTGTCATTCTTAACTTTATATATATATCTATATCTACATCTATATATATATATATATATATATATATATATATATATATATATGTATTAAATATTATGCCCTCCATTCTAGCATTTAAATTCCCTTTCTTAAATACAATCCCCAGTAACATTACTTTATTGCTACAAAACCCTTAGCAACAGAACTTCCCATGAATCGCATGTCTTTGCATTTCTACACGTGTATATGTCTGGAGAAAGGAGTGGGTTCGCATCGCGAGCCCCAATATCTTTTGACCGTACAAAATAATAGTTACATGTACCTCGCCTCTCGTGCGTAAGGTTGAAAGGTGATATTCGCATCCGAGCCATCTTCTGAAATGGACGGATGTACTTTTGTCTCTTTAATAAAGGATTCGGCCAGACTGCATCAAAATTTTATTCCTTTCAGGCTGAGTCTAGCTCCAGCCATATAAATATGAGCCAGTTTCTCTTTCAGATCAGAATTTAAGGATGTAATGGATGTATTACATATATATATATCTAATATATATATATATATATGTAATATATCCATTACATCACATCCTTAAAATACAACCTGCAAAGGAAAACTAGCTCATATTTACATGGCTGGAGCTAGACTCAGCCTCAAAGGAATAAAATTTTGATGCATTCTGGCCGAATCATTTATTAGAGCGACAAAAGTACATCCGTCCATTTCAGAAGACGGCTTGGAAGCTAATATCACCTTTCAACCTTACGTGCGAGAGGGCGAAAAAAACATGTGGCTATTATTTTGTAGGGTCATCAGAATTTGGGGCTCGTGATGCGAACCCACGCCGGAATTCTAACATGTACACGTGTAGAAATGCAAAGGCATGCGATTTATGGGAAGTTCTGTTGCTAAGGGTTTTAAAGTGATAAATTAAGATTACTGCAGATTGGATTTAGGAAAGGGAATTTAAATGCTAGAATGGAGGGTATAATATTGAATATATTATATATATATATATATATATATATTGTTAAATATGTGTGTGTGTATGTGAGTGGATGGATGGATGGATGGAGAGGAAGAGGGAGAGAGAGCATATTATGGTATGTCTTACATGCATTATAGATTTAGTATAAATTAAAGAAACAAAGGATTAATGAAGGTAATATGTTCTCATCATAATGAGATTGTTCAAAATTTTATACCAAATAGCATTGTTCTGAAGATTTTCTTTTTAAAGACTACAGAAATTTGCAACTTGTAAATTGCATAAAATTAAGTTATGGATCCACATTCAACTACATTCTACTTAAAGGTGAGCTAAGAGCTTTGTATCCAAGCCCTGATTTCCACAGCATACATATTTTTGAACTTTTTAAAAATAACAACAGGGTATCTAGATTTAGGAAAGACAAAATACTAACTGAGCTCACTTTATCCAACAATATGCAGTTTCACAAGCTTTATAGAGTTTGTTCATACCCTCCAAAAAAGCTGTGAGAAGTGTGCTTATAGATGCATTTACTGTTAACTATTGTGAATATTGCAAACATTTAAACTATGTGATGGCAAAGAGTTTTTAACCTCTAGTGGTCATTTTGTTCATCGTGGTAATGCTCAGTAATCAACAAATTATGGTAATGCTAGTATTAAATGATTTGTTATGAATCTTAGTGACTGAATTACTAAAACTTTTTTTATTATTATTTTCTTGTCTTAAAATTTAAAGAGTATGTCTATTAAATCTTTCACTCTATAATCTGATGATGAAATATCCTTCATTTTATGTTTTATGTTATTTGTCAGTAATTAATTCTTAATGGAATTTTATAAAGCAATATCTTTTCAAGAAAATAATTTTATTTGTTTAGTTATCTATTTTTTATGTTATATGGCCATATAAATATATTAAGGTTATCAATGGGCCTAGAAGACTCAAGCTGTTGCCATTTTCTAATATATCTGTGTGTTTGTGTGTTCAAGAGCAAATAAATGATTGAATCTCTTAGAGAGTGAGGAAATTCTATGGTTATTTTTTGGGGAGAAATAAATGAAAAAGTGTAGCCTATTTATTTTTAAAAATATACACACATAAAGTTGTCATACTTTTATTACCCCATTTCTGAATAACCACTCAAAAAGATTTGGACTTAGCTAAAAACTTTTGTCATTGGTACATCTCATCATAGAATACATCATGATATTGAAATATTTATTCATTGCTTCATATGTAATACATGAATTATTGTAGCTTATTTACTAATTTTTAAAATAGTTTGTTATTCACAAAGGTTAGTTGGTAGATAAAATATCCATTCATTATATGGTGAAAACCAAATAAATAATCAGCTGATACATAGTCTTCTTGTATTAGATTTAAGTATATAATGTTTAATCTAAACTTAGAACTGATAAAATTCTTATTATAAAATTAATAAGTAATTGAAAGGACAAAAAATATATTTAGTATATTAAATAATCAGTGAAAGAAAATGAAATTTTTCGATTAAAACTACAGTAATCAAATCCCATATGTTTTGCAGCATAAAAAAAAATGGACAATTTCAGCATCCTCTATACTCAGAGATTAATATACTTTTGCTGAAAAATTTTGCCAATAAATTTTTTAAGTGAGGCAGTAAGTTAGGATTAATGGCATCCTGCTTGGATTATTTCAAAATGCCTCTATCAAGAGCTAAAAATCAGGATGTCATGCATAAATCTGAATATTGAAGTAATCACACTGTTTGAAAATTAATAGGTTAAGAAATTTAAAATTTATTGTAATAAAGTATGAATATTATTTTATTTTGCTGTGAAATGATTATGATGTTATGCATTTTGGATAAGAAAATATTTCTTTTTTTTTCTACAGTATTTATATATATATATAATTACCCAGTAAGTCTATCCAAAAACATAATTGGTTGTTTTTGTTTTAATGAATAGTTTGTTCTGTTGCATTAATATGTTAAACATAACAATAGGTTAAAATAGAAATAATAACTACTAAAAATAAAAATCATAACTAAAATAAAAAAATAATAAAATTAACTCATAGTAGTCACAATAATAAAAACTAAATAATTAAAGGAATAATAGTCTTAAAATACGGTAACCTAAGTAAGTCTGTAACTGAGAATCCACTACCTCAATGGTTGCAAGTTTTATGACGTCAGTCATCTTGCGGTTACAAGTTCTTAACTTCCACTCTGACTAGCGCCAGGCTTGGTGTTCTTTGGTTATGTACTTTTATTCAAACTTAATTCATTAATTAATCAATTCTTCTGTTAATAATGGATTGTACGGTGTCTGAGTGTGTTTATTTAATAGATCATACTCATCAGAAACAATCCATTGGTTTTTAGACAGTATTGACACCGCTGATGAAGAAATGCTGTCAAAAACCTTATTCATACTTTTCTTTACATGTTTGTTCCTGGCTGCAAGTAGCTTTAGAGCTATTACTGGTTTTCTCTTTCATCTTATTCTTATTTATATATATATATATATATATATATATATATACAAGCTGTTTACCCAGCATTGCCCAGGTATTTATTAATCTCAATTTTTTACTACACAGGAAAAGGAATGAATTCTACCTATAGTGTAAAATCTAAGTAATTTTATTTACGGGTATTTAAAAGTATATGTACAGTATACAAATGATAAAATAAAATTACAAATTTACTCTATTATTTAACTCAAAACTTGATTATAAACAACACTTTTAGTTTCCTATATTCATCTCAGTGACTCCGAAAATAATGGATTTGACACTATTCTCAGACATTTTGGATATTTCATTTTCCCCCCTTCCCCCCTCCTCCCCCAATGCTGATGGGGGGTTACTGAACTTGCACTTAAACAGCATCAGTTGTGTCACTATTCATCTCAGTGACCCCGAAAACTATGGATTCAAAACTACTCTTGGTCATTTTGGGCATTTTATCCTCTCCCCCCCCCCCCCCCCCAACGTTGATGGGGGGAGGGGGGTTGTTACTGAACTCTCACTTAAACGGCATTGGGATTGCCTCTGTTCCTCTCAGCGACCCCAAAAACTATGGATTCGACACTACTCTTGGTCATTTTGGAGATTTTATATTCCCCTCTTCTTTCCCCCTCGCCCCCCCCTATGCTAATGGGGGGGGGGGCTGAACTTGCACTTAAACGGCATCGAGAGTGTCATTATTAATCTCAGCGACCCCGAAAACTATGGATTCGACAGTGATATCAGTCATTTTCAATTATTTTTACATATGCCCCCCCTGCCCTCCTAGGGGTGTCTTATTGTGAATCTATACCATTGTCGAATGAACTTAATCACACACACAAAATTTCATAAAAATCAGTCCAGCCATTAGGAGGAGTTCAGTGACATACACACGGACAGAAGAAATATATATATATGCACTGACACGGGCGCGGGCCGAAGAATGATTGCTGAGTGGTAGCTTTGGAAGACTGTTCTGACCTTATCTACTTGAGGTTAAAAAGATGGCATGTTGCCCGGCCGTGCATCACAAACATTTTTAAAACAGTTCGCGCAAACAATGTCATTGGCCGATGCCGTTTTTCAGCATCTCGAAAGTAGCTATAAAGAACTGGCCCCTCAATTCATCTCAACCCTCGGACACACAAATCATACCACAAATTTCTCGAACTACATATTTATTAAATTCACCAGCCCCTCTGCCGGGTTTTTCGTGGCAGGCAAAATATTACAGAGTGCGTCTAAATTTAGACATCAGATAGTTTTATAAGTTCATCTCATCACGTGACAGAGAGGTGTGACTTAATGGCTGATTGGATAAAAGTTGTTGTTTATGTGCAAAGCTGAATTTTTTAGACCCCCACGCCGTGCACCTTTTAATTTCGTTAAAAAGTCAGCCATCTTTAATGATATTGCCTGGGGTTACAATATACTGTAACAATGGGATTTTTACATAAGTTTTACTGGGATGCCAATACTACAATTTAGAATATCTTTTGGAATTTAACACGAATGCCCAAGGGGAGTTAACTAATTAAGAGATTAAAAAGAGATATGTAATTTTGAATACTAAAGTGAGGAATTAATAGTTTTTAAATGTTAAGAGTGTTGAATTAAGAAATTACTAGTTTTTTAATATTATATATATAAAGATATATATATAGATGTATGTATGTATATAATTTTAGCAATATGATTGAATGTGCAATGCTTAAACTTTAAAATTATTTTTCTATATTTCATAGTTTAATTTAATTGATTTTGTGTTTGATTATGCTTATTTTAAACATACAAATAGGTTTGCTAAAATAGATATTAATGTATCTGCTCCAATTGTTCCCTTTCGAGAAACAATAATTCCTCCTCCTAAGTTAGACATGGTGAATGAAGTTATTGAGAAGCCTCAACAGAAGAAAATTATGAAGGTAAAGAGACTTTTCTTCTAAATAGTTTACATTTTTAAAAGTAATATAGCTTGAAAATTTTCTAATGTTTTCAATAATTGTAGCTTGGTTATTCGAATAAATTTATTCAGTGTCTGTACATTTTATTTACAAGTTTATTTTTTTATTTTTGTTATATTTTATATTTAAAAAATTACTGTAATTAAATGAAATATTTTTTCGTGTGTATAATTTAAAATATTCTAATTCTCTCTCTGTCAGATTCTTCCAAAATATTAAAAATAATTTTTAGATAAGGAACTAATACATAACAAATAATGTTGTTGATAAACACTGTGCAGTTGTTTTCTATTTAGTTCAGCTTCTCGTTGACTTAATAATTTTTTTTTGTACATTTTTTGGTAAGTATTTTATATATCTTTTGTCCCTAATTTCACATTTTCATTTTCTTTTTCTGTGCTGAACAACAGGGCCCGATTATGAATGCTGGGGGCCCCCCCTTACGGACATTTATAAAAAATACATACTATTAGAAGTACTAGGTGCATACACCAAGGCGGTTTTGGGGCCCCCTAGCATCAGGGGGCCCTGGGCAAAGTCCCGATTTGCCCATGCGATAAAAAGGCCCTGCTGAACAATAAATTGAAATATTAACAATAGTTGTTTATTCAAAGATTAGTGAAAGAAGTGTTCCTTATAAAACAGAGAGAGGCATACAATTTTCTTTCTTCTCATAATTGTATATTTACTTAAGCGTCATATTTATTTAGTGGTCTTGTATATTTTTAAAATGTGATAGTACATTTAACTTTTTTTAGCTAAATGTATCGTGACTAGCTTAGAATATTCACTTTCAAGATTTCTTAAAATTACCAAACAGATTAAGGCAAACTGTTGTATGTTTTGGCTGTAAAAAAATTGTTCCTGTATATTTACTTAATTGGTTATCCATAACATGTGTGTCATTAAGAATTATTGGGAGAAAAAACTAATACAGCTGATAACTTAAATTAGTTTTTTTAAGGACAGAAATATATTTTTTTCTGAGAAGGAAAGGCAAACAAAATAATGTTTTTGTTATCATTTTTGTACTTCCTCAGCAGAATAACTTAAATAATGTGAATAAAAGGAATAAAAATGGTCTGCATATTTTATAATACTTCAATACTATTTCATATGCAAATAACATTTTGAATATTTGCTAATATAGACAGTGGATTTCATTTAGAAGCAGAAAATCTGATATACGCTTCCATCACATATAAGATTGTGTACTACAGTTTTCTTTTATTCTTTAATATATTTTGCCCTCAGAACTGTATGATAATAACCTAGACATTCTATTTTATTAGTTCTTGTAATGAACTCTTTGTTTAAAAAAGATTATTTTGTGTTGTAAAGGATTTTATGTAAGATCAAATGGCAACTTTTAAAAGCATATATAAAATATGAAGTCTTTGAATTATTTTGTTGTGCTGATTGTAGAGAATTGTATTTGTGAAAATTAATTATAATAAAATAGTTCTGAACTATATTAGAGCAGAACTATTAACTGTTAATATTAACAGATTAACATTAATAGTTAATTACCACAGTTTGCAGTTTATAGGGCAGTTTTGAACTTTGAATGGCAAATAAAGTTCAAAATTGTTCTATAATGTCCATAATAGGAAATTAGAGGTATTAGAAATATATTTAGATGAAGGTATTGAATATATTTTTGAAGTGTTTAAACAAATAGTGTGGTGATTAAGAAATTCAACCTAATTTTTCTCTGATATTGTTTTCAAGATTTCTTATTACTCTTGACTTTTGATTTCATCATTGAAATGTGTTTGTAACAGTAAGAGGAATATTTTTAGATAAATAATACTTTTAAAAATTATTGCATGTCTGATTATTTATGTAACACTTATTTTGTCCAAATATGGATATTGTTAGATTTTTATAGAATTGTTTTTAAGAGGTTTTCTTGTGTCTAATATTTAAAAGTAAATACTTTTAGAATAACTTTCTTTTATGAATTACAAATTGATATTTTTACAATGAAATGATATAGGATGAAATGGATAAGGAAGATGAAACATGTGATAAAGATGGTTGCATCTTGTTAAAAACTTCTAATAAGATGTCTTACATTCGAATGAGAGCAAAACCTCTGCCTGCAGAAGTATCGAAATTGCTCGAAGAAAATGCTAATTTGTTAAAGATTCAAGATCAGTCATTCTATTCAATGAATAGTAGTGAGAGTGAAAGTGAATTGACTTCAGAAACACTTAAATCTATTGAAGAATTCAAGAAATCATTAAATGACATGTTTTCAAAAGCAGGTCCTGAATGGAAAGATGCTTTTGATAAGATTTGGTGTTTTGGTCCCCGAAGATGTGGACCAAATATTCTACTTAACGAAATACCTAGTTATAAGCGTCCATCTTTCTGGACCAAAAAGAGAACAGATTTATCATCTGAGTCTTTGCATTTTAATTATGATAGTACTTTTATGGGTGGATTTCAACTTGCAACACTTTGTGGTCCGTTGTGTGATGAGCCCATGATGGGTGTGTGTTTTATAGTTGAAGACTGGGGTTTTGAAAAAGATGTATCCTCTAATATAGATGAGGGTGTTACAGATGACAAAAAACATTTACAGCAATGTAACTTAGGAGATACAAAAGGAAATGAATCTCTGGATGTGATATCAGACTCTGTCAGTGTTGCATCGAGTGGCCCTAGTAGTACTAACAGTACTCCTTTTGGCCCCTTTACTGGGCAGATAATGTCAACAGTGAAAGAAGCTTGCAAGAAGGCATTTCAAGCACAGCCTCAAAGGTTAATGGCAGCAATGTACAGCTGTAACATCCAAGTGACCACAGACATGTTAGGTAAGTTTATTTAGTAGATTATTAAGTAAATATTCTCTTATGTATTTAGTCTTGATATGCCTGTCTCTTAAGAGTATTTGAAAACTTTAGTAAAACTATAGTCCTTTAAATATCATAATCTGAATTTAATTTATTAATATTTATTTTTAAAAAATATGGTCTTGAAAAACTATTTTATTCGCCAAGATAAAAAGTTTACAAATACAATGGATATGTGAGAAAAGCATTCCTGTTCTTCTTTTTGAAGTTTCATGTTAAGTATAATATCATACATTTCCATATCATCACCATTTTATATTTGTCTACCTCTGATCGTAAGAGTTTTAGAGCTTGCCTGTGCATCACCTATAAAATTATTCAGTCCTTCTGCATGTGGAATTGCTATTTTTTTTGCACATTCACGATCTGTATTGCAATTAAATACTTATTAATGTGTTTGAAACAGATTAATTCTCACGGATGTATATCAGAGAGGCACATTTTTGTTACAATGGTACACTGTGTCTCTGTGAACATAGTGTCATACATGGATATCAAATGTCAAAAGAACACTTGGTATATTTCAATAAATATGTTATATTTAATTTATCTATTTATTAAAATTGGGAGCATAAGGTATTTTTTTATATTGAAAAGTCTGGCATATTGAATCCATGTAAAATGTGTTCTTAAGCAGTTTCAATCCTGTCTACTGAAGTCCCATTTTTTAAGTGTGTCCAAAAATTTAGCGTATTTTAAGTCTTCAAAAAGAGTTTATTAGTTTCTTAAAGACCTCATTTAGTTTCTTTAGGTATTAAGAGTAATAATTTATAAGCTGTGTTTTACTCATTATGAAAGAGAAAGTTTATTTATGATGAGTTTATTTTGTGACAGATTTTTAAAGAACAAGAAATGAAACACAGTTTTAAAAAAGGAAAATTTATTTTCTGAATCAACATTTACATATAATTAATAAATAAAAATAAATACACATAAATTAAGCTGCACTACATATTGTATGTGGCTACCGTAGTCATTTAAATTAGATACAATGGCACTTCAACAAGTCACAGTAGTCTTCCTGTCGTACATTGTTCTTTGATTTTCATTTGAAGTATTTTTTAAATAAATTCGTCAAATATTTTAAACAATTTTGAAAATTTGAAATTTTACAAAATTCATTTAAATTAAAATATTTTTCTTTTTAACAACTGTTATTTTAAACTACAGTAGGATGAATCTTATGCCTGTTCATATGATAAATTAGCTATGTATAAATGCTTTTTATGAAAGAAAAATTACATAAAGTGATATTCCTTTAGAGCGTGAAACAATGCATTTGCTGTGAAAATAATGACAGACAAAAAATTCATTTTAAAGGTAACAACCATCTAACCATTAATCCCATTGTCTATTTACAAATCAGAGAGGTTCTTGAATATCACTTCCTTATTTTCTCTTACTTAACCTTGACCATTTTAGGAGTTCTGTGATGGATATGTCTTTAAAGGTTTTTTTTACCTTGTCTAATCTTACCCATAACTCATACAGTCAGAGCTGTTTAGTCCTTTTGATCAGCACTTATAAATTACATCTTTCAAATCCAGAATTAACGTTTGGGCCTTTGTTTCACTTTCACACACTTGTAGTATTATAAAGATTAATAACACTGTCCCATGGAATAGGTGGATAATCTAGAATTAAAAGAGAAGCCAGTGTTAAATGTTTTCATATGAAATATATTATTTTAAAATATTAAAATTCGGTTTCTTGTTAATTTTTTTTCATTTAGCTAAGAGAAACTGAGCTTAAGTTCTTCCATTGTTAAAAACTTGCTGAAAATGCTGTAGGTTTAGGTGGCTAAAGACTTAATAAAACTCTTGTAAATATTACTGGAGATAGAATATTTCTCAAGAAAACAAAGTAACTAATTAAATTTTCTTAGGAGTGCACACTCATGCTTGTATACAGATACATGAACATATAATTCTTGTATTTAACCATCTGTAAGCATATCATTTCACAAATCAAAATTGATGACCTTTGCTTTTTGTGATATAGTGTAGTGTACAAATTTTCCTTTTTATTTATTCTTTTTCTATTTCAGTTTCTTTGGTTAATGATATGTTTAGTTATAAATTTTAAGCGCTTATATATATAGTTTACTTGTAAATTTCATCTAAAGTCATGAGTAAGCATCTTTTATTTTTACTCTAAAGCTATATCAATTCCTGTGGAATGTAGTACTAGTAAGCTAAGAGTTGAATAACGTATATTTCTATCCCGGTAATGCCATTCTGAAGTTGCCGTCATTTTTTAGCCTGGCATAAATTATAAATAATAAATAATAAATTAAGCATATATTTCTCGTAATCATTGAAAATACCGTGTTATTAAATTTACTGAGAGATCAATGTAAATAAAAACACTTTGGACTCCCGATTGTTTGTGAGCCGATTATCCATTTTGTGGATATTTCGTGCATGACAAAGGAAAAGTTTAAAAATTGAGTTCAAAATATCGATAAGAGTCTCATCTTGGTTTGTAAACGAAAGCATATGGCTCTTTTTTTTTCTTCTTTTTTTTTAAAGACAACCTTAAAATATATGTATGTTTTATTATTTTAATCAAACCTTATTAAAATTCAGGGTGTAGCTCATTTAAAACTTCTGAACAGTTCATTTTTTCAATATGTAGAGCTCTTTTTTCCCCCCACCACCCTCTCCTCGTCCTTGCATTAATTAGCACGGGAATTTAGTTTATTTAAAGCAAATAAAATTATATATTCTTACTTTCTTTTCGTAGTCGACTTTTCCTCCCTTGAACACATAGCATTCCATAAACGCTAATACCCGGTATTCGTGCATAGGGTGGTTGGGTGTGTAGAACTGGTCCTTCCATTATAGCATGCGACGGGCATTTGCATACCACTAAGTAATGGGCTTTTCCTGTTCTTACGTTCTGCAGTGCTAGTAACATCCAATCATGAGGCTGATGACACACTTTAACCGAACTCACGTCTTCACAAACTTTAATGAGAGTCTGAGATTTCTGTAAAAGAAAGAAAAAAAGTGTCATTTAAAAGGGTGAATTATGTGTATCGTTTACCATTAACTAGATTAGAAGAAAAGACCAAGTTTTTATAAGTAAAAATTAAGGGATTGGCCTAGTGGACCAAGGGGCTGGGGGTCGATATGTAATACTGTAAAACATTATTAAAGAAGTTTCAACTTCTATATCCGTTCATTTTTATATGTGGAGTCATCGGGTTTTTTTATCAGACGTTAAGACTGCTGGTTAGTTACCCTATAGCAGGGGTGGCGAACAAGTCAATCGCGAAGCCAATTTTGGTCGATCGCTTAACTTAGAAACTGATTATACTACAAGATAAATAGAGCACTAATTTAGGACCCTAGTTAGGTTTTGTTTATATACCCATAGCTCGCGACCTCGTACTGAAACATAGAGTATAAACATAGTATGTATTTCACACCTCCCCCTCCCCTCTTAGACTACGACTATGAAAACAAGTCGATCGCGACACGTTTTTAAGATAAAAAGTAGATCTTATGGACACAAAAGTTGGCCACCCCTGCTCTATAGGATTCCGTCACCTTAATGTAAGGTATCCGCGCACACCTTTGAAACGGCCTTTTCGATCAAAAAATCGATTTTTCCACTTATACAGTAATATCAAAGCCTCATCTTTCTAATTCTGTTTGAATTATGTTTCTGTCTTCACTGAGAGCCGAGTAACAGCCATTTTAACGACAGTTGTCAAAGAATTTTATAACCAGAAGTAGCTTGCTCTCAAAATGAATTTTATCGTCATTTCTCTTAGCGCAAAACATCCTACAGTAAAAAGTTATGCATGAAATGTCTTAAAATTTTGAACAGTGGCTCTTCAAATGTTTAGATAGGGAATAAATAGACTACGCTTATCATTGTAGATTCATTAGTTTTTTGTTTACATTGGTATGAATTTCAAATGACAATGAATTTTAAGCTATTTTTCTGTACATCACTACTTAAATCGCTACAGCTTCTGAGATAAACGGAATATTATCTCGATATTACTCTATTCCCTAGCGAATGTTCTTCATTCTCCAATTTAAAAAATATATAATATATTTGTTTATTTCTCAGTTACCGTGTTTTGCGGAAATATCCAATTGGCACCCTTTTTTTCCAGTTTTTCCCCTCGAAAAAATATTTAAATGCAACGGCTCAATTTTTTATACATTTTCCCAAGTTTTAATTTGACAGCTCATTATAAAAAAATAGATAAAAAGGGCAAAATTAAAAAAAATTCGAAAAATCATCACCGAAGGTATATGATTACCTTAATCTGTGGAGAAAATGTTTCCAAGGATTGCCGAATTGGATTTAAAGAGTTTTTTTTTTCTTTTAAAATTATTCTCCGTAATAGAGAGAGTCATTTTTTACATTGCTGTCTTATTCCTTTTAGAAATGTCTTCCACCAAAAGAAATAATAAAAGTTTGAAACACAGTCTACCCCATTTCCCCCCCCCCCGAATAATTTAAATTAAAAAATATTACTAACGTTTCTTTCAAAGAACGAAAAAAAAAATTCTCGGTGCATATATTTTAATTCTGTCTTTTGCATCTTTAAGTAGAAATTTAAATAGGGAGCTTGTAGCTTTTGAAATTTTGAAATTGTTAGTAATTAATATTTTGCAGGACATTAAACTACATATATCTATTTACTTTTAACTACTAGTGAACTTTTCCAAAAAATAATTATAATTTTCTTATAAAAATTATTTTTTGAAAGACATAATTCTGAAATATTCGAACATTGCACACACACACACACACTTTTAGATGCGCGAACATAATCCAAAAATAGGCATTCGTTCATGTATAATTCGAAAATAGCACTAGAAAAACTCCCCATGTAGCCTTAGGGCCTGTTCACATAGAATGCGTCAGCGTCAGCCGTATTGAAATATAGTTAACCAATTACAAACCTCCAAACGATTACCCACGAAATTTTTAAGGTCTGTGATTGGTTTAAAATATGTCAATACAATGGTACCTCGATTTACGAGTGTCTCGACTTACGAGTTTTTCGAGATACGAGCATTCTCTCCGCAGATTTTTTGCTTCGAGTTACGAGCAAATATTCGGGTTACGAGCAAGCTTTAGATACCCCACCGCTAGTTTGCGCAGCTAACGCCATGCTACGTGCTCTTCAAATGAGAACGCGAGAAGCATTCAATATTTACAATCTTTATGTACAATTATTATACAACTGTATACATATTATTCTCAAGACTACTATCCAGTCTTAAACCGAGAGATTAACACTCAACAGTTATCACCCGGGCAAGCTTGCTCTGTTCACACTTGAGTAGCCCTCCGAAACCGAACAAAGCCAGGTGATGGCCGAATGGCTAGGGCGCTAGCATTCGGTTCACATCCTGTGGGTTCGAGTCCCACTGTTGGACGTTTGTAGCCGTTCGGAATCGGCTTTAAGCTGTAGGTCCCGGTCTAATTAGCCCCCGTGTAGCAAAAAGTTGACCGTAGCGCTCCAAATCAAACCTAACCAAACCGAAACCAATAGCGTCGAACCTCTCTCGCAGAGAGATAGCTTCAATTTATAAATTCCTTCCCCCACACTAGAACTCCCCATGGGGTCCAGGGGATGGAATAACCTTGGTCTTAGGATCGCAAGCCCTACCCCTTCTACGGATTCTGAGAAAGAGGAATCCGGACATTACAGCCACATTGAACGACTCAACAATCGCGCAGTTTCCCTGTCCCATTCGTTCACTTGAAGAGGCTAGCTTGTAATAAAATCATCAGTTTTGTGCTTGCAGTTATTTTGCAAAGCTTAACTTTTCCAACCATGGGTCCGAAGGCAGTCAGTTGAAGGACAGTGTTGTGAAGAAGAAGCGGATGATGTGCCTTGAGTTGAAAAAAGAAATTATCAAAAAACATGACCAAGGTGTTTGTGCATGCTTAAAGGCCCTGGGATTTTCCGAATGATAAAATTGCAGCGGCTTAATCTTGCAGTCACCGCTCGCGTTGGCGTACAGTGCGAGGGTTAACCTATCCTTCATGGGTTTGTAGCCTGGAATCCTATCCTCCTCTACCGTAAGGTAAATGTTGTACTTTACACTTAATAAAACAAGTTTATTGTAGTACATTCTATTGTAATGCGTTTATTATACAATGTTCGCCATTTATAAGCACACTTATCTTATTTACAAACACGCAACAAAAAATTACGGTGTTTCGGGGGAGCCCGGAACAAATTATGACATTTCCATTCATTTCAATGGGGAAAATTGATTCGAGATACGAGTAATTCGAGTTACGAGCTCCGTCATGGAACGAATTAAACTCGTAAGTCGAGGTACCACTGTACAAGTAACGCTGACGCTGACGCTGACGGATTCTATGTGAACAGGCCCTTAACATAGAAATGGAAAATCAGCGAGGTCAGGTGATGCGTTCGTTGCCTTTACATAACCACGGATATCTGCGTAATAGTTCTTTTTTCGCACCTTCTATCGCTAAAACTTCATTTTAGATAGATCTCTCTACCTTACCAATCGTAGCTTCTTGTTTTCGTTGAGAACAGCTGTTCCTAACCTTTTGTTGATCAGGGACCACTTGTCAACAAAAAATTCGTCGGGGACCCTCTCCCGACCGATCCTTTTAGAGGCCAAAATGGGCTTTATTTTCTGAATAAACAAACTATTTGTAATAAATAACTTTCATAAAAAGTGACAAATAAACTTAATAGCAAATGGAACGTCAAAGAAAACTGAATAGCAAACATAAAAGTCTAAAATGAACGAGATTTTTCAGCTTGCATTGGCTTTACTAGCTGTAAAATGGACCTGACGTTGCAAGTCCGCGTCTTAGAAAATATAGTAGAAATTTTTCAGCAGAACAGGGCATTTTTTTCGTACTTCGTACGAAACACTCGTAAACGTCAGAAAGCGAAAGAAATAAAGAAGAAATTTTTAGAATTGGAACACGAAAATTGGGAACTAAACATTTTTTTGCCTGCAGTTTTAAAAAATTGTTTCAATTCACGGTCATTTCTTTATCCCTCGCGGACACCTTGGTTTCTTCTCGGACCACTGGTTTAGGCACATGGCTACAGTGCTCGGTCTGAATCATTCTTTTGAACTGCATATCGACGTACTCAGCCCGATGTGTAGTTGTAACAAGCATCATTCTATGCACGTTTTAAAGCGGTGTTAACGCATTATCCTGTCCATCCCCTCCAAATTGCTTCTTTATATTCAATTTCACGAAATAAATAATGACATTTAATGATGCCGCCAGAAATGCCCAAACTAAGGTGGGCCGGATCCATTTTGTTCGTTACACTTGTTGTATGTAAATGACGCGTGGATTCAGTTATCTTTTATCATGACATTCCCATCTGAACGACTAAAAATTGAAGGTAGTGTTAGAGTAATTCCCTAGATGAGAACTTTTTTCTTGTACTGTTTAGCCTTTAGTCTCTTTTTTAAAGGTATGCATTGTTTCATACTTGCTAAAATTTTGAAATAATATTCATTGTATGTGGGGGGTCATTGTTAAGGGAATAAAAAATTATTTAACCCTACTAGAGGATGATTTTAATCTTAATGATTTTCTAATGATGTTGCTGAGGGATGAATCTGCGTGTCTATGAAGAAACGCCACACATGTTGGTATAATTCATTTAGACGAGTATGATTGGGCGATATCTTCTTTCGACGTCGTATAAGTCGCTAGAATTGTAGGTACACGTATTATCAGAACTTCATACATAAAGAACGTGTAAGAATAACAAACATTATTCATGGGTTCGAATCGCCGACCTAGGTAGGCATGGGCATTCTTGCGCTATCCCCTCATAAGGAGTGATGTAGGTTCACTTATAGGATGCTTCCATAGTAAACAAGCCAACGGTTTCACGGTGTAGAATTAGAGAATGCTGAAAAGACAAGTGCCTGCCACCTTAGATAAAAACAAGAACGACCACCATTTATGGAGTTACATTTCGTAATGAATTTGACTATGTATGCCATGAAATGTGTTATTGTGGTGCGGATGTAAAATCTCGAACCGAATTTTTAAATATTTTTTTTAAGCTTTAGAGTTCATTTTTTTACAATTTATCAAACTAAATATTTTTTTCTTCTCTTAATCACCTATTTCTTGGTTTATCTCCCTCTATAGAATGTAGGAAGATAATATGGGAACATGTCGCATGCCTATATTCAGAAAATATAGGAATATTTTCTGAATGTGAATCTTTCCTATTCAGAATTACCTTTTCTGTATTGGCAATTTATTAACAACTCATTCGTTGTCTCTATTCTGATAGTTAATAGAGGGATGCATACTACAAATAAGTGAAGGGTTTGGTTTGGAGCGCCACGGTCAATTTTTTGCTCTACGAGATCTAATTAGACCAGGACCTACTACTTAAAGCCTATTCCGAACGGCTACAAACGTCCATGCTAAGCATGGGATTCGAATCCCCAGACAAACAAGTGAAGGGATTTCTAGTTAAGAATCTGGCTGTTATTTTTTCCTATTTCTCCTACTCTGTTTTGAAAAACAGATCTATTAGCGGAGCATTAAATTCGAAGAATGCAAAGTACACGCTTTGATGAGCACCGGGAATTTTTCTCAAACTTGGCTTAGCAAGAAATGGAAAATTAAAATGAGGAAATAGTGTAAAGATATTGATAATTTAACTGAAATCAAAAGGCTTTGGTAGGTGATTCATTTTGAGTGGCAATCGTGGAATCTTTCTGAAAGTAGTCGGTTGTATAGTTTTTATACACAAAAAAAAAAAAAAAAAAAAAAAAAAAAAAAAAACAAAAAAAAAAACTTGTTACGTGATAACTTGCAGTGAAATCTTACCTGGCCATCGCGATCAGAGAGTAAATTGATTGTGTGACCATCGTTTGGAGTCATTCTAGTAGAACAGGGGCTATCGTATGCTCCAGCACACCTGCATAATGGTTGTACGAATTTCAGTCGCATGAAAATAGCGTTGCACACCTGCTGAGACGCGCATTCGGGCATTGGATTGGAGTGAGGTCTTCTTTTGTAAAAACCACCGACTCGGCGACTAGATGGTGTTCCAGCCTGGAAGGAGAAACATGCAGTGTTATTTAAAAAGCACTTCACTCGCATCATCTTTTTTTGCAATCATACTTTAGAAACAATAGTGGCATGCAGGGCCCGATTTAGAAATTTCTTGACTGTAGGCACAACTCGGGATGGGGGCCCCCTAACACTGATGTGGGAGTAAAATTTCCAAAATCGACACACACACACAAAAAAAAAATCATGAATCACTGTGAAAGTACCATTTTACCAAGAATTGGCTATTTGAAGCGTAGAAGCCTAGAACATTATCAAATAACAAAAAGCAATACAGCATATTAACTTCATCATTAAAACACCAATACAATGCAGCCAGAAAAACTTATTAATTTTTTATATACACTATAGCACACATATGATGAACTATACATTTAACTATACATAGGAGGCGGTGAAAGGCAAAGTGGTGTAAGTCAGTAAGTCAAGTGGTGTAAGTCAAAAGAGTTTAACTGCAAAAAATGCAAAAAATTCCACCATAAATTGAACAAATTATAATCCATAACAATTATTACAATACTGTAAATAATAACCATTTACAATTCCACTGTAAATTGAACATGGAGAGCACATATTTGCCCTCAAATGAAAAAAGTTGAAAATGTGACTTACACCACTTTGCCTTTCAACGCCTCATATGATGAACCAATCAATCAAATTTGGAAGGATATATAAAAAATTGCTATTAAAAAAAGTAAAATAGAAAAAAAATTTGAATTGGGAATTTTTTCTTTTTTTTTCTCTTAAAATAAAAAAAAATTTCGGGGGAGGGCCCAACATTCGGGGGCCCCTAGGCCCGGGCCTACCGAGCCTAATAGAGAATCAGGGCCTGGTGGCATGTTATGGATGGATTATTCGACTGTATATAAACAATGTAATACAACGAATGAATATCATTTTATATTATTTGCGTTAGGGAATTATAGGGATATAGTAAAAAAAGCAGCTAATCGAGGAGGTTAGGGGGTTTCAACCTGGAAAAAGAAACTTGCAGTATTATTCCCGGGTTGCCCAAATCGGTCGGCAGATCTGTACTGTCCTTCCGGCGCCCAGGCCCATGTAAAACATAAACCGAACACGGGAAATCAACCCTCGGCTGAGTTTGCAGGTTTTGCTACGCAGCTTCTGGTCTTTAGGTTTTTTTATGGCCGATACGCACTAGCGGAGGGGGCCGAGGTGGATTTGACAATTATTCAAAAAGCACTTATAAGCATGCTTTTTTCCTTTGTGTCTGTTTACAGTTTATAAATGTTATTGGTATGTCCTGAAAGAACTGATATTTCTTTAAATTTTTCGCAGCATGAACTGGTGCGAAAAATTATGTGTGGACTCTGAAATGCAAAGACTAAAAATCATACTACGTTATTTTCGTTGTAAATATTGGAAGTTACCGAATACTGGATAACCCAAGTTCTGAAATCTTTAATATCAAACGCTAGAATTTCTGTGTGCGTTTTACAAGCAAGCTACAGTTTCTAAAATTTAGCTGAAAAAAACCACATTAGTCTTGCTTTGCTGCTGTTTCTTAGCTTAGCATTTCTTTCTTTGTCTTTATTAAAATTTACCAAAACATGGATTCTCCGTCCTTCATATTATAACTGTTTTTTTTTTTTTTTTTAATTTGAAGGTAAGTTTACTAGGAACATTAACTCTTTTAACTTTTAATCTTCATCCAACCAATTTTAGAACATACAGAAAAAACCAGTAATCTAAGCAATCTTAGTTGTATTAACCGCGATCGTAGTATAATAGATAATACATTTAAATTTATGGGATGATTAACAATTTGCAGGAAAAGATATGCATTGTAAATTTGATTTCCATGTATTGCAACATTATAGCACCTGTCTTCATAAATCTGTTCTCGGTGATTTGTTTATAAATCGGCTAATTTATATAAACTAGGAGTGGCTAAGATAAAACAGTGCATGAGCCATTTGGGGAATGTCCAGAAACTCAGAAGAGCCAAAACCAAAAAATGGTTATATTTGATAGGACGGAAATTTTAAGAGTCGTTTTTTTTTTCTGGTGTTATTATTAAGTATAACATTCTCCATATGTTAGTATTTCTAAATTATTACATATTTTTAATAGCTTCAATAATTATTTTTCTTTTAATAGTTTGGCTAAATAATTTAAATCTGATATATTTTTTGGGTTGTTGCAGTTCTTAGGAATTCAGTTAGATGTTGATTATTGTTAGAGAAAAATAGTGTTAAAAGAGGAAATATATATAATTCAGCGAACAATTTATAAGACATTCTTGTACAAAATGTTTGAAAAATGAATCATATAACCATGAGCCACCAAAAAGTGAATAAAGCCGCAAAGAAAGTGACAAAGAGCCGCATGCGGCTCGGGACTCATCTCTGGTACAAACAGACTATGTTCCACTGGAAATGGATATACATATTAATTGTTTATTAAGTATTGCCAATAAATAATTATCCCAGTAACCTAATCATATGATTGGTAGCTCTTTTTTTTTTCAGCTTACTAGACGTACATTCGCATTTTATTATTCCTAAATTTAATTTCATTCAAGCTGTCTCAAAATTAGTAAATATTCAAAATATGTTTTCAGTCGTTGGTTGCTTAGCAGTCCATGGTGTTGTTCAAAAGAGTAAGCTTTGATCCCTTACTCTCCTTTTGTATTTTAACCGATCTCCTTTTGTGAATTTAACCGATTTACCCCAAAACGTCTTTGCTTTCGTCTCTCGCTTCCACGTGGCTTGGAGTTGTAGGTCTCATATGTGACTTGTTTCTTTAGGATGGCCTGCTTCTGTTAATTATGTATTTTTTCATAATGCACACTTAGACGTACTCCCTTTACCTTGAAGGTCAGACTATTTACGCTTTTCAATTTATTTACATCTTGGTACTTTTGAGGAAGAAGCAGTTTTAATAAACTTTTCCATTTCTTCGCTAAGTTATGACTATGTTTTTTCGTATACATAAATATATCTATATCCCCTCTCAAAGTGGAGTACGATGTCTATTGGTATCTCTCGCATATTTTTAAAAGTGTTGTTGGATACGCTTAAGTCCGATGCCATTTCTTACCGTTATTTTTTATATGTGCTCAACAAAAAGGGTTGTAAAATCATGCGTTGCTCTAATTTTGCAGAATTCATTTTCTTATTGGAAAAAAGTCGGTTTCATTGCTACCTCTAAATAAACTATTTTTAAAAACATTGGAGGAAATAACATCTCTCTTGTCACGGGCTAAAGGTTCTTTGTAGTCATTATAGTTCTAACCACCCGCAATTATGAGATCTGTTTTTTCACGTTGCTAAAGCTGTTTGTGGTAAATCTGCTCTTGATATATATAAGAGCATAAATTTTGTTTACTCCTCACGGAACTACGGCGTCTCGCTCGGTTGCCACTCTAAAATCTCACTATATACAACGCCTTGTTGTGCAGAAGGGCGTCACAAAAGCAGAGGATGAGATGGAACGTGTTGCAGATTTGCATCCTCCCTGTAATTTTTTTAATGATTTCACCTGACCTCCTTAGTACTACTCTTGGATGCTTCCGCTCAACGTTACCGCCTCAACCATTGCTTCCAATTCCGTATTATCACAAAAATAGATCTTAAACAAAGAGAATTTTTTATGATCCGCTAACAAGGAAGGTGCCATCGTCTTTCACCCAAAGCTTATGGGTTTCACCCGTTTCCCCGGTACTAATCACTAGCCTTTTGTCTCTTTTTCTTTTTACGCGAATTTTCAGTTTAAGAAATGATTGGTGGCCTGCTACAGCGTACGTTGCTACTAACTACACGAAGCAGTGTCGCGCATTTGAAACTTAGGCAACAGTCGGCATGGATCACGGGCATATTCTGGTTATTTGATTGTTTTTCGCCTTGCTGATTGCTATTCTTCTTTTTTTCTTTTTTCCCCCCTGTGGGTTCAATGCATACGTTGGAGACATCCGTTAAAAGTAGCTTCGTAAAATCACGCGTATTGTCCCTTTAAGTCAATATTTACTCACTAAATACACTAACCATAAAATTTAATTTTTGATTTTTGGTTTATATATGGTGGGCGACATAACGTTCTTGAATCTCTAGAACAGTTCTTAAATTCCGACTTAAGTCCTTCAAAAATGAAGAGCTTAAACGCGTAAAATGTCCTCAGTTTTACACATTTGTAATCGAAGTAAGTGGTAATAAACGTGTTTTGACAAATAAATTTACAAGTACAATTTTAATTATTTTAGACTGCTAACAACATATGAACTGATGAAAACCTTCATTATTCGTGTCGGTTATGAGTTAATGAATAAAACAATTTTATATAAATACGAGATAAGGCATGTTTAGATAATATTAAATCATTCATGCAGTGTGATCCCCAAAAAATCTCTAAAAGGCAAGCAAATGTTTGTATATCTATTTACTTAGAAATAAAGAGTATCTTAGAGTCATTAAGTTATTTGTTTAATATTTGATGCTTTTAAATTTTTTGTTTTTAAGAGTTTTTGAAAGCTACAGTAGTTTTTCTGATAAATAAGAGTCTAAAAAAAAAGTAATGGATCTCAAATTTCTCAGTACGGCAATGTGTATCAGCATTAGCAAAAAGGAGGTAACAGGATAGCAGGTTTATAAAGACTAGGTTTACTCATAATCACAAATTTTTTTTCCTGGTATGCTTAAAAGATTTTGATGATATAAAATAGGAAATATGAAAGAGCAACAATTGTTTATTTTAAAAGACATCCTATGCATGTATATTTTTCACTCAAAAATTTCTGTTTGTATATATATATATATATGCATGTTTAAAGTTAGTTATTGTGTATTGCTGTGTATCATTGGATACTAATTATTGTTTTCGCCATTTTGATGAGAACCTTGTTTGTAGAGGTCAAACGTGTGTTGTTATTATTATACGTGTTTAGATGATACATATACAGCGCATATGATAATAATAATAGATATGTGCATTATAGACTTACGTTGTCTTAATTAGTAGATTCAAATAGTTTTCCTTGTTTATATTCTGCTTCACTACCAAAGTAAAGGGATAAAAGAAAGTCTGTAATAATGTTTATCAGAAGTAAGCTGAACGGTTCCACAACATTTGACATATGTTTATATACTGATTTCTGTGGTGACGGAAATCCTATAGCGTTTCTACAAGCGCATAAGAGATTACCTAACATTTTTGCATCATTTCACATTTCTGAACGTATGTCGTTACGCCACAGGCGTTTCTGGTTAGATAATCTTAATTGAATAGTGAAAGGACTTAGGTAATTGCAAACTTTCTCCCGAGTTGCTATTTTTCAACGGTTTTTTCAAAGTGTTGCGTGTCATAAGTAGATTATTTACGGATCTATGACGTTGTAATCCCGACAAAATTCTTTTTCAAAGACGTGAGCATGCGTTTCTTTCAGTTTGATCTGCTGACATCGGCAGTCATGCAACGGAATTTCACTTAAAACACGTAGGCGATGAGCCAGGTAGAGAAGTGAAACGCCTGCTTTTAGCAGTTTAGTCATTCCGTTAGCTTTTATAGGACTTAAATCCTAAGAAAGGAATTCATCCAGCTAAATTATATTACGGAAGTAAAAGGGCAGAACATTTTTCTGTACCGTTAAATTCTATATTATCGATATAATCCGATTTTCTTTCTATTTTCTTTTCTTTACCTCTGGGAAATTATACAGCGATGAGAATTGTTTTCACTTTCTGTCGTTAAAACAGAGAAAGGTCGATTTAGTACTTCAGCCGCAAGATCTTTGTTCTGAGTTTCAATATTAAATATTAACGGGAAGAAAATGATGAAGGAAATATGACAAAAATTCTTCTTGATTATGAAAGTTTGGATATAATAGAAACTGTAGGTCATGAATTATTATGTTTATACTGCCTCGATATACAGTAGATTACCCGGAAAGTTTTTCTTCCGATTTTGAATGTAATCTTTCTGACGTCTTCCCTGTCTTTTGTTTGGAAAAATATTTCACTTATGCAATTCATATTATTTTCCTTCTATGCTAGTTCAGATTATTATTCCATCTTTTTCTTACTTTGAAAAATTATTTGGCGTTTACTTTTTTTTGTGTGATTTTAGATCAGTTTCCTGAGCCTTTTCTTTCTTTCTTATTTTCTCGTTTTCGGTTATAGTCCTCCGTCGGAGTGTAACCTAATATGTTGAAAGGGGATTTTTTATAACTGTATACCTTCTCCTGTACCTTTTATAACTCATAAATTTTATAAATTTTTTTGCTCTTTTTATATTTAAAATCCTCTAAGTCATTCCATCCATCAGTAGGTGGAATGAGATTTATTGAAAATAGAAAAAAAAATTGTAGATGTGCTTAAGTTAGTTGTAGATTCAACTACTCTTATTTCGAACTACAATAAAGCCCCGATTATCCGCGAGTGCCGCGAAAATTTTTTGAAAATTACGAACCTCAAAAAAAGGGTGAGAATGTTAAGGAAAGTACAATTTAGGATAAAGAAAAGGTGTTTCCAAAGCAAGAATAAAAAACGGGTGACTGATTCTTTTAAAAAGGTGTAACTGAACACTTTTTGTACATACAGTATGTATGTATTGTTTTTTGTTTACTGTTCTTTATTTTAGTGATTTAGACGTAGATCAAAGGTTTCGGCTGTACTGTACATATGTACGTATTTTAAAAGTTTTGTTATGTTTTTTGTACAGCAAAGCATAGTTTTTTTGTTGAAATATTTTTTTTTTCGTGTTTGTACCTCATTTTTAGTCTTTTTTCGGGTTATCCGCGGTGCTTTTGCCACCCAATTCCGCGGATAATCGGGGCTTTACTGTATTATGAACTCTTGTATTAATGATATAATCCTGACGTTAATTACTTCATACAATATGATCTCGATATTTTGCTTGTATATGGTTTGTGTGTGGGTTTCAAAGGATTTCTGGGTTTTTGGAACGCTACGGTCATCTTTTTATGACTATTGGTGTGATTAGTGAATTTCTACTAATATGTTTAGGAAACCGTTTGATTTTTTAGGTCTGTTGAATGTGTTCCGTGACGGAGGTAGCTTGGATTCCGCTCTAAAGGGGGATCCATCGCGTTAAAAAAGTAAAATGTAAAATGCATAAAGTAAAATACTCTTTACTCTAAAATATGGGGAGAAAAATAAGACTCCTTGAATTTCAGCTTAACATATGCAATCGTCAAAACATTTTACATTTTTCACCCCACCATCACCACCACTTGAAATCTCTCTCTCTCCCTCTCTCTCTCCCCCCCCCCCTCTATATATATCCGTATTTTTATATAAACTTCTGGTCTGCTCACCATGGCACTGGTTATCGATGTAAATTTATAAAGTTAAATGCGAGGATAACCCAACAGATTGCAACATGTTAAAATAATTTTGAAATATGACTATTAATGTTGTGAATAAGTTGATATTTTAGGAGAAATTATCATAAGATTATGTGTGATCCAAAAACAGATACTTTTAAATGTCTAAATTTTTTGGAAATAAAACGCACATTGAATTATTTTTAAGGTTCTTCCTTAAAAAGTTCTTAAGAACGTCTTATTTTTGATTTCTGAAAAAGAGTACAAACCCTGTTATTCCTCAGATTTTTTTTTCTTTTTATTAACTAGGGGCTTCGCCCCTAGCCTCGCTACGCTCGCTCCTCTGGTGAATCAAGTGAATGAATGACTCAATAGTTTTTTACAGCGATTGAGTCATTCATTTGTTTACAGTTGAAGCTTCCCCCCACCCCTCTCGACGAAATGGATGAAGCCCGGCGAAATGGATGAATGGGTGAAAAATCGGATCTTCTTTCAAAGGAAGGGAATGAGAAGATTTTTTTGAAGTATTTCTTTACAATTCAATTAAAAATCGAAATTTTAAGATAGAGACTTGAAATGAAGTTTATATGAATGAGAAAGCTTTCATCTTCCAGTTGATATAAATATTTTCTTTGTAACATAATAAGTCTGAGCGCATCGAATTTATATATCTCTAAACGCATAAATTTTTCCAAAAAAAGGGTTTTCAATTTTAATAAAAATATCAGTCTGTTTTAAATTATTTTTAAACAAATGAGGTCTTGTTTGAAGGAGAAATGTCTGTAGTCTTAGATTGTAAAAAAAAAAAAAAATTCTACGATCCTTTTTTGGCGAGTTATCGTAATCTGAACATGAAAAAGTCAATATTTTCCCACAAAACATAAAATAAAAAAAAAACTAGTCCGACGAATATTAGACATGTCTTACTTTCTTCCCCACATTGTTCTGCATCGATTGGTATCGGTCTCGACCCCATACCCCCAGCGGTTTCGGAGGAGATAGCGTGACAAGCTTTTGACAGCGGCGGCGGCGGCAGCGGCAGTTAGTTCTTTTTAGAATAGAGAGAAATATTCAATGACGGTCTTTGCGTAATATAAAGTTAATATACATGCATATCAATGATATTTTATCTCCATCTGATTTGAGAATCCTGTGATACGCAATGTTTTTTTTGCATGCTACCTAAATCATTAGTCCTATGTTTCAAATGACGCCTGCCAATTAAAAAATATACACTGCATTCTATGCATTGTGCAAAAATGAATATTAATAATCCATAAACTTCGCGCCTTGAATAATTAGCAGAGCGTGCATTCCGATCGAAACCTATCCAGGACTAGGGCACTAGTTTCAATCCACGGAAGAAATAACGTTCTGTAACCGTGTTCGTTCTCATCACGTTCTGTTTCGACTGCTGGACCGGATAATTCTGACACAACATCCATGCATCCTTTTGACCCTTTTCTTTGTTGGCTCCGAAAAATTTTCCCTCGTTGCTGCGCCTGTTACAAATAAGCGCCATTCTCTTATCATAACTCACGTCTGAGTGGTCATTAAGTATTGTTCATTGTCCGTGTTTGAAGTGGACATGATGCATAAAAACCTTGTTTGCTTTTCTGCAATTGATATTTAACCGCGCGCGTTGCAGAGTATTAGGCTGAACGATTCCGGTCAGAGGATGATTGGTTTTACAAAATCGATTGCTTTTAATGCAGCAGATGAATCTTCGTAGCGTATTAAACCGGTTGGCTTTGTCAATAGCATCCGAGAGTTCTTATCTTGCCTCTCTCGTAGTCTGTCCAAGGCCTCGTTCACAAATTGTTAAGGCTGCTATGTACAAAGGAAAAAAATCGTATTTCCCATTTCCTCTTCTTACAGACTCTGTGGTGGGAGGAGTCCAGTTGACAGTTCGAGAATTCCCCCCCCCTTAGGATTGACATTTTGAGGGATTGTAATGGTTCTCTCTCTATAGGGGGCGGGGTTAAGCGCTGCCCCCAAATTTTTTATTTAAAATATATTTTTGTCAACTATTTCCAGGTACATAAATGCCGATAATCAGATAAAATTGCTATTGTCAGATAGCCTGAACTTTTCTGCACAGCGCTACAGGATTCATTTTATAAATTTCGTTCACCTTAGGAATTTATGAGAGTTTAAAACACACTATACCAGATTTTTCTCCGAATAATTTAAATTTTAAAATATTAATTGCATTAAAAGAAAAAACGAAAAATGTACACGAATGTAAAATTTCTTTCTCTATGACGGAATACAATTTTTAAAAAAAATCTTTGAATTCAAGTCGGCAATCCGTGGACACATTTTCTCCATAGGTTAACATTGAGGTGAGCGAATCCAATGGGGTTAGTACATAGCAGCCTTAAGGTCTGAGATTGGTTAAAAATATTTCGATGCGAGTAACGCTGACGCTGACGGACGCAATGTGAACAAGGCTTTATTTTTTTATTTTTTAAGGAAATTTTTAGACAGACTATTGACATCCTATGAAAGGTAATCACGTGTTGTTATCATCGTACAGTTATGGTGAAAATTTATCTGTATAATCCTAAAACATCGTGTCTTTTGTCTGTAATTTATTACCCATCCCCTGCCCCACTCAGAAGAAAAGGGGGGCACAATAGTACTATATTTGTAAGAAATGGTACCCTTGAAACGAGAGAAAATAAATGAAGCAAATTTCATTGAATACCGACTTATACATGTTAACTGTATGTAGGCCTGGGGCATCCTTGTGGTTAGCACGTCGGCTTTTGGCACCAAGGTGCTCCATTCGAATCCCGGCTAGCTCCACTGAATGCCCTCGCACACATGTATCCCATAACTATATGTATCTCTTTGTTTAGCTGTACTAAGTACTTTTATGCATTAATGGAGTGTGGATAATTTATTAACCAAGGGCTTTGTAGTTCAAAACATGTTTCGTTTGTCCATCCATGATGAAAATGAATAAGTCTTTGGAACATTAAAAAGAAAAGTGATCTCAATTTTATAGTCTATAGATATAAAACAGTTCCGTAACTGACTGACTGACTGACTGACTCACTGACATACAACGCACAAACCAAACCGCTGGACCTAAAGGGCTGAAATTTTGCATGGCGAGTCTTCTTATGGTGTAGGGGTGCACTAAGAAAGATTTTTGAAAAATTCTTCTTAGATTTTTTAAAATTAAATGTTTAAGCTGTTTTTGTAACTTTTTTAAAGTTTGCATTTAAAATAATAATTTGAGGGTTATAAAATTTATATCACGAGAAAGATCATAAAAATTCCTTTAAAATGAAATCTTTTTCGAACCTTTACCTCGATTTTCTGATTTTTGGTGAATTTTTAAAGATTAATTTTTAGAATTTAATTTATTAAATGCTGATCACGTGATTTGTTTTTCTGGTACAATAAATAAATTTATCGTCACGTGCATAACAACTAAATAGACAAAAAAAAATGTTTTCTTTCTAATGCAGTAGACGATTGGATATTATCAAAAAAAAAATAAATATCCCTTACGATTTTTTTTATAAATATATATATTACATCAATTGTATACATTGATCGTCGTATTTATTATAAATATATATATATTTAGTTTTTTGGCATTAATTGCATACATTGACCGTTGTATTTAATTTGAATGTACTCAGTAGCGAAGTGCGGGTTTTCAGCTAGTAATCTATATAAATGGTTTTTTTTCTTGAATTTCCTGTATAGTTAAATGTTTCTGCCCATTTTACTAATGTATTTAACCTCATGCTAAACTTCGGATGATGTCCTAGTGGCTGATGCGCTAGTAATCGAAATCCAAGTCCGAGGTTTCGAATCCTGCTCTAGACATGGATGTTCGTAGCCGTCCGTAATCGGCTTTTAAACTGTAGTTCTCGGTCAGTTTACTCACGGGGTTCCCAAAAATGACCGCAGCTTTCCAGATCGACCTCTGCGTTAAATAACATTTGAAAAACTCGTCAGTCATTCGACACTAACTGTTGCAGCTCCTATTAAAAAATATGCCCCGAAAGTGAAAAGTGTCGAAATTGCGAGTTAAATATGCAAGACAAGGTCCTTTACATAAATTTCATAGCTCGCCGTATGCGCGTCATTTTAAGAGGATTACTGGTGGAGCAGAATTCGCACGGCGGTTCATTGATCATTAACGAACAACACGCTTTATTGCTAACCGTTAAGGGTATTGTTATGCTCTCTCGCGGTGACCGAGCAGTAACAGCGTAAGTTCAAATCGCTTATCAATGTTTTTACCATATCTGCTGCAACCGTGCGCGACGAATTATTTATCGAGTTTTGCGCAAATTTCCCATATTTATCTCGTTAAAAGCGGAAGTAAGAATAATGTAACATTTTTTTTCTCAGTTTAAGGCGACAATGGACCATGAAAAACTTTTTTTTTTTTTTTAATCTATTAACCAATTGCTATGAAATTTTGTATACTTATACAGTGTTGTTTAGAGATGGAAATTCTAAATTAAAAAGAAAATCAGAATGTAATTAATTAAGATATTAATTAAAATCAGTTTGTTAATTACTCTATTTAAAAATGCTCCATGCGCGTTAATTTTTGTCTTAGATATCTAATTTTCTCTCTTAAGCTAGCTTTATATAGTTATAAAAGTTAGTAGCAATATTTGATTTACAGTCATAGTTATAAAAACTAGAAAAGAAATCGATTAAAATAGGTCATTTTATGCAAAATTTTATCAAATTTTTTTCCATTGTAAAAATTTTAAGTTGTTTTAAGTAGTTTAAGTTTGTAATAGTATAATGAATTGATTACTAAGTTTTATTCTAACATAGATAAATAATCATTTTATGAAATTTTATGAAAATTCAAGAAAAATTATGACGCATGGAACATTTTGAACTTACCGAAACGACATGAAAACTTGTTTTGAGAAAATAGCATTTAAAGTTTTAATTTGACTAACATTTCCATTGTTTACTTTTGAAAAAAATACTTATAACTCGGTTAATAATGATCGTATCAACATACTTTTTTTTTAATTTAAAGCTGATAAGTTGCAGAATCATTTTCTGAAAGAAAGAAAACAAAATCGTTTTGGGGACATATTTTTGTCAATCTGAAGGTCCACTGTCGCCTTAAGTCCTAAGTTTTCTCTAAGTAAAGAAGGCTCTCGAATCAGGGTTTGTATCTCTCTGTCATTTATTTGAAGGAGAGTTTTCGTATGGTGTTAAAATATTTTTATAGATATCTCTTGTACTCTTGGATTTGATTTTTTTTTTCTTTCACGGGAAAATTTAAACTGCGAGAGATTCGTTCAGCGTGATGAGTTCAGCCCAACAGTGAAATATAAATTCTCGCACGAAGCAAATCTCGATAATTTACCATGTTTTTATTAACTCGCTTTCTTGTTTGTTTGTTTGTGTGTGTGTTTGTCCAGTACAAATCTTGCAATCGATTTTAAACTAACTTCCCGACTAGTTAGACATTTGAAACTTTTAGAATAGCTCAGAACACGATGACAATGCATTCTTTTAATACTTTTAGCCATCTTTAAGTAGAATTGAATTCATTTTCAGTTAATTTTGTTTTGTAGAATGGTGCAGCCATCTATCGGCTGGGATGGGAATGAAAAGTTAAACGCAATTGATTACGCATTTGATACCTCTTTATTACGCATTTGATCATTTCCTTTCAAGTTGATGGGATAATTCATCAAAAAAATTTTTAAAAAGTATTTATTAATACATAGAATTGTCAAGTTTATATGATTCAACAGAAAATTAAAAACATGGTATATAAAAAGTTGTTTTTATCTTGTAATTATTTTGCTAATTAAACGCACCATTTATAAGAGTGTCTCGGTCGTAAAAGTCGACTCAATTAGTCCGCAACTAGTTGGTGATTATCTTACCTCTCTCATACGTAATGACTCTGGCACATTGCTTTTTCACATTGCTTCCGGAGAGCAATGAGTAATGCCTAGCGTCAGCATTACTCGCATCGAAATATTTTTAACTAATCACAGACCACCAAGCGATTAGCAACGAAATTGTTAACGTCCGAGATTGGTTAAAAATATTTCGATCCTCCTCCCCCTTTTTTTAACGTTGGATTACGTTCATCAATAACGGTCCTCCAGAAAGAAAAATTTCAGAGTCCATCGCGAGTTATAATTTTGGCAGCGTGCCAAACCCAGTAGCAGTAAACAATTAAACAGAAAAGTACCAAAATACGTTTAAAAAAAGGGGGGGGGAGAAACGATAAGCAATCCTACTTTAATAACCCGGCGGTAGTTTCGTTAGAAGAGACTACCTGATTTTTTTTTCCGAACCAAATCAATCTCACTCGAGGGGGGGGGGGGGAAGAGTATGAAACAAAAATTCCGAAAAGAAGAATTCGTGTTTTATCCTTTGTTGCTTTCTGTATGCACCATAAGTTTTACCAATCACGCTTGTCGAATATAATTTTCACACGATTTCATTTGAAGCTCAGAAACACATCCATCTAGTTCCATCTATCTATCTATAAAATAATGAGATGAAATAGGGAAAGTTAATTCAACTGTATAGGTGTATAATTGTTTGATTTGAGTATAGATCTGAAATTTTCGGCTTCTTTATTTTTAAAAACATGACAGCTTTTAAAGTAGCGATTTCAAAGTGTGTGCCAAATGAAGCAGCTGGTCGTTTACATTTTAGGTGAATGCGGTGCAAATGGGTAAGTAATGCAGCTCAGATTCCGTCGAAAAATCTTCATTTAAATAAGATTACTCAGTGTTCTGTTTGTTGATGTATCATCGTACAGTTCTGTGTTTCAATAATATGCCCTTTTTTTTGTATCTGTAATTAATTGATATTAATTCAATTAATAAGATTACTCAGGTTCTGTTCAACTTAGGTTTCACCGCTCTAAATTGGATATTTTTTCTTGTTTATCATTTTTAATTTTGCGAGAATTAATCGCAATAGTGAGGTGATATTATAAGTTGAAGTGTGTTTTTTTAATGAGATATTTCAACGGCTTTTAAGATATTTTGCACATGAGATTTAAAACTCTCGGTCATGTTTTAAGTTTTCAACTTGTGACATATATCATTTATTTTTCGCAGAATATTTCCTTTAAAAAAGTTTGCATAAGTGGGAATTTGTTACCATTAGTTTTATGATAACATCCGAAATTACTCACTAATGAGGTCTTTCATTATATCTTATGCCTTTTCAGCAAGTATTAGATAATGATTTGTGTATGTTTTCTTTTAATCCCCGAAGGCCTTGTAAATTTGGTTGAAAGACCGGCTGTTCAGACATTATTATTGTAAACTAGAAGGTAACCCGTCATTTTGACTTCATAATACTAATAATGACGTCATAATGGAAAAAGTATATGAAAGTTAAAAAATATCCCGAATTATCTAACAATATTGCATTTAATCAACACCTTGTAAAAGCAAACCCTTTCATTATTTTTTATTTATTTAGTTTTTCATGCGATTGGAGTAGTAGACTGCCATCCAACCCGTCATTTTGACGTCATAATACTAATAATGACGTCATAATGGAAAAAGTATATGAAAGTTAAAAAATATCCCGAATTATCTAACAATATTGCATTTAATCCACACCTTGTAAAAGCAAACCCTTTCATTATTTTTTATTTATTTAATTTTTCATGCGATTGGAGTAGTAGACTGCCATCCAGTTTTTTACAGCTCACTACGCGATATAAATACTTGAGCTACTTGATTCATTCACATTCAAGTTTGTTTACTTTCAGAATTCATCGCAAAAGTAAACAGATTTTTAAAAACTGTTAAATATACAGCTAAAAACATCCAATTTTTTTTTTGTTCTGAATGTTTTATAGAAAACAGGCTGAACAAACGTGATTTGATGGAGAAGATATTAGTTTTTAGGTAAGAAAAAATTCTGATCCACATCTGAAATTGAAATTAAGCCTAACCGGCCGTTTGTTTACTGAGGGCTTCAATTGAAAGATGAGTACAGCCCGGAAGTGTTATACAGAGACAACGGCTATTATATATATAATTAAGATGTAAATTTATGAAATTTAAGATAGGGAGAACAAAGGAGTTTGTGGAATCACTTGACTGGTAATGTCTACCTCTAAAGTCATAAGTTTTCCGTGAAATAGATAACAGCCGGACGATGACCGAATGGCTAGGGGACTGGCATTCGAGTCCCACTATTGGCATGGACGTTTGTAGCCGTTTGGAATCGGCTTTAAGCAGTAGGTCCCGGTCGAATAAACCATCGTGTAGCACAAAATGATCGTAGCGCTCCAAATCCAAACCAACCGTAAAATAATTAAATTGATGTTTTCCAAACAATAACTTCATGGCTTATCGAAACAAACTCTTCAGTTAATGTCATGATGCTTTGCTGAAACCCAGACAACATTAGTTTGCTCTGTGCGAGAAAGTTTATGTCTATTCCACATGGTCTCGCCGTTCTTGTCTGTGAATCATGATGGAAAACATTCAAATTCGTAGTTTTGTATAGTACTCATTTCTAATTGGTGACAGTCATCAACTCTAAACTTGGAGTGTCTTAATAGACATTATATTGGCTCTAGATTCATCAGTATTCACCAGTCCTATAATTGTGTCTGTGTCTTATAACTATCATAGGACGGCGCGAGATTCGATCAAGTGGGCTTAGGTTCGGATCCGGGTTAAGGTGGGGACATTCTTGTTCTGTCCCCGCAAAGGGAGCAGTGTTGGTTTACCTATAGGCAGCAGCGTACGCAGAAATTTTCTGGGGGGGGGGGGGGGGGTTACTATGAAAGAGTTGTTTTGAGTAATCAGTGCAAAGCTTAAACCTAATTAAATAATATATGTAATCAGAACCAATGGGGGGTTTATAACCCCCCCCCCCCCGCGTATGCCACTGCCTATAGGGTTTGGTTTGGTTTGGTTTGTTAGCGCTACGGTTATTTTATGCTACACGAGGGCTCATTAGGCCGGGACTTACTGCTTAAAGGATACAACAAGCGTCCATGCCAAGGTTGGGACTCGAATTCACAGATTCTGTGCCATTCCCCTAGCCATTCGGCCATCGTCGGTTTATCTATAGGTGCTTCCATTATAAAGGAGCGAACAAAATCGTTGTGTTGGTGGGCGTATGTCCCCAGGATAAATGCCCGTCGCGTCAGGTAAGAGGAAAAGAAAAACTTGAGCCCTATTTTCTGGTGAAAGCCAGTGAATTGTAACTTTTGTATATGAGACTCTTTATCATCTTTTTTTGAAAAGGAAGAAAGTAAGTTTCTAGCCTTTGTGTAGTATAGCATTTTTTTTCTCATTTCTGTAGCAAAGGCTGTGTTTACCTTTATAAGAGCTTGCATATGCACGCATTCCATTGTCAAAAAAAGTAAAGATAGCGTGCACTCGGCATTTTTTGAACCCAGATCCATCAAACTGTCAGATAATGAACTCACTCAAGGGAACATTCGTTTAGGGGCCATTGGCACCTTTCCAGGCTCTTGACGTTTGACGAGGATCAGGCTTATCATAACATCATGTGCGATTACTTTGCCGTGGAAAGTGATTTCTGGTAGCTTTTTGCTAAACAATTCAGATTCTGGGTTGTTTTTTCCCCCTTGTAGTGTTTTAGAACTCCTCCGTGAATAATTTCTACTAGTTTTTAAAGATAAGTTTGGTTTCCATTGTTTCCACTGTTGCTGTGGGACAAGGTGCAAAATGTAACCGATGAGAGATTTTGTCTCATTACCCTGTCAAACGCTCATGATCCAGCTTTGCCATTTTTGTACGCTTTGCACAATGCGCCTCATTTTGTTGTTACCTGCCAACGTCTTTTCACCGTAAAATAGTTTCAAAAGATATCTACTGCTGCAGAACAGAATGACTTGAAAGCATGTTTTTTGCTTGTTGGATTTCTTTACAAGATGCTTCCTCCAGAGTCTCTGACCTCTTATATCCTCTTATTCTGATAACGCTCGTTGACTACAGGGTCATCGATACGTCCGATTATACACCTCAGGGTCATAGCTGTGACATATGCTCTCAAAACATCAGCATAGAAATATGGCTTGATTTGTAATTAAGACAGCGGAAATGCATATGCTTGCTAAGGTTAGAGTAACCACAACGAAAAATTTTGGAATGCATTTAAGTTTTGTCTACGTTTCTCCTTAGAATTATTCCATTTTATAATGAATCAGAAATTTTACCGCGACAAAATATGGTGTATTTGAAGCTTTGTCAATATGAACATGTACGATTTTAATATAATCATCATAACGATCAAGAGATTAGTGTGTTGTATTATATTTTATCCTCCAAATTGCTGTTATTCAGTTTAGAAAAAAATTAGACCCTATCTTAAAAAGCAGATAGATTGTGTTCCCAAACTTTTGGCAATAATATATGAAAGAGTTATTTTTTCTTCTTTCGTCACTGATCTGCAGGCTAGTGCCAAAATAAGGATGAATGGTTAGCTTACTGAATACAGTTAGTTTCAAACGTTCATGCCAGAAACGCCATAATATACGTAGAGCTCATTTTCAGTTGATTTTGTTTAGTATGTTAATTCGACGTACGTTCCATTAGAATATCTTTCATGAAAATTCCCCTCCTCTTTTATATATTTTTTATAGTCCGAGATATCAGCATTTGAAAATGCTAATGCCAATCCAAACTGGTTGCAGGGTCCTTTGAATGTGTCCATTGCGTTGATTCATCAACTTAGGAAGTAAATTTACGATTCTGCGGTGAATGCAGTTCGTGACGAAGCGATGTAATGAGGCCTTTAAAATTCAGCTGACGAATTCTTTGAGTTATGCGAATGGGCTTCGATTAGGTTGGGTATTTAACCTTTCTAAATAAAGCTATGACGTCCATAAGAACTGCTTTTAAAGTATCATGGTCATTTTGAGTTCATAGTTCAAGTGTAGCATTTTATCCACGCGATAATCGCGGGCCGTCTAAGTATTGCCGACTGCCACCGCATTGTTTACCGTCCCACAATCTTTTTTACTTAGGCCAGATGCCAAACTGAGGAACGCCTCAAGTTGATGCACGTCAACTTCGTGTGAAAGTGTTGGACTTCATCGCCAATAAAGCGTACATTTCGTGCTCCTGTCCAAAATCATCTTGGCGACCGATCTTTTTCAGCTTTTCTGCTCCGCCGCACTTTCATATGCATGCAAACAGCCTGTCCTGGCAGTTTTTGTTTTCGGTGCATGTGTTTTCGCGCAAAATGTATTCTTCGTAGATCTCAGGTTAAGAGGGTTACTTGTCGCTTTAATGTGGGATCTGACATGCATTATCTACTTTGTAGTTGTCGCTCTTTTCTCAGCTGAGTACTCCCTTGTCGTCGGTTAGCATCTAGTGAATTTTACTCACAAAGATTGCGAGATGTGTAACAATGTCAAAAAGATGTATTATATGTAAAAGATGTACGTTGTATTATAGGTTTCTAAAATAGCTACAATTCATCTGTAGCGTTTTGTTTTAGTTGCAAAACTTTTCACTCCTCTTTTTTATTCATTCAATTCCTACTATTAGTTCACACTCTCCCTATATTTATATACGTATCTTGTTCAAATTTTCAATCGTTAATAAAATACTTTTTATTCATCCACTCAAGTTCAAATACATTTTTTTAAACTTGTAGTGGATGGCACTTGATGTTAATACAGTTTTTTCAAATATTAATTCATTAATTAAATTTAATTAATTAATTTTAGTTTTATATGGGAGAAAAAAATTTCTCGGCAATAATGATGTTCACAGAATCGAGCCAATATCAGTGCAATTCCCCGCCAAACGCAATTCTCCACCAAAAAGTAACTAAAATAAAATTTTTCTGTGTTGACCTAAGTAGGAATTGACTTTAAAATTTTTTTTATATTACTTGTTTAAATTATGGGACAGAGATTATAAAAATACTAAGTTAATATACTTCAAAAAGGGATTCATTTGCAATAATTATCGTTAATTGCTGAACCTTTCATGGATAAATAGTGGCTTGGTCACTTGTAAGAATATACGATAATTAAACTATCCCATAAACTAAGAAATTCATCATTTGCGAAATTACCCCTTTTTGTCTCAGCGGGCAGGACAGGTTTCTGCAAAAATTGTAGCATTTAAATGCATCGTTATGAAGTATTAATTAATTATACATTTATGCCATAAGTCATATGAAGTATAACTCTTGCAGTTGTACTTCAAATCAATTCCATTCATGCAAGAATTTTAAAATATATGAATGTATTTAGATAATTTTTAAACTTAGTCGTACTTCTAAATATGAGAAAAAGATTGCTTGTTTTGTCAAAATTTATTTTCAATCTTTTAATGTCAAAGATAACGACTATGTAAAGAATATACTTTGAAGCATTTGGGGCTTGTTCACATAGGAGTCCGTTGCGGAGCGTTAAAGTATTGAAATATATTTAACCAATAACAAACCTCCAAACGATTAGCAATGAAATTTTTAACGCCTATGATTGGTTTATTTTCGTCTCAACGTCATCTTTCCCTTAACGCTACGCAACGGACTCCTATGTGAACAGGCCCTAACATGTTAAGAACTACGCCGATTGTGCTCTACCATTTGTTCAGGCAGCGCGTGAGCACACAAAGCATAAACGAGATAACGAGATGCAGGGACGAAGATACTAATAAAACTAATACAAGACCTCGACACCGATTAGAAAACAAAATTGCAGGTAGTCTCTTCTAACGAAATTACCGCGGGTTATTAACGTAGGATTACTTATCGTTGCTTACCTCTTTTGTTTGTATATTTGTATTATGTATATATGTATCTATATATATGTACGTCAAAATTCTGACGCATTTTGGTACTTTTCTGTTTAACTGTTTACTGCTTGCCTAAGCGATTCAGACTGGGTTTGGTGCACTGCCAAAATTATAACTCGCGACGCAGGACATCTGAATCTTTGCTTTCCGGAGGACCGTTGTGGAGGAACGCAATCCTACGTTAAAACAATAAGTGCATAAAATCAGAAAATACTGCAAAGATTGTTACAAGGCAAAGTCATAAATGTTCGGCCGAAAAATTGAACGAAGAAAGTTGTAACTTTTTATAATACCTGCAAAGTAAAGGCTTATTTTTGTTTGAACTGTTTTAATAAAGCCCATTAATGAATGATAATTTTTATTTTCTAAATTTGATACTGTTTTTCCTCAAGGACATAGGGGAAACTCTTGTACCTAGGGCCGGCTATTTTCAAATGGCAGTATCTTTACTGCCATTTGAACTACTTACAATAATAAATTACAATAATAATTTGAACTACTTACAATAACTAACTTACAATAATAAAAATAGTTTGTATACATTACGTGCTTTATTCTCTTTAAATAAAAATCACATCAAATGTAGAAAAAAAAATTTTGTATATGATATTGAAAATTTAAAAAAAATTACAAATGGCCCTAGGCACAATAACACTATTGTACCTAGGGCAAGTTATTTCCAAAAACTGAAATTGTTATTTACAATAAAAAAAAACAATTTGTATGCATTATTTCTTTCATGCACAACTTCTAAAATCTTCGTAAGGAAGAAATGTTAATTGTAGGCAATGTCTTAAAGGAAGAAATGTTTATTATTTCATCACTTTCTATTGTATGTTATTTCTCCATTGTCTTAATGATCCCACATAAATTTTCTGTTTCAAACACAGATTTTTTAACCTTTTTTTTAACAATTACTTTTTTCAATATTTGTGCTTGAATTTCATTTTTCTCGGGGGTATCAGTGAGAATTCTACACTTGCCACGTTTTCGTCCACCTCTTTTCTACCAGAGGCCATGGCCCTAGGTACAAGACAAGATTATGGCCCTAGGTACCAGATGATGTTGTTTTTGGCAAAATGGTTTCCATAGCCAAAGACCTGAAGAAACCAAACTTTGTTTTTATATCATTTTTTCCTTTAATTATTACAAAAATTATCTGCTATACATTAAAACATAAGTTTGCACTTACTTTCACAAAATAAGACTTCAAATTGAAGTGAAAAAATTTAGTTTTGATCATCAAATCAAGACTTCTTTTTCTATTTAACTATAGCTTCTTCTTGCTTTCATTAAAAATGGCTGTTATGATTTGAAACAGTGTTGTCACTCACTCCAATGAGTAAAATGCTGTAAAAAAATAATTATTTAAATAAAGCATGGTGGCCCTAGGTACAAGAGTTTCCTGTACGCCGCCCCAATAAAAAGGTCCAGTGTCAGCCCCCAGGGTCGGTCACAGCGGGAATGAAAAGTCCCGAATCGGCGTAGTTCCCGAGACCGGCGTGGCCTATACGAAAAGTTAAAAATATCATTTGTTTCAAAGCAACAACATAAAATATTGAAAATTATTTTATGCTATTGTTTTGCCTTCGCGATTCATCGATGAGACTATCGCATCTAATGCTCTGAATGCCCGACTAAGGTGACTCTTGTTTGCTTGAAAACAACCCGAATAATTATGGATTTAAGACTCTTTTATCCTCACCTTATTCATTCAACTAAGAACCTTGCGCGTACTAATCCCAGAGTTCTGCCATAACGCGTATACGCAGAAACTTTTGCTAGGTTAATATAGACCGGCTCTATTTAATTTCTTGTGCATAATTTTTCTCAGCTAGATGAAATTGAAAATTTTTTCGGAACCAGAAGAACCTGGTTATGTCCATTCGTTGCAACATTCTGTACATTCGAGTAGTTTTTCATGTACCCCCCCCCCCCCCTTTTTTTTTCTTAAAGAACTTTTTTTCATTTAGCTCATGATAGAATTGCATTCTACATTCACCAAATCTTGCAATTCTAGTTTCTTCTATTGGAGACTGCAGCGACTATTAAGTGCTTTGGTCTGAATGAGAACTAGCTTGAGTCACTAGCAACTGATTGGAGTATTGTCGGAACCGAGTTTGTGGGGGGGATAAACATGTGTGGTATATTATACTCATGCGTGCTGATCTCTTAATCCGTGAACAGGCTTTGATATCTGAAAGTTCGTAAGATAGTTCTTTAGAACTGATCCTTTTCAATGTTTTCATTCTCTGCCCCTCCTCCCGATATGAATGCTTAGATATGGGCCGGATAATCAAATCAGCTATCATCTAATCATGATTAATTTAGGATAATGCTTTTTGCTAGTACAGGTAATAAAATTAGTTTTTCTCAGTCCCTTCCCCTCGCTCTCCTAGAAAGGAGAGATAGTTATGGTAGATTGTGTAGTAAATATCTGGCTTTATTTAATTGTGCCTGAAAAACCCATCACCGGCATTGAATCTGTGTAATATGGAAACTTATCTACACAAAACATTAAAATGAGATACTTTATTCAACACTTTTGATATATTAGATGAAACTTAGATTATCGGCATTGGAAAATATTTGTGGTTTTTCGTCTTTATTTCCGCAGTACAATAAATCTAATGTAAATCACCGTATGACAACTACAAAAACAGAATAATTACAAGATAAGAAGAACTTTTTATATACCACGTTTTTAAATTTTCTGTTGAATCATATAAACATGACAATTCTATGTATTAATAAGTACTTTTTAAAAAATGTTTTGATGAATTATCCCATCAACTTGAAAGAAAATGATCAAATGCGTAATAAAGAGAGCAATTATAAGAAATTTTCAAACATTTATTAATTGAATTACATGTATGAGATTTTTACAAACATTAATGCCAGAGCCTACTTGGTTTCCAATTTTTTTTGGAGTGCCAGGTCAACCGCGTGGAGGTGAGGCTTGGCATATTGAGTATGAGAGGCTATGTGTAGTGAAAACTACATATATGACGCGTCATACCGTTACGACCCAACAAGGGACAAACATATAAACACATTAACCGAATAATTATAACAATATAATAGCAAACAATAATGCTTAAGGCAATTTTTAATGCGGATAATGTGCGAACAAACAATCGTCAAACGCTGTTACGCAAAAGTGCAAGCATTGAATTCGATCGAAGCGCTACCTTGCGGTAGGGATGCGACATCGATGTCGATGTTTTCAAAACCTCGATGTTTTGATAAAAACATCGATGTTCTAAACATCGATTTATTGAAGTCGATGTTTTTTTAACATCGATGTTTTGTGCTCGATGTTTTTTTTTTTAATGAAAAAGTACCATAATAAAAAAAATTTGCCACGTAGCATAATTTTCACACTCAGTAAATGTAAGTCTGAATTCTGTAAAGGACGAATACAAAAGGGAGAACGATTCCTTAGCAAACAGACAGATGGCAATCAGCAACCAATGAACCAATCAGAGCGCTTGAAATGTTCTTGACACTCCAGAACCTTCGATGGGGTTTTATTTTATAAATAGTATATACACGAGAGCAGCCATTTAAGTTTTTGTTTTGTTCTGGTTTTATATAAGTTGACGTTAATATTATTAGTAAGATGCCTCCTAAAAGTACCGTTTGGAAATATTTTTGCAAAACGTCTGACAAATTGGCGAAATGCAATATTTGCCTTAAGTCCCTCAAAACTTCTGGCAATACCACGAATTTATCTGGACATTTGAAAGTAAAACATGGCGATATTTACAACGAGAATTTTGAGTTATCAATGTAGCCCAAAGCAAAAGCAACCAAGTTTTTGTCATTTGTGTCAGCCCAATCAGAGAGTAAAATTAAATCATCCCCCCACGACTAACCGAAGTAACATTAATGTTAGAGGTTACTAAACCAGTTTTAAAAAATGGATGTTTTAAAACATCGATGGTTTTTGGCGATGTTTTATTAGCATCGATGTTTTAATATTGAATATCGGTGTTTCAAAACATCGATGTTTTGTTATCGATGTCGCATCCCTACCTTGCGGATTTTTTTCCGAACTCACTTTCCATGCAAAACAGAATTAACTGAAAATTAATTCAATTCTGCTTAAAGATGGCTAAAAGTATTAAAAGAATGCATTGTCATTGTGTTCTGAGCTATTCTAAAAGTTTCAAATGTCTAGCTAATCGGGAAGTTAGTTAAAAATCGAAGATTTGTACTGGACAAACACACAAACAAGAAAGCGAGTTAATAAAAACGTGGTAAAAATTCCCAAACTCGGGACTTCACATTGATCGAATAGAGGCAAAAAGGGAGGGAAAAAAATTAATCAACAGCAGCAAACAAACAAACAAAAATCATGTTACATTATCCGCTTTCTTTTATATATGGAACGGATGTAATATTCAGGTAATTTTAAGTCGAGTAAATCTAGTTCTCTGAATCCCAAAGTGGCCCGTGTAAGGGGAAAAATATAATAATTTCGAGGTCGTTTCGAATGGGATCCCAGCCCTCATCAAAAGGGTGTTAACTTCACTGTTGCGTTTCAAAGATATGGCTTGGCAAGATACTTTAGAAAAGTAATAGGGAATATTTAAAGCACCTTAGACCGATTGAGCCAGGTGCCACCTCCATTTTGACCGACATGTACGGGTATCGTATCCTTTCCCATCCTCTCTGACCTCATAGAGGGAGTTTTCGGTCTACGGATTTAATCTGCCCATATCTGGCCTAGACACAGAAATATCATTCATCTCCAATTCATGCATATATACACACACACCTATATATATATAACAGTTCCGTAACTGACTGACTCACTGACATACAACGCACAGACCAAACCGCTGGACCTAAAGGGCTGAAATTTTTCATGGCGATTCTTCTTATGGTGTAGGGGTGCACTAAGAAAGATTTTTGAAAAATTCTTAGATTTTTTAAAATTAAATTTTTAAGCTGTTTTTGTAACTTTTTAAAGTTTGCATTTAAAATAATAATTGAGGTTATAAAATTTATATCGCGAGAAAGATCGTAAAAATTCCTTTAAAATGAGATCTTTTTCGAATCTTTACCTTCCTTTTCTGTTTTTTGGTGAATTTTTAAAGATTAATTTTTAGAATTTAATTTATTAAATGCCGATCACGTGATTTCTTTTTCTGGTACAATAAATAAATTTATCGTCACGTGCATAACAACTAAATAGACAAAATTCTTTTTTCTTTTCTTGCTAATGCGGCAGACGATTGGACATTATCCTAAAAAAATATCAAAATACAGTAAAAGATATTATGTTCCTCAAACTGTACTGTAATCTTTAATATTTCCTATTACATTTAATTTGAATATTTTCTTCTACATTATTTTGTCTATAAAAATATCTTTTACGATTTCTTTTATTTAATTTTTTTTTTTTTTTTTTTTACATCAACTGTATACATTGATCATCGTATTTATTATATATATATATATATATATATATATATATTGGCATTAATTGCATACATTGACCGTTATATTTAATTTGAATGTACTCCGTAGCGAAGTACGGGTTTTCAGCTAGTATATATATATATATATATATATAGTTAGTTTAATTTAAAAAAATTCACTTGTCAAAAAGGGAGAAATCTTCACTACTCTTCTCTAATCTAAGAGAAAATATGCAATATATAAAATTTTAATGCAGCACTGTTTGCATTAAGTGTTACTATTTATTTAGAAATTTAACCGTTTTTTAAAGTATGTAAATACGGTTTAATGCAATGTTACATTACGTCACTACCTTATAATGGCGGAATTTTGTGTGTTTATAATGTGATATATTGCTGTAAAAGTTGAGGTTGCCTGTTAGAAATATTTAAATATCCGTTCGTCAGGGTTGTATAAATTATTCATCATTTCCTTTGTACTGTCGCAGATTAGTCATGTACTCAGTGTTTCCCTTTTTAATCACACTACCCTATTAATCTATTTTTTTATGCAAGTTTGTGAATGTAGGACAGAAAATGTTCAGTCTGCGGTTTGATTTAAGTGATTACAAAACGAGGTGCGCGGATGAATCGCGCCCAGTCAAATCTGCCTATTTGGCTGGAATAGGATTAATTTATGTTTTCTGAATCGATGATTACTTAAATTCCCCCCCCCCTCTCTCTCTCTCTTAAAACACACCTCGAAGCGTAACAGGATATAAACAGTTATGATAGTTCAGGGATCACACGAAGCATGAAATTCGTCTCTTCCGATTTCCAAAACAGAGCCTGAAGTAGTTACGCCTGCGCATTATAAGCCGAAAGTTAATTTCTTATGCATATAATTCTATAAAGAGGGTTTAATGCAGCATTAATTGGAATTATGCGAGGTATAAAACGTAATCAGATTTGAGAAGCGGGGGAATGTAGCGGTTTCAGATTCAATGGAGCAGGTAAACGGATCTGAACACGTCAAGCCTCTAGTTTTGAAGTCTCTTAATCTCATACTTTTCTTTTTTGTTTTAATAGTTTTTGATACTTGTCATGTATGGATGCCGGCATTGGAATTTGGTTTATAGATGCTGGTAAACAAAGTGCTGGCCTTATTTTTTATATTTTGTGTCACCTTTTAGCCAAGTGAATAAAGTTATGACGTGTTCAAACGGAATAGGAAGGATGTGTCTTCTCTACCCATCAGCCGTATGTCTGGCTTGTGACGAGCTGGAGTACATTAAAAAAAATCATGTTATTTTGCGAAACTTTTGTTATCATATGTCCCAGAAGTGATTGTAAAGGTTCATATATTGATTACCAATCTTTCCCGTATTCAAATGTCACGGAACTTAAATGCGATGTTATTTTTTTATAGATTCTGAGGAGGAATACTTATTCATTGCATTCTTGTATACAAGAATGCGGATTTATTGATTGCTGAAGAAATAAATAGTTTACATCCACATTCTTCCTTAGGTGACATTCACCGTTTCTTAACGCCGTTGACTCTTCCGTTTTTTATTTTTCCAAACAGCGACCTTAATTAACAGTTTAAGTCACAGATAGTTTAAATGTTTTAAAAAATACCGAACCGTATCATGTAATGGGCCTTGCATCCTGTTTTAACGTGTTAAAACCACAGAGGCATATCATTTTAGTGTTTTACAGGTATTATTCAGGGTTGTGCTCACTCGCTGGGCCGTTTAGTTCTGTAAAGCACGCTGTCTGCACGCGATGCCTCTGAACCTTACTTAGTGTTTGGAGATGCTTATCACTCGATCTGACTGGACATTTGACTGGCTTTTAGGCTTATCCCTGACTCAGAGACAAGAGGTGAATGTCATATGTCGATGCTATCTGTCCCATGCGCGTATGTCTGTCTGTCCCTGTTTATTTTCTCATCCGTCACATGAATGACGTGATTTTCTTTTCTCCCAGCATATCTTTTAAAGCGCTCTTAGTTTTATATTGTTATTTTTTAATTGCATTTAGGATGCTATAATGATTTACTTCGCTTTATTCTCCTCATTATTTCTTTTTGTGGTAGAAAGATTCTTTAATGACTTTTCATTATCTTTGTGCAAGTTGACGTCATGCCTGTTGTTTTGAAGTTCGGTCAACTTCCATCTTTTGTTGAAATATTGCATTAATGATTTAATGGAGAGTAATATCAATTATTAATGACATTGCTTGTTCGTGACCCAGATTTCGTTCTGCTGCTGCTGCTTTTGATTCGATCATATCTTAAAAGGCTTCTGAATTATTATTAATTTTTTACATCGCGCTTTGAAATAATGATTTCTAATGATGTTTTTACTCTGGCTGTGTGTACTTTATACTCATTGCATAGCTTTTTTTCTTCTTTAATTTCTCTCCGTCAGCTACAACGTTCTGCATCAGATATTGCTAGCTCTGCATTACAGCAAACTGGCCAACTTTTAAAATTTTATCCTTTTAAAAGCGCACTTTTGTAATATAAAATTTTGCCACTGGATTCTTTTTTAAAAATTAAATTTCCCATAACAACTCGGCCAAATATGAATCACGTTTCAAAATGTCTTATGTGTCCTTTGGTTTCTTCTAATAATCAAATTTAAATATTTAATATAAATATATGCATTTTTCAATTCCTACTTATTAGTTCACACTCTCCCTATATTTATATATCTTGTTCAAATTTTCAATCGTTAATAAAATACTTTTTATTCATCCACTCAAGTTCAAATACATTTTTTTAAACTTGTAGTGGATGACACTTGATGTTAATACAGTTTTTTCAAATATTAATTCATTAATTAAATTTAATTAATTAATTTTAGTTTTATATGGGAGAAAAAATTTCTCGGCAATAATGGTGTTCACAGAATCGAGCCAATATCAGTGCAATTCCCCGCCAAAAAGTAACTAAAATAAAATTTTTCTTTGTTGACCTAAGTAGGAATTGACTTTAAATTTTTTTAAATATTATTATTAAGTGTCTTGCATTCTATGAGAAATAAAACACACTTCGATGTTTGTTACAAAGGCAAAAAGGACATGCTGCATTTCGATGAAAACCGCTATGAACAAGCCTCTGGGTTGCAAAGTACTTTTATTTTAGAATAAACGTATGCCATAAACCCAAGTACTCAGTTTGAAATAATACAGGATTCAATACAGTCCATAAAAATCCTCAAAAGCTCATGATTATTTTGGTCCTTGTAAGTCCATAACTTTTTATGAAAAATTAGAAAAGTCCGTCAATATTCTTATTCTTTCTGTCATCAGATGTTTGTCATTAGATGTTGGTAATAACAAGTTAAAAAATAAGTTTTGACTGGGCAATATTGTTGAAATTTTTCAACAAGTATCATTACTTGGGGATTGATTCATGTTAGCTCCTTTTTTTTTCTTTCTTTTTTTTTAAATATGTGTTTCTCATTGCTTTTTGTCACATTAACGTGATTCAAATATAACTGACCTTAAGGTATCTTGTATATTATGAGTTGTGTTTTGCCTGTATTAATATATTTATTCGAAATAAGCCGTACTGTTAATACCTGGTTAACCAAATTACTTAGAAACAATGTCATCACTGAATTAATATATATTGCTTTTTCTTCAGTAAGAGATATAAAAAAGAGGTCTTTGAAAGTAAAGGGGATTTAAGTATTTAAAAAATACTTAATATTTGGTCTAGAAGTAAAGGTGCAGAGGAACCTTGTGATAAAATACATTGACTTTTGAAATATGAGGATCTATCCACATGCATCATTATTTCTTATGAGGTTTTTTAAAATAAGCTTTTTAAATTCTATGATTATCGTTGTTATTTTGTGACCTCATTCTTGTTTTTTTTTTTCCGTTTTAGAGGATGCTATTTTAATTTCCGTATGTATTTTCACGTAAGTGCGGAAGTTGTTTCACCCTTAAAAAAGTATTTATTTATATTCAGGAAGTAGAGTTTCGTACCATTGTTACGGTAACTATTTCTGTCCTTTCGATAAAAAACCAAGAAAGAAAAATGAAGTACTGGTGATAGGTTGAAAAAAAAAAGTATTATTAGTCGTTATCGATATCATGTAAACTGGAGTTCATATCTGCTAAAAATCGTTATTTTTCTATCATGTAATATTGCTTTATATGTATGATAGTTCACATCAAATATGGATTTCATCTCCCAGATGTCATTCGGACGAAAATTTGGTTGTTCAATTTTTTTTTCCCCTGTATCGTATAAAGTGCTCTATGCATGTAAATTACACCCTTTTTTTGACGAGAGATAAGAAGAAAAAAAAAGAATGAAGTGATTATAGCACCCAACTGTTAGTTCGTTTAACTGTGACGGACTGCTTGATGTTTGGGGGAACAAAACTTTATTATGGTTATAAAAAAGGCACAGAAACCTATTGTTCCCTTTATCCGAGAGAAAAAAATTCCGAGTTAAGGCTAGTTTTTTATGTGTTTCTTTTATTTCTCGGGTAATTGTTGTTCCGAAATACCGAAACACCTTTCGAGTGTGAAGAGACTTGCAAATGATTGGTGTAACGGAATGTTGATTTTTTCTTTTCCTTTTTTTTTTTCCGATCGGGCTCGAAGTCGTGGTTTTCTTATAAAATAATACGTTGTGCATTAAGTAGGGGGCGTCGTTGTATCTGTGAGGTTGCTGCGTTTGACGATTCTTTCTTTATTGTAGTTGTGGGGATTTTTTTCCAGTCTAATCCGGAGATGAGAATAGGAAATTAAATTCCCGTAATATGCGGTAATATTTAGCACGAACCTATCAGCTGTCTTGGGTGAAAAGATAGGGAAGAAAAAAATTATGATATGATCTTACATAGATTTTAGGCTGTCGTTAAGTAGCTTCATTATTTTTGCTAATATGATAATATGATTTTTTCATTATTTATACTATTATTTGAGACACGAGAAACAATATGACTCTATTATACGAATTTTAATCATAACTGAAAGAAAGTCTCCAAAATATTATATATATATATATATATATATATATATATATATATATATATATATATATGTTTGCTGTGCAAAGGGTGTTAAGTTCAAAATGGGCTAAATTGAGTTATCAAACCAGTTTGAAAAATTTTGAAAATTAGGGCTACAGCAGGGTACAGAGAGCTAAGCCCAATTCCACTTCCAAATATTTTTATTCACCAGGGAAAATTTAGGATATGTGAAACTAAACACAAATATGTTAGTGTTAAAGGGGTTATGACCCAGTCAAGGGGTTATGTCCCAATAAAGTTTCACTCTTTGCTCAACAAAAATAAAATTGGAAAAATTTACTTTAAAAAAAATTAAAACTTAAACTTTAAAAAACTGACTTTACAAAATCCGTTTCTTTTTCTTTTTCTTTTTCTTTTCAATCCCGTTTTCCTCAAATCTATGTTTTTGAACTATATAATGAAAACTACTTTCCTTTTTTAATTTTTACTGTGCAAAAGCAAATTTTCATTCTTATTTTTATAAATGATATCAACGTTTAAATAAGGTTGTAAAGTTCGTCCATAAGATGGCACGTTAATTTCTGTATTTTGAAATAAAGCAGAAGATAGTAGGTTTCCAGTTCTGACCGATCATACTTAGTTTTCAAATGTGCGGTGGAAAAGAATGTGGTCATTTCAATGACACGCAATGGAAACAGTACTAGTAGTTTTCCACCAATTTATAACAATTCTTTTGGGTGGAAAAAATAAGGGCGATCAATCATTTAGCATGGCAGTGGTCAAAATACCGATCGAGCGAGGAGGACTTGGTTCCATCCCTCGGCCATCGTTCGTTTTGACCGGGTGAATAGGTGTTAATGAGTGCAGGGTTAAAAGATGAAGGCATCTTTCATTTTCTCACCATAATCTCTATATATAAAACAGTTCCGTAACTGACTGACTGATATGGCACAGACCAAACCGCTGGACCTAAAGGGCTGAAATGTTGCATGGCGATTATTCTTATAGTGTAGGGGTGCACTAAGGGAGATTTTTGAAAAATTCTTAGATTTTTTAAAGTTAAATTTTTAAGCTGATTTTGTAATATTCTTTTAAGTTTGCATATAAAATAATAATCTGGGGGTTATAAAATTTATATCACGAGAAAGATCATAAAAATTCCTTTAAAAGGAAATCTTTTTCGAATCTTTACCTCCATTTTCTGATTTTCGCTGAATTTTTAAAGATTAATTTTTAGAATTTAATTTATTAAATGCTGATCATGTGGTTTCTTTTCCTTTTGTGATATTTTAAATTAATTTATCGTCACGTTCATAACAACGAAATAGACTAAAATATATATTTTTGTTTTCTTTTTAATGCGGCATACGATCGGACATTATCTCAAAAAATATTAAAATACAGTAAAAGATATGTTCCTCAAATTGTACTATATTAACTGCACTATATTCTTTAGTATGTTCTATTAGATTTAATTTGAATATTTTCTTCTACATTATTTTGTCTACAAAAATATCCGTTATGATTTTTTTATAAATGTATATATATATTTTTTTACATCAATTGCATGCATTGATCCTTGTATTTATTATATATATATATATTGGCATTAATTGCATACATTGACTGTTGTATTTAATTTGAATGTACTCCGTAGCGAAGTACGGGTATTCAGCTAGTTTGATTATAAATTTCTTATGGTTGTGACAATCTGAAGTATTTTTTAACATGTATATTGGTGTGCAATTAAAAAAAATTGACTTTTTTAAAATAATGATTTTGATTAAAATATCTCCGTAACAAAATAGCTTATAGACATGGGTAGAATTATTCGCAGTATTCAAACTAGTTATCAAAATTTAGCATCAATTTTATGTTTTATAAATTTTTAACTGTAAAAAACATTTTCCATATATATATATATATATTGAATAGTATATATTCAAAAGTTTTGTAAATATGAAATATATGTTTTATGCCAACATATGAGTGTTTTTTTTTAAACTGAGTATTTATTTTTCTTTGATAATTATTTCTATGCTTGTATTTATTTGTCTAATTTTTTTAAATTCATTTACTGTATTCGATAAATGTCTGTAAACTCGTGCGCACACGCATACAAATTTATCATCCGATTAAAACTGTTTATCTAATCTTCTATCTTTGTTCGTAACCGCGATTAGAATGATTACCATTGAAAACATTTATTATAGCTGTTATAACATTAACATATTGTTTAAGTTTTAATTATTTTTTTACAGCAGATATTAAAAAAAAATGCTAAATCCATAAAAACTCCTGATTGTTCAGCGTTAATCCTATAATAGTCATAGATGAAAAGAAACTATTTTCGATCTATTGGAATGGTTGCGTGTAAAAATCCTTTTATCAAACTTGCAAAGTATTTTAAAGAAGTTATTTTGCTATTTCTTTTATTTGTCTTTATTCTCCTCTCATATGTTAGGTGTCAGACAATTAAACCAAGGGATCCGAAAGAGCATGGAAAAAAAAACATGCTTTGAATTATTCATGGGTAATTTCTTGTTATTTCGAGTATAATACCTTTGTGTTGCATTCTCTTCATTTTTGATGTCGAATGAATTCTTTAAAAGTGTACTCATCACGTAAATGTCATTGGTTTGGCATTCTCAGAGATTTTGTTAATCACTGTACTCTATAAATATATACATCCATTTGGTGTTTAAGTTAAATATAGTTTATTAGGTAAATTATTTGAATATCAATTAAATTGTGTTGTAATTTTTTGTATTGTAAAGTTGAAACATTTACTTCGCTGTTATTTTGTAAAATGTCAGGCGTTCATAAATAACGACATTCTTTCACTCATCGCAAAAGGTTTTTGTTAAACATATGACTCCAAGTAGCCTTAGAAAGTATAATATTCTACTCGAACGTTTTATTTTTCTTAATAGTAATTTCATGATAATTTTCATTGATCTATTATCTAGGACTTAAAATTCTTTTATTGTGAACTTACTACAACCATGTTAGTTTTTTGTAAATTTCTGAATGATTGAAACGTTTTTCATTCTTTTAAAAAAGGATTTTATGATCCTGTCCTCTTTGAGGTATTTTTTTGTTATTACTTAACGGAATTTCTTAAAATCTGGGAAATTAAAAGTCATTTTTATAAAATATTTTTATTTTCGTAAAAAAAATTATTTTTTAATAAAAAAATTTTTAAAAATATTTTTATGATATTTATATGAAGAAAATTTCGAACATTCTCCTTGTGTAGCTATTATTATTATTGGTTATTATTATTTTTTTCGTGGTTAAATTTCTTTCCTTTTTTGTGTGTTTGTTGCATTTTTATAAAAAGTGCATCTATGATGCAAAAATGAATCGTTTTTCAAATAAACATTTATCAAAATGTATAGCATTTCTAATTTTAAAATTATTTTGAAAATTTATTTTTCTTTATCGCTGTTAGAACTTTGCTTTAATTTGTATAGTTTCTTTGTTTTTATTCATTGACATTTGCATGTAAGTTTATATATATATATATATATATATATATATATATATATATATATATATATATATATATATATATAATTTTTCTTAACGGTTCGTGACGCAAAATTAATTTAAAGTATCTCAAAAAGAAAAGAAACTACGTGAACAGCATACCCGGGTTCGAGCAATAATTTGTATAGTTTCTTTGTTTTTATTCATTGACATTTGCATGTAAGTTTATATATATATATATATATATATATATATATATATATATATATATATATATAATTAAATTCGAAAGAAAAAAAATTAAGTGTTACGAAGAATGAAGAATTGGACTTTATGATCCTAGAGTATAAATATTTGCGTAGTAAGGCGCAGATTACAGGAAAGAAAAAAAAGTATAAAATATTGAAACTGAACGCAACACAAGAATAACATAAATAAACAGTTTAATGGTATATTTCTCAACTGTGCCGCCATGATCATGAAATGTAGGATTTTTCATAAAGTTATGATCTTCAAGATATATACTTCTTGGCTTTGGATAATCCATCCAAAAATTTGATCGGGAATAAAATCCAAATGACATAAGAGGCACGTCACTAATTAATTTATATATATATATATATATATATATATATATGAATGATATAATGTGTGTGCACGCATATATTTATATATTTATATCGTGTTTTAAAAGTTTCTGAAAAATGAAATAAAATAACAAGAATTCTTTAACCAGTCTCCAAATTTGTTAGAGTAATATATGAAATGTGCATCGAGTACTTACCCTCGCAGCGTAGGAATACCGTTCTCCGTTCACAGTATTTATGCTGTAATCTGTTGTTTGGTCTGTGGTGGTAATGTTTTCTCCCCCACTGACAGTTCTTACAAACGTAAAAAATCCAAGAATCAGGAACTCTATCCACATTTTGTCGCCGTTCCTTACTGACTCGGGACTAATAAGTAAAAAGTATGCGCTTCTAGCGAAGTCGAGCACAGAGTCTTTACCGTAACTTGTATTGCTATGAACGTCTTTTTTACAGTTTCGTTTGCATTCTACGATGTCTGGGAAGCGGGCACCATAACAAAGAGTTGGATATTTTGTCTGAGCGGCACTTTCATTCAACACTCGCGTGGTGCATCCTCACTGTTCTCTCCGTGCATGCGCTTCCGACTCTTCCCAATCCGAATCTGCTACATCCCCATACTGCGCGCCCGCTGATGTCTTGGGAGATTCGAAATCTCTCCTCCAATCACCGACAAGTTTCGCCGGGGATAGCCAACGAGGCGCATCCTGCTCTCCGTTGTCCTGGTCAGACGTGATTATTCTCCGACGGAGATGTGCTACTAACCCATCAGAGCAGATCTACACACAGATCGGAGGGGGAAGAGCGAAAAAAGAAAAATAGTTGAGAAAAAAAAAAATCGCATGATTCTCCGTCCCCACACCCGACAGCGGAGTTGTTATTTTGTGTAGTGGGAACGATGGATTTTGCCTTATCGCCCAGATCCTATGCAAATTTTTATTACCATACCGAATGGATTTGGACTTCGGTGCCCTGTCCTTTTGCATGCCTTCAAGTAAAATAAAATACTTGGACAAGAAGGAATGTGTGGATAAAGGCTCGCTATCTCGCTTCCTTTACTTTATTTTTTTTTCGCTAAAATAAAAAAAGCACAAATATAAAAAAATATATTTTGAAAACAAGTCCTATAAATTACTTATATAAAGTTGAGCAAACTGGGAAAAAAATAGATTTATACCTATTGCTTTGATATATATATTTTTTTTTACTTAGATAAAAAAAGAGGAAGCAGTTTTGAGTTTATGTTTTTATATATATATATATTTAAATATGTATGTATGTATATACAGTTGGTTCTCTGTTTAACGACGCTCTACTTAACGACGATCTCTATTTAAAGACGATATTTCCCGGTCCCTCCGACGTAAAAAAATTCTATTTTAGGACGATTTTGTTTCTATTTAACGACGATTTTTTTCTTACATGATAAACTTTTTCTTCAACATTTTATTTACAGGAGGGTTACTTTCTGTGGGGGAGTTTGGTTTCAATAACAGACCCAGAATTTCCTTTATGTTTGTTGCAATCATAGACTTGTTGCAGTGGAAAAAACCGGGGGAGGGGGGATTACTGTTTCTCGGAAGATCGAACATTCTTCCCTGTTGGATCAAATTTCTTAGTGCGGGTGTGGAATCACTCTATTGTACCTACCATGTTGTCATGTGATTTACGAACTGTCCAAAAGCACCCCTCTCTCACTCCTTCTGGGAAGCACGTGTTCATGTTTAGAGAATTCATGGTTGTGTGTAGGAGCTCATTCCAGTACGAATACGAGGTGAGCAGAGCAAAATGGCATCAAAGCAAAGGCATCTTACGCTACACGAAAAAGTGAAAATTATTGAAAACTGGGAAGAAAGTGTTGGAATAACAAAAGTCCAATTCGCAAGACAATTTCAGCTACCCGAGTCTACTCTCAAAGGCATTTAAACAAGCAAAGAGAAAATTCTTGAAGCAGCACGAAAATTTGGTTTGGGATCCAAATCCAAACGGCAGAAAATTCAATGTGGCCGATCAGAAGAGTTTGAGAAGGCAGTATTGCAATGGTTTCATCAAGCAAGAGCATCTAACATTCCAATTTCCGGAGTGATATTTAAAGAAAATGCTATTATTCTGGCAGAAAAGTTTGGAATGCAAAATTTTCAGGCTTCGGCTGGTTGGCTAACAAAGTTCAAAGAAAGATACGGGCTTGTATTTAAAAGCATATCTGGCGAAAGTGGCTCCGTAGATGAAAAAATAGTGGATGAATGGAAAATAATGCTAAAGAGGATATTAGATGGATATGATGAGAAGAACATATTCAGTGCAGATGAGACGGGCCTATTCTACAATAGGGTGCCTAATAAAACCTTAACGTATATGGGCGAAAAGTGTTTTGGTGGAAAACACAGTAAGGAACGATTGACTGTTTTACTGTGCACTAATTCGAATGGATCTGAGAAATTTCCACCACTAGTTATAGGCAAATCAAAGCAACCAAGGTGTTTTAAGAATATCACCAGGAAACCTTGTGAGTACCGCAATAACAATAAAGCGTGGATGACATCACAAATTTTTATTGACTGGATTAGAAAATTCGATGCAAAAATGCATCGAGAAAAGAGAAAAGTTTTACTTTTAATCGACCGATGCACTGCACATACTGCAAATATCCCTGGACTTACAAATTTGACTATCCATTTCTTACCAGCTAATTGCACTAGCAAGATGCAGCTATTAGACCTGGGTATCATTCGCAGTGTGAAAGCATACTACAGAAAGTCTTTAATTAGGAAATTAATAAACAATTCGGCTGACAGTATAAAAATTAGAAAATTTACAATCTTGGAAGCAATGCACATGATAACATCAGCATGGAAAGAAGTTTCTTCATCCACAATAAAAAACTGCTTTCGCGTTGCTGGAATTCACAAATAACTTGTAGTGGAACTGCAAAGTACGGATGTAGAAATCAACGAAGATGACATTACCCCTGAAGAATGGAGAAGTCTTGTTGAAGATGAGGATGTTTCAATTCAAGATTTCTACAATTGTGATAAATATGTTTTAACAACAGATTTCAGAAATGTAGAACAAATTTATGAAGACAAATTATTGTAAACGAAAACACAGTGTCAGACGAAGAAGGTGAAGTTGAAGACACGGAAAACGAGACACTGCCACCGTCTTACACAGATGCAATTTCTGCTCTAGATGTTCTCCGACGCTATATTACATCGAAAATGGAAGGTGACTCATTTAACATTTTAGAAAATCTGGAAAAGAGAATAACGAAAACAAGGCGAATGAAGCAATCAACACTTTTTGAATTTTTTAAAACGTAATTTATTGTATTTTTTGTACTCTTTTTTTTTTCAATGTAATTTAAAATAACTTTTTGTGAATAAAATAATGATGATAATAAAAATAACATTTTTAAACACGCCAATATATTAAGAGATATATATTCAGTCCTAAGCCTGTAAAGTGTGAAGGGAAATGTTATTTTTTCACAAATTCTGTTTAAGGACGATCTCTACTTAAGGACGATTTTTCACGGTCCCTTGAAAGTCGTTAAACAAAGAACCAACTGTATATATATATATGTATATTTATTTATATATATTTATATATGTGTATGTATATATATATATATATATATATATATATATATATATATATATTTATTTATATATATATGTATATTCATTTATTTATATATATATATATATATATATATATTTATATATATGTATATATATATGTGTATATATATGTGTATATATATATATATATATATATATATATATATATATATATATATATATATATATATATATATATATAAACAGTAGAAAAAGGTACTGCTACAATTATTCCAATCTCCTATTTTGAGTGGAGGTGGGGCGAGATTAAGACTGGAGGTTCAATTTAAATTAAATATCTTTGCCCTGATTACACGTCAAAATTTTGTTCTGGTATTCTTCTTTTTAATCTATTACGATATTTTAATTAAAGGAGTAAAAGAGGATTTTGAAATTGCAGCAAATGGCTCATGTTTACTTTAAGTGTTAATAATTATTTGAGTCTAAATCTTCATGGGAAATATCTGTATCAAAAATGCATTGGACTTCTTATTTCTTTATTTCTCATTTATTTCATCACCGAATGTCATTTTTTTTCGTTAAAAAAAAAAGAAAAGCTTCATTTAAATATATGTATAGCTCGATAGTGATGATTATAGTAATTATAATAAGAGTTGAAATAGTGATAATAATGGAAAGCATTGTTGAAAAAATTTATTCAGTTTCTTTTTTAATGCAATTTGTAAAATTTACTAAAAGTAATCAATTAAATTATTTATAATTATAGATTAAATTAATTGTTTTAATTCTAAAAAAGTTTAATTAATTTTCATTGTCAATTTTTTTATATATTTTTTGTTGTACATTGTTTTATATAATTATCGTAAAAGTTTAAAAAATGGTTTTACTAACTGAGAAATGAGTTCAAGTTGCTTGTGTTGTAGATGATTTTACTATAACCATCCATTTCGCTTAGCAACAGAACTATCCCAGTTTTCTATACCTAAACTTTCTCTGCGAACATTCTTCAAAATTTTAATTTGCAATTGCAATTTTATTTCTAGCATCCGTTTTAATGATTTGTTAGGAAATATCTTATGTAATTTTGAATAATAAATTTTAAAAAAATACCAAGCGGTTAAACACAACGCAGTGGGATATATTTCATTTTTATCTCTGCAAACTTCCTCTTCATAATTATTTCGAATCATCATGCACGCAGCTGAAATTATCAATTGACTTACTGAAAAACAAAATAGAGGATATCTTTTCTTATATAAAAGCCTAGAGTAGAAAAATGTAGGTAACCATTCCGTGACGGACCAAGTCGGGAACATCTTAACATTGCGACGCCATTTTCTGAAATTTTTCTTGAATAATAATACCACAAAAGTCACATATTTTGAAAGCCCTTTAAAAAATATGAAAATTTCAAGTGAACGCCCTAGCTCAAAACCGTTTAGTTTTTTAAATATCTTCAAATTAAAATATCCATTGAAAATAATCATTTATTCAATTGAGTCATTCACTTGAATTTCGAATTCATTCTACTCCATGGTTTTTCATATGCCCTTTAAATAACTACATTTTTAATGTTTAATTTTAATGTAAATTAAATTGTGTTTCACTTTGCTAATTATGAAAATAATCATTTATTAAATTGAGTCATTCACTTGAATTTCGAATTCATTCTACTCCATGGTTTTTGATATTCCCTTTAAATAACTACATTTTTAATGTTTAATTTTAATGTTAATTAAATTGTGTTTCACTTTGCTAATTATTATGTAATTACTATAAATTAATGCCTGCTGAGTCATTTACTTTTGAAACTATTTAGTTTTGTATTATTTTATTGTTGTTTACTGCTCTTTAAATATCGTTTTCAGCAATGCCTGCTGTGTGGTGAGTCATTCACTTTTGAAACAGTTTTGGCTTAGTTTTGATTTAGTTTATTTTAGTTTTGTTGTTTACTGCTGTTTAAGTACAGTTTGTGTTATTTAATTGGCTAACTTTTTGTATTTTTATTTATTTAATATTGATGCAGAATTTTACACTTAAAGAAAAATTATATTTTCTGGAACTTATATAGCATTATGTACCTGTATTCATCGTAGTATATGTTTAAAATCTTTCTTCATTACATTCAAAAATAGAATCTTCATGCTTTTTTTTTTGTTTGTTCGTATGAACTCTTATGAGAAGGAAACGCTGATCAACATTCCGTCATTTTTGACGGAGGTTATATATTAGTATGAAAATGATCCTCTTTTATGAGTGACCTGCAATCCCGGACACTCAAGGGCGAAAAAGATACGGTGAAATTTTTATAACAACAGAAGCTAATAAATACTAAAGTTTAATGGAAACTGCTTCTTTTTATTTATTTATTTATTTATTTTTAACCAATGCGGAGGCACCTGTCGTGAAGACATTCGCCTATAATTCACCGCAGTTTTGCTGGCCATTTTATTATGGGGCGCCATATAGGCGGACCAGGTGAAGCGTTACCCCCTATGAAGGGACGACACGTACGGAGGCATTTTAGTGCCGCTTCGCCGGCATTCGATCCGAGCACCCTCGGCATCGAAATCCAGCTCGCTGTACCACAAGACCGTCACGGCCCCTAATGGAAACGTTCTACACCAGATCTTCCATCTTCCAATTTATTTTGAATTTTTCGATCAAGATACTTGAACTGTATTTAGGTTTGATATGAGCTATAGTCTATGGTCAGTGGTGCTAGGGAGCTATAGTCTATAGCAGGGGTGGGCAGACTTTTCTAGAGTACGGACTACTTCTAATTTTTTCAAGGTGCTGCGGTACACCCAGTGACGTAGGTGTGGTGAGCTAAAAAAAAGGTCTACAATATTTATTATAACTTAATAATAAATACGGAATATGTACTTATATACATAACTACAATTAAAAAAAAACTCGGTGTTTATGGCGTCGGTTTTCTATAAATATGTTTCTTTTAGTATGTGCGTCTTAGGTCTTAGTAAAGGCGGTTACCCCAAAATGTTTTGGTGGTCCACCGGTCGATCGCGATCGACTTAATGCCCACCCCTGGTCTATATTCAGTGATGCGCAAATTGTGGGTCGTGACCCACTTGGGGGTCTTGAAAAAAACTGGAGGATATCTTAGTTAAGAAACTGTGTACTTAAATTAACTTAAATTTTAAATTGTACTGTCAGAAATTTGAAAATTTTATGCACTTCATTTAAGACGTATTCCATGAAAATTCCTGACTAACTTACTCGTTTCAAACTGATACTTTTGTGAATTACATACAGTTTTACATAATTTTTTATTTCAAGGAATCGGATGGCTGTTCTTATTTTGCATCGAAAAAAAAACGGGCTATTTAGAAGTTTTTCTGTAAATATTTTGAATATTTACAATAAATAATTCCTTAAAAATGGTATTTTCAACTTCCATAAAATAATATTTACAATAAATATGGATATTTTACAATGTTTGATTCTATAGCAGGAAAAACATTTTATAATAGAAAATTTTTGCATTTCACTGGAAAAAAGTACATATTGGACATATCTAATTAGGTTGATGCTATATTATTTTTAAAAATCAAAATTTTAATGATTGAAAATATTTTCAATACACTAACATCAAAATTAGGCCATTGTTGTTTAAGCTTATTTAATAGGAACATTCTCAAGTTCTAGAAGAATCCTTTGAAAGTTTCAAAAAATAGTTCTGAAAGTCTAACCTCCCCTGAAGGTAAAAGGATTTTAAAAAGTCTCACAGTCTTACGTTACATTCTTTCATTTTTAATCCTGTGGTATTTAATAGCATTACTTCTCTGTATCACAATGATACATTTTCGCATAATCGCGCACTGTTTTAGCGTCTAACTAGAGATCAATAGCAGCAGAAGAACAATCTTTCATCCGACTCTAAGAAACCAAATCATAAATTACTTCTTAAAATCTAAATAAGTGCTTCAGTGTCAACTGTTTGCTGTTTGGTCAGAGCTAATTACCGTGTTTTTATTAACTCGCTTTCTTGTTTATTTGTTTGTGTGTGTTTGTCCCGTACAAATCTTGCAATCGATTTTTAACTAACTTCCCGACTAGCTAGACATTTGAAACTTTTAGAATAGTTCAGAACACGATGACAATGCATTATTTTAATAATTTTAGCCATCTTTAAGCAGTTTTGAATTCATTTTCAGTTAATTTTGTTTTGTAGACTGGTGCAGCCATCTATCGGCCGGGACGGGAATGAAAAGTTAAACGCAAGTTAACTTCCAATTAACTTCATTTTCTTTCAAGTTGATGGGATAATTCATCAAAAACTTTTTACAAAAAGTATTTATTAATACATAGAATTGTCAAATTTATTATTACATAGAATTGTCAAGAAATTTAAAAACATGATATATAAAAAGTTCTTTTTTATCTTGTAATTATTTAAAAAAATTCTTTCCCATTAAATAAACGAAGTAGAGCGGCGAAAGATTTTGATTTCATTGCTCCGCCAGCCTGAGCCGAAGAATGATTTCATAGTTAGGTAGTATTGCGTTTTTGGTGGTCATTGTTGAATCTTGTTGAGTAGCACACTGTGGGCTATCGAGATATTTTATAGAGATTTTTTTTCTCCTTTTAATTCTCTTTCGATCTCAAACTCGAAGTCTCCTTAACGTGTGTGTGTGTCCGTCGATGCCTAGCTTTTAAATTAGAATATTTACGCATGAAAACGGGAATTGCATTCCATTAAATATTGAATATTCTGATCAAATATAGTATGAAACAAATTCTCTTTTATTAAAGATAGAAAATGAAATTTATTTTCATATATGAGATTTTTTTTTCTTTGGGGGAGGGGGGGGGGGGGTAGTGTGCGTGTGTTATTTCTCAAAAAAACCTTTTTCATGTGATTAAATTATTATACTGATACATAGTTATTGATGATCAAATAATAATCCCTAGCAAATTCTATTTACTACATTTTTAAATAGGATTTACTTATTGAGTAAAATTATGTACTATATAAACTTCTGGATTGGTAAAATCATCTGTTATTTATTTCCAATATCAATCAATATATATATATATATATATATATATATATATATGTGTGTGTGTGTGTGTGTGTAAGGAACATACAGGAAAAAGGTATTGTAATTATTATTAATATAATAAAATCAAGGGAATGCCTTTAGCACATATTATGCTACTGCGATGACAGATAACGGCATTTTTTTAAAATGAGATATCGTTATACTTTTGCATTTAAGAATATAAGAAGTATTGTGAATGAATAAGTAATTAAGAATAAAAGTATAGGAAAAAATCAATGAAGTTGCAATAAAATCTTGGGAAAAGGTAGGAAAGGAATTCATTTTGTAAATGGGAAATCGTTCTTCGAGTTTGTGAATAAATATTCATTTTCATCATTGGGAGGTCGGAAATGAAATGGTATAATTTTCCGCAGGTGATTCTGTATCATCGATCATAGATTAATTCTATATTGAAAACATTTACTTTGAAGTCATTAAGAATACTATAATAGCGATCAAAACATGTAGGAATTTTGAGTGAGGTAAGAATGTTTTACCTTTTATTGCTGACTGTTTTAAGAATTCGTGTCAAGGGCTGTGGGATACTAGGAAGCATCCTTCAATTCACAATTAACTATTTGTAGATTCCATTTTTAAAATTTGCATGATGAGAACTTGAATAAAAACGTTCGACTCCTTGTTACAGAAATAGATATAGAATGTGTAAAGTAGACTCCCGTATAACGCGAGTTCATACAACGCGTTCAAAAAAGTGCGACGACTTTATTCGTATATCGCGATTCCCGTATAACGCGCTCTAGAATAAAATGCGGGAATTACCCTTTGAAACACTGTACATACATTTATTTTTATGCACACGGGGTTTTGAACGATTTTGACGTAGTTAACATATGCCATGTCAGATATCGTGGTAAAAACAAAGTTTAAACGGGAGATATATTTATAATATATATATATATATATATATATATATATATATATATATATATATATATACATATACACTATCTACCAATAAGTATTTGGACACCCATGCAAATGACGATATCTGCGGTCCTGTTATACGACACGCTCTCCGCCGTTAAATATCGTGTAGGAAACAACATTGGCATTAGTCGCATGCAAGGTGCCACGAAGTGCAAAGTATCACAGAAATGCCCGATCCTTAAGGGACATATCTAGCGAGATGAATTACCCAAAATCGACAGTGGCCTACGTGATTAAGAAGTGGAAGGGGAGCGGTAATTTTCGGAATGTGACCCGAGTCGGCAGACCCACGAAACTGGGAGATAGAGACCGACGGCTGCTGTCCAGAGAAATTCGGAAGAACCGCACCCAATCGATGATCCACATACTCCAGGAATTTCAACAGGCATCCGGGAGTGTTGTTTCGATGAATACTATCCGTAAGGAAGCACATCTGCCTGGTTTTCATGGTCGTGCTGCCGCCCTTATGCCTTTGATCACAAAGTCCAACCGCGCTGCTCTGTTAATGTGGTGCAAAGCACGTTGAAAGTGGACCGTAGATCAGTGAAAACGGGTTCTCTGGAGAGACGAATCAAGGTTCACCTTCTACCGTTCGGATGGCATGGTCTTGGTCTGGCACCTGCCTGGAGAACGCCTCCTGCCAGAATGCATTGTGCCCACAGTTAAGTTCGGCCGATGTGGAATTATGGTCTACGGGTGTTTCTCCTGGTATGGACTGGGACTCTTGGTCCCAGTTCATGGTAAGCTCAAATGCCGACGCCTACTGTACTATTTTGGATGACAGCGTGCTTCATACGTTGTGGCAGTTTTACGGGTTGGACCCATGTTACTTCCAGGACGACAACGCCAGCTGTCATGTTGCGAGGTCCACCATAGATTGGTATAGTGACATAGGGTTAACCCAATGGACTAGCCTGCCCAGAGCCCAGACCTGAACCCTATCGAGAACCTCTGGGACGAGTTGGATCGCCGAATTAAGGGGTGCAGCAACCGTCCAAAATCGTTGAAGGAACTTACATGTCTTCTCCAAGCCCAGTGGAAGAAAATACCATTAGCCGTCATATAAGGACCTGTGGAAAGCATGCCCCGGAAGGTTGAGGCTGTAATTGCCTCTCGTGGAGGCTCTACCAGCTATTGAATATGAATAAATTTTCTTTTTCTTTTCTATTACAGGTGTCCAAATACTTATTGGTAGATAATGCATATATATATATATATATATATATATATATATATATATATATATATATATATATATATATATATATATATATATATTTTATATATATAATAGATTTTAAGGTGAGAACCTAAGATCTTTCAAATCGGTACTTTCCACAAAGGAAAACCGCGTAGCAACAGGTTCCGCAGAGCAATAGGTTATGAGTCCTAGCAACGAGTCTGCTTAGTGGTACGAGCTGACAAAGCCAATGACAACTCCATCTCGGACATCCTTGGTACAAGGCTCTTGATTGGAGAAGCGTCCAGGGGACGCTATAAGCTTTGTCCGGGCTTTGAGCTGGTGTAAAACGAGAGAGCTGTACGATGTAACAGGTTGGACGTAATCTGTCTCCCTCTTGGTAGTTTGCCAATCTGTACATATACTTTTGCATAATCAAGAAATAATAAATGTGTTTAATTAAAATATACCACTCGTGGTATTAATGCCTAATTCTGATTAAGAGTGCAAGTAGACCCCACACGCACAATTTTTAAAAAATTTTAATTTTTTTAAATTAAGTCTTAAAAAAATTTCTTTCCTTCAGGTTTCTGATTTCGTTCTTATTACTTTTAACTACACAATTTTTAAGGATTTTAAATGACTCGATTGCTTTTAAATAATATTTAAAACAAAAATGAAATAACAGAGGTGTTGTTTTTATATGAAATGGAACCATTTTCTGGGCAAAAAATGTAATCTCATAAGTTAGAAATGAGATTTTTAAGAAAGTTCTAGCCGAAATTTATTTTTCATTAAATGTAAAAGTTGAGTAAAAGTAATAAGTGTTTCCAATTCTGTCTGTGTAGATTAATCTTTTTTAAATTACAGAAGTGAACAACGGAGTTTAGGAGTTTACCCAAAGAAATTTGGCAGTTTTGACACGTTATGTCTCAATGTCAGTCAGATTCTTCCGTCTGTGAACTGATATTACATACAAACTGATAGTACATACCTTTTTTTAAATTTATTTATGTATTTATTATGATGGGACCGTCATTTCCGTATTTCTTTTAAGAATACGTATCAAAAGTTTACCTAGCAGTTAAGGAATGAATAATTCATCTCGTGCCTTTTAATGCCTCGGTGCATTTTTCCATTTCTACTCTTACTATTAAATTATTTTTTGAAACAAAGTTATAAAAGTGAATTAATTATCTACAGACCGTATCGAGACTAGTTAACATTTTAAATTAAACCATGGCATACATTTTGTAATTTCTCTTGAAATGAAGTTTTAATCTCTTCTGTTGACTGAAGTGAGTACTGAAAGTAAAATAAATGGTATAATGACTGCTAAGTAAGTTTTTAGTTATTGATTTAGTTAGTATATTGATAATATGTTACGGATGTTCGTTGTTTGTCCTCCTTACATCGTTTCATACATTTCAGTTCTTTATGTTCGCTGACGAAGCATATGTTTTTAAAAAAGATAGGATGGTGATAAAATTTATATATTCGACATTTTGGGGGATTAATGTATAATTTAAAAAAAAACAGCGAAAATATTTTAAGAAAAAGAGGAACACTTTGTTCTTTAAATAGAAAAAAATAATTCAGGTAGTCTTTTCTAACGAAACTACCGCGGGTTATTAACGTAGGATTACTTATCGTTGCTTACCTCTTTTGTGTATATATATATATATGTGTGTGTGTGTGTGTGTGTGTGTGTGACACGGAGCTTGTTTTGCTCTCGTGTTTAAATATTAATAATGCAGTCCACATCTTCTTTACATACTTGGACGAGTGGCAGGGAATGGATTCACGAGACAGTCGATAATCTTTAATCCTTATTTATTGCGTTTCTTGAAATAATCACGCTCCAGGGTAAGCAATTCGCTCCGCCATTTTCTCGACCTGCCCGGCACAACTGCCGCGAGCATCCGCTAGCAATGCAATTCCCACTCAATCTGCCGCCAAAAACTTAATTTTCTCCGAGCTCCTGCTGCACGGCGCATGTGCAGACCTCATCCTTGGACATCTGGACCCTCATTAGTGCTGATCGTGCATTCTTAACTTCGCGCCCAAAACCTGTATACTTCTAAAAATAAATCATCTCGCGTAGAATTATTCGCTTTCCGCTCAAAGTCGCTTTTAAAAGATGATTTTCCCCACAGCAAAATACGCGCGCTTTGTAAATGGATTGTTAGATTCTTATTATTTTAAGCCCCCTTTCCCCGTACTTCTCAACTATATTTTGACAGTTCAGTTATGTTTTGACATATATATGTATGTATGTATGTATGTATGTATGTATATACGTATCTATATATATGTACGATGCATATATATGTATGTCAAAATTTTGACTCATTTTGATAGTTTTCTGTTTAATTGTTTACTGCTTGTCCAAGCGATACAGACTGGATTTGGCGCGCTGCTAAAATTATAACTCGCAAGGTACGGACGGACGGTTTTAGCGTATGAAATTTTGCTTTCCGGTGGACCGTTATGTAGGAACGTATTCCTACGTTAAAATAATTGGTTTTTGCTCTGATGGGGAAATAACTGCACAAACCATAAAGATAATCAGGTGCTTTGCGACCCATTTTATGGAATTCTGTCCTCAGACCTGTGGATTTGAATTTTTTTGTAATTTTATTATTATTATTTATTTATGTATTTATTTTTCTTACAGGGGGGGGGGATTTGTGAATGCGTGACCATTGTTTATTTATACATTTTAATTATATACAGTGAAGCTAATTTTCGATCTCTTTTTTGTCGACGGGTTTGTTTGTGTATCACTATACCAATGGTGCGCAAACTGTGGATTGCGAACCCCCCCCCCTGGGGGGGGGGTCGGGAATAAAATGGCAGGTGTCGGGGATAGTTTGAAGTAAATTTGTATAATACTAAATTATTGAATTTAAAAAATGTTAAAATTTTTAATGGTTACTTTTTTATATTTAAAAAAAATATGATATTTTTAAATAAGGTGTGAAACAATCAAAACTAAAGGCTATACTTACATGCTTTCATTCGCTTCTACGCATGTGTTGTGAGACTGGGTAAGTAGCTGTAAAAAGAAAACAGCGATCAAGACCTGGAAGATGGTTGGAGACTAATATTCTCGAATATTTCAACAAATATTATCTGAGGTCCCAGGCTTACCCTTCTTATCATTTTTATCTATTTTACTTTTATATAAATAAATGGAAGTTTATAATTTTCAATGTTTAGGTATGATGCTTATAATTTTGAAACCGGGCTCCTTTTTAATTTTTGTTAATTTTCACTTATATGAAATACCAATAGATATTAGTATTTAAATAGGAAGTTTTAGTCACATGAGATTTGCTAAAAAAGTTCAGAAGCAAGACTTTTTTTTACCATGTTTTTATTAACTCGCTTTCTTGTTTGTGTGTGTGTTTGTCCAGTACAAATCTTGAAATCGATTTTTAACTAACTTCCCGACTAGCTAGACATTTGAAACTTTTAGAATAGCTCAGAACACGATGACAATGCATTATTTTAATACCTTTAGCCGAAAAAATTCGCAAGGTGGCGCTTCGATCGAATTCAATGCTTGCACTTTTGCGTAACGGCGTTCGACGATTTTGAAAACAGAATACATGTGAATTTAATTTGTTTACAAAAATATTGTGCGAAAAATTAAAAAAACTATAAAAATCATAGTTTATAAAGTCTGTGGATAGTCAAAACGACTAAAAAGTGATTAAAATTAAATAAAAGAAAGTGAAAAAGAAAAATTAAGTAAAGGTTTGTGCAATTAAGAGAGAATTGTCAAGTTTATATGATTCAACAGAAAATTTAAAAACATGGTATATAAAAAGTTCTTTTTATCTTGTAATTATTCTATTGTTATGCTCAGTCAATATATACCCCAAATTTACATTGATTTTTAAAATTGATTTTTTAATTAATTTTGAAAATAATTTGTCAATTTTCCTTTTTGTTTTCCTTCGTAAACATTTTTCTAATTTTTTAAAAAAAAGTTTGCTGCTATCAAAAGTTTTTCATTGTGATCGAGAGATTTAATATTAAAGGAAACTGGGTCGCAGTTGAAAAGAGTTTGCGCACCACTGCACTATACTACAGGATTTATGCGCGTTTGATCTCTTAATAAAACTCTATGTCAGCCAGCAGCGGGATTTAAAGCCTAGATCTCCAAATGTCGTGCCCAATTTTAATCCAACTGAACTAACCCGGGGATCTGACAAACTCTTTATTTCTCGAGTTCCATTCCTAAAAAATATGCACAATTTTTTAGGAATGGGATTCGGGAAATAAGAGTTCGTTGTAAGAGTCACAATAAGAGTCGTAAGTAATTCGTCAAATAAGAGTTCGTCGTTCATTGCATTTTTTTAAGATTGACGGCCTCGTCTATTTACATTACATACTAGCTGAAAACCCGCACTTCGCTACGAAGTACATTCCAATTAAATACAACGGTCAATGTATGCAATTAATGCCAAATAAATAAATATATATATTTATAATAAATGCGACGATCAATGTATACAATTGATGTAAAATATTTATATATATATATATTCATAAAAAAATCGTAAGGGATATTTAGTATTTTTGGATAATATCCAATCGTCTGCTGCATTAGAAAGAAAAAGAATATTTTTTTTTGTCTATTTAGTTGTTATGCACGTGACGATAAATTTATTTAAAGTACCAGAAAAAGAAATCACTTGAACAGCATTTAATAAATTAAATTCTAAAAATTAATCTTTAAAAATTCACCAAAAATCAGAAAATCGAGGTAAAGGTTCGAAAAAGATTTAATTTTAAAGGAATTTTTAGGATCTTTCTCATGATATAAATTTTATAACCATCAAATTATTATTTTAAATGCAAACTTAAAAAAAGTTACAAAAACAGCTTAAAAATTTAATTTAAAAAAATCTAAGAAGAATTTTTCAAAAATCTTTCTTAGTGCACCCCTACACTATAAGAAGAATCGCCATGCAAACTTTCAGCCCTTTAGGTCCAGCGGTTTGGTCTGTGTATTGTATGTCAGTGAGTCAGTTACGGAACTCTTTTATATACTATATAGATTATAATTTATTATTATTTTTTTTTCTTTCGGCGATACCGATATTTTTACTTCCCCGCCGCGAATAATTTTTCCATTTGCTTCCACGTGGTCCATTAACGTTCTTTTTCATGATCCCGCGTCTCTCTAACGGCCATCCATCCAAACCGTGGTTCGGACCCGGGTATCCTAACGTGGAAGACAGTGCTCTTGTAACAGAACTGTCCCGGCGATCTCAGGAACTCTTCATTTTTCAAATTCCATGCCTCCCAAAGGTGTCCTCTCATTTCATTCCTTATCGCAGACCTGCCAACTTGCCGGATTTATCCCGGCAATGCCGGATTTTTAATGCATCTTCCGGGTTTCCGGAATGGAAACTATTATTACCGGAATACGAAACGGAAAAAAAATAACGCTGGTTTTAACAATTCCTCACAGTAATGCAGAGTGTGAGATGATTTTTAGTTACATAACAAAAATATCTACTCAGTTCAGGTCATCTATGTCAAGGGAAACCTTAGAAAATTCGCTAATATGCAAATCGAACCCACAAGGACACTGTTATGAAGAACAATTTGACAATGAATTTTTAAAAAGAGCAAAATCAGCTACAGTAAATGCTACAAAAATTCCAAGATTTTCTGCAATTAATTAAAACAAACATTATAAAGAAATAGAAGTACTCAAAATATAGACTGCTGGGGTCCCTGCTAGTGTAAATATGGTGTACATTAAAATGTATGATTACAAATTTCAAATATATAACTTTTGTTTAATATTATAATTTCAAGATGAGCTGAACAGTAAGAAAATATTTTGAACTATGTAATATTATTAAAGAGATCTTATAAACTATAGTATACATTATAATTCTTTTATTATAATTTTTTACTACACTGTTTTGTGTTATGTCGTTATGTCGATTATTTTATGCACGGTAGAATATTGCAGGATTTTGCTCTTACTGAGGTTGGCAGGTCTGCTTATCGTCATCCCCGTACGGTGCTTTAAGCATGATGGAGATGACTGCGTTTCGTTCCTTCATGTTTGTAATCTAATCTGCTGTGCGATCCAAGGAATTTGACTTTTAACCGTAATTATGTGACAAGGAAACTGAAGTTTTATATAATTGTAAAGGGGTTGTTTAACCCTTCTGGAACATGTCTGGAACCGCTTGATAAATCAAGGATAAACAAATCCATTTCGAACCCTGGTTTTTTTATTATATTGTGAATCCAAGCAATTATTTATTCCTCCAAGATATTGGGCTGCACAAAATTCTGGGCTGTTAGATAAAAATGCAGCGGCAGTGAGCTGTTTAGTTATTATGCATGTATTAGCTGGTCGTGAAGAGCATAAAAATTTATTTGGTTGTCTAAGGGCTCATTTTTTTATAACATCTCATTATTTGGTCATAGTTATATTTTGAGCTTATCTTATTTTCCGTTAAAATGAGTTTATTTAGCATTTACTTGACAGTTACATCTTATCACCACATCTTGTTTCCGTTGAAAATAGATGATATGAGTATAATTTTGTATGCCGAAAAGAATTTTCATCATACTAAAGTTAGATCTTATTCTTTTCGGCATACTTAATCATACTCATGCCGTCATCTATTTTTTTTTTTACCATCTACGTAGATTTTACATTCATTTTTCATTCCGTTTGAAAATGCAGTAATATGTGCTGAGAATCCGGTGTTCATTGTCTTGTGAAGAAAGTGATTGGGGCTAATACATCTTCCTACACCCTGGTAATCATCTTATAACGGACTGTCAAATACTGGGCCTATCTGGTCGACCTTTGTAGCCAGAAGTTGCAGCCTGTTGAGTTTGTAAAAGGAAATACCTTTTTAGGACTTTTCTGAACTACATATATGGGATCATTGTACATATATGGGAACATTGTAATCATTTTAGGTTTAGAAAGAGAGCTTTGAGATTAAAGTTTAGCTACCAGAGGGAGTTATTCAGTTATTCTAGAATCAAAATGAATAATTAATTGCCTGATGAAAATAAAGAATATGTGTTGTTTGCAAATAAAGAATATGATATAAACCACTCGTCCTACTTTTAAAACCTTCCAAAAGAGAAACATAAGTACGTGTATATCTGTGTATAAGTACATGATATTTATTTTTTATTTTGTTTGGGGGGATGTGGGTGGAGTTTTTTCTTGAAATCGTTCGACGAAATTCCTTCACGTTCTGGCAGAATATGCGAGTTTGGCAGTAATCCTGAGTGTTTGTAGTCCTACGGAATCGGCTTTGTGCACATTTTAACATGGGCTAAGTAAACGCTGGTCTCTTTACTTAGTCCATATTAAGGAAAAGATGACCGTAGTACTCAGCAACTAACCATCACTACGTGTTGACCCAGACTGTTATCTTATAAAATATCCTTCTTTAAGCAATTCCCATGCACTAAACTCATAGTGAGTTTAAACATAGTGAGGTTTGGTGTTTTGGTCGGATTTTTCCAAACTTCTCTCTAAACTTCCTAAGCACACGTTAGGAAGAAACTAGGCAAAACATAAGTTCAAAGGGTCCTTTTTAAGAAATTCATTTTAATTGCCAATCAAAGTGAGATTTATTGCAAACCACGTTTTTGTTTGTTTGTTTGTTGGGGGGGGGGGGGGGGGGGATAGCGAAAAGTTCAAAATATATTTTTGTCGACAACATAACTATCATCCCAGATTTTGGAAGAGAAAGACTCGCCGAGTGCTTAGAACTGTGGCATTTTATTACTATTTTATTTTTTTTTCTAACAATTAAAGTTTATTTTTGGTATTGTATGAAAGCATTTTACCCACTAAAGCCAGCAGAATTTACAAATGGCGGCTGACAATTGAATGAAGTTAGGACGTGGTACGTTTGCCCATGTTTTAAGAATGTACATCAACTGACCTTGCAGACAGTTAAACCCCGTGTTACGATATGGGAATTTTTCTAATTACAGATTGGCAAATGCATATTTTTCCATCTTGTTTTATTCGTTTGAAACTAGATCTGTAAATATAATGCTCGTGTTTATCAAAAATATTTTTATTGAAATTTTAATTTTTTTAATTTAAATCTGATGCGACAGACACATCAATATTTTAATCCCTCATAAATAATTAAATTCCGAAAAACTGAAAATTTTAAAAACTACGCGTATTTTATTCAACGTCTATCGTAATAAGCGAAGAAAGACAGGAATTGAAAATTATGCATATGCTAACCTAGAATAATAAAAGAAAAATCCAAGAGGAAAATTCCCTGCAGCATAACATTCGGATTGAAGATCTACTGGTTCGCTGGCTCAACCGCCTAATGCGGTCGAACGTATTATCTAACGCTTACTAACCATTCTGCGGACATCCCTGACCTGTGTTTACGTACGCGCTAGTGGCAAGATACGACCAAATAAATCAACAGGCCGTATCTCATTCGCTATTGGTTAATACATTTCTAGAAATAGTTAACAGAATCAGTTGAATCCTAGATTGTGTCATAGGCATGTTATGTTAGTGGGTGTTATTAATCCCGTCAGAAATATTTGAGATGGAAATTCTTGTAAGTTCGACAATTAATTATTCGTCGTTATGTAAGTTGGATTTTATTTGATGTTTTATAACAGTAAATCTGTCTGTTTATTGTTGAACTTTATTAGATAAAAGGTGATTCACCTAACCTATGGAGAAAAGTTTCACTCATTGTCACCTTGCCTTGAAAGTTTTTTTCAAAAATTGTGATTCGTAATACAGAAATTCTTAGCGTATGTATAATTTTCATTTTTCAAAGGAGATATGAATAAAATTTTTAATTTAAATTATCCATGAAGAAAAGGGAGTATACTGTGTTTGAAACTCAAATAATTTCCTTTGATTGGACGGCAGTTAAAAAATATATAAATGTGCAGAAAAGATCAGGCTGTCTAAAAATACCATTTTTATTTGATTAGCTCAATTTGTATGACTGTGAAGAGTTTGAAAAAAAGTTGATTTTAGATTCCTAATCTCGTCGAAATATTTGTCTGTTTTTTAAAGTGTCGGGGGATGAGGTTGTTATTGGTAACTTCTCCATCACACTATGCGGAACTAGCCACCCCACTCCTCACTTGGAAGTCCCTCGATCTGAACCGGTACCTACTGAGTACTCAGTACCCTTAAGAACCAAGTAGCTTCATTGGAAGCTTCTTAATCCACTAAAGCAGTGGTTCCCAACCTTGGGTACGCGTACCAGTACCGGTACGCGGACAAGCAGCTACCGGTACGCGAATGATTTTACAATTTAAAACGAAAATCTATTAAAAATCTGTATTACAAAAAAAGAAAAGAAATGACAATAATAACTAATAATCCATACGTTATAATATTTTAGTTTGGAATTTCTTATCCATTGTTTGTGTTGTAATGCTTTATTGGGATTTATCTAATTTCAAAAGATGCCGTCTACACCTGAATGTGTTATCTATGACCGCCCCATAAAAATTTGGCACTCGCCGGTGAATTATAACTGTATCTATAACTGTGTTTGCGAATTATAACTGTGTCTGAGAAGTTTCTTGCCAAGCAGTAAAATTTTTAATGCCATTTGCGACCACATATGTATGTGAAAAAGGATTTTCTGCAATGACTGCTATGAAATCCAAATATAGAGCTTTGCTGGACATTGAATCGGATCTTCGCTTTAAACTGACAAACATTGAGCCCGATATTACTTCTTTAGTTAATAATAAACAGGTCCAACCCTCTCACAAATTATATATTTTTTAAAGTGATTATTATATTTTATGTATATGTTTAGCAATAAAAATATATCCCAAGTTACTTGTCTTTATTACAAATGTTCTCCATTACATTTTATTCCCCATTTCAAAATTTTTGGTCTACCGGTACGTCATCAAATTGTTTACAACGTACAGGTACGGTACTATAAAAAGGTTGGGAACCCCTGCACTAAAGGAAAGAAACTTCCACTGTATAAAAAGCGTAATTCATTTATTTATTTATTATTAGTCCATTGTCGATTATGAGAAGCTGTGTGTCTCTGTTTTGCGCACTTCGTAAGATATAACAAGCAGCCAGTTCATGTCTAACAATTACGCCATTTTCCTTTAAAACTCGTGATGAAACAGCATTGCAATGCATGTTTCTTCAGATGATTGTGGCAAATGAATAGAGATGACCATCCGTATCGTGCAGTATGGCTGCACAGGGGCGGGTGGTTTCCTCCCGCATCAGCTGCACCCCACTCGCCATCGACAACGCGTTGGCACGCGCAGAGCTATCCCTCCATTTAACAGTTGAGTTATTTTCCTTTCTCATTCATTTTATTTTAACCAGCAGCAATGAATAATGTATACGGGACGGTCAAGTTCCAATCCGGCGAGGCAATGGTGGATGACTGGGTAAGATAGAGACCCATTCCGCCCGAAACAAACGACCCCGGCTCGCAACAATGGCAGATCGTCTCTTGTTTGTTAATGGCTTTACAACATCTCCAACCCACTAATGGAGAATCCCGAAAAAGACCTGCGATGTTTGCTCAGATTACTACTGCAAATGCGATTCCGGATCTTTCCATTGTACACTTGGCGTTTTCTTTTTGGCGCGCAATGGTAAGGAACGTGGAAGGGAGTTGCACCTAGTCACGCGGATGCGATCAGCATTTCGAGATTCGTTATGGACTCTTTTTTTTTTCTTCTTTCTTTCTATCAGCTTGTAAAGACTTTTCATAATAAAATTCCGAGGTCTTTTTCAACTCACGGCCAGCCAAAAATTATTCATTTTGTCCCAGTTTCCACTAGGCGTTTCCTACTCAGAGAGGGAGAAGCACGTCATTATTCACTCTTCGTCCTGCAGGGGCGTAGGTATTGCAATGCAGGTGTTAGCAGGACGGGCTCAAAAGCCATCAGTAGTGCATTATAATGAAGTTTAATCCGCTACATTTTTTTTTTCAGTTGTGTTAAGAAAGGAGAGTCAACAACGAAAGCCTCGGTTGGAGTTAAAATTCATATTCCGGATTTTTTACGCTATTAAAAAAACTCTTTCAATTTTTTCCATAAAATAATTAGGCCCATAAAAATTTTTATTTTTTAAATCAGAAACGCCTTTATAACGCTTTTTATGTATTTGATTTTAAAATTTTATGACGAGGAATCCAGTTACCGACGTCACGGTATTGTTCATCGGAGTGGATCGCGCGTATCTTTCTTTTAAAATTATCCATTCGGTTTATCTTGAACGAAGGAAAAGGTGTCTTAGTATATAATCTGTAGTTAAATATATTTTATCTGAATATCCGGCATCCAGATTTATCAAAATCTGTATCAAAATCATCTCATCATTTTGATCACATTTTTTAGAAAATGCCATTTTTTTACTAATATTATTGATACTACTGCAGTAGAGTTTTCCCATTAATAATGAACATTACCTTTTTTTAATTTTCCTATTTTTTCCTCATTCGATCATGTAAATATAAACATGGAAACAATTTAGGTCTGTTAAATTACTTTTTCACTGCCTTATGACTTTTTATTCTTTATGATTCCCTGACGATGTTATTTGAATGTACACTTAACGCGCATGCGTTGGGAAGAAGAAAAAAATAGTTTTTAATTTTATAGATTTTTTTTCTTTTGAAGAACCTTCAAAAGAAAGGAACCTTCAAAAGGTGTAGATATATCGACTGAGGCATTCATGCTTTTGTTATTTCAATAATAATGGTTTTAATAATTGAGTTGCAGAGCTATTATATCTAGGAATGTCCTCGAAAGTTTCATTTGAAAATGTGTCACTCAAATGATCTTCAGATTTTCATTTTTTCTTTGATTCGCCACGTTTCGGGTTCGTTCTTTACCTCAAAGTCTTAAGTCCCTAATTTTTTACGTTTAGGAACATGATTGTTGTATATACAAGGTGCGTCCATAAAGTAACCGGACAATTTTTTATAAATAAGAAAAATATTACTCACCTTCAAATAAATTTATCTCCTTCAAAATAATCGCCAAAGGAGTCTATACAATTTTTCCAACGTTTCTTCAAGTCATCCAAACACTGTTTATAGGCGTCGGAACTAACCGTTCGCAAAATACGTGTAACATTTGATTTAATATCCGAGACGTTTTCAAATCTCTGTCCTTTCATGGATTTTGCATTTTTTTAATTACAAAGGACTTATTCACAGCAAATTTTTTCCTGAAAATCAAACAATTAATCATTATTTTTACAAGGAGGTGTTTTTTCGATTAAGAAACAGGATAAGGTGAGTTAGGAAGGAACTGTTTGATTCTGGGCAATGGTTTCTTTTACACGATAATGATTGGCCCCCTACAGCAATTTCTGTACAGCAATACCTTGATACGCATTCAATTACAGTGATGAATTACCCACCATATTCTCCCCACTTACAGCCAGCTGATTTTGCAGAGATTTGAAAACGGCTCGAATATTAAATCAAATGTGACGCGTATTTTGCGAACGGTTACTTCCGACGCCTATAAACAGTGTTTCGATGACTTGAAGAAACGTTGGAAAAATTGTATAGACTCCTTTGGCGATTATTTTGAAGGAGATAAATTTATTTGATGGTGAGTAATATTTTTCTTATTTATAAAAAATTGTCCGGTTACTTTATGGGCGCACCTTGTATATTCTTTGTAATATCTATCCTCTCCTAGGAACTACAATTCTAGATTAATTAGGAGTTCTAGACAGTTCATAATCATGCTGTGTTTTTGCAATTAAAATAAATCCTAATCCAGCTCGCATTCAATAAGATATTTTTGTAACTCTGTCCCTGTGCCCTTCCCCCTGACTTTAATATCCAGCTATTGAAATGTTTTAAATGCAAATCACAAATTTAATCATAGGAAATGAAGTAAAGAGAAAGATATGCATTTAAAAACAGGATTCACTATTTTAGTGCAATAATCTTAAGTAACTGGAAAACAGATTATATGTTGAAGAAATTCAAGAAATACTAAATCACCAAGAATTCAAGCGTCAGGCTTTATTCCGTTCCAGAGTACCAACTAAAAAATACACGCCTCGCACAAACTGCGAAATCACCCAGGTGGCGCTACCAGTACGCCAAAAAATAATATATATGACAGGCGTCGTATTACGCCCGTCCACTAATTACAGTTCGTGGCACCGAAGTCATGATAAATCCTTGAGTTCTTTAGCAGTGTAGTGGAAGGCAGTCAATACTCAGGAGACACACAGTAATCCAAATGAATATTTTTATTTCTTTCAACTTCTAGGAAACCACCTATCCAAGATCGTGCACATCGTAGCGCCCGCCCTACTCAAACGCGGAGCAGTCCTAACATGTGCCTACTGTCATTGAAAAATCATCTGGGTCTGCTTAACTTACCTATGGTCTCAAAAGTTCCCAATATCATTGCGCATTCTTATGACGTTTACACCGGAGATGGGGAATGGGCGTGGTCAAATTTAATACTATTTTTAGATTCTTAAAAAAAAGAATTTCCCTTCCTTAGGATTGAGAATTGGCGCTTTTCGAAATGCGATAAATAATGCTAGAAATTAAATTATTCTGAAGCCCCCCTGTAAGTTGTTTAATTATAATTCTTTTTCTAATTAATTCTTAACATATAGATAATTTCAATTTGCAACATATGTAATATGTATGTACGTATGCACAGAGGTTGCCCAAAATAATGGAAACACTGCGCTTAAAAAAGAGAATTTCGTGCCTGCTGATTTAAAAATTAATTGAACAAATAGCCGCCACTGTTTTAGTGGAATAGTTTAGCTTGTGTTCTCAAGGCTGCGTTTGATTGCATTTGAAGCTGTGCTTTGCAAAAATTAACTCAAGATGGAGATAGTGGCGCATCCAAGATTTAATCTTGTGAGAGGGGGGGTGGGGGCAAGTTGAACGGATAAAAATATTTATAATGCAAATTCAGTATTAATAATGGAATTTCTATATTTTTTGGGGCAGGGCCCCTTTCTTCCCCCCCCCGGGTGCGCCACTGGATGAAGACAAAATGAGCAACCTGAAAGAGTTCCACAAAAGTCAAATTGTAAGTGCGCGCCTATTTGGTGTTTCAGCAACCTCAGTTGCAAAGTTATTGGAATAGTCCAGAGGTACTGGTATCCAGGGGACATTAAAGGCGATTTTTACCTCAAACAGAAAGACCACTGTGACAAATGTGACTGTTGTTCTTACTATATGCATGTACAGAACGCAGTCTCAACTCATACAGTGATATGGGAACTGTAAAATCGAAATATTTACACCAGAGCTGCTTTTCCAAAACTCTGTGTATCACAGATGAATGCAAAACGCAGATACAGTGGTGCCAAGAACATAAGACAAGGAATTCTGGTCAATGGAAACATGCATTGTTTTTAGATGAATCAACCTTCATACTATTCTCCACCTCAGGACGTATTTACATGTGGAGAACACCGGCAGAAGCTTCCAACTCAAACTTTCTCCTTCCAACAGTAAAGCATAGTCGAGGTTCCATCGTGCTCTTGGCGGTCATATCGTGGTTTTTAGCTTTCCATCATCACCTTAAGAGGAAGGATAACTAGCAGTGACTGTTTATCCATTTTAAGCGATAATGTCCATTCAGTGGCTCAGACATTGTGTCATGTAAAAGGTTGCATCTTTCAAGATGATAACGCCCCTATCATCAGAGCTGGAAGAGTTAAATCCTGGTTTGAAGAACATGATGATGAAGTTGGACACGGTTGTTGGACTTAGCTTCAACAATCACCAGATTTAAACATCATCGAGCCACTGCGGTCCGTATAGGAGAACAGAATCTGATTCCGTTATTCTCCTCCGGCATCTTTCAAGGAATTGGAGCAGATTCTCCCTGGAGAATGTGTAACATACTACTTACCATCATCCAATACTTGTTATATGTTGATATAACAAGTTGATATAACAAGTATATTGTTGTCCTCTGGTTATATGTTGATTCCATGGAGGATTCAAGAAACTTTGAATGCCAAATGTGCTTCAACGCCGTATTAGCTTGGATAATGGAATAATGGAAACACCTTGCTTCTGCAAGGTGTTTCCATTATTTTAGACAACCCCTGTGTGTATGTATATTAAAGTTTAACAGTTTCTTTTGGGTATTATTTTGAAACTGATTTGCCATTTTATCCTCGAATGATTTTATTGTAATATATAACGCAAGTAATCTCCATATTTTTATTTTTAATCGCAAAGTTGTAGGTTCATTCATTCACCATAGTACATGCACTTTATTTTCTTCATTAAGAAACATATTGTAGTACATGCATCTCTCTCGACCCAGTAATCTGGGACCTAAGTTGCTACATTAGTTATACTCTCCTGAACATAGCATAACCGACAAGTACGCTTGGAGCAGCCAAATTTCTAAAGCAAAATTTCTCCAATTTTTTACTCGTGACTGGCCAGTTTTAGTTTATCCATCCGAGCCTGAAAGGAAACGATCCCAGCGCCTTGTCCACGAATAGTGGCACAAAATTAAGAGAGCTGGGAAAATATACACAGTTGTTTGTAACACACTCTGGTAAGAGGGGTAACTTACGCAAATATAGAGATATCTCAGATTACCTCAAAAGCCATGCACCTAGGTTTCGTCCTCATTATGAGGTCTTCGGCAAGAAGCAGACGGAAAAATACGCTGACTTGAAGAATTTTCGAAAGGAGGTTTTCTCTTAATATTTAATAATTACTGAAAATTTCAGTCAATCCTTTCCACAACGAAATTTAAATCCAGTGATATTTTCACCTTTAGTGGTATAAATGTTTGATTGCTTGATGGGTATACACTCTAGTTTGAATCACTCCTCTGGTTAGAAGAGTAACTTACGCCTATGTATACACTTCTCGGGGTGCCTAACAGCCATGGCCTAAGATTCGTCCTCATTATGACACAAGTCTGAGAGATTTTCTCAAAAGTTTTACAGATTACTGAAAATTTTCAATCAAGATAATTCTGAATGGAAAAGGGTAGAAATCTTCGGGATTAGAGATATAAAAATTAGATAGCTGGATATATTCTTTTATATACAACATATCCCGGTTACCCGTAAGCCACGGACCTAGGTTTCGAGCTCACTGTGGCCTAGCCGACAAGTACGTGGAGGGTAAAGAACTCTTAAAGTATATTTTTTCTGCATTTTGCTTATGTCTCACTATGTCTCGTCAATTCGGCCCACAACGTAAGCGTCTTCCACGCTTTTGAGTTAAAAAAATGTTGGTCACTGCGATATACCTGAAACACCCTAGTGAAGGTCGATATCTAAGTTCATATCTCGTTGGTCCGCTGTAAATGTATATTTGAACATTTTTTGGACTTTTTGGTTGTTCTTTTCACAATAAGTGCTATATACGTTTTTTTAAATACTATGCTATAATTTAAATGCGTATATTTTCTTCATATAGTTTTTTTAAACAGGAATTTTGAAGTAAAGTATTTTTCTCCTCTTTGGAGGTATTGTACAGTATGTGTGTATGCTTTTAAATTTATATTTATTGTAAAAAATAGGTTTAAACTTTTATTTTGTGTAAAAAAATCTAACAATTTTTTTTTCAGTTCTTCCTGTGTGGTTTTAATTTTCGATATTTTTTTTTCTTTATGCTTAAATTCTGTCCTTAATTTTTGCTTTTGTAAACACTCTAAAGACAAGACAGCGTCTCATCCGTGAAAAACTCGATAACAACTAAACTTTTTCATCTGTTGCAGCTTTTACTACTATTACTGATCAATGACGAATTTTTTCCCCAGTTATTTCAACCTCGATGTTCAGCACTGTTGTAATCAGGTTTGATTGTCGTAAAGGTCTGTTTGCAAAATAGGTGGAAGAACCTTTATCCTAAAATTTCGTTCCTTGGATTTTGTTTTTTTCAACATGCCTCATTTCATCTTAGTTCCTACTTTCTTCGGATTTTGTTTCAAGGTTGGAGTTTTTAAAATTGTCGATGCGTTATATTCCCACCCTTTTAATCTATCGTAAGTGGTTTTGCACGCTAAAATTTTTTTGCTGTATTTTAGTAAGATAGCTTATATTCAATCTTGAAACTAAATGTTTTGGTTCAAGTAGAGCAGGTCCGGATTTTCTCTTGGGTTTTGACTTTTCCACAAAGTTTATAGAAAAAGTCGCTTACTGAAATAAAAATTTGTTTTCTGGTGACAATGTTTCTGAAGTAGAAATATTATTCGATAAACTAAAGGGTATCAATCTTTGTTTCCCTCATTTTCCATTAGAATATATATATATATATATATATATATATATATATATATATATATATAATATTATATATATATATATATATATTATATATATATATATTATATATATATATATATTATATATATATATATATATATATATATATATATATTATATATATATATAATATTATATATATATATATATATATATTATATATATATATATATATATATATATTATATATATTATATATATATTATATATATATATATATATATATATATATATATATATATATATATATATATATAGTGGAATCTCGATCGATCGTTCCTCGAATCATCGTTTTTCCGTATGTGTCGTTTATTTCATCCAGTCCCGATAATCATATTGCTTCGTTATGTTCCAGCATCTATCGTTTTTCCGCATTTATCGTTCAGTTCAGTCGGTCCCTTGAAAAACGATAGATCGAGATTCCAATCAATCAATCAATATATATATATATATACATGCACACACACACACACACACACACATACACACACACATACACACACAAGCACACTAAGATCACCCCCTCTCTGCCCCCTAGGTCCCCTTAAAGAGTAGAATTTGGGATTATGATGGATCACCCCCCCCCCTCTTTACAGCTGCATATGAAACGAATAATGAAAAGCTAGCGAGAAAATTATCAGGTAGACGCTTAAGAGGTTAGTCCCTGGCCCCTCTTTGCAGGTGGATCACTCCTCTTCTTATGCAATCTTGCGCCTATGAAAGATATAATGAAAGATTAATCTGAAAATTTAACATCATCTAAGTAGTTACAGAATTCAGCTTATATATATATATATATATATATATATATATATATATATATATATATATATATATATATATATATATACAGTGATTTCCGCTTATAAGAATCACGTTTGTTATTACTGTTTTTGATTCTTATAAGCGGTTGATTCTTATAGCCGAAATTTAGGTTTTTGGACAGGTACACACACACCTATATATGCATATATTAGATAATTTACCATAAAATACTCCTTAATTTACGTTAATTATATTTTATTAAAATTATTTTTTATAATTTTAAAAATACAGCTTAATTTCTAGACCTATAAGTAGATAGATACACATGATCATAGTAAGAGAAGAAAAAAAATCCAATATTTGTTACAACATACCTGCTTAACAGTTTTAACATTTCAACTACAGGAAGGGAGCAAGAAAAAGTTTTCTATGGTAGTTTGACGTAATGAAGTTTTCAGGAGGCTGTTTCAATACTCTTTCAATATTAATAGTCTCAGATGAAGATTCACCTTCTAGCTTACGTTTCACGGTTTGATAACGTGCTGAATCTACTAATGTCACGTTTGCCTAAGTGATAGTGGACACTTCGCCGGAGATTTGTGTGTTTCAGGGTCCAGGAATCCGCAACCAGGATGTGGGAGGTGGGAAAAAGAGTCCCTATTTTTGTTTGTCAGTGGAGAAATGTGAAATCGGACCCGGACTTGTAAAGATGCCCCTGGGTCAAGCTAATAGGACAGTGTTGGGCTAAAGCGTTTAAGGGGAAACTGTTATGTTATGTCTAACAAAGAAAGGGAGGAATTTTAAGACTATAATTCATCCCATCTTATCAATCTTTTTTTTTTTTTTTAAAAAAAAAGAAAGAACTTTGTGCCTTTTGAGGGTTTAAGTGGCTTTTTTCGAAAAATGAAAGGAAAGCGAAGGGTGTAAACATTCTTAAAACCGGTGGATTGATTCTTGCCTAAAGCGAAAATTTTAACGTGGAAATAATACATTTTTTTTTGTTTTCGCGAAATTGATTCTTATAAACGGTTGATTCTTATAACCACTGATCACTATAAGCGGTGGTTACTGTATATATATATATATATATATATATATTCATTCGTGAATTGGCTGGACTTCGGACATTGGCAGTAACACTCACACGCACATTTATATATATATGTAATATCTTAAATGTTATGCTCTCCATTCTAGCATTTAAACTCCCTCTCCTAAATCCAATCCTCAGTAATATTAATTTACCGCTTTAAAACCCTTAGCCACAGAACTTCCCATGATTCACATGCCTTTGCATTTCTACACGTGTATATCTCCGAATTCAGTCGTGGGTTATCATCTCGAGCCCCTAAATCTGCTGACCCTACAAATAATAGTCACATGTTCCTCTCGCCCTCTCGTTTTTGATGTTGAAAGGTGATATTATTCTGAGCTGTTCTTCTGAAATGAAGGGATGTACTTTTGTCGCTCTAATAAATGATTCGGCCAGACTGCATCAAAATTTTATTCCTTTCAGGCTGAGTCTAGCTCCAGCCATGTAAATATGAGCTAGTTTTCCGTTTCAGATAATACACTGCCCTCCAAAAGTTAAGGTACACCATGTTTTTTATGTCTAATTTAAAAATGAATTAACAGAGAATCAAGAAATTTTGACGAAATGTGCACTAAACAGCTCTTTATGAAATGCGGAAAAGAAATTTACACAATTTACATAATTTACATAAGTTTGAAACTCTTGGCAGAAAACTCCATTTTTGGAGAAAATAATACATCATAGTTTTATGTGGAAAAATGTCATGGAAACATTTAAAAAATACTTTCTAATAAGGAATATCTACACCCCAAGCTGTAATGCATTGTCGGCACCGACTTTTCATGCTGCCAATTAAGTTGTAGGACACTGAAATGGGAAGCGCAGACACGGAGTAAACCTAATTCCAACTCATGTAACGACCTTGGAGGAGTAAACAAAACAGCAGCGTGTCTGTAAGGTAGTCCCAAACATGTTCTATCGGATTCAGATCTGGAGATCGAGCCGACTTTTCCATTCGCTCCAAACCATGACCCTCGAGATAATCCTCTATAAGCACAGATCAGTGAGGTCTCGAATTATTATCCATTAGAGTGAATTCGTTGTCAATAGCATCTGCATATGGGTGGACAAGGATCTCGTCTCGATATCTTACACCAGTCAGAATTCCTCTATGGAACACATGCTGGTCAGTGGGACCATCGAGAGATATTCCTGCCCAAACCATGATTCCACCACCTCTGTAACTGTGTCTTTCAGCAACGTTTTATTCGTTGTATCTGGTGCCTTGTTCCCTCGAGATCAGTAGAGGCCCTGAATAGCTCTCTATTGTGAACCTGGACTCATCTGTGAAGAGTACAGAAGCCCATTGCTGTCTGATCCAGGAAACGTGTTCTCTTGCTCAACATAAACGGGCACTTCTCTCTCGTCGGTTAATTAAGACACGCACAACTGGTCGTCTTGCATAGAGACTGCAATTGTGAAGGCGTCTTCGCACCGTAGTAGCTCATATTCTTGTCCCTGAAGCGATAAAATGATCTGAAACAAGCTGAGGCACAGTAATGCTTCTCCCTCTTCGGACCGAAAGAGCTAGAAAGCGATCACCCGCAGGTGTTGTAACTCGTGGTCGGCCTGGAATATGTCTTCTAGACACAGAATCTTCTGACGTAAACTGATTCCACAGTCGTTGGACCACACTTTGAGACACATTGGGACGTCTAGCAGCATCAGCTTGTGACAATCCCATTTCCATCCATCCGATTGCCCGCCACCTTAATGAATCGGGTAAACGACTTCTTAGAGACATTGGTAGATTTTCCTGGGTACTGTCAACGAAATTGCCAACAAAAATTGAAAACAAACAATCATGCACAGTACTCACACACAAAGTCAGGAAAGTTTGATTTTTCCACTTTTTCTCTTACTCTTATATAAGAGACAATTCTTTAAAATGAAAGTGATGACCAAGGTTTTTTTGCATAAGGTTTCTTAAAATTCGATACTATCCCTCATATATATTATGAATTTTATTTTTACTGTCTTTTTTAATGGTGATTTAATGGTGAGCTTCGAAAAACATGTTGTACTTTTCGAGGGCAGTGTAATTTAAGGATGTGATGTAATGGATACATATATATATACACTGCTAAAAAAAATTAGGGAGCAAGCAAAGAAGTTAAGAAAACCGTGCGAGACAGGCACGTATTGGCATAAAATGGATAGTACACGCGTATCAATGCGCAATACAGAAAAAAAGACGTAAAAAATTTGTAATTAAGCTTTAATTCTTTGAAAATATGGAAAAAACATGAAAAGATGATTTAGGGCAACAATTTGGTTAAATGTAAACGATAAAAAAAGTATTGATTAGAAATGATGCACGATTTTTAATATGGCGTGTGGTCTCCCCGAACAGCTAAGACTGCTGCACACCTGTTTTCCATGGATGCGATGATGTTATCGATAAGACTTTGGGGAATACTGTTCCACTCCTGAAGAAGTGCAATCTCCAAGTCTCAGAGAGTAAAAGGAGGCCTTGGTCTCGCAGCAATGCATCGTCCGAACATGTCCCAAACATGCTCGATTGGATTCAGGTCAGGAGAGCACGCTGGCCATTCCATACTCTGTACTGTTTCAGCTTCAAGCATGTTCTCCACAAGACGAGCTGTATGCGGCCTGGCATTATCATGCTGGAAAACAAAGGAATCTCCAATGGCTGCAGCGTAAGGTATGACATGAGGTCTCAGTATCTCGACTGCATACCTTCGGGCCGTCAAAGTACCATTCCGAATGATATGCAGGTCCGTTCGTCCACATATGCTGATTCCACCCCATACCATAAAACCAGCTCGTCTGTATTGTGACCTTTCACGAACGAATGTGGGGTTATTTCGAGTGCCCCTTTCCCTCCCTACCAAAACACGTCGGGTGTCACACTCCAGACTGAATCGGGACTCGTCTGTAAACAGCTCTTGGCTCCAATCATGTTGCTCCCAATCTCGATGTTCAGCAGCCCATCTTCTTCGGGCCGCACGGTGGCGTGAGATCAACGGAATGCAGACCATTGGCCTACGTGCATAGAGACCTCCCTGATGAAGACTATTACGTACTGTTTGACTGGACACCCTTCGTATTTTTCCAAGAGCAACTGTCTTTGCAGCTGAGTAGCATTGTCTGTTCTGTTTCGACGAACTGTTAACAGTATATACCGGTCATCAGTTGCTGTAGTGGCGCGTGGCCGACCTTGCCCTGGTCGACGTCTAACATTCCCTGTTTCTTGGAATCGATTCCACAGCCTTGCAACGACACTTCTGTCGACTCCAACGGCGTCCGCGACACTACGTTGTGTTTGCCCGGATTCAAGTCTGCCTATAATACGCCATGCCAGGGATTCCGGTAAATCACGTTGTTGAGACATTTTCAAGTCACCTTTTCTCAAAAAGAATAACTGAGCAATCGAATTTCACAGTTAAGGCAGTGAAACAGACGTTTCTGCAACATCCCGATTTCCGCCCTTATGTTCTTTTTCTGGTTTTTGAGGTCATGAACTTTGATTTGCTTATGAAGTTTTCTTCTTCTGTTTCCTGCTAGGCTTTAAATTATGGATGATTTATTTTATGTTACTTATCGGTGTAAGTATTTGCGCAATTTCGTTAAAACCATGTACTCCCCTAATTGTTTTGAGCAGTATGTATGTATATATATATATATATATATATATATATATATATATATATATATATATATATATATATATATATATATATATATATATATATATTACAGGACTTAGATCATTTAAAGCGCTAGTGTATAATTCCTAGTTACTGTATTATGTGTTTCACTTTGAAGTAAGTTACTTATAATTTATTCTAGATACCTTTATTCGGCACTTATATTGTTTATGATATCCTTTTTGGTGAATTCAAATGAAGCAGAGAAGTACTTCTTTAATCTATTGAACATTATAATATGTTATCCTTAAAACTTATAAAGCATACTTCGCAAGTAGTAATATAGTTAATATAGTTTTTTTTATAAATCTTTTCTTATTTCAGTTCTTTAGCCTGCATTTTAAAATGATTTTTGCAAAATGCCTAACCATTTAGTATGAAATAAATTGGATGAAATTTTTTAACGAAAGTTTTTTTTTATTTTTTTTTAACCCAGCATAGATAATTTAAATTTTAATATAGTTAAAATGACAACTGAGATCAATAATATTAATTTGTAAAAATAAACAAAATTCAAATTTTAATTGTCTATATACATAAAACAGCTCCGTAACTGACTCATTGACTGATTGACAGATAACGCACAGACCAAACCGCTGGACCTAAAAAGCTAAAATTTTGCATGGCGATTCTTCTTATAGTGTAGAGGTGCACTAATAAAGATTTTTGAAAAATTCTTTTTAGATTTTTTAAAATTAGATTTTTAAGCTGTTTTTGTAACTTTTTTTAAGTTTGCATTTAAAATAATAATCTGAGGGTTATAAAATTTATATCACGAGAAAGATCATAAAAATTCCTTTAAAGTGAAATCTTTTTCGAATCTTTACCTCGTTTTTCTGATTTTTGGTAAATTTTTAAAAATTAACTTTTAGAATTTTATTTATTGAATGCTGATCACGTGGTATCTTTTCTTTTGTGATACTTTAAATTAATTTTGCTACACGTGCATAACAACGAAATAAATTGACAAAAAAATATTAAAATACATCAAAAGATAAAATTTAACCACTATACTAATTGAGATTGAAGTTTTTAAAGAAGTTCATTCAAATTAGTATGTTTTATGGATATTAAACATACAAATTAATTGCATACATTGACCGTTGTGTTTAATTTGACAATTTTCTTCTACATTATTTTGTCTATAAAAATATCCGTTACGATTTTATATATATATATATATATAAAATCGTATATATATATATATATATATATATATATATATATATATATATATATATATATATATATATATATATATATATAAGTGATGCCCCGTGGAGGAGAGGCCTCACGCCGTGGAGGAGAGGCATAGCACTAATCGGAGGTGTAGCCGTCACGAAGGTGTGATGCAGACGGGCGCAGTGTAGATCCAGGGAAGCACTTACGAACTTTAGGCGAGAAACGTACACATGGAGCCATTGATGAAATACACAACTTCGAAGACTTGCTTTATTTATTAGAAGGCATTAGCTGCAGTGGCCACATGACTTGGCCTGACGGGGCGCGGATTACATTACCAGACAGAAGCGGACCGCAGATCCGACAGCAACGAGAGTTAGACACCAAGAGCGAGAAATCTTCTGTTCACGCAAATAGTAAATGAGTGGTTTGCGATATTGACGCCAGAGGGCCTAAACTACTTAATATTTTAATTGGGCGACTTTAGATTCGTGGAGTTCACGTGTCCACTTAAGTTTTCACGGGGACTGTACTGCTAGATCCTTAGCTTGTTAGAACCGTGAACTATTGATCTGGGTGCAGGATAATTGGCCATAAAATTCTTATAAAGTGTGGTTTTGACGCTACAGACCCTATAAATTCAGAGTGGTTCGAGGGCTCTTCAAGAATTTTGACATTACACTGGCATTCGGAATCTCATAAACTTCCTACACTCATATCTGGGGATGTTATTGAGTTCAGCCACTTCACATGCCTGTATAATGATCTGCAGGGCTACGATAAATTATCTTATTTTACTTTTAGGTTGCAATTTTAGAAAAGGGGTCGTGCTTTATTAACAGGATAATTTTAAATACGCTTTAGATATCTAATGGTGGGCCGTTATTATCACATATATATAACATAAAAAACCCTAAATCCCTTTCAAGATTCTAAATTCTTCTAAATTTCCTTGGGCGTGGATTAATTTCGCTTCCGATTTAAAGAACAAAGACAGCCGCGTAGCGTCCCCTCGAAAATCCCAATTTCTCGCGCATCTTACATAAGGTATCACGTGACCTCTGACACCAGAGTCATGGATTGCCAATCATTACTCTTTTTCATGATTACATGACGAGCGGACTCAAAAATTTATATAAGACCCTGCGGTCAAAATTCGAAGAGCTTTTTTATTTTCCGTCGCCCCGAGAAGATGTGTCATTTTGTCTAATAAAATATTTAGTTCAATGTAACGATTGCCGTCTTTGCTCCCGACCTCGACTGCTATTATTCTTCTAAGTCTTCGTTGTGACATGGTGGGTCCCTGATTTCACCGTTTTTCTCGGGTTGGACCTACTATGTTACATATATATACTTTAATTGCACACATTGACCGTTGTATTTCATCTGAATGTACTCCGTAGCGAAGTGCGGGTATTCAGCTAGTAATATTACATAACTGTTGCTCAAGCCTAGAAAATTTATTGCTCAAGCCTAGAAAATATCAAACTGCCTTCTCGCGCTTCTGAGTGACCATATTAGAGCACTCACTTTTCGGCAGGGTCAGAAGATCTTCCCGGAGTGTCACTGGTGCTCTGCCGACGTGGCCTCCCCTGCCCATCTTTTGGTTTCATGGAGATTGTCTAGCCTTGCTAGACAATCTGGGATTAGTAAAAACAAAAACAAAAAAATTACATAACATTTCTTTCCACTTACGCAAAAGAATGCTATGAAAGTTCTAAAAAATATTAAACTCTCCCCAGTCTGCATAAATAATAATCCAATTTGATTTTGTCGATTTCGAATAGTTATCTAGATAGATTACCATATACTTTATTATATTTTCAAAATTTGTTTGATATATCTGGATACATTATGATTCCCCCCCCCCCCCCCAATCCACCAGGCGTTTCGAATAACGAATACTCAAGTGTGCTCTCTCTCTCTTTTTTTTCCAAGCAAAGGATTATTTCAGTATCAATATTTCGGATCATGTTGTTCCAACGCCGGTCTCTCGGTTTAGTTTATAGAGCACATCCACAAGAAAGGGAACAGTATTTATTATTAATACAGTGATTGTCCCCCCCCCCCCCAGAAATAGAGGTTACTTGATAAATTTCTTATAATTAGCGATTTAATGACGCTGCTGAGATTCGTTGTAGGAAATTAAATTTACCTTTTTTTAAATTCAGCCATGAGTAGTAATTCCTTAAATGAGACATTAAAGCATTCTTTGATTCTTTAACATATTTTTTCAGCACTTCAGAACTTATGCGGTTCATGGTATAGATTACCTTCAACCATGAAAATAATTCAAGGGCGGATATCACCGACTGAATTTTTATGTTCGACATCTAAGTTATGTAAATTGGTGTTTCAGTTTCCGAATCTCGTCGTCTACGTTTAATCAGTAACTAGTAACAAGTTGAATTATCTTTGTAGGTCAAGTGTTCCGTTATTTTTGAAAACGTAAATATTGAGTAAAATTTTAATCTCCATCTTTAAAGTGATTAGTCTCTTCGTTTTGACATAGTATAGAATACCTGACCTGTAAAGTAGGCGAAAACTTTTGAGTTGTAATTTAACTGAAAAGCTTCCATCATCCTGTTTAGTTTCCGTCGTACTAGAATCACTCATCTGTATCGATATAGGCCTTAATCTTGCCGATATCAGAGTTTCAGTTTGTGATGTGAATTCATAAAGAAGGTGTTCAGGTGTTCCTCCGATGTGTTGTTATAATTACCAATTTTTTTTTTTTTACTCCCTCTCTGTAGCGGTTTCAAAACTGATGATATACGAATGATGAAAATTTATGACACCACTAAATTGAACTATGGTAAAATAATTTAGTATCTTACACTTTTTTATTTTACTATTGGTTTTCTAGCCTTTCATAGTCTTGTTTTTTCAGTGGTTTCTGCATAAAGTTTCGCTGTAAGTATCGAATCAACACAGATTGCTCGCAAAGTAACTTTTTCGTGTAATGCTTTGTGGGTCATTAGAACTTCATTAAATTTTTGAATCGGAATTTGAATGTCCATCATGAACTTAAAACAGAAATTATATCAATAGTACAATAGCTAGTACATAAACCAGTTATTAAAATAGTAAAATGTAAATATTTTTGTAAAACTAGACTTATCAGTGTCCCACTTAGATACAAAACAAAAGCACCCGTGGAAATAAGAAAATCAAACGTTAACCCATTCTTGTATGAGCGATATATTTGACCTCGAGAAACTGAACCATCTGTTGACCATCAGAAACCAAGCTATATAACAGGGGTGGCCAAGCTCCTTGATAGTCCGAGCCATTTTTCAAAATTTGAAATTTTTCGCGAGCCGCAATTAAATACGTATTTAAAAGGTATGCAAGAAAGGTATTAAAACATTTTTTTACAGAAATTATATTTATTGAAAACATATAAATAAAAGTACAAAATATGTGTATTGAATTTAAATATTAAAAATTAAACACGTTTATTTTACTTCTCTTGATAATGCTTTACAATTTGGTGAATAATTGGTGACAGCACTTCTCAGTAATTCTTTGAGATGCTGGTTAGTTAATACTGATCGGTGTTTGGATTTCACGAATTTTAAAGTGGAATAAAATGATTCACATAAGTACGTTGTTCCGAATATTGAAATAATTCGACAAGCAGCCTTTTTTATTTCAGGATACTTCGATTCTGGTAAAAATTTCCAAAATTCAGTAATCGGCGTCGACTTATATTTTAATTGTAGAGCTGGATCTTCTTGCATCTCTATTAATTCTAATCCTCCAGATGCTTTTTGGGTCATAATTATATTGGAAATGGAAAACTCACCTTGAATTATGTTAATTTCAAATGGATTCAGAAAAAAATCAAGAGACGATTTAAAATATTTCAAGTCTTGAAATCTATTTTGGAATTCCTTCAATATTCCTTCTAGCTTTTTTATATACTCGTTGAGTTTTTCTTGTTTAATATTGGAACAAATTTTTTTTAATTCGAGGAAAATGACAAAATGTTTTATTTTTAATGTCCTTTTAAAAAAATTGTAATTTAGTTTGAAAACTAAATATACACTGTGAGAGTTCAGATATTATTTTATCTTTCCCCAGCAATTGTAAATTCAGTGTTTTCAAATGTTCCATGACATCAGTCAAAAACATTAAGTCTTGTAACCACTCGTCATCGTCTAATTCTAAATAGGTTATTTCCTTTTCTTTTAGAAATACAGTTATCGGATCAAACAAATTTACAAATCGATTTAATACGTTGTAGCTAGATAACCATCTAACAATGCAAAAGAAATTAATGTCATTTGGAAGTTCTTTGTCCTTTAATTCTTCAAGGAAATTTTTGAATTGTCGATGATTTTTTGCATTGGTGCGAATGTAATTTACAATGTTTAACACTGTTTTCATAACATCAGGATATTTTAAATATTTTGTAACGAGATGTTCCCTGTGAATTATGCAGTGAATCGGTATGAAATGTGGAATTTGAGAATCATCTCTTAAAAGCCCAATAAGACCGTTTTTTTTTTTACCCAGCATTGCCGGATCTCCATCAGTTGCAATGCTTACAAGTTTATTAAGAGGCACATCAAAAGTTTTCATTATGGAATCTAATGCATTTTTAATATCGACACCGCGGGTTGACTTTTGAAGTGCTACTAAATCTATTAATTCTTCTTTAACAACGAAGTCAGGTGAAACAAAACGTATGAAAACTGCCAATTGCGGAAGATATGTGATATCTGTCGATTCGTCAAGGGCTAAGCTGAATGCAATACAGTTCTTCAAATCATTTTTAAAATTATATTCAAGAGATGTATTAATTGCAGTTATGCGTCGTTCGGTTGTGTGTCTCGAGATGGGAATTTGCGAAACAACTTTGTTTAATGCTGCATTATTTGGATCTAAAACTTTAAGTACATCTTCCAAGTTTTTTTTTAATAAACTCTCCCTCTCCATACGGGCGTTTTGCACGAGCAATATTCCAGGCAATAACAAAACTGGCTTCAGCCACATTATTAGCTTGATTGCTAAAGGTCATCAAAATTGACTGTTGTTTATTTAAATTTGATTTTAAAGAAGCAAGTTTATCTGATCTTAATTTGGAATTTGGTGGATACTGATTAGAAAACTGAGGATGATTGGTTTCATAATGTCGACGTAAATTGCTAGCTTTATAATTTTTGACCGTAGAATTACAAATAACACATAATGCTTTTCCGTTATTGTCAATAAAAAAGAAATTCTCCTCTCACTCATTACTAAAACTTCTATTTTCTGGCTCGTATTTTCTTTTTTTATTTTCGTTCTCTGTCGTCATATTTTTAAAAGAACTGGAAATAAATAAAGAAATTTAGGAAATAAGTCCGGGGGAGACAAGTCTGGGGAGTAGGATGGGTGATTCAGGAACACAACTCGCCTATTGGCCAGGAACTGCTGCACCAGAAAGGCAGTATGTGGCCGGGCATTGTCGTGAAGCAGGGTCCATTTGCTTTGCTCGGCGTACTGGGGCCGTACTCGATTGATCCGTTGCTGCAGATGCTTCTGTATATCCACGTACTTAGCGACTTTTAACGTGGTGCCCTCAGGGTGGAATTCTTTATGGATGAGACCCTCAGAGTCGAAGAACACCACGAGCATTATCTTGATGCGGGATTTCTCACTTCGCACCTTCTTGCTTTTCAGCGACCCTGGACCCCGCCACTCCATACTCTGACGCTTGCCGTCGTGGTCGTACTTCAGGCACCAGGTCTCGTCACCCGTGACAATGGCTTTTAGGAAATTTGGGTTTCGATCCGTCATGTCGATGAAGTCTCCACAGGCGTCAAGCTGAATTTGCATTTGTTTCGGCGTCAAAGTGTGGGGCATAAGTCGGGAGCAAAGCTTGCGTTTACCGAAATCCAGGGTCAGTATGAGGTGGGCCATCTCACGACCAATTCCCACTTCCTCCGCTATCATTCGCACTGTCACACGACGTTCCTTGGCCAACAATTCCTTCACTTTCTGTACGTTGTCCGGGGTCCGTGCAGTTGCAGGCCGACCACTTCGGGTGGAGTCTTCAATGGTGTCCCGCCCTTCTCGGAAGCGTTTAAACCACTCATACACACACTTCAAGGTGACAGCATGTTCTTTGTAAACTTTTAGCTGCATTTCATAAGTCTATTTCGCTGATTTCCCAAGTTTAAAACAGAACAGCATATTCGTTCGCTGATCCATTTTGAATTTCGACCGAACGCACAACACCTTCACTGTACAATGATCTGTTTCCACACGATAAGCTAACTCGCAGCGCCACCGCATAGGAACTGGTTCAGACCAGTCTTCACCTGTCCGGCACGGTATGCGCCGGTTGCAAACTCTTACGACTGTGAGCACTATGACGTCATTCACCGAACTTTGTGGATAAAGGTTGTATATAATACATATATATATATGTGTGTGTGTGTATATATATGTATATATATACAGTGGCTCCCAAAAGTGTTCGTACACTTACGATTTTCAGTGAAATAGGGGTCTATCCATTGATTACAATGAAAATTTCAGAATGGGTATTTAATAATAAGATCTATAATGTATTCTTAACAAAACTACATGAAATATTTTGAAAACATAGTAAAACTTTATTTTTAAGAAACCAATAATCCAAAAGTAACAAAATCTTTATCTCACAAAAGTCATCGTACATTTGTAAAAAATCTCTACATATTAGTAAATATTCTAATTTTTCGTTAAATTAATATTTAGTAGGATATCCTTTAGCATCCACAACAGCTTTTAAACGTCTAGGAATAGATTGCTTTAGTTCTCTTGTAATTTTTGCATCAATGTTCATCCATTCTTCCATCATAATTGTTTTTAGTTCGCTTTTCGTGTGAATGTCGTGTTTTCGTATTCGAACCTCCAGTTCTCCCCAAATATGTTCTATTGGGTTTAAATCTGGCGATTGAGGTGGTGTTTCCAAAACTTGTGGACAACTATAGAGACTCCAGATACGAACGTTGAAAGCCGTGTGCTTAGGATCGTTATCTTGATAAAAAACAAAGTTGTTTCCAATACCCAAATTTTGAGCTGATAATTTTAAATTGTCTCTTAAAATATGTATAAAAACAGCATGATTCATTATGCCATCAATAAATATCAAATTTCCTAGTCCTGATGCTGACATGCACCCCCACACAAGGATACCTCCACCGGCATGCTTAACTGTTCCTACTAAGTTCTTGGGATTAAGTTCCTCATTTTTTTCTTCTCCATACAATTATGCGCCCATCAGCATCAAAAATATTCATCGGCAAATAAGACATTATTCCAATAGGTTTGGGGCTTATTTATCATTGATAGTGCGAAGGAAAGCCTAAACTTTCTGTTTTTCTCACTCACAAAAAAATTTCTATGGGCAGAACGCCCATGTAATCCAGCTGTTCTGAGAACTCGTCAAAAAATTTCAGGTGAAATTGAAGTAGAAAATATTTTATTGAATTCTGCAGAAACTTTTACAGCACTCAAACGTGAATTTTTTCACAAATTTTCTAATTATAAATCTCTGATCACGTTTTGTTAACTTTGCCGGACGGCCTTTTCTTACCTTGTTTTTGATCCAATTTTCTTCTTTAAAGCGTTTTTTCACATACTGCACAGTAGAATGGGATAAATTAAGTAATTTAGCAATATTCCGAACTGATTTACCTCTACTATGATGAAAAATAATCAATTTTCGAATGCTGTTTGTTGTGTCTTTACGACTACGAGCCATTTTTAAATAATAAATAGAATATTACGGAGTAGGCACGCAAAAATTAAAGCCAAACGATATTTTAAATGCCACCACAATTCAAAAATAAAAATAAAGCGCCAGACGATAATTTTAATTATGAATTTATCCGAAAATATTTCAGTGTACGATGACTTTTGTGAGATAAAGTTTTTGTTACTTTTTGGTTATTGGTTTCTTAAAAATAAAGTTTTACTATGTTTTCAAAATATTTCATGTAGTTTTGTTAAGAATAGATTATAGATCTTATTATTAAATACCCATTCTGAAATATTCATTTTAATTAATGGATAGACCCCTATTTCATTGAAATTCGTAAGTGTACGAACACTTTTGGGAGCCACTGTATATATATACTCGTGTGTGTGAGGAGAATAAATGAATGGATGTATGTTGAATTTAGAATGACTGGGTATCATCAGAAGATTGGTGTGATATGTACAGAATATAGTCAAATATAGACAGTCAAGTTATCCGACTGAGAATTTCAGCTATAGGAAATTTCAAATTTCTTTTATTTTCTAATATAATTTTTTTCTAAGCTATCATTTATGAAAATTAATTGAAAATATTTTAACTGTCGTGGGTTATACATTTGCTGTATTAATGCGTAGTAAATGCGTAGTTTATACTGTTCGAACTTCAAGACAAAAAAGTCGTCGAAAATAAATGCCTTAAAATTACATTTCTTTCCACTCCCTATTCTCAACTGTTCGTTAAAAGCATTTTTTCGAAAGGAATTATTTGTTTAATAACGATTGAATGCATGTCAGTGTTAAACCCTAATTATCTTTTACTGTTTTCTCTGGTCTCGTGTGTGAAATGGATTTATTTGTGTCTTTTCGAGGATTCAAACGATCTACTGATAATAATCCGTTTTATATTCTGTTGTCGAAAAGTGAGGGGATTTTCTTAAAATGATTATTAACAACTCCTAGAATTGCCCTTTAAGAGTATCATTGGTTACCATAATATCAATTTTTCTTTTCAGCCAGTATAAAGTAGAATGGAGATTACCTCCAGTGGTGTTATTTTGTGGTTGTTGTATTACTCATCCACGACTCTTTTTAATCCCGAAACTTCTATAACCGAATTTTGCAAAGATCTCCCGCTGTGTAAGCACTAGGAAAAACACCGGGATTATTAAGGGTGAATCTTTTTATGATCTTCCCTCAAAACAGCAGGAAATTTGTCCAGCAGTTGAGGAAACAAATGATACAAGGACAGATACACACATCCGGCGATCATCCCCGGCTGTGAAACAAAGGCATCCCTGTTTGCAGAGCCAACAAAATAAAGTATGTTAGAGTAACCAAGAAGGGATTATAGGGAGTATTTGACCCTAATCCTAGGTGGGCCCGGAAAAAAATAATCGATTGAATCCTCTTATATGTGGAGCGATTTGAAAATTTTTCCGTTGCGGTTCGCTGAAGATATCCTTGATGACAGTTGGCTTTGCGACGGTTGTGTTGGGAGAGTTGCTTTGGCATTGATTCTTCTTATTGTAGCGAATTTCGATTCTAAAATCTTTGGTATCCGATTAACCTAAATTTGTTGCCCAGAAATTGATTCAAATAGGTTGACTGAAGAGTCGGTGATGGTTTTTCGCCACGTTTCTTCTCTTCACTGCGTGAAGATGCGCTGTAAAAAAATTACCTTGTTGTTTCCGAAGGAAATGACGCAATTATGGCTGTGTTGTGGCTGTAATCTGTCGGGAAACAAAACTCTTCTTGAAGTTATATATGGGTAAGAGGAGAGGTCACATTTTCACTACACGATTGTTTAGTTTGATACCAGAAATTTTGTACGTCTTACCCCAGTAACTTAACGTATAATTTTGTAAATTAACGCGCAAATAATACGCAAATTAACTTCCTAGATCCTCTTTGAGTCTAGAATTATCGTTGACTGTTTTGTTTTTTTTTGGTTCTTTATCTTACCGAGGAAAACAATCTAACTTTTGCCTTTAGCAAAAAATGTTAATAATTTGCTACTGAACCATTGATTTGCTTGATTGGTATGAACTTTTTCCTTACAAGAGTAAAAATACCTTTTACGAACAAACTTTTTTTTAAAAATTTTTACTTCGTATATTATACTTGTTAGTAATTCTTATTCGTTGTACACAATTATCATTGATTGTACTGGAAATGCGAGTATAAAAGTTGTATTTTTAATTTAATTTATTTATTTATACCATTAAAACAAATTGCACCCCTAAGCGTTCTTCCAAAAGATGGGTTCTTGTTTGTTTTGTAATATAATTATTCATTCAAAAAAGTATTATGCCGTTACGTGTGTCATGTGTACGTTATACAGTGGTTTTATAAATTTCTCTCCTGAACTTTTATTTTATTTTTTTTTTTTGGGGGGGGGAGGTAGTAATAGTATGTTATTTTGTAAAGATAATAAAAAAATAATATATTATCCATACACACACATATATATATATATATATATATATATATATATATATATATATATATATATATATATATATATATATCAAGAGATCAGGGCTATAAAAGCAACTGGCACTTTTTACATTCCGTAATACATTTCATAGATGATAAGTGATATTTACTTTTATATATATTTCCGGATACTAAATTAATGTTAGCATGTATACATATTTACACACACACACACACACACACACATATATATATACACACATACATATATATATATATATACACATCAAGAGATCAGGGTTATAAAAGCAACTGGCACTTCTTACATTCCGTAATACATTTCATAGATGATAAGTGATATTTACTTTTATATATATTTCCGGATACTAAATTAATGTTAGCATGTATATATATTTACACACACACACACATATATATATATATATATATATATATATATATATATATATATATATATATATATATATTTAACAAGAGATCAGGAGTATAAAGCAACTGGCACTTCTTACATTCCATAATACATTTCATGAATGATAAGTAATATTTACATTTATATATATTTACGGATACTAATTAATGTTAACATGTATACATATTTATACACACACACACACATATTTATATATAACAAGAGATCAGGACTAAAAAAACAACTGGCATTTGTTACATTCCATAATACATTTCATAAATGATAAGTAATATTTACATTCATATATATTTATGCTTATCATATTTGCATGTATACATATTTATTTACACACACAAATAAATAAATAAATATAAATATATATATATATATATATATATATATATATATATATATATCAAGAGATCAGGACTATAAAGTAATTGACACATTTTACATTCCATAATGTATTTCATAAATGTATAAGTAATATTTACATTTATACGTATTTACTCATACTAAATATTTTTAATTTATACATATTGCCTGATGCTAAAATAATATTTACATTTATACATATTTACTCATACTAAAATATTTTTAATTTATACATATTGCCTGATACTAAATAATATTTACATATAATACATATTTACATTTTTTACATGTTTAAATTATATTTGTATTTTACACATACATGCATTTTCTTGCATTTAAATTTTTTATTTTTCAATTACATTCTTCTCTTCCCTTATTTTTTAGCTTCCAGAATATACTGTGGGTTTCTGAATGGCAATGAACGAGGATATCTTGGGTCGATGAGCTCTGGCAGTAAACAATCAAAATAAAATCTCGTGAGCTTATTTTCCATGTGTGCTACCCAGAATTCATCGTCTCTGTTTATCCTTTCCACTTTAATTCCATGTGGCGTTCACACAACAAATAAGCAATAGTTTCTTTTCGAAATGTGTAGTTGGCCTTGAATTTGGAAATAATATATGTGTTTCCTGTTGATGCCTTTAATTTTTTGGTTTTTTTTTTTGTCAATGGACCAAAAAGTAATTTTTTTTGTTATTATACCCTCCTCAGGAGTGAGGTCACTACAAGTTGAAGGACATTTAATTTCTATTGTCCCATCATCGTCGATGAGTCCGTCTGGTGTTGCAGCTAAAAATGGAAGGTTTTCGTCGATAAATAACCCACTAGGCTTTATTTTGATTTTCATCTTTTCCAGTTCTTCCACAGCATCTTTTTCATGGTTTTTGCCATATTTCATGCCGTTGGATTCGAAATTGCAATACAATATTTTTTTTACTATACTGTCGCACTTTGTATGAGGCAGTTTATTACAAACAAAGCCAAAATTAGAGGCAGTTAGTCGCTTACGCCTTTCTTCCATCCATAAATGGGACAAGCTTTGAAGGGCCGTTTCCATCAGTATGCGATGGGCTTCTTCCTTGCTGACGGTTAATTTTTTTATAAATAGATCTTTTTTAATTTTAAATACCTCAGGCACTAAATCTGGCTTTTGAGCATTACTTCCATAGGAAGCTGCATCAACTGGAGTAAAAAGTCGTCTGCGGGTAAAATTTTTCTTCCGTGAAGAATCACGTGCTCTCCGGGCGGCTTTCCTCTCCTCAGACCTCTTACAGACTCCTCCGGGACTACAGTTGTACATAGATCTATGGAGACTGTAAACTGGTCTTTTCGAATTATGTGCAACCACAGCAGCACAGCATCTCGCTTGGTACGATCTTTTTTAAACAGTAATTAATCCGCTTGCCTCCGATAAACTTTGAAACAATGCTGTTGAATTCTTCAACTTTATTACTGTTTAAGTCTTTGATCAAGCTTCTCGCATGCTCTGATAGTGATCTCATTATATCTAACAATCTGCAAAGCAAACCACTGGTTTTCAATGCAGATATATAATTTGTGTCTTTTTTATCGCGACAGAAATATGATTCGCAATTTTCGTGTCCTCCGAAAACATGAAAAGGAACGTTCGTGATATCCTGTCGCAAGCACATTATTTTTTCGTTCTCAGATTTGCCTACTTCTTTTTTACGGTATTTTATGGCCATCGTTACAGCTGTTCGTATTCGTAAGACCCGGCTTCCGATTAATTTTCTCAGTGTAACGTGGCCAATTTTGCCGTTTCTCGCTAGATCTTTTAATTTGTTGCACATATTTCGTAGCAAGTGATTTTTGCATTCGATTTTCTCCACCGTCAGATTGTCATATGGCCTTGAGTCTAGAATTTTTTTGTACACATTGCTGTCGCCGTCGCCTATAAATCTGGCATATTTGACGCCATGCATTTCTACACTTTTCATAAAACCGTCAACAATGATATCAGCTTCCATAGCTGACGAGCTCCCCATCCAGTTTCTGTAACACTGGTGTTGGCCTGGTTTTAATCCCTTTGATGTAGCTCTGGCACATATGACACAATATTTATTCCTCACTCCGACGAATAAAACCCTTTTTGGTCTCTAATCCAACTATGGCTGCCTAGAATGACAAAGAAAAGAAGAAAAAGTGGCATAACTTCCAGTATGTTAAAGTATAGAACAAAAAATGATTTATCACTGTAATAACAGGATGAAGCAGAATTGTCAGACCAAGAATGTTTCATACCAAATCTACAAAAGGATAGAAATCTTCGATACATTCAGCGAAGACCCTTGATAATTACACAATATATAGAAGGCATTTTAGTTGCTGATGAGCCTAAGGTTTATTAAACTTAATATTTTCAGTTATGACAATTTTAGTTTGGTCATTCCTAAGTTAACTATGCATTATTACAGATTTCATTACTTTCGATTTCATAATGTGCATTTCATATAGTTTATTTATATAAACTTGTGTATAAGATTATGATAGGAAATAACAATCTCATGGGCAGTATCCGTTTTTTGACAAATTTGTTGACTACTTGTTATAAAATTATTAATTTTTAAAACATTTGAAAACAATTTTAGAAAAACAGCAGAACTTACCACGCCTGATAAAGATGCAAAGTTAGTCTTGTAGGAGCGTTTGGCCCAACTTCCGTCAACGACGACTGTTAGAAGCGGTATACCATCAGAATCGACGTCTCCCCGTTGAATTGCCAGATTTTTCTCATCAGAAACAGCCGATTCCATTTCTTTTAGTGCGGTAACTTCCCAAGCTTCTGACAGTTTTTCTTGTTCTCTTATGAAAGTCTTTTCCGACATCGATGGTATATTAAGTGCCGAAAAAAACTCTTCCATATTTGAGAAACCTCCTCCAATGCTCACAATACCAGTAATGGCTGCTGTATTGGCGCTCATACTTGGGCTTTGGAGACTCTCAGTCCAAACTACTTTTGTGTAAGAGCACATCCTGCATTTCATTTTCATCCCACTTATCAATCCATTCCTTTTCTCCGATAGCATTTCCATATCGGACAAGGTACACCCAAATGGACTGTGTTTGTTACATTCTTGCAGTTGTGAGATGAAATACTGGATGTCAATTATACGCCTTCCAGAAATTATAAAAGATTCTTCTGCTGTGGGAATGTTTACTTCGGGTGTACATGTATTATTTTCCGCTTGCCTAAAAGAGAAAAAAACTGTATTGAATTGCTAAATGTTTTTATTCAGTGAAAATTAGAACTAATTAGATAATCACTCAGTAATTCTAACATGTAAGTTATGCTGTTTAGAATATGTATAATACTGAGCATTTATCTGACAATTTTTAAAAAGAACTCCTAGTTCTGAAAAGGAGACAGAGTTTATAACTCTGAATGTTTAAATATGAAGCTTATATTTCTGAAATCATGCTCTTATAAAATAATTCGGATTTAGGTAAAATTAACATATTTTAAACGCGTTCCAAACCTGTTGGGAAGAAAGGGGTCTGAAGGCTGAAGGAGTGAGGTAAACAAAAAATGGCTTTTACTTGTTCTCTCTATCATTATAATGGATTTTATTTCCCCCTTCTCGAAGAATTGAAAATATTACAAAGCAGGTACAATTAGTATGCTTTGAATACGGATTGTACACCTGTCCTCCTTGGCACTTATATCTAATGAAAATGATGTCTCATCTTTGGACTTTTCACTTATAATAGATAATTTTGCTGCTCAGAAAGCAAAAAAAATTGCTTTATAACCAAGAAATTCATACATGTAAGTACAGTCGAACCTCCATATATCGAACTTCCCTATGTCGAGATTTTCTATATCTCGAACTCTTAGCAAATCTCCATGTTCATTACATAGAAAATTGTTTCTATATATCGAAAAAATCTCTATATATCGACATTTTTTTCAAGACAAATTGGGAGATTTTATTCCACTTTAAAATCTCCCAATTTTTGGCATTTGAAACAATACGTCGTGGACTTCAATTCGCAGAAAATGTCCCTGATAAAGTTTTTAGTGGACTGAATAAATACGAACATTTCTTTGAACTTTCCGCAAAACTAACTGTTCAGCAAGATATTCGTAGTTTTTTTTTTTAAAGAATGTAACTCTGATCATTGTAACCACTGTCTGCATTATTGTTTTTTTTTAAAGATATGTAGTAATCAATAAATCTTTTATATTAATTCATTTTTTAGTTATTAACTTTCATTTAATAGGATTCGCATATAAATTAGAAATGGAGTTTCGTATACAAAATTAGCTTTAATTGTTTTTTTTAGGAGAATTATGATAAGACTAAGCTCAATTCTATATATCGAATTTTTTTCGCGCAATTTGCTACTTCGATATATGGAGGTTCAACTGTATTTGTTTTTAACAATTTACATTTTCTAAATCGTGTAAATAATTTTTCCATTGTTTCATTATTCATACAAATTGATTAATTTTATATTTTAGTGGACCAATTGTAATTTTATGTTTTAATTTTATTTTACGTAGCTAGAATGTAAGTTTTTTAGTATCGAAACATAATGCATTAAAAGTAATAATTAGTAAAATCAGTAGTGGATGCACTTTTTTTTTTCGGGGGGTGGGAGGGATCTAGGTTGTCTGTCTTACAAGATCCATTACTCAGTACGGAGAGAAATTTGATTGCCAGTAAATGTGTTTCGCCCAAGGCCGCTAAAACTCTAAGCATCGCCCAGGGCCGCTAAAACCCTAATCACGCCCCTGCTTGGGTGTACGCAGATTCAACAGAAAGGAAGTCCTGAGACCAAAGACCTGGTTGCAGTTTCCACGGAATGCACTTGCGTGTCCACAAAAGTAGTAGTTTAGAAATAATTTCACATACCATATGACCACAATAAACAATTTTATAAAGTACAAAGAATGTGTGGTTGAGGAGAGTTTATAATTACCCGGAAGAAATAATTGTAATGCAGCAATGCACAGTAGGAGAAATGATCCACCGTATGAGAAATATCCTGATGTGGTTTGAGGGATAGAATTCTTCCTAACATGAATTATTCAGCCATTTCAATAAATCCTAGAAAAATCTCCCACACACTACATGGACCCAAGCGCAAACTCAAGACCGATGCACTACATCAAGAGTGTCAAACTCAAAGGCTACCAAAGACTAACAGTGGGCCGCAAAAAAAAAAAAATCAATATTAATAGAAACGTAAGTTTATTTACCTAATTACAGTATATTCAACATAAATATATGCATTTTGTTTAATAATAGCAAAAAAGAGTATCATTAAAAAAACATTTAGCGAATTCTTCCTATCTTATTATAATTCTGCGTCGGTTATTGTATTATATATTATTGTGTGCCAATATATTGGCCGGGCCGCGAGTTTGACACCCCTGCACTACATCTTCCATTATGCAGTAGTAATATAATCGAGTAAATAAACTTGAAAAAACCATCGTGAAAAAATTAAATTCTCTGTGCTAAATAAAAGGGTGATATGGAACTTGATTAGAGAAATAAATTTATATACCGACATGTAGGGGGATCCATCAGCAAAGTTGATTATGTACGTTAGGATTCAAAATGTAACTTTCAGATTTTCTACATTCCCCTATTTTATCAGGGCGTAACTAGGCTGGGGCAACCGGAGCAATGCCCCGGGGTCCCCGAGGTAAGGCCCCCGAGGTAGGGCCTCCAAGACAGGGTGTAAAAATAAAGTCGTAATATTTCAAGGGGCCCATTTTGCGTCCTTGCCCGGGGCTATTAAATGCCTAGCTACGCCCCTGTATTTTACGATGGAAAATAGTTAAAATTACAAGCTCTATTAAATAAAATTTATAACAATAGCACTTACCTTTTTCGCCAGGCTGCTAGATTCGCGCCTCTATTTGCTTTTCTTCTTGAAGATAATCTCAGCTCTCGGCGATTCGTACAATTTTTTTTGTATCGGAAGCTCATTTTGAAGATTTAAACAATATTATAACAAAAATATGAAATTAAATACTTGACAAAGGAAAAACTATTTATATAAAAGCAAAAATTAACTCCTATATATATAAATGTGTGTATGTATATATATATATATATATATATATATATATATATATGAAATATGTTTAAAAATATAGCCAAAAGTTAGCCAATGATCAATACAATACAGATATTCCAAAAAGTCGCTTAGCTAAGCACGAAAACTAGTCTATCTGTAGTTCTAAGATCTTGTCATAGGAAACGTTTGTTCTTATCTTATCTCGCCAGGCAGTAGACCCATAAATTACAGTCCCCCTCCAACTCTTGTATTTTACCGTCTGGGTGGGGGGTCTCCCCTGATATGACTGCTTTCCCCATCCCAGACCCCTTTCTGGCGGAGGCGTGGTTTTAGGAGAAATGTTCCGATTTTTACAAAATTTTCCCATTTTTACTGACAAATTACTCTTACCCTAATTTACGTAACATTAAGAAAAAGGTATCTCTGAAAAGCGAAAAGATTCAGGAATCCCGCGCATTATTTCATATTGTATTACTATTTGATCTCGAGAACTTATAAAGACTTTAAAGCAAAAATACCGCTTATTTTTTCAGTTCAGAAATTTGACAGTCATTTAAAATTAAATTTTAAGAGAAAACCAAAAATTGATAAACAAACACGAATTGTTAAGTCGTCAGGTATCTTATGCAGAAAAAATTTTCTCAAATATTTAAATGCGAATTTGCAATTTGTTAAAAACTTTCCCATTGACTTAACATTGGCTTCGAAATGAAGATTCTTTTTTCATATTTTGTATTTTTGCTGCAAAGCAATTTGGAACATCTATACAGCAGTGCATAACCCACAGAAAACATACCTGGATATGTAGCAGAAATATGTCATTCCCTAGATATAGCACTTATATCATTCATCGATTATATTTGAGTTAAGATGGTGCTTTACCTTGCTAGAAATAAGACGTATGGGAAACGTGAGATTTTTCTTGGATATGTGGACTGTACTTGGAGGTCTAAGGGCCTGTTCACATAGATTCCGTCAGCGTAAAAATTTTTAACCAATCATATACAAATCATTGACCCATTTAACCAATCAGCGCTAACGAAATTTTTAACGCGGACGCTGGCAGATTCTATGTGACCAGTCCCTAATGGGGTGTCCACTTTCAAATCTCATTCTTGGACTTTGTACCAAGGAGATGAGATGACTCCCCCTTATTGCCGTAATGTGGAAGGCAACGTAAACATTGGCATACTTATGTAAAAATTAATTAGCAAATATACTTGTAAACTACATGCTTTTGTTTATTTCTTTTTCCAGTTTATTTGTAGGCTCAATTCCACCGTTGACCTCTGTTTCTGAATTCGTCCGTATACTTCTTGCTGTTTAGCCTTGGCCAAATGCCATCCAGTTTCATAATGCTTGTCAACCCCAAATCACCCCCGCTTCAGTCTATAGTAAGCACAGTGGGCTGAATTTTTCTTCCTAATTAAGTTATTCTGTATACCGACTGACATGAAAATTGAGCCATTTGCCTCTCATTCACGCGTCAGTTAATTCTTGGGTAAAGCTGACACCTGCTCCTCAATCAGCAGTTTGTAATAGAGGGTAAAAAACTAGTGCGTATAGGCATTTCTGTGAAGGGCCTCGAAGCATGCTTCCGCAAGTTAAACATACGAACAACCAGATAATGGCGAAAATATTGAGTCATAAAACTGTTAATGACGAAATAAATTGTTGGAGGGTGTTTGGTGGTAGTGCTATGCGTATGAAAACACGATGATCATTATTCGCGCTCCGGTAGACGGAAATGGACGAGTTTGGGAATCAAGTGTAACCGAGTTTAGGGCAGCAAGTCAATACGGGATAACAATGAGATGTTTGTCAGAAAACAATATTCTTTAATTATAGAGTGGTTTAGACGTCATATTTTTGAAAGAATCATTCCTCGCCAGTCATTGAAAACACATATTAAAATGGTGAGAAGATCAATCAATTTCCTTGGAAACATTGGGGGAAAAAAACAAAAAAAAAAACGCGTATTTCCAACGACAAATAGCGTTGTTGCAAAAATCGATGTCATTAATCCTTGATATAGTTGAGATTTAATCTTGTTTTGATTTGTGTTAAATATGCTTCTCTATTTTTTTTTAGCAATATCCTCTGGTATTTCTTTTATTATAAAAATGTTTAGGGGATTTCAGTCAAATTATAAACCTGTTTAATTTTAAGGAATATAGTGATAACTATTATGTGCCTCGATAAAACGAATTAGTAGTCATCTATTTATTTTGACGACCGACCGATAGTTCTGGTAAACGTAATATAAAAACAACAATGATAGTACCATTACAAAGAAAAACTGATATAATAATAATAGCCATATATCTATTATAACGATCGAGTGACAAAGGAATGTCTAATTTGGTTAATTCCCTCACAAAACTAGAGAAATCCTTCTCGGAATATTGAAATACGACTGCAAATATCAGCTAAATAATCCTTTAATTTTTCTTTGGGGTGACCGGGACAGAAATATCTCTATTTATAGACATTCAGTAATGATTCTTCTTCATCAAGTGTGTTTTTATGTGTTATTCCTGCATGTAAAAAGTAATAAATTTTTCAAAACAAAATTTCAAACTGTTTAAAAATCCAAATTCAAAACACGCTTCGTTTTTGATAGAATTGGCCGATCAATAAATAGCTTTAACTGCGTCATTTCCCATTTTTGTGATTAGAAATAAATTTCAAAATAATTTGTCTTTGAGATTTATAAAAAAATGTATAAAATTTTTAACCACTTTTAAGGAGGGGGGGGGGGGATTTTTAGAGTTATTTTCTTTTCGACGAAAATGCTTTAGGAAATATTTCTCTTAATCGAAAATCCCGAAAACAGTTTAAGGGGACCGTTGACCTTAAATTGAGCAAATCTTTTTTATTGTAATATTGATTGGGTTATTGTAAAAAAAATATATACAGTGGCTCCCAAAAGTGTTCGTACACTTACGAATTTCATTGAAATAAGGGTCTATCCATTAATTAAAATGAATATTTCAGAATGGGTATTTAATAATAAGATCTATAATCTATTCTTAACAAAACTACATGAAATATTTTGAAAACATAGTAAAACTTTATTTTTAAGAAACCAGTAATCAAAAAGTAACAAAAACTTGATCTCACAAAAGTCATCGTACACTGAAATATTTTCGGATAAATTCATAATTAAAATTATCGTCTAGCGCTTTATTTTTATTTTTGAATTATGGTGGCACTTAAAATATAGTTTGGCTTTAATTTTTGCTTCCCTACTCCGTAATATTCTATTTATTATTTAAAAATGGCTCGTAGTCGTAAAGAAACAACAAACAGCATTCGAAAATTGATTATTTTTCCTCATAGTAGTGGTAAATCAGTTCGGAATATTGCTAAATTACTTAATTTATCCCATTCTACTGTGCAGTATGTGAAAAAAACGCTTTAAAGAAGAAAATTGGATCGAAAACAAGGTAAAAAAAGGCCGTCCGGCAAAGTTAACAAAACGTGATAAGAGATTTATAATTAGAAAATTTGTGAAAACTTCACGTTTGAGTGCCGTAAAAGTTTCTGCAGAATTCAATGAAACATTTTCTACTTCAATTTCCCCTGAAATTTTTTGACGAGTTCTCAGAACAGCTGGATTACATGGGCGTTCTGCCCATAGAAAATATTTTGTGAGTGAGAAAAACAGAAAGTTTAGGCTTCCCTTCGCACTATCAATTATAATAAAGCCCCAAACCTATTGGAATAATGTCTTATTTGCCGATGAACATTTTTGGTGCTGATGGGCGTATAATTGTATGGAGAAGAAAAAAATGAGGAACTTAATCCCAAGAACTTAGTAGGAACAGTTAAGCATGCCGGTGGAGGTATCCTTGTGTGGGGGTGCATGTCAGCATCAGGACTAGGAAATTTGGTATTTATTGATGGCATAATGAATCATGCTGGTTTTATACATATTTTAAGAGACAATTTAAAATTATCAGCTCAAAATTTGGGTATTGGAAACAACTTTGTTTTTTAATCAAGATAACGATCCTAAGCACACGGCTCTCAACGTTCGCATCTGGTGTCTCAATAATTGTCCACAAATTTTGAAAACACCACCTCAATCGCCAGATTTAAATCCAATAGAACATATTTGGAGAGAACTGGAGGTTCGAGTAAGAAAACACGACATTCACACGAAACGCGGACTAAAAACAATTATGATGGAAGAATGGATGAACATTGATGCAAAAATTACAAAAGAACTAAAGCAATCTATTCCCAGACGTTTCAAAGCTGTTGTGGATGCTAAAGGATATTCTACTAAATATTAATTTAACGAAAATTTAGAATATTTACTGATATGTAGGGATTTTGTACAAGTGTACGATGACTTTTGTGAGATAAAGTTTTTGTTACTTTTGGATTATTGGTTTCTTAAAAATAAAGTTTTACTTTGTTTTCAAAATATTTCATGTAGTTTTGTTAATAATATATTATAGATCTTATTATTAAATACCCATTCTGAAATATTCATTTTAATCAATGAATAGACCCCTATTTCATTGAAAATCGTAAGTGTACGAACACTTTTGGGAGCTACTGTATATATTTCTATATGATAATAGTACCAAAATAGTGTTTTTTTTCAAGTAAAAAAATCATTTATGAAGCTTCTACGAAGTAAGTAATAAATGTAAGTGTAGTAATAAACTTTAAGTCTGTTTTTCTTAAAACAGATTTTTCAAGGTTTTTAGATTTATTAAATGCTCCATGCGACTTAATTTTTGTTCAAAATTCATGAAATTGATAAGGAAGAATCCTGATACTGTTAAAAAACAAACTGGGTAGGTATTTTATAATTCGGCTTCGTTAAGGTAATTAAATTGGATTTATCAAAAATGATTTCGTGAAATAATTTAATTTAATTTCAAGAAAATCAGGATGGAATTCAGAAAAAAATCTCTCAAAAATGAACTATTCGAGGGATTAAATAAACGATACCCAGATTTGTTTGTAATACAGTTTTAAAATACAAAATTGAGGAAATATCGCAAAAATTATGTCGCAAGGAGCATTTTAAAATTTTGTCTAGAAATTTTAAATTTTTAGAAAAATCTTAAAATTATAATAAAATTGGAAATTTTTTTTTAAGGTATTGTATATATTTATGGTGAAATTTACATATGTACAAAATTTCATATCTCTATGATAAAAAAAAATAAATAAATAAAAAAGAAAAAATTTTTAACATCTACCAATCCCTTAAAGAAAAAATAATAAATGAACATCGAACAAAATTTCACGGAGAAACCTCGCCAAGGGTGCCTTTATTAGATCTCGTTATTTAGGGGGCGAAAATATTTGCCAAAGATGGCGAAAATATTTGCCATCTTTGGGGAAGAACTGCGATTGTGTGTCATATAAGGCCTTGTTCACATTGCCTACAGAGCGTGGCGTATCGTTCCTCTGTTGGCACCGAGACAGTCCACATAAATTAAGATCGGATCACGTGGTCTTTGCGTTGAACCGAAATCAACCTCAACGACTGGCATTGTGTTGAGGTCTATGATGGGTGGAAATGTTTTTTCGCTGATGCTACGTTCCATTACGAAAGCAACGTGAATAGGACCTGGCTCAGGAGACGCTATTCTTTCCTTTTAAAACAGAATGAAAAACAACAGTTTAAGAATTTGAGGTGTCGTTTGAGTGGTAGTGTAAAACAATTACAAGTTTTCTAAGGAATTACGATCACATTAGAGTAGGGGGTTTTCAACATCTCACGTTCGAGGGCCACACCAATAAATTCGTAAAGTTCCGCAGGCCATACATCTGTGAAATAAGTAGTATAGTCAGAAGAAAAAATGTATTATTTGCTAACGATGCTTTTGAGATGATTGATTGATTTGCTTTTTATAGCATGATGATGAAGGATTAATTCTTTCTTTAACACGTTCCTGAAGTTTTGTGTAAATGGTGTGTTTTAAAAAGTATTTTGTACCTTTATAACTATATTATTAATTAAAAAGTGTTTTTATTTATTATTTTCTACAAACAACAAAAAATGGGAGTTGCATCAATGTATTTTGTACTTTATATTGCATGAAACATTGAATGCAGGAGGATGAGATAGATGTACGTGAGGTTCTGGAAAGAAAGAGCCCTGGCATGCTGCTTTTGTGTTTATTTCGTCTTATGCTTTTGTGTTTATTTCGTTTTTATTGCATCAAAAATTTTTTTTGTTCTTTTACGCTTAAAATGATGTTTCTATTTTTATTAGAACAGGATAAATTATTTTTTTTTTCAAGATTCTAATAGTAGCCAAGCGTTGTTTAAACCTGTAAGTGCGTTTTTCTGTATGATGGATTTTTTCCCAATTTCTCGTCTTTAAATTGTTATAAGTCAAGAACTGATAAAGATAAATGGTTGAAACATGTCTTTTTAAATTATTTTACTTTAACTATTAATTTTAATTCAGCAAATTTGAAAAAATTATTTACTTTTGAAAATATGAATTTTTAAAAATAAGTTACATATTTTTTTTTGTAATTTTTAATCTAAATATTTTCAATTTCTTTAAAAATTAATATTTCAAAAAATGCTGAATTAAAATTAAAACATATATATTTCTGTTTAATTAAAGGAAAAAATTTTGAAATTCGACAGATAATATTTCGAGTTTTAAAGATTTTAAATTACCCCACTTTTATTAAAAATTTTAAATTTTAAATTTTTTAAAAACTTTTTGAAAAATTTTATGTGATTTTGTTTACAAATTATATGGTTGACCATCACAAAAATTTCAAAATTTTAACTCAATAAATAAAAAATGTTTTAAAATGTGTCCCGGACCCCCTTAAGATTCTGAATACAATTACCATTTTATTACTTTGATAAGCCTATGTGCCGTGGGCTACTTTCCCCTTGCATTCTTGATCTTTTTTTGTCTGAGAAGATTTGTTCGAGAAAAAACGAAAGAAAAGTTCTTTCGTTTTATATATTTCTTAATTTATAAAAGTGACTAATTCTCAAAATCAGTGGTTTTCAACTTTTTATTTATTTTTTTTTGCATAGCCGCCCACATAGTATAGTAGTTAACCTTCTGAGCTGCCACGCAGTGGGCTTGGGTTCGAATCCCGAATAAGGTCTGGTGTTGTCTCCCTCTTAGGGAGTAATGGAAGAGAGGGCTCACCTAAAGGGGGCTCCCATACTAAAGTAGCCAGCAAAACTCTTCAGGTCTTCATGGGCCAATGTCAAAAAAGTACCTACCGTCAGAGATACGCGCCTGCTGCATTGGGGGAAAAAAAAAACCTTGTATATCCCTTGCCAGCGTATTTCTACAAATTGTACCTTTCATTCTAGAAAGATGGTCGTTGTCATTATTATAGTTCTGTTATCACGAAATTATACGTTGTAACAGTATACAAATGTGTTAAAATGGTATTAAACTACGAACAACTGCATGTAGATAGGGATTAGGATAGCCATATAAATATTCAACATAAATAACTGAAATTTAAATTCGAATTTTAAAAGCAAATAAGCAAAACCTCAGAAACAGAGCTGAAGAACGCCTTCAAAATTCCAAAGATGCGGCGAATTTAAATTTAAGTAGCAAATTACAGGAAAAACTGATATACAGTTGGCAAAAAGTATCTTCCTCAGTCATAATTCAATTTTTTTTTCTTGTTGTCATGAACGTCGTAGATTTAAAAAAAAAAAATATTCTGTTCCCTGGAGGAAAGCGTATCTCAGGTTGGGAACCGCTGCTCTGAAACCTATAATCTGCATAATGATATTTGTAACTTTTAAGCATCATTAAACTCGCACAGCTACTACACAGGAAATCGCTTAACAGAGTAGTTTCCTACTACTGCAACGGGGATGACAGGTGAATGGAGTATGGTAATCATTGCATTTAGAATAACTAGCATCGCTAACCGGTAGGAGAGGGGGAGAACTGGAATGACATGTTAATATATACGAAGAAACTCTCGGAGTTCAAATGTAACTCTTTTTTTTTATATCCACTATTAAATTTAATCACGCCATTACTTAAACAAAGCATTTTGAAGAATCGCAACGGGCGGAGATTTTATCTGGCAGCTATTGTGTCCGTAGAGCTCCCGAACGGGACATGTCTTCAATTACTATTCAGGTTAAATGAGTGGCAGTTGAAGTAAAGTGGAAGAAGGTTCATAGCGAACTAGGTTAATTGCAGTCTATGGCTGAGACCTCGAGGTTTCGATCCTCGTACAAGAGTCTGCCACTGAATGCATAAATATGGGCGAAACAAAAAAAATAAAAATTGCTCCGAATTTGTGATAGAAAAATATCAACCTTTTTAAATGCCACTTTTTACTATGCACTTTTTTTAAGACTGAAGCGGATCTGTCAAAAGGGAGGGTCTTTATGGAAGTTCCAACTAACTACATTGAGGTGGATAGGTCCATGGCAGGAATGGGAAATCAGAGTTTTGTATTTTGGCCATAAATGTTTTAAAGCAAATATTTTAGTAAACTAGATAATTTCCAAATCCTAAAGCTTTTGCATGAATTCTCTGATGTCTTTCTCAGCAGTTAATCGTGTATAAGTGGGCAAAAGGAATAACTGCTGTTTATTATGTACTTGTCGCGCTGTTTAATTTTTCTGACACGACAAAGCATTTTTGATTTATTAAATCTAGATTTCAGTTCATTTGACTCAGATAATAAATGTATGTAGGCTTTACGTCTTTTTTTTTTCTCTCTCTCTACCGGTAGTGTTTTCATTTCAATAATCAATGCAATATATCTTTAAAATATTTTAAAATGAATGCAGTGCTGTCTGTAAAGGGAAAAATTGTTAAAAATTTTATTGAAGATTATTTCAATATAAGATGATGCAATTTTTAGTAATTTACAGTTTTGTATATATTTGCTGCAGAAATAATTTTGCCTTAAAACCTTGAAAGTTTGTGAGAGAAATTGGTTTGTGTTTTAAAATTAATTTTTTATGAGGAAGAAAGTTTTTAATGATAGTAAAGTTGTGTGCATTTATAAATTTATAATCTCTCAACGGTTTTTTATTTGTTTGTTTGACCTTTAAAAATAGGGAAATGGACGTAAAAGATGGGTTTTCTTTTACTCTGCAGATTTGTTGGAAGGTATTTTTTATGTATTTGGTTACATTTGAGGTAACTCTTGGGAAGGGTTTCTTTTTTACTTGAATTATACTTCCAGTTTATTTAGATATTTAAGAACGCGTGTGCCGTATAATGTATACTTAATAAATTTAAAGAATAATGTACGTAGTAATCGTATGTGTATACTACTGCAAAATCAAAGATATCTTGTATATTTCATTGTTTGTTTCAATTTTAATCAAATAGACTACAATAAACTTGGAAGTTTTAGACGTAGATTACTGAAATAATTTAATTCAGAAATGTTACTCAATTTTATTTTATTACTTTTTAATAAAAAATAGGTATTGGATGTTATTTCTTGAGCATTGAACTGCTGTAAAAGGATGCGATATTTTTGCTAACAGCGAAAGCATTGAAATGCGTAAGATATCCTATTTTCATAGTGACTAGTGCTATCTGTATTCGAATAGTGTACAAGATGTCGCTGATATCTCTCTGTTACTGAAGCGGATAAAATTTATTTTATTCAAGTGAATCTCATTTTGTGACGCACAAACCAGTTATCAACATTTAGGTTCTGGTCCTTGACTTGTTCACGTAAGTTCTTCTTTTAGAAGCTGTAGATCAGGGGTTCCCAAACTTATTTAGCCTACCGCCCCCTTTTCAGAGAAAAACTTACTCAGCGCCCCTTCCCCCCCTCCTTGGTAATTTACCTTTATAAGTGAGCAAACATAGATGCGCTGACATATTTGCGTCCCTTTATGTAACCATATTTCTTCCTAGAACATATAAGATGTCCTAGAACATAGTAACATATTATGTCCTAGAACATAATAAAGAAAGATGTTGTAAATCAGACACCTTGAAGCTTAAAAGTATAAAATTATTTATTATCAATTATTTTTAATCAACCATAGTGATATTCGCATTACACACATAAAAATAAGATAACGAAGGATGTTATTTGTAATGTTTACTTTAATATTATTAAAACTTATCCTAAAGAGAAGGATGAACTTGATGCACTGCTATCAATTTATTAATGTTCTGCTCTATTTTTGTCAACAGCTTTCTTAAATCACCGCGATCAGGTATTTGTAGTTGGTTTCTGTTTATAGTCCTGGTTTTTGCACAGATTTGTGATCGCACTGAAACCACGTTCCACTAAATGTGATGAAGTAAATGCAGCTAAAAACTTTTGTACAATAGCCCATATTCCAGGGCAAAGTGTCGGTACGTTTTTGCAACCAGAACTCTTGATTGCTGTGTTTGAATTTCAATTCCACATTTGTTGTTACTTCTGCCAGTTCTCCTTGTACTTTTGGAGATTCTTCTGCGTTTGTTCTTGAAAAAGGGTCCAAAACAAAATCGAATATGCTCCTATTCAGAGATAGAGCCATTACAATCCCTCCTATGTATAGAGAGAGCCATTACAATCCCTCCTATATATAGAGAGAGCCATTACAATACCTCAAAATGTCAATCCTAAATGGCTGGAATTCTCGAACTGTCAACTGAACTCCTCCCACCACAGAGTCTGCAAGAAGAGGAAAAGGGAAATACGACTTTTTTTTCTTTGTACATAGCAGCCTTAAGGAAAAAAATAGAACATTGCAAATTCAGTACGTCTGTGTCCCACATGGACATTATAATTTTAGAGTTTACCAGAAGATTTGATGACTTTGGACAGTAAGATCTCAAGCCGATTTATTTTAAAGTCCTTCAGCAATGAATATTGAAGAATAGGATCCGTCTCTATTCTCGTCTCGTCTCCAACTCGTTCTGTATTACAAGAATTGCAGACGGATTCAAATTTTACAGGGAATGCACAGAGAGGAAAGATGTTTGAAAACTTTTTCCATTTGAGAAGCATCCTCTTTTACATTAGTTTGGTTTAAAATTTGTTCCATATTCGGCAACACTTTTTCACACGAAAACACCTTTTTCGTCATACAACACATTAAGTCCAAGGAAAGAAGCAGGCTTGCAGATAAAAATTTACCGCACCTCCGTGTTTCGTCATTCGGAATCAAAGTTGATTTTGATGCCTTTGCTGCATCAAGTAACCCCCCCCCCTCCCACACACACACACACACACCAAAATCATCTCATTAGTTTTTTCTTGTTTTTGATTGTTAAGAAAACCGATTTTATGTTTTGTGCAACCTGGAAAAAAAACTTAGATTTTCTTCAAAGATTGGATCCCGATCGGTAACTTGAGAAGAGATGTTACTTTTCCAGGAGGGATAGATAGTGACACAAGTGAGGATCAACGAGATCTCACCCCTTTGCCCTGACCAAAGCCTAGAAAATGTTGAGGGGGAGATTGTCTCCAACCCCCACTCTTCGCCAAATATCGACACTTGCAACAAAAAAGAGATGTCAGTGCTCGAACAGGTGTCAATTTCTGCCGATTAATGATGGTTCAATACAAAAGCAGGGAGAAAACTAAATACGATAGTTTCAACCTACGAAATGAGGGGTACTACCAAAGATTCTCACAGCTATTAAAAAGGACAAAACTATAAAATGTCACTAAACTTTTCACAAATTTCATAATACATGATTGTTTTCCGCATAGGGTCTTTCCCTTATCCTCTGTGATCAGCGTCATACGTATATTTCAGAATTTCTTCGTCTTCTTTCTTTATGCTTCCACCGCCCCCTTATTTTCCTCCACCTCCCCCATTTGCTCCCGAGGCTACTACCGTCCACCTGGATAGCCCCACCGCCCCTAGGGGGCGGTATCGCCCACTTTGGGAAACCCTGCTGTAGATAATACCAAATTTTTAATTTACTCAGTTCTCTTTCACGACTTTTATAGACGGTTTATATGCGCGCACGCGCACACACAGAAACATATACAGTAGGCGCTCGTTAATTCGAACTCGGTTAATTCGAACTTTCGGTTAATTCGAACTAATCCAAAGGCCCCAAAAAACTTGTAATGGAGTTAATGTTAAAAATATCTCATTAATTCGAACTAAATTTTTATCAATTCGGTTAATTCGAACTAAAAATTTAACAAAAAACATTTTCTTTTTCCTCAATTAACGGAGGAAATACACGCTGTATTTATTATTTTGTGTGTCAAAATCACCTGTATTTTTTTTTCTATGTAAAGAGGCACATGCCCTAGACCAGCGGTTCTCAACCTGGGGGGCGTAGAAGAATTTCAAGGGAGGCGTGATTAAAAAAGTAAAATAAAAAGTAAAACTAACTGTACTCAGTTTTGAGGTCACAATTTAATCATAACATATTTTCGACATACGAACACGAATACGATAATTGTCGTACACGATAATTGTCGTAATTGTAAAAACACTATAATTGTTGCACGTCTGGACGTTGAAAGTGACCTGAGGCGTATCAGTTACAACCTAATATTCAAAAACTTGTCAAGGACAAACATTGTGAGCCCTCTCATTAATGTTGTGAAAGTGACTTTTATTACATGCCAACCTCATCTAGATCCTTGATTACCTCAAATATATTTGATCTGAACTTAATTCTTTGATTTCATGTGTTCTATAATAATGATATGGTCCAAATTAAGATATGCGTAGTAATATTAAATTTTTTGTATGAAATTATCTATTCTATATTTTCCTTTAATAACCGGCTTCAGTTTCAAATTCCGATTGTACTACATGCATTGACCACATATGGTGGTAGTGGTGGTGGTGGGGGAGGGGGAGGCGTGACCTCACATCACTGTTCAAAGGGGGGCGCAGAGCCTGAAAGGTTGAGAACCCCTGCCCTAGATTATTGTATTTCCGCTAAACGTTAGTGGCTATTGTCCTTATCAGTGCTTTACGGACAAAGCGATTTTCCGTTATTTGTATCGATTTTCTTAGAATTTCAGAAAAACCAGTCTTTACTACAGATTCTAGGGAGCTGCGTCAGTTATGCTTGCAGTGCAGACAAGTTAATGTGATCTAGTTTTTCTTCCTCAGTGTGTGATGTGAAAGTGTAAAAATTCAGGATGTCTACGCGTGGAAAGTACAAAACCCAAATTTTGGAGACAAAGGTAGAAATTTTAAAGAGAGTAGAGAATGGCGAATGTAAAACAAAGTTAGCAGCTGACTATGGAATTTAAAAAAAAATATTGTCAACTTATTTGAAAAACAAGGAGTCAATTTTAGATTCATGGGAAAAATCAAAATTTGCTAGAGGAAGGAAACGCATGAGAAATGCATCCCAAGAATATCTAGAAAAAGCTCTACTGCTATGGTTCCAGGATGTTAGATCTCAAAATTTTCCGATAAATGGACCCCTTGTGCTGACGAAGGCTGATGAATTGGCAAGTCGAATGGGTATTGAAGATTTTAAATGCAGTGATGGATGGCTTTCTCGATTTAAGTCAAGGCACAATATTTCTTATCAAACTGTATGTGGCCAAAGCTCTGATGTAAACGAAGACGTATGCACTAATTTCGGTAGGAAACTGCCAGGGATTTTCTCTACTTACCTGCCGAAAGATATTCTTAATGCGGCCATAATGGACAAAGCCATAATGGACTCAATTAAAACTCTGAAAGCATTTATTCAGATGGAACCTTCCTCTGAAAATGAATTGAAATGTTTACTTCAAATCGAGAAGTTGGCTGAACAATGTAGGCATCATAAACAAAACCAAACATCCACTTTACAGTTTTACCCCAAAGTGTAATTCGTATTTTTAATTAAAGTTTACTTTCTACTGCTTCATATCTTCTGCTTCATTTTATGATTAAGGCAAGTCTCTATTGCTTTTTAATATGTTAATTTTAGATAACTTAGTATAATACTATATTTTCTGGGGTTATACATACTAGGAGATTTTTCTTCTTCAGTGATACACTTTTAAAGTTATATATTTTCTCTTAACATCGGATAATTCGAACTTCGGATAATGCGAACTTTTTTCCGAGAACCTTTGAGTTCGAATTAACGAGCGTCCACTGTATAATCTTCTGTAAAGTCTATTCCTGCAGACTCATAATGAACTAAGAGAATCGATTATGATGGATTGTAAACTTCTATGTACGTTCTAATTATTTTTCTAATCAATTCTTCTTCAAAAAAGAAAATGACAAAACTTTTGTTTATCATTATTAAGTTAGTAGTGAGTTAATTTTATATCACTATATCAGTCTTTTGTGACATAATTATAAAAAGTTTGGGATAAGTTAAAACCGTTAAACAAAAGCTTCTTATATGCACAGTAAAGCAAAGGAGTTGGTGTATAATGTGAGAATTTGACAGTGGAATTTGAATATACTTATTAAACATATCTGTTTAAACTTTAAAGCCGTTCAGTATTTGCTCTCTATATCACTGAATAAAACTCGTTTTTAAAAGTTGATCCAGAAAAAAAATGTAATCCTATCTTTTCAACATAATTAAACGAAATTTCGAACCCTCTTATGAAATTAACATGCATGTTAACTAAGATCCCCGATGGAGTATTTAAAACAAAAATAATACCTACAAAAAAAAATAATAATTTTAAATAAAATACCTTAAAATTACGGTGTTTGTGTATCCATGAATTTTTAGGACAGAATGGCGCTTTTTAAACTGGCTGTCTATTAAAGTGCGTATACAGTAAGAAGTAAGTAAAGAACAAATATAAAAAAGTAGGATAAATTTCCGTTGCTTTAACTATCTGTTAAAAGAATCTCGTGTAAGCGATGAGATACCCTTCTTGCTTATCGTCCAAGCGTTTGTAACCTACTACGAAAATAATTGTTTTCCAACACATTTGTTACTAATCGGCGAAACGGTAATTTTAGCGTCAAGGGAGCGCCGCTTCCGTTAACGTCCCGTAGTCTCCAATAATCCTAACTCCAAACGTCATAGATTTTTTAATCCGTTGAAAGCTCGACGGAACAGGATGCCTAGTTTTCCGTGGACCAATTTTTGCTCCTGAAAGGAAAAATAAAAAAAAGAAAAGATGCGCATATTATCAGCGGTAACTCAAGCGGAGAGGTGAATCGCAGTAAACGTTTAATAACAGCCGATATAATAAATAAATAAGTAAAAAGAGCAACTTGGAGAAAAATCTTCCCGAAAACTACGATGAGGAGGGTGAGATAATATTTGGGTCCGAAAGTCACGGATGGGCGAGCCTCGGAAACAATACTGTCGCGATAGATCCGCATTACATTTAATAGATGGATGACAGCTTGGAAAGAGTTGGGAATAGACTCAGAAACGATTTCAGCCCTTATTATTTGACGTTCCGAAAGGCCCGCGGGAGAAAACGTGTCTAAATGGGCACTTACGGGACCGCGGGTGAACTGCCGAAATGTGCCAGAGACTTCCGAAGTCAGCAATCTACCCTGAATTTGAATTGTTGTTTATGGTCTTTCAAGTCAGGATCCAGATTATACGCTTTGGCTTTTTATATGACATTTCGAGAGCAACACTTTGAAAAAAATAAGGCGTAATCCAGTTTCTGTAATTTTTCAAAACATGTCATTTGTATCACTAAATTTCTTAAAATGCAAAATGCTGATATTTCGAAGCATCTAAGAAAATTGATTCTTACCACGCACGCACAAAAGAAAAAGAAGTTGCTCTGTTTACAGGATTATATGACTCTAGACGTTTAGCAATTATTTTTCAAAGAATATCTAAAATGGGCTCTCTGGCGGAAACTTCTTCAGTTACGGTGGCTATGCATGATGGGATTTGTACAATACTCAAAAACTCCATAAGTTTGACGCCGGACGATGGCAAATGGGTTTGGGCGCTGGTATTCAGTACCAGTGCCTCGGGGCTCGAGTTCCGCTTGTGTTTTCGTAGCCGTGCTGTGCAGTCTACTGATTCTGCTATGTGCCCAGGTTTCTGACTAAAAGCCTTTTGTTTACGGAATTTTTTACGTTTGTAAACGACAGAATTAATTTCTTTTACTCTTTTGAAAATGTAATACCCGTATTATATCTAATGCTTATTGAATCGAAAAAAAACTTATGAAGATTTTTTCCCCCCGCAGTATGGAGATTTGCACTTAAATGTCGTGTAGAGTCTCTTCAGAACGTTTCGTTGAGTTGAAGTCTGTACGTTGAATGACCGGCTAATTAGCCCTTGCATAGCTGACCTTAGCGCTATCAACCAACCAACCTGTTCGTTGAATGGAAATTTGTTATATATTGTGACACTGTCTCAATTACTACACGAAATTAGTATTTCTATAAGTATGTAATGCCCCTTTCCTACCCCTCAACATGTCATCTATCGGCGAACAGTTGATCTGGGCGGTCTCATAAACTCTAGGATAAGTGGCCATAAAGTTCTTGTAATGTGCGGGTCTGACGTTATAGAACGCATAAATTCCAGAGTGGTTCGAGTGCTTTTGAGATTTTTCACACTATAGTCACATTTAGAATCCCATAAACTTTGAACACTCACAAGCACTTCAAACGCCGGAGAAAGCCCTTTGAGTTCACCGACAGTATAAAAGAAGACCCCAATAGTCCACGGAGAAGAGAGATCTGTTTTTGAGTGCGAGAGAGACGCTCTCCTGGTCCGAGAGGCCTTCTGAAGGCCAGCGCTGTCGGCGAACCCGAAGCCATCCTGACTATCTAACTGTATATATTCTAACTCGCTGTACAAACTTGCTTTAACTGTTGTAGTTGTAATATGTTTAACGTATCGTAGTAAAGTAATTGAAGCGAAAGGCTTGTCGTATTATTGACTACGGTACAATATCTATTCTGCTTTATTACCGAAAATCATTGATATATAAAAGTGCTATGGGTGGTATTTATATTAAGAGTGCACATTTCGGAAAATGGGTGATTCTACTCAAACATCCTGTATTGAAGGGATTCCACGGTAACTGTTAAGCGAGTTTTGAGATTATTCTCAAGATTAGTCTAATATCACCACACAGTCATCTTTAAGCATATACCGTATTCGGTTGCTCAGCTTGATTGTAATGTTGTACCATGTTGTTTATTTTCAGATGTGTTGCCATGAATTGAGTCATATGTTGATTTTCTTTAATGAGTGTTTATCCTCAATAGAGCCCAAATTGATATGCATGAACAATTTGCTGGCATTACATAAGAAAAGCATACGTGCAAATGCAGTTGTGTATATACGTATATCTTTATATATAAAGCAAGAAGTCCTGACTTATACATCTATACACGTATCAACGCCCAGCAAAAACTATGGAGATACAGATATCAAATTGTATGACATTCCTTTTGTACTGAAGGCGTCATTTAAGAAGCGATTTTTCAAAATTCGACCCCCAGGGGGTGGGAGGGGGCAAAACGTGTTTTTTACATATTCCTTCATATCTCAAAGAACAAAAGAGATATCCATAAGATTCTTGCTTTAAAATGTAAGGAACGTGAATCCTTAAAAACTAATTTCAGGATTTTTCAAAATTCGCCCCCCTAGGGGGAGAGGGGAGCTAAACGTGTTTTTACATGTTTTGCACATATTTTTTCATATCTCAAAGAAAAAAAACAGATATCCATAAGATTCTTGGTTTAAAATAAAAGGAACACGAATACCTAAAAGCCAATTTCGGGATTTTTCAAAATTCGGCCTCCAAGGAGGGGGGGGGGGGGCAAAACTGTGTTTTGCACATATTCCCTCATATCTCAAAGAAAGAAACAGATATCCATAAGATTCTTGCTTTAAAATGAAATGAACACGAATACCTAAAATCAATTTCAGGATTTTTCAAAATTCGGCCCCCATGGGGGGAAGGGGGCAAAACGTGTGTTTCACATATTCTCTCATCTCAAAGAAAGAAACAGATATCCATAAGATTCTTCACTTAAAATGTAACAAACACAATTAAATGTAACAAACACGATCAATGCCATGATTTTTCGACATTCGCTTTAGATTTTGTAAAAAAAAAATTTTAAAACTGAATATTCGGGGGTAAGGGGGAGATAATATTTTTTTCCATAAATAAGAGAAACCATAAATATGAGACAGAGATTTCCGATCAGGGTTACAAAGGTTGCCAAAAAACAAAATTTAGAATTTTTCAAAATTCTCCCCCCTCCTACCCCCATTAAAAATTTGTAAAGATATGTCAGGAAAATCAAATATCGAAGACTTTTTTAGCTACAAAAAGTTATTAAATAACAGATGACAGAGCGTGTTTATTCAAAATGGGGCTAAAATTTGATTTGCTGGAAAAAAAAATAGACAGTGTATATCGTGTTGTATTTATTTCACATTTTTACTTTTCCGTATTTTTAAGTGAATTATAAACTGAAGTATGTGTTACATAAGACAAGGAGCACTTCGATTTTCAGGCACGGGATCATTATATTTTTGTGCATATTTTCATACTTTTAGGGCATATATTTAAATTTTTAATGGTTTTTTTAATGTATATAATCCGCGTTCTAGTCATCAATTAATTAAATTTAGAATAATTAGATAAATTAAGTTTAGAATGCACGTGCAAGAATGCAATACTCCCATGATTAATTTTGCTCCAACAGTGATCACAAATGATAAACGACATTCGATTGTGAAATAGTGTTATTGAAATTATTATTATATTAAAAAAATCGCATCTCTTAGGTAGAGGTGAGGATGTAACATCTATAGTTGGAACTTTATATAATTTCCTGATCTATTATTTGAGGGTGTTTATCACGACATCATTATTTACGAACAAATCGCTTTGAAGTATTTTTAACTTTAGATTACCGATATTCTCTCTTCTCAGGAAAACCTTATTTATGCATGATACGATTATCTATATATTTAAGTTGCTAAGTCGACTTTTTGGGCAGTCCGTGAGAGAAAACTACTGCATCAATTTACTTCATTTTTGGTCTTCAACGAAAGACTGTAATCTGTAAATTTGTCAAATTTGGTTTTTATAAACGCAATTTCTATTAATTAGCGATAATTTAAAATTTCAAAATTGATTTCTGCGCATGCTCAGTGGCATGTTTGAATCTGGCTTTTAGAAACTCACTATTTCTGCGCATGCTCATTGACATGTTTTAATGATTAAACACGTTTATTCCGAAAAGTTTCTCTAGATCTCTCTTTGCCATTTTTATTTTATGATAATTGTTTGTGAAATATAAGACTGAACCTGATGGAAATCGTTTATTTTGCGCTGTTTAATTAGCGATAATTTACAATTTTAAAAAAATTGCTTTCTGCGCATGCTGAGTGACATTTTTAAATCTGGCTTTAGATACTCACCAAGCACGAGGCCGCTTAAACACATTAATTTGTTTCTGCGCATTATTATAATTTTCAACATTAGGCAATGATGTGTTAAGTATAATTTGTGTATTAATACATTTATTTACTATTTAACCGTCATGTTTTTACGGGTATCAACTAGTATGTTTTAATTCTGCAAAATTATAGTGTAGAAGGTTTAGAATTGCATTGCTCTAGTAATGTATTATATGTATTTTCTCTTGTATGATTGTGAGAAGAAAGAAAGGGGTTAAAATGACTGCAGTCTTTTTAAGCCTCGTAATTTTTGTTGAACTGTTTGCCGTTCGTAACTAGGGCATAAAATTTGATCTCTCACCTAAATTTTGGCCTTTTTATTCCAGTAGTCTGCAGTCTTTTTTTGCAGTTGTACCTCTTCCCCATTAAAGTATTATTACTGCCTTTCCTTCTCTCTAATTGCCTACAGACTTTAAGAAAAGATTCGCTCTTTATCTCTTTTTCATCCGGTTTCGGAAAAAATTCTCCACTTTGTCTAATCTTTGCGTAATTTTCAATCGCTATCTTGTTTCGGAACTGGAAAACATCTCTCTGTTGACATGTTTCTCTGAAACACTGACACACATCTGCGGGCGCTAGAATTCAGTCTATCACTCTACGGATTATCGTCGTACTGAAAAAAAGTAGGCTGCTAATCGCAAAGTTAAATATTCATAATTTTGATAATGGGGATAACATATGAAAAACGGCTTCCGAGCAGTAACACTCTCCAGCCATGCGTGAAACACTGTGCTACAAATGAATCTAAAACCTAACCAATTGTTTGGCATGCTGCTGAATATTTTCGAAGTTATATCTCAGTGCATGCTTTGATTCGATATGGATTATTTCCATGCATTCCATATCAAAGAACTTTGGTCTCATCGCCAGAATCATTCCATGTTGGAAATGAGATAATGTCATTTAAAAAAGGCTTTGGGATGTGGATACACTATATACTCCCTTTCGCCTAAAAAATTCAGACCTAAATCAAAAGGGCTTGGCTCAGCTTTTCCCCCATTTATTTATTCTTATGAAAACGTACGAGCGAAAGAAGCTGGTGAAAGAGGAAGCGAGGCTTAAACTTTCAAAGCTAAAACGTTAATTTGCAATGGTTGAAATCAATCCCGTTTAAAGCCAACTTTGAAAGAGATTCGATAGTGTCTAGGGTTTAATAATTACAAGATAAAAAGAACTTTTTATATACCACGTTTTTAAATTTTCTGTTGAATCATATAAACTTGACAATTCTCTCTTAATTGCACAAACCTTCACTTAATTATTCTTTTTCAGTTTCTTTTATTTAATTTTAATCACTTTTTTGTCGTTTCCACTATCCACAGACTTTATAAACTTTAATTTTTATAATTCTTTTAAAAAAATTTCTCACAATATTTTTGTAAACAAACTAAATTCACATGTATTCTGTTTTCAAAATCGTCGAACGCCGTTACGCAAAAGTGCAAGCATTGAATTCGATCGAAGCGCCACCTTGTGGATTTTTTCGGCTAAAAGTATTAAAAGAATGCATTGTCATCGTGTTCTGAGCTATTCTAAAAGTTTCAAATGTCTAGCTAGTCGGGAAGTTAGTTAAAAATCGATTGGAAGATTTGTACTGGACACACACACAAACACACACACAAACAAGAAAACGAGTTAATAAAAACATGGTAAAAATACGAGTTGATTAAATCGTTCATACTTTAATAAGGCAAACAATTACAAACACTGTAATCACGTGTTAGAAAAAGGTTTGAATTTGATTTATTTTTATTGGAAGCTGCATGATGTTTTATAAATAAATTTCATTATGTATGTGAAAACATAAATATGCTTATTTTATTTTCGTATAGTTTTTTAAATGTGTGCCTCAAACAGTGGAGGCCTTATGGGATAATAATTAATACCAGATATTTTTTTTTTAGTCGTAATTGTATACAGCGTAAAATATTTCATTTAGAAAATTTGTTGCGCATTTCTGCAGTTGTGTTCCTCTGTCGTTTTTGATGTTCTTCTTTATCCGAAGAAAGTTAAATTTAAACGAATTAAATTTTAAACGTTTAAATAAAGTAACGAATGTTTAATGCACGGAAAAGGGAATCATAAAGGGTGAAATGTACAAAGATCATTCTCTTTTCATCGCGTTTGCTTTAGAACGATTGACAAAAATTATACTTTTTTTTTTCTCTTACGTATGTTATTAAAAACTCATATAATCGTTATACTTATGCGTTAAATAGGATTTGTCGGTTTTTAAAAACCGAGTTTAAAACCCGTTATTTATATATATATATATATATATATATATATATATATTGATATTGTGGCATCACGATAAGTAGTTAAGGCAATTCTATGAGGCATTTTTAAAATTACTTTTTCTGAATCCATAACTAAGAAAGACAGATTTCTAATTATATTGAAAAGGCCAATTCTTAAACAGAAACTTAACAATGAAATTTATTTACAAAAAAAATTAACATTAAAGGGTACAACATAATTAGTTAATTTAAGTGCAGATTCACAATACAGGCTCTGGGACCCATGGCCTCAAATAAGAGCTCCTAAAAAACACTTCTGTTCGGTCTGGATGGTACATGCAAATGTCTCTCAAATTCTCCAACTCTCTCCCTCTCGGCTTGAAACTCGGGGTAGTCGTCTTCTTAGAAATAGTTTTCCCACAACCGGGAGGCCCAGCAGATTAACGGCTGACAGCTCTTAACGCCGAAACTTTATTACATTCCAGTGACAAAGTCGCATAGAGCTATCGCTAGGAAAGACAGCTTTACGACGGTGATGGGAGACGTTTTCTGTTTTTCCAAACAGTTAACCTCACAACTTGTTAGAGAAACCGCTCTGCCTGGGATTAACTTTCAGGCCAAAACTCTGCACGTGTTTAAAAACGGTGGGAACTGGAAAATGGTACTCCCAAAAAATATGCAGCTGGTCCGTGGGGTGTGAGAACGCATCCCCGTAAAGGCATGACGTCACTATATACATATATATATATATATATAAATTTGTAAAATTCGAAAATCGGTTTTAGATACTGGGATTAACACGTAAGAATTAACTAATTATTTAATTAAAAATGTTGACATTTTAACTCTAGCTAATCTTCATGGGGCTCATGGTTAACTAATCTTCATGGGGTATGTGAGTGTTTGACTTGCAATTCCAGAAACGCATTCTATTAAGGTATTCTATGTAACAGCACACAGTGTAAATGATGACACCAGCTATGTTGCTATGTGCACCACAAGAGACCAGCGTTATGTTTTTTGAAATGATATTTCCCCAAAAAATACTAATTGAAATAAAATTTAATAAATGATATTTTGTACGGATTTTATTTATTTATTTATTTATTGGGGGGTGCATAGAAAATATATTTTGTTTCGATATATTTTTGTAATTCCATAAACATTAAATAAACTGAAAATTTTTAAAATAATTATAATTACTTTTTACAGTTTAAATTGTATTAAATTATACTATACATATTTTTTCTTCGAAAATTCGAAAACTAGTTTAAATGGCTCTCTTTGAAATACTGGAATTTGGAAACCGTTTTGTCTTTCAAATGTCGGTCTTTGTATGAACTTGAATGTTAATATTTTTTTTTGTCTCATTTCAGGTAAGATTTTGAAATTGACTTCTCTCCAGTCTTTGGAACCTTTTATTTTGTCCCTTTAGAAACGACTGCAAAGTAAGTTTTTTAATACTTTTCTTACCGAAGGAGTAAAAGCTCGGGTTAACTCATCAGAGCAAGTTGTAGACTTTACTTGTTAAAAACTGTTTAAGGTCGTTTGTTGTGCCTGTTTTTAAGGGGGCAAGGGACCTTCAATCTTGAATTTCTAAATTATCAATTTTCAATTCTATGTACTAAATGAGTATAATTTGTATTCTTTTTTGCTACATTAAAGACCCTTAGAATTCAAAGTAATGAATTTTTTGGCACAATAACGCCTGTGTTTTCAAAATATGTTCAAAAATGCTGCATTTTTCAAAACGCTCCGTGTGCATGCCAAATCATTTAAAAACTTTAAATTTTTAATATAAGTTTACTGTATACATATAAACATAATTGTGCATTGATTTTCTTTTTGTATGAAACTAATGCCATGAATAATTATTTTTTTAAATCTGTCTGTTATTTTTTATATTTTTGCATCTTTTTACTTTATTTCATGGTCTGTATACGTGAAAAATATTTGTGGTTTCACGGAATTTTGCACAGTTTTGTGGCAAACACTTCAGCTAACAATGCTGAGAAATTTGGAAGAAATTAGAAAAAAATGAATGCGCGTACAGCATTTTGAAAAATTCTAGCATTTTTGAAGATTTTTTTGGAAAACAGGTCTTATTGTTGCACAAAATACTTATTTGTGAATTTTAAGTGTCTTCAATGCAGTGGAAAAAAATATTAAGTATTCTCCTTTTGTAAATAGATTAAAATATTGTTAATTTAATAAAACCAAGTTGAAGGTCCCTTGTGCCCTTAAAAGGTTAGCTTATTTTATCAGCTCAGCATCCTCTACTTCTCAATTAAGATAGTCTCTTAAATATTCGTGACGTATTATGTTATAATTTCTAAGCTCTTGTCTAGGTAGAATGGATTAGGTTACGCACCGTGATGGACTCAAGATTCGTAAAATTGTGTATAGTAATTACTTTTACGTAATTCCATAATCCTCCTGCCAAGAGGCATACCATGGTGGTTGGTTCTTAAATGATATGGATCCTCCTTAGAGACAAATTAATCCCTCGAGATTAGGTTCGATGATAAACGCGAATGATTTCATTATCCGTTATGCTTTTTGAGGATCTTCCGTAATGCTTGGGAACTTACTGCAGCCTAGTTTTTTTCTTCTTTTTTCTCCCTTGGGATCTTCAATACGTTTTTTTTATAACGAATTTTACTTTATTAAACGAATTTGCATTTGTGATTTTTTAAAAAATATTTTTCACTGTAAAGTAGGTTACATAGGAAAGTGAATTTTTGATCCCTTTTGCAAAATTTAATTCAGCTAATTGGATAGTATTTTGAAAACTAAATTTCTTAGCATCCATAATCCTATATTTTTGTTGTAAAAATCCGAATATTGGAAAATAAAATGTGTTTTAAAATAATTATGAGTACAAGTCATACAGAAGAGTAAACTTAGGAAAGTTAGAAGTTCCATACATGCCATATTGAATCACTACGCAGGGTGAAGCCTGATGGCTTAACGCTGCAGAAGAGCTTACAAGAAACATCATTAACACATCATTACATCTGTTAGTGTTAGCGCTGTGCACTAACAGATTTGCTTAATGTTAGTGCACAGCGTTAACTAACACTAAGCAAATCTGCGATGGTTATTGTAATGAAAGAAGTAATGTAGGCGTAAATTATATCAGTAGCGGTTTTTTTTTTTTTTTTTTTGGGGGGGGGGGGGGGACATTTTTTCTCTGGGGCACAGAATGTTTTTGCAGCCTCGCGTTATGTATAATGGGTGTAATCATTTTTAAAAGGGGCACCACCTTCTTTCTATATTATCTTTAAAAGTCACCTCAGAAGTAAATGGAACTAAAGCACACTGTTTCTTCAGAGCTATACGGAGTAATATCTTAGTGGCGATATACTATGCCACAGGATTTTTTAAAATAGAAATATCTCTTCCTATTTTTTTTTTAAATTTTATGTAGCACACTGTACAGCCACAGAGATATTATTTGTGACATATCTGTAGAAACACTAGGTTTTTATTTCATTTACTCATGTACTAACTACTGTAGGTGACATAGGATTGAATGAAACTTGTTTTTAATTGTTTCTGATCGACAGCGGTAGGGTAACGGTGTATGACTCAATTACATATCCTACAAGGCTTCCTCGATCTGAGATTGTTAATTTTCGCGTTTTTACCATAAGTCTGAATTTTTTTTCTCCATTTGTTCTATATATTTATTTATTTATTTATCTATTTGCCTCTTGCTATGCTAAAAGAAGTTTACGCAAGGAATACTTTTCCAATTCTTGCAATTTTTAACTAGAAATGTGAATAAATTAATCTTACACATTCATAACGTTGAATTTGGTTAGCTTAAGTTGACCGTGGCGCTCCAAAAGCCCAACAACATCGGTAGCTGTGACTTTTAGCTTGTGCACAGCAGTCTTCCCGTGTAACGCCATCGCTTTTGTTGACCTCGCAGATCTTTTATCCTAATGCTGAAGCGTGGAAATTTTTCCTCTCAGTACTTTTTCTTTAATTGCGCCGTACCGAGCGCTTATTTTTGAAATCCCGTTTTCTGCACTTGAAAAGCAGGTCTTTGAACTCAATACATGTGTTTTTGAAAAAAAAAGGTTTGAATATTTTCGAAAGAGAATTTTAATCTTGGCGAGTGACATAAATAATCGAATGCCCGTATTTGATGCATATTTAAAAAACTGCGTGCTGTTTATTTAAAGGTCAATCTGCATACCTACAAAATAAATAAATAAATGCACATTCAAACGTGTGATTGCATATTCCAGTCTGTGATTTGAAGACTCAATAGATTAGAGGGAAATTTCACGGATCTTAATATCAGGACTGATGACAATGTGAACGGATGCACAGCGTTAATAACACTGAGCAAATCTGCCGATGGTTATTGATGAAAGAAGTAATGCAGGCGTAAAGTATATATCAGTAGCTTTTTTTTTTTTTTTTTGCGGGGGGGCAGTTTTTCTCTGGGGCACAGGATGTTTTTGCAGCCTCGCGTTATGTATTAAAGGGTGTAATCAGTTATCGGGGCACCGCCGTCTTTCTATATTTTAATAACATCGTTTACTGTCGTTTCAGTTATTTTTCGTTAGTTTACTGTGCCACGTAACGAATTATTGTTGATGCGGTATCCCCAAAATTATAAATTGCCTTTCTGTAACCAATAATGACAGCACAACCTCGGGTTCGACAATCAAGTTTAGTCGCACAAGTTTAACTTTTGAAGTACCGATAATTACGGTATGCTTATTTCTACCTGTGTTAAAGCCAGTCGTTTATGAAACTGGCTTGGTAGTTCTAGCATTAAAACAGAGTGTGCATGCGCTTATAATGATTTTATGTAATGATTTATAATGATTTTGTGTACTGGGTAAATATGTCATGTTCACCTCTCTCTGCAATCGCAGAGAAACGACATTGAAAAGAAAGCGAAAGCACGAGTAAAAATTCACAAAAAGCTAGCTTAAAAAATATGCAGGAAAAATTTTCCTTCTAAAGGTTTCAGTGTATGCAGAAAAAATTGTAAAAAAAAATAAATGTCAGTGTGAACCTCCAGAAACTATCAGGAAATTTCATTTGAGAGGGAAATGTGGAACAGAGTTGAGAAGTGTTCTGGAAGAGTATGCTAGACATCTCTTTCCATCTCTGTCGGGTATGAAATATCGTTCTCGTTCTTCAGAGGTCTTTGTCTAAAGTAATTATTCTCTTTTCAAAACGCCTTTGAGAATCGAATCAGTATCATGACACCAATGGGAATAGGTTCATCTTGATCTTTTTTCCACCTTGATCTGCGTCAGCAATCTGCGGACGCCTGCTACGGCCTTTGTTCTTCTGATTCCGATCAAAATAGTGCGTCAAGTTTTTAACAAGAAGCGGGTAGGTCGAGATACCAATCTGGAAAGCATCTAGCGGTAGCTGTAAAAGTAGTAATGTAGGTTGTTTAAACTATTCGTGTTATCGGTAATGAAAAGTGACTATCATCTTAGTTTTATTTCGCATTTCAATGCTGACTTTTTATTTCGAGTTTCCAGTTGAAAGCAGTATTCGATAAAATCAGTTTTTATCTAAGTTATTGTTAGTAGCTATTCTTATTCATATTATATTTGGTTATCGCTGCTTGGTCTTATTTCTATTTTTATTTCTGTTTTAAATGCTTTTACTAGCTAGTCATTGTGAGTGACATCTATAAGGATGTTGATAAGATAGAGTAGATTCGTTTCAGGTATATTTATATGATCTGTTATACGGGACCATTCAGAACCCACATAGCACATAATTTTTCTTCTTCTTCTTCTTCTCCCCCCCCCCCCATTTGCTGTATTGACTTTTAATCTATGCATGAAATCGATTAAATCAAAGACTGTGCCCTAAATAGGACAATAACTTTGAGAAAATTTGAAGGTGTTAACCTTTAATTTTTCAAAAAGTCTTTGTCTTGTTGAGAGTTGGAATTGAAGTAGATTGTGCATGTTTGGCACCTTACACCTCTGGTATCAGATTTTTTCGAACTTTAAGGGGCGGAGCACAACCTAGTTTCAACTACAGTCGTTCAGTTTATGAAGATTCTTAAGCTGTCCTGTTTACAACTGTGTTAAAATAAGTCGTTTTTTATATTACCTGCCAATAATCCCCAGCAACGTAGACAGTCGTATTTTGATTTGGAAAAAAAAATTCTCTATAATCTTTAGTAACTTAAAATTCACGGAGAATTCAGTGCCTGTTCACTTTCTTTTTGTCTAACTAAATTAAAGAGCCGCAACAAAATAATTTTTTCATACTTGTGATTCCATCTGTTATCAACGAAGAAAAACATTTTAGGATATCGTTTCCCTAAATATCAACTTTACCTCTCAGTCTCGGGGGGGGGGGAGGGGGGGAGCTGCAGATAATTACGCAGCAGCCTATAATCCTCATCAAGAAATTCAAAAGTCTCTCAACGTATAATCCTAGGATTATAGGCAGGAAATTACGGTACTTTTCTTTAAAACTGTCCATGAAAACGTTTATGCTACTTAAGAGTATAAGGGGGATGTTTAAAATGTTTGTTGCATGTTCACCACACATAAATTTAAGAAAATTATTTTTCTTGACTAAGGCCTTCCAATGTTGAATCTCTGCTGGTGAATAGGCCACCACCACAATTTACATCGAAAACCCCCAGGAGCGACATCTAAGGGGCTCTTACCCTCCTTCCACCACCACAAACCTTACAGAGAAACTTTCCGCCCTACAGATTTAACGTCTCCGTACCCGGCGTAGGCATGAGAGCATTCAGCAGCGCTCGTCGAGACTCGAACAGAGCACCCTTATAACCAAATCACGACGCACTAACCACTAGCAGCCTATTACGTTAATATATTTAGTATGGCTATTTTTTCCGATCAAAACTCAATATCCTGTGAACTGTTACAGGCGTTTGTAGTTAGCTGATAAGAGACACTACATGTGGTTATTTTCAGCTGTCAAAGTAAATAAATCAGTGGCATAACCAGAGTTACAATTAGGAGAAGGGATTTTCGTTTCCCAGGATCACAGAAATTTTTGTGTCTGGTTGTCGTGGTGGTGGGGCTGTTAGTGGTATGTTTGTGTGTGGGGGGGGGCGTGCTTGCGTAATCTTTTGGATATAAGCAGTGTGTGTTGCCGATATGAAACATGTGCTCATGGTTGGTAACCAACAGATATTTTCTCAGCTTAGCTATGAATCTGTTTTTCATTTCCAGTTCGATATATGTGCGAATCATTTTATAAACATAATATTCTTTTTGATGATCTTGCGTTATGTTTAAGAACTCATCAGGCAGTTTTTTTCCCCCCATTATTGGGACCACGTGAATGAGTTTTCCGTTAAAACGGTATATTTTGTATTGATCTAATATCCATATTTTTAAGCCCAAAATATGACAGGTAATTATAACAATTGAAAATAAAATGTCGACAGATTATGAGCAAGCTTTCGTTCAGGTATCGACATTCGTTCAAATTCTGAACGCATCTGCTCGGCTACCGTGATGATTACGTGTTAATGATCTGCCTACATCCGTTAAAGTGTGTGGAAGGAATTTTAATTCTAGACAGGAAAAGAGGTATAGACGTGACCTTCGTTAATGAATCGCTAATTCATGTGTGTGGCGTGCTACGTGCTTGCTTTACAGAGAAATGTTATAGATATTCGTTAGCGCGATATCTTTTTGTCCATATCTCAGTTCTGCGGTTGTTGACCATCGAGAGAAAGAGAATTTAGCAAGATTCGACAGAAATGGGAATAGCATAAAGTAGAGGTGGGGAACGTGCGGCCTGCGTGATCTTCTTGTGCGGCCTTCATAAAAGCTAGCATTTGTATTAATTAATATTTAATTTTATAGATTACAATAATTTACAAATCAATGGAATTAAATAAAGAACGGCATGAATGTATGTACGCAAGCCTCGCGTTACGAAGCTTGATCCAAATATTCAATTACTTTCAAGCAAGAAAGAAATGCAAATATCCTACTAGCTTAAATTTTCCATCGGATTTTAAAATTGTTTTAGGAATTGTTGCTATGTCAGTTATTTATAATTTAATACTATTATTTTTCTGTTGTATTTCTTTATAATATTAAAATTATTTCAAAATACTTCTACTTTATTATTTTTATTTGAAGTGGTATTTAAATATGTAGCTGTTTATTAAGATTATATATATATATATATATGTGTGTGTGTGTGTGTGTGTGTGTGTGTGTGTGCGTGCGTGCGTGCGTGCGTGCTTGTGCTTACTTAAATAAAAATACCAACAGTGAAATATAAAAAATTACAGTGGTATCTATCTAATAGTGGTATGAATCTAATAATTTTTTAAAAAAAATAATAATTAATGATTAATGTTATAACAAGTTTTTACCCTTATGTAAATACAAAAATATTTTATATTGTAACTTTTTAAGTCAAATAATAAATAAATAAGGACTTAATTTTTGTTGTTATTTTTCTATATAATGAACCAAATTGTTAAAACTATACCTAACTATAATAATTTCATAAAAGTCGCATTTATAGGTACATCAAATTATGCGGCCTCCTTTATTAGTACCTAATTTACATGTGGCCTCTAATGGTAAAAAGGTTCCCCACCTCTGGCATAAAGCGTACTAAATTCGTAAAATTCCCATGGTAATTGGAGTAGACAATTTTCAGTCACACGTGTTAATACCATAACGGTTAATACCATGACGTATTAATACCATTCGTTTATACGGTTAATAAATACCTGCAGCTTCTTAAAATCCGTATTAAAAATACGCGACTTGTTTTTTAAATTGTGGATTTTAAGAAACGGAAAATTGCTTGTGCTGTGTTTGAGGATTTTTCTTGGATTTTTTAAAAAATATTTGCCTGTATTCACGGTATTTTAGGGATGAAATGGGAGTCATGTTTTTAGACACTAAATTAATTAATATTACGTCTGTCTTTTATATATTTCCTAGGTATTTAGACACTATTTATACTTTTGAAAGTTTAAACAATTTAAATGTCCTTATAAAGGCTTTATTGGTATGATTTCAACAACAGTACTCAAAGAAAGCCTTTAATTTCTCTTTCGGAAAAAAAAATCCTGGTTAATTTTTAAAAGATGGTATGACACGTTTTTATCCATGCAAACAGTACACACTACCATATAGCCAAATAAGAGATTTCTTTTCCATTCAAAGAAATTAACAAATTTGTATCATGAAAAGAGAAAATTTATTCGTTAGAAAATGTGCTATGATAAAAGGCGCTTTTCTTTTACCTTTTTATTTCTTTGTTGAATAGCATGAGATAACTCTCTGTATGTTGAATTTTTTTGGGGGGTTAGGGTTGCATCAGAACGGTAGGTCACTAATTCGGTAGATAATATTGAAAATTTGTGTATTTATTTCAGTGTGAGAAAAAATACTTTGATGTACGATTCCTACTTAAAAAATATTTCCCAGGCTATTCATTCATCGCTATCACATTAAGAAACTACGATATGAAAATTTAGGATTATAAGTGATTACATGTGTTATTTAAATACGTTTTTGAGTTACCTCCACGAAACTTGTTGATAGGGGTAAGCAAATGCACGCAGCTTCTCAAAATCCACATTAAAAATATACAACTTAAATTTTAATTAAGGCTGCTGTGTACTAAACTTATTGTATTCGCTCACCTCAATGTGGAATGAATATATATATATATGCATACACACACACACTTACTGTTAAGAGATTACATGATGGCGAGGCAACATACAAGGTGTTGACAAATTCAGAGGGGTGATAGTAAGCATCAAGACGAGCAATAATCACATAGGAATGTATGACCAGAAATGCAAACCTTGTCAACTAGAGTATAAACAAAGAAGCAGAAATGTTGACTTTTCATTTCTGCATCTTTGTTTATCGTCTAGCTGATCAGGTTTGCGTTTCCGGTCATACATTCCTGTGTGATTCTGTTTTGTTTTTGAGTTTTCTACCTCCTCCAGAAAAATGCGATATTTTCGATCATCCAGTGAGGTTGGTAAGAGGTATGGTCTGATTAAGTAAACAGCGCCCTCCAGCGTCAGGTTTGCGTTTGTGGTCATACATTCCTATGTGATTATTGCTTGTCTTGATGCTTCCTATCACCCCTCTGAATTTGTCGGTCGAATTCAGGAACACCCTGTTTATACAACGAAACACAGTAAAAGGTAACGCAAAAGTGGAAGAATACACTCGATTTGGTTGTAGAAACTGAATAAATGTATAGAAAAGCGAGTTTAAATTTATTGACAGACAAAATTCTAAATCTGAAGACAATCAATCACACAGAGGTAATTGCTACCGGTGTTTCAATCAGCAGATAAATTTTAAATAGCAATTAATGAAAATCAGCCATAGCAGCTGATCAAAGCAACCATGTTGGCGGAGTATTGGTAGCATTGGAGGAATTTCTCCCTACTCTATTACACTATATCAGTGCTCCCCAACCTTTTAATCGTCGCGGACCGGTCAACGTTTGATAATTTTACCGCGGCCCGCTGAGGAGGGCTATGATTGCAATTTTAATTCTTAATTTTGAAATGTTTAATAAACAATAAACTAATTTAAAATAGTTACAAGATTTCTTCTGTTACAAAGGTATAAATTATCACAAACCCGACAAAGTCGCACTAACCCGAGAGAAATTCACCACAGTAAATAAAATGGAAATACTTTAATGTTCCTTGAGCGGTCCGGTATCATTTGATCCATGGACCGGTACCGGTCCGCGGCCCGGGGGTTGGGGACCACTGCACTACATGACTAAATTCCCTTTGGTGTAAATCTGTCACTCTTCTCCGTAAGAAAAAAGAATTCTGCTTCAGTGCGAGCTCGGTAAGGATTCAAAACACCAGAGGTCTTCTGTCGTAGGTCTGGCGGGAAAATGTCAACTCGTGACATAATGTTGGCGCAAAAGAAATTAGAATTTTGGAGCATTTCGGGTCAAGAATTTTCGGGTAGGCGACGTTTAACATATATATATATATATATATATATATATATATATATATATATATATATATATATATATTAAAATTAGAACTGCATTTTTTTAAATCGTAAATTAAGAATTCTAATTTTATTATTTCATTTAAATTTACTATCTTCGTTTTGGTCTTATCGTAGATTTAAGTCTTAAAGTTTCTTCAGTCTGCTGAGCTCGGAGAACAAACGTTATCAGTTCAATCCTTTTCTAAAGTCAACCTTTTCTTTTTAAAATGACTCTCGTCACTCACTTTTATTATTTAACTTGCTGAATAGACTCTCAACACATTCATTTTTTTTTTCGGCCTACCGGGGCATGCATGTCGTCCTCGATAGGTACGTTCCCGTTGCAGTTTATTATAGTGACCTATTTGGTGGCGGCTCGTGCACAAAAGCAGAAGATCGCGTGACCAAAGTTTTATGAGTCCTTTTTACTTTAAAGAAACAGAAAAATGTGTCCTGCCTCTTCATTGAAAATATCATGGGGGGAGGGAAAAAAAGGTTGTTTTGAAGATTTATTGCATTCATCGGATTGCGCATCGTGGGGTATATAGATGGACTGGTTACTTGACCCACAATTCCCTAATGAGGAACAGCAATTGTTGTCGTACTATTAGTTCGTAAAACTTACGACTTATTGGTAGACTGGTTTTGTTAATTATGGTGTATACCGTGTTCTGTTTACGATTTTCTTTGTTTCCAATCAATTAGTTTCTCGGGTCAAATTTTCTTATTTCTATCTAAAGCAGACTACAGCAACACGTCATTTTTTTTTAAAGCTGTCATCTATTGTTTTCTACCTTGCGATTGTGCTTTTGTATAAATACTCAATAAAGTAAAGCACGTAACAAACACTCGGGCTATTTATGCTAATGATGGTTTTTTTCAGTAGTTTTTATTTTTCATTTATTTTCCTATGCATCGAAATGACAGTTAAAATAATTACAATATAAAAAGAACTTTTTATATACCATGTTTTTAAATTTTCTGTTGAATCATATAAACTTGACAATTCTATGTATTAATAAATACTTTTTAAAATTTTTTTAATGAATTATCTCATCAACTTGAAAGAAATTGAAGATAATTGGAAGTTAACTGGCGTTTAACTTTTCGTTCCCGTACCGGCCGATAGATGGCTGCACCAGTCTACAAAACAAAATTAACTGAAAATTAACTCAATTCTTCTTAAAGATGGCTAAAAGTATTAAAATAATGCATTGCCATCGTGTTCTGGACTATTCTAAAAGTTTCAAATGTCTAGCTAGTCGGGAAGTTAGTTAAAAATCGATTGCAAGATTTGCACTGGACAAACACACACACAAACAATAAAGCGAGTTAATAAAAACATGGTAATAATTTATATATCTAAATTCTCAAAAAGTTTTAATAATTTTAATAATTATCTTGTTTTTATTTGTTTTGTCAAATGATTTCAATCTGACATATATTGATTTATTGCAATCCCTAGACATACACCTAAATGTTGGTTTGTTCACATGGAGCGCTGTTTAGTTTTTATCGACCTCTATGTAGAACGCAAGGGTTCGCAGCTTACTGGGTATTTTATTGAATATTTAGCAGTTGATTTCAGTGCCAAAAACGGGGGTTATTCGACATGCCATTCATTTTATTTTTTACCATGTTTTTATTAACTTGCTTTCTTGTTTGTGTGTGTGTGTGTGTGTGTGTTTGTTTGGTACAAATCTTGCAATCGATTTTTAAATAACTTCCCGACTAGCTAGACATTTGAAACTTTTAGAATAGCTCAGAACACGATGACAATGCATTATTTTAATACTTTTAGCCATCTTTATTCCATATTTTGAAATCCATTACATAAAAATACGAGTATCGTCTGGAGCCAAAAGTAACTGCGCTACAGGCGCCATCTATTAACGTAATAGTGAACCAAGCATATTACATTTTCATTACAATGGGATAATTTTTATTTATGCCCACATGCTATTTGCGATATTTTCTCTGCGAAATTCATTGATTTTTTTTTCCTTCAAATTATAGATTATAATTTATAATTTTGAAATCCATAATTAACTATGGAAGATGCGAATTCGTTTGCAGCTCATGTTGCAAACGAAGAAGCTGCATGTAAATTACATTTCTTTTTTTTTTTTTTTTTAATAGAAAATTTAAAAACATGGTATATAAAAAGTCTTTTTATATTGTAATTATGGGTATTTTAGTTCTAGCACAAGTTCGTGAAAAGAGGCGCTCAGAAAGTGGTAGAGAGGTGCGTGCCGCAGTTTGGCCTCCCCTGAAATACTGTAGCAAATGAAAAGGATATCCCACGGCGATAACTCCTCATATAAGCTAGTTTTTTCCATGTTTATATTATTATTAACTTGCTTTCTTGTTTGTGTGTTTCTCCAGTACAAATATTGCAATCGATTTTTAACTAACTTCCCGACTAGCTAGACATTTGAAACTTTTAGAATAGCTCAGAACACTATGACAATGCATTTTTTAAATACTTTTAGCCATCTTTAAGCAGATTTTTACCATGTTTTTATTATTTTCAGTTAATTTTGTTTTGTAGACTGGTGCAGCCATCTATCGGCCGGAACGGGAACGAAAAGTTAAACGCGAGTTAACTTCCATTTAACTTCATTTTCTTTCAAGTTGATGGGATAATTCATCAAAAAAATTTTTAAAAAGTATTTATTAATACATAGAATTGTCAAGTTCATATGATTCAACAGAAAATTTAAAAACATGGTATATAATAAGTTCTTTTTATCTTGTAAGTATTATCACATTGTTTGACCGTCAATTTTATTTAAATATAGTATACGCAAGTCACCGGCAAAAGCAGAAATTTTGGAATAAACTACGGCATATTTATTTTCTCAAACCTGTTTTCTCTATATGGGGGGGGGGTCTGGTATTCGCAGTTTAAATGACAAAATTGGATGATTTGCCGGAATCTCATTCAAGTCTTAGTAAAGGTATTTTTCCAATAAAGCAATGCTCAGCGGATCGGAAATTTCTCCAATAGGATTTTCCTCTATCCTAAATTGTTTTCAACATTTGGGTGTAAAAATACGAGTTGACTCGGTACCGGTCAACAGTGTGTTAATAAACAGGATTTTTATTTACACATGTATAGAGATAAAATTCTAATTTCAAGTACCGACACTTGTATAAACTAAGACCAAAATTATAATTACCATGAACGTTTTAAAAGTTATACCAATAATGTTAACTTTCTTTTTCTTAACCTGCTTATTAATACCGTAGAGTCCCGATAATCCGAACTTCTGTAATCCGAAAGTCCGCTTAATCCGATACGAAAAGTCAAAAAGAACTAAGTTTTCAATAAAACCACAGTGATACTAAGTGATATAAAGTATATTTCTGAAAATTACATGAAAATTCAAAGTTAGACAATGCACTGAACTAATTATTACTGAACTTCATTAGTTTGGAAAATCTGTTTTTTTTTCCCTTTTTTTTCCCGAAGAGAAGAATACCTCTCCCTTGAAGTCAAATTGCGCTAACGCGTCAGAAAAATGGTGTCCGCTGGGTCGAGGTGGAGTGTTGCTCTATGTAGCATAGCTCTACATCAAATGCAGCCGCGGCGTCTGAGTGGGATACCCTCTGCTCCCTGTCACCGTCTGCTTCACCTTCACTCTCGCCTGAGACGTTGACAGGTTCTTTCAAAACCATTTCATCAATCTGATGATCGTCTAAAATCCAACTGCCAAGCACTGTGACGTATTGTTAGAACAACTTACACTCTACTGTTACTGTACTAGGCAGCGGTCCGCTCTTTTATCACACATTTGATACCGAGATTTGGTTACATTTAGACAGACCTTATAAAATAAACTGTGTAATCACACGTAATATGTAATATTTATGTAATCACTCGTTATTATGTAATTTTATTTTATTTTAAGGAAGATTTTGCTTAATCCGAAAAATTCGTTAATCCGAAACGAGTCTGGTCCCAATCATTTCGGATTATCGGGACTCTAGTGTAGTATCCAAATAGTACTTAGTGATATGTGCTAAATGGACAGTGTACGACTTTAGTATCAATAAATTTTAGTATTACTCATCTTGTTTATAAGCAGAATAATATCATTAGAATTCATTAATCTATATATATAAAACAGTTCCGTAACTGACTCACTCACTGACTGACTGACTGACATACAACGCACAGACCAAACCGATGGACCTAAAGGGCTGAAATTTTGTATGGCGATTCTTCTTATAACGTATGGGTGCACTAAGAGAGATTTTAAAAAAAATTCTTCTTAGATTTTTTAAAATTAAATTTTTAAGCTCTTTTTGTAACTTTTTTTAAGTTTGCATTTAAAATAATAATTTGAGGGTTATAAAATTTATATCACGAGAAAGATCCTAAAAATTCCTTTAAAATGAAATCTTTTTCGAATCTTTACCACTATTTTCTGATTTTTGGTGAATTTTTAAAGATTAATTTTTAGAATTTAATTTATTAAATGGTGATCACGTGATTTCTTTATCTGGTACTTTAAATAAATTTATCGTCAAGTGCATGAAAACTAAATAGACAAAATATATTTTTTTTCTTGCTAATGCGGCAGACGATTGGACATTATTTCGTTTATAAAAATATCCCTTACGATTTCTTTATAAATATATATATTTTTTTCTACATCAATTGTATGTATTGATCGTCGTATTTATTATATATATATATATATATATATATATATCTTTATATATAAAAGGCAAAGTCTGTGTGTGTGTGACCGAGTTTTTGTCTGCTCGCGGCACGGCGCAAAGACGGCAGGTCGGACAGTCTTGAGATTCGACACGAAGATGCCCCCCGAGATCTCATTATGCACCTCGAAGCCCTTTTTTTGATTTTTTAATTAGATTTTCCGTAATTAAATATTTAGTCGCGATTTGGAGCTCCCGGACGAGTAAAAGCTCCGTAAATCCTAACGTATCCGTCCAAGAATTTTTTTTTTCGGACGAGCCTATACGGGAAAGATGACACTATACGGAAATCACAATTAAAATTGTCTGTCTTAATTTATCGATTAATTGTGATTTTTTTTCGATCGCCTGTACGCACCCGTTTTTCGGAAAAAAACGCGATTTTGGCCGCGACCCTTTTTTCCTTATTGTCGAATCTATACGTAAATGTCGTTACATTTTTACGAAATTTTTATCTCAGAGACCCTAGACATCACAATTTCGAAATCCAGAACCAAAATTAATTTACAAATTGTAGTTATTTTTTAATAATTTATTTTATGATTCGGAAACTCTTGCGAGAAATCTCATTTTGGAGATTTTGTTATTCATTTCCGGACGAAGATAAAGCGGGGAAAACAGGTTTTCGACGTCAAGCCGTTTTCGTCGGTCGTTTTCGACGTCAAGCACGTGATGTGTTGGGGCGTTTGTTTTCTATGAGGGATTGGGTGGTTAAAGGAAATCGATTACTATTGCAGTGATAATCGATTAAAAAATCGCATTTAGTAATGCCGTAATTTTTTTGGCCAACACTTAGTTAATATCATATAATTTGTGGTGTGTTTGTGGAAAACGTTTTTCGTCTCGCTGACTGTTGTGGAAAGTTTTAAGTAATCCTATGTCAAAAATTTTGCCAAAATGTGCCAGAAAGGATTAAATTTATATGGGTAAAATAATGTATCGTGGTGAGGAAAAGGATGACAGCGACGCCCATTAACAAAGGGTTAAGGCTACTAAAAAATTGGTAATTTCATTACCCGAGCAACGCCGGGACGGGTACAGCTAGTATATATATATATATATATATATATATATATATATATATATATATATATATATATATATATATATATATATATATATATATATATATTATTTATTTATTTTTTTTTCTTGGGGGGGGGGCATTAATTGCATACATTGACCGTTGTATTTAATTTGAATGTACTCCGTAGCGAAGTGCGGGTTTTCAGCTAGTTATCACATAAAAAGGTGCTAGAAGAAGGTCGAAAAATATAAATAAAATATAAGAAGTGCTCACTACTATCTCCCGTCGTACAAGTGTAATTCATCGGATATCTATCGGATTTTGTTAAGCATAATATGAATTATTCGTACTGCTTTAGTTTAATCTTTCCAGTCTGATGATTTTCTTGCACTTTTTATTCATTTTATGCTGTTTTTCTTAATTTTTCATGTAGTTTTCCGCAAGTATTCCCAGGCTGAAATATTCATTGTATATTTAAACGTATGATTGGAAAGTCTATAATTCACTTATAGTTTCGTCCTACAGCTCATTGAATGTAATATAGTTTTGTTGTCTAATGGATCGTTCGACTTTTTTATATTGTTTTTTAGTATTACGTTATGCTCAGATTGCTTGATTAAGTTCGTGATTCAATGATTTGATAAAATTTACAATATTGACTCTCTAATTATGCGATGGTTTCTCATTATCAAAATTCACTGAATTTTGATGCAATAAAATATATAAATTTAAGGGATTATATTAAACCGTTTATCCATATTAAAGATATTTACTCTCAGTCTGGGTTGCCTGAGAAAGCGTGTGCTCCGACTTCGAAAAGAATGTCTCCTGAATTCTCAGATTTCATGCCTTTGTGGATGTTTCTGTGATTATCCCACGACAAGCTCTCGTACATCAGGATAAAGGATTCAAAACTTTCAAACTAGATTCTGGTTTTACTTTCTTGTATTTTAAGGAGTCTTAATTCGTGTTGTGGCATTAGTTCAATGTCTAGAAAAAGTTGTTCAAACATGATCCCACTGAGGTGACATTTAACGAAGACCTAGAAAAATGTTTTCTAGTTTTTTTCTCTTTATTATATTTTTAAATTAAAGCAACCTCCGAAAAGTACCGTAAAATCTTGACTATAATACGCACACGTGTATAATACCCATGCTTGATTTTGCTCGAAATTTTCGGAAGAAATTAAAATTCGACTATAATAAGCACCCATAACTTTTCAATATTTTATTTGAAAATTGCACAAATACTTATTAACATAAATTAAAATTTGTAATAAAAATAAACGGAAACGTCCAATTCGGTAGTAAAATAAACTTAAATTTTTAATTCAAAACAAACAATACTGTCATATTATCAGTCTTAATCACTTTCAGTAGAAGACAGCTCATCTAGTGTTTGTCGTTTATTCAATGTTTTTAAACTACATTTTTTGTACACGATTATAATACGCACCCTCATTTTTGCGGACTGAAATGTGAAAAATAAGTGCGTATTATACTCAAGATTTTACGGTATGTTAGGAAGTTTTTAAATCAGTTCCATGATAATATTTGAAAATTTCCTCTCATATAATTGTAAAAATATCTAAAAAAAATATGGTTTTGTTGTAACGTCATATTGTTGTGACATGTTGAACACATAACTATCTTTGACAAGTTTATTTTTTAAATTACGAGCATTTCTAAAGTAGTGTGATTTCTTTTAAAACTAATCTCTCTTTTACTGTGCAATGGGAGACTTACGCATATACATAAATAAACCAAACCAAGTACAGTACAGAGCTGGCTCGAAAGCTTCAAGAGGATTTGAAGATATCTTAATAAATTCGAACATATAAACTTTATAAATGTCCTTCTACGAGGTCATTATGTGGGGGCAAGGTGCGAGCTCTCCAGATGTCCCCTTGGGGGGTTCTTGATTGAAATGGAGGTGGCGGCAACAAGGGAACAATGTTGATTCACCTGTATGGCCCTCCCGGATAGAAAAAAAAAGTTGTGAACAATTTCTGTGGTATACAGAGCGAATGTCCCAGAAGTGCCACGGCACTGGGAAATGCACTATATCTGCATCACATTTTAATTTTCTATATGAGGCGGTGAAAGGCAAAGTGGTGTAAGTCAAGTGGTGTAAGTCAAAGAGTTTAACTGCAAAAACTACAAAAAATTCCACCATAAATTGAACAAATTATAATTCATAACAGTTATTACAATATTGCAAATAATAGCCATTTACAATTCCACTATAAATTGAACATGAAGATTACATATTTGCCCTCAAATGAAAAAAGTTGAAAATTTGACTTACACCCTTTTTTCTATCAACGCCTCATATATATACTTAGTTTGTGGTAGTGATACGGCACGTTTTCAAGTGGAACTTTAAATTTGTACTCTTGGCATGTTTTTAAGGTTATTTAGCATTTGTGGTTGGTTAAACTCGCGTTATTAACTTCTGCGTAACGTTAATACTGTGATTATAAAGGTAATAAAAATTTACGGTTTTATAAGGTGAGATTATTATGAAATATTGAACTCTAAGACTACTGTCAGCTACCCCTGACGAATCTATCTTGAAAAATTGAGAATGTTTTAAAGTATTTGTCCCCAAAAAAATGTATAAGCAAAAAGTGAAACAAGATTCTATTTTAAAATTTTACTTACAGCTCATGGAATTTTGTTTCTTAAGCATTTTTCTGTTCGTGTTGAACATGCAACCTTTCGCTTGCCTATTGTGTTTTGCACTTATTTCTTCTCTCGTTTGAACTGATGCATGGTAACTGCTGTTAAATGGCGTGAGGTGCAAGGCAGATAACATCATTTGTTGCGTGATCTCTGTTTAATATATCATTTAAAGTGGCTGAAAGCATGTCAAAGTTTTATTTGTCGCTTCTTCTGCGTGCTAGAATCAAGTAACACGAGATATTTCGCTGAGACACGTTACTTGTTCTTTGAGTACTGCAGGATATTCCCGAAGTGCAAGATAGCTATCTCGTAGTTAAATGAAATAGAGGCTAACTGAATTGCGTTCAATTTTTGTTATATTCTGACAGTCTCCGCACGCTTTAGAAAACTGGAAATTGTCAGTGAAAACGGAACAAACTATAGAAATCCAGGAGAAATATTTTCTCCGAAAACTTGAAATTATCGGAGATTTTCTTACTAGACCGCGCTTCGATATTGCGAAATTTTGTCTTATGATTTTTATATAAATATACCTATATTGTCAGTTACGGAAAATAAATATCTTGCGCTGTTTCTAGAATGTGAGCTTACAATAAAAATTTCAGAAATTATGTAATCGATTGTTACAAAATTCAACCCATTTCGAACTAAAGGTAGGAAAATGAAAAAGAGAAAAAAAAAGTGTACGAGATCTTACTTTTATCCCTGAAAATATTCCATTAAATTTGTATTTAATGATTATTTTACTGCATCAAGATAGCATGTTTCATTGTATTATTTCAGTAAATTCTTCCCGATTGGTTTGATCGACAGTATTTCCTACATCGTTGTACCTGACATCTACGTTGATGCCATACTAAAACACGCTACATATTAGCGATTATTTACTGCCCTGAAAACACTTTATGTGCTGCACTAAAGATTTTCTTTTTTAACACTTGAAGTATAAATAAATTTCTAAGGTGTTTTTATTCGATAGAACGCGATTCAATTTAGTTAACTTTTTTAAACACATAAAAAGTAATTCAGATTAGAAATATTGCCTTAGGTTGCAGATATTTGCGAATTTTTTTTCTTAGATACTAGCTGAAAACCCGCGCTTCGCTACGGAGTACATTCAAATTAAATACAACGGTCAACGTATGCAATTTATGCCAAAAAATAAATATAGATATTTATAATAAATGCGATGATCAATGTATACAATTGATGTAAAATATATCTATCTATCTATCTATCTATATATATATATATATATATATATATATATATATATATATATATTTATAAAAAAATCGTAAGGGATATGCATTTTTTTTGGATAATATCCAATCATCTGCTGCATTAGAAAGAGAAAAAAATAATTTTTTTTGTCTATTTAGTTGTTACGCACGTGACGATAAATTTATTGAAAGTACCAGAAAAAGAAATCACGTGATCAGCATTTAATAAATTAAATTCTAAAAATTAATCTTTAAAAATTCACCAAAAATCAGGAAATGGAGGTAAAAATTCGAAAAAAATTTCATTTTGAAGGAATTTTTAGGATCTTTCTCGTGATATAAATTTTATAACCCTCAATGTATTATTTTAAATGCAAACGTAAAAAAAGTTTAAAAAACAGCTTAAAAATTTAATTTAAAAAAATCTAAGAAGAATTTTTGAAAAATCTTTCTTAGTGCACCCCTACACCATAAGAATAATCGCCATGCAAAATTTCAGCCCTTTAGGTCCAGCGGTTTGGTCTGTGCGTTGTATGTCAGTCAGTCAGTCAGTCAGTGAATGAATGAGTCAGTTACGGAACTGTTTTATATATATAGATAGGTATGAAATTAATATAGGTGGACACCTTCTTGGTCGCCTACGGAGCTCACCACCCGTTGGCGGATCACTTGTCTTCTTATGTATTTATTTTTTCCGCTTATGAAGAAAATAATGAAAGATTAGCGAGGAAATTAAACGTTATATAAAAGTGAAACAAAAACGTTACAAATTTGAACTGATTGTTTTATATATGTACAGTACGTATTAATAAATATAACTTCTTTTTTTTTTAAACTTCTTGTAACGTTGTACTAGAATAAAAGCCGGAGCTTTCACGCAGTCCCAGCAAGTCTATTTGCATACGTAAAAGTTTTAATCCTTCAGCGGGCGCGCCCGTGTATAAAGTGCAACATTTTCGTAAGTTTGAATGGTTTGTTTTTACATGTAAGGTCTGAATGTTCTAAGCAGTTCCTATTTATAGCTACACCCTTTCTAATGCACGTCTGATTTTCTGATCCTTGTATTCCTTTCCATTCATTGTTAATCGTCGTAATTTAACCGTGGTAAACCAGCGATTATACTGGATTGCAATACGACAAAATTATGAGTTAATGTAGTAGATCAAATGTACAGCTATCACAGTATTCTGCATATCTCGAAGATGGACAATCTCATTGTTTTTTAGGTTTTTGGGCATAATAGGAATTGATTCGCAAGTTGTCCTTAAATGCATTAAACCAGGCAGTTTTGAAATAAGGTTATTTTATCTGCATTCTTTGGCCTTTAATTATAAATATATCTCAATATTATCAACATTTTATATCTTGTCATAAAACGCAGAATTATTATTTTCAATTTGAAAAAAAAAAGTTTATTACAAATGGAATAATCAAGGTTGAAAGAGACGTTGCACTTTATGCAACGCCCGCCTGCCGGTGTTCCAAAAATTGGCGCGCCCGCTGAAGGGTTAATAAGTTCCAGTTTCATTCAGATGATACTACGTGTAATTTTAATGTTATAACGAAACTTTGATCTTGGGCTTCGATATATTTTTGCAAATTGTTTATTATTCGTAATGTAGTTAACATCAGTGCATTACATAGTATAGTATAATACATCGTATAGTAAACCTACATAGGATAGTAAATATTCGAACTAATTGTTTTATATATGTACAGTACGTATTAATAAATATAACTTCTTTTTTTTTTTTTAAACTTCTTGTAACGTTGTACTAGAATAAAAGCCGGAGCTTTCACGCAGTCCCAGCAAGTCTATTTGCATACGTAACAGTTGAAAAACGGTTTGGGTTTGGTTTGGAGGGCTACGGTCAATTTTTTGCTACACGAGGGCCCATTAGATCGGGACCTACGGCGTAAAACCGATTCCGATCGGCTACAAACGTCCATGCCAAGAGTGGGACTCGAACCCACATACTCTGGTACCGAAGGCCAGCGCAGTACCAGATGACATTCATCTGGACGATGGGCATTCGGCCGTTATCAGGAATGTTATTCAATGGACTGTGAAAATGGAAGTACGGTTTCACGTATAAAAATACCAGAACTGTACAACGAGCTCGGCATGTTTTCGAAGTGATTACATCGCCATGTAATGAACACGATTCATCACACTTTCCTATCCTTGTCGAGTGATTCATTTGTTTAAAATTAACGAATACGAAGCGTCATTCATTAGGTAATAAGATTATCGCATTCTAAGCATCGTTAGATTCAAGGTATGTCTTAATGGAGAGAACCGAAATAGTTTAGAAAACACGTAAGATAGTCAACACTGGTGGTTACGGTTTTATGAACTGTGAAAGGAAAGTACGATATCAGCTGTTCAAAGAGCACCTGAACCGTACACATCCGAGAGTCCGAGTGAGTCATGTTTTCGATGGGATCACGTTTCCACGATAGTTTGCCGGATGAACATAACTTAATTCATCATACTTTCCCGTCCCCTAGCGTTTAAAATCATCAGCGCCGTTGTATTTCGATTTTATCGGCGTGCCGATAGCGATCGACACCAACGGTATTAGTAAGAGTCTTAAAAGCGTCTTTAGTAAGAGAAAACCGGTTAAAAAATTTCCTTCCCTGGACTTATCGGAGCTGGCGTCAACATTTAGTTTACGGTTGAACTCTCCAAACTGGGGCCGTGTGTGCCGAGACGCAGTAACCGTAAAAAAATTAAGAACGCTTTTCGGGGGGACCCGCAACACTTGATCGGCGCCCGCTCTTTTATTTGTTTATCGCGAGTAACCTTTGCTTAAAATGGTGAGGTGCGAATTCAGATGAGAATGAAATAGCGAGTCACCGCTCAACGATTCTTTTCTTTCGCCTGCTAAATGACCAAATGGACTTTACAATGAAGTTTCTTTGATATTGCTTTTAAGGGGATAAGTTATCTTCAACCTCTTTTTTTTCAATATTTTACACTATATACAAAATGAGAATAATTAATATTCATTTAACTTCATTGAAGACACTTAGAATTCACACATTAGTATTTTGTGATCTGTTTATCAAAAGAAATTTCAAAAGAGTTTCAACTTTTCAAAATGCTCCATGCGCATTCATTTTTCTGTGCTTTCTTTGAAATTTGTCAGGATTGTTAAAGTAAGTGTTTGTCACAAAACTGTGCATCTTTCTTTGAAATCACATTTTTCAAATGTATAGACCAGTGGTTCTCAAACTCTATACAGTCTGAGCGTACTTACAATACTACAGATACTTGCTGGCGCACTGCATACAAAATAGGACTTATATGTTATAATTTGGTGCAAATCTGTTCAAATAGGTGTGATTTAACTGGTCTTGTTTTAATAAAGTTCACCATTTCAACAACTTGATCTAAGACCTCTCTTAAATCCTCTCCTAATGTTCTTGACATCAAGGCCTCTCTATGAAGGAAGCAATAAATTACAATAACATTTTCGTTTTGTTCCTTTATAAAAGATACAAGACCCTTGTTGCAACCTATCATAGGAGCTCTATCTGTGAAATGCCTACACACGATTTCCACGATAACTGCCATTTATCAAGGTAATTATTCAGGATGTTAAAAATGTCCTCACTTTTTGTAGTCAGGCTTAATTCTTTGCAAAAAAGAAACTGATTTGTTATTTGAATTTCGTTAATAAAACGATTGAATGGTATGAGTTGCGCCTTGGTGGTAATGTCGGTTGACTCCTCAACTTGCAGTGCAAAATCAGAACACTGGAGTTTATTACTTTATACATTTTTCTCAATATCAGAAGACATTTCCAAAATACGCCTGTATCATTTGGACAGAGGTATCTAGCTTATTTTCATAGCTGCTTCATTTCGTAACATCGTACTGACAATCTTTTGGCAAGCAGGCAAAATAAGTGACTCACCCAAAGTATGAGCTTTCATATTTTCTGCGATCAGTTCTGAGACTTGGTAAGAAGCAATTGGTTAAGAAACTCATCCATTTTTATGGGTGAATTATTTTTAACAAAGACAATTATATCAACGGTGGTTATTCTGAAAGTTGTAAAAGGCACAATACGTTTACTCTTGACGGCAGTTCAGAAGACACGACACGCCCACTCACCAACGCCTGTTATGCAACACTGCCAATTGCCACGTGATGAAAGCTAGTGCCGGTGTTAACATGCCGTTCCAGCCACGTTTGTTACGTGTTTTAAACGCGTAAAAAATTTGCGGATCAGAAGCTAGTTGCAAGAAAAGTAACTTATAACTATCATAATAATGTCGCACCGAAACAAGCCGAGTGTTCGTAAAGAAATGGTATAATATAGTAACTTATAGAAATGGTATAATATAGTAACTTATAGAAATGGTATAATATAGTATATATTTGCTTTTCATATCTGGATAGATTTTTTAGGAATACTACGGAGCGCACCTGGAAAAGCTCTGGTGCGCACAGTTTGAGAACCACTGGTATAGACCGTTAAGCAAAGTAAAAACATGCAAAAACATAAAAAAATAACAGACGATCGAAGAAAAAATTATTTATGGCTTTAGATTCATAGTAAAAAAGTTCACTGCACAATTATGTTTATATGTATATAGTAAACTTATATTTCAAAAAGTTGAGGTTTTTAAACCATATGTAATGTGCTTGGAACATTTTGAAAAATGCTAGCATTTTTTTTTTTTTGGGGGGGGGGGGGGGGGGGGGGGGGATTGAAATACAGACATTATTCTATAAAATATCCTTATTTTGAATTCTAATGGTTTTCAATTGGGGTAATTAATATATATAATATTCTCATTCTGTATATCGTTCGAAATTAAAAATTGAAAAATTCGAGGCCCCTTTTCCCTGGATTGTATAGCTCTACTGGATTTGCTGAGCTCAATGTTAGTCTCTGAAGAAAACGTCCTCGACTAGGATGGAAAGATGTTTTGTTGAATTGTAGTCAGTCACGGAGAGAGAAATTTTGTACTCGGTTATCTTTTTCATTCTTTAAAGGAAATGCCAATAATATTCTAAAATTTGAATGATTCGAGCAAAAAAATGGGATGTACTGTGCTTTAACCCTTAAATGGTAATATCCGTCTCTCGGACTGGTAGAGTTGATACTTTTCCCTCTAAGGTGCGTAATTATTGATTTGAAACCTTCACGTTTGAGCTATGCTTCAGTTATTCCATCATCTTGGTTGTGTTTGTTCATATTTGAGTTTTGTTTACTTTATCGCCGTACAATTTACCATTCCAAGAAAACTCACTCCAATTTAGAGGCGGATATTACTTCAAAGGTACGTATTTGGTCCGTCTATCAGACAACTAAAAAAAAAATAATAAAAATTTAATGGAAATTGTTCGTCCAGAAGGTGACCAGGAAGTAAGTGCAAGTAAGAAATCCTTAAAAAGAGATAAGTTGGAGAAGAGGAAACGCTGTAGGTACTGTCTTTACACAAAAAATAGAGTGACGAACTACAAGTGTGTGAAGTGTGATACACCTAATTGCTTGGAGTATTAAAAAAAAAAATGTGTTATTTGTGTACAAAATTTATAAATCTTTTATGAGGAAATTTTATTTTAATCATGTTTATATTTGTCACTAGTTTACTTTTTTATTCTAATCTATTTCTAATAATTTAATTTTCTTTTGTAGATCTTATTGAAATTCTAAAAAAAATTAGGTTGACTTTTACTGAATAAAGTTATATTAAAATTAAAACTAAGTATAAATATATTTTATAAATCAATAATACCTCAAATGCAGAGCTAAAATTAAATGAAAATTGGAAAATTTCAAAAGTAATGAGCTACGAAATCCAACTTAGTCTCATGGACGGATGTTACTGGTGAGTTAGACAGATCTTACCATTTACGGGTTAAACGCCCATCATCTCCTTGGGTGGAGGTCATTTTTTTACCCATGTTTTTATTAACTCGCTTTCTTGTTTGTTTGTGTGTGTGCTTGTCCAGTACAAACCTTGCAATCGATTTTTAACTAACTTCCCGACTAGCTAGACATTTGAAACTTTTAGAATAGCGCAGAACACGATGACAATGCATTATTTTAATACTTTTAGCCATCTTTAAGCAGATTTGAATTCATTTTCAGTTAATTTTGTTTTGTAGACTGGTGCAGCCATCTATCGCCGGGACGGGAACGAAAAGTTAAACGCAAGTTAACTTCCAGTTAACTTCATTTTCTTTCAAGTTGATGGGATAATTCATCAGAAATTTTTTTAAAAAGTATTTATTAATACATAGAATTGTCAAATTTATATGATTCAACAGAAAATTTTAAAACATGCTATATAAAAAGTTATTTTTATCTTGTAATTATTAACACTTTGATGACCGGGAGATGTGATTGGCCGTCTTTCATTCTCCAACTGTTGGTGACGGGAGACGTGAATTCACGTCATTTGGCACTTCGTGCCATATCGTGTCACAAACTGCCGTGACGAGTCCATAAAACAGGACGAGGAAGAATTCTTGTTATAAACAAACACGTGATGAATGTGTGTTTGTATTTTATACTCGAATAATAACGAACCGTTATGAGAGTCTATTCATTTTAGAATAGTATAAAATTCTATCGAAAACCTTTCATTCAGTAACGAGAAGACAGTCAAGAATGGCAGATCAGTCTTTTGAGTGGAGCACGAAAATTTTTGCAGGCGCTTTGTCGGATATACAAAGTGATCTCGAAATAACAAAAATAATGATAGTGATGATTTCTTTTCGAATGCTTGTCGAAAGCAAAGACGTCCTTTACCGAGTGATTCCGATTCGAGTGAAATGTGACTCACTGTTTTCAGTAGTTTCCCCTTTTTTTTTCAATTCCTACTATTAGTTCACACTCTTCCTTTATATATCTTGTTCAAATTTTCAATCGTTAATAAAGTACTTTTTATTCATGCACTCAAGTTCAAATACATTTTTTTTAAACTTGTAGTGGATGACACTTGATGTTAATATAGTTTTTTCAAATATTAATTCATTAATTAAATTTAATTAATTAATTTTAGTTCTATATGGGAGAAAAAAATTTCTCGGCAATAATGGTGTTCACAGAATCGAGCTAATATCAGTGCAATTCCCCGCCAAACGCAATTACCCGCCAAAAAGTAACTAAAATAAAATTTTCCTTTGTTGACCTAAGTAGGAATTGACTTTAAATTTTTTTTTTTATATTACTTGTTTATTCAATAATTGAAAACGATAGGCGGAAATTCAGGCTGTATGCTATTCACAACATACCCTCGTCAAAGTTATTAAAAAGATTCAGATGACAGTCTTTGGGATGTCTTTCTCTATGACCTAGTACACTTTAAAAAAAGATATCTTTAAATCTAAGCCGACCATCAATGGGAATTTTCCCCCCATAGGTTTTTATATTGAGCTGAGCGAATGCAATAATATCCAGTAGCCATAACGGTTCTTTTACAGAGAGTATTTTGTTTTTCTCGAATTCAGTAACCAAATGTACCTTGCACGCATGTTTTTCCGACAGTCCTTTTAAGGCGGTGCTTCAGTTGATGTCCGAGATTTTCAGTACCAGCCTTAAGTGAAAAGTATTTTTACTCTCTCATTCTGTTCGTTTTTCGTATGAACGTTGACTTTTCAGTAAAGAGCAAGTAATTTTTTTTTTTTAATTTGGTAATCCAATTATTCATGTTTAATGCTACGAGCAGTGTTTAATGCTTAAACACTGCTCGAGATTTTAAATACGCACCAAGGTGTTGCTGATTCAATTTCTTATTATTTCTTCCGGCCCGAGGTATCTTAGGGGTAGTGCGTCTGCTTTAGGTACTGAGGTTGCTCGGGTCGAATCCCGGCAAGCACCGTTCAGTACCTTCGTGTCTAGGCTGGATAGGGCACGTTCAATCCATAGACCGGAAAGTGCTTCTATGTGGTCAGTGAGTGGGGAAGGTACGATACCCCCCGATGTCGCCCCTAGGGATGCTCGGGGAAAATGGAGGTGTCCTCTAGCTAATTCGGACTCTGACCCTTTTGGTGTTGCTGTATACCGAAGTTGCAGTACTCAGCCCGCAAAGCCTGTGTGAACCTTGGTCTGGAACCTCCGGCCTGGGGCCTTTAGGAACAACAACAACAATTATTTCATTCCCTGTTAAACTCCGCGAGTTTGAAAGAGGTGCAAACACGAATCCGTGAAAGGGATAACAATAGCACCTCAGTTGCTTATAAAAGGGATTTGTTAAAAAAAACACGTGCAATACATTCAAAGTTGTATTTTCGCAAATGCAGAGTACCAAAATTTAATGGATAGTACTATTGATAAAAATATTCTATTATTAAACTCAATTTTATGAGTTTTTTTACATGTTTTTATTAACTCGCTTTCTTGTTTGTTTGTGTGTTTGTGCAGTTCAAATCTTGCAATCGATTTTTAACTAACTTCCCGACTAGCTAGACATTTGAAACTTTTAGAATAGCTCAGAGCACGATGGCAATGCATTATTTTAATACTTTTAGCCATCTTTAAGCAGAATTAAATTAATTTTCAGTTATTTTCAGTTAATTTTGTTTTGTAGACTGGTGCAGCCATCTATTGGCCGATACGGAAGCGAAAAGTTAAACGCAAGTTAACTTCCAATTAACTTCATTTTTTTTCAAGTTGATAGGATAATTCATTAAAAAGTTGTTTAAAAAGTATTTATTAATACATAGAATTGTCAAGTTTATATGGTTCAACAGAAAATTTAAAAACGTGGTATATAAAAAGTTCTTTTTATCTTGTAATTATTCCTTCACGTTTTGGATTTTTACTTTTCAGCTTCTGTTCATTTTTGAAAAATACACTTTTACTGACAATTTTTTGTTTTCTTTTCGTTAACTGTCTGTTGCAATTTATCGAGTAAAAGGAAACACGTCGATGACCTCACAGATTTTCCATCTCTATAGTATTCTCTTGTTGGTATTTTCTAATGACTGATGAACAAATGCCTATTTTTTAGTTATGTTTCTTGCATTTTTTTTCTCTAAGCAGTAGGCACTTGTGTGGACGACAATCCTCTATCAACAACGCGAAATCTTGTTGGTATACTTTATAATGACAGCACCATTTGGGTGAGCCGATATTGCTCCCTATGAGGGGACAACATGAAACTGTCCAAGCATTGGGACTTAGTCCCGAGTCCACTGCGTGGAAATTCACGACGCTAACCACTGTACCATGCGGGCGGCTGTTTCTTGCATCTGAAAGTAGATGGATGAAATCAGGACGCTCGTTTTCCAAAAATATCTTTTCCACAATTATTATTTTTTTTAATGGTTTTTAATTTTCTAGAGATAGCCATCTATAGTTTAACGTTCCGTAAGAAATGAGTCACTTAAAATTTTAGAATTTTAAAAAACTATGCTCTTTTTTCCATGTTTTTATTAACTCGCTTTCTTGTTTGTTTGTGTGTTTGTGTGTTTGTCCAGTACAAATCTTGCAATCGATTTTTAACTAACTTCCCGATTAGCTAGACATTTGAAACTTATAGAATAGCTCAGAACACGATGATAATGCATTATTTTAATACTTTTAGCCATCTTTAAGCAGATTTGAATTCATTTTAAGTTAATTTTGTTTTGTAGACTGGTGCAGCCATCTATCGGCCGGGACGGGAACGAAAAGTTAAATGCAAGTTAACTTCCATTTAATTTCATTTTCTTTCAAGTTGATGCGATAATTCATCAAAAAATTCTAAAAAAGTATTTATTAATACATAGAACTGCCAAGTTTATATGATTCAACAGAAAATTTTAAAAAATGGTATATAAAAAGTTCTTTTTATGTTGTAATTATTGGTATTAATTTTTACTTTTAGATGCGAAAAAACAGGATCTAAAAATACACGTTTGCTAATGCGGGAAATGAAAATACAGTGGAATCACGATCTATCATTTTCCATGGGACCGACTGTAATAAACGACACATACGGGAAAACGATGATTCGGGGAACGATCGATCGAGATTCCACCGCATACGAAAGGAACATTTACCGTTCCTCGTAGCTCAAATGGGATCCCCGAATATCCGCGACGGAACCGATGCGCCGCCAAAATGGTTAAGGAATAATGTCCTGTAATTAAACTAACGGACGATGAATATTTTTTCAACCCCATCTTTGCTTGCTTCACGCTGCGAATATTTCAATTTAAGTAGGATGTTTGGCACATATTAGCATTTGCGCTGCAACTTTGTCTGTGCATCGGCAGCCGTCCCGCGGAGATGGAAATTAACTCATTTAGATCCGTTTCCACCGATCCATGCCTGGCGCGGAACGCCGTTCTGCTTCGAGTCGATTGTTTTTGGGAAGGGGTCGCACTTCGCCGTAACTGTAAATAAATATTTGATTTTCAAAGAGTTCGCAATGTTCGGGCTTTCTCTTGTTGTACTTCGCATTATCTCAATTACGAAACTATTTTCTCGCGCCTTAAATAGAGCTGAAACGTTGCGAGCGTTGCTGGTTAATAATTCTATTTTATGTTCGGGTATTGACGTGCGGGTGCTGCAATTCTACAACACGGTATTGTCGACTTATCTCACGTAAAGAAAGAGGTCAGGACTGTGATTCTTGTATAATTTTGCACGTCGAAACGTTCATTTTGTAACCCGCGAAAATTTCTGTTCGTTCTACCCTACTTTGTAGTGTTATAATGGATCGGTACCTCAGGATTTAGTAAAATCGAAAGGATCAAATGCGTAATAAAGATGTATCAAATGAGTAATCAATCGTTTAGATCGAGAACTGGAAGTTAACTTGCATTTAACTTTTCGTTCCCGTCCCGGTCGATAGATGGCTGCACTATTCTACATAATCAAAATTAACTGAAAATGAATTCAATTCTGCTTAAAGATGGCTAAAAGTATTAAAATAATGCATTGTCATCGTGTTCTGAGCTATTCTAAAAGTTTCAAATGTCTAGCTAGTTGGGAAGTAAGTTAAAAATCGATTGCAAGATTTGTACTGGACAAACACACACACAAACAAGCAAACAAGAAAGCGAGTTAATAATAACATGGTAAAAATGTCATATATTATTTTTTACATTTTTGTGCTCGGAAAGTTGGTTTCACTAAGTTCTAAAACTAGGTAGATTAAATTACATATTAGACCTAATATGTACAACATTCTATGTAAATGCCAAAGAGATTTTCTTTGTTTAACAAAAGTACAATTCGTTGGTCATTTTTTCTACAAAAAGGGTTTTATTTCATGTAAAATATTATCAATAAATGTTATTATACAACAAAAATGCTTATTGTGTGCTAATTTCTACCAAAAACCGCATCAAAAAAGAGGTCGGGTCGGATCCGACCCAACAGTACCATCTAATTCGTCTCAAACCACTGTATCGTTTGAGCGTTAAGATAACAGTCAAAAATTTTCTTCTCTATTACGGAATACAATTTTTAAAAAATATACACTCGATTCTCTTTTTGCACGGGGGATACGTTGCAGAGACTACCCTAAGGGGGGGAAATGTGTGAAAAAAGATATAATGAACATATAGAAATGAGAGATAAGTTCCATCCAAATATACTTATACAGTAAGTCCGTCTGCACACGGAGCAACTCAAAAGAAACTGATAACTGACTCAAATCACAAACCAGGCCGTGATGAGTCGTAACCTATGTAATTGAATGGAGCCACGCACACGGCGCAACTGGTTACAAACCCGTCCGACGGGTCTACCTAACTTTTATGTGCGCTGTCCAGAACACTCTCACTTAGTATCAGGCAGGTGCTTTTGTAACACAGTTTTCGTAATGAGGACTTGAAAAATACAAAACTGTACAAAAATGTGTCACCCGCTGCTCAAGTTGTTCGCTTCAACGTATCTCTGCGAATCATCGAATTCCAAAATGAAAAAGGCGAAGAACGTACATAGAAATCGGTTTACTGATTCTTACCTTGATGACGTATTGAGAACAGCATGAAGCAAGTATAAACCTGATTTGTCTAAAATAGTCAAAAATGTGTCTCAGCATTAAAAATCACAAATAGACGTTTGATTCCATTTAGGTTTTGAGTTTTGTTTTTTAGAATTATTATAGTATTATGAGCCATAGTGTACTATGTTGCGGCCCACGTAACGTAGCAAAGATATGCATGTGGCCCGAGAAAACAAAAGGCTGATAATTGCTGTTCCAAATGAAAAGTTCATGTAAGTAATTGCAACATATTGTATTCTTGGGACATGTATAGAGGCAACCATTTATGAAGATCAAGGTTGAGTTCGACTGATTTAGAAAGTTAAGGCTGCTATGTACAAAGAAAAAAAATCGTATTTCCCTTTTCCTCTTCTTGCAGACTCTGTGGTGGAAGGAGTCCAGTTGGCAGTTCGAGAATTCTACCCCCCTTAGGATTGACATTTTGAGGGATTGTAATGGCTCTCTCTCTATTAAGCGCTGCCCCCCAATTTTTTTTATTTAAAATATATTTTTGTCAACTATTTACAGGTACATAAATGTCGATAATCAGATAAAATTGGTATTGTCAGATAGCCCGAACTTTTCTGCAAAGCGCTACAGGATTCATTTTATAAATTTCGTCCACCGTAGGAATTTATGAGCGTTTAAAACACACTATACCAGATTTTCCCCCGAATAATTTAAATTTTAAATTATTATTTGCATTTTAAAAAAAACGAAACATGTGCACGAATGTAAAATTTCTTTCTCTATGACGGAGTACAATTTAAAAAAAAAAAATCTTTGAATCCAAGTCGGCAATCCGTGGACACATTTTCGCCATAGGTTAACATTGAGGTGAGCGAATCCGATGGGGTTAGTACATAGCAGCCTTAATGTCACCGTTCTTTCACATAGTGATGATTCAACAATTTGATTGCAGGTTAAAACTTTGCTTCTCTTCCCCGAACACATCTCAGCTGCTAAAAAAAGAACAACATGCTACTAAAAAGGGACTTGTGTGTTATAAACGTAATGTTAGTGGGGAAACTACATGGCAATATAAACTATGCTAGATACCATTGTATTTACCACAATGTTTCCAGAGATACTCCACGGATCAAAATATTAGTTTATCTTTTATTAGTATAAAATATTTTGTATTCCAATTATAACCATGTTAAAAACAGACTTTTAAAGTATGATGTGTTGTTGTTGCTTATGAACATTTCCAGACTAGGTCCATAGAAGGTTTGTGGGGCGAAAATACGCGGCGCCACTAGTGTCGAAGTCTGACATAACAGCTGTTCACATTGTACGTTAACGCTCCAGGTTCCGTCATTTCAAGAATGGTCTGCTATGGAGCACAAGTCGTTCTTCGTACTGAAAAACACCTGCGGCCGTCAGCCAATCAGATGCGCTCGACGCTTTCTGTTATGCAAGCAATGTGAACAGCTCTTTAGGTCGGTCCCACCACAATTTGGATCAAGCACCCCCAGGGGTGGGGAGGGGTATCTGGTAGACTCGTACCCTCCTCCATCCCCTACTACTACACGGAATAACTCTCCGCTCTTCAGAGTGAACGTGCCTATACCCGGCGTAGACTCAAAGGCATTCAGTGGCGCTTTTCGGGATTCCACCAGGGTCTTTTTATTGCATGAGCAAATCGGGACTTTGCTCAGGACCCCTGATGCTAGGGGGCCCCAAAACCCCCTTTGTGTATGCACCTAATACTTCTAATAGTATGTATAGCCCATGGATAGTTCTTATTTTTATAAATATTCATAAGGGGGCCCCCCAGCGTTCATAATCGGGCCCTGGATTCCATACCGAAATCCGACGTCCTAAGCACTACGAGCCCCGAGCCTGACTATGATCTTTCTTGTGTGATGATACATAGAAAAAAACAAAATTACTTATTTGGCCTCCCGGCCCCATTTTAGAAGAAAAAGTACTCAGCATTCCCTGGAAATTTTCCTTAAGCGAACAAACAAAGCTGCAGTGACAAATTTGCATCCTTTTTTGTATCTCTATTTCTACCTATGTCCTTCAACATAGTAAAGAAAGATGTTGTCAATAAGATATCTGAAGCTCGAAATTTAAAAATATATATATATATATTAAAACCAACCATAGTAACATTCGTATGACACACAGAAAATGGAAGATGACGGAGGATAATATTATAGTAAAAATGGGGAATAACATTAAACCTAATCCTAATGAGTAGGATGAACTGGGAGCGCTACTATCAATTTATTAACGTTCGGCTCTATTTTTGTCAACAGCATTTTTAAATCACCCCGCGATGAGCTATTTGTAGTCGGTTTCTTTGTTTAGTAAGCAGGTGTGCACTGAACCCATGTTCAACGAAACAGGATGAAGGAAATGCAATTAAAAACTTTTGTACTATAGCCTCTAATCCAAGGTAAAGTATCGGTATCTGTTTTTGCTGCCAGAACAATTGGTATCTGAGTTTCAATTTAAATTGATCGCCCCTCTGGATCGTTCCAACGTCTCCCGAGGGGAGGTATCGTTACTTTGGGAAACTGATTTAGACGAATGACTTGTCGTTATTTGGTAAACTGCATATGTATTTTTTTTTTAAATGTAAAAATTTTGAGAAACGTGTGTTCTCTAGAGCGTTTGGCTTTGGTCTTTCTTAGTCTTTGGTTTTTTATAAACATAAATTGGCATTAAAATCCTAAAGTTTTTATCCTCTGAAATCACAGCGTTAAGAAAAACCCCTTGCTGTTTTATGATCAAAGATGAAAATTTATATTAGATAAACTTTAGGTTTTAACTTAATTAGCACCTACAGAGATAAATTAGAAATTTTTGCTCTTTCTATATTGGAGAGGTAGTATCAGTTAAATATATTGAAATAACGTTTGTTTTAACGTAGCGATAACAGCGGCCTATTGAGCAGGTGTCAGGCTTTTGATTTCGTTACGTTTCTCTGGTGAGACGTGTAGAGCAGGGGTTCATAAACTTCTGTAGTCCGAGGACCCCCTCTTGAACAACATTTCTTTTTGCGGACCCCATCCCAACTCTAGGCATTTTAAGTCGTTTTTTGAGACTTCATTTCTGGCTCAATAATCTCATAGGCAACCGTTATAATAAATATTGGTAAAAATGTATCGCTGGTTATATTAATAAATGGCCTTGCGCATCTATAGAGACTAACATTTTTATTAGGACATAGAATAAAAAACATAAAATGAATAAAAACAGTAGTAAAAAGAATTTTAAAAGTTACAAATCATAATACATTAAACTCGCACAATCATTTCTTGGTCAAATATTCGTCAAAATAGATCTATCTTATTATAATATGCTTTCTGTAAATGATTTTTACTTAATGAGATGGGTGCAGTGGTTCTCTTGAAACCAGGACCGCAATGTCGGGCTCTATGTTGGAAAGTTTTATTCTGAGGTCCGCTTCTACATCGAGTTTGTTTCTATACTTCGATTTCATATATATAACAGTACTGAAAAAGCCTATATACATAAATATGTTGTGCAGAACGGAATCAAATGTTGTAGGGCTTCATTTGCAAGTGCAAGGTAATCAGATCTGAGAAAAAAACCAAAAGTTTGTGAGTTCATTTTTGTTGAATTGTAGTATCAAAGACGTATCGCATGATAATTCCACGAGAATATCTTGTTCAAGTATAGATTGTTAATGTCAAAATTGTTTCGCGGACCCCCAGGGGTCCGCGGACCACAGTTTAAGAATCTATGGTGAGAGGTATGGTAGGGCACGATGAAAAAGCTAATCGTGTACTATGTTTGTGGTTGGTCGGTGGTAGTGACTATTTTGTTTAGACTGTCAGTTTTTACCGTAATACATAATAAAGTTGGAAGTGGGCGATTTTGAAATAGTTTTGACAGGAGCAATCCTATAGTCATTAGTATAGGCAATCCTATAGTCGTTTTTCGATGAATTTTATGTGATTCGGGACACAAATGCGTGATTGAAATAGGATTGACTTTGCTGTATCTATTATTTAAGCATTGTTTGTTAAAATATTTTATAAAATAAATCATTTAATACGGGTATCGTTAATGGGTACAGCATATTATAGGGAATCGCTCAATAAATTTCGTTATCTCATTATTTTTAGAAAGAAGGGTGAAGAACAAAATAATTGGACCTTTATTCCTTAAAGGTCCAATTCCTTAGGTCCTTAAAGGTTCCAGTAGCGATACTTTTAAGTCCTTGAGAAGTACTTATAAGTAGGCAAAGCGGAAACATTTGTCTTGAAACATTTACCGCGAAAATTGTTAACTACTGCCTATCTGGGAGCACTATACAGGCGAATCAACATTACACCGTAGTTCCACTGCAATTTTGACCGATCACCACCCCTCACTCCCCCCAAGGGCCATTATCTGGAAGCCTCGCACCTTCCCCTATCCTGCTGACCACATGGAGAGACTTTCCGATCTACAGATGCCGATATCCGACCCTGACTCAACGGCATTTAATGGAATTTGTCGAGTTCCGTCCGAGGCCCAACGCCCTACCACTAGGCTGCCTAATGTACTTAATTTTGGGCACCATTAAAAAAGGGAACATGTCGCCATTTTAAAATTAATTTCACTATAGAATGTAAAATTTAATTATTTAATAACTTGCCAATGAATGCCACTAGATTATTATGTAAATAAAACTATTTAGCATGTTGTCATCAACTATATTTAACATCTTAATTATAATCGAGAAATGAGGTTCGCTGAAAATGTCATATGTAAATTTTGTGTCATTTATCCTATTCTACCTCATGAAAAAAGAATTTTCCAGGTGTGACTAAAAGAGTTTATTTTAATAGTAACTATGTATACAGAATGTAGTTGCGTATGTTTTTGTTCATTCCAAATAAGATTTAATGTTATCGAATGTGTACATGCTTTACAAAATCCAAATGTAAATTTTCTCAATAGATATAAATACTAATATAAAATGAGACGATACGCATTGAGAATTATTTCGTGTCTTCTAAATTATATATTTTGTCTATTGTTTTCTATTTGGTTTTAAAATATGTTGTAAAAAATAATTTTAAAATTATTGATGGCTTTTTGCAAGTAATATTTTTGCTTCAAAATTCCCTCATAAATGATTGTACAAAATGTTACCGAAATTCTCCTGTGTTATATTCTGGTGCTGCCATCTGGAGGAGACTTTCGCAGTAAGGTTACACTTTTATTGAATGACTAAAATTATTTTATATTAATTATTATTTAATATCTTCCAACTTCTTGTATCTCGTCTATACTTTCCCCCGAATGCCCATCTTTTGTATAAAAGAGACGATCGAGAATCAATGTATCTCTTATCGTCTATTTATCTTATACCTTCACCCACAATGCGTGTTTCCGCAGAATTTATTAGTAGAATATTGTATGTATTGTAAATAAATATACGTTGTGTTCAAATTATTTCATAGTGTTGTATAAACCTATACAATTTATTCTGAAATCCTGTCATGAAACATTAACCCTTGTATTTAGTCAAAGGATTAAATTTTATTCTTCCGAAGATTTTCATATGTTTGAAAATTTATTACTGATGTAGTTTCACTGCATTTTATCAACCAATATGTGTATTTTAATAACTGGAATTAATCATTACCTATTTAACATAATTTGTAATTTATGAACTTTCTCGTCAGATTGTGTTCTTCCAACTGTAGTAAATGTTCAGTCGAGAATATTTCATGGTTGGCTGTTATTTGTTGATGGTACTCGTCTTCTGGAATGTTTAACCAGTTATTTTAAGTGAGACCGAACGTCCCGGACAGTCTATCTCGCAAAAAATTTGGCTGTATTATGGTGAATATCTTTTCCCCACGACTGAACGTGTGTAAGATTGGTTTCTCAAATATGGGGTATCGTTGATCGATCAACTAACTGTTTCGGAATCCTGATTATTCTTATAGAGCAATTGATGGGAAATGAGCATCTCTGTTTGCAGCTGTGCAGGCAAACAATTCTTGTCGAGTTCTACCGGAAAATTGCGATTATTTGCCTCCGACACTTTTACATGCAAAAGGTGCCCTGATTGTTAATAATAGCCACTATGTTGCAAGTTTGCCCGTAATAGAGTGGTACTCGAATCCTTTTGATTGTATAGTGTATGCTCAATGGTTATGGGGCTATGAGGTTAATGTTACGAATGTTTATTTTGTGTGTACATTTATAATAATTTAAAGTTATGTAGTTACCTATGTATTAATTATAGAAAGTGATTTATATCTCTTTGTCTATGGTTCTATTTTGTTTTACTTATTATGTTCAAAATAATGAGTAAAAACTGAATTAGAATTACTGAAAATTTTCCTCTTTTTTTAATAAAAATAAATGTTATTTTAATTTTTAATGCTGATTAATATGTTGTAAATTTTTCTTTTATAAGTTAACAAAAATTTTATAGCGTATATAGGTAAGTCAGAAATTATCATCAAATTATTAACTCCTAGGGTTTTTTTGCCCTTTATTTATTAATTATAGTAGTAGTTAAGTGCATAGCCGTTTTAGTCGTAACGAATATGTAAATCAATTTTGTCTTTATACTTCCTCAATAGAGGGCAGCACTATACAAACGAAAATTTAATGGTAGGAAATAGATGGGAATCTTCAAACAGGAATGCTTTTTTAATCCAATAGGTGTCACCAAATTTATATCGATTATTTTATCATTATAATTTTTTTAAAAATATGAAATTTAATCTACCAAACTTTGATGTGGTTTTATCTTTATCACTTTAAAAATATAGAAAGAGCTTACGTTGGGGGTTGTTCAAATAAGTTACTTATAAACTTAGTCACCAAACTATTTAGGGACCATGTAGAAGTTTTCTACATGGTCCCTATTCAACACAATTTAACTAGAATTACTTATTTTGATTTTTGATTTTGTAGCCTCGTCAGGGGAAGAGATGGACAAGGGCAAGAAAAGCAGTGGAAAATTAAAATTATATTTGAGTTGCACTGAAAACCTTAACTAGGTGAATTATTTATTTCCCTTTCTGTGATCTCATCATTTAGCTCTGAATTGGCTCCACGTGTGGCTAGGGGCGTTACTTGGAAAATTGGTGTGTCGCTATGGTATGACATGAAGTGCTTGCCTTCTTTGTAGAGGGGGAAAAAAGTTACTCATTCTTCGGAAAAAATTTTGTGCGAGACATCTACTTTTTGTTTGTTTTATTTTTTATGTGTGAAATACAATTTCCTCTTTGATGCACATAGAGAATAGCTTCCAGTAACGCAGTTAAAACGCGGGCGTCCATCTTTAATATTAGTTAATTTAATAGCATTTTTTTTTTTTCTAGAAAGAAAGAAAGAAAGAAAATATGGGTACCTGTCGCCAAGAGTTGTCTTTTGGAAGGCGAGTGCATTGGGGTATTCTCGAATTTTTCACTTTGACGGGGGTCCCGCGCCAATAACTCCCGAAGGTAGGAAGGACTTGATCTGCTTAATTGAGAGAATTTTTTAAAATTTTTCTCTCTCTCCACCTACAGTTCTATCTCGCTTGCTTCGCCTCAGATGCTCAGTTGCAGGCCCTGATTTTCCATTAGACCCGGTAGGCCCGGGCCTAGGGGCCCCCAAAAATTTTAAATTTAAAAGAAAAAAAAGAAAAATTCCCAGTTCAATTTTATTTTATTTTACTCTTTTTAATAACAGTTTTTTTTATATATCCTTTCAAATTTGATGGATTGATTGGTTCATCATATGTATGTTATAGTGTATATAAGGGATTAATATGTTAGTTTTTCTGGTTGCATTGCATTGGTGTTTTAATGATAAAATTAATATATTGTATTGCTTTTTGTTATTTGATAAGGTTCTTGGCTTCTACGCTTCAAATAGCCAATTCTTGGTAAAATGGCACTTTCACAATGATTCATGATTTTTTTTGTGTGTGTCAATTTTACAAATTTTACGCCCACATCAGTGTTAGGGGGCCTCCATCCCGAGTTGGGCCTATAGTCAAGAATTTTCTAAATCGGGCCCTGCTCAGTTGATCCTTAAAAGTGGGAAGTATTTTGTCTTTTCCGGCTGTCGTTTGAGCGCATCGCTTTGTGCTGTGGAATTTATCTGGATAAACATAAAAGGAGGTCGTCGAAGATGCATGGAGGGGCATCACGGAGGGCATGTGTGTGCACAGGCGGGTTTCCGAGCAACACCACTCTCACGAAGTCGTGCCCCATTAAGATTTTATAGAAATGATGCGGACGCTGCGAGGGAAAAAAATGTGGTAATGTTTCTTTTGTTTTGCTGCCTAAAATTCTTTTCGTGGGGGTATGCATGAGAAAAGTGGCCACAGAGGATCTAATTACGGTAATTTCCGGTATACAAAACCACAATTCCGGTGCACACTTTTTATACACTCGATTAGAGGAAGAAGAAAAAAACAGCGAGCTACTACAATGTAACATTTCACAACGAATCCATGTTATTCCAAAGGAAAATGAGCTGTTTGAAATGGTAGAGTACTGGATAGGGAGGCGCGGAATCGCAGAATACTTTGATAGAACAAATATCTGTTTGTAAATAACGGACAAGTGAAAACGTTTGGTTTTAGTAAACCACAAATATTCAGTGGTAAAATTTTACCTTAAAATTAGACGACGTAAATTCCACATCAGATCAATGGTCTGTTCAGCCCTTGAGTAGCAAAAGAGGACCATGACCGTAACGTTCTCAGTGAACCAATTAACTAAATTAAGACTAATCATTTGAATTTGTCGCCGTTTTTCCCCTTAGTTCTATTAATGGATAACAATTTAAGAGAATTTTAATTCTGTTCACCGTAGAGACGTTTTAAAAAAAATGTTGAGAAAAAAAAAAGAAACTGTATGTTTGTAGGGGTTTAACCTGTATAAACGTACAAACAAAGTTGTTGTTTTTTTTTCTCTTCGCTTAGATCATGCTAATTTAATTTTTAGAATGAAATTACGCAAACTGCATGTTTCTGCGATTATTAAATTGTCAGAAACAACATTTTTAATGCTGCATTATCAGTGTATACTCTGCTGTGCATTTGTACTTCGAACTTTATCTCATTGGAGTTTTTCACGCTTTGCCTTCTCTAAAAATATATCTAAACTTCCTTGCAAGGTGTCTTCTATAGAATCTTAGATAGTTCCCATGTGCTATCTTCATTATTGCCTTTGGTATTTTAGAGAGATCTCCTAAAATAAATTTTCCTCCCGCCAAAATCCTTTGCTAAATAAATCCTGCGGTCAAATTATTTTGAAATATGTCCCATGTACAAATATTGAAAAAGTTATGCAAACAGAACTATTACTACAGCATATGTATATTAAAAACTAAACAGCTTTGAATATTAAGTTTTGATAATCACGAAATGCAGTAGCGAACTATTCAGCTAAGGAACTCAGAATTGTACTACCAGGTTTTTGACTGAGTGGGTTGATAACCAAAGACAGTTCTGTGGGGTATGCCCAAGAGATTGGTATTGTAGCGAACTGAGGTTCGCAGTTTCAATCAGTAGATGAACTAAACACACCAGGTATACATCACTCGATACTTAAACAAAACAAATGCAATTTATTGAGAAAATTGATGATGATGAGATATGTACACTGCACAGATGCAAGATGAACTTCGTAATCTTAAGAAATCACACTCGATTTAATCGGCGTGGGGCGGAGTAAGAACAAAGAAGTCCGCTAGGCTAGCAGAAACTGACTCTGCTTCAATGATGAAGAAACGGCACTTCGTCCTGATGGGAAAAGGGGCTCCCCAAATATCAACGGTGGTGACCACTGCACGCACCCGGTAGCGATGAAAATATAAAAATAAGAAGAAGGGACTCCTCACTGGTAAATACGGTAGCAAAGGCTACTTCCACGAAGACTGGTCTCCGAACAAAATTAGCGGAGTATGTTTACTCCTACAGAAACTTAATTGTCGCTGCAAACAGTCACAAGGGACTCTGTACCTCTAAGGGCGGCCACCCGGCTGCTCTCACACTGGATCCGCCACGGTCAGGAACAAAAGACGCAAGCCACGGGCAAGAGGTCCATTCTCTTTTATAGGAGAGCCTCCACCGGATATTGCATCACTCTCCGGAAAGTTCGAACGATCTAGAACAAGTGAGCAACGGAAATGGGTTTCCTGGGGCGATAATGAAATATTTTCCCCGGGTCTAAAGCGACCGCCTTTTTAGTTTGTCCTCAAAGCCACTTCAAAGGGCCGCTTCGGTCAATGCGAAGGGCACGAGTCCTTTTGTTTAGGCACGCGGCGCCTCCAGGATGCTGCTTAACAACTGATAGTTCATGAATGAAAAGCACCTGGAGTCTCCTGTCATTTATAACTGACGTCAACCGGTGTCACCCGGTTTGTACGACCGACTAAATCAAGAAAAATGACCGAGGCCTCCTAACGTTCTGTGGAACAAGTTTATCGGATGAACAAAGGGAAATGCCGTCAGCATTTTGCCACCTGAGTGGTCCGGTTTCTTTGATGACTCTCAGGCCGAGATAGAAGAATTTCTTTTGTTAACGGAGAGGTTGAAATGCAATACTCTACAGTATTCTTAAACCCGCAGTTCTGTTCTGTAGCTTGAAACCGTGTTTGCATCTAACAAACAACTTACCAAGAGTCTTCTTCCACGATCAGCTTCCAGTGACTACGATTAAAAAATTTGATATTCCTGCTCTTTTAAAACACCTAGCTGCGGAGGTAATTCGCAGTATATATACAGTGATTTCGCCCAAGTGTACACCGAAGGCAGTAAGAATGATTATTGCGTCACAGGTAGCGGGGCCCTTATTAAACATCCGAGCAGCATTATTAAACTAAAGTAAAGGAATCCATACTATCCTTTGGTGTTCCGATCTGAACGTATTGCTATTGTTGAGGCTCTAAAATACTTGATAGCCAACAATTCTAGTGCTAATATTGGGATTCTTTCTGATAGTCGTAGCGCAATTCAACATCTTTGTAATTGGAGGAATGGATGATCAGACCAGCATCGGCATTGTTAACAAGCTTAAGACCTTAAGGCCGTCTGCACACGGAGCAACTCAAAAGAAACTGATAACTGACTCCAATCACAAACCAGTCCGTGATAAGTCGTAACCTATGTAATTGAATGGAGCCACGCACACGGCGCAACTGGTTACAAACCCGTCAACGACGCGTTGATGGGTCCGACGCGTGACTCGGTCAAAATTGTGGTACCACGTGTTAAAAACCCGGTCTCCGACTCTTGTGATGGCCAGTAAACAGGAGCCAAATCTCTTCACCTTGCAGCCTTCAATAGACCTGGTTTGCTAAGGAAAAAAGTTTCGGAGAAAAACTTTTTATCTCTTAAGTTGATACGGCGCAACCTTGCTCGTTTGACTCCTCTAGCCATCTCCGCGAGTTCAATGTTTTAGTAGATTGTTTATGCAATCTGGGATTTTTCTTTCTCTTGCAGCATCGCTATAAATTATTTGAGAACTCGTCACGGTTTAGCATGCTTGGTAACCTCGCGTCTGAATCAATCCCCATTGCCACATAAATATTTTCTCTGTTTCGCGACCTCTTCTTTTTACGACGCTCCCAGGTATTACGATGGCGTAAAACCGGGAATCATTTCTCCGCATTTTCCCGAAATCCTGTCGCGAATTTGCTGCAGCTGGGCACACGAGGCCGAGCAATAGATGTGTGCCTCCACTGTTGCTTGGATGAGCGGAGGAGGTTTCGGTATTCCGAACTACTTGACACTGTTTGTGATCCTTATCAGATATTAATGGCGGCGCCTACACAGAGTGGCGTGTTCGGAATGTCACCTCCCCTCTCTATGCATGCCCGACTCTTTAATTTTGACTCGGTATGCAATACTGATACGGAGATAACGTCTACTTGTATGGAACACTTTTAAAGTGTTGCATGCTGAAAGAAAGATAATGCTACTGAAAGGGGCGTTTCTGAGTGCGTTTGCATTCCACTGGTTATTAAGGCTACTGTGTACTAACCCCATTGGATTCGCTCACCTCAATGTTAACCTATGGCGAAAATGTGTCCACGGATTGCCGACTTGGATTCAAAGATTTTTTTTTTTTAAATTGTACTCCGTCATAGAGAAAGAAATTTTACATTCGTGTACATTTTTCGTTTTTTTTTTTAATGCAATTAATATTTTAAAATTTAAATTATTCGGTGAAAAATCTGGTATAGTGTGTTTTAAACGCTCATAAATTCCCACGGTGGACGAAATTTATAAAATGAATCCTGTAGCGCTTTGCAGAAAAGTTCGGGCTATCTGACAATACCAATTTTATCTGATTAACGGCATTTATGTACCTGTAAATAGTTTACAAAAATATATTTTAAATAAAAAATTGGGGGGCAGCGATTAATAGAGAGAGAGCCATTACAATCCCTCAAAATGTCAATCCTAAGGGGGGTGGAATTCTCGAACTGTCAACTGGACTCCTCCCACCACAGAGTCTGCAAGAAGGGGAAAAAGGAAATACGATTTTTTTTCTTTGTAGATAGCAGCCTTAACCCTTCAGAGGGCGCGCCCGTGTACAAAGTGCAACATTTTCGTAATTTTGAATGGTTTGTTTTTACATGTAAGGTTTGAATGTTCTAAGCAGTTTCTATTTATAGCTACACCCTTTCTATGGGAATTTAGTCACGCAGAGTAAAAAAGAGCAGCAGAGTAGTAGCAAAACATTTAATAGGACTAAGACACATTTTCACAGCACTTAACATAGAAGCATGTTACAGAGAGCAACATTAATCTTTTTCTACCACCGCTCACAGAGCGATCCCGTACAGGAGAAAAATATGATGACGTCGTAATTAACGTGTGCGCACGCATGCCGTAAGGAGCATAAGTAGAGAAAATGAGCGTTGATTTTCAACACTTTCTAATGCAGTTCTGATTTTCTGACCTTTTATTCCTTTCCATTCGTTGTTAGTCGTGATTTAACCGCCGTAAACCAGCGATTATACTGGATTACTATACGACAAAAGCAGGAGTTGATGTAGTCGATCAAATGTGGAGCTCTTACGCGATATCCCGCATATCACGAAGATGGACTCTCTCATTGTTTTTTAGGTTTTTGGACATAATAGGAATCCATTCGCAAGTTGTCTTTAAATGCATTAAATCAGGCAGTTTTGAAATAAGGCTATATTGTATCTGCATTCTTTGGCCTTCCAAATATAAATATAAATCAATATTATCAACATTTTATATCTTGTCATAAAACACAGAATTATTATTTTTAGTTTGAAAAAAAAAAGGTTTATTACAAAAGGAATAATCAAGGTTGAAAGAGACGTTGTACTTTCTGCCACGCGCGCCTGCTGGTGTTCCAAAAATTGGCGCGCCCGCTGAAGGGTTAAAGTTGGGAAAAATAAATTGTACGTCAAACTTGGTTAGACCTCCCGGCATTAAGACAAGCTTCATTTATGTCAATCCTATGTCAATATTGTATCACTGCTAATAGTGTTTGATTCGCGTCCACGGAATTGGGATAATCGGAACAGTAATACAGGTAGCCCTCCTACAGCACGGCATCTTACAACAGGGTTTCACTCTAATACGATAAGATAAATTGCGGGAACCCTCGTATAACACTGCAACCTGTAACACGGTTTCGCTCTAACACGATAAAAAAATCGCGAAAACCTTTGTACAACACTGAACTTCTATAGCACTAGATAACATGATTTTTGTTTAACACATTTAAAAACTAAATTACATTAAAATAATGATAGGAACGAATAATTAACTATAGTGGCTTTACATGAAAATGTGTAAAGAAATTATAATTTAATCATTTATGATTCTATAAAATTGCAAGAAGGCCTAAACTTAGCTGAAAATCTTGAATCATTTTTCCTGAATGCAGACCCTTCCGCTGAAAGAAGCCGAAAATTCAAAAGGAGCTGCAAAATTGTCCATCTCCATACCGTGAATCTACAATGACCTTGTAAGAACCAGCAAATAAACCAAAATCACAGATATTTTAAAGAGGATAGAAGGTGCAAAAAATCTAAATGAAGAAAAAGGTTCTGAAAGTGAAGGTGATATCGTTCAATAGAAAAAACGTTCTCGTTTGATTGTACGGATCAGTCATGAGGAAGAAATTTATTAAATTAAGGTCGTACGAAAGGAATATAATATTTTTTTGTTTCTTTTCGTTTTGCGTTATACATACATTTATATTTTCAATAAAAATTAAGTTGTTTATATGGAATTTTTAAAAAATATTTGTTTTTAATAAGTTTTCGGAACGTAACCCACTTTTTTGAACTGTCTCTGGGTCTCATATAACACGGTTTCACACAACACGACACTTTCTAGGAACCTATCTACCGTGTTATAGGAGGGTTACCTGTGTATTCTAATTTTGGGAGGAAAAAAACCCAATTAATTTCTTTATTAAATAGCTATGAAAATCTGCATTCCACTTTTAAGGGTTTCGGGTCCCAAAATTTACCAAAAGAGGAATTTCTATTTTTTATTTATTTATTAATAAATGTCCTAGAACTTTTACGATTAAATAATATCCAACTGTCTGTTTCTGCGATCACTCCTTTGCGAGATATACCTTTTTCACTCTGATGTGCTTCATTCGTGTACTTTGCTGTAAATCTGTCATTTAAGTTTATTTCTGAATTCAGTTTTTCACGAATTGTCGTCTTTAATGAAATGAGATTTTTTTAATTGTTACTCATCTCCTTGCAATGCGGCTTGACTAATAATGCTATAATATATACATATGTGTATGTGGGAGAAAGAGCGAATGAATGAATATTTAATAATTATTAATTCCCTTGTTTTCTTCTTAGTATTAGATATATCATTTTTAAAGATATATCTAAAATTCCTTGCAAGATATCTCTATGAAATTTTGCTGAACGTTCCCGTGTTCTCTTTTCATTAAACTATCGGATATTTTATTTTGAGTGAAAATTCTGGACATATTTTCCCTAAAGTAAATTTTTTTCCCCTTTTGACTTTGAGAATTAAAATAAAAAGGAAATTATAAATCCTAAAGAGAAAACTGTATTTGGATTTTTTTTCCTACTTACTATTTACAATAGCTCTATGATAAATTTCTTCTATTTACTAAAACTATTGTCTCAGTAAATGTACCAAAGAACTAAACAGACTTTAAATTTTTAATTTTAATTTTTTTTATCAATATTTCAAATTAAAAAAAAAATTCATCACACAAAGCTAGAAAATAATATATACAGTAGAATCTCGATCTATCGTTCTTCAAGGGACCTACTGAACTGAACGATAGATGCGGAAACATAACTAAGCAATATGATCATCGTGACTGGGTGAAATAAGCGACACATATGGGAAAAAGATGATTCGGGGAACGATCGATCGAGATTCGACTGTATACATATAGGACCGACACGAGCTCCTCCTTCAGATAAATGTGCACCATACACACACATATGTATATATGGTGTGTGTAATGGAATCACGCCAACACGCTTAACACTGTAGAAGAGTAAGAAGTCTCATTTAATCCTACATCGTCTTCAGTAGGCATTGCATGAGTCAATGAAAGAAAAGTAGTGTTTCTCTAGAGATCTAACAAGTAATGTTATTATTAAGTAGCTATACTGTGTGTTACTTAAAATAAAAATGATTTTATGCTGTACAAAAAATAATGATGTTTAAAAAAAAGTAATGATCATAAGAGGAAATGAGACTTGTTATGATCGTTACTGATGTGAAGTGTTGTTGGATAATGATTGTACACGATATCGCCTACGAGGCTTTAGTTCACGATGCATTCACTCGAACCGGGACCTGTAGATTTTTAATTTTTCTATTGAGTCTCACCGGAGTGTTTTGCCGGTATTTGCTCATTACATGTATGTATTTCTTTTTGAAAGTTTCGCGTTTTTATTCTACTTACTCGCCCGTTGGCAGATGAGTGTTTATGTATATTTCCCGATGATTGCGATTGGGTTGTAATAAATACCCTTTTTTTTTCTCTCCATAAATGTTAAGTGTGGTAAAGCATTTATATTAACTTTGTAGTGTTATAATGGATCGGTACCTCAGGATTTAGTAAAATCAAAAGGATCAAATGCGTAATAAAGATGTATCAAATGAGTAATCAATCGTTTAGATCGAGAACTGGAAGTTAATTTGCGTTTAACTTTTCGTTCCCGTCCCGATCGATAGATGGCTGCGCTATTCTACAAAAACAAAATTAACTGAAAATGAATTCAATCTGCTTAAAGATGGCTAAAAGTATTTATATATATATTTTTTTTAGCATTTTATTTGCGATTGCAATATCGTATCTTTTAACTTCAATGCTATTTAAGAAATTAAAATAAAAAGAACATTAGTTGTTGATGAAAAACTAAATAAAAGTTCATATCCCAGTTACCTGTGTACAGACCTGCCAACTTTCCGGATTTACCCCGGCAATGCCGGATTTTTAATGCGTCTTCTGGGTTTCCGGAATGGACACTATTATTACCGGATTTTTAGTTACATAACAAAAATATCTCCTAAGTTCAGGTCATCTATGTCAAGGGAAGCCTTAGAAAATTTGCTAATATGCAAATCGAACCCACAAGGACACTGTTATGAAGAACAATTTGACAATGAATTTTTAAAAAGAGCAATATCAGCTATAGTAAATGCTAGAAAATTTTCAAGATTTTCTGCAATTTAATTTAAACAAACATAATAAAGAAATAGAGGTACTCAAAATATAGACTGCTGGGGTCCCTGCTAGTGTAAATATGATGTACATTAAAATATATGATTTCAAATTTCAAATTTATAACTTTTGTTTAATATTATAATTTTAAGTTGTGCTGAACAGCAAAGAAATATTTTGAACTATGTAATATTATTAAAGAGTTCCTATAAACTATAAGTAAGTATACATTATAATTCTTTTATGATTTTTTACTGTACTATTTTGTGTTATGTCGATTATTTTATGCACGGTATAGAATATTGCAGGATTTTGCTCTTACTGAGGTTGGCAGGTCTGCTGTGTACTACAGTTCGTGGCCATCGTAGCAGCAAGCATTCACGCATGAAAGCGGAATTATATAGAAAAATATATAAATAAACGAACGCGGAAAAAAAAATGGATTTGGAGCGAAAAGACCGTGAGCCAGGATTCTTTCCTGGCATTAGGGATTTTTTTTTTTCTTTTTTTTTTCTTCCCCACCCGTCCCTGGCGATTTCGTCCATTTGCTTCAGTGGAGTGGTTATTTTCCACCGGAAGCCAGGCAATCACGTTTAATGGATGGTATTATTTTTCATGAACGTTCCAGCCCACACGTTCTCGTCGCTTTCCATGAGGTGGGGTAAGATCTGGAATTTTCGTCTCCAGCTGTGATGCTAAATTTACTGTTGGTCTCGCGATGACTTGTTTGGCTCGCGGGGATGTTGCCTTGTTGTGAATGGAATGAATGTTTTTTTTTATTCTTTTATAATTCATAGCCGTAGGCCAATATAGACTGCGATGGAGTCCCGCCCTTTAGCCGTTGCTGTACTTGTAGGATATCCTTTGATTAATATGTTTGAGATGGCGAGATCGAATCCTGTCTAATTCACCATAAAACCCAGCGGGGAGGGACGGGGAGAGTTCATACCCACCCCTAATCTTTCACCCTCTAAAATATGAATCCTTTCTTTTAGGTACTAAAATGAGCATTAGTTATCTCTATATCGACATACATGCAGTTGTTTATTTCGTATATTATAAAATGACCAGCAGATCTTAAAGGTACTTTAAAAATAGAGAGAGAGAGAGATTACAGTTGTACCTCGACTTTCTTAGGTTTAAACTTTCGCGGATTTTGTAATTCAGGAATCCTCCACATTTGTTAAATAGTGGTTTTTTTTTTTTTTTTTTTTTTTTTTTTTTTTTTTTTTTTTTTTTTTTTTGTTTAAGGTGTTAGCCTAATGCAATTTTGAGATTTATTAGATTGTGATGCAAAGTACTCTCGTTCGCTATGCTGTGAGTACTGTGTTACATTAACATCGAAAATTTTTTTGCAATCGAACTACTGTATTGAATCACATACCCTTTACCTTATTGCAAATTGAATGTCTCTTTATACTTTATGGCCGCAAGTCAATATACACTGAATGGCCAATTTATATTATAACTACCTACTATTTACATCGTTGTTCCATCTCTTGCTTTCAATATTGCAGCGATTCTCTTTGCCATGGACCCAATGAGATGTTGGTAGATGATTTGGTTGAATGTGAGAGCGTATTCGATGAACCGCATTTTTCAGTTCTCCAGAATTTAATAGTTCTGGCCTGGTGCCCCATAACCTCATCCCGCTCAATTGGATTGAGATCTGGGGATTACGGAGACCAACTAAGCAAGGTGAAATCTTCGTCACGCTCGTCGAATAGTTTGTGGACAATGCGAGCTTTTATAGCATGGAGCATCATCCTGCTGGAAGTATCCATCTCCAGTGGGGTAAACCATTTATATAACTTGATGTGGTTGCACTTGGACAATATTCAAATACCTTTTGGCAATCAGGCGTTCTTCCTCACGAATTGAAGGGCCCAAACAGGAAATCACCCCCCCAACTCATGAGATTGCCTGTACCAGCTTGAAGTGTTGTGGCAATGCACTTAGTCACATGCTGTTTTCTTTATTCAGACCCTGTCATCTGCATGGTGTGGCTGAAAACGCGATTCACCGGACTACATCACCCTTTTCCATGCATGCACCTTCCAATTCTTGTGATCCTGTGAAGTGGAGACGTTTGATGTTAGTTGTAGACAGGAAAAGCTTTCGAACAGGCCTTCGGCTTCCGTACTCTATAAGGTGTAATGTGCGGCGAAAAGTACATTTAGAAGACATCGGAGTCTATCCATCGTTAAGATTAGGTATAATTTGGAAGTATTCTCGCGCATTTCTTGGACTGAACAAGTCTGGAAACTCTCCTTTCAGCTCGCGCATCCAGTAGTCAGTGACAACCACAAGCCTTACGTTGAGATCCGTTTTTTATTTTATTTGGTAGCCCACTCTTTGTAAACAGGAACAACAACTGCCCTCGAATACCTCACAGGCGAAGCACTTTCGCTGATACTCGTTCCACTGCTTCTAGTACCCACAATCATTCCACGTTCTAAGTTCGTTAAATTGCGTGTCTCACTCATTCTGTCTCAAGCAGTAGGTTTCAACTGACTTTGCAATCATCCAGTAGTCCCTTTTTATACCATACTCACCCTTTTGAAGTAACAGCGTGACGTCATAGCTGATTTGTATAAAATTGTCAGGTAATCATAATAAATTGGCCACACTGTGTATATACTACGATGTAGTTCCGCCCTTTATCTGTTGCTAAAGTCTGTACGTGTACAATACGAAACTTTCTGTACTTTATTTGTACTGTTCGTCATTTTCTCCCTGCCGCTCTTTATATGGCCGCATTTGCTTACAATTTTAATTCGATAATTTTAACAGTATATGCAGGATGTTAGCAGTTTTTTTTTCTCTCCTTTAATTTATGTAAGTGTTAAATACGTTCAACTGACTTACAGTTGCGCTCCGTGACGTTGCCATTGAAATGTAGAGAACATTTTCTTCCCGACTGTTTGTAAATGCAGCGTAATGCGCAACTAAGTGATCATAGTTTTTTTTTTAATTGGTTGTGATTGGTTTTGATTTTTTTTTCAATAATTTTTGCGTTTTAGTGTTTATGAATTAAAAACATTTTTTAGAAGAGAAGGCGAAAATAAATTGCGCATTCCGAGGTTAGGAATTGAGGTTTGGAAGCCTCGATAAAATAGTCGTGGTTTTTCGACCTTCACGGGGTCAAAATTCAATAGGATGCCCCCCCCCCTCCAAAAAATAAATGTTAATAAAAAAGATTGAGGGAAATTTTTTAGTATTATTTTTGTTAGACATTTTAGGTTGTGGGAGCTTTTAATGTAAATACTGTAGCCTCCCGTATAATGCGAGTTCCTACAACGCGTTAAAAAAAGTACGACCACTTTGTTCGTATAACGCGCTATAAAATGAATTTATCTCTCAAACACTTAAGCACATGTAATTTCTGTGTACCACGAATTTTAACGATTTGAACTGAGTAGTTTCATATTCCTTTGTCATATTAATTATATGTATCGTACGTCAATTTTTGTCACAGAGTATTTCTTGCAGATAAATATTATTTGAACGTAGTATTACGTTCCTTCATAATGGTCCTTCGGAAAGCAAAATTTCAGACGCTAAAACCGCCCGTCGTCGCGAGTTATAATTTTGGCAGCGGGCCAAACCCAGTCTGTATCGCTAGGGCAAGCAGTAAACAGTCAAACAGAAAAGTACCAAAATGCATCAAAATTTTGACATACATATATATATATATATATGTATACATACGTACATATATATAAGTAGTATAAAAATGAGAGTTCCGCCCCAGGATTAAGGGGAGGAGCTTAAAGTGGGCGGAGCTAACTGAGTGACGTGGACCAATCAGAGTGCAGTTGGCCACCTGGCGGTCGATTTGGACCAATAAGGAGAGGGCAGCGCTGCTATCGCCCCCTAGCGGGAAAGAGTGGAACCTTATAGTTCAGCAGAATCTTAGAGGGAGTAGGTGCTCTGCGGAGCGCCACCTATCGGTCAAATAGGGAACTAAATTTCGTACAAGGATTGGAGGTCAGGGCATATTTTTTTCAGTGCTGCCATCTGCTGGTAAAATAGGGAACTACATTTTTGGGACTTAGAAAATTTTTTAAAAGTATTTTCCATGGGAATTGAACCCGTTAAGGAAATATTACCTGACTACTTTTAGCGACGTAATACCGTTACGCTATGAATCGTCGGAAGTTCAGTGAATTATATTCTATAACAGAGAGAATATTTTTATGAATTTACTAGAATTAATTATCAAAAATAAATATAACGTCATCTATTGTTTAAAAATGAAACTTAGAAAATTTAATACAAGGTTTTGAGTATATTTTTCAAAACTTTAAATATTTTTAGTCGAATTCTAACTTAAAATATATATTATCAACTTAGTAGTTCAAAAAAAGGGCTTATTTTCAGGACATTAAAATTGTTTTGCTATGTTTTTTAACGTGATATATAATTTTACATAGATACATTCGCTAAATAATACAAAATAATAATAAATTTGTACATAGATAGGCTAAAACGAATATTTTTTTCTTTTACTTTAAATTTTTTTATTAGGTTTTTAAACTTAAAACATATTATCAATTTAATAGTTTGGAAAAAGTATTTATTACAGAACATTCCATACTAGTATGAAAAAAAATGAGAAATATTATTTGAACATTGAAAAAAACATTCCATGAAAGCTAACAAGAGATATTTTTAGACATGAAATTATTTACGACAAGCGTTAAGTTTAAAATATCTTTGATTTTTCTTAAGAATATTACTTTGCAGTATAATATAATTTAGATAGAGCTTTGAAACCATTGTAACATTTAGTATAGAAAAAATTATTATTTGATCTTACCTTGAAAAACATTCCATGAAAGCTAACAAGAGATATTTTTAGACATGAAATTATTTACGACAAGCGTTAAGTTTAAAATATCTTTGATTTTTCTTAAGAATATTACTTTGCAGTATAATATAATTTAGATAGAGCTTTGAAACCATTGTAACATTTAGTATAGAAAAAATTATTATTTGATCTTACCTTGAAAAACATTCCATGAAAGCTAACAAGAGATATTTTTAGACATGAAATTATTTACGACAAGCGTTAAGTTTAAAATATCTTTGATTTTTCTTAAGAATATTACTTTGCAGTATAATATAATTTAGATAGAGCTTTGAAACCATTATAACATTTAGTATAGAAAAAATTATTATTATTTGATCTTACCTTGAAAATCATTCCATGAAAGCTAACAAGGGATATTTTTACACATGAAATTATTTAAGACAACCGTTAAGTTTAAAATATCTTTAATTTTTCTTAAGAATATTACTTTACAGTATAATATAATTTAGATAGAGCTTTGAAACCATTGTAACATTTAGTATAGAAAAAAATATTATTTGATCTTACCTTGAAAATCATTCCATGAAAGCTAACAAGGGATATTTTTAGACATAAAATTATTTAAACAAAGCGGGAATTCTCCAGTAGAGTTATTTTTTCCTTTTAATATTAGAAATAAAAACTGAAATATGATTCAATCTAGATAATTATTTAAATTAAATACACATAACATACCAATCCATACTATTAAATCTACAAGAGAAGATATTAAATTTACGCTAAAAATTTTTTTTTTAATTGTCGACATATACATACTGCAATAGTCTACATTATTATCAAAAAGTTCATTGAATTATATTCTATAACAGAGAGAATATTTTTATGAATTTACTAGAATTAATTATCAAAAATAAATATAACGTCATCTATTGATTAAAAATGAAACTTAGAAAATTTAATACATGGTTTTGAGTATATTTTTCAAAACTTTAAATATTTTTAGTCGAAGGGCTTATTTTCAGGACTTTAAAATTGTTTTGCTATGTTTTTTAACGTGATATATAATTTTACATAGATACATTCGCAAAATAATACAAAATAATAAGAAATTTTTACACAGATAGGCTAAAACGAATATTTTTTTTTTCTTTTACTTGATATTTTTACACATGAAATTATTTTACAACAAGCGTTAAGTTTAAAATATCTATAATTTTTCTTAAGAATATTACTTTACAGTATAATATAATTTAGATAGAGCTTTGAAACCATTGTAACATTTAGTATAGAAAAAATTATTATTTGATCTTACCTTGAAAAACATTCCATGAAAGCTAACAAGGGATATTTTTAGACATGAAATTATTTAAACAAAGCGGGAATTCCCCAGTAGAGTTATTTTTTCCTTTTAATATTAGAAATAAAAACTGAAATATGATTCAATCTAGATAATTATTTAAATTAAATACACATAACATACCAATCCATACTATTAAATCTGCAAGAGAAGATATTAAATTTACGCTAAAAAAATTTTTTAATTGACGACATATGCATACTGCAATAGTCTACATTATTATCAAAAAGTTCATTGAATTATATTCTATAACAGAGCGAATATTTTTATGAATTTACTAGAATTAATTATCAAAAATAAATATAACGTCATCTATTGATTAAAAATGAAACTTAGAAAATTTAATACATGGTTTTGAGTATATTTTTCAAAACTTTAAATATTTTTAGTCGAAGGGCTTATTTTCAAGACTTTAAAATTGTTTTGCTATGTTTTTTAACGTGATATATAATTTTACATAGATACATTCACAAAATAATACAAAATAATAAGAAATTTTTACATAGATAGGCTAAAACGAATATTTTTTTTTCTTTTACTTGATATTTTTACACATGAAATTATTTTACAACAAGCGTTAAGTTTAAAATATCTATAATTTTTCTTAAGAATATTACTTTGCAGTATAATATAATTTAGATAGAGCTTTGAATCCATTGTAACATTTAGTATAGAAAAATTATTATTTAATCTTACCTTGAAAGGCATTTCATGAAAGCTAACAAGGGATATTTTTAGACATAAAATTATTTAAACAAAGCGGGAATTCCCCAGTAGAGTTATTTTTTCCTTTTAATATTAGAAATAAAAACTGAAATATGATTCAATCTAGATAATTATTTAAATTAAATACACATACCATACCAATCCATACTATTAAATCTGCAAGAGAAGGTAACAAATTTATCTCACAATGTTAATAGAGAAGATTCTTACATTATCTGAAATAATACAGACTTTATCATGTTTAGAAGATATTTACAAGAGTTCATTTTAGAATTAAATGAATCATGGTTTGAATCCTACAACAGTAGGGGGTATATGCAAACATGAAGACTTTAAATTATACAATTACCATCTAGAACCTGAAACTTAAAAAATATATGCACCAATTTAAGTATCTTTATATAGTTTATGTACAGTTTTGAATATATTTCAAACCTTAAACGTTTTTTCAACTTTGAAACTATATTATAAGTTAAGACGCTTACTAAAATTAAAAACATTTTATAGAGGTAAAGACTTGAAAGATAAAATTTACAAGTTTTAATCCTAAATATTATATTTTATCCAGAAATGTAGACTATTAATATATGATTTTAAACCTAACATGCTTTCAACGATTACCTAAATTGCGATATAATGTTAAATTCCACTGATATTAGTCTATTAGTAGTAAGCATTTCATTAAAGGTTAATAGAAGTATTTAATAAAGTTTTAATATTAAATGAACATCAAACATATATTAACTTAGATGTTTTAACCCCAAACAGTAATTATTAAAAATAATTATAAAATATATGATTCAAAACTTTAAAACATACTATTATATATACAATAGAAGATGTTAAATTTGTATTGAACTTAAATTATAAGATTGTTTCTACCATCGTCGCTTGATATATAACATTACAGTTTTAAATATTCTGCAAACGCTATGAAACATTTTGTATAGAAAATAATTACCATTTGATCTTACCTTTAAAATCTATAGTTTATGCACTTAATTCATATAATTTTTTACAAAAACAAGCTTTAACTGCATAAAATGATATTATATTTGTCCCGCACATACATATAAACATTATTCCACAGAGAAGATATATTTGTCCCTCACATACATATAAACCAAAAAACATATTAAAACTTACTAGTTCCCTTATAAAGGTTTCACGACTTTAAAATTTTTTTTACTGCGTTTTAAATCTAATCTATAATTTTACATATATATAACCACTAATAAATTGTTTTACAAAGAAAAAAGCATACATCACTCCTAAAATTTTAGTTTTCTTAACAAACAAAAAAAAAAGCAAAACTTTGATCAAAACAAATGTTTATTATGTTAAAAAATCAATCACCTATTGATATTACTTTGAAATATTACGCAAATAATAACTTTGAATAAGTTTTACATCAGAAATTATTTTCCGACGACTGTTAAACTTAAAAATCTAATCTTAAATTTATTCATCTTTGCACACTTTACAAAGAAAAGCATACATTTTAACCAAAATTTTAGTTTTCTTAACAAAAATATCTGCTGAACTTTGAAGTAAAACTATGTTTAATACATTGAAAATCAATGATCTATTACCAACACTTTGAAATATCATGCAAATGCTAACTTAGAATAACTTCTAAATGAGTAAATTTTAAGGTTTGCCTAAACCAACCCCTACATAAGATAAGTGCGATTCAACGTTAGATAAGATAAGTACGTTTCGTCAATAGATAAGATTACTGGCACCTACTATTAGTCACACATTTTTCTAAAAATATTTTTAAAATTATTTTTCTAAAAAATTATTATTCAAATTAAAAGATATAAATATAATAATTAATCTTTAAATACTATATTGAACACAGAAAAAGAGTACTCACAGTTGATGAATGGACTTTAGTCTTCTAATATATCCTCATAAAAATATTTATGAATCATTTTCAAGTTGAACTTAGCGAAAAATTCACTGCTGTTATAGACACATGTGCAATAATTTTGTACAATTCAGCATATTTTTAACATAGATGTTGAAAATAGCAGCTTTGCCCACTGCACAATATTTTTCATTCTCGCTTGTGGATAAGCAACTATGCTGGCGCTGTGATAGATGGTCAATTTCGCATCCATGACATTCAAATAATTCACTGCATGCACGTATTAAACTTGTTTTTAAGACTTTGAAATAATTTTCTTTTGCAGCAAATAAGTCGCAATGATTTTTTACAACATGATCCGTTTTTATAAACTTTGTATTGTAGCATATTAGGAATGCTTTCACACAACGAACTGTTTTCAACATAACTTATAATATCGTCAGGATATTCTTCCATTTTCAATATCTGCTCTCTATTTAATTTAATAGACCAGGTTTTTAATTTGTAACCAACTCCGTTTTCATTAGCAAACATTTGTTGTAAGCAACATTGTTCGCCGACGTTTACACCTATTAGCTGATTGTTACAGATGAATGATTTCTTTTATAAACAATTTTATATATTGAAATTTTATTCATTAGTTCCCACCATGTAGCGACAATCATCACTACTGCATTTTCGGTAGGGATATTGCTAAATACATCCGTGAAAAGATTCAAAGTCCTAGGTATGTCTTATCCAATTGCAACGTAAATCAACCCCTCCTTTATAATAAGCGCTTTTAAGAATTACCATCTTTGAAAAGGGAAATAACTGAATCACTTACGATTTGTTAGTAAATGTTGAATGATTATTTTTCGTGCAATATAATTTTTCAGGAGAGATAAAAAAAAGTTACTTCTACTTTGATATATAACATTGCAGTTTTAAATATTCTACAAACGCTATGAAACATTTTGTATAGAAATTAATTACCATCTGATCTTACCTTTAAAATCTATAGTTTATGCACTTAATACATATAATTTTTTTACTTAAAGCATATTAAAACTTAATAGTTCCCTTATAAAGGTTTCAAGACTTTAAAAATTTTTTTACTTTGTTTTAAATCTAATCTATAATTTTACATAGATATAACCACTAATAAATTGTTTTATATAGAAAAAGCATACATCGCACGTAAAATTTTAGTTTTCTTAACAAAAACCTTTAAAAACTTTGATCGAAACGTTTATTACGTTAAAAAATCAAGCACCTATTGAATAACTTTGAACAAGTTTTACATTAGAAATTATTTTCCGACGACTGTTAAACAAAATTTATACTATAAGTTTAAGACACTTCCTAATACTTACAATTTTATCATTCTATAAAGATTATAATTTCTTTTGAATCGTTTTCAAATATCTATAATTTGTTTTAATAATAGCATAAAACTTGAATAATTTTGAATTAATTTCATATAAATTCTCTCTCATTAAAATAACATAAAAATAAGTTATGTGTTTCAAAACATGCATACAACTTATGTGAGAACACTTCAAGTTAGAAGATGTGATAGCTCCTTAAATGGAACATAATTCAGAGTTTCACACAGGTTGAGATAGTGCACATTCATTAGTAAGTTCCAATGCAATCAATATTTCGTTAAATTTCCTAAGCAGGGATTCCAAGATCGTTAAACTTAAAAAAAGTTTAAGTAAATTAATTAAGAATATCCAATTATTTTAATTATTAAAAATTATCATAGTTCAAAAAGATATGACATGATTATATTTTCATTTTTTAAATACTATTTCGAAAACGGAATAGTTTAAATGTAATTACTTTAGGATCATTCTAATGATTAGAAAAACTTTTATACCAAAAAACTAAGAAAACCTGAAAAAATATTCAACTAATCCCGGGTTTATTACATTGAAAAAGTATCATTAAAAATAATCAATCATAATACGTTTAAAATAAATAATAAGTTTACGTTAATATCCATTTACGTTCAAAAATAAAGTTAAAAAACATAATAAGTTATCATCATTTATGTTTAAAACATAAATGATAAAATATAAATAAAACAATAAAATATAAATTTTTAAAAATGGTTAGAAGGTCATAAACAGAAGTACTACATACCTACTTTTTTCAATCTCAAGCATTTAGCTTCTAGTACATTTTACAAGTTCAGAACCTGAATACCTTATCTCATCTATTTCCAAATCGGTATGCAATAGAGTCCTGGAAAACCCCCTAATGATTGCACTTAGGGGGTTTCTAAAGATATCATTAGGGGGTTTTCGCATTTATTTCGCATTTATGCTCGCATTTATTCAGTCCATTAAAAACTTCATCAGGGATGTTTTCCATGAATTGAATCCACGAAGTATTGTTTCAAACGCCGAAAATTGGGAGATTTTATTCTAAAGTAGAATAAAATCTCCCAATATGTCGAAAAAAATTTCGATATATAGAGATTTTTTCGATATATAGAAACAGTTTTTCTATGTAATGAACATGGAGATTTGCCAAGAGTTCGATATATAGGAAATTTCGATATAGAGAAGTTCGATATATGGAGGTTCGACTGTATATATATACATACAAAAGAGGTAAGCAACGATAAGTTATCCTACGTTAATAACCCGCGGTAGTTTCGTTAGAAGAGACTACCTTTTTTTCTCTTTTTTTTTGTGTGTGTATTTGTATTTGTTTGCATGTAAACTTATCTTTTTATTTTCTAGGTATGCATTCAAATACCCTTTTCCAAACACCATTCGCGTTATACGAATTTTTCCTCTTACAACGTGAATTCCAATAACGCGATTTCATACAACACGTAACACATGACTCGCGTTATACGAGAGTCTACTCTACTTCTTTCATTTAATAATAATAATAATAATAATACTAATAATGCGAACTTAGTGTACATACTTTTACAATGCAGTTATAATTGGTTTCGATTTTTTCAATTTTTTTTTAAATTAAAAACATTTTTGTAATGAATAAAGGATAATAAGCAATCCAAGGTTAAGAATCGAGGTTAGGAAGCCTGGATGTAACATTCGCGGTTTTTCCACCGTCACAAGGGTCATATGTCCTTAACCCCCACAAATGTAGGGTACTGACTATAGGTTTAAAAAAAGAAAAGAGATAGATGAAATGCTCCGTGAGTCACCTGTTTCGTGCACTTGGCGAATTCTTCCTTGTGGCTGATATTATTTTTTAATGTTGACGTGTAGAGGATGACGCTAATGATGAAGTAATCGTCAAGTCAAAAATCATAAACATGACCGTAAAAAAGATTGAGAGAAATTTTTAAAAGTTATTTTTATTAGATATTTTTGCTTCTGGGGACTTGGTTATAATCTAATGTTTAATAATAACTTTAATATATTTTTAATAGATATAATACTTCTCTGTGAGTTTGTTACCGAATGTTGCGTATTTTCAGGCCGTCATTCTGATTAACTACCATTTATAGGTTTTCATGGACGAATCTCCCATGAAAAGATGCCGTCTATTGATTACCCTTAAAAGGAAAATAAATTCAATATTTGCCAGATTTGGCGAGAAATTGGCTCGAAAAGTGACAAAGGCATGACCGAAACTGTTGCCCTTTCATAATCATATTTTGATGTACAGGTAGCCCTCCTATAGAACGGCATCTTACAACACGGTTTCGCTCTAACACGATAAAAAATTGCGAAAACCTTTGTACAACACTATACTTCTATAGCACTAGATAACATGATTTTTGTTTAACACATTTAAAAACTAACTTACCTTAAAATAATGACGGGAAGGAATAATGAACTATGGTGGCTTTACATGAAAATGTATAAACAAATTTTAATTTATCCAATTTTAACACTATAAAATTACAAGAGGGCCTAAGCTTAGCCGAAAATCTTGAATCATTTTTCCTGAATGCAGACCCTTCCGCTGAAAGAAGCCGAAAATTCAAAAGGGAGCTGCAATATCCATACCGTGAATCTACAATGACCTTGTAAGAAACGTCAAATAAATCAAAATTGCAGATTTTTTAAAGAGGATAGACGGTGCCAAAAAATCTAAATGAAAGAAAAGGTCCTGAATTAGAAGGTGATATCGTTCAATCGAAAAAACGTTCCCGCTTGTTTGTACTGAGCAGTGATGAGGAAGAAATTTATTGAATTAAGGTCGCATTAAATGAAAATAATATTTTTTCTTTCTTTTCGTTTTGTGTTAAACATACATTTATATTTTTAAGAAAAATTAAGTTGCTTATATGGAATTTAAAAAAATGTTTGTTTTTAATAAGTTTTCAGAACGTAACCCCCCTTTATTTTAACTGTCTCAGGGTCTCATATAACACGGTTTCACACAACATGACATTTTCTAGGAACCTATCTACCGTGTTATAGGAGGGTTACCTATTAGGTTCAGACGACAGGCAGTTGATAGGCTGTTTATTGAATGACGAATTAATTTCTTGATGCAGTTTATAGTTTTAGAGGAGAATCTTTTATTGACATTAAAACTATTTTATTTTCAGAAATATGGCTTTAGACTAGCCGGGGAAAATGAAAAGAAAATACTGATTCTTAATATTATCAGTCGCACGCGTTGGTTATATTTTTTAATAAAATTATTGCAAAATAAACGACCAAAAGATTGTTTAGATATTTATCAAAATTCGGTTTAATTTATCGTAACTCATGTATAGCAAGTGCACTAGGGGGTAACAGGAGGTTTGTTTATTATTTGAAATTTTCTTCATTGTATTATTATCGTCATAAAAATTATCTAAATCAACCAAGTTATTTCTCATTGCAGTGTTTAGATTATATAATAACCTTTCTTTCTTCCTTTGTTTTAAAAAATAATAATATTAATAGCTTTTGATTCTTCAGACTTTCTACTTTGATAAAATGGGTGGTCTTGCATTCACGAAAACAATATTTCAAAATAAACGTGCTACCGTAGGAGAGGATGCGCTTGCATATGCTTGTTTAGCTACTTATGATAGATTACATACGAAGAAAATATCTTAAGCACAGTCGTAGCATTTTTTATTTGGCGAAATTTTCCATTTTCATTAAATGGTGGAGTAGACTGAGGTTCATCATTTTTTTAAGCTATGCAAATAATTTCTTAAGGTGGCGCATCAGTAGACTTCAAAGGTTTTCTGTCACCATTTTTATCTACGAGAATTTTTCCGTTTCGATAATTTTTAATGACTCCTTAGCATATGCAGTTTTGAATTCTGTTTTCTGTCTTTGAAAATAGATCTTTAAACGCAACGCGCGTGTTTTATTTTTAATTTTATTTATTTTTTAATTAATTTGCGTAATATATATATATTTTTTTAAAAGCAGATTGTAGTTTTGTAGCAATTAATTATTAAAGTACTAATAGTAAAACTCAGCACAGATATCAGAGATCTGAGCTGTCAACCGATGCGATATCTGAAGCCTGGGGTTCGATTGAAATAGAAGTTCGTTTTCTTCACCGTCCAGTTTCATGTACGGAAATAGAAGCCATCTGCCACGAGAATCAATATTTAATAGGATGCCATCATGATTCGGATGTATTGCTTCAACTGGACAATAAAAGGTAATATTCTGTATGCGAATGCTTGTGCTATTGACTTATTGCTTGTGATTCCTTTTCGGAACTGGATTTCTCCTCATGCTTTGAAATTTCACGCACGTATATTTTTCTTCCTCTCGTTGTAAAAGAATAAGGATTAACTTTAATTTATCTACGTTCGCCTCTCTCTCTCTCTCTCTATATATATATATATATATATATATGTAACAAGAAAACGCGTCTTCCTAAATTACTTTACTTTAAAGCGTATTCTAAATTCTATTGTTAATAAAGCACGACCCCTTTTCCTAAAATTGCGACCTAAAAGTAAAATAAGATAAATTATATTATCCCTGCAGATCATTAAGCAGGCATGTGAAGTATCTGAACTCAATAGCATCCCCAGATATGAGTGTTCGAAGTTTATGAGATTCCAAATGTCAGTATAGTGTCAAAATTCTTGAAGAGCCCTCGAATCACTCTGAAATTATGTCTTTTTTAACGTCAAAAATCCACTTTGCAAGAACTTTATGGGCCACTTATCCTATGCGATGTTCAACAGTTCACGGTTTTAACAAGCGCGGTATCTAGCAGTAAAGTCCCCGATAAACTTAAGTGGACACGTGAACTCCACGAATCTGAAGTCGCCCAATTAAAATTTAAGTAGTTTAGGCCCTCTGGCGAAAATATCGCAAGACACCCATTTAATATTGCATGAACGCAAGACTTTTCTTTCTGTTCGTGTCTAACTTTTGTTGCTGTCGGACCTGCGGTCCGCTCCTGTATGTAATCCGCGTCCCGTCCTGGCAAAGGCGCCGGACAAGTCATGTGGCCACTGCAGCTAATACCTTCGCGATGCTTCATAAGTAAATAAAGGTGATTTCCTGGATATCGTGCAATCTGTGATTCTCTTCTATGGCTCCATGTGTTTATCTACAAAATTTAGTAAGTGCTTTCCTGGATCAACACTACGCCCGACTGCATCTCTCCAATTTGTGCGCAGCGATTTACTGTATGATTCACACTCCTCGTGCCCGACTGCATCTAAATTTCCCAAATGTGATTATTATCACACACACACACATATATATATATATATATATATACAGGTCCGTAACTGACTGACTCACTGACATACAACGCACAGACCAAACCGCTGGACCTAAAGGGCTGAAATTTTGCATGGCGATTCTTCTTATAGTGTAGGGGTGCACTAAGAGAGATTTTTGAAAAATTCTTCTTAGATTTTTTAAAATTAAATTTTTAAGCTGTTTTTGTAACTTTTTTTAAGTTTGCATTTAAAATAATAATTTGAGGGTTATAAAATTTATATCACGAGAAAGATCCTAAAAATTCCTTTAAAATGAAATGTTTTTCGAACCTTTACCTCCATTTTCTGATTTTTGGTGAATTTTTAAAGATTCATTTTTAGAATTTAATTTATTAAATGCCGATCACGTGATTTCTTTTTCTGGTACTTGAAAATTTATCGTAGCGTTCATAGCAACGAAATAGACAAAAAAAAATTTTTTTTCTTGCTAATGCGGCAGACGATTGGAAATTATCCAAAAAAATATTGAAATACAGTAAAAGTTATGTTCCTCAAACTGTACTATATTCTTTAGTATATCCTATTAGATTTAATTTGAATATTTTCTTCTACATTATTTTGCCTATAAAAATATCCGTTACGATTTTTTTATAAATATATTTTTCCGTTTTTTTTTTTTTACATCAATTGCATACATTGATCGTTGTATTTATTATAAATATATTTAAACATATTTTTGGCATTAATTGCATACATTGACCGTTGTATTTAATTTGCATGTACTCCGTAGCGAAGTACGGGTTTTCAGCTAATATATATATATATAATTTTACTTTACAAATGCTGGTTATATGCCACTCGGCCATTACACCACGGACACTCCAATACTTCAAAACAAGGGACTTAAAATTCAAAAATGCTGGGCACATGTCAAGATGTATTGATGTCATTGGTTGACCCGAACGGCACAAGACGCTTTCTAGCGAATCAGCTAGACCCATCCGTAAAAGATTGTGTGTTTATTTGTTTGTTTAAAGAAAAAACGTTTTGGCGATTCTTTGGTCTTTTTTTTCTTTTAATAATTTTCTCTTTTATGAATCTTATTTTCATAAATAGTATTCAGGGAATGAGGTTAATGAGTGGGTTCCTTCTTAAAAATTGATTTAATACTGTGAATAGGTTGTTAAAGCATTCCGTTTGATTTCAAGTCGATGCCTCCGGCCATTTAATTATAGATAATTATTTTAGGGCTTGTTGATTCTCATCAGTGTATATTTATAGGGGAAACTCTTGTACCTAGGGCCATCGTGTACCTAGGGCCACCATGCTTTATTTAAATAATTATTATTTTACAGCATTTTTACTCATTGGAGTGAGTGACAACACTGTTTCATAACAGCCATTTTTATTGAAAGCAAGAAGAAGCTATAGTTAAATAGAAGAGAAAGTCTTGATTTGATGATCAAAACTAAATTTTTTCACTTCAATTTGAAGTCTTATTTTGTGAAAGTAAGTGCAAACATGATTGAATGTATAGTAGATAATTTTTGTAATCATTAAAGGAAAAAATAATATTAAGTCTTATTTTGTGATATTAAGTCTTATTTTGAATATTAATGATATTAAGTCTTATTTTGGGATTAAGTCTTTTTATTATTAATGATATTAAGTCTTATTTTGTGAAAGTAAGTGCAAACATGATTGAATGTATAGTAGATAATTTTTGTAATCATTAAAGGAAAAAATGATATAAAAACAAAGTTTGGTTTCTGCAGGTCTTTGGCTATGGAAGCCATTTTGCCAAAAACAACATCATCTTGTACCTAGGGCCATAATCTTGTCTTGTACCTAGGGCCATGGCTTCTGGTAGAAAAGAGGTGGACGAAAACGTGGCAAGTGTAGAATTCTCACTGATACCCCCGAGAAAAATGAAATTCAAGCACAAATATTGAAAAAAGTAATTGTTAAAAAAAGGTTAAAAAAATCTGTGTTTGAAACAGAAAATTTATGTGGGATCATTAAGAAGACAATGGAGAAAAAACATTCATTAGAAAGTGATGAAATAATAAACATTTCTTCCTTTAAGACATTGCCTACAATTAACATTTCTTCCTTACGAAGATTTTAGAAGTTGTGCATGAAAGAAATAATACATACAAATTGTTTTTTTTAATTGTAAACAACAATTTCAGTTTTTGGAAATAACTGGCCCTAGGTACAATAGTGTTATTGTACCTAGGGCCATTTGTAATTTTTTTTAAAATTTTCAATATCATTTACAAAATTTTTTTTCTACACTTGATGTGATTTTTATTTAAAGAGAATAAAACACATAATGTATACAAACTATTTTTATTATTGTAAGTTAGTTATAAATAAAGATACTGCCATTTGAAAATAGCCAGCTCTAGGTACAAGAGTTTCCCCTACTCATGGAACGGTTGACGGTAGAAGTAAAGACCAATACTGGAAAAATACTGCTCGGAAGTCTTTACTCTATTTAATTCGTAAATGTTTAAAATGCCATTTATAGCAGGGACCTCATTCTAAAACTTGAAAACGCTGTAGGCATTTTTCATAATGTAATGCATGTTAGATCTTTCACTTGACTAAAATGGGTCTTGATTATTGGCATAAATAAACATATAAAATTTCATATATGTCTTAATTTTATGCTTGAAAATATTTTGTTTTGTCAGATTTTACTTTTAATCGAGCAGAAAATAACTATTTTGGTGAAACACTTTTGAATCAGATTGAGCTGATTACCATGTTTTTATTAACTCGCTTTCTTGTTTGTTTGTGTGTGTGTGTGTTTATCCGGTACAAATCTTGCAATCGATTTTTAACTAACTTCCCGACTAGCTAGACATTTGAAACTTTTAGAATAGCTCAGAACACGATGACAATGCATTATTTTAATACTTTTAGCCATCTTTAAGCAGAATTGAATTCTTTTTCAGTTAATTTTGTTTTGTACACTGGTGCAGCCATCTATCGGCCGTGGCGGGTACGAAAAGTTAAACGCAAGTTAACCTCCAATTAACTTCATTTGCTTTCAAGTTGATGGGATAATTCATCAAAATTTTTAAAAAAGTATTTATTAATACATATAATTGTCAAATTTATATGATTCAACAGAAAATTTAAAAACATGGTATATAAAAAGTTCTTTTTATCTTATTTATTTATTTATTTAAATCAGGTCTCTTTTAATATTGTTATCCTTATTCGGTTATTCATACATTTATTGATTAACGTTATATATCTGCAATGCGTTTCTTTTACATATTTTCGTTAGTTCAGTGATTTAGTTTTTAAGACCTGAGAAATTCATTGTAAATATTGTAATTTTATTCAATTTCTACTATTAGTTCACACTCTCCCTATATATATTTATATCTTGTTCAAATTTTCTATCGTTAATAAAATACTATTTATTCATCCACTCAAGTTCAAATACAGTTTTTTAAACTTGTAGTGGATGACACTTGATGTTAATACAGTTTTTTCAAATATTAATTCATTAATTAAATTTAATTAATTAATTTTAGTTTTATATGGGAGCCCTTTCAATAGGAAGAGACCTAGAGCGTCTCTTGCTATTGAATGGTAATTTCCGTCTGCTAGCACTGCAGTAGCGCGCGCTCCTCCCGTCCTGTAGGTCGCGGTATCGAATCCCAAACCTGACAAACTTTTTCTCTCCCCCCCCCCCCCCGCCTAATCTCGCACAGTAGGAAAGGTTCTGGCAGGCAATCCTTTTTTTCAATTCCTACTATTAGTTCACACTCAAATTTTTCTTTGTTGACCTAAGTAGGAATTGACTTTAATTTTTTTTTTTTTAATATTACTTGTTTTTGGTATAAAATGACCTATCAAACTTTAACAATCGAATACAAATCTCGTTATTATGCCCTAATGTTTATTTTGGCGTACTTTTTTTTTTTTTTGTTACACCTACTTCAATTTTAATGGTTGATTGATATATATATATATATATATATATATATATATATATATATATATATATATATATATTTATTTATTTATTTATTTATTTATTTTCTAATGCGGCAGACGGTTTCTTGGACAATCTCCTTACCTCCATAGTACACTGCAGTTTTGCTAGCCATTTTAATATGGGCGCACCATATAGGCGGACTAGCGTTACCCTCTATGGAGGGACAGCACAAACAGAGGCTTTTAATGGCGCAACGCCGGGATTCGATCCGAGCAACTTCAGCACCGAAAACCAGCGCGCTCTACCACAGAGCCGCCACGAGCCCTTAATGGTCGATATAATTAGAAATTGGGCATTTACATATATATGAATATTTAAACGTATATATGCGAAACATATCAAATATGTAAACTGTATTTATGAGTATGATATGGAAAATATTTCAATTTTAACAGTGGATACGGGACAAAAAAAATTTTGGGGATTGATTTTCACCACTTAATTCAAATTCTAATACTGTTATAATGCAAAAAATAGCTTTACTATAAACAACTCTCTATGGTGAGTTCTTAACAGATATTCGTTTTTGATCATGTTATTTGGAAACTTTCTAAAGTAACGAATGGTATAGGAAACGTTTTTACCGTCTTTAAATTCGTTTCGGTGTAAGCAATTTCAAAATTGAATCTGTTGGGATCTCTTGATGGATTTTAAAGTCTTTAAATGGATTTCTAATTTATTCCATTCCATTTGCACGTTTCTACATGCATCACTGCGTAATAGAAGGGTCAGAAGAGCCGAACTGCGAGTCACTCATTGGCGGCTTAAAAAGCTCTCCAAAGATTTGCATGTTTACGTAATCAATGACGTAATCACAAAGCATAAAGTAACGTTGAGCTCAACATATTCATCTAAATCCCAGTTGTCCCTCACTGTGTTATATTTGTTATTCGACTAAAAGTTCTACATTGAACTGACGAATTTCTACGCTTTTAATGCACAGAAAACACGAGAGTCCCAGGTATTATTAGTGTAGATGAACTATTAAGGAACTGCATAAAGATTTGGATAGTTTGTAGTTACAATAATATTGAAACATATCAGGCTCCCCGCTGTCCTTAAAGACCCTTATCAATTTTTGTGATGACCTTTTTTTTGTCCAAAATTGCAAAATGTTTGCAAGTCCTCGAAATTTCCAACCGGTGGAACATCAACTGTTGAAAATCCTTCTTTTTAGGGCAATCTCTTGATGAACATAAAGAAAAGAAGAAAAACTCAAGGGGTTGAAATGGCCTTGGCCGGCGATTTCTAGGGTTCTAGACTAGACCCTATATTTTAGTTCTTGGCCACCCGGAGATTTCAGTCAGTTGCCAGTGCAAGGAGAATGAATAGGGACATTATTGACCACGGAAAAGAAAAAGAAAATTCAGATACTTGTTAGTCAATGGGGTTGATCATTTGTTTAAGGGGGAAGGGCAGAAGAAAAGTTTTAAACAAAAAACACTAAGTAGTTGAAACTGGATAATTTGCAAATACTTTTAAGGGAATCGCTGTAGTAGGATTATTCTTCGGAGGTTTTACTGAAATATATGTTTGCCTAATTTAAATACGATTGCCTTCGACGTATCTCTTATGTTTTAAGGGTTCTCTGTTGCCTTTATGATCATTTTCAAGTAAAATAAATTAATAGAATATTGCTTTTTCTTCAGAAGATCGACCAAAAAAAGAAGAATCTTTGACTAAGTTCTTAAAATCACTTATAAGTCTTGGAAGATTAGAAAAAGGATGGTGCCCCTTACATAGATATTCAGGGTTTTCTTTTCTCCAGCATGAAAAAAATATCCTAACATTTATACACAAATGCTCTAAATCCAAATGCATCCAAGCAATGGAAAACTTTCTTCGGTATAAAGAAAATGCTGTGAATACATTAATTTTTCTCACGAGAGTCGAAACTGTTAACTCAGATACTTGATCGTATTTTAAACCTCCTTTGGATTTCCCGGCCAAATAGGCTAACTGACAAATAGATACTTTAGGTATATTTAGCTATTTCTTGTGTCGACTGGTTTTTCTGTAACAAACAAACATGTACAAAAGAAATAAACATCACAGTATTGAGGTAGAACATCTTTAATCATTTTTTAATATCTGTACACTGTACATTTTTACAAATAAGGAAATGGTGGCGTGAAGCAATATGTATGAAAGTATTTCTTTTGAACACTATTGAATGAAAAAAAATTATTCAGAATGGCACATGTAAAAAAAAAAGTTCGACAATTTAAAAAATATAAAAAAAATAATTTTAAAAAATCGTTAAAGAAACTCGGATTCCATTCTTAATTTTTCTCAGATTGCTGTCGATACATGGATGTAAAAAACTTTGCTTATGTATTCTTTTCATGTATTATAAGTCATAGATACAAAACAATAGGCGTGTATTCATAACGAGTGATCATAGGTGCGTATTCATCGACACGCACCTCGAAGTATTGTCCTCAAAATATGGCACATCGTTTTATAAGATGAGTGAAAATGTACACGTTGGATTTTGAACATTTCTCCTGACAGTGACTTTAACTCTGTAAAAACATAATATACATAATATTTACAAGCACTGTACAAATGATCGGAACTTTTGGAGTTCCTGGAAACTGCCCTTTCCAAAAGAACAGTTTTCAGTAACAGATATCTCTTATCTTGCACTGTATATGCCCTGTACATTTTGCATTTTGATATTGCCCGTTTATTTCTTTCTCGTTGCAGCCATGAACGTGACAAATTAAGCGTGAAGACTTCCGAGATTCAATGTCATAGACTGCCGTGACTTAAAACAGTTGCCAAGGAGCGTTAAAACATATCAGTATTCATAAACATACATGCGTTTAATACTATACGAATAAAATCGCTGAATTTTAATATTTTTGTCTTCCACGTTCACTATTAGTTTGAATTAATTTTCGTGTTTCTTACTTATACTCAAAGTCTAAAATCGATTCTTCTGACTATTAAGGAAACGTTGGATTCATCAAATGTTTTCTGTTTGTTAGCTATTGTTTGTGACTACATTGCCTTTCAGTACTCTGTGAATTAGCATCGAAAGTATGAATGAAAGTGCGAACCGAAAAAGTGCCTTGCGCCATTGAAAATCAAAATTCTCGTCTTGTCATCCATTCACAATTAATCTCAAATCGGAAGTCACAAGCTATTTTCCGAGTCCGTAGAGCACGGCCAACTTCTTGAAACATTCTTCGATTCTCAACCTCTGCATTGCAATTATTCCATGACGGAGCACTCTCCCACCTTGGGAAGGGCCCGCCAGTGCCCATTCCCAAGGCAATTTCTTTCTTCCGTGCCTGTGAAAGGCCATCCGGAGTAGGGACACTCTGGACCTCTGACCGCCGTTGGCTACTCGGCCGTGTCAAGATGCTTTGGCCTCTCGCGACTTTCACTCGAAGTCTTTTTTCTCCGTGTCACTGTGTGATTTCGATTTCTTTCGCATGGAAGGGTCCAGATTTAGATGCTCCATCTGATGAAACTGGATTCCTATTCTCAATTCTGTCGTCGTAACTTCCACACCACGCACTGAAAAGTCAAAGGAGGTCACGAGAATAAATAAATATCTATTAAAACTGCGTCATTCCCATTACTGAATGGCTTCTCTGGAATAATATCCACTTTGTGCATCTTTTGTTATTGAATGGTAAGGTGGGGGTTATAATTGAAGAAAAAAATCTTGCCATAGCTACGAACTGTTATTTCTTTTCATTAACATTAGGTACTATATAAAATTATCTGCATTGGCGCGAAATATTTGTACTTATCAATTGGCTTTGGCACGATGATCTCCGATTTGTTAGAATAATGTTTGACGAAGTTCTAAACACAGAATTCTTGAAAAATCAAATTTTAGAAGCTGGTTTGTAAGTCTGTTGTAAACATAAGTAGTTCTTAATGTCGGAACATAACAACCTGGGTGTAAGTCTTGCAGTTCATGCTATCTTGCATATTATTTCACAGCGCGAGAGATTTTTTGCTTGTGATTGTTTCACGCAAATCGACACGTTTTTGTAATGTACGCTCACAGCCCTGGGGATAATGTTTTCAGGCCATCTCTAACGCGCAGTAGCCGCTGTAAGTTCTTATGTGATCCTCTTTAAAACTTGAAGGACTGAATATCACAGAGGGATCGAAGTGGTGCCGCGGACAGCGGTGGCCATGTGGACACTGACACAGTGTACTGGTGTTCACTTCTTCAACGTCTGCCTTCTTCTTTACCGTGAACAAGCGGCAGGGCTCTTTCCTCTGGCAGCGTATTTTCTAGAAATAGAAAAAAAAATGAGATATAGCTTGTAATTAACTAATTTAACAATTGCATATTTGAAATTGGAATATTATCATGAAATCACTTCCAATAATCATGGGTTTGTGGTGACTCCATGTACATAAATATTTTCGTCACCAAAATTTCCTTGTGATGTGGTGACTCTGTACATAAATATTTTCGCCACCAAAATTTCCCTGTTTTGGATTGGCAACACTGTCTGTTTATGTTGGCGCGTTTCGGTTCTCTCTGCTAGCTGCGACGATGTTTTTCGCATAGCTAGAGGTAATTAGCAATATGATTAGTGTGTTGTAAATAAAGTGTAAATAATTATAAAAATTATATTTCCTTGAGCATTAGTACATCAACATACGCCTCAAGTTAAATAAAAATTTATGAGTATGAACATTTTTCACGAGTCCTACATCGTCACTCTTAACGTCTTGCAGGCGAGAGAAAAAAAGATTACCTTTTTCATGAATATAAAATCCTTACTTACTAAATAGTCTGAAAAAATAAGACATGAAACATCTTTTATTAACCCGAGAATTTCGTTGCTTCTCGGTTGAGAAAATGCTACCTAATACCATATACCCTGGGGATATCAGCGAATCTCCCGGTTTCGTTTCAAATCATTTATGTGGGCCGTGTCACCAAAGAGCTAAATTTTCAACGTGAGTAAAAATACGGGATGGCATGCGGCTTGAACCATGGCGCGACTAGATTAATTTTCAGGGAGCAGGGCGTGGAGCATTTCTGAAGAAATTTTTTGGATGGGGAGGGCTGGAAATTTGGAATAACTTTACCGATACTTGCCCATGTGCGAGGTTAACCCAAACACTCCTCTCTCCTCTTGTGGTTGTAGCTCAAAGGGTGTTTCTTTTAGTTTTACTTAGTTTTCAAACGACTTTAACGAAATGTTTAACAAAATTAGGGTAATATTTTAATTTTCAATAAAATTCTTGATGTCTTAATTACCATTCAACGGACTACAAGATCACTTAGTGGGGGGATTTTATAAGGATAAATTTTTATAGGGATAAATTCTTGACGGAGCACTTCTGAGCGTAAATGTAGTGCAGTGTGTTCGAATATTGTACGTACTGAGTGCATGCGATTCTGATATAGTTCCTAATTCTGAATTCTTGACATCTTATTTGATCTACACATTTAAGGTACAAATTCAGTTATTTTTTTTTTCTTTTCTTATTTCATGATCCTTTATGTGAGACTTTATTTTAAAGAAAACTGTTTAACTTTTGAAATGCACTTAAAAGGAAATTATCACTTTTTGGGGTCTAGATCTTCCAAAGAAAACCCTAGCATCTTTTACCCAGGTGAACTGCTAGATGCATTCTGACCAAAAAGTATTCATAAAAGAAGCCATTTGTGAAGCCTAGAATTTTCTCTTTAGGAAACTTGACAACGGGGGAATAAAAAAGGCAGAATTATTTGGCTGAACGAAATGGACTTCCTCTGTTTTGCCCCTCTGTTTATTTGTAGGACTGAGTGACCGGCCCTTGCAGGAAGTGCACTTAACCCCGCACTTTCCAGTCGCGACCCGTATCCGGCCTTTGTCTTTGGTCCGCGGATGATGTTTAAATGCTCTGGCATGTGAAGGGTTAGGGGGCAAGGATTGTATTGAATGGCTCGTTTAGGATTACAAAAAGGTATCTCGCGTGCGCTCTTCGCCTTTACCCGCTTTTCAATTACAGAACCTCGTACTTTCGGCAACAGGCTTCGCCGATTTTAGTGTTTCTCTTTTTCTTTTGGCGTGGAGTTTCATTTTTCATGATGTATGAAGAATTATTCCGGCAGAGGAAGATACATCGACGATAAACACTAAATAATCGATTTTCAGAATAATAAAATGTTTTGTGTACTCCCTTCCTCTGCAGTTCTTGGGAGAATATGTGATTAAAAATAATTTATTGGCTACATTTGCTTTTAATAGTTTCAGTAAAGAAAATGTGAAACAATGCTGGCTTGTTTGGCTGAGAGATGCAACCGACTCTTAATTCTATTATGTCGTGTTCGTCTTCAATGTGTTTTTGAAAACTGCGTTTATATGTCAAGCGTATGTTTTAAAATTATCTCTCCGCAATAGTTAGCTCCCCACTCAGGTAAAAAATGGTTTGAATTGAGCGTCAGCCTCTAGAAATTTGAACAAATTGTTTAGCAGTAAAGCCGTCTGATTTTTCTCCTTTCCGCGAATCTGTTACGGAAGTATATTTTAATAACTGTGTCACTATGGCTAAGAAAACAAGTGTGAGTGTTTGTGTGTATGTATGCGCCCGATGTCATCCCTAAAAGTGAGGAAAGAGGAATAGAAAGAGAAGCAAATAATCCGTTCGTAATTTTGCTATTCAATGAATGTAGCCGAAATGAGACGTAAAAGCCCAAAACTTCGTGATTAAGGCTGCTATGTACTAAGAAAAAAAAATCGTATTTCCCTTTTCCTCTTCTTGCAGACTCTTGTGGTGGGAGGAGTCCAGTTGACAGTTCGAGAATTCCGCCCCCCTTAGGATTGACATTTTGAGGGATTGTAATGGCTCTCTCTCTATAGGGGGTTTAAGCGCTGCCCCCAAATTGTTTATTTAAAATATATTTTTGTCAACTATTTACAGGTAGATAAATGTGATAATCAAATAAAATTGGCATTGTCAGATAGCCTGAACTTTTCTGCAAAACGCTACATGATTCATTTTATAAATTTCGTCCACCGAAGGAATTTATGAGCGTTTAAAACCCACCAGATTTTCCCCCAAATAATTTAAATTTTAAAATATTAATTGCATTTTAAAAAAACGAAAAGTGTACACAAATGTAAAATTTCTTTCTCTATGACGGAGTAGAATTAAAAAAAATAAAAAATAAAAAAAATCTTTGAATCCAAGTCGGCAATCCGTGGACACATTTTCTCCATAGGTTAACATAGAGGTGAGCGAATCCAATGGGGTTAGTACATAGCAGCCTTAAGTGGTAGAATTAAAATAGAAATGCCTACAAGAAAACTGGCCGAATCACTTTCAATGACGCTTTCTCTCCTCAAAACTGAAACAGAGTGCTGATACTGAGTCCGGACCCGAGCACCTAGGTCGTATGCTGGAAACAACCTATAATAGTGACCACCCTCTGTACCCCCGACCTGCACCTGTATTATCTCAGAACTAATAATAATATTTATTTAATAATATTAGTTTTATGAAGTGAAAAGTGCTATTCTTATATGTATGCATAAGTACACTCATAGGTGTTTAAAAAAATTAAACGCATGTTTGAACCCTTTTCATTGCACCCCTCATTTTTGTAGCCCTTGATAAAAAAAAAAAAAAAAATTATGCGCCTAACCAATTGGATCTTCGTTCGTGTTTTGATGAATATTCTCATCAATTGTCCTATTGAAAAACCGATATAATAAATCATGCCAAGGGAAATTTTTGGCGTGTAGTACACATACACGGGGTTTCGTGAAACGAAAGACCAAACTTATTTTATTACTCAGAATTGCTTCTCTTCCGAGCAGTTTATATAGCTTCTTGGCTGTGTCTTAATAACCAATCGGAAAGCACCGATATGTGCATAGAGAAAGAATACTCACACTTTGAGGTGAACAGGCTAGGAAGTAGATGACAGCGAAACCATCTGGCACGTTGTAGATCTCGTGTTTGAGAATGTACGCCTCGCTGTTTTTTGGACATTTGCAGTGCACTGTGTGCTTAGTTGTGTTGTCGGGATACGTCGTGTATGTCCAAGCGACATCCCGGAAATAGCGGCACGTCGGCAGTCTGTTCGTTGTTTCACATAACTGGAAGAAAACAAAAACCAAGAAATGTTACAACAAACTTTGTAAATGCGTTATGCTATAAAAATTCTATTCCCACTTTTACCTCCTGCAATTTTTTTTTTGTCCCGTTCAATTCTACTGCAAGGACTTAGCCACAGGTAGACAAATTCTGGCCCGTGATTTATGTAATAATTAACTTTAGAAATGCTAATTTTTATAGTTTATCTGACACTAGTACTAGAGTGGAAGCCTCCTGCTTGTGTTAAATTTTCACTTTGTCATCTTTTATTTTTTGTTCTTAATATTAAAATCCACAAATTTTATAATAAAATTTTTCCTCGGTGCTATGAAGATAACATTGTACCAAAAGTGATTTTAATTTTGTTCAAATATTAAGATTTTTTTTTTTTAATAGATGCTTTCATTTGGAAAGGGGGATTTCAGTACAATTAAACATCTTGTGCACGATGTGCTAGGTTCGTAACTTGAACTTGTAATTCGTAACTCGAACTTGTAAATAAAATATTACAGTCCATTGTTTATACTTACTCTCAGATACTTAATTTAGGTGAAATTCAATACAGCAGTTATTGGAAATTTACAAGTAAAAAAATAATTAAATGTTTTTTTATTGGGCTTTATTTATCTCGAATCTTTTCATTAGTATGTTTGAAAGCGTTAATATAATGCGTGGATCCTTGAAACAATAGTTGTTTAAAGCGAAATTCACCGGAAATAACACTTCTTGTATAGCTGGGATTGATCAGTTGGCAAAATGGCGGCCTCCAGGTATGGAAACGCAAGTTCGAGCCGAAGGTACATGGGTTTACATGGATTTTAGACCCTTGGGAAGAACAATTGAGGACATTTAGTCAAGTGTTTGGCAAAGGTCAACGTCATATAGTGTAAATAAATAAATAAAAATATATCGTAACCAACATACAGTGTCATAAGCCTTTATAAGGACCAGAGAAATATGCGTAGAAAAATCATTGAATATAACACTTTCTTGCATCGATGTGGTAGTTTACTTGGTGGAGTATCGGTATCGAGTTTTGACGCATTTATTTCTACTTTTCTCTCGTGGTTTTCTTGACATTGGCCAGGAATTTTACAAGAACTAAAATCGATAATAACATCTAAGGCAAGATTTTTTGCTCTGCGCATTTTTCGTCACTCGTTTAACGTTGAGCGTGAAAAATGTTGAACTTTTAAATTTCTCACCTTAAGCTGCCTGTTGTTATCCATGACAGTATATCCGTCTTTTACGTCCATAGACATAGAACATATTTTCTTCCCGGGACATCTGCATTGCCTCTCTATCCACGGCGCGGAGTAGGTGTCTACTTTGTTGCAAACTGACATTGGAGAACACTCTGGTAGATCTGATTCACTGTCCTAGATAAAGAAATCAAATTGTTAATTCGATGACATAGAACTTAAATTCTCTTGCAATAAGAATGAAAGAAATTCTCATTTATAATATATATATACCGAGTGGAGTTATATAAGGGGGGGGGGAGGAGTTAACGAAGATGTGGAAACTATTATAGGAAGGCAGGTGGGGAAATTTACATATCATAGAAATGCTGTTTTGTACATGATACTGACTCGAAGAATAGAAAAACCTTAATAAATTCGCTATAAATAACTGTAAAATTACGTCATTTCGTATATTACCAAAGCGCATTCAGCTTATCTTACAGCTATTTATAGTAAATTGTTTTTGATTTTCCTAATCCTTGACTGTTTACAGCAATTTTGGTGCTAACTTTAAATATAAAGAGAAAGGGATAAATGTAAGAACTTGCAAGTGCAGTGTGTATTATTTATTTATAGAGAGAAAGATGTCTTTCAGACATAAAATACTTTTGATTCTTTGTAATTTTCCACCCCGTGTTACTTTCTACAGAAAACCCCCGCTTATAAATTGTATTCTTATTGAAAGTTTTATTAGGAATTTTGGTAGTTCACAATGAGACGAGCCACGGCTACTGACGAAATTGAATTTACGATCTTCGACGTTAGTGTCTAATAATCAACAATATTCTATCCATTGAGATACCGTACCGTATCTTTCATCGGCCTGACATCTGATGTAGGAAATATTGTTTTGTGTGTGTGTGTGTCCAATTTTTTTTATATAGACGAATATAAATTTTAGTACTGTTAATGTTCAATTTAGTTTAGAATGTTTCAGTGTATGCACTTTTATTGTACTGTGGGGCCCGGTAAGCTCTGTGAAGCTCTGACTAGTCTATATATATAAAACAGTTCCGTAACTGACTGACTCACTGACAACGCACAGTCAGTTACGGAACTGACAACGCACAGACCAAACCGCTGGACCTAAAGTGCTGAAATTTTGCATGGCGATTCTTCTTATGGTGTAGGGGTGCACTAAGAAAGATTTTTTGAAAAATTCTTCTTATATTTTTTTAAATTAAATTTTTAAGCTGTTTTTGTAACTTTTTTAAAGTTTGCATTTAAAAATAATAATTTGACGGTTATCAAATTTATATCACGAGAAAGATCATAAAAATTCCTTTAAAATGAAATCTTTTTGGTATCTTTACTTCGATTTTCTGATTTTTGGTGAATTTTTAAAGAATAATATTTAGAATTTAATTTATTAAATGCTAATCACGTGATTTCTTTTTCTGGTACTTTGAATAAATTTATCGTCACGTGCATAACAACTAAATAGACAAAAAAAAATTTTTTCTTTCTAATGCAGCAGACGATTGGATATTATCCTCTCCCCCCCCCCAAAAAAAAAAAAAAAAAAAAAAAAAAATCCATATATATATATTACATCAATTGTATACATTGATCGTCGTATTTATTATAAATATATATATTTATTTTTTTGGCATTAGTAGCATACATTGACCGTTGTATTTAATTTGAATGTACTCCGTAGCGAACTGCGGGTTTTCAGCTAGTTTATTTATAACGGCTTAGCGACGAAAATTTGTAAGCTGTGCGCAAAGTATTTTGGGTTGCACTAAAATTCGTTGTGCAACAGATGGTCGAACTTGTTCCAACCCTTTCGTGTTCCTGATTTTTATTTAACATCACCTCTCACATAAATCTGATAAGGTGCCTGTTCCGTGAAGGAAATCAGAAAGAAAGAATGATATTTTTTAACTCTCTCTCTCTCCTAACAGTGCGAACTTTTTTCCCGCCCCTCCGCCTTGTAAATATTCCCTTTCCCCGCTTGAAAAGAGTTCGGGTGCAAAACTTATCGCATTGTTCGCTTGAAAGTGATGAATAAGTCCCAGTTCTTGATCCGGCGAAATTTGATGGACTGGGACGGGAGGAGAAAAAAAAAAAAAAAAAAAAAACAGAAGTCTCTTTTTCCATTCTTCAATCAAGATGAAGGATTGCTTCGGGAGAAGCGAATGTGTGTCGATGTTGCACCAGCGAACTTCATTCGTGAACTACCGTCATTTAACAGCTGTTCTGCTGCATGTGGAGAGTTGGGAATGGCAGGTACAGCATGTTTCGCGTTTTTTTTTGCTTGCTTTCAGGAGTTTGGGGCCTTTTATGGTATTTTACTTTGCCCGATACTTTTCGTCTATGTAAAGTGGTTGTAGATGTGAATAATTTTTACGAAGTACTCTAGTAGTTATCAAAACAGGTTTCGCGGAAAAAGTAGCACTTGCTCTTGTGGTGCTGAACAATCGGTGGAGCACTGTATAATAGTATGCAGTCAATTTAATAATATACGCAGAGGCTTACCTACAAACATTGATATCTGGAATAAGAATAAGTTTTATAGTGATTATTATTGTAGAAGAGCCACAAGGAAAATAGTTATGGTCCTTATGGCTGTTCATTATCCGCTTGCATAGTTATTCTACTTCGTTGTATTTTACACAATTAGCACAAGTCCCCCCCCCCTTTTTAATTATTATTATTATTATTTTTTTACGCAAAACCGAAAGGTTGGGTCTTTTATATATTTGTATCGTACGAAGTACTCTACCAAATTTTCGAGTGCTTAAATTTATCCGAAATGTTTAGTATAAACGCACGTAAACATTTTAAAAAGTTCAAACTACAAGTTTTGAAATTTAAATAGGTAAACGTATTGCATTTAAACTAAACTGGAGACTGTATATATTTCTTTTAAAATTATATTTGAGAACTTATCGCGTGAAATAATTTAATGAAGTTTTTTAAGGTTAACTTGAATTTGTCTTTAAACTCCCTGCACGTATGCTACTATGTCAGACAAAAACGCACAAACGCCACACACATAAAGAAAGAATTTTACTAATTTTTGACTAACGAATGCAAATTTTCTTCATGAAATGTTGGGGGGAAAATTACTTAAATCTATACTTTGCTATATTTTTTATTTAAAATTTATATCTAAAAAATTAGAATTAATGTGCTAAGGTTTATCAGAATAGGAAATTGAATAAATAAATTTTCCAAGTTTCATAAAATATTTAAAATTAGTTTTTAATTATGCTACTATCATTTAATACAATTAAGATCAAATTTGATGTGATCGTCATATATTTTTAAAGTTTTAATTTTTTAAAAATCGACTGAACAGATATAAAATATAGATAATGAAAAAAAAGTATCGTGCTTCCGTTGGTAAAAATTTGATATTTATAGGAGTTACAGAGAGCTAAAATAAAGTGATGTGTGACTAACGTGTGGTACTCAACAACTTGAGTAGGAATCAAAAGAGTCTCCCAGACCTCCTTTAGGCGAACAAACTTCAAAAGCCTTCTATAGGCGTATTTGGTAATACTTGAAAAGCGTATGTGTACTATCTTTTGAGGTATTCAAGGTGAAAGACGTGAAATGTCCCCTCATCCGAGGTAGAGACATTACGAAACCAGCTTGATACTGCGTTACTGACAGATTAGTACTGCAGAAATGATTAGTTCATAAAACTTATATGTAATTTATCGTACTTTTTTCCCCCCATGGCGCTGTATTTTATGGCATTAAAGTAATAATTATCCTGTTTTCGCAACCTGGGGTAAATATCGTGACATCGCAGCTACTCCACCGAACGCCTATTCCTGGCGTTTAATGTTAATTTTCCGGCACCATCGGCTGATGACTAGTGGTAGACGGTGTCAGCCAGGTATCGGCAAACAAAGAACTTAAAAGTTCTGTCTCGTTAAGCGCAGTTTCACGTTCGGCATCACGCGATTACGCACCTCGTTTCCGCATACGTGACAAACGGATCTTCGGCCGTAGTCAGTGCGGTATATGGACTTCGCTCGGCTCTCAGCGCGTGCAGTCAGTAAAGGGTTTTCAGGACGGTCAGTTTGACCTTGTGTTTCGATTCCTCGTTGCCACTCCATTCCGAGAAATTTTCGAAGGTAGGGAGAGGAAGAGAAAAAAAGAAAAAAATGACGTCAGTATTACCAGGATGTGTCAGCGAACAGGTTTCCATCCTGAAACTTTCTTGGAAGCAGTGGGGGTTGAGTGTCAAGTTTATGAATAATGGCGATGGCGAGAGAGGGTTGGGAAAAAATAGCCAACTTTTGTATTTGGGCGTCGAGTCTCTCTCTCACTGTTATTAAAGGATAATGTTTATGAGACGGCGTCAACTTCCTTGTTTCGCTCGCGCTGTGCACGCAGACCTGCCGTCTCAACGAAACGCCGATTAGGAAAGGAGGTTCACCTGCCGTTTCTGGGTTAAATGAAATCGCCGTAGAGTTTGTAAAATGCGTTATGTTCTTGACCGAAGCTTAAAACATTACAGGGAAGAAAGACAGCATTCCTTTGAACGGCGTTTAAACATATTGGAGGAAATGTCGAACGGAATTGGAACGCACTGGTATAAAATATAGAGCGTAAACACAACGAGAAACGCGACAAGAAGACTGGAACTCGATGGCTTCATTTAATTAAAGCAACTGTTAATTTATTCACCGCAAATTAAGCAGCCATCGATATGAAACGTTTTAAAGGCACGAGCGGAGAATGCGGCAAGTTTAAGAGACCACTTGAGTTTCGAAGTGTGGTAGATAACAACCGCTATTGGATGTTTTTATGTGTGTAGTTGAAATAAACTGTAAATTTGCAATGTTTACAGTCTTGTAAGTTAAAATATGATTAGTTTAATTGACGCTTGTTTAGGTGTAACTTAATATGGAAGATTAATGGACGTAGTTTGAGACTGGATAGTATATATTTCCTAGAATATAAACGGTCTTTTATCAGAGGGCTTATTACTTTTATCATTTATTTAGTTAGTTACCTGAAATTTCTGTTCTGAAGAGAGGATTTAAGTATCTTGATACAATTGTGAAACTTGCTCTGTACATAAATAATAAATGTACTTTAAATTTAGGTACACTTATCTATTACTTTTCCATCGATGATTCATGGGAAAGTTTAGCCATAGCTACATAATTTTACAAGCGATTCATACATTATTTTTTACGTTATCAGCTTGAAGGTCGTGTGTGTTAGTAAATTCTAATAATCTAAGAGATTGAAGTTTGGGCAATCTTTACTTTTTACATCAAGTTACAGACTAAAGTATTTATTTCCGCATGTGAAATCAATCTAAAACATAGAAGTAAAGTACATTTGCAATATTCATTCGTTTTTTAAACCTGTTACTTTCCTTTAGATGGTTAAGCCGGACGATGACCGAATGGCTAGGGCGCTGCCCTTCGGTACCACTGTGGGTTGGAGTCCCACTCTTGGCATGGACGTTTGTAGCCGTTCGAAATCGGCTTTAAGCAGTAGATCCCGTTCTAATTAGCCCTCGTGTAGCAAAAATTGACCGTTGAGCTCCAAACCAAACCAAACCAAACCTTTAGATGGTTAAAGTACTTGTTCATCTGCATATTACGAATATAGGTTGTTACAAATATAAAAGAAAATTATCAACTTTAAATATAAAGTGAACCCTCTGTAGCGGGCTCCCTCTATTTGAACGCCCCTATTTTATTTCAGAACCGATTAAAGATTCCATAGAGTCGATGTAATAGAAGAAGCCCCTTATCCACGGCCACTTTTTTTCGGAACCATTACTGGCCGGTATGGAGAAGTTTCACTGTATTCCAAAATGAATAATAATGGTTTATTTGTTTACATTTTATTATTTTAGTTTAAATTGACAAGTTGCTAAATATTGTCTGTTAAAGCGTTGATAATTAAATGCCTACCATTATGCTCCATGCTTAATCGTATATGTGTGAATTTCGTAACTTCGTCTCGTGCTGCTTGATTTGGCGAGCTGAGTACGGTAGGTTTGATCCTTCTGTTCTGAAGTTTTCTTTAATCTTACTTTTGTTAAAAAAAAATTCCCTCAATCGTTTACTGCCAAGATCACAACCTTCTGAAACATTCCATCGTTTAAAGATTCTTCGGGGTTGTAGATAATGATATATAAGAAAGCCATTTCTGTTTTGTAACATTAGTTGGGTTTCTTTTGTGAGTTAGATTTCAGTTTCGACGCTGACATCTATTTGAAAATGATGTAGTTTATATTTCACCATGGTTTATTAAGGTTGCGACTCAAAAATCGCAACCTTAATAAACCATGGCTTAATCAGATTATTAATGTCCCTCAGTGGCCTAGTATGAAATCTGTCGCCATGTTTCGTCTGATATCTGGCCACGATTGCCTGCTTAATCATCTATGTCGCTTAAACGTGGTTGCTGACACTCTTAGTACCTTGTATGATCTTCACGAGGAAATGGACTTGCCTCACCTGTCCAGATGTCCTGCTCTTCCTCGGACATCAATCTGGGAACGCTACTGGATTGCTCGCTTTCATTTATAGATTTATTGTTGTCTTTTTGATGTTCAAATGTCTTTTAATGTGCCATTGGAAATTTTAAAAAAAAATTCACCCTGTGAGGTAGTATTACCAAGATTTACTTTTTTTTAAAAAAAGAAGCTAGATTAGATAATACTAAATATTTACTGACAATAATTGCTTCAATTATTAAAGAATATTTTTAAAAATTACAGTGTATCACTTTTGTGATGAGAGAGAATATGAGTCATTTTATCCAAAGAAATCGTTGTAGTGTTATCCTTTAAAATTATTAAGGTGTGTTCGAATATTCATGAAAATGTCTGACATAAGTAAACACTTTCGATGAAATATTAAGTGATAACAAAGAACTGATGTCGTTTGTTAAAAACAGTGAATGAATTGAAAATATTACGTGAATGAAAGAGCATCGCAGGTGTGTAGATTCATATCCTTGACCTCGTTTTTTTCTCCTTTCTCTTTTCCCGAGTGATGTGACGTCTGATCTGGCATTTCATAAACGGTTTTCGTCGTGTTTGGCGTTTGGTTTGAGTCGAATATGGAATTCGGTGAATGCGGAATGAAAATGGAGTAATGCCAGAATTTTTTTTACTGGAGCAAACCTGTTTGGTTTGACGCTCTTCAGAAAAGTTTCGGGTCGGAATGGTGCTGTCGGAGAGATCTTTTAGTATTTTCAATCAAGTTAAAAGTAATTTTTAATAACATTTATATACAGATTTAAATTTGATACTATGTCAACTTATGACTCCGAGCATTTCATATTACCCAGTACAAGCTTAGTGAGAATTATGAATCATCCCAATTAATACCGCACGCTATTGAGAGAGAAAATATTATTATCTTTTCCAGTTATATTAAGGGGACAGTGGACTTTCAAAATTGTGAAATTTGTCCAAAAATTCGATTTTTTAATTTTATTAAATTGTGAAACTACGGACGAGTAGGAATGTGTTTCAAAAAGAATTTTTAATTTCTGTGATTAATTTCCTAGTTATAGGCATTTGTATTTAATTTAGATATTATGTGGTTACTAATAGCAATAACTTTAAATGTGTTTTTCTCAAAATAAAAAAATTCATGTCATACGAATATTCAAACTGCTCCAGGCGCATTTCTAATTATCGTATTGCTTTGAAATTTAAATTTTATATTCTTAACTGTATATCAAATAAATCTTATTGAAAAAAATTATGCTTCGTAGCTCAGAATTTCTGAATTTTGCACTTGAAAAGATGATTTATAGGTATTTTGCGTAATTAAAAAGGTGTTTTCGCTATTATTATTTTTTCTCTTTATATTTTTAATGAATGCTAAAAATAAGCAATAAGTTTCATTGTTAGTTCTATAAAGCATCCTGTAAATAAAAATTGCCATATTATATGCAAAAGAAATGCTCATGGAACTTTTTTAATTAGGCCAATTTTTGATATAATTAATAATTCATAATTCATAAATTATTAATATTTCATCTTTTAATTTTAACCACTTTTACATATCTATGGTACTAATCACATATTCAAATTTCAAGCAAATCCATTCAAAACAAAATAAGTTAGGTTTGAAGGTCCACTGTCCCCTTAAGTTTTAGTAAAGCATAAGAGGTATCTCGCTGGAACCTACTCTTATCAGCACGCTGTTCGTTAAATGCACCCTCTCCTGCTTTTCTATCGTCTGGCATATTCAACACATTAGTTTGGTAACGATACTGTACATGAGGAATGCATATTAAAATGCTGTTCTACGGGAAACTACTTTTAAAAGGCAACACTCGAACGCACAACTTCTTAAAATCCACATAAAAAATTAATGTGTTTGCCACCTCTTTATTTTTAATTGCGGATTTTAAGAAGCTGTGCGTTTCTGTGTAAAATGTTGTTCTTTAAAAACTTGCGTTAAATGTATGAGAAACTTTTCGGTTAGAACAAGTCAGATAGGTCTGCTCTAACCCATAATATAGGTTTATGTAATTTTGAAGTAATAAAATTAAGGCACGTTTATGTTTTACGGTAGACTGTATTCTGGCCTACGATAGTCTGCCGGTCGGATTCTCGAGGTTGGCTTGGATATTAGTAGTCATTCAGAATGGCCTTTTAAACTGTAGGTCCCTGTCTTTATCTTTCATGGCCAATAACCGTTCTCGTACCGATTATAAAGATTATAGTTTTCATAACTGCATAGTAAAAAAAAAAAAATTACATAGTTGCGTTTATAGATTTTTAAAAATCCACGATCCTCTCCAAACCACTCTGATAGATATTACAAACATAAAAAATAATAGGATTCATTCGAATGGGATTTTAACCTGTGTAAGTTAGACTTGCACACTTTGAAACTATCTCTTGGGAATATGTGCCATATAAAATTTGGTCTCGTGAGGCAAATTAAATGTTAACTGTAAGTTGAATGCTTGCTCTTTCATCTGTGTCAAGAAAGAGCAAGATCTTACAAAGCTCTGTCTCGCGTGAGATCTTACCTATAATATAGATATATTAACAGTTGGGAAGTTTTCTCGAAACGGTGAAACCCGTGTTTATCGTTTTGACAGAGATAGATGTACCATAATTACTTGGACTCTTCTTACTTTTTTATCTCCTTTGATCTTTTGTTAATTTCCTGTTTCTCTCCTTTCGCTTTGTCCTCCGTTTTCTTCCCTTTTTTAAAGAGTTTTTACAAATGACCGTATATTTAAAAATGATTATATGGGGATATGATATAATATAACAGTATTATACATGATTGCATATATCTGCCGTGGAGAATCGGGCATCCTCGCTCTAGAAGAGATGTTATACGGGAAGTCATGTTCTCATACCCATAATGATTTGTTATTTCCATAATTATTGTTTGGAGTCTCTAGACATGTGTGTTCGGAATCGGCTTTAAGCAGTAGGTCCCGGTCTAATTAGCCCTCGTGTTGCAAAAATTGACCGTAGCGCTCCAAACCAAACTCTAGACATGTGATTAACCTTTCGAGTGGCTGTAGTTAAATATGCATGTCGTTTGTTTTTCATATCAGAATTTATCAAAGGGGTTCATATCGACTTTCCTACAGACCAGTCAACTGGCGGGTCTTATTTTGTGGTCTTCTGAAAATTGACTGTTTATGAAAAGCATTGTTTATCAGAAAATGCATGGAAGTCATCCCTTCCTACTGCCACATTTTGAAATCACATTTGAAATCATCTTCTTCTTTACAAAAAATAAAGTAAAGACACGTAAGAGCTGGTTCTACTTCCGATTAATCGTGAGTGGATTATTTGTTTAGCGGATTACGCTTTTAGCACAAGAGAAAAAGGTTTGAAATAAAATTCAAATTCTCCAAAGCTATGTCAGCATGGCCCATAAACATAGGAATATAACAGGAAGGAAAATCTAAAACCTCTACAATTTTTAATATCATATAAAATAAGTGTTATTTAAATTATCATATTTTATTTGAAACCACTCGTTAATTTAATTCGGAATATACAGAAGAGTATTTGATACTTGATGCAAGCACTGGTGGATTTCCATAGGGCCGATCTAAATTTACGCCTTCCACATATTACAATTTATTAACCATAAACGGCGTAATTTATAATTTTGCTAAAAGTTGTGACCCTTCTACCAGTTTATAAAATACGATTAGAAGTAGAGCTTAATGTCAAAATGACACGCACGTCCGCTAAAATTTATGAAATTTCCACAACTGGAGTGTACTGGCGACTGAATTATCCAAGCATCCCGGGAAGTGAATTTGTTAGCGCTTTAGTATACAGAAGAGTATACAGAAGTATACAGAAGAGTATTATTTATTTAGTATACAGAAGAGTATTTGATACTTGATGCAAGCACTGATGGATTTCCATAGGGCCGATCTAAGCGCGAGCCTCTAAAAAATCTATGAGCAACCGATCTCTGTGCTGACTTACTGGTTGAAACTACAAAAGCTGCTACTGATGGAGGTGTGTGTGTCTTGCTTAAGACCTCTGGGAGGCTTATTCCTCTGAACGGCATAGGCCCTCTGCTCCGAAATTTACGCCTTCCACATATTACAATTTATTAACCATAAACGGCGTAATTTATAATTTTGCTAAAAGTTGTGACCCTTCTACCAGTTTATAAAATACGATTAGAAGTAGAGCTTAATGTCAAAATGATACGCACGTCCGCTAAAATTTATGAAATTTCCACAACTGGAGTGTACTGGCGACTGAATTATCCAAGCATCCCGGGAAGTGAATTTGTTAGCGCTTTAGTACCCTTCCAATTCATTACGAGGCTGCCGTGGCCCGTTAAAACACCGCCAACGATTCCCTTTCTCAACCTTGATTTGTCATTTGGCGTGCCCAACGGGTCAGAACGAACTGCAACCGAGTCTTACAGTTTTGTTGCAATTTTGTACGGAGGCTGCAGTTCAAGTGTCCGTGACCTTCACGATGTGCAGGGAGGAAAAAAAAAAATCGAAGTGGATCACTGGTTCACGATTTTTATCCGGTGAGGCAAGACACTGGAAATAGCTGAGTCGCTTTTTTCCACTGATTTCCCGGCCCTTACTTGTGGCTATTTAATTTTTCAATACTTGAATATATACGGACAGGTAGTGTTATATCAAGGACACAAACTCTGGTTCCTGCCTTAAAACATATTACAGCGCTTTTAGAATCCAATAACACAAAGACCGCATCTTTCAACGTTGTTTGATCGGCCAGATATAACTTTTTTTAATATACTTTACAGTCTCTATGTACATTTCCGTACATCCGTACTTAAAGAACATTAATCTCGGAATGGAATTTTTGATGGTTGACTATTTTTGAAAGGATATATATAAAATTCCTCGCAAGGTATCTCTAGAAAATTTTCACAAGAAGTGAGTCCCCCAAATACCGAGGAAAAAGTAATTTCTGATTTAAACTACGAATGGATTGAAATATTTTATTAACTTCGAAAAAAGCATTGTTTCCATAGCAAATTTAGATTCACCGAAATTCTCCTTAACCCTTGACTAATGGGTGATCGTTTGGTTTTCTAAAATACTGATTTCGAAACTTTTAAAAAATTTCTCGCGATATAAAATATGCTTAAAATTTCACAGTTTAAAGCAATCCAATCAATTTATTACGGTCTGCTGACTGTCACATGATTTCATTTTTGATGTTATCAACCGTAAACCGGGCCCCTAGTAAGTGGCGTAACAGTAAATATTACATTTGTTGACAGCATTTGTTAGTAAGAATTATACAATTAGTTTGAATTTCTTTTGACTGATAGGTTGTGTGGAGAACGAAATAAGTGGTCATTATTAAAAAAATATATACAATTCGTTAAGAAAAAAAATCATACCACTTTAATGAAAGGCTCTCTATTATGTTTACGATCTATTCTTAACTTCTGTATTAAATTTAATACGCCTCTCAGCTGCAGATTACAAGCTGACGTCATCGCGATGCCTTGGAGAATATGATTCTGAAATGGCATTGGTTGAAACAGGTTTCAGGAAATTTACTTAGTAATTTTTAAATATCTTCTGAATGTGCGCTGTTTTGAGATGACAACGCCACTTTCTTTGTTTTGTCCCTAACCGATTGCGTAATTTCTTCATATTAATGTGACTACCTCTTTATCGTTTGCTTGCATTTATCACTTTGTGATGACTTATCCATACCTGATTACATAATTTCTTCAAATTAATCTGACTAGTGTTTTATCATTTGATTCCATTTATTACTTTTGCTCCACAGACAAGCACAAAAGAAATCAGTGTGCGTGACAAATGTGAGGTACCGCATTATTAGTTTTCTGGCGGCTCTCTCTGATCTGAGGAAGTCCACTGGCAAATTCTTTAATAACTTGACATTCTTTCTATCGGAAAGTGAAACTAAAAGGCTGCCCACCTGTAGACTAAGAAGAGAGAATAATGTTTGATCGAGACACTTTACTTCTCCGGGACAACGATGATCTTCAAAGTTTGAATTTGCCAAACTAGAATGACTTTTCGGCGAGGATTCTGTCTTTACGGGAAAATGGCAATCTTCAATGAGTTAGTCTTCCAAGCCAGAATGATGGTTATACGTAATCTAGTTTTTTTTTTTTTCTACTTATAGGGGAAAGCGGCAATCCGGGGAGCGTGAGTTTTTCAAGATAAAATTACACACACACACACACACACACACACACACATATATATATATATATATATATATATATATATATATATATATATATATATATATATATATATATATATTATAAGGGTAAATTTCTCTTTTCTTGTACTTAACATGGTATGTCTTCATATTTATATGACACACGTGTACGTGAATAATTACTTAAGTTATCTGTAGAGTAAAAAAATCAATTTCCTAACCCTAAGAGAAGATTCGTCTCTCCCGAAGCGAAATTTCTTAATGACGTTATTTCTTCTGAAGCTAAACGTTTTCTCCAGCCTTACAAATGTTCATTAAAATCTTTTCTGGTTTCGAAAGTAATTATCTCTCCGTAAATTGTTTAGTGTACTACATCTGAGGTGATCCCTATTTTCATAGTTATAAAATTGCTGAAATTTCATAGCAATCTCTGCCGATAGAATAGTTGTTTAATTAGTCTATTTCCGTTCCAAAACTGTAGCCCTAAAGACCAGGCTAAAAAATTGTTTTTCTCGATCTCGCTATAAAAAAGACCCGATTTATTCAGTGCACTCTTGTACAACCCTCAATTACTTTAAGAAGTAAAGCAAAAGCTGAAGGGGGGGGGGGGGGGGGTATGTTCTTTATGCTCGATTCCACCTTTCCAGAACTTTCTGATGCTTGATTGCTGCCCGTAGCCAGGTAACCGTGAATTGGGACTCAGTAAACGCACTTCTTTTGTCATTCGCTTTGTTTCGTTGGATTTCTTTTTGAAAAAGAGAAAAGTTTTTTTGTTTTTTTTCTTTTCCCTATTCTGATGTACTACTGTTAACGTCAATATCCTGGGTTGAATGTCTACGATTATGGGTCTCGCTGGTTGCACCCCTGCAAAGAATTCGCAGCGGGACAACGGAAATGAAACAAAAGAAGTCAGAAATTGTTTCAGGCTCGTCTCCGAAATTGCCGTTTTGTTTGGACAGCTTTCATTTACGAGAACAAAAATATCTTCTCTTTATGGATATTGTTTCAGTCGAAGGAAAGCTTAAATAATATCTAAATTGAGTTGGCTCTTGAATTGTAGAATAGGATGGTTTTATCTTTGGTGTATCACATTTACCGGAATTTAAATTAGATAGGTAAACAGCATTCTAAACGTTACGCTAATATTCCCAGTAATCCATTTTTCCTTAAAGTAATTATCGTATTCACTCTTTTTAACCCTTCAGCGAGCGCGTCAATTTTTGGAACACCAGCAGGCGCGCGTTGCATAAAGTGCAACGTCTCTTTCAACCTTGATTATTCCTTTTGTAATAAACTTTTTTTTTTCAAATTGAAAATAATAATTCTGCGTTTTATGACAAGATATAAAATGTTGATAATATTGAGTTATATTTATATTTGGAAGGTCAAAGAATGCAGATACAATATAGCCTTATTTCAAAACTGCCTGATTTAATGCATTTAAAGACAACTTGCGAATGGATTCCTATTATGTCCAAAAACCTAAAAAACAATGAGATTGTCCATCTTCGTGATATGCGGATTACCGTGTAATAGCTGCACATTTGATCTACTACACCAACTCATAATTTTGTCGTATTGCAATCCAGTATAATCGCTGGTTTACTACGGTTAAATCACGACTAACAATGAATGGAAAGGAATACAAGGGTCAGAAAATCAGACCTGCGTTAGAAAAGGTGTAGCTATAAGTAGAAACTGCTTAGAACATTCGAACCTTACTTATAAAAACAAACCAATCAAAATTACGAAAATGTTGCACTTTATACATGGGCGCGCCCGCTGAAGGGTTAATAGCAAACAACAACCAGCGCGTAAGAGAATTTCAAACGCCGTGTTTATTTCCATTTCATCCTCACTCATTATTACGCTTTTAAATGATCATTGGTAATGGAAAACCGTACTTTTTCAATGAGAAGCGAAAATTATCAAAATCATTTAAAAATATTTTTTTCTCCTGCCCCTGTCTCTTTGTTTCTTTCTCTTACACGCACGCACCAAACCTCCTTGACTCACACGTTCATTTACAATAAATAAATCAATAAGAAAGAAAAATGAGAATATGAAAGAAAGCAAAAAAAAAAAGTTTATTTCCTGTTCCTTAAATAAATAATAAAATGTCTGTCATAACAAAACTGAAGCAAGTGTAATGTTTAAGAAGTGTCATCATACATACTTAAGTATCAAACAGATGGGGATGATAAAAAAAAAAATCTGCTGTTGCAAGGAAATGCCGGTGTGTTATATCATCCGATTTATTTTTTTTTTATATTATGCGTGTGTATGTTTACAAGTGGGTCCGACTTCAATTTCCGATGGCGAGGACATCTATTGTGTCGTCTACTTCATTTCCGATATGGTAGCTGACCGTTCGAAAAATATTTTCTAGAATAACCGCAGTGCAGAGAAATAGTCTCATTAATTTAATAAACATATTTCATCGTCTCTGTATTGGGAAGAGGGGGGGGGGGAGCTCTCGCCTAATGTTTATTGTCCCAGATTAGGAGCAATTATTTTTATTTTCATTTATTTATTTTAAATGTTTCGCTTCTGCGAAAACGTAAGGAGAGATTATGGTGAGGGATGAAAAACAACCTCTCGGGAATCCTACGTTGTTTATAACTACTGCACGTAATCCAGTTCTGAGAACAATGATACCGTTTTTGCGCAATACTCCGACTGCAGTGATTTGGTCGAATGCATGTTATGCAAAGATTGCAAGCAACAGGATAGCTGTGTCTGCTCTTTTTAAACGTTCATTTTAGGAAGAGGGTTGTATTAGAGATATTACTATTTTCCCACTTCTTATAATAATTGCATTATTATTTATTAACTTTGTCCAAGTTAACAACGCTTCACATGTTCATTTGAATTTATAATGATGTAGAAGCTTTATTTTATAGAGAAAAAAATTTCCTGTAATTTTTTATTGTGAAAGGTATGAATAAGAATATTTTGCCTCTTCTTCCGCTCCTGCGGTTCGTGTATCTAATTTATTCATTGAAATGTACTAACGATAGAACAGTGGTAAAGAACTGATCACTGATTTAAAGGATATCGTTTAAGGCTGGTATGTACTAAGAAAAAAAAATCGTATTTCCCTTTTCCTCTTCTTGCAGACTCTTGTGGTGGGAGGAGTCCAGTTGACAGTTCGAGAATTTCACCCCCCCCCCTTAGGATTGACATTTTGAGGGATTGTAATGGCTCTCTCTCTATAGGGGGGTTAAGCGCTGCCCAATTTTTTAATTAAATTTTTTAAATTAAAATATAATTTATTTAAATTTTTTAATTAAAATATATTTTTGTCAACTATTTACAGGTACATAAATGCCGATAATCCAATAAAATTGATATTGTCAGATAGCCTGAACTTTTCTGCAAAGCGCTACAGGATTCATTTTATAAATTTCGTACACCGAAGGAATTTAGGAGCGTTTAAAACACACTATACCAGATTTAAATTTTAAAATATTAATTGCTCTTTTAAAAAAAAACGAAAAATGTACACAAATGTAAAATTTCTTTCTCTATGACGGAGTACAATTTAAAAAAAAAAAAAACTTCCAAGTCGGCAATTCGTGGACACATTTTCTCCATAGGTTAACATTGAGGTGGGCGAATCCAATGGGGTTAGTACATAGCAGCCTTATGCACAAAATCGTCATTTCAAAGAAAAATGACTCTTATAACTTTAATATATACGTAAATTTGAATGGACATGCGAAAGGAAATGACTTCTCTAGTGTTGCCTGTACTGGGAAAAATGGTAACGTGCTGCTTAGTTCAAGATGTAAAAATCTTTAACTACAGAGTACGTTACCATTTTTCTCAGTAGTTTTCTCAAGTTTAATATAGTCACAGATAAGGTTAAGCCCCAGATTAAGGTATCTTTAGCCAAACTCGCGAAGGACGGTTAGCTATCTACAAAACAATTTTCAGACGGACTCTTTAAATCACTATCAATCAGACTCTGAAGGTCATTTAGTTAAGAAGCACAAACTTAGGTCTGCTGAGCCGATTTCTGAGATGCATTGGAGATAGTATAATACAATGATAATTATTCAGGCTGTTGTTACCAGTGGTTTCGTAGATATCTTGATATAGGTATCTCGACTAGGCGATGTCACCATGGTTCATCTCATATGACGAAGATATCGTCTAGTTGTATTATAAACTAAGTAACCATTCACATGAATAAAAAAGCAATTTTGTGCAAGATAGTTCCGAACGTTTACTGGCAGCCCTTGATTTTGCATGCGATGCATCCGTTATAGGTATCCTTGTGTTTTATACACAATGTCATTAAGTGTACTCTTCCTTACTTTCGTTTTGCATCAATATGTTTAGAAATTAGTCGTGGTAAAAGAAAGTTTTGGTAAGATTTATATCGTTATAATCCTGTACTCTCGTTATAATGTTTTCCCGAGTTACATGCCTGATAGGGCAGAACGCAGGAGCGTATACTTAAAGACGGTGTCATAAATATGTGAAGTTATGGCAGATGTTGATACGTCCGAAAAATTCAATTTTATGTTTTAAGTTGATATGTCACACTTATGATTGGTCCTTTAATGTGGCAAAAACTTATAGTGGAATTATGAAATAATACTAAGTTATTCGTGTTGGCAAATGCTGTTATGTATAAAAGAGGTAATACTTGGTCCCTAATTGAATATTTTAGTCCCTAATTGAAAATTTCATTGAAGACCACCATATCCTTGAGGTTGAATATGAGTATTAACTGAAGAATATCTGGTTTGAAAAACTTAATTGAGCGATTTTATATTTCACAACAAAAGTTACTTTTTTAATCTGCCGAAAACATGAAAAAATGACATATCAACATCTGCCATAATGCCACAGAAATATACATCGCAAAAACAGTTTGATTTCTTCGTTCCCCAGCAGTGTTCCCTATGGTTTTATGAAACTAGATATGAGAAGTAGAGATGGATAAAAGAGCAAAGAAACATTCTCTATCATTCTGCTCTTAAATTTTTTGTGTAGCCTTTTTTACATTATATGTCTGTTGTACGTTTCATCCATTTAAATACAACTTCACCCTATTCTCCCTAATGTGAAAAGACGCCTCGATTATTATCATTCATTGTATTGAATTTTTTTTTTTAAAAATGTATTGGGATCAATCGTTAATATACACAGAAAGCAAAAATGAAGAACTGAGAGATTTCCAAAGGAAGTATTGGAAACTTCTTAAATTTGATCGGGTTAAGGTCTGTGAGATGTTAAATTCGCGACTGACCTAGAATCAGGGTAAACTATCGTCTTAAATCTATGCTCTGAATTATCTCTTTGATTAGTTTCTCGTCTTTTTCTTTCGAAACTTGTTTCCGAGCGGGGTGGAGAAAAAAAAATCCTGAATGTAGATGACGGAGGATTTTAAAGGAACGATTCGTTTGGAACTCCCTGCATCACTTCAGGAATTCTCTCTGTGGCAGAGACACTGTCGGCTGACGCAGATCATTAATTAATTGGCCCCGGTCGCAAATACCTGGAAAATGAAATCGAGTGGAAGGAGGCGTTGGCACCTCACGCAACAATAATCGGCTCGCTTCCGGTGCGACTCCAGAAAACAGCCTTGGGTCTTTCTTCTAAAGCGATGGGAACACGCCTAATGATGGACACAGGTGGCCCGCGGAATTTCGCTGTTGCACTCTCGCTGTCTTGTTTTTTGTTCTTTCGTTTTAGTTGCTTTTTTTATTTGCTCTCACGAGGACTTCATTGCTCGAGATTCCTTTGTGTCAGGGTTTTTTTGTTTGGTTTTTTTCCCAGTCGGTTTCCATTCAAGAAAAATCATGAGTAATACCAGCATTAAGATTTTTGATAGAGAGGAAACGTAAGTTATTGTTCTAGGAAGTGTTATTAGTTTTGTATGAGGTCTTTTCCACGCTCTGAAATTAATGACAACGACCTCCCATTTGGTTTAATTACAGATAGTCCAGTTGAAAATTAGTTCTGTCGCTCACAGTCGTGTAAGCTTTAGGAGATTCATTAGCAATAAGACTTAAAGAAATTTAACGATACTTTGTAAAAGAACTAGTAATATTTAACAAAACCCCCACGTGAACCCACCCCGAAAAAAATCGCAATTTGCTAGGTTGGACAAGTGTGTTTGTGGGTGGGAGGGGGGGGGATATAATTTTTTTTTAAATGCCTTTAACGCAAGGATACGTTTTTAAAATACGTAGAAAGAGTCTACTTGTACATTCGCATTATACTTCCCCCCCCCCTTCTTTATTGATGTAAATTTCAGTTTTATCTGCTTTTATTTTAAAATTTCCTGGATAGATCCGAGTTGTATTAACCGAAGCATTTTTAAATATTTTTATAAATTTTTAATGCGTATGTATAAATATGAATGGAATCTGTTTGACATGGAGTGTTTTTTTTTGTTTCAAATAGAGCTAAATTTTTATTTAAAAAAAAAACACTATCAGTATTTTTTAATGCATATTTTTTCTGCACAAAATCTGTTCAGTTTTAGCCGCCTTACCTCCTCCTTTCTTCATTTAAATTTATTGACTTGTATTCCGTATCTAACTACTCACCGCAAGCTACTTGAAATGCAATGCAATGCACACCCACTGAATGTTGCTAACATGCATTTGAATTGATACGCCGTTTTTTTTTTTAAACCACCAAATTAAAATTTACATGACAACATCTCTTGCGGTTTACTTTTTAACCGCAAGACGTTCTGTTCCCACGTAGTAAGTATGATTTGACCTTCTAAATGTCTGCTGATCAATATATTACCTACTTTCGCTTTTTTTTTTCCGAACTAAAACAAAAAGCAAGCGCTTTAATGAGTGACTTCTTCGGAGTGTCAGGGGAAAAAAAAGGACTTTTATTTCCGTTTCTTCGTACCAGAATCGAAAAACGGCTCTCTCTTTTACTTGTTTGGTATGAAAATCATTTAATGAGTGTCTGTATAGTTTGGATGCCGGCTTCGAAGTTTGGAGACCAGGGTTCTACTCCCAATCCATAGCACCTGACCTTTTATATAGAGCTATAATTGACCGATAAGCAGTGTAAATTCTTTTAAAAGGAAAAGTTTGAATGCGTCGAAAATAATTCAGCATTGACGAGAAATATAATAATAATAATAATAATAATAACAGGTTAGGCCAACATTTGGTGTTTGTCTAGAAAAAAAGAACAGTGATCATCTGAGCTATGAAATTCATAAAAGTTCCATATCGGGATGAATATTGACTACGAGGTTTAGGTTCCAATTCCAAACTCGGTAAGGAGTCTTTATAAATTTTTTATACACCTATCATTGTTTTTCCATGCACGCAACATATTATATATATATATATATATATATATATATATATAAGGTTGGTCTAATCTTTACTGCAAACCTCTGCTCTGCTCTGTTCTGTTCGTGTGAAAGAAAGGTATCGTGTAAAAATCCTAGTTTTCTCTTTATTAATATGTATGTTCATTTCGTTTGTTAACTGTATTTTCCCCCGCATAATATAAAGTTAAAAATTTAATGAGTTGACTGTAGAAATTTTTTGATATCAACTTATTTCGAGCAGCGAGTGGGAAATAAATTTATCTAATATCTGATATTGAGAAGAATCTTCGGACAGATGATCGTCAATGTAAACAAAGTATATGGAAAATATTAAGAAAAAATATCTGCCGTCATATATATTTGGATATATTTTATTTTGTGTTTCACCAGTTCTGGGAGAAAGAACTAAACACACATACACGTGTGTGTATGTGTGAAAAAAGTTTGCTGCCTGCATTATAGAGTTTTATTTACAAAATATTGCTGATAGTTAACGTAATCATCTTTTATTGCGGTATGCTAGTTTCTTTTTAAAATCATCTTTCACGTGTTCCTATAATGCGCTTCGGGATGCTTTTTTATTTATCTATGCTCGTGTTTATATATTACAAGACGATATTGTTTTAATTCACATAAACCCGATATTTTGAAATATAACTCTGCCGGTGTGAAGTGTATTTCGGCGCATTTGAACAAGACGCATATTTGAGTCGATATACTGTTCTGGCGTTCGACACACTCTGTGAACATGTCGGACACCCTCTGTGTTTAACATGTAATTGAACAACAAAAAGCTGTGGTGACGATGAACTTGTAAAATCTGGATGAACTGACGCAAAGAGGATGACTCATTCTAATGTTCTGCTTGCGTGAATTTTTTTTTTCTTATGGTGTGAGGAAATTCCGACCAGTTTTTTTAACCAGTTTTCCAAAGCAAACACTAAACTTTAAAAATTAATGAAGCATTCAGAAACGCTCTTATAACTGTAGATGAATTGTTGTAATGATGAAGGCGTTCACCTTGTTGACTCTCCAAGGCGTTCTTCTACTACTCATTAAATCTATAGTCTTCAAAATATGATAAATTATGAAAAGGAATTTGGAAGTAAAATTGAACTGAACCCGCTAAGGATATTATGGAATTCATTATTTAATATTTAATCAAAGCTCGGTTTATAACCTATATTTTCTGTCTGCCATGCAGCTAACAGGAAGTTTGGCTTTGCGTTATTTACTATCTGGATTTTTCCCCCCATCGCGGCAAGAACTTGCAACATTCCGTTGGCTACTTTATTATGGGAGCACCATAATAGATGAGCCAATACTGCTTCCTATGAAGGGAAAGTATAGAGACGCGCCGAACACGAGCCTATTCCATGGAAGATCATGACGCGAACCATTATAAGATGTGGAAAGCAGTTTAATTTTAATGACTTGAGTTCATTAGAAGGCGTGCCAGTTCAATTTTCTTATGCAGTGTATTTGACGAAAATCGGGATTTATTTTGACTTCTGTTAGCATTTGTCACAATATTGTTTTATTACGAATCTGGCCTTTTTTAAGCATGTTAGGGTAGGGCAATGGCCGAATGGTTCGGCCGCTATTATTTCGTAACAGACTCTGCGGTTTCGAATCCCACATATCTGGGCAGCCGTTAGAAATCGGATTTAAACTGTATATCTCGATCTAGCCCTCATTTAGGTAAATATGACCGCAGCAACAATCCAGCAAAATATATGTAGTGCAACGGACTGGCCGCCAGATATGCAGATTCGGCAACATGCCAAAAAGATTCGGCATTAACCCAATTTTTAGAGGGTGCTGGAGTCTTAAGTATCGACAAAATTCTGTTTGCTAATTTTCTTTTAATTTATGCTTTAATAACGATGAACAATTATAACTATTCTGTTATACACTTTTGTATGGTAAGATTAGTTCTCCCAAACGGTTGTTTTCTTCGACGTTTTATTAAAATTAAGATGGCGTGGTTTGTTTGTTGATTTTGTTCGAAATCGCATAATGGTTCCACGGCTCAATAAGTTCTAGAAGCACCCGGCAAAGCGGGATGCAAACTTTCCGTTTCTCGCCAGTGGGGGGAAGATATTCGCAGCTGGATACAAAATCTTTTCACATCTCTGACCGAAAGTGGAACAGCCTACGCCCTCTGCGAGCGCATTCAAATTTAGCAAAGCACATAATTGTTACTCCTCTTCTGCTCATTGTGTCTCTCGTCCGGCTCTCGCCGGTCGCGTGTAGCCAGTTACGGAAGTGGAAAAAGCGGCGCAACATTGGTTACCCTCTCTGTTCGCTAATCTCGCCATTAGTTACACCGGAATGCCTGTGCTCTGATTGAACTCCCCAATTCCTGCAAATTACGAAAGCTCAACGCACGAGAACTCTGTTCAAAACAATTAGGATTGTTTCCCCGCCAAAACGAAAGATAGTAATCGCTTCGTTTAGAGACTTTTTTAAACTATGTAGATCAGAGCAGCCCAGAGGGGGGAGGGGGGCAACTGGGGCACTTTGCCCCAGGCCCCCAACTGCCGCCCAAAATAATTTATTGATTAGATTTCCTCCGAAAGAAAATTCTGAAACTTGTACCGTACTTCAAAATTCAAAATAATCTCCTGAAAAAAGGGGCCCCCACAAATGTTTGCACAGTTCCCGTAAAGTCTCTGGGCGGCCCTGATGTAGACTAAGAGTTTATTAAATCTACAGCTTATTAAAGTATGCATGTACGCGAGCCACACGTTTTAGTTATGCATCCGGCGATTTCACGCGTATCGACACGGTCAGCCCTGTACTAAGAGCGCAGTCGGAAGCCATTTCTGGGGAGAAGAGGGGGGGGGGGGACGTATTTTCTCTCATCTTATCCCTAGAAATTGTATTCTTCTGCCGAAAATATTATTCTGAGGAACGTGTTTTTATTTCGCTAGAGATAATAACCAAAGAAATGACCCCTTTTCCCGTCACAATTTTTCACATCAGGAGAAGGCGGGGGGGGGTCTCACTATCATCCCCCGTGGTTGCGTTACTGTGGTGTATCCTCGGGAATCGAACACCGGCTCTTCCTGATATTACTCAAATCGAGGTGTAAAAAGTTCCACTCAGACATATGTAATAAGCAAAACAAAATTAACTTTTCACGTTTGCTTTGACATCAGTACAGCGCACGATTGATTATCAACGCCCCATACAAAAGTATTAAATCACATTCAATCAAAATCTTCATGTATGCAGCATTGTTTTGAATGTATGGGAGCGAATGAGAATTTTATAAGGAAGTGATAAAGTATGGTCGAGAAAGGGCGAAAAACGAAAGTTATTAATTGGAGATTTTTTGATTTCGCACAAAATTTTCGAAATGAAATAACTCATTTTACCATAATACTAGGCTAGTATGGAGCAATAATAAAGCATTAAGAAGATTTAGCATTAAGAAATAATAGTAATAAAAATACTATCATTTCTTAATGCTAAATGGATGGAGCCATACTTTTTTTCTCTCCATATTTTCTGGGAGTGGGCAACCTTTTTTTTTTTTTAAAGAAATGCTGACCAAAACCTTCCTTCTATTCGCGTTTGCAATCATAGCAGCTTCTGATAGTGTATATATATATATATATATATATATATATATATATATATATATATATATATATATATATATATTAATTAATTAATTAGACAATGAAGTCTGACCGTACGTTCTTCTGGGTGATGAAAGATCGATTTGTTTGTATACAGTACATTCCGGTGGTATTAGTTAAACCAAAGTGGGAAATCCGCAAGAAAATAAAATTTAATATCCTTTTTATTTAAAAAACTTCTATCAGTAAAATCTATTAGATATGCTAATGATTTTAAAAGAAAAATTCTCATGGCTTATAATAATTACCAATTACATATCTGTAGACTTTAATATTAAATAATGTATAGTTAAACTCTTAACTATTAATTTATTTTTACCGCTCTTTTTATAAAAATTGCGAACAGTAAACATATTCCTTGTTTGTTATTATAACAATAAATCATCCACAACAAATATGGACCTGGATAAGTTCAGATGTTTGTTAAAAAACCGCTCTAATACAGCCAAAGTGTTACCTATGAGATGCAGTTGAGTCGTCATGACCACTGTTTGATATTTGGACGAAAACTATTCGAATTGAATTCTTGATCGGAATAATTCTTTTTAAAATAGCTTACCGACGTTTAAACGTATATTTATAACTATCATTGTTTGAAACGTTGAAAATTAAGAAATTTTGGTTCATTTGAGAAATATTTACGATATAAATAAATATATATATATATATATATATATATATATATATATATATATATATATATATATATATATATATATATATATATATATATATTAATTAATTAAATGTGTATGTATTTATACTAGTACATTGTTAAATATTTTTTATAGTATTACAGTTTATAAGTTGATTTTTATGAGAGCATCCTGGGCAAGAACATTTGAACACTTTCTGCCCATCACTCCAAAAATATTTATAAAGAGACAGAAATGCATTTTTATATCACACGCAGTTCTGACCGCGCATAAACATTCTCGGGGATCGTGGTTCTTTGTGGTTGCTACACAGGTGATCACATTGCTTACAATGAAATAATTTTCCGCGGAAGATCAAAATAATGATTCTTGTTCCGATTGGACCGTGCTAAAAACTCGAACTTGAGCTCAAAGACTGTTCTCCCTCGTGATATTCAACTGTCAACAAACTGTCAACTTTGCATTCAGATCAGTTTCGCAGATCGAAATTTAACTCGTCTAGACGATGATTGAAAAAAAAAAGGCACTCTTTCCTCTTTAGCGTGTGATAAATCCACGTGTTGACGGCATGATTTAGTTTCACTTCGGGGATCCCGGCGAACGAATATATCCATATAGAGGAGAATAAATGACATTTACGGAACTGTGACGAAACTTAGACAATAATTATTCATAAGACTGAATTTAAGTGTGCGTAGTACGATATCGTTTAATTCTTGAATAGCAACGAAGTATTGAGGCTAAGTCTCTATCTTGTCTAATACGCATTTACTATCTAAAGCGAATCCATGTCATTAAATTGCCCATGACTTAAACTGTGTTGTTGTTATTATTATTATTATCATCATTACGTCCCACTTTTAATAAAAATTCGATTCACTGGGCCGTATCAAATTCCTAAAATTATACGGTGGAATTCACCAAGTCTCTCTCTTGTCTAATACGCATTTACTATCTAAAGTGAATCCATGTCATTAAATAGTCCATGGCTTAAACTGTGTTATTATTATTATTATTATTATTATCATTACGTCTTACTCTGAATAAAAATTCGATTTACTGAGCCGTATCAAATTCCTAAAATTATACGGTGGAATTCACCCAATAACGTTTGGAAATTATTCCTCATATTTGTTTGTGTACTAAAAAAAATAAAAGTTTTTAAAAATGGTTACTATTTCAAAAGATAGAGATAGGGGAAAGAATTGCAGTTTCATATAAATACTTGCGTAATGAGGCTGTGTTTATTATGTAAGGAAAAACTATACAAATTGAAATTGCAAACTATGCCATGAAGACAATCCAAAACAAGACAAAATTAAACTGTTATTTCTGTGTGGATATATATATATATATATTTGTAAATCGGTCGAAACTATATCCAGCCACTTAATTTTGTTAAATATTTTATTTTCAGGTATTGAAATAAATAAATAAATATATATATATATGTGTGTGTGTGTGTGTGTGCAATTGTATAAAATAGAGTGTAATTTAACATGAATGAAAATTACTTTTAAAAAAAGAGCTAAATTTCGGATATCATTTTTTCAAAATATTACTAACTAATGCATAATTGTATAGTTTTGCGGAATTCTATTACATCATTCCGATAATTCACGGTGCATTCGTATTTGAGCAACGGTATGTTATAAATGTCAGTTATTAAAACTCTAAAAGTCTTTTTAGCGAATTTAAAAAAAAAAAGAAAAATATTGTTTGTTTAGTACTCACCCCTATTTGGTATAGGATCCTGAAGGCAGGTTTGTGGTTGTGCCTGAAATTCAAGGGGAACCTGGAGACCATGGCCGCCTTGAGAGAGCCTATGGCCACGGCCATCCACGTTAGTGTGAGCCACCACGAGAGCTTTCGCACCACGTGCATGTCTGTCTGTGACACACAAAATTTCGCTCCCGAAACGAAAACACCCGACTTTTTGTTGTGCTACCTCTTGAGGAGACTCCTTTTTCCCACCGAGCCTTTTTCACGTGCTTCATTCAACTTCCTCCTCGCGCGTACTACGCGATTATTTATAGTGAGTCACTCATGAATGGCCGAGGACCGGTCCTACCCGCTGGCGTCTTGGAGGGGCGGCAGGCAGCTCTTCCTCGCGGGAGGGGATGTGCACCTGAGGAGCCGTGGGAAAGCAGGCTGCAGTGATTAAAAAGATGTGGCGTCTCCTCTCTCCAGCCACCGGTTTATGCGTGGCTGACGTTCCTCGTGTGAATGAATGAGTACGTAGTAAAAGAGGCCTGCTGCTCTGCTGCCGTAGTAATTATGGGGACTGCGCGCGCAAGTCCTTCGGTTCATTCTTGAGTTCGCCCGAGTGAGAGGAAAAAATTGGAAATAGGCCGATTTTCGGACTTTAATAAATTTTGCAATCGGGGGAATAAAAGCAGAATAGCTCTTCTCTGTTGGTAGATAGGTTGTTTACGCCCGTCAATTCATTCTCTTATTAGGAGGGGAGAGGTGCGATTTGTGTGTGCGTGTGTGCATGCATTATAAGCTGAAGTTCACGTATAATTTTGCAATCGGGGAAAAAAGCAGAATAGCTCTTCTCTGTTGGTAGATATGTTGTTTACGCCCGTCAATTCATTCTCTAATGGGGGAGGGCAGGGGGCGATTTGTGTGTGCGTGTGTGCATGCATTATAAGCTGACGTTCACGTATATTACAGGGAGATCTGTTTCGGCCATGAAGAATGTGTTTTAATTAGGTATTTAGTACCATCCTAAATTAGACAAGAGTTTCATTGTACAGACGCATTGAACGTGTTGCTTTCTCGTTTAATTTATGTGTGTGAATAACGAAACGAATATGTGCTTTAATTTTATTCTTATAACTTCCATGAAGCACACATCGGGCCCGACCTGGCATTAGCCCCACTGGGATAATTTTTTGTGCTTCATTCAGCTGAATGTGCTGTCATAGATTATCGAAAGCACTAAATTAGTATATCTTTATTATTTAAATTTTAAATGTTGAAGGTAATAATGAATGCTACGATTGAATTGCGCTGATATGGATTATGTTTTATCATATGGAGACATTCATATAACTAGTTTCGTACTGGTATTTGAAATTTTATTGTTTAAATTTATGCATTATTTAAACCTCATTAATCGCAGAAAAGAGCATAACGAACTAAAAATTGCTGACAGTTAGCTGAAACGAAAAAAGAAATATGGAATTAAGTGGGGGAATATTTTGTAGACTATTTATTATCCGTATTTTTGTACTCTTGCATTGTTATTCATTTTTTAAATTCAATTTTTAGATAATAGAATTTCTTTAAGGTCCTTTTCAATTCAAAGGAATCGACTCGATCTGAATTTTACACGTATGTGACATTTTTATTGAAAAAAAAATTACAGCTGAGATTATTTATTCTCCGAGTGTATGATATTAAACTATTTGACAGCTTTGAACAACCTCTGAGCCGTACAACCACCTGCTACGGCAGATGAAACATTTTAGGTTTTTTTTCATCGCAGTTCATAACATTAATAATGAATTATTTCCCAGCCTGTTTAATTAAAATTAATTTCGATCTGCAGCTGTCTTTTTTTTCCATTTGTTCTTCCGATGATCTCCATTTTTTTTCATTGGCCTATTAATTATTATTACTATTTTTATTTTTTTTGTAATTATTATTTTTTTAAAATTTATTTAAAGAATCTGCTCGAGTTCTTAAGACAACATTTGTTTCGCATTACCTCGAGAAATGTTTTATTTAATTCCGCAATGTTTTGTTCGGAATTTTTTTTTTCTGTAATATCTGTGATCTTTGGTAGTCGTAGTAAAAAATTTGTTAAAACTTACTTATTAACAAAACAAAAAATCTAGGAGTTTCAAAGAAATAGTAAAGAATGATTTTAAGCTTTAAAAAAAATGTAGTAAATGTTATTGCATATCACGTGTCGTCTCGAGAAATGTTTTATTTAATTCCGCAATGTTTTGTTCGGAATTTTTTATCCTGTAATATCTGGGATCTGTGGTAGTCGTAATAAAAAATTTGTTAAAACTTATTTATTAACAAAACAAAAAATCTAGGAGTTTCAAAGAAATAGTAAAGAATGATTTTAAGCTTTAAGTAAATGTTATTGCATATCACGTGTCGTCTCGAGAAATGTTTTATTTAATTCCGCAATGTTTTGTTCGGAATTTTTTTTTCTATAATATCTGTGATCTTTGGTAGTCGTAATAAAAAATTTGTTAAAACTTATTTATTAACAAAACAAAAAATCTAGGAGTTTCAAAGAAATAGTAAAGAATGATTTTAAGCTTTAAGTAAATGTTATTGCACATCACGTGTCGTCTCGAGAAATGTTTTATTTAATTCCGCAATGTTTTGTTCGGAATTTTTTTTTCTATAATATCTGTGATCTTTGGTAGTCGTAATAAAAAATTTGTTAAAACTTATTTATTAACAAAACAAAAAATCTAGGAGTTTCAAAGAAATAGTAAAGAATGATTTTAAGCTTTAAAAAAAAATGTAGTAAATGTTATTGCATATCACGTGTCATCTATGAAGATTTTGCTATTTTTAAATTATTTTTATGATTGTATCTATAAAAAAAATTAAAATTGAAACAATAGTAACAGTATATATTCGTCGAATCATTCATATTGAATAGACATTGGACAGTATCTAAGTAATTTGTCCTTTATTCATATCGCGGAAAACTGTTATTTATTGGCTCTTGTGCGAATTCCAGATGTTGAATTTATTTATGGCGTAGATTTTTTAATTATTTTTTTATTTATCGTTAAAAAATACAATGTTTTAAATTTCGTGCCTGAATCATAAAGTCAGATCTAGAATTGTGTGTTAAAATTTTTTTTTTTTATATAGGATTATCGTAAAAGTTTATTCTGTTAATTGATAAACAATTTGTGATAAACAAAAATGTTCAGCTTATAATAAAGAAGTGTAAATAATTTCAAACGGATTTGGAAAAGCATAGTAACTTTTCTTTGGTTCAAAGCAGGGGTTCTTAAACTTATGTAGTCCGAGGACCCCCTTTTGAACAACATTTCTTTTTGTGGACCCTCTCCCAACTCTAAGCATTTTAAGTCGTTTGTGAGACTTAATTTCTGGCTCAATAATCTCATAGGCACTACGTTATAATAAATATTGGTAAAATATATCGCTGGTTATTTTAATAAATGGTCTTGCGCATTTATAGAGACGAAAATTTTTTTAGGACATAAAATAAAGAACATAAAATGAATAAAAACAGTAGTAAAAATAATTTTAAAAGTTACAAATCATAATACATTAAACTCATACAAACATTTCTTGGTCAAATATTGGTAAAAATAGATCTATCTTATTATAATATGTTCTCTGTAAATGATTTTTACTTAATGAGATGGGTGCAGTGGTTCTCTTGAAACCAGAACCGCAATGTCAGGCTGTATGTTGGAAAGTTTTATTCTGAGGTCCGCTTCTACATTGAGTTTGTTTCTATACTTCGATTTCATATATATAACAGTACCGACAAAGCCTGTATACATAAATATGTTGTGCAGAACGGAATCAAATGTTGGAGGGCTTCATTTGCAAGTGCAGTGTAATCAGATCTGAGAAATATCCAAAAGTTTGTGAGTTCCGTTTTGTTGAATTGTAGTTTCAAAGACGTATCGCATGATAATTCCACGAGAATATCTTGTTCAAGTATAGATTGTTAATGTCAAAATTGTTTCGCGGACCCCTGGGGGTTCGCGGACCACTGTTTAAAAATCTATGGTTCAAAGGATTCCGTTGTTGTAATAATGAAACTTGATAAAATTTTTGGGATTACTTTTAAAATGGTATTTGTTGCTTGTTTTTCAACTTTTTTTTTTCCTTAATAATTGTCAAACGTTTTATTTAGAAAGAAAAAACAAAGTAGTAATTTCAGCGTCGGTTTGTATATCTGTAGACAGGAGAAGGCTTTTGCTCTAACATCATTCTTACTGTGGCCCTCGTCAGAGGCTTAAGGGTTCGCCGTTCTGGAGCCAGATTATATGGATAATAAGCCGGGCCATCCATTTAGGAGGACGATTTTGTCCTCCGATGGCGCCCTTTTTTGTGGATACTGGCGACAGGTCGGCATAGCATAGTCTACGAACCTGCCGCCAAAATGTAAAAATGACAGCGTTGGTTTATATACCTGTAGATAGGAGCATATATTTCCCGGAAGCCTGATACATTTAAAATGTATGTATGCATGTCTGTCTTTCTCAGCATAAGAGAGTTGACAGCTTTGTCAGTCGTATCAAAATTGTTTTATAAAGTAGGGTTTTACTTGTGTTCTTCCGAATTTGCAAATTTCTCTAATTAATTGTCTTTTATTTAATTTGAGAGTGGTGTGAGGTTGTTTTCCGTAAGCATCTACGTTGTTACTGAAAGATAACTGGAATAGATTAAACAAAGCCCTCATTCTTTGTTAGTAATCATTTGTTGGTCTTTTAAATTACCAAGAAACTTATAAAATAACATAAGATTTGCGGAAGTTGTTAATGAACGGCTGCCATCCACTTCTGGAACGATATTTATGGCGTTTAAGTTTTTACTCGAAGTAGGTAATGAATACCGTTTGGCATCTGAGACACTGGATGACTTTCTTTCCAATCTGGACGTCAAGATAAGCGCTACATATATTATTTTGGTTGCGTTGATTACTTTTGAGAAAATTCTGCGTCGGTTATTTATATTTCTCACTTCTAGTCGTAGGTATTAATTTTGCTGATGTATAATACTTTTCAGTCTTTTAATAATTATATTAATATTGTTAAGAGTTTTAAGGATGGGTCTACATGTGTCGCGTTGTGGTGGACGCACACGGGGTTCTTGTGTGGTGATGTTAGGAAAATTTGATATTTTCGGACGCGCAGGGGTCCAGCGAATCTCATAGGTCTATCGGATTCCTGTCGCGGCAATTGGGTATTAATTTTTATTGCCGCATACCTTTAGGGTTGGGTCGGCGTAACCTTTTATATCAGTCTTTTATATCAACCTTTTATATCTTCTTCTTTTTTTTTTACATTTTCATTATGCTGTAGCATATTCGCATGTCATCTGTATATCTAAAATTATTCTGATGTTAAATAGAGGCACGTTGATGTTCCTTTGTCTTGAATTCCGAGAGATCTCTTTGAAAATACGTCGATAACAATGAGCCAGGTAACGCAATGAACATTTCTCTGGAATGCTCAACATAAATGATTCTTAGACTGAGGTACCTAACCCCCATGAGCGAGCGCACGTCTGACCAAACCAAGACAAAATGACCAAAGACCAAATAGAAACCCAAATATAAAACCAAAAGCTGTAGGGAATCTTCTCTTTGTTTAGCTGTAAAGCCATACCAAACTGCTACTTCCCTTTCTAGCATTTATATATATATACAGTGTGTAACAAAATTATAAGACCACCCAAAATATCACTCATTTTAATATTACACTGCATAAAATTAATAATTTTAAATTTTGAAGCAGATGAAAAAAGTTATATTTTCTCAAATAAATCTCTTAAAGGAAAAAAAAATTGAATTAATTTCACACAGCAAATGATTTTTTGAAATCTCGGTGTAACATAAATATAAGACCACTTATTTTTTTTTATTTAAAATCATTTGCGTTTTTAAAACTATTTTATTTTATCTTTCAAAATCATAGATAAACTGTAACTTTACATCACAAAAAAGTCCAAACGTTAATATTGTAAAAGAAAATAGAATTTAATTTGTTTGTTTTTATGAGGAAATTCACAATGCCGCGTGGAAGAGAATTATCTGAACTAGAAGTTCGAAAAATTTGGTTTTATAAGAGCTCTGGAAAATCGGAACGTGAAATAAGTAAGATACTTAAACGTTCTAAAACTGCTATTCATAACGTTTTAAGTAAAAGAGATTTTTATGGAAAATATAACAGATCTGGCAGAAAGAGTAAATTATCAGCTCGCGATAATAGACGAATTTTCAAGCTTGCAACGAAACAGAACTTGTCTACTCGTAAAATAACACAGCAGACAAGTAAAACTATTTCACATATGACAGTCTGGCGCACTTTAAGATCAAATTCAAATGTTGCTCTTCGGAAATTAAAAAGAAAACCAAGACTGTTAAAGCATCATAAAGAAGGAAGGCTGAAGTGGGCAAAAGAAGTCATGACCTGGGATGCTGCTTGGAAAAATATTTTTTCCGACGAAAAAAAATTTAATTTGGATGTCCCGGACGGTAATATTTTCTACTGGCATGATTTACTAACGGAAACTCGGGTTTTCTTCAGTAGACAGATGGGTGGTGACTCTGTGATGGTGTGGGGAGCTTTTGCATATGATGGGAAATGTGATCTGCAGCGAGTTCTTGGAAAAATGGACTCCATTTGTTATTAACAACTGCTTTACCAACGCCTTATACCTTTTGGCCCATTTTTAGGAGGATCAAACTGGAAATTTCAGCAAGACAATGAGCCATGACATGTGTCTAAATCAACTAAAAACTGGTTTCAAAAAGAAAAAATCAAGGTCTTAAACTGGCCAAGCCTTAGTCCGGACCTGAATCCCACCGAAAACTTGTGGGGCCATTTGGCTCGTCAAGTGTATGCAAATAACCGTCAGTATGATTCTGTGTATGAATTGGAACTGGCTATCATGGATGAATGGGACAAAATTCCCAAATATTTGCTCAAAAACCTAATTAATTCAATGAAAAATCGAGTATTTGAAGTTATTCAGAAAAATGGTGGATCAACATCATATTAGTTTTATTAAAAAAATAATTTTAACTAGTGGTCTTATAATTTTGTTACAGATATTTGGTTGGAAAAATTTGAAATTGTTGATAAAATAATTAGTATATTTAAATATCTCTTAAAAATAATATTCATATATTTTATATTTCATTTATTAACATCAACCTAATTTAATTTCAAAAAAATTATACTATTTATAGTAAAAATTACAAAATCCACAGTGGTCTTATAATTTTGTTACAGACTGTATATATAATATATATATACACAGGTAGCCCTCCTACAGCACGGCGGCATCTTAACACGGTTTCGCTCTAACACGATAAGATAAATTGCGGGAATCCTCGTATAACACTGCAACCTGTAACACGGTTTCGCTCTAACACGAAAAAAAAAAAAAAACTGTGAAAACCTTCGTACAACATTGTACTTCTATAGCACTAGGTTACATGATTTTTGTTAAACACATTTAAAAACTAAATTACCTTAAAATAATGACGGGAAGGAATAATGAACTATAGTGGCTTTACATGAAAATATAAATAAATAAATTATAATTTGTTTATGCAACTCTATAAAATTACAAGAAGGCCTACGCTTAGCTGAAAATCTTGAATCATTTTTCCTGAAAGCAGACCCTTCCGCTAAAAGAAGCCGAAAATTCGAAAGGGAGCTGCAAAATTGTCTATCTCCATATATTGAATCTACAATGACCTTGTAAGAACCAGCAAATAAACTAAAATTATAGATTTTTTAAAGAGGATAGAAGGTGAAAAAAATCTAAACGAAGAAAAAGGTTCTGAAAGTGAAGGTGATATCGTTCAATAGAAAAAATGTTCTCGTTTGATTGTACTGCGCAGTGTTGAGGAAGAAATTTATTAAATTAAGGTCGCATTAAATAAAAATAATATTTTTTTTGTTTCTTTTCGTTTTGTGTTATACATACATTTACATTTTTAATAAAAATTAAGTTGCTAATATGGAATTTTAAAAAAAATGTTTGTTTTTAATAAGTTTTCAGAACGTAACCCCCCTTTTTTTAACTGTCTCTGGGTCTCATATAACATGGTTTCACACAACACGGTATTTTCTAGGAACCTATCTACCGTGTTATAGGAGGGTTACCTGTATATATATATATATATATATATATATATATATATATATATATATATGGGGGGAGGGGGTTCGTTAGTAGGTCTATTAAAGTATCAGAAATATCTGTAAAATAAAATTTAAACTTTTTTCAAATTAGACAAGTTAATTGCTGTAGTTTGTTTGAATATGCATGATAATTATCTAAGGCACTCATAATGATCGAATTCTTTCAAAAACATTTGCCTCATCTGAAATAATGGCATTACGCTGTACATTAAAAACTACTTCAATAATTAACCAAGCAGCCAGGAAAACTTTATAAAGCCTTTGATTCGGGGAAATGTTTACAGTACATTAGAATGTTAGTCATGGTCTAGTGGTACAACCTAAAAAAATACCTTGAGAATAATAACTGCTGTAGATCACCGTCTGCGCGGTTAACAGGGGAATTAGTAAACTCTTTTGTGAAGGGTTTGGCTTTGTAATGAATGACAGGAGGAGTTGGGTTTGGCAAGCCTGTATTTAAGTAGTTTTTCTTTTTCTTGAATTATAATGTTTTTATGCTTGTGAGTTGGAGCAAACTGAAGAGAATAAACAGAAATTTGCCGAAATTCATTTTAGTGGGTTTTTTTCTTTCTTTCTACGTTTCAAAAGTTTGGTCTGATAAATTTTTCTATAGATTATTTTTTGCTACATATTTTTAAAATTAAAATGCTGAAAAATACTTTTTATTTATATATTTCTATTTATTTTCCCTGTGGCATCAAAACAAGGAAGCCTCTTTGGATATATGTGTAGGAAAGGTTTTAATAATTCCATGTCAACAACCTAACGAATTAATTCTGTTATTTATAATTTGATCTTTCTTTTCAGTACGTTCCAATCGAATTTATATTTTTACTTGTAACGACAACATAACTACGTATCGCAGTTCATTGCATTGCTCCATTACTGATTGCATATATATTGTATTGCAACTAAGCAATCATTTTTCGATCCTCAAAAGTGAGGAAACGGCACATTATAGAAACAACTTGATTGAATACCATTTATCATCATTGTTATAATTTATTCGGTATATAGTTTATCTGAAATATGCTTTGAATTTTTAGCATACTCCTTAATTTCTATAATTCGCGTGGTTTTCATGTGTAAACTAATAAAAAAGAATTGATTAAAATAAAATGGTTGCTACAACGCAAAATTATGTTGACTCACGCAGATGAGATATTAGTTTTCCTAGAAATAATGACGACGTAGGCGAAGAATCTTTCGAAATTCTGCCGTCGTAAGGAAGGTTATTTTGAATTCTTTTTCACGATTTTGTAACGATTGCGATTTAAGTACCGTATGGTAGTCAGTGGCATCATTTTGCTCTCTTCGATATTTTTACTTACCTATATCGCTCACTCCTTTCAACAACATCGTATCTCAAAAATCGGCGATTTTTAGTTATGCTTGTTTTCAGAATGCCCTGAAAGAGTAGTATATCCCTGCAAGATCATCATATCTTACCGTTCAATATTTAGCCGCTAGAGAGAAGAATTAATGTTTATTTTAAATACATTTTATTCTACTTTTAAACATCAAAATCGCTCTCCTGAAAAGTACGTTTTTTGAGATATGACGTTTTTGAAAGGAGTGAGCGATATAATAATCAAAATCTATGAATCGTATGGTGAAACGTGCTTTCAACTTATTGTTTTCGCACTCTTACATAGACACGAAATATGAAATAAATCCTTTTTTGTGTTGTTACATTTGGCCGTCTTGATTGCGGTTGATTTATCTGCAACTCCTCTCCAAACAACAAGTAGATGAGGCAACTGTCATTTCGTCGCCTATCTTTATGTGCAATTGATTTATCTTAAACCCGAGACCAACAAATGGATGAGGCAACTGCATTTTTAGGGACGAGTCGTCTAATATATAGACACTGATTGTATCGCAATGGACTGCATGACTGCATCGCTGATTGCATATCTACTGATATAGCATAACTGATTGTATCGCAACCAAGCAATCACTCTTCGATCTCGAAAAATGACTGAACGACCCATTACAGAGATAATTTGATTGAATGCCATTTGAGATCTGAAATATTTAGTACAGGGTTCAAATGAGTATACATATTTTAAGTCAAATTTTCATCTCCCATCAGGAATTATCTGCGTTGAAAGCTTACGATGATTGCCACACGTGTGCCGGCAGTAACGTGTCCTAGGTATGATGAAAGCTGAGCAAGCGAGAGTGATTGATTCACGCCGTATTCACCCCTACCTACATCTCTGCCCCCAGGTTTTAACGTAGGTTTGCGTTCCTCCATAACGGTCCTCGGGAGAGGAAAATTTCAGACGTTAAAACCGTCCGTCCGTACCTCGCGAGTTATAATATTGGCAGCGCGCCAAACCCAGTCTGTATCGCTTGGACAAGCAGTAAACAGTTAAACAGAAAAGTACTAAAATGCGTCAAAATTTTGACATACATATATGTATATACAGTGGAATCTCGATCTATCGTTTTTCAAGGGACCGATTGAAATGAACGATAAATGCGGGAAAACGATAGATGCGGTAACATAACAAAGCAATATGATCGTTGAGACTGGATAAAATGAACGACACATACGGTAAAACGATGGATCCGAAAACGATCGATCGAGATTCCACTGTATATATATACATACGTATATATATATATATATAAATACATATATACATAACACATACATACATTTATACATACAAAAGAGGTAAGCAACGATAAGTAATCCTACGTTAATAACCCGCGGTAGTTCCGTTAGAAGAGACTACCTGAATTTTTTTTTAATCATTTGCATACTCGGATTAAAAAGAAAGTTCGAAGAGAGTATGAACATTTTGTTGCTTCAGATACAAACAACTGAATGATGAGAGTAACCTCCTGTTTTTCTTTCCCTTCAATTCTAACACATCGATTCTATTGTTTCTTATTTATTTTACAGTGTTTATAGTAAGGGTAGAGGCAAGAATACGCGTAGGATTCGAGTAATACGTTGTTACATTCTTACGAACATTTTTTTCCTCTGTATTTTACCCTAATGGTAATTTGTTATTTGTCCAAGAGAAACGAAAAAGAAAAATCACACCGTTTATTGTCAAGCAAGGAGTAAAGGGTTTAAAATAATGTTGGCTTAACGAAAGTATTGACATCCTAAGACATTTTATTTTAAACTCTTATAATAATAATAAAAAGTAACAAATTCCCACCCACCAGGATTTAAACAGAAATTTTCCAAACTTCCAAAATTCATTTTAATGATTTATTTATTTTTTCTTTCGCTTCAAAGCTTTTGTCTGACATGTTTTTTGATAGATTATATTTTGAATCGTATTTTTTTAAGTGCTATATATATTTTTTAAATTTACATACTTTTATCGATTTTTCCTGTGGCATCAGAACAACGAAGCCCCTTTGGACGTAAGCATGTGTAGAAAAGGTTTAATAATATTTATTTGAAATCCATTTCGTATTAATGTCGTTTTATGTACATTATGGACAGATCCTAGTTCTGATAACGTTGACAAAATTTCAATCTAATTATTTTTTTATTTAGTATATATGTGAGTCTTTTGTTACGGTATATTTAACTCAGGTTTATATATCTATTTGTAACCAGTGGTAAATTTACAGTCTTAGAGGGTCTAAGTGCAAATTTTGTGGCACCTTTATCCTATTCAGGATCCTATTTTAATTGTTTTCCCCGCCTGTTAACGATCATCAATAATATGTTTTCTGTGTTCCGCATAAAAAAAAAATTATCAGCAATTTTCTTGTACACGATTAATTTTTTTTGTGTCTCGGCTTAGTTGGATCTAGATTGGTCTGACTTCTAGACAATTAAGGGAACAAATATATAGTCAGAATTGCATATATGTATCTAGAATATTCCGATTCTGTATTACTTTTCATGACTATAGACTTTTACATTATAATTTTCATGAACTGAATTATCGAAGCATCGTATCAAATTCCGTTATTCTATTATTAGTTTGTTCTAATTTGAAATGTGGATGGAATTATATCTGCGTCAAATTTTCGGGTGATCCATATGAAATGACATGAGAAGCTACAAAGACTGATCGATATTTATTGGTTCTTTGTAAAGTTTACAAGGTTCGAGATGATCTTATCGGAATCTTCGTCATTTCCTGTTACCATCAAGCACAAACAAAAGGTCGTTAAAGACGTCAGTATTTTCCGCTTGTGACCTAAGATACATCTTTGAAGTTCGTGAGCATTATTGAATGAATTCCTATCGACTCATTTGTTGGATGTATCAGCTGTTGCTGCAAACTTGCTGATTAATGCATTGACTCTATTCGCACATCATGTCAGGTCATTTATCACATGTTCTAATGAAAATGACGTGTGACCTCTCGCATACATGTATAAACTGCAGTCGAACCACAGATGATGTGATCATTATCGTAGAAGTGTTTGTTTACGCGATTAACAGCTGGGCGAATTCCTTGGGCAATATCCGAAAAAAATGTGAAGGGATAACCGTGGTATCTTCCATATCACTCGTGTCAAGAACAGGCATGAATACAGGTATTCCTGGACTTACTACCGCTCGCACTTACGACCGAAATTTCAAAAATACTGTTCCTCGAATGTATAGTACATACCTATATGTATTACATAATTATTAAAATATAAGATGCAGTACTGCAAAAACTTATGACCCAATAATAATAATTACAAGATAAAAAAGAACATTTTATACACCATGTTTTTAAATTTTCTGTTGAATCATATAAACTTGACAATTCTATGTATTAATAAATACTTTTTAAAAAATTTTTTGATGAATTATCCCATCTACTTGAAAGAAAATGAAGTTAATTGGAAGTTAACTTGCTTTTAACTTTTCGTTCCCGTCCCGTACGATAGATGGCTGCACCAGTCTACAAAACAAAATTAACTGAAAATGAATTCAAATCCGCTTAAAGATGGCTAAAAGTATTAAAATAATGCATTGTCATCGTGTTCCGAGCTATTCTAAAAGTTTCATATGTCTATCTAGTCAGGAAGTTAGTTAAAAATCGATTGCAAGATTTGTACTGGACAAACACACACACAAACAAACAAGAAATCAAGTTAATAAAAACATGGTAAATAAAAACGACGACAGAGGAGCTGAAAATAATATCAGCTTGCTAAATGCGTGGTCTCCTTGAAATTCAATGGTTATGGCTTGCTAAATAAATGCAAAACGAGGGTTTATGCCTGATCTAAGTTAAAGATGCATGTTATTGTGCTTTTAGTTGCTCCGGAACCGCAGCACTTGCTGTCAAGCATGATTTGAATTATAATAGCCAGCATGCGCAATTAGCTATGCATTTTTGAATTGTATAGTGAAGGACATTCTTTGAACGCCGTATGTTTTAAATATATTAAAATTTTTTTACTTACTCTATAAAGGCCAATGTCATTCACTGTCACATTGGGATTCACTGCTCTCGGAAAAGGGTTGCATAATGTAACATTGCAAAAAGAATGAAAATATACCCTATTTTAATAACTTTATCATAGTAAAACTGGTTTAAATTGAAAGAAAAAAAAAAACACCGTGAAAATGAGATAAAAATTTCAGTGAACAACCAATGGTTGCAATACCAGTGAACTACTACACAGAGAAAAAAAATTCGGTCGGTCAACCCATTTCTCCGAGTTCAAATCCACTGCACAGGGGAACTCGCTTTTAGTGAGTTGTATAACCCATGTGGGAAATGGGTTCTAGAACCCACCTTCCCAAGTGGGTTCGTTTACCCGCCACCCCGGGTTTATCAACTCACTAAGTGGGTAGTATTAAAGTGAGTTGGAAAACACATTAAAACGAGTAATTGAACTCGCTTTTGGTGAGTTGTATAACCCATGTGGGAAATGGGTTCTAGAACCCATCTTCCCAAGTGGATTCGTTTACCCGCTACCGCGGGTTTATCAACTCAGTAAGTGGGTACTATTAAAATGAGTTAGAAAACACATTAAAACGAGCAACTGAAGTCGCTTTTTACTGAGTTTTATAACCTATTTCATTCGAGTATAAAGTACCTGTTTATTCTGCTTCAATAAAACCACTACTAAGGAGTTCTTTTAAGATCAATATGGCTTTAGTACGTATATCAAGTTATCGATTATTAGAAGTTACATGATTTGGATCAATTTAAGAGATGCTAATTTTCTCCCATAATTATATAAAACAATTTTTTTTAAATTTATTACCTAAACTCTACTCCCGCATAGCTTCTCATAAAGAAATTTACAAAATATAAACATTATTAAAATGAAAATTTTAGGATATCATTTTAGGATAATTAGAAATGTTTTTTAAAGAAAGCAAAAATTATATCATAAAATTTTGTCAGTTACTCTTTTAAGGGATTTTATCAGGTGAAAATATATTCTCAATGTTGTAAGGATGATACCAATTATATAAAATGTTATTTTAGCCCCGAACTTTTTGGAATGCATTTTTTTTTCACGGGGGTACATAGAATGAAATTAATTCCAAATGAAAAAAAATATCAGGAAATTTAATTCCGAATTGTGATACAGCTTTTCATAATAGCAAATTTTAAAGCAACAAAATGTTCAGAGGAAAAAAAATGATTATGAATTAAACTTTAAAATAATTATGAATTAAACTTTAAAATAATTATGCATAAAACTTTAAAATCCCGTTGATCAATTTTTCTTTAATGCTTTAAGTTTGGCTGAAATAAAACACTAATATCATGGCATGAAAATATCAAGAACTGTTTTTATATGAAAATTATTAACATACTGTAATGTCATCCAAACAAAGTATAAGCAGTTTAATGGTAACATAGAAATATTTAACTAATCAAAGCATTTTAAGTTTTCTATGAATGTAAAGCCAGTTTATAAAAAGAAAGGGTACAAAATTTATTGCATTTTATCGTTATTAGTTTTCTTTATGGGAATATTCCCGTATTAAAGACGCTTTTGTTAACGCATCATCACCTCATTATAAAGAAGTCAAACTTTATTTGTATAATAGTCCAATTTTAAATTACATTCATGACAATAAGATAGACTAATTAATAGATTCCTCTAAAACCATGCAACCATATCAAAAACAATTAAATCTAATCTCCAAAACAATCAAATCTCAAATGACTATTTCGTTACAACTTAGAATATCAGCAAATTTAGTTGACCATTTTTCAGACGTAAGCTTAGTTTCTTTTTGAACCAATTATCTCATTGATTTCATAATAAATACATGATTTGTAAATTATATATTATTATGTGTTAATACATTTACTCTGTTGCTTAAAGGAGATTGTTACACACACAGTAAATGTAAATTTCGCCAATAGACTTTACTTTAAATACACTTTATTAATAAATAACTTAGTGTATTACTATAGTTATATATTACAGTTTATTACCCTCTAAATTTGATGCTTTAAGATGCACATTTTTATTTGAAAGTAAATAAACTCTCATTTAAATTTTTAAAAAATACATCAACAAAAACAATTAAAAATAGATTTTTATTTACACTCACAATTTTGCGCAGTAACTGAAACTGAATTAACAATTCTTAAAATTTTTTTAGATTTTGTAGAAATATCTTGTATATTACAAAAAAGGTGCTGTATCAGTCTGAGTGATATTGCCAACTGTTTTGGATACGCTATCGAAAAGATATAGTGCGTTGCTACCAGACATAAGACAGCTCTAGAGAGACTGGAACATTCAAATAGTTCTTCCTTGTTATAGAAGACAGCCATACTCGATGGTTGAAATATATCTCCTATGCCAGCAATGTATGGATTCTCCTGAAAAATCAAATAAACTTCTCTTATGTTATGCATTACAGAATCAGAATTAATCTTCATGTAATTAAGAGCCAACTAAACTCTATTTGATTCTTTGTTTTTAGGCATTAATAATTATTAGTAACAGATAAGGTATGAATAGAGGATGGAACAACTACAAAATATATTTCTCGTGCAGCTATGTACAATTAACAAACAAAAGATACAAATTATTACCATTTCGGGTTCTTCTTTAGACATTTCTTGTTTGCATCGAATTAAACTTTCAACCTTATCCCCTGCCAGACAAGTTAACATTATTGGTGCTGCCTGTGCTTCTATATCTATAAAAAAAAACAGTGGAGACTTTAACTGGAATTGTCGTAACAAAATTTGCATCTTTAATTCATACTCTAATTCTAGAAAAATTGCTGAATCAACAAAAAACGACATAAAATTAGTAACATGATTATCAAAATTTTAGCATTTATTAAATACACACACACACGTGTAGATATGAATGATAAAAATGATATAGATATATTATTATTATTCCAAATTCAAAGAAAAAATCATACTTTTCCTTAACGCCTGATCATTCTCAGCAGCCAGGCATGCTTAAACCTTTGTTTAATTTGTTACTTTGGGCCTCTTTTAAGACTGCAGGTCCATATTTTTTTAAACCCTTTAAAAATTCATCTTCAACATTTCTTCCTACCAACCTTTCAAATTCAGCCAAAATCTAAAAAATACAAGTATGTCATACATATTTCCAAATTAAAACTGATTGTTTAATTACATTAAAAATAAATTTATGCTAAAGCATCTTGCAACACATATAATTTGTATAGTTAGGAATTTGAAGAAAAGTTGTTTTGTTGCAGAATAGGAATCTAAATATACGTAAGGGAATCTATACCTCATCTTCAAAAAATAAACATGGATAAATTCTCTTTAAATCCTTGATCAACAAGTGATCCGCTGTATTTCAGACATCGGGCAGTATTAGAGTAAAGAGAAATAATATAAAATAACATACAAATAAAAGACTGTTGAGGGAACTAACTGTAAATTTCATAAATAAATTAAGAAAAAGGAAAATGTAAGCATCCGAAATTAACATAAAAGAAACAAAATGAGATTCTAACACATAATAATAAACTCTTTCAGAAAAACAGGAAGAGATAGAGGACGTCTTTTCTATACAAAATATCTAATAATTTCTGTGGATATGTAGCAAAGTACCTTCTCGTGCTTTATTTTTAGTATTCTAAGAATCCTTATGCGGAAAAGAGAATATATTTAGTCAAAATATATCTAATGAAACCTTTAATTATACTATTCACATAGATGTAAAATGAATAAAATTTTGTGCAAATTATAAATGTTACTTGAGTTGAATAAAAAATTGCATATTATTTCATTATTATATTTTGAAAAAATTCCAGATCCATGAAAGGATCTGGATAGAAATGACTTAAAACTGTGCATTTTCTAAAATTTAGTAAGTAAAAATATATTTCTTTGATAAAGAAAAAATAAGTGAATTAAGAATAAAATACTGTTAGTTTTTATAACAATTTGTTAAGAAATTTATATTTATTTTTTAATAAAGATCCCACATGCTTAACAGGCTTGGGTAATATAGTAAACTACACACACAAAAAAGTTTCTAAACAAATTCAACATGCAAGCAGAATCAAATATTGACATCAGATATTTCGAATACATTGCTCTTCTAATACCATGCTAATTTCTAAGTCTTTTTTTAATAATTTGCAAAATTATCAAAACTTAAAGTAGGGTAAAAATATCAGATTAATTCGTTGTTTAATTAGGATTTAAAATAAATATAATTATTAGGAAACATTCAATCGCAACTAAATGCGATGTCACATTAGACCATGATAGATTATAGCAGACCATTTGATATATTAATGTAAATCTAAAAACTGATAGCGGGATGAGATAAAAAATCTAAAAAAACAAAAATGCTCAGGTACTTTGTCACAAATGCATTATTTCGTGAAAAATAAAATTTCAGTTGTGAGTTTCTTAATTAACAGTAAAAGAGTCATAAGTAAAGTAATCTAAGCCAAGTTTCAGCTTTACGAGAATTTCTCATAAAATAAAATACTTTATAAATCATATAGAATAATGCACTATCGAAATGCATTGCTTTAAATATGATAAATTAAGAACGATAACTGTACAGAAATTATGAAGTTCATGAAATGTGTGAAAGAGCAAATAATGAAAATGTTATGAAAATATGCTAAATACAACACATTATGCATAACTTTTGAAGAGTAAATTCAGCATGGGTACAAAATTTTTTTAAAAAATTGTCTTTTTCATCAACTATCTATTCAGCTGCCTAGTTTAAAAGATTTTGTCAAAATTCTGGGGGTAAATAATTTCGATGAGGGATACAGCACAAATACTAGATAAATTATTAAAAGACAATACCCTCTTATAATAAGTTATCTTAATACAAATAGCAAGAGTGAAAGCAAAAACTGTCATTTCTACTTTAACAAATTACAGATAAATTTAAATAACAGTTATCAAATTTTACACTGATTCACATAGATGAAGTTTTATAAATAAAAGAATTAAACAACAAAACTGTTACTCACCTTAAGAAACCAAGGAAAATTCAGAAAGATTAAATGAAGCAGTAGTCCGAAAGTATTGTACTCGAAAGTAGTCGGTGAATTCTGTCAGCGTCATTGTTAACAAGTGAACAGAGAATGCCGGTGATCTTGGAAGTAATGTCATTTTATCGTACCAGATCTTTTAAGAAAGCTTACAGGTTGACATATGCAAACCATCTCTTCTTAAGACCATCGGTATATTTTTGAATGGCATCAATTACTTCTTAGTAAATGATTGCTTCCCTTTCCTGTTCACCGTTGGGTACGAAGACATGGCGTCGGTGTAAAAGATAGTTGACGGAAAACATCTTAATTGGAATAAAATGGCGGGGAAAAAATAACACTTGAGTGAGGACATTTCCTGTTTCGACATTCGTAAAAAAAGAGCGAGCACACTTAAAAATTCTTCCCCCAGACTCAAGATTTCATTTAAAATTTTTTTTTTCAATTTCTCACCAAACTCGGACTTAGGAATGGAAGCAGATACACATACATTCCACATTCTTTTATTTAATTCATAATAGCTGTCGCAGTATTCTCTTACTGAGTTTTAAATGACAGATTTATGAAGTTATGAAATAGTGAGAGAAAAGTGCTTTTTAAACTGTTATTAATCATAAACATCGATTAACTGTAATAATTCAATTAATACACAGTCATGCAGTTTGTAACTACCCTTTGTCCTATAAGTAATATACTATAAGACTGTGAAATAAGAAAGCTTTTATGTTTTAAATAATTTCTTTTTGCTGCAAAATTCTTTTTTTTACACATCCAATTTTACTATCGCAAATCTTAAAAATAAAAATATTAAACATTGTTTGGATATATATGTATATACGATGTGAGTTAATTCTGAACCGCAATATTTTATGTGCTTTTTAATGAAGGATGTTCCATATTCGTAGTTTTCTTGTATATTTTTTATGTATAGCACAATGAAAATATCTGCTGTCAAAGGTAAATGATGCAAAAGAGATGTGTCCCCCAGAGCTGGTATTTGCACGATAATTCTAAATTAATATTTTGCAAATTAGTATACGTTAAGATGTCCTGAGATCTGCACAACAAATTATAGTTTCGGAACCACTATTCTCCCGTAGGAGAAATAACACCCCTCTCCCTTTTAAGTATGGTATGAAATTAACATATTTTAAACTAAATGAGAAAAATGTAAAGGGCTCTTACGACAGATTTCTCACTACATCTGAACTACCATTATTCTAAACTACCATCTGTTGTTTCATTATATCATATTCTCTTAATTCAATTTCTGAACACAAAAAATAAAAATAAAAAAAAAGTAAACCTCCGAAATTTCACTGCTTTTAATAATTGTTTACTTAAACGAATATGTGTGCCTGGATGTATTTCATTTAAACAAAACTGTGCATAAAAAGACATTGTCTCTTTTAGATGGAATGTGCAATAATGAATCACTAAAAATTAGCTCCATACAATATAAAGAATCCAAATAATAAAAATTAGCGTGAATTATTCATTTAAATTAACTGAATTCGAGAATTTAGTTATTGCCCTGTTTTATTCGTTTAAGGATTTTATGTATTCCCCTGCATCATATTTATTGTTAATAAATTCAGGAAGAAAATGCATGTAAAAAGAAAAAAGTGTGGAGCGGATGTTATATTATCGGACTCATTAACTATGATTTTTGTGTTTATAACACCAGAGAAGTTTTATCTATTTACTTCACATACATCTCTTCAGTAAAAAAATCATACTCCATTTAACTAGAATTTCTAAATTGCTTGTATGGGATACAAGCCATACCATCAAGAATTACTTTAGATATATAAGATGGAAATTAAAACCGTAAAAGGAATACTTTAGACCAGGGGTGGGCAATTATTGTTTTGGCTCGGGGGGCCGCTTTGTGGAAGCGAAGGTTAGAGGAGAGCCCTACCTTTTAAAATTATTGCATTTATTAGCTAACTTTGAATTTCAGAAAATGTATCATAAAAATCAATAAATATAAATTAAATAAAATATTGGCAGTTTTTCTGGCTGTCCGGACTTTTCTGGCGGTCTTGGCTGGCCACAAAAAAATCTGTAGCGGGCCGCAATTTGCCCACCCCTGCTTTATACCATGGGTGTCCAACCTTTTAGTACTATTGGGCCGCATCAGCCAAAAAAAACGTGTCAAGGGCGGTATTCAGTATTTATTTATATGACAACAACTTAACCCATATTACCCATGAGTTTAGTAATAAAGTGTAATAATGTAATAAAATATAATAATAAAAAGTAATAAAGTACAGTAATAAAAAGTAAGAATTCATAATAACAGAATATTTACTTTTTAAACAAATAAATAAGAGCATGTTATTTGTAATGTGAACACTGAGCCTGCTTTTATGATAACCGGGCATCTAGATCTCGTTTGACAGACGTTGAGCGTTATTTCTATGCATTCCATTTGCAAGGTTGCAGGCAATGTGTTCATGTCAACTGAGAATAGAGTGGCAAATAGACTGAAATGCAGTTCGTGTTTTCTAAAATCTTGAAATTTATTCTCAAAGTCTTGTAGCAATTACTGCTGTATATTTTTCACTGTTTACGTTGATTTGTTCAGACTGTATTTGAAAGTAAATTAAGCTATTTTTCTTAATCTGAGATTGTCACAATATCAGTTTCATTTCGAATGCCTTCACTGTTTGAAAAATATCATTTATTAGTTGATTTTCACCTTGTTCAGTTTATTTAAGGGAGCAGTGATATCCCCTAAAAATTTTCAATCGGGCAACCATTAATAAATTTCAAATTCAGGTGTAGGTTTTCCTCTTAAGTTCATAAAACATTTTATTTTGTTTCTCAAATCATAGAAAGTATTTTTCCACGGCTTAAATACCTTACTGCAGTTTCATTTTGAGATGATGAAGTATAAATGAGGAATTTTAAATTATTGTTACTGAGTTACTTATTACTCACTTATTTCTATATATTTTCTTTATTATTTTTTACTTTAAAAAATTTTATTTATAAAGTGAATTGCAAATACAAAAATAGATTTTTAAAAGTCAAATAAAATATAAGAAACCAAATAGCTTATTATGTTAAAGTATAATACCAATCATTAAACACAGTAGTTTTATATAGTTTTTTAAAAATTTTAAACATATTTTTAAAGCATGTGAAATGAAATATATGTTAGCCATCTTTCACTGACTGCTGAAAAGAAAAATCTCTGACCGCTAAATTCTATACTATTTCAATCTGTCCCCCTGCTCTATTCAAGTTCACTGAGTGTCGCTTCAGAACTTAACCGCGTTATCTCATTACAGCCGTAGAAGAAAACTGGTTCCATGAGAAAAGCGAGAAATAGCCCGAACAGTAATCGAAGACATGCGCTTGTTGAAATCATAAGTGCTTTTTAATTGGTCCTATAAACTAAGTTTCCTGAGTTTTTGTTACTTTCTTTAACATGGATTGATGAGTTTTTTTTATGCAGGATTCTTAAGTAGAATTTTCAATTATTTGCACCGGAAATTCATTTTCTCAGGGAATTCACAACGGTAAAACAAACACATCCTTAGATCATTAGCATCTTTTCTTGAAATGATGTTTGGACTAGCGACAAAATTAATGTAGAATATAATGTGGAGGACTTGCATATTCCTTTTTTTAATAATTTTTCTGATTTCTTTTTAAATTTTCGATTTAGAGATTTATATTTAAATGAAAAAAAAATATTTATATAGGAAAAAAAATTGTGTGCAATTTAGCGATAGGTAAAAATCGAATCAACAACATGAAGGGAGTTTCAAACAAATAAAAACACAATTATTCTCGTTAATTATCTTATATGTTGTATGCCCCCCCCCCCAAAAAAAAAAAAATAAATAAAAAAAATAAATAAATAAATAAATAAAAACTTCTTTTGACGTTAAAAATAAGGGATAAAAATTTAACCATGTCCAGGTCAGGTATAAAATTTATAATACACAACAATTTCAATTGCTTAGTTATAAAAACCAATGATATAATGCATATATATTTTTTAGCATTTTGTATTATAAAAATTATACAGTTAAAATATATATTATGTAATTTATTATATAAAATATACTGATTCTTTGTTATAATTTATGCATATAGTAATATTTTTCGAAAAACTTAAATTAAAACCTAAAAACTTACAGTAAATAATGTGTAAAAAAATATTCCTCCTTCTGCATGTACATCAATGCCAAACATTGTTTTTTCGAAAACATACTAATTCCATATGAATCGCATTTCAGAATGTTGTTAGTATAATTCGCGTTTCGATAAATAGAGGAGATTTTGCTACCCGGTAAACTGCGAGAACCCGGTAAACATGCATAAAATGTGTTAGATGACACGGCATTTTCGATAACTCAGAGAGTGGTATTTTTAACGCATTCTAAAACGTGTTTGTGAACGCGGATGTGCGTAATTTACCTCATCTGTAACCACAACCCGCACGAAATGGGTTCTAGAACCCACTTATGCCAGTGACTAGCCCGTTTTTTTTTCTCTGTGTAGGGAGAATTCATTTACGATTATTTTCATAGCATGAATAAAAAATGATGAAGGAAACATATATTCCCAGAAGGATCTTATGAAAATCGAGAGAGATAGAGTTGGTTGGTTGAGAGAGCTGCGGGCAACTTTTTGCTGGTTCCGAACACCTACAAACATCCATGCCAACAGTGGGACCCGAACTTGCTTCTGGTATAGTTATAATTGTATAGTTATATATGACAAGAATGAGATATTATACATATGTACATTTCGTGGTTAACAGGGAAGCTATTTTTATGAGTTTGACGAATGGAAAATATCTATTTTAAATGTACTTTTATCATCTACTACACGAATGTTCGGATTCGAACGATCCTCTTTTTGCTAAAAACTCTCTTGTAAGAGCTCATGTAAGTATGTATAGTAATATCCTATCATTTACATGTATAGAGGCACCACAGATTTATCGATCATTTCAAAGATTGTGATATCGTCCGTATGAATATTCCTTTGTGGCCAGAATATAAACTTAAACGAAATTGAAATGTTGGCGCGTTTATTCGTCTCACGTTTTCCTAAAAGCTTGTATCCGATCGCATCTGAATACGTAAATATAGGTATTATTTTTCACCCGTTTTCTTGTTTATTGATTCCCTCCATGATATAATGTCTCCAGTCTTGCCGTCTCTCTGGTTTCCCCGTACGCCGGCTTTATTTTCGAGATGTTTATCAGACTCGTGTTTTCTCGAAACACGGAGTGTGTTTACTTACTCGCTTTCGCAGCAGGAGAGTGTTCTAAATAAGGCTTTCTCTTTCTCTTGACATCGGTGCGAGTGCTGGGGAGACCATGTTTGGCAACGAGAGCGGTTCATTTGGCGCGGGACGAGATGACGCATGCGCTCTCACATCGCGACTATAATTACTTCATTTTGTAAATAAGTAGCGTAAGATAGTGAGATTAAATTAAGATTAAAAACAAAACTGTGTGTAAAATCATGAAAGGAACCTTTGGCATTTGTGCCTTAGCATAATAAGAATTGTTTGTTTTAATGAATATGTATTTTTAGAACTTCTTTCTATGAAAGCCTTAATGTCACTTGTCTCTGGGTCGTATGAGTTCACCTGCCGCTTTAGCTATTTATAAGCTCAAAAGGTGAAAAAAATTCGTTCAAGAAATGGAACAATTCTGCGTTACTTGCATTACTCACACCAATCCAAGACAACAAAAATACTATAGCGTTTATGTCTGGCTATATTTATGAATGACGGCTCCAGATAACAGCTGCGCAAGTTTATACTCTTTTTAGTCTTTAGAGGTCATTACAAACATTCACTTAGGACTATAGCGAAGTTTAGCAAAAGACTTCAGATTTGACACTATACACACAGGCACAATAACAGGTCTACAGTTCACACAGAGCGGTTGAACTTTAACTGAGAAATGAGTGAATGAAAAATAAATAAAAAAATTTAAAAAGATTTTTTTTTCTTTCTTTGAACTCGAGTTTGGCATGCTTATATACCCTTGATGACATTCTCGATTGTTCTAAAAGTGCAATATTCAAGAACTCGATAACCACGCCACCTAGGTGAAGTCATATTGGTTCCCCAGTCACTCAAATAGTCGCCAAATTTGCCACAAAGTCCGCCGAAATTCTCGAAAATTTCGCCAAAGGGTCACATTCAAATTGAAAACTCAATGACAGTAAATAAACGATATAAGCATAAATTAAGGGAAAAGGGAGAATTTTTACAAATGTTTAGAAATAGTTACAGCTATTTGCAAGAATACGTTTCGTTACGCTGCAAATATTTGGGCTCGCGTTAGGCGCATCATCTGTTCGCTCTGGCTCTGAGTGGCTACGAGAAAGGGTTGATTTGGCATGTGTTAGAGTAGTTGAAACCTGCATTCTTACATGCCTTTAATATTGATTTTAATGATTGCAGAGTATCATACCATGGACTACAATTAAGTTTTTTAATGAATATGTATGTAACGTGGGGACCCTGCCCCGGAAGAACGACTTAAAAAGATGTTTGGGTTCCCCATGCTACAGTGAAGATATAAAATTTGAGGTAGTCTTGGCCGAAAAAAAACCCGCGACAAAGAAGATTAGCAATTACATCTTTATTAAATAAGAATCGTGGAAGACAGCTTCTCGGGGCAGCGTACAAAAGGAAAAGAGCACACACCTATATGATGCCAGGTCTTAAATAGACTTATCTCGCCATGTGATCGCAGTAGAGGTTAATTGGTTAAAAGTTAGAAAAAGGCGTGGCTATTGTGCTAAAGTATTTAATTTTTGTACCCACGCTACGATTGTTTAGTTTTCGAGTAATATAGTCGCCATTTTAGAATTCACGCTCGAGGGCTTTTAGAATCAAAATCGAACTTAGCTCGAATGCCCAAATTAATTTAGAATAACTTAGAATTTAAAAGTGTTATGGGATTTTTAATTTTATATGTATCTTTAGAACTTTTATCCTTTGTAAAGAAACCTTGATGTCATTTCCCTATGAGTCATTTAAGTTCTCACCTCATGATCTGTGAATAAATGTGAAAATTTCGTTGATGACAGAGAAATTGCTGCAAGTTACATACATTACATAGAACCTTTTTTTCCCTCTTAAGTTTTTCATATGATTGGACTGCAAATATCTCGGCTCGCCTCAGGAGCGCTTAATCTGTTGAATCTGACTCTTGTTGTCTTGCGTATGAGATTACAGATAAAGTTGAATGGAGTTAACTTAACTGAGGATGCGGTGCGTCCTATCAGAGCATCATTATAAAACTTCATTCTTTCTGTCTCTTTCAATCAATCATCATCGTCACTGGCACCATCAATGTAGGCTCTGGCTGTCTGAAAGAGTGTCTTCCATTTTGCGCTGTAGGCAGCAATATTTTTCCAATTCCTTCAATTTAGAAGGTGAAAGTCTTTTGTCAGTTAAATCGCACCATCTTTCTTTTTGTCTGCCTGTGGGTCAATTACCGATGGGTGTAGCCATGAAAAATTTCCTTGCCTTTTAATCGATACGATATAAAATTTTGGACAGTTCTTGAATATTGGGACGGAAAGATTTTGAGGTCCTCCTTCTTTAAATTGGCGAAAATCTATAAAATCCATACTTTTGATACCGAATGTTTATGGGGTGGAGTTTATTGAGATTTGGAGCTTCTGTAATGTCTGAATGATAATCCTAGATTAGTCGCATCTCATGAAAATTATTCAACAACTTGGTACGAAAAGATTTTGAGGTATTCCAACTCTAAATTGGGTGAAAATCGTCAGTACGTGTAAGTTTGACTTTGGATGTTAGTGTGATGTCATTTGTTTTGAATTTGCACCCATACGCAAATGGTAATCTTTATAGTACATGTATTTGAAAAAAAAAAATGCTCGGCTTTTCGGGACAAATAGCTACTTTTTAGTGAAAATCGATAAAAGACATCAGTTGGACTACGTATGTTAGTATCATATAATTTGCTCAATTTTAAGTGTGTTACTTTTCGTGAACAATTTGAAATATTCGATTTTAAAGTTGGCGAGGAAAAAATAAATTTCAAAGAATAAAATGAAGATAACTCCTTTTTACCTTTAGGGTAAACTATTTTCTAATGGAGTGATTTTGTTGTCGTAAAAAAATCACCAAATCCTCCAAGGTCCTTCGTTCGTTTATATTTTTGAAGGACTGCATAGTACATAATGTGTATTAACGTGTCCCAAACTGAGATGACTCATTTTCTTGAGATTTCACAGTGAAATAATTATCGGGTATGGTTAGTGACCATCGGTCGACTTTTCGAACGAGATATCACTTCGAATTTCCATTTTGAATGAGAGCCCATTGGAATTTTCTGCATTGAGTGATTCCCTACACCTGCATTGTTTGATGTCACGGAATGGATCTCGCTTCTAGATGACTTATAAATCGTTGAATTCCATTGTGGTTCGTTGAGATTTCTTTGCCGATTGGTCCGGCACAATTGCTATTAAAAGACAAATGGTAACAATTGTGTTTGTAACAAGGTCAAAAATGCTGGCGAACTCTATTTCCTTCTTTGTGAAAGACTTCATTACTTCCTCTCTATCTCAATCACTATTTTCTACTCTAATAAGGCAAACGTTTAGCTTTGCTGTGTGTTAGTGTTTCGTTCCTCTTAGATGCGTAGCAGAGCAGGAGTCATTCTAAAATAACTCTCTTTATTATTTGCAGATGATATATTATTTTAAAAATAACATATGTTTTTGAAAGATATAGATTTTTGTTTCTTTGTTGTTAACTTACAAAAGTATTTTTGAATAATTTGGATTGCGTATCTAAATATGTTATTGAAACTTAACTGTTATGCCGATTTTTTCGTTAAGGGGTCAGGTACCTTTTAAACGCTAAGAGACTCAACAAAGATATCCCTATATTAAATCATTACATCAGTAGTTATGAAAATCTTTTATTCAGGAATATGAAAATTTTACTGTGAGTTAAACACACTTTCTTCTTTATAAATATGGCTCTTAATATTTTCTAGCTTGAAGATAAATCTTTAATTTTTTTAAAATTTCAACCATTTTTTTTCAATATTATGTCATTGCGCGCAGACTTGCGTCCGTATATTAATGAATATACATATTTTTTAATTTAAAAATTAAGTTGCATAATATATCTTTAAAATGACGAACGTTGAAATCAAATTTCTTAGTTCTTTAAAGAAAAATTTTAATTTTTTTTTTAATTTCAGAATTTTTTTGATAAATTTTATTGTAATTCAAATTTTATGTTAGGAATGACATAATTGTTCGTTATTTTAATGATACATGTTTTTATTGAACATGTATAAAATTGCATGGTATTCTAGCCAACTGTTCTGGTGATATCATACGCGCATTCACATAACAATAAAAAAAAAACAATGGTTAAAATTAAAAAAAAATAATAAATTTCTTTTCAGGCTAGAAAAAATTGAGTGCAATATTTATAAAGAAGAAAGAGTGTTTAACTCACAGTAAAATTTTCATATTTCTTAATAAATTATTTTAGAAGCTACTGGTGATTGAAAATAGGATATGTTTGTCGAGTCTTTTGGTCTTTAAAAGGTACCTGAATCCTTAAACAAAGTATGTAAGTTGTCTGATGTCTAAAGTAATTGCTCTTAAAAGTTGGAACGTACCAGAATGAAATTGTTGTTTCAATGAAAAAAAATTTTGAAGTATTTACTGTGATTAAGTATCGCATGTTTTTAATGAACACTTAGCCCGTCTGCACACGGAGCAACTCAAAAAAAACTGATAACTGACTCAAATCACACGTCGCAACTGGTTACAAACCCGTCGGACGGGTTTGTAACCAGTTGCGCCGTGTGCGTGGCTCCATTCAATTACATAGGTTGCGACTCATCACGGACTGGTTTGTGATTTGAGTCAGTTATCAGTTTTTTTGAGTTGCTCCGTGTGCAGACGGCCTTAGATTCAACTCATTTGCTCATGAACTTCTGGAGAAAGGGGATAGATTTCTCTGGAAGTATTGCTCCTCCTTATAGCTTCTAGGAGAAAAAAATTGGTTATAATTTTTTTTACGTTGTGGTAGATGATTCTGTGTGTAGCGTACATAATGCAAGCTTCGCTCTGTTTTGTTGAATGAAATTTGGTTCACTGATTTCAGTTGCTGCGTAACTAATTAAGTTGTTTTTAGGTAAAAAAGGACTGATGTATCTCTTTTTAGAAAATTTTATTACATTATAATAAACTACGGCGTTAAAAATAGAATGAAGCAATCAGAAACAGTTTGAAATATTGCATATCACATTATAACCCAAATTTTCGTTGCAATTAAAGAAGGTGGATCTATACTTTTGTAGAAACAGTTCTAAGTTATTCACTTGCTAAGCGACAGTTCTGAATTACAGTCGGACCTCTATTTAACGAACCTCTATTTTGCGAACTTTTCCTTGGAACCAAGAACATTTTGCGAATTTCTTCGTAAAATAACCTCTAAATAGCGAAGTGCATTCTCTATTTAACGAACTTTTTCTTGTGATCTAATATTTTTTTCCTCCATATTTCTCAAAGTATTTCTGAACATTTCAAACTTATTCTTTCTTGTAACACATTTAACAAATTAACTTTCTTTTAACACATTCCGATGCGAATTACAGTTTGAAGAAAATACGCCTGAAGGGCTTTGTAGTACATTGCAAAGATGCGAGACGTATTATGAGAGAAAACATTTTTTCAAACAAATAACTTAGTCAGAATTAAGAGACTTTATCAGTAATAAAATTTAAGGACACATGAGATAATGTATGCTTAAAATTACTATAAAATATGCGATAATGTCATTAAAATTTACTAATTTTAATATAATTTTTTTAAATCGAAAATACAGTGTATTTCCGGACAATGTTTTGTTTTATTCTTGTTTTCCTTGCAGATTTCTGTTACAAAAGAAATAGACACAAATTATAGAAATTTGTGTCTATTACACGAATTATAGAAATAGACACAAATAATTGACAAAATAAAGGTGTGATTAATCTTTATATTAATAATATTTAGTGTTTATGAATTTAAAATCTGTTTAGTGTAATTTAAAGTATTTTAAAAGGTGAATCTCTATTTAACGAATTTTCCGTATAACGAACTTTTTTTCGGGATTTAGCGACTAAATAGAGGTCCGACTGTATATCAATTCAAAGAAAATTCCATTATTCTTTAAAAAAATTTACGAAAACGAACACAAAGAAAAGAAACAACAGAATCTACATATACAATATTATATATTTTTTAGTTTCTCACGATGATTTATTTTTCTTTGTTTCCATACGGTAACAAGAGTAGCAGACCGAAAGACAGATCAGACAGGCCAAAGTTCAATTCAGTAAGATTATCACAGCAACCGCCAGTAGCTTGTCAATATACAATATTCCACGCAGTTAAAGTTATCTATATGTCTTATAAAAGGAAATAAGTTCGAGACTCTTTTTTTTCTCGTTTGCTTTGTTTATATAGGATGATGAACATTTTGCATTTGCCCAAGTCTAAATAATTATCATCTCATCTGTTTTAAAATATCCAGTTTTCTCGAAACTTGCTGGATTTCGCTACGATGGTTCGGTGGCTAGTAGAGAAAGTACTTTTACAGGCTTAATATTGAACAATGTGATGTAGAGTTGAATGCACCAAAGCCAATGAATAAAGAGAAAAAGTGAATTTAAACTTATCATTTCATGACTAAAGTAATTTAGTACCTAAGATGATCCTATTCATATGACTTACCCGAAACTTGATGAGGGAGGGCTCTAAACTATTTTTTTTTAAATTCGAAATAAAAATACAAATTGGGCAACTTTTTTGGAATTACACAGAAATATAATTAATTAGTTCGACACAAATAGTCAATGAGCATTTTAATTGGTCATCTTAATAATCTACGTTTATTCGTTTAGATTCTATTCAAATTTAAAAGTCTACAGTCAATAAATATTAGTAAGCTATAGTTTGTGCTAAAATGAACAGTAAAAAACGAACTGGATGCTAAGTTATTGAATTTGTGAATTGATAAGATTAATTTCGCATGATGCTATTTATCTCGTATTTTTCAGGCCTCAATTTAAACTTACGTTTCAGTAGATGTTTAACTTATCACAATTTTCTAGGGTCAATTTTACTTCTGCATAGCGCCAGCCAAATGGATAACGCGTCGGTATTCGGTACTGAGGGTGCTCAGATCGCAATGCCCTCATCGACGCATACGGCCACGTTAAATCCGTATGCTGGAAATTCCCTCCATGTGATTTGTAGAGGTGGAAGGAGGGTACGCCCCCTTCCCTCGCAGATGCAGCCACATAGTCAGAAAGGTGAGATATATATATATATATATATATATATATATATATATATATATATATATATATATATATATATATATATATATATATATATATATATCGCATCTCGGCAAGACAAGTGACAAAACTAAAAAATGCAACATTTGAGAAAAATCAACTTAAAGAATACTATACAGGTTGAACTAGCATTACAATAAAACTGATACAACTGCCCACAGGTAGACACATTGCGAGACAGAGGTGTGTCACTTTTCGTGCACGATTGGGCACTTCATACACATATTTCAATGACATAACCTCAATATATATATTTTTTTAACCAATGCGGAGGCACTTGTAATCAAACATTGGCGTATACTACGCCGCAATTTTACTGCCCATTTTATTATGGGGGAACCATATAGGCAGACATCATTACCCCCTATGAAGGGACGACACGAACGGAGGCATTTTTCGTGGCGCAACGCCGGGATTCGATCTGAGCACCCTCAGCACCGAAAACCAGCGCGCTGTACCACAGGGTCGCCACAAGCCCACCTCAAAATATAAATGAATTTGAAAATTTTCCGCAATACTCAACGGAAAAAATAAATTTAATTCGAAAGTGTGTGACACACCAAACGTTTTCACTCGTACTATTCAGAACCACTGTTTAATATTTTATCTTATTACTCAGCCATTTTGCGAAATATAAACGAAAAGGTATATGCTTTTTATAAATTAATGTGACACACACACACACGCAAAATAAATAAATAAATAAGTAAATCGTTGCAAACAGTGACGTCATGATTAAATACTAACGAATTCAAACAACCCAGAATGTCTGATTGACAAGGTTTTATGAAATGAAAGTTTTTCAATTTATAAATAATTTTGTTTCATAAAGTTTGTTATTGAGATGGTTCTTGTTTTTATTGCTCTACTATAAATTGGTATGGTCAGGTAACTTATAGCGAAACAATATATTTATCAATAAATCACTAAAACTGTTGTTTTGTTTTTTAAATCAAGACTACATATAGCTTGTTAACTATATATTTAAAAATCTGAAATAAAATATCTGAATCAGTATTTTTTTAATAGAACGAAAAATGACCCTAAGTGTGACGTCCTAATTTATTTCTGTTTTTACACAATATTGGTCAACATTAACATTCAGCATTGTTAAATAAATGAACAAAACTGCATAATGTCCAATTGCTGAGATATGAAAAATTAGCCGTTAATACAACTCTGATTTATAAAAGAAGGGAATAGTTTAGGTAAGCCTTAGCGTGTCTATTTACAAGTTTTCCAGTATAATAATGATAATAACATTATTTATTCATGAAATTACACTATGAAAATAATAAAGGAAAAAAATTGAAAACATTTATTTACATGTTTTTATTAACTCGCTTTCTTGTTTGTTTGTGTGTTTGTCCAGTTCAAATCTTGCAAACGATTTTTAACTAACTTCCCTACTAGCTAGACATTTAAAACTTTTAGAATAGCTTAGAACACGATGACAATGCATTATTTTGATACTTTTAGCCATCTTTAAGCAGTATTGAATTCATTTTCAGGTAATTTTGTTTTGTAGACTGGTGCAGCCATCTATCGGCCGGGACGGGAACAAAAAGTTAAACGCAAGTTAACTTCCAATTAACTTCATTTTCTTTCAAGTTGATGGGATAATTCATCAAAAAAAATTTTAAAAAGTATTTATTAATACATACAATTGTCAAGTTTATATGATTCAACAGAAAATTTAAAAACATGGAATATAAAAAGTTCTTTTTATCTTGTAATTATTCTTCTTATAAGTGAAATGAACTCTTTCTTCTCACTAATTAACACAAGAAAAAAAGAAATACATATCCGTAAAATGTTAGAGAAGGAAGCTTAAATTTCGTTAAATTCTCATGTAGTCCGTTGATCTTAGCAGGTGTGCATCTCTGTAAGGTCGAAATACATTATCTCCCTAAATGGCTATTTAGAATAGTGGGAAAACTGTTTAATGTCCATTGTAATACAGAATCGGACGTTTCCTGTTGTCCCCAATTTTCGATGTCTGGCAGGAGATTTTTTTTTTCTTTTTCTCTCTCTCATCTAACAAGAAACAGTTGAGAAGAGGAAACGTAGTGGAAATATCATTACTTGAAATAAAAAAACACGCACAATGTTGAACAATTAAATGTAAGAAACTGAATAAAAGGGTAAGAATAGTTGGACGGTGTTATATAACAAAGAACTAACCCATACTACTCAGAAAATTTAGTCTTAATAAAGCATTAAATCGAGCATAGTTAGACGGTGTTATGTAACAAAGAACTAACCCATACTACTCAGAAAATTGAGTCTTAATAAAGCATTAAATCGAGCATAGTTGAACGGTGTTATGTAACAAAGAACTAACCGATACTACTCAGAAAATTACGTTTTAATAAAGCATTAAATCGAGCATAGTTAGACGGTGTTATGTAACAAAGAACTAACCCATACTACTCAGAAAATTGAGTCTTAATAAAGCATTAAATCGAGCATAGTTGAACGGTGTTATGTAACAAAGAACTAACCCATACTACTCAGAAAATTACGTTTTAATAAAGCATTAAATCGAGCATAGTTAGACGGTGTTATGTAACAAAGAACTAACCCATACTACTCATAAAAATTGAGTCTTAATAAAGAATTAAATCGTGCCTAGTTAGACGGTGTTATGTAACAAAGAACTAACCCATGCTACTCAGAAAATTGAGTTTTAATAAAGTATTAAATCTAGCATTTCTTTGCCGATGGTTGGTTCTCCAATTAAAAAAAAATAATTTTATTTGGTCTAAAATGAGGAATTTTTTTCCAGATAGCTAAACATGTGACGCACCGTGCCAGCCCAACTTTTAAACTGGAGTAGGTTTGTTCCTTGTTGCTAACACCATCCAATTATGACTACTACTAGCAACATATTATATTTTTGGTCAAATAATTTCCCATTAAATATTTTAATTTTATGACATAACTTCTGTAAGACAGTATTGAACTTTACTGATTAAGGGAGACAACTACCCTATTTTTCGGACCATAGGACGCATCGACTTAAAATTGGGCTGCGTCGTAGGGTCCTAAGGTAACATTAAAATAAAATGAGTATTTTAATAAATAAATAAATAAATATATATATATATATATATATATATTAGTTATTATATTTTTTATCTTTATTAAGTAAGAAATTGAAAATATCTTTCTATACCTAATATTCTTATCTAAAAATCCTAAAATCTAAAAATCCTCCCATAAATTGGAGATGCGTCTTATCGTCCGAAAAATACGGTAAATCTTTTATTTTATCTTCGTATAGGGTGTAATATAATCTTAGTTTTCTCCCTAATTTTACCCTTGCAAAAGCACGAGTACAACAATCTATCAGAATTTAAATAACCATTTCCTTATCCAGGTATTTCATAGCCAATATCTCCATCTCTATCATTGTCTCTATCTTGTTTCCAGGCAAGAAAAATAGGTTGCCAGAATCCGTGCTGAAAAATTGACGACTATTCCTGATCATAAATCTACAAAATCAGCTATAAATTTAACCATGTCATTATTTTTGGAAATGGATGTCAATGTAAGGTTGCTCTGTTTGGATTAGACAAAATTTTATTCATTGAAAATTCATCTGAAGAACGTCCATATATATATATATATATATATATATATATATATATATATATACTCTCTTAGACAACCCAAAAAAAGGGGAGGGGGGACCGCACAAGAACGGGTAATGCAAATTGGACACAGATTGATATGCTTACATGTTTCGACGGAAAATACAAAATTTTAAAGTTTGACGGTCAATGAATGAACACGTGACGCTGCAACGCACCTTAACTGCGCAACTGGCAGGATATTAAAGAGGAGAAATTTCGATTCTAGGTCATAAATTCTTTGCGAATTTCATTCCGTGTACTCAGGTAGACAGTAACTATGCCTCGCATACAGGTGCGCGAACAATATGCGCTGATGTCAGCATTTGAGAGAGGACGTGTAATTGGGCTCAAAGAAGCCGGTTTGTATAATCGGCGAATCGCTCGACATTTGGATAGGAGCGATGCCACTATTAGACGATGTTGACAGGAATGGGTGAACCCTAGCCGAACACAGCGTCAAGAAGAAAGCGGTCGGCCTAGAGAAACGACAGAACGTGAGAACCGAACAATCGTCAGAGCGGCATTCACAGCCCCTCATTCATCATTATCATCGATCGTACGTGCAACTGGTGCTTCAGTGACCGCAAGGACCATTCATAGGCGGCTCAGAGAAAGAGGGCTGAGCTCACTGCTCCCCTTGCGCCGACTACCATTGACCTCTGTACACCGACAAGCTTGTTTGCAGTGGTGTCGGGCACATTCGACCTGGAATGTGACTAACTGGAGTAGAATTGTCTTCAGTGATGAGTCCCGCTTTGAATTGAGCCCCGATGACCAGCGAATACGTGTCTAGAGACGTCCCGGACAGCGGTGGGATACCAATCTGACTATCTTCCGCCATACGGGCCGACAACCAGGTGTGATGGTTTGGGGTGCCATTTCAATTCATAGCAGGACCCCTTTGGTTGTCATCCGCGGCACCTTTACAGCACAGCGGTTCGTCGACGATATTCTACGCCCCATTCTGTTGCCCTTCATATCACGCCATTCTGGGCTTACATTTCAGCAAGATAATGCCCACCCGTACACAGCGAGAGTTTGTACTGCTTGTCTTCATGCTTGCCCAACGTTACCTTGGCCAACAAGGTCGCCGGATCTCTCCCCCATTGAGCACGTTTGTAGCATTATGGGCAGGGCCCTCCAACCAGCTCCCCGATTTTGACGGTCTAACGCGCCAATTGGACAGAATTTGGCACGATATCCCGCAGGAGGACATCCGCCACCTCTATCCATCAATGCCAAGCCGAATAACGGCTTGCATAAGTGCAAGAGGTGGGCCAACGCGTTATTGAATTTTTCATTTTGCGAAACTCTTTCTGTCGAATAAATCATCCAATTTTTCTCAAATTGTAATCATTGTTTTTATGTACATGTACATCATCTGTACATGTACCTCCAACCATCTACCGATTTTCGTCCTATTCGGATAACTCCTTTTTTTTGGGGGGGGGGGCTAAAGTCCCTGGGGGCTGACGACATTACTCCCCAGTACAGTGTACATGTAAATACAAAGGAAATAGAAATTCAAATCACACAATCGCAGAATTTTTATTAACAAACGATGACACCGGCAATGGATGATGGGTTGCACCTCCCCTTTCTAGACGGGGCTCCTTTTACAGGCGGAAAACTGACGGGTTCTCCAGAATACAACCAAGTCTTATGCGGGAATCGAACCCGCGCCCCCGGCGTGCAGGCTGATGCCTTAACCACTGGCTAACTCCTTCTTGGTGCGTCCCCCCCCCCTTTAAGAGTGTATACATAGGGGAAAGTAGGGTAAGATGACGAAGTGGGTAAGATGACGAACTCGGTATTTCTCCGACGCAATCATAGATAGTAGCACCTATCCAGGCAATTTTTAAGACTCTAGTATTGGGTTATGACGCCCACTACAAGAAATATAAGTTTAGATCGTTTTGTGAGTAGTGGCGACTCAAATGTATTTCTTTAGTCTGTGTTTGTAAATTTTGTACTTCACAGCGCAAGGAATTACCCGACTATGGTAAGTTATTTTTTCTCCTCCATTTTTCTCTCTCTAAATACAACTCGTAACGTTAAAAATCATGTATGTTATAGTTTATTTACGATAAGCTTGGATACTGATAAACAAGTTGAAATCGAAAATGGCGTTGTGGGGTAAGATGACGAGGAGCCTACCTTAGAATTAGTACTGTCCAGATTGCTGTGAACGGATTCAGAGCTACTGGCATTGAGCCTCTAGACAGCAATATTTTCACAGACGAAGATTTTCACGCTTCATGTTGTTGAAAACAACCAATTAGATTATCCTACCATTTGTCAGCAGCACATTTCATCGGCTTTTCCTCCTGAACCCACCATTTCATCAACCCTATCTCCATAGCTATCAACTTCCAGGAAACCAAGGAAGAAACTACCTTCTTACCACATTTCTGGATCTCCTGTAATTCAAGCTCTTGAAAAAAAGAAGAAAGAAAAACGATTGATGGAACTGCAACGACGGGAAAGATTGAAAAGGAAAGCTGAAACATTAGCGTCAAAGAAAGCTAAATGTTTACCGAAAACACCTAGAAAAAGTAGGAAAACTAGAATGCGTCAACGGGATTACTGGTCATCACACGAAGAAGTTCCAAATGTGGAGGACGACCCCTATGATACTTATAATTTATTGGAAAAAGGACTGCATTATTTGCGGGGAGGAGGGAAAGGACGAATTATGGTATCAGTGCTTCAGGTGCAAATCTTGGGCACATGCTCAATGTTCCGGCTGGGATGATAATGAAGCGAAAGACAGATCCTGGAAATGCGATTTTTGTATATGAACTTTATTACCTATGTTTTTTCTTAATTTTTGTATCTAATTCTTTAAGCTTTTGTTTCATTATGGGTAATCTGTCATTGTATTTTTAGTGTTATCTGTGCCCTTTTCACTAAGTACCTAAGTGAAATTGTTTCTCTGCATTTTTGAAAATAAACCTTTATATCTTGATTTATATTATTATCGATTCGTCATCTTACCCACCACCCTTAGTCATCTTACCCCACCTAATGGGTAAGATGACGAAAATTACTTTCTTGGGGGAAAAGGAATATTTTGCCATTTTCCAAGAGGAGATGAAATCGTTTCAATTTTTTTTTTTTATAAAACATAAAGGTTGAGAGAAGTCTTTCTGTAAATTTCAGTTTTTTAAACCACTTATTGAACTCAGGAAAAATATTTGAAGCTTAAGTTCGTCATCTTACCCCACCTTCCCCTATATAAAATGTTTTTCCATCCTTACTTTGAATTAAAAGGAACTATTGACAATCGACTCTTTGGAAAGACGTGACGGTTAGAGCCTATTCTTATAGAATCAGTCACCGTCGGCGTTAAAGATTTCGTTGGCGTTGATTGGATAAATGGGTCAATGATTGGTATATGATTGGTTAAAAAATTTTTCGCTGGCGGATTCTATGTGAACAGGCCTTTAAAGTGAGCGAGATCTAAGTGACTTCATATTGTTTCTTGAATGTTGTCATCTTTTTTATCCATATAATTAACAACATGTTTTAAATAATTTTAGTCACAAAACATTAAAAAAAAAAATTATCTTTTACCCGCATATGCTTATTGCATTTCATTTTATCCTCCTCATTTTCAACATAACTGTTTTCTATTTCTTATTCATATTAAAATAAAATGATACTGAGATTATTTCCATCTTTTTAGTTTACTTTAAATGTTATCTTACTGATAGAAAATCAGTGATGTTCTGACTACTTGGGAAGGTCGCAGACAATCAAGGTGTAATATGAGAGTAATATGTAATAAGGGAGAATCAATTTTGAGAACACAAGATCTGAGCGCTTTTTGCTTGAACCTGTTTTTCATTTTGTCCCAGTAACAAAGAACACGATGATTTCAATTATTTTGAGCCACGCAAATGGCAATACTCCTTCACACTGGTTTTGGGGGAAAATTTTTTCCTCTTACTTACCGATGTCAATTTATTAAGGTAAATGCAAGAATATGAAAACATTGCTACCTGTAAAAATAATTTTGGAAATATGGTTATTAATATTTACGAATCTATAAAGATGATACTGTGGGAGAAGTTACATAAAGTTGTATGGTATCCGAAAACTCAAATACTTTTTTCCGTCTATTGAAATTTTAAAAAAGATCCACGTTAGAAATCATCTTTGAGGTCCTAAAAAGCGCTACCATCGTTCCTTAAAAATGCTACTACAGGTCCTTTAAAGCAGTGGTCCCCAACCCCCGGGCCGCGGACCGGTATCGGTCCGTGGATTAAATGGTACCGGGCCGCCCAAGGGACATTAAATTAGTTCCATTTTATTTACTGTGGTGTATTTCTCTCGGGTTTGTGCGACTTTGTCGGGTTTGTGCTAATTTATACCTTTGTAACAGAAGAAATCTTGTAACTATTTTAAATTAGTTTATTGTTTATTAAACATTTCAAGATTATGGATTAAAATTGCAGTCATAAAATTGAAAATAAATGCGCTTTCCTGAAAGAAAGAAAAAAAAACGAAACAAATAAATAAATAAAATGAGTTTTTTATTGAACAATAAATAAACGTGACGTCATTTATACATCAAAATTATAATAACATCAATTATTAAATCAAAACAATCAAAAATATAAACAATCAACGTCCTCCCTCAGCGGGCCGTGGTAAAATTATCAAACGTTGACCCGTCCGCGGCGATAGAAAGGTTGGGGAGCACTGATTTAAAGAGTCCTTCAGAACTGTTTTTTTAAAATTATTATTATTATTAATTAATTTATTTATTTATTTTATTTATTTATTTATTTATTTATTTATTTATTTTATTTATTTTTATTTATTTATTTATTTATTTTTTGGGGGAGGGAGGTTATTGAAAAATGAGTGCGAACCCTGACATCTATTCTCACCGAGTTGACGAGAGCCCCAGAAAATGTCAAATTTCTTGTTGAAGGAGTCGACCCTTATGAGAATAGGATGACCACGCCACTGTGATCCTGTAAGACTGTATCGAGTGCTGGTATTAAAATCACTCGCGGGCTGGTCACGGAGGTGGGGGGGGGGGGGGAGAAGCGCCATTCTTTCGGCCAAGGACAATTGAATGGATTCTCGGATCGCCGTTAGCTATTTATTTTCCGGTGTAAAAGTGTGTGAAAAGAATTCCCAGTTACGTGGCTCATCAGCAAACCGAAGCATTTAAACAGTCCGTGGTCTTCACGACCTGGTTTTGCCTCGGGCTAGGGAAGTGCACTCACCTCAGCCTATCACTCATTTACTATTTTTTTTTTTCGCAACTTTTCTCGGGGCTTTTTTTTTTATATATATTTGATTTGATTTCTCTCCGCATCATCTTTTCACTTCTCGAGGGCTCTGCGTAGGATAGCAGCCGGTCTCCCGAACCATTCGTTCCTTTTTTTGCGCGCGCGGGGTGTTTGGATGCCCGTCTAAGATGGGAATGGAGGCGCGTGCTTCGAATGCTACAGAAAAAAAAAAATGGAGCGGGGTCCTCTCTGGAGGAAGAGAGTGTCCTGTTTACCAACACGAAATGCTTCTTTTCGCCGTGGGTTTTAGTGGCAGAACTGCTACAGCAGGCGAATACGTAATGAACACTTCTTCGAATCCACAATAAATTAAAAAGGGGTGGCCGAATGTTACCGAACGAGTCGGTCGTCAGACCGGGGAGCACTGGTGTGATGACCGCCAATGAACGATTCACGAGGGTCTTCGAGACTCTTTGGTATAAGTAGGGGGGCGACAACCGAAAATTCAAGAAAAAACAGCGTGGGAGGCGGCTGCCCGAAAACGAAAAGAGGGGAGGTTTTATGAACATCAAACCCTACACGGGACATACCCGTGAACGAAATGAGCAAATGAAGCAGGGAAGTAGAAAAATTGTGGTAAAGTAGAGCTCGTAGACGGAGTAAAGCGAATGATTAGGAATAAAATGAAATAGACGAATTGCATGCAAATATATTTCCATGCAGTCGATAAAGATAACGTAGACACATCATTAACTAAAGCAGAGTAATTTTATAAATGGCGAAGCTTTCGAGAAAATGTAATTCAGGGGCCGAATTAGTGTGATTTTGGGAATTTTTGCGTCCGAAAATTTAAATTGATGCCCACATTCCCGGGAGTGTTTCGCTATCATTGATTTAGTTAATTCTTGATTTTCAACTTACCTAGAATGCTCTTAATTTTGCTGATGATAGCATGCTAGTTTTATTTATGTATATATATATATGTGTGTATATATATATATATATATATATATATATATATATATATATATATATATATATATATATATATATATAGATATATATATATTGATATTGTATATTAATATGCAGGGAGGAGGAGGAAATAAAATAACCGCTAGTATTATGGGTCTAGTTGATTCTGACCGCGAAATACAATCTCTTAAAGTACTAGCACAAAATCTGCAATTTTAAATATCTTAAATAATTTTAAAAGGAATTTTTCATACGTTACCTATCACACGAAGAAATGAATTTGGAATGAAGTGTTGGTCACACACATAAAGTAGTCGCACATTGGAAGAAGAAATGTGTAAGCATTTTAATACTCATTGGAGGTAAGGCAGAATATTCACGATTAGGAGAATTAATTCACACTCGTGATCTATCAATTAATCCCCGGGAAAACCACGATGTTGGACACCACGCGACTAAATTTGTCCAATGAAATAATTCTAATCCTGGCGGCGAGATCAACAAGCACTCATTTTATAATTGCCTGAACGGGAGACTTTCACTTCTTCGCTCTTCTAACTCTGTCTTGACGCAGCTGCTCCCAAAATTACATCTGTGTAATCGCGTATCTTCTTTTCCGCCCCGTCAAGTCCTGTGGCCATTGCTGCTAAACATATACCTTCATCTGTGTCACTTCTGCAAATCTGCCTTATTAGTGATGTGCTGGAATAATGTCTTCGCAATGCTTCATGATGAATAAAATTAGTTCAGTGGATAACGACTGTGCAATTTGTGCATCTCTTCTCTGGCTCCATGACTGTGCTTTTCTCATCAATCATTCTCGACTGCATCTCCAATAAGTTGTACGCATCTATTCTTCATGTGATTATTATCTATCACACACACACACACACACACATATAGATAGATAGATATAGATATTATTATAAACACATTTCAAGGAATACACGAAGTGAACTAAGATAAGGCTTTAAATCTACATATATAAAACAGTTCCGTGACTGATTGACGTACAACGCACAGACCAAACCGCTGGACGTAAAGGGCTGAAATTTTGCATGGCGATTCTTCTTATAGTGTAGGGGTGCACTAAGAAAGATTTTTGAAAAATTCTTCTTAGTTTTTTTAAATTAAATTTTTAAGCTGTTTTAGTAACTGTTTTTAAGTTTGTATTTAAAATAATAATTTGAGGTTTATAAAATTTATATCACGAGAAAGATCATAAAAATTCCTTTAAAATGAGATCTTTTTCGAATCTTTACTTCCATTTTCTGATTTTTGGTGAATTTTTAAAGATTAAATTTTAGAATTTAATTTATTAAATGCTGATCACGTGATTTCTTTTTCTGGTACTTTAAATAAATTTATCGTCACGTCCATAACAACGAAATAGACAAAAAAATATTTTTTCTCTTGCTAATGCGGCAGACGATTGGACATTATCCAAAAAAATATTAAAATACAGTAAAAGATATGTTCCTCAAACTGTACTATATTCTTTAGTATATCCTATTGGATTTAATTTGAATATTTTCTCCTACATTTTTTGTCTATAAAAATATCTCTTACAATTTTTTTATAAATATATATATATATATATATATATATATATATATATATATATATTACATCAATTGTATACATTGATCGTCGTATTTATTATAAATAAAAATATATATATATATATATATTTGGCATTAATTGCATACATTGACCGTTATATTTAATTTGAATGTACTCCGTAGCGAAATGCGGGTTTTCAGCTAGTCTAAAATAAGGAAAAAGGGAACGTCAGTTGTTGAAATAGTTAAAATGAACCGAAAAAATTGTCTGATCTTTTTTCCCATTGTTATACATTTTCACCCAATTCAGGCTGAACTTTTGAGCTCTTTAAAAATGTATGCGCATTTTTTGACGATCTCGAGAAATGTTTGAAGATATACTGCAAAACAAAAAATAACAGGAAAAAATATCTTCCCGCAATAAGCGCGAAATGTTTAGGACCGATGCTTAAACGGCTTTTCTCGAGTAACAACCTTAAGTAGGAATAGAATGGCTGTAAAATTTGAAGTAGCCTCACAGATTATTATCACTTAATAAATCAGCTGCAATATGTTCAACTGACTCCACTCTCAAGTTCTGGGATCATTACAGAAATTTACCAAATTTATCGATAACATTCATCTTTGGAGGTGAAATCTTCCTCAATTTTTTCCCTTATATATTGGGGTGTGTGATTATGAATGTCATAGAAATTTAAATGAAAATTGTTTTATTGAACTATTTATGATGGAATATTATTTTATTTTATTACTATTAGAAATCTGAATATTTTTCAGAGGCAATTTTCGCTGCAATTTATATTTTTAGCAGTCAAAATTAACTAATTACAAAAGTATTTTAAATCATCTACCCCGTCCTTTTGGCACAAAATTTCGCTGAGTATAATTTTGTATTCCTAAACAATGGTAATATAAGATTTATTTACGCCAAGTTCTACTTAATTTATCTTTATAATTAGAAAAATTACATTCTTTGTGCATTGCTAGGGCAGCGCATTAGTTGAACTGGAAAGTCTTCAGTCACCCTTTGTCAAGCGATGGAGAATTTTCATCTCGGTATTTTTCTGATCACAGATTAGTAAATGTATATTTTTCTTTCTGTCTTTCTTTTTCCATATGAATGTACACGTTTAAATAAGGAATGCATAAATTTTAAAAATTAAAATTTTTGTGGATTTAATTTTTTTTTTATGGGTCATCAAGGGATATCTATCGCCACACTATATCGATGAAAAATATTCCGGGAATCAGAATTGAAAAAAAAATATGTATTTACTAATCTGTGAGTAGAAAATTTCTGGGAGAAAAGTTCATCGCAGCTCGGCAAGGGAATTGTAGATCATGGTCAAATGATGCCTTGGGAAAATTGTTTATTCTCATTATAATGTAATTATAATGAGATGTAGTAGATGATCAAGACATATGTAAATATACGTTTTGAATACTTACTTTTTAAGCACGTATTGCTAAAAACGCACGTAAATTGTATGCCTGTTTTTTATCTCATTGTTTTATGAATTAGTTATATTTCTTCGCAAGTGTTTTTGCACTCGCAACCGTCTGCGCCTGTTCATTTTCTATGCAACACTTTTTTTAATTATCTCCCTGATGAACACTTTTCCGCCTGTTATCTGTCCATTTAGCAGTGTTTAATCTCTTCTGCGAAACCAATCACGACTAAGCGTTGACTTAAACACATCGTAAAGGAAATGTTCTGCTATATTTAGCTGCATCTGTGAGGAGCAGTGATTTCCGTCATAACGTGGAGCCTTGCTTTTCTCGTGAGAATATGCTTTCATTCATGGCGTGTATGAATAAAATAAGCAATGAGGAATGCGTACCTCTGTTACATACCAATTAACTCACTTTTTTTCCGCTTTGTTTGGACCTAATTCCCTCGTGTGTGTCAATTTCGGATTAAACAGTAATCTGATGGAAGATCGGGAAGGGAAATATAATTTTAAAACCAGCTCTACCATGAAAATGTGAATGGGTTATGTTTTTAAGGTTAGTTAGTGTATTCTATAAAGTTGTAGTGATCGGTTAAGTAAATTTCTGTTATTTCCTTTTTAAAGGAAAACCGTGAAGTGACTATTTCGGAACTTACTGTCAAGAAATTCCTGTAAACAGTTGCAGTTTCTACATGGTTAATAAACCAGAGAAATAAGGTATAATTTCCGCGAGGAGTAGATTATGAGTGAGTTTTAGTACTGTTATTACCATATCTAAGGCCATACAAACACAGACGCTCATAAATATGTTGTTATAACTTTTGCAACTCGGGAAATGAGATTTCATGGGACAGCGAATTAATGCCTGTAATAGGAGGCCCAACTCGTAGACCAATTTTGTTGTCGTTGTTACTACTATACTCCCTGGCCAGATAAAATCCTAGCCAGGTCCATTGAAGATACTGCTAATGGACATCTCAAGGAGGCCGACTTCTTGCTCGATGCCACCCCAATTTTGACTGGACACCTCCAGGGACGACATCTGGTGCGCTTTTACTCTATTCCCATCCCTACAAGCCCACGTGGAAGGGCTTTCCAGCCTATAGATTTTACGTGTCTTTACCTGGCATGGACATGAAAGCATTCAGTGCACCTGCCGGTATTCGAACCAAGCACCCTCGGTGCCGAATTCTGAAGCGCCGACCACTAAGATACCCCTGGCCGTAGACCAATTTCAGCAAAGCTTTCGAATTGGGCCGATAGAAATTTAAGCGGAATTTTAAAATGCAACGACTTGAATCAAAGGGATATGCTGGTAGGTTTGTGCTTGAAGAGCTACGCTCAGTTAACCAGGATGTACTGCAGAAAGCCCAGTTCGTCTAATTTTGAGGGATTTAGTCCTTCAATGATATCTAAAAAGTTGTGCTTGTTTTTCGTGTTTCTTAGCCGAGACTTATTATTTGCGGAAAACTAGTGCAGCGTAATACAGTAACGAATAACATATCTGTCGTTAACTGAGTGTCTCAGGAGCAGTGGCGCACCCAGGGGGGGAGGGGCCCTGACCCCCCAAAGAGATAGAAATTGCATTATGAATAGTGATTTTGCATTATAAATATTTTTATCCGTTCATCTCGCCCCCCCCCCCACAAGAAAAAATCCTGGGTGCGCCACTGATTAGGAGTATAAGTTTGTGAGGTCTGTTTACTGTAGTTTGCAGATCAAGGATTATAAAGCAAATTTCATCTTAATCCTATCCCCCTCTCTTTCTTTTGTTAGCATTCCAATCATCAGATTGATCCGTTTGTTGCAAATCTTTATCGTACTGCTTTTTTGTGAGCTAAGACGCATCTGTTGATATCGCAAACTTCAATATCCATGTTGAGCTGTGGGGAATTTTCTTCTTAGTATTTTCTAATCGCAGATTTGGTAAAGCATATTTCTGCGAGGGTTTTTTTTTTCGCATGAAGGTAGACGTTTAAGCAAGAAGGGCGCTGTTTATGAAATTTATATTTTTTTCCGTCGTTATTTTTTTACAGGGTATCGTTAAGAAAATCGATGTCTATCGCTTCAAAATTAAACTTGTTTTTTAAATGTTAATTTAAAGTAAAAATATTTTCTTAAAAGAAGTGCATTGCATTGGAAGATTATTGTTCTTTTTAAGACAGGAAACATAATTTAGAAATATGCGTACTATTATCTCTTAGAAAATTATCGAGGGAGAAATTCCCAATAAATTAGACAAGGATTGGACATCTGCGTCGTCAACTGATCCACCGTCTTATAGAAACCACACCTAAATGGGTTTTGATGTATTAGTTCTTTCTTTATTAGAATTTGCGAAAACAATATTATAGTTCAGTCATTACATTTATTTCAACTGAGTGATTACAAAAAACTTTTTGCTTTATGCAATATGTGCGCGGAGTAAGACAAACGTTTTTGAAGAATTTTTGAAACATTTTTGGGTGGTTGCTACTTTTTCAAGAGCTTTTCAAAGATAAATCACAATTATTTATAGCATCGATATATATATATATATATATATATATATATATATATATATATATTAATTAATATATATATATAGAGAGAGATTGATTGATTCATACATACATACATGTACTCGCTCTCTGTTTTTCTGGTACCTCACTAGCGCCAACTGCTCTATGTATATATTGTAAATAAACGCTGAGCGAACTCTGTGAGGTGATAAATTTGTTATGTTATGCCCACATGATTCTATGCCTTTATTAAACATCAGTTTAATATTAACAACGGTGGAGCAAGAGCAGTTTTCAAGTCCATATATGGTAGTCTTAATTTCACATCAGCATTGACTACGGGGCCGTCCGTTACCTTAGTAAGACTGTTGGCACGTGACTGAAAGGCTAATATAGTTTTTAAATTAGGTTAATCTTAGATGCATGAATGAAAGTTTTTTATTTTTATTTTTATTTTATTTTTTATTATTTTTTATTATTTTTTGTTTATTTTTATTTTTGTTTGTTTGTTAGAAAAGAAATTTTGGAATAAACACAAAGTAAAATAATTTGGGAGCAAGAACTTTTTTGCCACACACACACACACACACACACACGCACGCACGCACGCACACGTACGTACGTACGTACGTACGTACGTAACAGTTCCGTAACTGACATACAACGCACAGACTAAACCGCTGGACCTAAAGGGCTGAAATTTTGCATGGCGATTCTTCTTATAGTGTAGGGGTGCACTAAGAAAGATTTTTGAAAAATTCTTCTTAGATTTTTTTAAATTAGATTTTTAAGCTGTTTTAGTAATTTTTTTAAAGTTTGTATTTAAAATAATAATTTGAGGGTTATAAAATTTATATCACGAGAAAGATCTTAAAAATTCCTTTAAAATGAGATCTTTTTTGAATCTTTACCTCCATTTTCTGAGTTTTGGTGAATTTTTAAAGATTAATTTTTAGAATTTAATTTATTAAATGTCGATCACGTGATTTATTTTTCTGGTACTTTAAATAAATTAACTTTAACTAAATAGACAAAAAAAATATTTTTTTTCTTGCTAATGCGGCAGACGATTGGACATTATCCAAAAAATATTAAAATACAATAAAAGATATTATGTTCCTCAAACTGTACTATATTAACTGCACGATATTCTTTAGTATGTCCTATTACATTTAATTTGAATATTTTCTTCTACATTATTTTGTCTATAAAAATATCCCTTACGATTTTTTTATAAATATATATATATATATATATATATATATATATATATATATATATATATATATATATATATATATATATATATATATATATATATATTACATCAATTGTATACATTGATCGTCGTATTTATTATAAATATATATATATTTATTTTTTTGGCATCAATTGCATACATTGACCGTTGTATTTAATTTGAATGTACTCCGTAGCGAAGTGCGGGTTTTCAGCTAGTATATATAAATATATAAAATTCTTGACTGAGATTTCATGCTAGATAAAATCTTTCAATATGTCGTGTACGAGATATAGCCTTCAGACCTAATAGTTTTTTTCACCATACCTGTCGAATTTAGAAGTGCTTGTTTAGATGCAAACTAAAAAGAAAAGAAAGAGGATGGGCACTTAATATTTTTTCTTGTGTAACAACGTATTGCTATAAGTTATGTAAATGACACTGAGACTTACGAAAAGCAGAACGTTGGTATCTGTCAACGCTGTTCTGCTTCAGTGGAAACAGACTACCTGGGCAGCTGTAGATACAAAACTGATTTTTCTCCCCAATTTACCCCGCTTATCAATTAGCGTCATTAGCCATTGTGTTGTGTTTTGTACGGAGCAGTTATGACTTGCACAGATCGTCGGAGCGCGACGTGTGTGACGTGTACTATAATTCTTCGTTGAGGTTTTTCCTGCGAAACCGATTGCAAAGCAGTGAAAAATTATATCGACAACTCTCCCTGCTGGGCCGTTCTGGGATTTGCCGGAGCGCTCTCCTGCTGCTTTGCTGATAAATGATAAGTCCTTGTCATCGTTCTTTATCTGCTCGTTGATATTAATGACTTAAGGAAGAAATCCTCCGGGCAATGTTGGCACTCAACAGCAACATTGGACTGTAGGAAATATCAGCCGAAGTGCTGTTGCCTTTCCGTTGTTATCGGACTGTATCAAAATTGTTATAATGAGTCCTACATTGGATTGAGTATTATCAATCCCTGATGTTTCTACTACCACATTTATGGGCTCTGCAATTTGTTTTTCACGTCAGCGGAGGCGGGTGATGTGTCAAAAACTTTACTTTGTTGTCAGTGCTTAACATGGTAGAATAGGAAGTCGCCATCTGCTGCAGATAATTTATGAATGCGTGCCCTTTATTCTATTGCCAAATAGGATTGATTAGTTTATTCCTGTTGTTTGAAGACCTACTATAAGTCGTTTCCTAATTGTGTAAATGAAAGACGAGCGTAAATGTCGGTTCGTTTGTGTACAGATGTTGCTTTATACGTGCAATCCGTGAACTTGATTCGCTCGTAAGCGTACGAATATGGTAAAATATTATCCTTCCAATTCATAGCAAAAATTCAGGAGTAATTCTCAATAAATTTTCCTTTACTGATGCACGGCCAAATACCTACACAGTTTCATGTCTTTCGTCGAAAAGAAAAACGAGAAAAAAATGTTCCACCTGTCTCTCTCCATAATTTCAAATGATGCTTTACAAGATTTTTCTTTTTATTATTATTCAATTCTTCTTAATGTTTATTTATAATATGTGGATTTTGTTTAGGGGGTTGTCATTGAGATCATATATAAGTGATGTTGGCATGTGTGAGTCATCGATAAACCTAAACCATTCTTCGAATGCTGTAGTGCGGTACAATTGGGAAGCATCAAATTGATATTCCTGGTTTCTAGATATCAATAAAATGGTTTGAAATGGAAACGTATCAGTTTCCATGTTTTTTGGCTTCTATCTGTAGAGATATTGATAATTTGGCAGGTGCTCTAGATAAATTTCATTAAGGTTTCGATTCTCCAATCTGTTTATACATCATAAGACTACTTGGAAATATTTATATTTTGGTAATAGGTATTTATTTCCAGGTGGCAGACAACTTTCTGGAATCTCGTTTTACTCGATGGAAATCTGGAATCTGGTTTTACTCGATGAAATCGGTATTAAAATCAAAATGTGGCATGTTTTCGTTCTAAAGTACGTAGGTCATAGTTGATACAGTTCGTGGCTCACCTTTCACCCTGCTCCAGGATATCCGTTCGATGGGTTTGTGAATTACCCCAAATTTAGCCACAACTGGCGCCTGTTTCGGTTGCGAAGATGGCTTTTGTTCCGGCCGTGTTGATCCCATAAGGTATAATGAATAGGTAGAATTAGACCGTGGTGAGAACCCTAAAATTTTCAGAATGGTGAATTCCACACCATATAGACGCCCCATGCAATGGGGAGACAAGAGGATGTCCTCTGTCTAAACTCCTGTTATCATCACCTTCTTTGGGGAAAAGTGTTAATGGCTTTGCTCTTTGTTTCTTTTTGCAACTCGACTCAAAGCACATTTCCTGTATGTATGTATGGTGCCATTTTACATACATGCTCTAAAATCTCGGGAATCGATTGAACGAATTTTTCAAATGTAGGAATCTGGGGAAAATCCCTAAAGAAAGTACTTCTTAGTTTTATCTTAAGAATTTCAATTAAGCCTGCGACAGGTCAAATAATGAATGCAAAGTGGTGATAAAAGATTGAACTGAATAGCAACGAATGATTCTCTAGCAGTCAAATTGGAAAATAATTGCTCAATTTTTCAAAAGCGACATTTGATTGACGCGATATCGCTTCGACAATTTTCCCCTTTAGAATTGTATTAAGTGAATTGGAGAAAGTATTTCTGAAGGTTTTTTTCTTCTTCTTTAAATGCAGTATTAATGTGGTTTACTGACGAGGTTTCTGCACTGCTGGGGGAAAAAAAGAGAGAGTAGTAGAAGTTTTCCTTTTAATTAAAAATTTAGATTTTTAAATTGGTGAAGTATGAAAATAAGTAGCTAGATATTGAACAGGAATAGTACAGTAGACTTTCTTATACTTTGTTTCGTGAGATCAAAAAAAAGAAATGTATAAATGACGTTCAGTGTGCTAAGAAGGATATGAAACGTGAATGAACTTGACCTTTAAACTTGGGTCCCTTGTTCAAAATATCTTATTATGTACATGTAAAATGTTCCAATGTCCTAAATTATGTTCGCATCTGGTATTTGAAATGAATAAATCCAATCTCATCAAAATTGCTATAAAATTTGTTGAAAGAATCTGAATACTTGTCTTACATTCTTACTTTTATCATTTTGTTATGCAGTAAATGGTTTCTTGATGGCTCAGATTTTACTACGTTTTTCTACGAAATAAAAATGTAAGAGTTATCTCCAAAATATTTTTCTGATGCTTTTCTCTAACACTCACTCACTCTCTTACTTACTTACTCTCTCTCTCTCTCTCTCTCTCTCTCTATATATATATATATATATATATATATATATATATATATATGGGAACTTCTCTAGCCGGCCACCCCGAAAAACGGCCATTTTTCCCTCCAGAACCTGTACTGGCGCCGCCATAGAGATGATTCGCTGAATATATATATATACACTAGTTGAAAACCCGTACTTCGCTACGGAATGCATTCAAATTAAATACAACGGTCAATGTATGCAATTAATGCCCCCCCCCCCCCGAAAATTTTTTTTAAAGAAATCGTAATGGATATTTTTATAGACAAAATAATGTAGAAGAAAATATTCAAATTAAATCCAATAGAACATACTAAAGAATATAGTACAGTTTGAGGAACATATCTTTTACTGTATTTTAATATTTTTTTGGATAATGTCCAATCGTCTGCCGCATTAGCAAGAAAAAAAAATATTTTTTTGTCTATTTCGTTGTTATGCACGTGACGATAAACTAATTTAAAGTACCAGAAAAGGAAATCACGTGATCGGCAACTAATAAATTCTAAAAATTAATCTTTAAAAATTCAACAAAAATCAGAAAATGGAGGTAAAGATTCGAAAAAGATTTCATTTTAAAGGAATTTTTATGATCTTTCTAATGATATAAATTTTATAACTCTTAGATTATTATTTTAAATGCAAACTTGAAAAAAGTTACAAAAACAGCTGAAAAATTTAATTAAAAAAATCTAAGAATTTTTCAAAAATCTTTCTTAGTGCACCCCTACACTATAAGAAGAATAACCATTAAAAATTTCAGCCCTTTAAGTCCAGCGGTTTGGTCTGTGCGTTGTCTGTCAGTCAGTCAGTCACGGATGTGTTTTATATATATAGATAATATTTCTTCATTCAGCGGCTCATTTTCGGGGTAGAGAAAATGAAAAAAGATGAAAAATCTATTTTTTCTTCTTGATTCCTATATACTTTTCCGTCCATAGAGTGGACCCTTTTGCAGGGATCTCGCTCGTTTTTTTTAATCAGTTTCCTTAAAAAAAAAAATAAAAATAATAATAATAATAACTTTCTGTCCTGTGCTCTATCGGAGATGTGGATCTGTTGCTTATCGTGTTTTGGTGGGGACGATTGCACCTCGGGCGGGACATGAGATGCTCCTGACGGTGGGGAGGGAGCCTACCTAAGAAAAGGAATCTGTTATCTCTTGCATCATATGCACGTGTGGCGCGAAGAATGGAGATTAGAGAAAGGCCACTTTTTTTGGTCTGGCCCAGCTGCGGTTTATGGAGAATGCTAATCTTGGACCCTAATCCGGTTTGGATGGCTATTCCGTATCGTTCGCCGCGATTCTCGGTGCTCGCTCGTCAATCACTTTTTATTTCCGAGCCAGGAGAATGTCGCTTTTCCCCCTTCTTTCTTTCAAAGGGAAAGTGACTCATTTGATTTGGCTTGCTCTGGAGCTGCGTGACACTCTCCTTTTCCTTTAATTTTATGTTGGTGTCCGTTAGAGGATTTTTTTATAATATCGTGCAATATAAAAGGTTAAGGCTGCTATGTACTAACCCCATTGGATTCGCTCACCTCAATGTTAACCTATGGGGAAAATTTGCCCACGAATTAACGACTTGGATTGAAAGATTTAAAAAAAAAAAAAGTACACTGTCATAGAGAAAAAAATTTTACATTTGTGTACATTTTTAATTTTTTTTTAAAAATGCAATTAATATTTTTAAATTTAAATTTTTCGGGGAAAAATCTGGTATAGTGTGTTTTAAACGCTCAAATTCCTTCGGTGAACGAAATTTATAAAATGAATCCTGTAGCGCTTTGCAGAAAAGTTCAGGCTATCTGACAATACCAATTTTATTTGATTATCGGCATTTATGTACCTGTAAATAGTTGACAAAAATATATTTTAATTAAAACATTTGAGGGCAGCGCTTAACCCCCCTATAGAGAGAGAGCCATTCCAATCCCTCAAAATGTCAATCCTAAGGGGGGTGGAATTCTCGAACTGTCAACTGGACTCTTCCCACCACAAGAGTCTGCAAGAAGAGGAAAAGGGAAATACGATTTTTTTTCTTAGTGCATAGCAGCCTTAAAGTAAATAAAGGTCATACGCTCGCGATATTACTTTATACATCGAACGGTAATATTCAGTGTTTCCCGAGAGAAGTGATGGGATGCAAGTATTTCTCAAAAAACTGATGCTTTCGATTTTATCTGCATCCTTTCGTACCAGTTCACCATACTATACATTTTGAAAAGACCAGAGAGGCACTAAGGGTGTCTTCGAATACCCTTATTTTGTGCTTCGGGAGTGATTTTTCTCAGTGTCTCGCTTCCGGGAGAATATACATACAGACAACCCTCCGACTGAGGATGGGGTTGCATCACGATGAATCCGTCTTGTGTCCATACCCTATAGCAGGGGTGGCCAACTTTTGTGTACATAAGATCTACTTTTTATCTTAAAAATGTGTCGCGATCGACTTGTTGTCATAGGTGTAGTCTAAGTGGGGAAGGGGAGGTGTGAAATACCTACTATGTTTATATACCGTGTTTCATTAGGAGGTGCACTCACGCGAGCTATGGGTATATAAGCAAAATATATGTTCAAACATACGTATCTATCTACGTGAAAAACAACATACATAACGGGCCAAAAAAGTCACGTCCAGGGGAATTAAAACAACATGAGTAATTATTGACAATATTAGTTCAAATTAGCTACAGATAAGTCAGATTTAGAATTTATTACGTTAACATTAATGGGAAGACTGAGTTTGCATGTCCCTTACCAAGGAATCATAATTAGGCGTATATCAATGGCGATTTTCTTATGCTTGGAAAGCACAGGTGCCACGGTATACGTTCGGTCTCAGACTGAATTACAGTCCCTGTCTAGTGCAGTGTAAACAGAACCCTTACTGCCGCCCTAAATAGGGTCCTAAATTAGTGCTCTATTTATCACGTAGTCTAATCGGTTTCTAAGTTAAGACATCAGCGACCAAAATTGGCTTCGTGATCGACCGGTCGATCCCGATCAACTTGTTGGCCACCCCTGCCCTATAATGACGATACTTTATAGAATACATTTTAAATACCGAATGTTACGGCGTAGCCTAACCTTGACCGTTCTCAGACCGCTTAGACGAGCAAACGCTAAAATGAAAGTTTCTTTTACGATAAAGTGTTCAACCCTTGGCCTTCTACAGCTAGCCTTGCGGCCGCACACTATCATCAACTTTATCAGGCCTATATTCTAAGAGAAAATACCCCCTCTCCTCACAATCGCGCCTATTCACGTCATCGCTGTTTGTCCCTACCGACATTTGTAGACATCTGTTTTCAAAGACGAAGCACTCGAAGAGTCAAATGAGATCAAATATTGTCTAATGAACACCTTAGAGACTCTCTACGAATGGCAGCCATTGCTATTGAGGCAGAGATGGAGGCATTTCTCAAAAACAAGGGGAAATATCCCCCTAGTTTTATGTTTATATTACCCTCTTCCTTTACGTTATAGTAAAAAAAAAAAAAAAAAGAAATTTTTTACTCCTGTACATTAACTGAATTATATATTTTATATGCGACTCAAGACCATTCCTCTACACTCAGTACGGCCCCAGGCAAGCCAAAAGGTAGGACGCAGTGACGTAGCGAGCATAACTGGCGCTCGGAGCACGATACCTTCTTGACGCCCCCCTTCCGAAAAATATATGGCAATATAATATATAGAATTAGTGAAAAGGACCGTTTGGCGCCCCTCTGCGAGTAGTGCCCGGGGCGCATATTACCATTCCTTACATGAATTCACGCCATTACATCGTTTGGCGGCTGCTGATTTGTCAATTGAGTTTGCATCGGTAATTGCCATAATATTTGATCCTAAGCGCATTTTAAATGAGATAAATGCTAAAATATGTCTTAGTTGCTTTCATTTCGATAATTGCATAATATTTGATACTAAGAGTATTTTAAATGAGATAAAATCTATTTCTTAGTTGCTTTTATTTTTATATATTTTTTTACGCGATATTCTACAAGGAACGTGATTTTTTTAAAGTGGCGCCACCTATTAATGTAAAAGTAATTTAAAGTGACAAACTATTAGTAAAAGAAATTTTCGCCATAAATGCCTTCATATTTCTTTTTTGTGCATGGAAAATTTTAAGAAATCACCAATCTCCGTAGTAATTTCACTGTAAAATTTTAGGAGTAGAATAAAATAGAGTAAATATTACTCAAAATTGAATTTTTCTTAAATTTAAATGTTGAATTAAAAAATGGAAATATATTTTCTTTTTTCTAAATTTAAATGTTGAATTAAAAAATAAAAGCTTTATTTATTTATTTTTAAATTTAAATATTAAATTAAAAAATTTTTTGTTTATTTTTTTAATTAAAATCTTAATTGCAAGATGCAAATTATATATTTTTTGCTGTTTTGCACACTTCAGGTTTTTAACCTTACTCTTAAAAAATAAAAATTATAAATACTCTTCTAAAAATTACCAAAGATAGACTGAAAATAAAGTGACTTTGTTGTACAAATGCATAAATTTTATGATGCAAAATTTGTAATTTTGAACGTTACTGCGTACTACGATACTATTATTTGCAATAGATTCTATTTCGTTCAAAAATAGTGATGGAAGTTTTGATTCTTGAAAAGCAGACATAAGAACGCTTTCATAAAAATCAGCGCACCAAATACACAAATACCGATGTAAACTCAATTGACCAATCAGCAGCGGCCAAACGATGTAATGGCGTGAATTCATGTAAGGAATGGTAATATGCGCCCGGGGCATGATAGACCCCCTTGTCCTCCCTCCCCACTCGTTACGCCACTGGTTGGACACCCTTGGTATGGAACATCTCACATTTTAATGAATGTAGCGCTGCAAATTAAAAACACAAAAACTTCGTATATATGCTTATGTGTGTATATACACTATCTGGCCAAAAGTATCCGGACACCCAGTGGTACGGACTCAGAGAGTCCTGAGGCATATATTAATATAATGTTGGTCCTCCTTTTGCATCGATTACAGCCTGCACACGTCTGGAGAGACTTTCCACCAGTTTTTGATAGGTGTCCAAAGGAATTGACTTCCAGGCGTTCATCACAGCTGAAGTGAGTGCAATAGTTCACTCCGAGTGCTCCGATAAAGAAATTTTTCCACAGTCCAATGACAGTGAGCTTTGCACCATTGCAATTGACGCTTCGCATTCTGGGGAGTGATGTTCGGCTTGTGAGCGGCTGAACGACCATGGAATCCCAGGATTTTTAACTCTCGACGAACAGTCCTGCTGCTAGCACTAACGCCTGATGAACTTTGGAACTCCTGAGAGATTTCAATCAACGAGGACTTGCGATTTTGTTTCACTACCCTTTTCAGAGTTCTACGGCTGCTTTCACTAATTTTTTTGGCCTGCCACTTCGTTTTTCTGCAGTTTCGCTGCCTCGACGTTTCCACTTCACAATTACATCACTCGCAGTGGATTTTGGCTTCTGTAGAATGTCCGAAATTTCACGAACTGATTTCCCACAAAGATGGCATCCCACTATAATGCCACGATCAAAGTCACTAAGCTTCTTTGACTTACTCATTGTCTCACAAACGCATAAATATGACCTGACAAACCACCACCAACACTTTTATAGCTTTCGGTTACGCATGAAATTACGTCACCTGCCAGATCCACTTCTTTAGGGGGGGGGGAGTCCGGATACTTTTAGCCAGATAGTGTATATGTATATATACCATGGTTTGGTTTGGTTAGGAACGCTACGGTATTTTTTTTTGCGACACGAGGGCTAATGATACCAGGACCTACAGCTTAGAGCCGATTCCAAACGGCTACAAACATCCATGCCAAGAGTGGGACTTGAACCTACAGACTGTAAGGACTTTGCCTAAAACTAAGACTGACAGCCTTTAATATTTACAAAATGCTTTATTGGCATTCTTGAATAAAAATCGGCTCTATACAATAATTACAAAGTAAACATGATTTAAGGATAATGCGCGGGATCAGGATATCCCGAGAGGGGTACGGCAGGCTCTCCGTCTCTGGCACACGTCCGACGATGGAGGTTGTTCACACCTGTAAAAAAAAGGGTCATCTGCCCCCATTTACGTCGAGGTGGCGACTATATACCCTCACAAACGCCTGTGGGTGGTTGAAGCGGCTCTCTTTGATTTCCTTTCTGTAAACTGTCTTCAAACTATTCCGCGTCTTCCGCTAAAGGCTAATCGATTTTCCTCCGGACAGGCTTTGTCTGCAAGGAGGGGGGGATTTCTTACAGAAGACGGCTTCCTAATTGTCCGATGGCGACGCGGCGTCTGCCACAACTCGGTGACAAAACGACTGTCACCGATGAATACGGTAGGTGGATAATGGCCGTCTTGCCGCCAGGCCTTCTCAGGAATTCCGAGTGTGAAAAGAGGCACCAAGTCATTACAGACTAAATTCCTCCCCTCCCCAGATGTTTTTCTGCAGAGAGTTTCACCTGCAAAAAACAGAACAAAAACATGGTCCTTCTCAGGACAATTTCAATTATAAAAACTTTTCCCGAAGGCAAATGCACACCCAATTGACATTACGAGTAGACCGTTAATTTTGATCAAACTCTGGCTTTACCTTCATGAAAGAAAATTTTTAACTGTACTTCAAAGTATTATTTTTAAAAGCACTACAAAAGGATTTTATACTTAAAATTTACGCACTTTAAAATCTCTATTAAGAGAACATGCCGTAGCAAAGAAATTATAAAATTACACAATAATATAACACGTCCTGGCAAAAATTTAAATAAAACAGTATACTAATACATGTCAATCAAAAAAAAATTAAATTCATAGAACACTAGTACATACACATGACACTACATAAAAAACATTATAACTAGTAAATCACTCAACTGGGATCCCATAATTTACCTTAATTGTGATCACATGACACAAATAAATACTCAAATCGATATTAAACACAGTTACAATGAAACAACTTTACACAAATAAAATTAAATACAAATCCAAAATGGATACCTAAACTTCATACAGAACATATCATCACGGTTACTAATACACATGAAAATTTTTAATTTCTTACTTATCTTTTAATACATTTAACACTTATCGTCATAAAACAATTTAATACTCGGCTTTCCGTAAATTCTGGATCAGGGAACTTAATTCGTTCACGATTACCTGTGATCCAATCTGCCGTTTCCATTTAAGTGGACAGTCATCAGTGACCTAAATTTAAATAGTCATTTTATCCTACTATAGGATTCACAATCGATTTAGGGTCTAATTTTTTTCAGTACTGACTGACATAAAATTATAACAAAATAGCTCATTGGCTCATTCCTTATCAAAAAAACTCACAAACTTCACATTCCTGTTAATCACTTTGTTTCTTTGACAACACTTACATTTATCTGTTGTCGTAACAACTCTTCAGACAAAACTTATCGATTTCACAATAAATCATTCAATTGCGGTATTCAAACACCGTACGGAGTGCATTTTGACTCCAATTACTACCTTCTTAGGTATACACAAAAACATACACATTTGCATTTAAAAGTTAGCCAACACCTTTCTGAGGCATTCTACTGGCTCATGCAACAAACAAAACAGAACATAAAATGTTACAATTGAACATTAATTAAAGCCTATCTGAGGCATTCCAACACGGCATACATAAAACCGTCATATGGCGTTTGCCACTACAAAACCGTTATATTATGATAACGTCAAAGGAATTTCACCTGAATTTTCCTTTAAAGCAAAACTCAACTTCTATGGTCGAGTCGTTCAAATTTACAAACAATTACATGTTACAATTCATAAAATACATTACTCAAACGAATACACATTAATTTCTGATCACATTTTTACACTGAAACTACAATAAATCAACATACTTATAATATACATTTAAACTTTTGCGACTAAACTTCGGCTTAGCCTGGTGTTCGGCGGGAATTAACAGTGTTAAGACGTTTCTTATTATTCTTAACATTAGGGCATTTCCCATTTTGACATTTGTCACAAGCCGACACGTAATCATTTATATCTAAGTGACAATATGGCCAGTAAAAATACTGAGTTAATGATTCTTTCATCTTAGCAACGCCTAAATGAACATTAGTATGTTCGTGGCAGAGTCTTTTTAATTTCTCTCGATACTTTCGAGGCACAATAAGCAGGTTTCTAGTGGTTCCATCGTTATTTTTTTTCTGGTAAAATAACATCTCGTTTACCACCACGTTCTTATTTTCTTCGGGCGTCTTCTTTTTCGCCCTATCAAAAATTACTTTTAATTCTTCGTCCTCACTTTGTGCAACTCTAAATTCTTCGGGTGAAGTCTTTAATAAGTCGGGAGTAATTATTTGTTTCTCCTGGAGAGGCAAGATAGTCGCGCTCTCTTCAGCAGGGATTTCTTCTACCGCTTCTGATCCGGGGATCACTTGCTCTATTCTCGTTTTTTCATCTCCCGTGTCTAGCCTTTCTCTATCAAATTTTAGGTTTTCGGCCCGAGTTTGCACAGTATTTTTCACCGGAACTTCAACATTCCTGTTGATCTTCTCAAGCAAGGCTGCCGTTTTATTTCCTAACAAATAGTGTTTCTGCTCGAATTCCGTATTGCTGACAGCTGCTCTAGTTCTGGTGTGGCCCCATTCACATTTTAAATCGACCTCTGCTATAGGTAAGCAAACGGATGAATCTAACACAGGTGCACTGACATAAACGTGCTCTCCTGTGTACATATGGGGTTGTACCAAATTTTTAGAAATCAGATCAATGCTCGCTCCTGTGTCTCTCAGAATAGACGTAGATTTTCCATTAACGACTCCCTGACTGATATATGGAGTCATCACGCCACTCGAGTCTCCTCCACTAGTTTCTGTTGCCGCGATAATTTCCGTCTCTTTAAGTTTAGGGCACTGTGGTCTCAGATGGTCATACGAACCACACTCGTAGCAACGGAGCTGTTTTCTTTTCTCAAAAATTCTTTCCTTGTTTTGTCCACTAGAAGCTTCTTTTTCCACATCTTTTTTTTCTTTCTTCTCTTCCTTAAAATTATGGTTATTTTTAAATGGCTTATTAATTTTATCTGTGGACTTTTGATTCTTTGGGAATTCTCTTGTTCGGAAACTGTCTTGCAAGCTTTCATACTTATCTATTTTTTCCGCTAATTCCAAAGGAGTATTAATCTGCATCCACTGCTCCAAAAAATGATCTTTTATATCGGCAGGTACCCGTCTCTTCATCTGTTCCGTTATGTGTAGGTCTCTCAGTTTTTTAAATGTAGTGATTTCTAAATCTGCTATCCATTCATCATAATAGCCACTAAGCTCATGGGCATAATTCCTCCATGACTTATCTGCGAGTTTAGGATGGCGATAAAACAGTTGTTTTAATTTTTCTGTATTCATCCTAAATCTCTGGAGAATCATCTCTTTTACGTAGTCATAATCTTTTGCCTGTTCTGGCGATTCTCTGGCCATCATGTTGGAAATTTCTGGGGTTAGTACCCCTAACAAATATGGCACCCAATCTTGTTTAGGGACTCCCGCCATCTCTGCTCTTCTCTCAAAATTAATTAGATACAGGCCCATTTCGTCCCGTTTCTCGTCAAATTTCTGCATGGTTTTAAGGAGCTGAATGTTCTGAGTTGCGTCTGCATCTCTGTCCCTCCCATTTCGGGCTCTATTGTCTCCATTAATTCCTAATTCCAGTCTCCTCATTTCGAGAGTAAGTTGGTCTTGACGAATTTTGTCTTCTCTTTCTCTCTCTCTCTCTTCACGTTCCTTTCTATCTTCAATAATACGCTCTAGTGCGAGTCTAGCGTCTTCTTCGACGTAATTTTCGTTTTCTGTAATGATCTTCTTAATTTCGAAAATCTTAAGCGTATCGTCAGCTAGTCCTCCTAACTCTTCTAAAAGTTCTAAAAGGTCCCCTTTCTTACCCTTATTTAAAAAGGACATTTTTCCAAATTTAGGGTTTCTAATTTAGGGTAACCAATAAAATTTTTCCTCGGCAACTAGCTATACCTTCCGACGGTATGTGTCCTAACCGGAACTAACAAGTTCAAAACTGATCAATTTTATACCGAACTATAATTTTAGCCCTTATGAACACCAAACTAGCACCGCACAATATAAACATTCACAATTTACTCAATACCTATCAAATCAAAATACCGAACTCTTATACAGAATACACATAAACAGAATTCTCAAATTAATCAACGCTCTATATAGATTTCCAACACAGTAATACACAAATACTAAATTATCACTGTTAATATCAAAGCATAAGAAACTTAAATATATCTGTTACTATTAAAAGAAAAAAATACTAAATAAACACTGTTATTATCAAAAGCGAAAAAAATTCACTTTCTTTAAAAATAGAGAAAAACATACAGTATTTGCAATTAACAAAACACAGAAATTGGCTAAACTTATTGCAATTCCTAACAAACAAAATATTGGTTCTTTACTTGAACACTAACTGGTTACTCATTCATATACCATAAAAACACACAGAAATTGGTTTTACTTATCACAATTCCTAAAACAATAGTTCCTACTTAGAACTTCAAATGGTTAACTCATACACCATTAAAACACAGAAATTGATTTAAATCATCCAAATTTCTAATATAAAATATCAGTTCTTAATACGAACTCTAAATGGCTATTTATACATATACCATCTAAAAAAAACACAGAAATTGATTTAATTCATCAAAATTTCTAAAATATCAGTTCTTAATACGAACACTAAATGGTTAACTTGTACATATACCATTTAAAAAACCCACAGAAATTGATTTAATTCATCAAAATTTCTAAAATAAATTATCAGTTCTTAATACGAACTCTAAATGGCTAACTTATACATATACCATTTAAAAAAACACAGAAATTGATTTAATTCATCAAAATTTCTAAAATATTAGTTCTTAATGCGAACTCTAAATGGCTACTTATAAATATACCATTTAAAAAAACAATAAAATAATTTTTACTTATTGCATTTATACAAAACCATTATTTAGTTTTTAAATCAAAGCCAGAATCTGATAAAAAGAATCGGCCTACCTGTAATCCTTTCGTTCATCACTGATATCCTACCGTAACTTCTGACACCATTTAATAACAGTCTGTACGGACTTTGCCTAAAACTAAGACTGACAGCCTTTAATATTTACAAAATGCTTTATTGGCATTCTTGAATAAAAATCGGCTCTATACAATAATTACAAAGTAAACATGATTTAAGGATAATGCGCGGGATCAGGATATCCCGAGAGGGGTACGGCAGGCTCTCCGTCTCTGGCACACGTCCGACGATGGAGGTTGTTCACACCTGTAAAAAAAAGGGTCATCTGCCCCCATTTACGTCGAGGTGGCGACTATATACCCTCACAAACGCCTGTGGGTGGTTGAAGCGGCTCTCTTTGATTTCCTTTCTGTAAACTGTCTTCAAACTATTCCGCGTCTTCCGCTAAAGGCTAATCGATTTTCCTCCGGACAGGCTTTGTCTGCAAGGAGGGGGGGATTTCTTACAGAAGACGGCTTCCTAATTGTCCGATGGCGACGCGGCGTCTGCCACAACTCGGTGACAAAACGACTGTCACCGATGAATACGGTAGGTGGATAATGGCCGTCTTGCCGCCAGGCCTTCTCAGGAATTCCGAGTGTGAAAAGAGGCACCAAGTCATTACAAGACTCTGGTACCGAACGGCAGCGCCCTAGCCATTCGGCCATCGTCCGGCTATAATGTATGCCTAGGTTTTACCTTTGTTAAGGGCTTCTCGGCGAGACACAGTCGATAAGTGCGCTGAAAGGAAAAGAATTCCGGAATTATTACTAGTGACTGACAAAGTGCAGGCATCCAGCCCGCGACGAAAAGTATAGGCGCCTGTCACGAATTATGGCGTAATATTGAGAGTGCTTGAAGATCGTGTGTTTGCCGCATTTTATAATCTTCGAGCAAATATTTTTAAGTGGTTGAAATAATGCTAAATCGACAGTTTCTCTTTCTTCCGATTAGGGTTGCCAACTTTTTCTCTGACGATTCCGGGACAAATAGCTCAAAACTGAACATCATCATCATTATCAGTCAGCCATTACCTAGTTTTCTGAAACTTTTTATGTATGAAAAAATTAAAATATAGTTTTTTTTTAAATGTATTTTTTATATTTTTTATTCTAACTATTACAGAAACTTAATTATATATATATATATATATATATATATATATATATATATATATATATATATATATAATATATATATATATATATTACATAATAATAATAATAAAAATTTTAAATCTTATAAAAACTCATAAAAATATAACGTTAAATTTGTTATTATGAGTTTTTCCAAAAATATTTTCTCTCACTTTTTGCTGTAATCACCAATTCTTTCGCAAGTGAGTCCGTATTTAAAAAGTTCGCAAATTCTGCACACGATTCACTATTAAGTCGTATTTGCTATTCCGCCTTCACCAAGTCGATATTCATGTTATTCCTGGACTTCGTCCACACACTGTTTATGTGACTAAATACTCTCTCTGGGTAAGCATTACTCGCAGGGATGGACAAAATGAAAGACACAATTTTCATCAGCTCGACCGATTTTTCATGCTTTTTGAAATACTCTGCCCATAGTTTGTCATTGCAATCACCATTTGTGCCATCACCGTGTACTTCCTGATATGTATATAAATTGATTTTGTAAATAAATATCGCGGAAACTTTAGTTTTAGTCTGTGACGTTCACGCTACCTGTCGAATTTTTACGACGTCACAACGTTCAACGAATTTGCACGATGTCAATTTCAATTTAAAAAAATAAATTGGAATAGTTTCCGCTACATTCCGGGACAATTTAGCATTCATCCGGGATCAGGGACAACGATTCCAATTCCGGGACAGTTGGCAACCCTACTTCTGATGGAGCTTGAAAATAGTTGATGGTAGATAGAATAAGGGACATATGTGGATGGGTTTAGGTGACACAGTATTCTTTAGGGAGGTCATCAAGTTTTAAATGTACAATTGCCCCAGTTCTTGAACGTATGACTCATTACCCGAGAGCTACCTCTTGCTGCATTTCGAGAGAGCATCGTTTTAAGGCTTGCACAAGAAAAGACCAAAATCTGATGTACGGTAATCTGATGAAACTCGACGATTGCAGGTGAAGTAAAGATTATCAGGTGTCACAATTCCTACCTCGAGACTTTCGTTATTGAGTCTGATCCTTTCTTAAGCCATAAAAAGTATCTATCGGGTTGTTATAAAATTTCTGAGTAGAGGTCTCGAGAAAAAGTGAAGGGTTTTGAATGAAACTTTTATTGTAGGTCATAAATAATTTTGCTTTAGGGCCTGTTCACATAGGAGTCCGTTGCGTTGCGTTAAGGAAAAGATGACGTTGAGACGAAAATAAACCAATCATTGGCGTTAAAAAGTTCATTGCTAATCGTTTGGAGGCCTATGATTGGTATATTTTCATCTCAACGTCATTTTTTCCTTAACGCAACGCAACGGACTCCTATGTGAACAGGCCCTTAGTTATTTTTCATAATCAGTGTTTAGGGCAGAAAGACTGGATAAAAGCAATGGACTAATGATCCACAAGTCTACCAGGCTTCATTTATTGAGGCATGATCTCGAACTGAGACAGTTTTATTCCATTTTTCTTTATTTTTTTAATTCCGTGTCTTTATTCTTTTAATTTTTTTTAACTGTACATAGATATTTAAAATAAATATTTTTTTTGTTCGCTTAGCATTACGTAAACTTGTAGGAGATTGACCAACGGATAGCTGTTATCGTAAAATGTACTTTTTCGGTGTTTTAGTTTTATTTTTGAAATGTTGGTGGTATTAAGGCTGAAATTTTGCGATAAAAAAAGTCTGATATCTAGGTTTCATAACTTTTCATTAAAAAGTGCTTCATCAATCTTTCAGAGTAAATACTTTTTTTGTAAAAGGTTCTTCCGGTCTATCTTCTTATGTCTTTTATTATGCCTGTCCAGACCGTTTCTTCATTGTTAGATCATTAATGACCGTTAGAAGAGTATGAGGGATAAGTTATTGCCATATACAACCCTTTCGCTCGGCATATGTTGCTTCCGCACACCTGAAGGTCCATTTCAATGTAAAGTTCAGGGTCTCTGCCTTTGTGTTTTCACTGAATGACCTTCTAATTCACTTCGAACCGTCTAACCCCTTTTAAATACGGGAAGAAAGCAACGGGGGAGGGGGGGGGGGGCTGTTCCTAAAGTCTAACTCTTTCTTTTTTTTCTTTTCTTTTTTTTCTGTTTCGTTTTGTGTAATTTATTGTAAAGATTATCTGAGTCAAAGCATGTATAAATTTTATCGGCTTACAAAAAATTTATCATTCCATTTTTTCTAAGGTTTCTCTATGTACATGGTTTGCAAAAAATATGGTTCAATTTTTTATTTCTTATTTCATTACTTTTTTAAAAATATTATTTAGTAAATTGTTAAAAATTTTAATAAGTGTCGCTTTACTTTAAAATGAGTGATGGTAATTTTTTGTATAAAATTTTTATTGCTGTCGTAGTCAAATTATCATTAAGACTGAAATCAGCAATCTTACATTTTAAAATTTCTACCGATTGGAACCTATCCCACTTCTAACAGCAAAATGCCTCATCAAAAGTTCTTGATTGAAAAGTAAAGAGGTTTCACTCATATGTGAGTTGATGACATTATGGAAAACTTTTTTCATGCCTGTTGTCTAACAAACTCTCTTTCTCTGTCCGCACTACCATTTTTTTTTATATTTTTCTCTTTATTCAATTTATTTTTTATTTACTGTTTCAGATTATTGTATTAAAAACTGTTGCTATAAATTTTGCGCTTTTTTTCTTCCGTAAACTGAGTTGTCTAAAGCTTTCTTCTCCGTGCGTGTACTTGAAGTTTTTCTTAAACTGTTGTCTGTACACGGATTTTCTATTTATACAACTTATCCCCTTCGGTTATTATACGAAGATGTTCAGTTTCAATTGTTTTTATCAACCTGGAATGGCAACGAAGCGATGTTTCGTTGCTGGTCAAATTTGTTTGGTGAACTTAAAATGGCTGTGGTTTCTCATCCATTTTTTAATTTTCTGTAATGCAGGGCCATTACTTGTAATATCTCTTCAAATCAGGCATGGATACTGATTACGATACATTACTTATTTTCTCGTTTGTTCAGCAACTGTTTTAGGCCTAATGGGTTTCATTCTGTAGCATTCTGTCTTCAGTTCTCGGTTCAGGTGCTCTAGTTTCGTATCGTAATTTAAGTTTTGAGAAAGTAGATGCTAAGAGTGTACGATTCTCCGAGTAAAGTTTTTATGTAGGCGTCTTTTCCAATTTAACCTTCTTTCCTAGAGACAATTAGTTGGAAACAAGAGAAACTTGTGTTTTCTTTTGTTGATGATAAAAGACGCCCAGTACTTTTATACTTACTACATTTTCCAGGAATTTGTAAAGGGCTGAGGTACTGGCACGACAGAAATGTGTTCCATGTGTTTCTTTGTTTAAATTAGAAAAGTATAGTTCTTCGATTTCCGGCTTTTCCAGTGGGGCGGGAGAAACATGAGTGATTAACCCCTTGCGCACCAAGTTGACTTACCATTAAATACACTGAAAACCAGATTTATTTTCTTGAAACTGAAATTTTTGGATGTAATTTAATTCAGAATACATGAGCAATATGTAAATTAGGAAAATGATACGTTATTTGCACTTCAAAGCTATTATTACACTACAATTATCTTGTTTACAAAGATCTGAAAAACTTGCAAAATACTGAAAAATTTACGTTTCAGCAAAAAATATAGAAGCAAAATTATATAGCAAATACATAACGGAAAATAAATATATGAAATTGAGAACATCATACAGCTCACATTACCAAACCACAATTTTCACGCATAGCGTAATAACAAAGCAACAATTACAGTTAATGGGCTGAAAAACAAAATGACGTACACATGTACGTCATGGTTTTGGGTCACAGAATTTCATGACGTACGCATGTACGTCATGGTGCGCAAGGGGAGTGAATTTTCTACAAAAATGCCGAGAACATGGAGAATGTAGGGTGACATTTTTCTCATTCTGGGAGGTTACTAAGTTAATTTTATTTATTTCTTTTGGCGCCACATCTTATCTTAAATTCGTAGTCGTTAGAAAAATAGTATATTTCTGTGAATGAAGGTATTAAAACATTTGATCGGCAGCTCATTCTGTATCATCTTATCGTTTCGGTACCACTTCGCTTCCAAATGGTTGACATTTAAGGAACTGAAAATCAGCGCCTACCTGCAGCTCGATTCGATTCGGTAGCCGTTACTTTATTCATGAAGGAGGAGGTCCTTTTCCCCTTCCGGTCGCCAAAGGCCCAGTTACATTGTTGGCTAAAGTTCAGGGTCTCTCTCTCATTTTCACTGGATGACCTTTTCTTTCTGCCTCCCCGTACCGTCGTATAATTTTTAATGTGCGGGCGCTTTTTGTCGAACGTAAAGGGTCGCACCTCTCTCTCTCCTGCATCCCCGGTCCCTCATAAAAGCATCTGCGCAGGCCTTGCCCGGGATAATCCATGGGAATATGTTCGGTGTTAAAAGATGTTTAGATCCTTAAAGAGTTTTATCCCATTATAAAGCTTTAGATTCGAGTGAAAGGACCATTTGGGGTCTCCTACCGGAATGCAACCATGTAAGGTATTTAGAGCACTCCAGAATTTAATGGTCCAAAGCGGAACTCCGAGTTACATCACGATTGGGGGATAGATTTGCGTGTTAAAAAATTATCGTGGAGTCGGATTGATTTCGTTAAATTCTCTTCTCGTGAATTACATAATATGTAATAACGCGCTCTCCAGAATTTAATGGCCTAAAGTGGAACTCCGAGTTACATAACGATCGAGGGATAGATTTGCGTGTTAAAAAATTACCGTGGAGTCGGATTGACTTCGTTAAATGCTCTTCTCGCGAATTACATAATATGTAATAACGCGCACTCCAGAATTTAATGATCCAAAGCGGAACTCTGAGTTACATCACGATTGAGGGATAGATTTGCGTGTTAAAAATTTATCGTGGACTCGGATTGATTTCGTTAAATACTCTTCTCGTGAATTACATAATATGTAATAACGCGCTCTCCAGAATTTAATGGCCTAAAGTGGAACTCCGAGTTACATCACGATTGAGGGATAGATTTGCGTGTTAAAAAATTATCGTGGAGTCCGATTGATTTTATCAAACTTTTTCTCGTGTATTACATAACTAATCCACATTATATTTATAAATAATATACATATTAATGTAATTTTATTTATAAATAATATACATTACATAATTACATAAATAAAGGAATAACACTTAACTGTTTATCATAAAGAGATCTATCTCGTTACGTTATGTGATTGGCGTAATAGGATCATTGATAATTAAAACCTGAGAAAATCTTGGTGTCGCCAGGAGGGAGGAGGTTAAAAGTCAATTTTTGTTGTCACCAATTCCACTAATGCCATCGTTCCCGTAAACTTCCTCTGAAACGGTAGCTCCCATCTCCCATAAAGGGGTTCTAGTTGCACCTCTGCAGTATCTCCTTATCAGATTTGTAATGTATCAGGTCCTGCTGAGTATTCGCCCTATAAGATTTGCTGAATTTTGTGCCAGCGTTTGCTCGACAAATTTTAATCAGGGTTGTTTGAGCGTATTGCTAGAAATGTATCAAACCTTTACAGGACTTCATTGTAAAATATTAATAATAATAAAAAAAAAATAAGAATTTGACTGTCCGCTGTCCTTCAAAGAGTTTCTGACGGTAGACAAAATGATGGAAAATACACTAGAATAGATTCGAATATGAACAAGGAGAAAGTATTTTAAAAACTAGTTTTAGTGATGTATTAGCACTGTTCAGTGTTTTGAAAGTATTAATAAATTCCGCAACGGATTTTTTTTTAATGGGAATTCATTAACACTTCTGCGTTCTTAAAATAGTTTTAATAGCTTTAATAAATATTTTTATTTATTTATTTATTTATTTTTTGCCAGATTATTAAAAAGTGGCCTATGTTGAGCAGTTAGAGTTTGTAGCCATTCAGTTAAATGGGACGATTTGGGAGATGAATAAGTGAAATAAGCCCACTTAATAAAATTGGGAAAAATGGATAGTTAATATGACATATGCTTCATGAATTTTAAGAAGCCGTTTTATTTGTTTATTTGCTTATACTATTACATTGAGATCATTTTTAACATGTCTAAACGTTAGTCCGTCGTAAATTTCATTTATATGTTTTTCACAACTATGCTTTATTTCTTTGGTCCTTATGGCAACTCATAAATGGCACTTTTAACGAAAAACTTTCTTTTTGAGAAGTACTCGTAGAATGCAGGATTCATAATACACTCTCACAAAAAAATATATGCACCCAGAAGAAATCGAGCTACTATCACGAAACTTCGCAGGCATGTAGTCTGGTAAGAGATATGCAAATTATTAAAATTTCGACGCCAACGAGACAAGGGTAAACACGCTATGCGCATTTGAGATGCGCAGCTGGGAGAGTTTAAAAGCATGATTGCTCGAGCCATAGAGTTATTCATACAAATCTGTCGACTTGGATGGACGGTATTGTGACTAGAGATGCCACTGAGACGTAACCGGCGACAGTACGAACAATTGTCGGACTTTGAGAGGGGGGAGTATAGTAGGTCTCAGAGAAGCAGATTGGTCAAACAGGCGTATCGGCCGCCACCTCGGTCGGAGCGATATGGTAGTTGCTCGGTGTTGGCAACAATGGATCACGGAAGGGATAGTCTACCGTCGCGAAGGGTCAGGGCTTCCCAGGAACACCGCGAGGATCGCGCAATCGTAAGAGCGACCACGTCCGCACCAACAACGTCGCTAGCATCGGTTCGACGTCATTTACCACCTTCCAGACATCCGGTGGTATGAAGGGAAACCATTCGGAGACGACTGGCCGTCGCAGATGTAAGGAGCCGACGTCCTTTAAGACGCCTACCACTGACCCCACATCATAGGCAGTGTCGATTGGATTTTTGCTGACCTCGGGCAAGCTGGAATGTAACCGACTGGAGGCGTGTTATCTTCAGCGATGAATCCCGTTTCAGTCTCAATGCTGATGAACAGCGCATACGCGTGTGGATGCGGCCAGGCCACCGGTCCGATCCGGCATTTGTTGTCGAGAGGCATACGGCGATTACGCATGGTGTACACAGTGGGGGGAGCGATTTGTTGGGACACACGGTCACCTCTAATCCTTCAACGCACTTTGACGGCACGCAGTTACGTGGACGAGGTTTTAACGTCAGTTGTATTTCCTACGCTATCAAGTGGCCCAGGTACCATTTATCAGCAAGACAACGCTTGTCCACATATTGCGTGACTCTCCCAACAATGTCTTTGTCAGACTCTCGTCTCCCATTCCTAAGTGGAATTGATGAACGTGTGTAATAGCGTCTTCAATAAGCATCAAAAGAAGCGCAAACAGGTGTTGAGAGCCATACACCTTGGGAGACTCTTGACAATAGGAGGTAGCGAACTCATTTAGAATGATTAAGGAAACACAGCGGCGCACGTCACCTAAGGTAGGAACGGTGGACAATGAAACCGACAATAGGTGGTCTGCGTACGCGGATAAAAAAGGCCGATTGTCGTTCGAGAAAGAGAGGAGGAGGCATAAAAGACGGACGCGAGTAACGAACGAAAAAGAATGGATTCGGACTGTGGAAGGGTCAACACGCTTACGGGAGACGGGGGAGCTCGTCGGATTTTGAAAGAATGCGCCCAGCTCTCACGAGTAGTTTTAACGTTCGTCGGAACGAAACTTTGTAAATAACGTATTTAACCAAGATTTTAATATGTTAATAAACCTCATGAAATAAGAGTTGACTCTACAATTATAATTCCTTCTACATGACAATGATTTGTCGGATCACGACTATAAAGGTTAACTTATAATCGTGATCCGACAAATCATTGTCATGTAGAAGGAATTATAATTGTAGAGTCAACTCTTATTTCATGAGGTTTATTAACATATTAAAATCTTGGTTAAATACGTTATTTAAAAAGTTTCGTTCCGACGAACGTTAAAACTACTCGTGAGAGCTGGGCGCATTCTTTCAAAATCCGACGAGCTCCCCCGTCTCCCGTAAGCGTGTTGACCCTTCCACAGTCCGAATCCATTCTTTTTCGTTCGTTACTCGCGTCTGTCTTTTATGCCTCCTCCTCTCTTTCTCGAACGACAATCGGCCTTTTTTATCCGCGTACGCAGACCACCTATTGTCGGTTTCATTGTCCACCGTTCCTACCTTAGGTGACGTGCGCCGCTGTGTTTCCTTAATCATTCTAAATGAGTTCGCTACCTCCTATTGTCAAGAGTCTCCCAAGGTGTATGGCTCTCAACACCTGTTTGCGCTTCTTTTGATGCTTATTGAAGACGCTATTACACACGTTCATCAATTCCACTTAGGAATGGGAGACGAGAGTCTGACAGTCTTCAAGGATATGACGCACTCCAATGGCCTGCCAGGTCACCAGACCTCTCGCCAATAGAACATGTTTGGGACGTTCTTGGAAGGCAACTGCAGCCGTCCCAGAATATTGGTGAATTTACTGCCCGGTTGCAAAGATTATGGCATGATCTTCCGCAGGAGGTCATAGGTGACCTCATTGATTCGATGCCACGCCGTGTTTCGGCTTGTATAGCTGCCAGAGGTGGATTTACTACTTACTGATTTGTAACATTTTTCATGCCATATCTTTTTAATAAAACGGTCTGTTCTTCTGAATTTGTAATCATTTGCTTATCTCCTCATACACTACATACATGTTAAGTTTCGTGATAGTGGCTCGTTTCCTTCTGGGTGCATATATTTTTTTGTGACAGAGTGTATATTATCAACGGCTATTATAATGCTCCAGGCTATTCCTTAAATTTTTTTTAATGTGTTAGAATTAATCGTATTCAAATTCAGAATTCCAATTTTTCCCTACTCTCAGCCAGTGACGTAGTTAAGCAGTGCTTGACTGCATACGAAAGGTTAAAAACTGCGTTCTACAAATACACGGCTGAGTTTTGTTCCACGTTGCTAATGATTTGCTTTGTAGATGGGTTATGTTTGTTTGATTGAAGGGTATGTTTATTTGATTGTGCATTTTTAGAAGCGAGATGCTTAATAAAACTTAGCTTATTTTTATCAAAGTTAGAAGGCAAAGTTAGTATTTTATTCTCGGATGGTAGACACTTCATAAACCTGGAAACTCTGATAATGGTGGATTAATTGATTTACCACCAATAGAATGTATGATTCCCGCCCCTTTATAATGCGTTTATTCATCTCGAGCTTCTCACTCTTATTTTTCTCGAAACTTGTACAAAAATTTGGCCGCGGAGATCTGAATTATTCATGGTTCGTAACGCGCGATGTCTTTCTTTTGGATCGCGTCCTGTCAAAATGTTCCAGTTCATTCCCACCGCATCTTATCAGCGTCGTCCCATAGTAAAAAAGGAAATCAACACCATCCGGTCGTCTCCTCATCACCGCGCGCATATCCAGATCGACCTAGGTGTGGCCGCTGCGGAAAATAAATTACGGGGTGCTTTTTCAGGTTTGCGGAGGCCCTGCCCAGGCGCCTCGGGGGCCGCGTGTGGGCGGTCACTCCCCCCCCCCCTTCATCTCTCTCACGTAAACAACACCAGGCTTCATTAGAGCCCGGGGTCTGTTCACCCCTTTGAGTCTGCACCGGATATCGCATACGCCATTACGAGCCGGTAGGAAAATAGTTTGGCGAGGTGTGGATTTGGACCCCACCCTCTGATTTCGTTTCCCACCCCTCGTGACGATGATGGAACGTTTCTTGGCAGGAGTCGGATTGGCCGAGATCGAACTGGTATCGTGGATGCAGCGCATCGGGCGTGAGCTCCTAGCTCCAAGGTCTAAATCGTTAAAATTCGAATACAGTAACAGTTCGAGTTCCGCCTTCGCGTGCCTCGCTGCTTGTGCGCATCGTTAATTCAGCGGGAAAACCGAGTCAAACTGGGCTAAAAGGAATCATAGCGATGGGGGAAAAGGGGGGGGGGAACTACCTATTGCACACATTTACGTAATTATTGAATAAAAATAAAGTGTGGAATAATTCTAATGCTACTGTGAACCAAATAAGTTCTCAGCTAAAAGATTTAGTTTTAAACTAACGTTTCTAACACTGCAGTTTTAAAATTCCATTTCGTGTTACCAGATGTCTGATTTGGGTAGAAATAAAATAGCGTCATTTAAAATAGTCGATGAAACGTATTAAAAATTCTGAAGGCTGAGCTATCACCGATCGTTAGTTTATCGCGTTGGCAAATAAATAAGCAAAAGAATTGCATTCCGGCATAAAGAGTTACTCTTAAGTTACCACAATTATTACAAACTCTAAGGCCTTAGGGCCTGTTCACATAGGAGTCCGTTGCGGAGCGTTAAAGTATTGAAATATATTTAACCAATGACAAACCTCCAAACGATTAGCAATGAAATTTTTAACGGTTATGATTGGTTTATTTTCGTCTCAACGTCATCTTTTCCTTAACACTACGCAACGGACTCCTATGTGAACAGGTCCTTATTCACATTGCGTCCGTCAACGTTAGCGTTGTTCTCATCGAAAATGTTTTAATCAATCACAGACCTCCAAACGATTGCCACAAAATTGTTGCGGTCTGAGATTGGTTAAAAATATTTCAATGCGAAACGCTGACGCTACGAAAACAATGTGAACAAGGCTTTAGTTCAGCTTGTTAGCCAAAAGTTCGCCACAAGTAAGAAGAGGCTTGAAATCAAATGTCTTCTTTATTCAACGAGTACATTTTTCTCCCTTAGAGAAAGAGGAATCGGTTGAAAGGTCTCAAACGTCACCTACTGGCGTGCCCCTAAACTATGGGGGTGTCTATAGTACAAGCTTATAAGAGCGAAAAATTTCTGTCAGAGGGACGTCAATAAGGATCAAATGAATATGTAACAGGAATACAATATTCCAATATATCACACGAATACCGTCAACTGGGGTAACTTTGGCCCAACATTGGTTAGTCCAAATAAGTAAGCCATTGGTAACATTTTTTTTCATTTGTTGGGCCAAAATTACCTCATTTGGCGGTACAGTGTCTTATTCATTGAAATAATTTCGCTCGATTGGATCGTAATAAATGCCATGAAATTTGCTTATCATCTCGGCTTATCATAATACCCTGTTAGATTTGGTGGCTATCTTGGTTTCGATGTACGACCCAAAATCCTGAACATAGGTATCAAAAAACCAATCAATCTATTTTGTAATTTATGACATAGCTGCGATTTCGTTATTCGAGAAATTGACAGATGGCGCCAGTATTTTAATAAGCCGGTCATATTAAAATAGGGAACATTCCGAGTGAAAAGAATGTTCCTCATCATGAACAATGTCTGGTTTGAAAGAAGATGTAAAATGGAAACAGTTCGAAGCCAACAAGGATTCTACAGTTAAAAGTGAAATGATCGCTAAAATAAACAAGCACACACACACATATACATATATGTGGTATCTGAGCCTACATTGGAGTGTGGTACCTGAATATGCCAATAGATGACACTATCATCCGTTTGCGCAGCTCCAGCCTAACGAAAGAATTAGAGATCTGGCAACCCCAGTAAGCGGTTGGACGGAGACGATAGGGATGCGGCATCGATAACAAAACATCGATGTTTTGAAACATCGATATTGAATATTAAAACATCGATGCTAATAAAACATCGCCCAAAACTCATCGATGTTTTAGATCATCCATTTTTAAAACTGGTTTAGTAATCTCTAACATTAATGTTACTTCAGTTAGTCGTGGGGGAGGGATTTAATTTTACTCTCTGATTGGGCTGACACAAATGACAAAAATTTGGTTGCTTTTGCCTTGGGCTACATTGATGACTCAAAATTCTCGTTGTAAATATCGCCATGTTTTGCCTTCAAATGTCCAGATAAATTCGTGGTATTGCCAGAAGTTTTGAGGGACTTAAGGGAAATATTGCATTTTGCCAATTTGTCAGATTTTCCGTTTTGCAAAAATATTTCCAAACGGTGTTTTTGGGAGGCATCTTACTAATAATATTAACGTCAACTTATATAAAACCAAACCAAAACAAAAACTTAAACGGCTGCTCTCGTGTGTATACTATTTGTAAAATAAAACCCCATGGAAGGTTTATGGAAGGTTCTGGAGTGTCAGGAACATTCCAAGCGCTGATTGGTTCATTGGTTGTTGATTGCCATTTGTCTGTTTGCTAAGGAATCGTTCCCCCTTTTGTATTCGTCCTTTTCAGAATTCAGACTTACATTTACTGAGTGTGAAAATTATGCTACGTGGTAATTTTTTTAAAATTATGGTACTTTTTCATTAAAAAAAAAAAAAAAAACACCGAGACAACGTAAAACATCGAGCACAAAACATCGATGTTAAAAAAACATCGGCTTCAATAAATCGATGTTTAAAACATCGATGTTTTGAAAACATCGACATCGATGTCGCATCCCTAGGAGACGATGTCAGAACTATGACGCGTTTTTCTGATAGCAGTGGATGACTGCTCATTCATTAGCCTATATAATGTTAATATTTAACGACGTAGCTTTGTAAATAATTATCTTTGTAAATAAGTAATGTTCATTAAATGTTAGTAGAGATTATAATAGTTTAGTTATTTGAAACTTCGCACGGCTATCTTGTCCCCCCTCCACACACACACACACACACACACACACACACACACACATATATATATATATATATATATATATATATATATATATATATATATATATATATATATATATATATATATATATATATATATCGACACCACTGATGAAGAGATGCTGTCAAAAACCTCTTTCATTCTTATCTTTTCATGTTTTTAGTTCCTGGCTGCAAGTAGTTTTAGTGCTCATACTGGTTTTTCTCTATCAACTTTGTCTTTTATAGTTCCCCATTGAAACATTTATTGGGGGCTCGACTCGGAGCCTTGAGATGTCTTTTGGTTATACCTGCATCCTTTTCAGAAAGTTCCCCTTGAGGTAACTGATTTGGTTAGGCTCCCTGATGACGAGACCAGTCGGTTACCTCGATTTCTGGTTCAGTTCCGGTACTACTACAGAATCTTGCCTCTGGTGGGTGGAGCCCTGAGTGCTTGATTTATGTTTTTTGTCTGCATTCTTCTTACAATTATCTAGCTCTGTTGGATTATTTATTTTTAGTTATATATATATATATATATATACTCAAAAAAGAAAGGTGCTTTGTTAAAGAATTATTTGTTAAAGAGATTTTTGACTGGAACAAGAATATGAATGGCATCAAATCATTATTGACATAGTATGTTAAATTTTTTTTTTCTCCGTTCAACTGTTGATATTGATTGAATTTTTTTTTTTTTTCAGTTACTAAACAAAAATATGTGTTAAGCAGTTTTTAGCTCATCTGAACCCCCTCGCTCTTATTTCAGTATGAATGTAAAGATGTTGCCCTTATTGAGTTGATGTCATGCTCCGTTGTTTATAGTTTTCAATCGGGCATAACAAACATTTGAAATCTTACACGATAAATTATTTCTTAATGATATTTATTTTACTTAACTTCCGTATGTATGTTTGTAGAAAACTTCCATACCTCGGGGAAAATGAACCATCAAATGTTTGTTTTTTATTTTCCTCTCGTATGATGATTGTATATACGCAGACAAATTATACGTAATTTATGACAACAGAAAACTGCATAAGACAACAGAAAAAAATTTGAACAAGCACCCGCTTTTTCATCGATATGTGTTTGAAATGTGCCTTCCAATTCCAATCTAGCATTGAATTATACAAACGACATCTATCACAAAATTGATAAGATATTTATCTGATCTTGCGCGTGTTCTTAGTTTTTTGCGCTCTTGCATGGGTAAACAATTTGTGTGGTATGTTTTCCCTGGAATGAATGTGATTTCACTATTATTAAGTGAAATGACCTCTTCTAGGGGGACATAGTAGTCATCTTGAAGTGTTTTGTTTGCGGTGTTGTGTATTGCAAATTTCGTGGTAACGTTTGATGGACAATAAGCTAGACATTGTAATTACTTCTTCTCTGGTTCGCAAGAGAAATATTTCCGCTGACATAAATTGTTAATTCGTGACTGCATATGAGTAGTCATTGTTTACGAATTCCTTACTTATGACTTGTCAGTGGTTTATTTCACTATTTGTAATCATTGGTATTCATTGCACCTGTTTATCGGTAATATCGGAAACATTTTTCTTTGTGGTCATACGAGCTAAAAATGTAGTTTGCGCATAGATTTTCTTAGAATTTTCTGTGCCTCCCATTATTTTCGATTATCTCGTTCAAACTGTACTGAACTAAGTATTGTAGTATCCTCGTCCTCATTTGAAAAATGTTAAATTTTATTGTCTGTTTTGTTGTAAAATGATGCAATCATTAAATTTACTTGTTCTGAATTGTAAAATCTGATGAATAACAGAGGTCTGCAAACAAAAAAAATTGTCTCAAATGTAATCAGTGATTTTTATAGTATTTTTGGTGCTGATTACGGGAAAATTATTGAAAAAATTCCATCACGTACAGTGTTGCTACAATTAGGATGTCTAGTTTTGTCGAATTTGTGTATTTTTTAAAGCAAGGTAGCACTATATGTTTAGAGAAAATTTCAAATATTTCCAAAGAAACTGTTTTTTTTTTTGCTTACAAACACTTCTAGAGATTTACAAACACTTGTAGAGACGCTAAATAACTTTCGTCTAACATGAACTCGCGTAGGTTAGCATCAACCTAGCTCCTCCCTCAACACTTCGTTTCTTTAATCTAGCTTCTTGGTATTTATACCAACCGCGTATGCCGCAATTAGCATATCTTAAGTGGCTTCTTTAACTTTATTCACATAAAAGTTCGATTATTATGAATCTAATCTTATGTAAACCTTACACACTTTTAAAAAGTAATGTGAGAAAGTTTTAAGGCATTTGCAATGAAATAGACATTCTTATATATACTGGACAGTCGTACTAAAATTAGTGTAATACTGTTAAAACTGCATCACTTTCCTATTAGAGCCTGTCTGTCGGCCTTCCCTCCCATCCCTTACTATCTCCCTTCACTGACTTCTTTTGTGTCAGTGCCTGTCTGTCCATGCCATCCTCTTTCCCACCACCTTCCACTGTACCACATCTAAAGGAATGTTTTGAAAATCTTGAGCTGGACTTAAACAAAATTTGTTATTCAGATCATAAATGGACGATTTGGGGCCATTTAAAAGTGATTTCAATGTTGCTTGGTCAACAGAGTGGCTACACAAAGTTCCCCTACTTTCTCTGCGAATGGGACAGTCGTGACAGGAAGCAACACCATATAAAGAAAGAATGGCCGCTGAGAAAAACCATGCAGGTTGAGGTTTAAAATGTTGAGAGAGAGAGAGAGTCTTGTAGATCCCAAAGAGGTATTACTTCCACCACTACACATTGAATTGGGTTTGATGAAACAATTTGCCAAGGCATTGGCAAAAGAAGGAGAATGTTTTAGATACCTTTGTGAGCAGTTTCCTGGGTTATCCGCGGCTAAGATAAAATAAGGAGTGTTTGTCGGACCTGACATCAGAAAACTAATGAGGGATGCCAGCTTTGAGAAAAAATGGAAGCAAAGGAAAAAGTAGCATGGGTATCTTTTAAACTAGTTGTAACCAATTTTCTGGGAAACGAAAAGGACCCAAACTATAAGTCAATCGTCTCTGACATGCTAGACAACTTCATGAAGCTGGGTTGTAATATGAGCATAAAAGTTCATTTTCTCCACTCGCACCTTGACTTCTTCCCTGCAAATTTTGGTGATGTCAGTGGACAGCAGCTAAAGGTTCCATCAAGACATGAAGGAAATGGGAAAAAGGTACCAAGGAAGATGTAACGTTAACATGATAGCGGATTACTGCTGGATATTAGAAAGGGACGATCCTCAAGCTGTCCACAGCAGAAAAGAGCACTAAAAGAAGTTTTGATGTGAAGCGAAAGCGCTTCTACAAGGACTTTTGATTTCTCTGAATATTCTGTTGTTTAAATGTAAACCATGGCATCTTTTCTCTGTTTATTAAAATTTAGAACCTTTAGAAAAAATGTACAAAATTGTGTAAAAATGAGTTTTTCACCCAAAATACACACCCTTTTTGTGAGATAACCTGACGTGATAGAAAAAAAAGGTTTTCATTTTTGAAATCAGCACTGAAAAAGACATAGAAATCAGTTATCAAACTACAAACAACTTTAATTTTTTTAAATTTTATTTATTTATTTATTTTTTAATTATTATTTATTTATTTATTTTTTATTTATTTATTTATTTATTTATTTATTTTTGCAGGCCTGTGTAATCATCCAGCATTTCTAAATCAATATAGTAATCTTTTTCGGTAGAACATAGTGTATTTCATAGAAATTAATTAGTACTATTCACAAGGCGTAGCGAGGGGGGGGGGGTCTATCATGCCCCGGGCGCCACTCGCAGAGGGGCGCCAAATGGTCCTTTTAATTCTATATATCATATTACTATATGTTTTTCAGGCGTGCTTTTACACCCTGTTGTTGAACGTAGAACTCGGTATTCGATTGGATGCTAAAGTAGCATTGCTATTTTTAGTGCACTGTCTACTCAGTCGTTATATGGATTTTATCTCCTAAGTGGTTTTCTAATCACCGAGCACAAAGTGTGTTAAATGGAGCCTATCCAAATAGTTTAATGTTTCTTGTGTAGCACGTAAGCATTTAATTGTGATTATTTCATATTAATAGAAGATAGCGCTTCGTTTATTAGTTTAGTGAAAGAAGGTTGGAAATAAACACTTAAAAATATTCATTGGGACTAAAGAAAAGAAATAGGCTTGATTTCGTGCGTAGAGTTTTTATTTGCTAATTAATTATGAATGATTTAAAAAGTTTTGCTTTTTTATTTCGTAGTATTTATATGCAGTCAAGCACATCCAAATATCTTACGCTTAATAAAGATCACCTTTGTTATGATGTTCGAAGAGTTATTGATTAACGATTATGGCACAAAGACCACGAATAAAAGGGTCATTTCTTCACATTGACTCAGTTTCACTTTGGATCCCTTTCATTTAAGGGGAAAGAACAGAATCAATAAATTTTTTGTGGTTGCACGATTTCAGTTCTTGCTCATCAACGATGTTGAATACTACGAGCGATGTGGTTGAGGTAATTTTTTCCTCAACCACAATACTTTGGGACTTTTACTATTAACCACTTTGTGAGAATTTAGAGAATGTAGGCAGAGTTTTAAAATGTTAATACAATACGTAACGACTGAATACTTAAATTTAAAATTTTTTTCTTGATAAATTCGAAGCTTTTATCTGGTTAGATATGGATTTTAGAATTTCTTCTGGGAACTGATGTAATTTATATATATATATATATATATATATATATATATATATATATATATATATATATATATATATATATGTGTGTGTGTGTGTGTGCGTGCGCGTGCGCGTGCGCCTGCGTGCGTGCGTGCGTGCGTGCGTGTGTGTGTGTAAATGAATGAATATTTTTTTCATAAATTTAGATTATTAAACAAGATTTGAAAGTGAACCATTAGGCGTTATTATTAATTAGAGTAAAATTTTGATTTGTACTTCAAATTTCCTAAGCGGTGTAATCTTAATTTAAAAAAAAAAAATGCTGAAACATCTTTCATTCATACTTGAAGTTTCAGTCCAGAGCTTAAAATTATATAAGTAAAAGCAATCTCTGATTGATGAAGGTGAGAAATTTACATGGTTGAACCACGAATCACCGGACATTTGATTTTATAGCTGCGAAAACGTGTTTTACATAAAACCCGAGTTGTGAACGTGAAGAAAGGAAAGGTGACGTTACATTTTCACGCTTCGAGATTACAGCATGAATTATCTCTAGTGACTCGACGACGGGCCGTGAATAACAATGAGACCTGCCATTTGACTGATTTACTTGACAATCATCCTGTATAAACTATTTGCATTATTAGCCTATTTATTATAATATATATATAGTCATTTATCTGACATTTCGTCGGCTCGTTCATTTTTTGCATCAAGCCGGGCACCTGATCCGAATGTTCATGACCGTCATTTTGCGGGGGAGGATGCTTTTCGAAGGCATGTGTTCGGCGATGCGTTTGGTGGGGACTCTCCCGAGATCTCACGCATTATCCGTCCCCGCCCCTCTCCTCCCGCGTTATTTTCATTACCCCTTCCCCCCACCCCCCTCGCCAGAATTTATTTTCCCACGCGCGTACCTTAACTGTTTTTGACGGAATTACCGAATGGAACGGATTCGCAACTTTGCTCGGAACCTAACGATGTTCCCATAAAGCGGGAGAGAAAATTTCTCCAACGTATTAATGAAAGGACAACGGTTACATTTTTCATGTTCGAATTATCGACTAACTGTTTTTGTTAGGGCTCGGATTCGAGTCAGGATACCTCAATGAGGCTAGACGAGGAAATACCTGCGAGCAGATCGTCTGCGCAATATTTAAAATGGTATTAGAAATAAAATACTAGTTATTGTACAGTAGTACAGTGGAGTCCCCGATAATCCGAAATAATTGGGACCAGACCCTTTTCGGATTAACGAATTTTTCGGATTAAGCGAAATCATTCTTAAAATAAACTTAAATTACGTAATAACACGGAATTGCATAAATATTACATATTACGTGTGATCACACAGTTTATTTTATAAGGTGTGTCTAAACATGACTAAATCTCGGGACGAAATGGGTGATAAGAGAGCGGAACGCTGCCTAGTATAGTCCAGTAGAGTGTAAGGCTTTAGATGATCGGTGAATTGTTGAAATGGTTTTGAAAGAACCTGTCAACGTCTCAGACGAGAGTGAAGGTGAAGCAGACGGTGACAGCGAGCAGAGGGTATTCCACTCCGCCGCGACCCCAGTGGACACCATTTTTCTGACGCGCTGGCGTAATTTGGCTTCAAAGGAGAGGTATTCTTCTCTTCGACAAAAAAATTTAACAGATTTTTTTTCAAACCAATGTAGTTCAGAAATAATTAGTTCAGTACATTGTCTAACTTTGGATTTTCTTATAATTTTCAGAAATATACTTTATATTACTTAGTATCACTGTTGTTTTAATGTAACCTTAGTTCTTCTTGACTTTTGGTTTTGGATTAAGCGGACTTTCGGATTACTGAAGTTCGGATTATCGGGACTCCACTGTACTATATTAAAGGTGTTCAGCGCCGGTCCCATGGGTGAGGAGGCGAGGCGGCCGCCTCTGGCGCCGAATTGAAAGAGGCGCCAAAAGGAGACAGAGTAAAAATACGAAATCTTTAACGAATAACGAAAATATATGAATAGTTTAATCTAATATATATAAGGAAATTCATAAAAATATTCAAATATAAGCAGATATTGAATCTATTTTTTATAAACTCCTGAATTTGTGATTATGAGAAATAAATTTGGAATGCCTATTTCCAAACGTTGTTGTAGCTCTAAGAATTCTACTAACACTACCTGTAACTATACTTAAGAGTCTCTCCAAAAATTTGAAAAGGCGCCGTTTTTAAAACCTGCATCAAGCGCCACAGTGGATTGTCCCGGCTCTGAAGGTATGAGAAATAAAATACTAGTATCCTAGTTATAGTATTTTATGTCTAATACTAGGTATTAGATATAAAATACTAGTATCCCAGTTATAGTATTTTATGTCTAATACTAGTTTTAGACATAAAATACTAGTATCCGAGTTATAGTATTTTATGTCTTATACTAGATATTAGATATAAAATACTACTGTTAGGAATAAAATACTAGTTATACTAGGTGTTAGACATAATACTAGTAATACTAGGTGTTAGACATAATACTAGTAATACTAGGTGCTAGACATAAAATACTAGTATCCTAGTTATAGTAATTTATGTCTAATACTAGGTATTAGATATAAAATACTAGTGTCCTAGTTATAGTATTTTATCTTTAATACTAGGTATTAGATATAAAATACTAGTATTTGGAATAAAATACTAGTTATAGAAAGCATGCCGGCGTGGTTCGTAAAGTGAGGCATATAAGGGACATTCTTCCAAAAGAAGAACTTCAAATCTGTGAAAGCTGTATAATTTTTTTAGATATAACCTAGTTTCAAATGACTGTACGCAGTTCATTTAAAACCCGTCAATAGTCCTTTTCGTATGGTATGCAGTGCTAGTTTCGGATTATTCGCGTTTTGCGGTTTTCAATGGTCGCCAGCGGATTGTCGGGAATCCAGTGTAGTCAGTGCTGAATCATTTTATGTCGTAAGTCGTAGTAGCTGTTACTCTGCTATCACATTTTGCTGAAATGTGTAGTTATATATAAATGTCTACATAGCTCTCATGGTATGCGTTTGAAAGTTCAATTATATGAATTAACGTCACCAAGGCATTGTTACGTTGCTTGTTTTATTTGGAAATTTTGTCGAGTTTAAACAAGGCAGATATGCAAATCTGTCAAAATGATAATAATAGCATCTAAATGATTAGAATAAGGTAATGTAGTTATAAATATGCTACTACATAATCGTTATAGAGTTTTGTAGGATAATAATCATAAAAGCCTCAAATTTTTGTCTACCTAAATATGCAAGAATGTTTTAAAGCTGCGGGTATGGATTTTAAGATGTTAGATCGCGTCTTAAAAATTTCATTTTAATTTAATTCCTACAAAAAGCAATTTTAGATTCTTAGGGATAGACATGACCAAAGCAATGCCCCGAAAAAAATGAACTACTGAATAGATTAGATAAGTACCGAGAGGAAAATTCTCAGTATCTTAACATGAGGATTGAGAATCTGCGAAGTGGACTGATGCGCCCCTTAAAACACTTCGGGTAGGACAAAGTTATCAGTATGTTACGAGACCCACGAGCTGGAACTTAGCAACCGCAGCTGAGGTAGCCTCCCAATTACATAATCGTTATAGAGCAGGGGTGGGCGGACTTTTCCAGGGTACGGACTACTTCTAATTTTTTCAAGGTGTTGCGGTCCACCCAGTGACGTAGGTGTGGTGAGCTAAAGAAACGGTCTACAATATTTATTATAACTTAATAACAAATACGGAATATGTACTTACCTACATAACTTCAAGAAAAAAACTTACTCTTTTAAAAGCGCGTTTAAAGCAAATCGCGTCGGTGTTCCATAAATATATTTCTTTTAGTATACGCGTCTTAGGTCTTAGTAAAGGCGGTCACCCCAAAATGTCTTGTTGGTCCACCGGTCGATCGCGATCGACTTAATGCCCACCCTTGTTATAGAGTTTATGCAATTTCCAGCCTGCAATGATCCCGAGTCTATTCATGAATGAAAAAATGCTATGCGAATGAATGTCGTGTGATATTTTTCGCGAGTTATGAATTTATCGCTCTATTTTTCTGCACTCCGTCCAAAAACATGGAACGCAACTGCTGTTTGCCCGTTTCCCAACGTCTGGAGGGTGGAGTCTAGAACGCTAAGCCGCTACTCCTGGTTTATTGCATGCTCCCAGGCTCTAAAACCCCTCGGAAAACGTAGTAAAGTTGTCTTCATCAGTCCCCCTCCCCCCGTCTGTTTGATCAGGTGGGCCGGCATTGTGTCACGGCTGTCCATCGAATCTGTGAAGTCTTAATACGCCAGCAACAACACGTGCTGGTCGACCAGGGCGTGACCATTTCAGAATGTTTGGATTCCCGCCATGCAGCTGATGCTCGTGGACCATAGGGGAACGGAAAACGCCATTCTTATGATTAGCAGGGAAATATTTTCGACAGGAGTTATAGATGTTTATCGTGTTCCTCTGTCCTGTCTCTAATTTAAGTTAACTTTATTAAATTAATCTCTTTATCTTGATACTAACTTAACTACTACCCACCTTGATATTTCTTTTTTCCCCCCGTGGAATTCTGCAATCATCTCGTTACGAATTGTATGACCCTGAACAGAGCCTTTTTTTTTCTTTTACTGAGGGCCACCTATCCCAAGCTTGTTAAATTTTCTTCCTGTCTCTAATTTAAGTTAATTTTATTAAATTAATCTCTTTATCTTGATACTAACTTAACTACTTAATCTTAAATTTCTCTTACCCTTCAACTTCTGAAGGTGTTAAACTTTAAAATTTGTACTTTGATAGTAAATTTAACTCTTAATTAATTTACCTAGCCTTTAAATATTAACTATTGAGCACATTATCATTGATTACATTACATCTTGCGTACAGGAGTTAAAACCTGATGGTCAAGGCACTCCAGTCATCATCCAATTCTGCTCAGCATGTTCCTCTGGCGACTGTTTCTTTCGTTTTATTTATCTGAGTGCGCCGTGTCCAGAAATTAAATTCTGGACCTTCGGTAATTAAATGCTGGCCTTCGGTACCAGAGTCTGTGGGTTCGAGTCCCACAATTGGCATGGATGTTTGTTCCGTTCGGAATCGGCTTTAAGCTGTAGGTCCCGGTCTATTAGCCGTTATGTAGCAAAAAATGACCGTAGCGCTCCAAAACCAAACCAAACCAGAAATTAAATCAAGATTTGGGAGGAGGTGTCCCGGACTGTACGGGCGTGTGACTTAGGCTGCTTCCATTGTCCGAGAAGAAAATGAACGAAGCATGACCCATGTATGTGCATAGTCATGCTTCGAGCTTATCTTTCCTGCTCGCGGGATTACTTTGCCCGGATAAAATCTGTAAATGCATTTTAGGGGAGGAAAGAGGCTAGTTTTAAAGTGATGATATTTGAACATTTAAATTAGCCTTATTTATGTAAATGAATTGTTTTTCTCGCTTCATTCTTTGCATTGGTTACGGATGAGTTAAAATGGGGAGGTCTTGGAGAAAAAAATCCCGCATTTTGTTGTTGTTGTTTACAGAAGTACATAAGTTATTGAATTGTTTCTTACGCATTGAAGAAAATATCGTAGATATACTGGAAGTTTATCAATCGATCATTCATTTCGATAAGCAGTGACGTTAAAATACGAATAAAATCATCAGAAAATGGCGTCATCTATCCTAATAATAGCCCAGTTCTGTTCCTCTATCTGGAACGCTTCTGGAGCGACCGCTTCAAAAATATATCAGCCTATGGCATCCATTTTGTTTTATGAGTTAGGCATAACAAGTTAAAAGTAAAGTTAAAAAAGATTATTTGTTATCTAAACCCAAATAATTTATTAGAAACTACGTAATATAGACACAAATCAACTTTATTTCGATTTTTAGAAGGCTGTAATAAACGGTTATGACAGTTTCAAAACAGCTCGCAACCGTTTAAAATTGTTCTCGGCATAAAATATCCTTTCATTGTAACGCATTTTCGTAGTGATATTTATATTCATTAGATAATTATCTCTTTTCCGCCACCTTTCGAGTTATCACAGTGTTTCATTTAAATTAATAAGAGGTATTCATTTTATATACTCAGAACTTGAAAATGTAAACACGAGAGAGCCATTCATTCACCATGATTCATTCATCGTCGTTAATTTAAGAAAAATTGAATCAGAGAATCTTTTTCACAGTAAAACAGTTTTTCATTATATTATTTTTTTAATATCTTTATTTATATTTTAACCATATAATATATATATATTTTAACCAGTTATTACAATAATGCCAAATTTAGTATTTTCGGAAAGTTGCAACCTCGACGCATGCGTAGTGATACGTAAAAACCCGTACTTCGCTACGGAGTACATTCAAATTAAATACAATGGTCAATGTATGCAATTAATGCAAAAAAAAATTATAAAAAAATCGTAACGGATATTTTTATAGACAAAATAATGTAGAAGAATTGGATAATGTCCAATCGTCTGCCGCATTAGAAAGAAAAAAAATATATTTATTTTGTCAATTTATATCGTTGTTATGTATGTGACGATAAATCAATGTAAAGTATCAAACAGAAAAGAAACCACGTGATCAGCATTTAATAAATTAAATTCTAAAAATTAATCTTTAAAAATTCACCAAAAATCAGAAAATAGAGGTAAAGATTAGAAAAAGATTTCGTTTTAAAGGAATTTTTATGATCTTTCTCGTGATATAAATTTTATCACCCTCCGATTATTATTTTAAATTTTAAATAATTAAAATGTGTATAATTTAAATAAAAGAAATTAGAGAAGCTCTTAAGTATGCAAATAATATCGACTTTGCAGATGTAAATTGATAAAAATTAAAATTAACACGTCATTTTTGACGGGCTAACCACTAGTCTAATGATATTAATCTACATAACGATCCATTGGAAGGTTCAACTTCACGTTTTAGAAATAGAAAATGATCTAATTTTGTATTAAAACACATTAAGGGAAAAATAATGTCACGACCGCCCCCTTTATTGATATAACGGTGAACTTTTCAGGAGTGAAATGTTGGTTTCCGTCATTACAACTTTCGGTTCATTAATATGCGATGACAAATTATTTTAAAAAAACATGTCAATCATTTTTCCTTTTCAGACAGCTTAGAGAAAGGAAACATCGGATTGAAAAAAAAAATATATTTTCTAATTATTGATTTCAGAGTTGTAAAATAATTTGGAATAGTTGATACACTAGAGGGCAAAAGGTGGTTTGTGTGGAAAGTGTTAAGTCGTGAGTTCGTGGATTTTTTAAAATTAAAAATCTCTGTCCAGAGCATAATTGAAAAATAATTACAAGATAAAAGAACTTTTTATATACCATGTTTTTAAATTTTCTGTTGAATCATATAAACTGGACAGTTCTATGTATTAATAAATACTTTAAAAAAATTTTTTTTTGATGAATTATCCCATCCACTTGAAAGAAAATGAAGTTAATTGGAAGTTAACTTGCGTTTTACTTTTCGTTCCCGTCCTGGCCGATAGATGGCTGCACCAGTCTACAAAACAAAATTAACTGAAAATGAATTCAATCCTGTTTAAAGATGGCTAAAGTATTAAAATAAGGCATTGTCATCGTGTTCTGAGCTATTCTAAAAGTTTCAGATGTCTGGCTGGTCGGGAAGTTAGTTAAAAATCGATTGCAAGATTTGTACTGGACAAACACACAAACAAACAAGAAAGCGAGTTAATAAAAACATGGTAAAAAATAATGCTAGCTCCTCTGATCTTTCGGATAATTGAGTTAGAAGAAACTGTCTTCGAGGTGTGGAGACTTTTGTTTAATTCAAGGTGTTGGCATGGGGTCGCAGCAGTGACAATCGATCTTTTGTTAGGCTGGACGGAGAAAATGTGTCCAAGGATTGCCGACTTGGATTGAAAGATTTTGTTTAAAAAATTGTACTCCGTAATAGAGAAAGAAATTTTAAATCATGGGACATTTTCGGGGTTTTTTTTAATCAAATAATATTTTAAATTTAAATGATTCGGGGGAAATTCTAGTCTAGTGTGTTTTAAACTCTCCCCAATTCCTTTGGTAGACGAAATTTATGAAATGAATCCTGCTGCAAGGTGCAGAAAAGTTCGGGTTATCTGAAAATACCATTTTTATTGGTTTATCAGCATTGATGTAGCTGTAAATAGCAAACACATTTTCTCCATATGTTAACACTGAAGTGAGCGAATTCAGTAGGGTTAGTACACAGCAGCCTTAACTAACGATGAAAATAATTTTTAAAATTCTGTATTGTTTAACTTAAATAAACAAATAAATTTCAAAAATTATAATTTTTAAAAAAATGGAAAAACATGCGTGCAGGTGGGCACACATATTGTAACATCTTTTAGGTATGAAGTATAGTTTCTTTAGCATATATAGCATTTATATTTTAACTATACTGAAACGAACATAGGATAGGAAGGAAATTCGAAAAATGATATTGCCAGAAAGGCTCAGTTGGTAGAACACCAGCTCGAGGTTAAGAGACTCAGGTCCGAATCCCTATGCTATCTAACGGTTATTCGCGCTCTCTCTTTTAAAATGTAAATAAGCATATGGTACTGTATTGTATTCCTCAAAATATTTTTCGTTACTAGCCGCTGCGTGACCAGCATGGTCGCTTTTAGTTTTATATTTTCTTTTGCAAAACAACTCAACTGAAAGTAACATATGTAAGGAATGTTACCATTAACTGTCATCATAAATATAAGTTGTTAAGGGATATTCTCTATAAGGCTGATTCTAAAACATCGTGATTAAAAAATGTGAATTTCTACTACGTAAGACTGAGAAACCCAACACCAATGATTTTAAAAATTAATCACTGTATGTACTATTTTAAAAAATTAAGATATCTGCACTTTATCATTACATCAAATAAAAAATTGTTGGGGAAAAAAATTTTCACTTAAAAAAATGGAATAAAAATTATACTAAAAAATTTATTACTAAAATATAGCGTGGATTACATCACTCTCTGTATGTACTATTGTTCACAATTCAGATATCTACACTTAATCATATCAAATAATAAATTGTTGGGAAAATTTCTTCACCTATAAAATGGAATAAAAATTCAGAAAGTGCTGAAAAAAAGTGTAGAAAATTAACTATTACTGGCTATCGGTTGCTATGCCGGCGACGATTTAGCCTAACCTCGTTATCATTTATGTTCTCTCTTAATGAATTATTTCGCTTTCTGTCTTGAGACTGTTCCCAATTTTCACTTGATCGTGCAGCTTGCTTTCGAGCATTCCTGATATCAATGCGTAAATCCATGTTGACACGCGGTTGTAAATTGCGGACGGCCACTAATGTTTACATCTGATAGTTGCAGCCGTTGCCATTGGAAATGTTGAAATATCGTCGATTTTTGTTCCACATACCTACGCGTTTTATATATATATATATATAGATTATATAACCTTGCCTATATAAACACCTTTCTACAGACTTCCTCTCCTCTTGTAAGATGATTCTTTTCTTTGTAATAATAAGGCTTGCTAGGTCCTCAAAAAATCCTTAAATGTAATGAATATTTAAAAATGAAATAAATCGCTCTGAAAACGTGTTTCATTTCTTCGATTTAACATCGTTAACATTTGTAGTAAATGAGTCAATTCAGTCAATATATACAATGGTGTAAGAAATTAAGAGAATTTGCAGACTTGGTCGATTATCTCTAGAACTACTGTACCGATTTTAATGAAATTTGATATGTACATACATTGATACAATACAAAACAAATAACCATTCAATAATTGTAATACATGCATGATCGTGCGTAGCACTCATTGGAGTCGGAAGGTATGAAACAGCGGTTGCAGAATAAACAAAAAAAATGGGTTAATAGATGGGTTTATAGGGAGTATGGTCCCCTCTTACAGATATGCAGGTCTCGCAGCGTGATTTCATACTTGAAATAAGGCAGTTTATCATTTCCTGTGGCAATTGGTCCCACTCGTTCAGCAACGCTGTTTTCATTCCCTGGATGGTTCTCGGAGGGGGGTTGCGAGTTGTAATTGCCCTCACCAGAGCGTCCCAGACATGCTCTATAGGGTTAAGGTCTGGAGATCTGGCTGGCCAATCCATCCGGCGAATACCCTCACTCTCTAGAAATTCGTCGACCAGAAGAGCTCTATGTGGCCTCGCGTTATCGTCCATGAAAATGAACTCAGGGCCAACTGCACCCCTGAAAAGGCGAACATAGGGCTCCAAGACCTCATCTCTATACTTCACACCAGTCACAGTGTCTCTTTCAAAGACATGGAGAGGTGTGCGGCCATCCAACATGATGCCTGCCCAGACCATTAAACCTCATCCGCCATAATGGTCGCGGACATTGGAGACATTTCGCGGACATTGGAGGGTAGGTAGCGGGTCCCTGGTTCTCTCCATATGAACGTACGGCGAGAATCGATGTTTAGGCTGAACCGGGACTCATCAGTGAAGAAAACGGTCACCCATTGATCCATACTTCAATCTCTATGCTCTCTGCACCATGATAAACGGATTCTCCTGTTCGTAGAAGTGAGTGGGATGCAAACAGCAGGTCTTCTTGCAAACAACCCTCTCTCATGAAGTCTTTTGGAAACAGTCACCCTTGATACACGGGTTCCTGTGGCTGCATACAAGTCACGAGAGAGCTGAGAAGCTGTATCACTCCTGTTACGCCTCGCTATAATCGACAAATGGCGATCTTCTCTGGCCGTCGTGGCTCTTGGACGACCTTGCCCAGGCTTTCTCTCGATGGATCCGGTATCCTGGAACTGTTTCCATAAGTTACACACGACGCTGGGCGTTAAATTGAACTCTCTACAAATTTGGACTTGAGATTGGCCTGCTTCTAGCCTCCCCACAATTCGCCACCTCATTCCATCATCTAAACGTTGGTGGTTACTCATTTTTACTGTTACAATTTGAAATTAACCGATTGCTGCAAAATTAACCCATCTATTAACCCATTTTTTTGTTTATTCTGCAACCGCTGTTTCATACCTTCCGTCTCCAACGAGTGTTACGCACGATCATGCGTGTGTATTACAATTATTGATTGGTTATTTGTTTTGTGCTGTATCAGTGTATGTACATATCAAATTTCATTAAAATCGGTACAGTAGTTTTAGAGATAATCGACCAAGTCTGCAAATTCTCTTAATTTCTTACACCAGTGTATATCAGAGGTGGGGAACCTTTTTACCATTAGAGGCCACATGTAAATTAGGTACTGATAAAGGAGGCCGCATAAGTTGATGAACCTATAAATGCGACTTTTATGAATTTATTGTAGTTAGATATAGTTTTAACAATTTGATGCATTATATAGAAAAATAACAAAAAAAAAATTAAGTCCTTATTTATTTATTATTTGACATAAAAAGTTACAATATAAAATATTTTTGTATTCACATAAGGATAAAAACTTGTTATAACATTAATCATCGATTTTTTTTTTTTTTTTGGGGGGGGGGCAGAAAAATGATACGTTTTAACGTACATGGAGTCAGTCACAACAATAATAGTAAGAAAATAGTTTTTGTGTAGAGATCATATAACATGTGTGGTAGTATTGCTAAGAAACTCTGAGCATTAAATTACATATAAAGTGTAGTTAAAGTATCATACAATCAAGGTAAACGAAGATCATTTGGATAAATATACAATTGTAGCGACTTTAGACAACAATTTCAAAATGTCAACCTTATTTTGGCCGACACTGTACATACATTCATGCCGTTCTTTAATTCTATTGATTTGGAAATTGTTTTAATCTATATAATTAAATATTAATTAATACAAGTGCTAGCTTTTATGAAGGTCGCGCGTTCCCCACCTCTGATATATATATTTGTTAGTTTTGAGTAATCTTAGGCTTATTTTCTTATACATCAAGTGAATATGTAACTGTTTTTTGATTTTTAGCTTTCACGCTCTGATCCATGCAACTTATAGGGAAGTAAATATTAATGTAATCAATACGCGTGAGTATGAATAAGAATATAAGTGTAAATTTTTTAAAAAATGACTCTTGAAATATTGTTACTTTTTTAAAAATTCATTTTGTATGAACTGCAAAATTTTGGTACTGAAATCTTAAGTGTTGAAATTTTCTTCCCCTGCAGGTAAAATGTATGCCGTCCTGGGCCGTCGAAACGGACGCATTTTGCATGCCGATATGCAAGAGGGATCCCAGACGTTTCACGTATCCGTCGAGCTCCCCGTCATCGAAAGTTTCGACTTCGCTAACGAGATTCGAAAGCAGACGAGTGGATTAGTAGCTCTTCCTCAACTTGTCTTCAGTCACTGGGAGGTAAAGTATATCTGTCATTAACTTCACTTTCGTGTTCTTTGAGCGCATACATATTTCTTCTTTTCCAGTCTAGGCGAAATTGTTTTTTTTTTTTCCTATTTTAGGTGGCTTAGAAAGTCAATTCTAATATTTATTATGTAGTCCAGCGGTGCGCAAACTGTAGGTCGAGACTCATAAGGGGGGGGGGGGGGATGGATTGTTTGAAGTAACTTTATATTATGCTGAAATATTTAATTTTTTTTGAAAAAATGCTATAAATATGCTAATAATTTTGAAATTATGCTTCTTTTTTAATTTTAATGTTTGTTCATTTTTATCTAAATGAAAAACAAATACATAATAGAATCAAAATACACCCATACCTGGCTTTACGGCCTAGATATATTCCGGAAAAATTCGCAGTAAAGCGAAAAGCCATATAACGAATTAATTATTTTGATACAAACCCATACAAATTTAACTGGATCTGTTCCAATTTTTTTTAGAAATAATATAGTTTTTAGTTCACAAAGTTCATAAAGCACTTTATTCTTTATATTTCCTATAAAAATGCTTACATAAAAATAAAAGTACAAAACAATGCAATAATAAACAGAAATAAAAAAATAAACATATAAATAAAAAACAAAAGAGATCATACATATGTATCCACAGGGCTAGATTTGAGGCGCAGATTTTTCTTAGATTTTTTTTTAAATTAAATTTTTAAGCTGTTTTAGTAACTTTTTTTAAGTTTGCATTTAAAATAATAACTTGAGGGTTATAAAATTTATACCACGAGAAAGATCATAAAACTTCCTTTAAAATGAAATCATTTTCGAATCTTTACGTCGATTTTCGGATTTTTGGTGAATTTTTAAAGATTAATTTTTAGAATCTAATTTATTAAAAGCTGATCACGTGATTTATTTTTCTGGTACTTTAACTAAAATTATCGTCATATGCATAACAACGAAATAGACAAAAATATTTTTTTTTCTTGCTAATGTGGCAGACGATTGGACATTAAACTCCAAAAAAATATTAAAATACAGTAAAAGATATGTTCCTCAAACAAGAAGAAGAATTTATTTCGAAAAGAAGAATTTATTTCGAAAGGGCTTGAAATGCTAATTACTATTTTAAATGATTGTGCTAACCCTTTTTATCATATCAGTACTCAAATATAATAGTTTGTTAATTAATTCTGATTTATTTCAATTGGTATCTCTCCCTGTACTATATTAACTGTACTATATTCTTTAGTACGTCCTATTAGATTTAATTTGAATATTTTCTTCTAGATTATTTCGTCTATAAAAATATCCCTTACGATTTTTTTATAAATATATTTTTTTTACATCAATTGTATACACTGATCGTCGTATTTATTATAAATATATATATATCTATCTATCTATATATATATATATATATATATATATATATATATTTATTTATTTATTTATTTGGCATTAATTGCATACATTGACCGTTGTATTTAATTTGAATGTACTCCGTAGCGACGTGCGGATTTTCAGCTAGTTAAATTTTGGGCACATGAGATTTGCCAAAAACAAGTGCAACTCGTAATCGAGACATTTTTTTTATGCAAAGTTATTATGCAAAGTAAATATATGCCCAAAATCTACAGTTCGATTTTTAAAATAGTTTGTATAATTTTTTTCGGTAAAAATTTCCTAATAGTTAAAAAAAAATTTTACTACTTCATAAAAATTTTCATTGGGGGGGTCGAGGGATTTTTAATTTAAAGAAAGTGGGTCACAGTCGAAAAATGCGGGCACACTACTGGTGTAGTCTATTAATTCCTAAAACTATATGCCTGCAACTTGGGGCGTATAATTTGATTAAAACAATTGTAATGAAGAATATGGTACTGAGAGAAAATAGTGATAAACTTTTTTAAAATATAAAAAGACATAAACGTATTGTAAACGTTCTTTGGAGTAGGTGAAACTGGTGTCGGAAACACACGTTTTGATGTCTGACGGCTTGTTGCAGACCACAGAATCGTTTTGATGTTATATTTTGTGGTGTCGGTTCTTTAATTGAAATGTTGTGGCTTCTTTTGTTAATATTTACATTATTTTTAATGATTTTATTAGATAAATGAACACTTTTGCTCTTGACGTAGTGTTTTATAACAACTAAATTTCTATAAGGATATTCTTTTCTAGTACGGATATGAATATTTTACATTTTTCACTTCTATGTTTTACTTTTGTTAAATATGAGCTTTAAACTTTAATGTTTTGCGTCCTAGAGACATAGTCGTATTTAAGGAGTGGGTGGCCTACACAGTCCTGTCTCCTCCCTAAAATTTTAATCACAAAAATAATATTTAGAATGAATGAAATTGCTTCGTAATTTAGCGATTTATTTATTTAATTTAACAATTAAATTTATTTTATATTGATTTTTAAATCAGTATAATTATATCGTTAAGGGGAAAGTGGACTTTCAAAATTGTGAAATTTGTCCAAAAATTCGATTTTATTTTTTATTTTATTGAATTGTGAAACTACGGACGAGTAGGAATATGTTGCAAAAAGAATTTTTAATTTCTGCGATTACTTTCCTAGGTATAGGCATTTGTATTTAATTTAGATCTTATGTGGTTATTAATAGCAATTACTTTAAATGTGTTTTTCTCAAAATAAAAATTTTCATGTCATACGAATATTCAAACTGCTCCAGGCGCATTTCTAATTATCGTATTGCTTTGAAATTTGTTTTATATACTTAACTGTATATCAAATAAATCTTATTGAAAAAAATTTATGCTTCATAGCTCAGAATTTCTAAATTTTGTACTTGAAAAGATGATTTATAGGTATTTTGCGTAATAAAAAGGGTGTTTTCACTATTATTATTTTTTTCTCTTTATATTTTTAATGAATGCTTAAAATAAGCAATAAGTTTCATTGTTAGTTCTATAAGGTATCCTGTAAATAAAAATTACCATATTATATGCAAAAGAAATGCTCATGAAACATTTTTAATGAGGCCAATTTTTGATATAATTAATAATTCATAATTCATAAATCATTAATATTTCATCTTTAAATTTTAACCACTTTTACATATCTATGGTACTAATCACATATTCAAATTTCAAGCAAATCCATTCAAAACAAAAAAAGTTAGGTTTGAAGGTCCACTGTCCCCTTAATTGCCTGTTGTATGGTTTTAATGATTTTTTCATAGTAAATATATATCATAGTATTTTCATAGTATATATATTATCTTTTACTGTATTTTAATATTTTTTGTCAATTTATTTCGTTGTTATGCACGTGACGCAAAATTAATTTAAAGTATCACAAAAAGAAAAGAAATCTCTTGAGCACCATTTAATAAATTAAATTCTAAAAATTAATCTTTAAAAAATTCATCAAAAATCAGAGAATGGAGGTAAAGATTCGAAAAAGATTTCATTTTAAAGGAATTTTTTATGATCTTTCTCGTGATTTAAATTTTATAACTCTCAGATTATTATTTTAAATGCAAACTTTAAAAAAGTTACAAAAACAGCTTAAAAATTTAATTTAAAAAAATCTAAGAAGAATTTTTTAAATCTTTCTTAGCGCACCCCTATACTATAAGAAGCAAAATTTCAGCCCTTTAGGTCCATCGGTTTGGTCTGTGGGTTATCTGTCAGTCAGTCACAGAACTGTTTTATATTTATAAATAATTGAAAAGAACTGTTGATGAAAATTGCATTAATCTACAACGTTACAAAAACGAAGCAGCAGGGAGAGGATTATTATTAAAAATTCTTTCATAGTAAGGGGGAAATTCAGCGTGTCCTCAATAATGAGAAATTCGAGAAAGACGAAAATTGTATAAAAGTTGAAACTGAAAATTTAACCCACGAGGAAAATCCAAAATAATATTACTTGTGAAATCAAAATTTAATGGTGACTATGTTTCTATAAACAATGCCGGCATTACTATGAAATGAAAGATTCCTGAAAGATGTTTGATTATAAAGATAAACACACTTTGGCACTGCACAATCGTTAAAAAAAAAAAGATATATATATATTATATATATATATATAAGTAAATTTTAAAAAAATAAATAAATAATTAAAAAAAGACGAAAGACAGCTAAAAAGAAGAAAGAGGCTAGATTAGCATATTCAATCTGCTACTTCGTTACCCGTTAAATCACTCTGTTCAAAATGCAATACGATCACAGTTAAGAAATTTTAGTCGGAGTTGATATGCACGCAGCATAATTGATTATAATGTAGCAGCATTATTTATTTATGTATATTGTTTTACTTTCTGAAAAGAAATTGCTAATAAATTTCTTTAAACTAGGAAACATACTGATCGTATTAAATATTTTCTAAAATTTAATTAAAAATAATGTATTTGTAAACATAATAAATATTTGAAATATACTCCGAAATAACTAATTATATTATATTAGTTTCTGTTTTTTACTACTTAAGACTACGAAGTTATTTAAAATACGCGTGTTGTTTGATAAGTCCGTGCAAAATCCGAGAGATGGCGCTACCGCACTGATATTTTTAGCGCTCTGCTATTTAGCATACTTCAAAGGCAGTCATTTCAAATTGTAAATATATTCGACTCTTAGTCTGTGATTGACAGCCATTTAGTCAGTTTACAGATGTTACTACTCGCACAATGGGAAAAAGAAACTAGTTTCGTGTGTGGATAAAACTTTTCTTATAAAGAGGCAAAATGGCGGTAGAAACTAAATTCAGGCTTGATAAATATTATAGCGAGTCTGCAATAATTTACAAGGGGTTTCTTGAATTTCGTTGCAGACAAATGAGAACAAGTGTTTGTAAACCTGGATCGTAGCGATCCGTTAAATCAATGTCTCGTAGAGTTAATCATAACTGGAGAAATAGCTCTTATTTCTATCTAATTTATTAAAACATCATAATCTTGGCTACTAATAAGTTACAAAAGTTTGTTCCGAAGAACGCTGATCCATTCATGAGAGAGGGGTTCATTATCAAAGTCCAAACGAGACCCTCGTCTCTCTGCTCGCGCGTGGCTTCCTTTCAAAAGTCCAAATCTAATCTAAGTTCTCTCGTTACCGTCACCTGTATTTATCCATTCTTCCCCCTCTCTTTCTGGAACCATCTCGACCTTTCCACAGCTCATGCCCCCATCTTCCGGTTTCCTTTGTACGTGGACCACCTACAGTGATTCCCACTGTCGCCAGCTTTTCGCTTTGTGAGATACCGTTAACGGCCTTCGCTAACCATTCTAAATGATGTGTCCACATCACCTATTGTTGGTCATTTCCAAAGGTGCATTTCACTTTGTCACCTGTTTGCGTTCTTTTGAGCTTATTGGTGGTCCTGTCGCTCACCTTAATTCAGTCCCAATTAAGAATGTCGGACGCGAGTCTGACAGTGTTACTGAACGTCGGTCGCCCTACGCCAGAAATTATTGAAATAAATGCATGATGTGGGGATGAAGGATAGAAGTTTTCTTAGGCTGTTGGCCTCTCATAAGAGTGCGTACTTAATATTTTGCATGAATATTTGGATATGAGAAATTTGTTGGAAAGGTGGGTGCCGCGTTTAGTAATATCCATCAGAAATGTGAACGAGTGGACTCTGCAAGCTAAGAAGGCGGAAACGGTTCCATCAGCAGGAAAGGTTTGGTCACTGTTTTGGAGGGACGCCCGTGGCATAATCTTTATGGATTACTTGGAAATGGCAAAGCAATCACCGGAAGCTTCTTTACTGAATCGTTCAAATTGTGAAATGGACAAAAAGGCTACAATTAGAAAGAAAAGAACTAAGTTCTTTGGCTCATTCATCTGCGACTGCGGCGACAAAACTGTTAGAATGACGCTACGAAATTCTTCCCCACATTCCAGATTTGGCCACCTCGGACTACTGCTTGTTCCCAAATATGAAAAAGTTTGTAGTAGGACAGACATTTGCATCCATTTACGAAGTAATGAGTGAAATGCTTATTTTGCAGAGTATCACAAGACTTACTTTAAGGAGGGGATAAAAAAACTTGAAAATCGTTGGGCCAAATAAAAAAAAATAATAAAAACTTCTTCGAAAAAAGGCGTTTTCATTATTTTTACTTGAACTTATCAAACGACCCTCGTTTGTTGTTTGTTGAATACAGTGGTACCTCGACTTACGAGTGTCTCGACTTACGAGTTTTTCGAGATACGAGCGTTCTCTCGGCAGATTTTTTGCTTCGAGTTACGAGCTATAATTCGGGTTACGAGCAAGCTTCAGAAACCCCACCGCTAGTTTGCGCAGCGAACGCCATGTTACGTGCTCATCAAATGAGAACACGAGTAGCATATAATATTTACAACCTTTATGTACAATTATTATACAGTTGTATACATATTATTCTAAGACTACTATCCAGTCTTAAACCGAGAGATAACAGTCAACAATTATCATCCGGGGCGGCTTGCTCTGCCCACACTTGAATCGCCCTCCTAAACCGAACAGCGTCCAACCTCTCTCGCAGAGAAATAACTTCAATTCCCACCCCCACACTGGAACCCCCATAGGGTGTAAGGAATGGGATGACCTTGGTCTAAAATCAACTAATAAGATTTATTTATTTAGTTCAGCCTTTCTCCACCTCTTCCATCAGCATCTACAAATCTGATCTGCAAGGTAAATGTTGTTCATTACCCTTAATAAAACAAGTTTATTGCAGTACATTCTATTGTATTGCATTTTTATACAATGTTCATCATTTATAAGCACATTTTTCTTATTTAAAAACATGTAACAAAAAATTGCTGTATTTTGGGAGTGCCCGGAACGAATTAATGGCATTTCCATTCATTTCAATGGGGAAAATTGATTCGAGATACGAGTATTTCGAGTAACGAGCTCCGTCATGGAACGAATTAAACTCGTAAGTCGAGGCACCACTGTATATGTATATATTTATACAGCTTTACTTATGCCTCCGTGCCCTCGACAACTAACTTTAGGAAACTCAATCCCGTAGAAATGACTGCCTAGAAACCTTCGCGGATTTTCCACTTTCTCGAGGGGCCCGCTGAATAATTTTCAAATCTAGAACCGTAAGTTACTCCCCTGCTGACCACGCAAAAGGCAGCTGATTTTGTCTCTCTGTAAGGGACTGTCATATCCATCTGGATGGATCCTTGCCTGTTAATAAATAGTCCAGTTGTCAGAATGCTGTTGACCTCCGATCTGAAGAGGAAATCGGAACGGCATGATTTGTTGTTCCCAACCTGCTACGTTTCATAAATCTTGCAAGTCTGGCGCGTACGCCGAGGCAGAAGTTTATTCTCTCTCTCTTTCCTCTACGTACGACTTCCCATTGTCTCGTATTTCACTTCCCGAGGTGCAGTAAAAGAACTAATTGAACCCGGGGAGGGCATTTTTATCGCCTGGGCCCGGGCTCACTACCGTTGGGCTCATGCTGATTCCACTTCCTGTGCCCGTAATTGAGTTGTTATCTTCGTATCTGCATCGCGTAACGCCTTGGTTGCGCAACGCGTTCGCGCCGAAGTCTTAAGCGTTGTTTAAAACCGTGACCCCATAAATCCGTGAGGGGCATCTTGAGACATGCTGCAAAGTCATGATATGAAAATACCAGGAAATTTAGGGCCGCTCTCCGTAGATTTTCAGGTCCGCTAGGGCCGACATCTACGGAGTACGCCCGGTCCAAAACCCGGGTCCGCATATATTTCTGTTCCCGGTCCGCATATATTTCTGTTCCCGGTCCGCATATGTTTCTGTTCGTTGATACTCTTGCCCGGTCCACAGTTATACCGTTTGGATAAGGTCCCACCTCGGCCTGGATTGCAGTGCTTGTGTAAAGTAAAAACTGATTTTGGCAATCATCATTTACTTTCTCGTTTAGAATATGTATATTATATTGATATTTATTTATAATAGCATGATACTAATGGTTCTGTAAATTTTTGTTGAATGAAAGGACAGGGGGTGAATAAATGACCTCGGCGAAAAGTTATTACGCTTTTCGTGTATAATATGTGTAAGATGCGTATGAGTGTTGCTTATCATTATCTTTTGAGGCTTCCTGGTTCAAAAACCACCTAACTAGGCTGTGGGAACCTACATGTGGGCCTTTAGGAATCACGCTTCTCTTAGGAATCTAACCCTGCCCCCTTTCTCGTAGGGCTTGATAACATGAATTACAAATAGGCTTTATGTATATTGCATTTTATTTCAAATTTACTTGAATCCTATGCTTTCTGCCCGTTTCTAGTAGTTTAAATTTACGTTTTCATAAGTATCAGGGTCATTAAGGACGTTTAGGTGACGCCAGTCAATTATTCCTGAAAATGTAAGATCAGTTACATTCCGTAAACGTGGAGTAGATTTTCCAAACGAATGTTTACTGAAGATTTTGTCGAATGAAAACAAATCATCCTTATCCCCTATGACGGTATTCATGTTCGCTTCAGTGATACTGATAGGTAAGATTTCAATTACTGGCTATGATTGAAAAATATATCGCTTTTAAGTGTCTGGGACAGACTGAACAAATGACTGTGTAGCGTAATTCTACCAAAGAAAACAGTGGACACGCGTGATTCGCTGACAAAATAGCGGAGGCGAAGCCCGATCGTCAAATTTTATCCGTCACTTCAGACTATTTCGGACCGGAAAATGTTCTTTAAAGATCGAATCAACTGATAGACGTCATTAGTGGGAGTTAAGTCGGTTATCTCCGAGTTAAATTATCATCCATTTTGTAAGCCCTTGAAAATCATTGCCCAAACATCTTACTATTTTGTGTTCGTCCCCTCCACCCCATGTTTGCCATGCTGGTTGGGACTGCTGAAGATTTGGTCGGGGAGACTGCTTGGTTTTCTTTGATGAAAATATAGATTGGGACTTAGTTTTTAATCCTGATGAATGGATACCTTGCGGATGTTGAGAAGAACACGAGGACAGAGATGTGAACATTGTATTTACTGATGTTCAATTTCTTCCACAATCACTAGTGTGCGATAAATGGATTCTAGAAAATTCTATTGGAATTGCCATATTTTCGCATTTTTCTCTTTCTCCTACTCCTCCCCCTTCGAAAAATATTGATGAATAAAATGTAGTGTCTTACACACATTAGAGAGAGAGAGTATTTCCCCCTTCTTTCTCGAGGTTAACGACGCCATATCTTTGGCCTGTTTACATTTTTTTCATCATATATACATTTTTTTCTTCGAGGCTCAGTTTTTTCCCTGATATTAATATTTGCCATTCGTTCTTCAATTGTTCATTCTATCGCTTGTACTTCCAAACACTAGCCTTAATCATTCGGTCCTCGTCCGATAACTGTAACCAGAGTTTCATAACCAGCAACCTCGGCGAAGTGCTAAGCCCGTAGCACACGACAAAAATTCACTCTGTACATTATTGCATTAAAAGCAGTACTGCTCCCAGAAACAGAAAGCCTTTTCCTTGACCAATGAGAATGGTACAAACCCTTCTTCATGCAGATAATAATTACTCTGTAGTAAACAACCCTCCCCCATCCCTCTTTCTAACCCTGCGTGTTGTGCTGAACGAATTTTTGCCGTTTGCTACGGAATTTTGGGAACATCGTGGATGAAATTGGTATTATTTACCTTACAGAGTGCGTAGGTGACCTTCCAAAGACAGGTGGGTCAGTTCAAAGGATCGGCGGTTGTTATCACGAAGGACAATAGCACGTAGCGACCGCATCATAAGACCTAGTATATCTCCAGGAGGATCGACAGCTAACAGCGGAAGACATAGTAAAATAACTGCACAGAGGTACAATACGCAGATTCCTGTGCAGTGGCCACGTAATAAAATCAATTTATCACTTCTTTACGTAATAATGACCTTCACATTATCAGGCAATTTAAAAAACGGTCCACTAGAATGCATTTCCAAGTGAGGCGTCTCTAAAACGACTCTTTGGCAGAGCTACATAGCGAACCCACAGATGTAGGTACTTATCTCAAAACGCTCGCTCCACTAGTTGAGCTATCACGATGCTGTGAGACATTCTTATTTTCGTTTCTTTTCCCATAAATTTTCTGTTTAGCACATTCGCTGTCCTATAAATATTGTACTGAGAAAATGTAGGTTCACACTGAGTCACATGTGAGTTATGGACAGTAAACGTGTCCTTTTCATTTTTTTCCCCCGGGGATTACTTTAAAAAGTGTCGATATAGAACTTCTTACGTTTATTGAATATCACGTGCTATGTTTGCGTATTTCTCATTCAGCTTCATTGGTGGATTCGTTGCTTTACGGTGCCACGCCTGTTTAGCATGGCATGAAATAACATTATCCGCATTTGATGTCAGAGAGATAACAATCTCACGTGGTCTTGAGATCCATTTATGGATCTCCGAAGAAAACAAATCTTCTCTTTTTAAATTTACGGTGTTCGCTTTCGGCCATAATTTACCTGGAGAGCTTGTTTCTTATCTGGACCCGTAATCGGATCATTTGTAAGATTTTTTTTTTCTCTCGGGGCCGGGATAATAAACGAGCTGGGATTGTTGTGCAGGCGGTGTGGAGAGATAAATGCGAGCAAGTCCTCTGTATCGGGGTCGCGGGCAGCGTTGTGGGCGCGTGGCACTTGGCACGCGTCCGCCCCCTCTTCCGAGGGCCACTCCTAGGTTAACACCCACGCGAACACGCGCCAGCATTCCAGAGCTGGAATTCCCGTTGCCATCCCCCTAATCACCCCTTAAGAGATTCATGACCGTCCTTGGGTTGGGCTCGCACAAAAACATATCCCACATAGAGGGCAAGAAAAAGATAATGACGCAAGCAGGTTTTCAAAAGGTGGATCCGTTCAGCTAGAAATAAGGATCCTAATGTGTAGATCTTCCTGTTTACTTCTGATTCTGCTTAATGATCCTAAGTCCCATTGATTGAAGGGAGATGTCGCATTCATTGCGTTTAGGAAATCATTCTTCTTTAATTGGAATTAAATTAGATTTTCTGAAAAATTGTCGTCTTAAGTTGGATTTGAAGTTCGGGGTTCAGCTTTGATCTTAACTAATTCGACCGTAGATCATTCCATTGATGCCCTTAGTGAGATTGGGATCAGGGTGTTCAGCAAGTTTAGACAATTGCTGCTTCTCATTTTCTTCATTTTCTAGTTGTTCATAGACCTTTATTAGTTGACAAGGTGTGTTCTGTCATAGCATTCCTATATTGCGGTTTTTTCTTTAATTATAGAGAAGAACGAGATCAAATAACAAGACTAAGTTGAGCTGATTCGAAGCTTACTTTTAAAACCATGGCTTGCTGTGCAAACAACGTTGGACAGTTATGCATCTCTTTTCAGCAACCCCTTGACACTATACTGTTTCTTACAATATTAGAGCCCGCGGGGGGGGGGGGGGTCAGGCTTGAATTATTATTATGGCTTTTCATCTAATTGCTTCTCTCTAGTTATAGAACTGAATTCATCATCACTTTTTAACTTCGTTATTTTGTAGGATTTAGGTACGGACACCACTTCTAACAACATTCGGCATATAACTGTGACATAGAGCTTACGCTAACGATTAATTTCCTGTGACACTAACTAGGTAATATAATAGCCGTAAACAACTGTAAATTTTAAAACTAAACTCTAGATACATCCTCTACAGAAATCAGTGAAGCGTCTTCATTCGCAGAGACCGGGCGATGGCCGAAATGCACGGTAATACAAGGTTCTTCAGTAGTGGAATGCTTTTGATGGTGATAACAAATTCCAGGTCATGACATTAGCCCACGAGCTTGAATATAGCGCTTATAGCGCTGCTTATATTGCTTATAGCGCTTATTGCTAATATTGTTTATAGCGCTGAATAGTTCCTATGCTTCTTAGTGCTCCACGCGAGTTCATGAGGTGACTTTCGTAACATAAAACATTAGCAGAGACATCACACAGTCCAGTTCGAAAGAGACGAGAGTCATTTTCTGTCCTTTTTCACTATTTCGAGGTCATTTATGTCCTATATTTTGCATGCCCACTTGTTTAAAGAACATGGCGTTGTAATGTTATTTAATGTCAATGTGTCAGAGATAGAGTTACGGTTCATTGTACGACCATATTGCAGGGTGGAAATCAGCTTGTACATTCGCGAAGACCAAACAGCTCGTTAAAATTATTGAAACCTTGTATTACTGCTTAAAATGCTGTACACAAATCGCCGATATCGGGGCAGTCTTCCTCAGAACTATGTCCTTTGCTGCGTGCTAGAGTCGAATCCTTTAGCATGCCTTTTTTCTCCATAGACTCGCTGATTTGCGGAGCTCTTTAGAACTGCCTGAAATGTAGACACCCAATGTAGACTTCTTATAGATAGACTTTAGATTTTTATATAGAAGTATATATACTTAATAGTAGATTGCATAAATCGCAACCCGGCACGAAAAGTGACACAACTCAAAAATGCATAATTTGAGAAAAATGAACTTAAAGAATTCTATACAGCTTGAACTAGCATTACAATAAAACTGATACTACTGCCCTCAGGTGGACAAATTGCGAGATAGAGATGTGTCGCTTTTCGTACACGATGGGACACTTCATACATATTTTTCAATGACATAACCTCAAAAATGCCCTTTTTTGACGTGTGTCACTTTTCTTGCCGGGATGCGATATGCTGGAATGCCGTAGAGGAGGTGCAACATGTATTTCGTCCCATTTCGAGCTGATTTGAAAAAATCATTCTAAAACAACTAAATAAGCATCATTTCTATTATTTATTTCCTTCGTTACTTAACCCTCAAACCGGCCCACCGGTCATTATGACCGGCAGCGGTGGAACTAAGGGGTGGGGCAGGAGTGGGGAGAGGCGTGAACGCTTGGCTAGCTTTGACATCCTCAATCAGTTCCTGGACATCAGGGAGAGCACATCAGGGTTTCACAAATGCTCGCCATTTGCCAGTAAGTTGCAATTTTGTAAAAGTATGGCGGTCAAAATGACCGGTAGACCTGTTATTGCCACTGAGCAATAACAGGCCTACCGATCCTGATAGGGATTTCAGTGTTCTGTGCGATTTTTAAAGTATCCTGTGAAGCCTTGACACCACTCTTCTCTACCTCAATCACTGGCAGGCTAATTTTTCGAGCAATTATGTCTGAGAAACATTGTGCAATTCTTTTAAGAGCCCTACGATTTGATGATGCAGATACCAGATCAAAATAAATTAAATAAATTGAATAAATAAGTGTAGATGATTTTTTCCCTCACTATTCATTACTAATATAAATCAAACAACCCTGTGCACAATATCAACATGCAGTTCCATCGTAATAACGCAAAAATAACAGCTTTTTAGGCTTGGGGGTCAATTAGACCGATAGTCCTGATAGTGGCAAGAAATTCATGGGCCGGTTTGAGGGTTAAAAATCGGTTCTACCAGTGGCTTGAATGGAAAGATCCGTGACACGATTGTTTCCTAATCCGATAGCTGGAATATTACACTGTCGCGACCCATTATTTATTATTTTTTTTTTGTTGCCATCTTTTCACCATTCCCGGTATCGTATTTACGTTTATCACCTCTCAGGTATCCCAATAGCCGCGTGGGAGGAGAAACCTCAACGCGGATGCTTTACCGCTAATCCGAAATACTCGGAAAGAGAGTCAGTCCAATGCGTCGCGAGGCAGAAATCATTTCCAAGAACCAAAATGGATGAGAACTATTGACCTGTGCAGCCTATCCCACTTTTCTTTTGATTGTGGGTAGGGTTCTTGAGTTGTGGGGTGGGAGGCACTCTGCTGAGAGGTCCAGGGTCAAGTCGGAAGATGCACCCACCTGACACGCGACGCGCACGTCGCGAGGCACGTGTCTGTTGGGTAGGGCTGAGCGAAATTTGAGCAGCTGTGTAAAGGAATGCGCGTATGTTGGTTTGCGAGGGGCATTCGGTGGAGACCACGGGAGATTAATGACCACGATAATGCACGGGCTGTGTTTATCGCAAATTTCACGTGCGTGGGTGGAATTTTATTTGCACGGCTACAAAAGAGGTATTTTCAGCGCATGGATTTGTTTGAAGCATATTACTCCATCGGATGTTTTCTTGACTTGATTGACGATGTGTATGATGGCGTTTCGCAAAAAAAAAATTTTTTTTTGAACGTAATTACAGTCTTCATACATTTTATGTTTTTCTCGCTTTATGAAGATAAACGCACCTTTAATAATCCTTTGAAAGGTCTCCTCGTGAAGTCAGATAATCAGAAAATTGAGAGGTCGGTTGACCTTTACATGAGTTATTTGCTAAATTTAAGCTGTTAACATTCGCTCTTTCATAGAAGATTTTTTTTTCTAAGGAGGACCTATTGTTTTTCTAATAGGAAATGACAATCGGAACTAGTTCTAGTGTCAAAATAAATCCTCCGTTTCTTTTTCTTTTTTTTTTTTTTTTTTCTAGGCCCTAGTTACGGTCTGGCAGTGAGATTCCGTGGTAGAGTTCTGGTGTTTTAAGGATGTTAGAATTAATGAAACGGAAGACAGTAGACTAGCAACTACGTAATATAAATTATTTCTCTTGTGTTGAGTAACCTAAAGCTGGTAAAATAGTAATGAAGACAAAACTAGGCAGAACATCCATACCTAAACTTTAGTTTATGAAACTCAATTAAGTCACCGCAAAATTTCCCCTTTGTTTATACCTTTTCGTTTAGAACCGTAAATGTATGTTCTAAGTCACCCAAATTCTGAAGTTCTATCGTAAATTCTCGAATCCCTGCTTTTTCACTGGCTCCTGAACCAAGGTTCAAGATCCGAATGAAAATATTACTAGGAATACTTATCGTACAATCTTATTATTTAACTTAGTATGCCATGGAAAAAATATTAATATCTAACATCTTCTCTATTAGCTCTGTCATTAAATTTTCTTCTTTCGTGCGTGTTAATATATAACTATGAACTGATGGATCGATATTAAAATTTCCCCTTTCGGTCTTTCCTATCTCTGTCTTTTTCTGTCTTCATGATGGTTTTAATTATGCATGTGATCACTGCTGGAGACCTCTGCAATCGAGGACCCGACCCAGGAATTGCTATTCTCACAAGGTTTCTCGTGAGTTTCTGTGAGTATGTACTAAGACGCTAACTTATTAAAACTTCCCTGGAATCCTCGAAATTGATTCCTCTCCATTCTCTCTGTCTATACATATCTATCTATCTACGTAGCTTTATCCGAGAGAATAAACTTAATGAAAGTACACAGCGCTAACGGTACATAAAAGACATCTGCAATTCGAATTTTTTGAACTCTTAGCATAAATTCATCTCTCAAAACTTTTAATTTTTTACATGCCAAATACCTAAAACTGTATTCCCTGGAAAAATGGAGTTTCTCATTTTCTCATTCCTGTAGGTGTTCATGCCGACAAAACTCTTTATATGCATAAGTTCTGCTGATCCGAGAATTAACAGTTTGATAGATATTTTCTTACCAAAATTAAAGCCCACTTAACGGAATGTCATCCATCAAAATTTTAGGACTGTAGTGGAGATCTCATAGACATCTAATGAAATACCTAATATTGCATTCTCCAGAAAAGTGTCTCATTATCTATCAGATGTCCTTCAATGCTTTCATTACTTCAAGTCTCTGACATTCGAAGATGTATGTTACAGTCTGAAGACGTAAGAACGATTTCATTTTTCTGGATGTTCGAGCTACTCACGTATGAAGGGAAATATTCTTCTTCTGATCTAAGTACACTTTAATTGTGATTTCTAAGAAGTATGTAAATTTCGGGATATGAGTCGACATTTTACATAGAACGTAGTTGACACTCATATATATTTGATATCCACTTTGATCCACTTTGATATCCACTATATATCAAAGGTCGCCGGAACTGCTTAAATCGGTTGATAGAAAATCCTTGATTTCGAGAAGGCTGCAGTCTGTTTTCATATTCATGTGCAAATTCCGAATCCTCAAACGGCTTACTCTCGTACTAGTGCTCAACATCTCCGTAAAATAAAACTCTTAAATCTCTTTTTAGCAGATGATAAAATTAGACAGATGGTATCATTACACATTCTCGGGTTAAAAGCTAGCTGCCATTTCAAAGTGTGATGACCGACATGAGGTGATATTGCTTGTTTTTGCTGGAGTGTAATTGCCCTGGGTCGTAAACTTGCCTCAATGATGCGACCCTTTCGTTTCGTAACGAAATTGAACTGGGACTTAATTGTGTTTTAACACCTGGTGTAGACCGTATGAAAGTTGAAATCGCGAGTGTATCGAAGCCATTAACTCTTAATGCTGTGATCTTTTAAGATCAACAGCTGTTCTGTTGCTGCACTGCCGAGACATGTGTTTTCCTTTCATGGCGAGACTCTTAAGGAGATTAATTTATAACGTGGTGCCTCATGCCATTTAAAAAAAAAAAGAACTGCTTAGTATAAAAGACGACGTGTTTAGAATGACAAATCAACGATGAAGGATACTTTAATTTCTAAAGGTAGTTTAAAATATTTAAATGCAATTAGTAAATTTTAAATACTTTTAAAACATGATCATAATTTGTGTTGACACATATTAGGTATAAGAAAAAGAAGATAGAAATTATTGCGTTTGAATAACGTTTCTTAAGAGTTTATATGTAGGACAAATAGTCAAATTCCGCGGAATGCTATTCTTAACGTAAAAGTAATTTTATCGATTAATAAATAGTATGATAGTTATAATAGTTTTTTGTGTGCAATGATATTTATTTGAATTATTGGCAAATTAAATTATATTTTTGAATTTCTGTGGTCTCTAGGAATACGAGGCGAAACTGGGTTGTATTTTTTGACGAGTGTTTAATTCATTCGTTATTATGTGTACGTGCGTGCGTGTGTGCGTGTGTGTCGGTCGCGCGCGCGCATTTGCTGGTCTGCGAATAGAAAAATACCGAGAGAATATTTTTCGTACCTTAACTTTTGAACTCAAGGATGGGGGTAAAATGAAACATCGTGTTTATCATCTTTTAAAACTTTGTTTTAAAGTTTATATGCTATTATTTATTATACTTGCTTTCAGTTTTATGTTACTACCGAAATAGAAGATAAGTTTAATAAAAGACTAAAATAACATCTCAGAGTTCTGAGGTTGAGTCTGGTGGATTGTAGTCCTATTGGATTTGCTCAGCTCAATGTTTACCAATGAAGGAAATATTTCCAAAAATTCTTGACTTGGATTTATTTTTATTTTTTTAACTCTACTCTGTAATAGAGAAAGATATTTTTTACTGTGGTATCTTTTTCATCCTAGAATAATCGTCCACCGAAGGAAATTATTTGCATTTAAAACACAGTTTACCTTATTTTTTCACCCGAATCATTCAAATTTAAAAACGTTATTTGCATTTCTCTTTAAGAATGGAGAAGATTCCCGAGTAAAAAATGTCTTTATCTATGAAGACGTAGAGAGAGAAAAAATATCTAACACTGCGAGCACACATTCGCAAAACTGAGAGCGAAGTGTAGGGGAAAGCAATGATTTATTGGTCCCGTCGCCGAGAGGAGGTTTTATGGCGTCCCTCGTGCCTTTGATCATTCGTACTCAGACCGCCCCGGAGAGCGGTTTTAAGACGAATGATCAAAACGCCGAAATACTTCCCCCACGTTGGGGGGAGGGGGACTAATAGACACCAAAATGTGTCAAGAGGCGACGGGGGGAGCTGATTCGCTTGTATGTAGATGCGCCTTAGTCGACAGTCATTAGTCACATTTTCTCCCTAGATTAACTTTAAGCTGAGCGAATCCAGTATAGCTGCTACCCACCAGTGGCATGTTTACTGACATATAAAAGGCCATGCTTAGAAGAATTTAGGTTACGTAAGACATTGGTAAAACTGTCAACAAGCAACCTGCACTGACTGTCTGCTCGTTCTTGGAGGTGGTAAATGAGACGGGCGATGCGAATTTGCCCTCTGTATGAAACATCGACTCTCTAACTGACCGTTCGGGACAATCCCCAAAATAGACGAACAAAATAATTATTTTCTTTCGTTTTTTATTTCAGATCATCCAATTAAATGGTCGTTTTATATTATGAAGCACCTCACGTGCACATTTAAGGCTTTATCCCTGTTAAAGGTTCGACATGAGCTATACATAAAAGGATAAAAAGGCGTGAATATTATCTGAAATGACCGTACTCATTGTCAAGCTAGAATGCTCGTCATTTTCGCTGAACTGCCGCGTTTCTATATTTGCCGCTCTCTGCCCATGCCTATTGCAGTTTTTTTTGGCTGTTTTTATTAGACGTAGAAGTTACTCATTAGAACTGGAACATGAAGTATATCTATATTTTAACTAAACATTTTCTCCTGGAAACTAATTTTAAGAGTACTGCAAGTAATTTTGTGCATAATGCCTTTTTTTTCATTAATCGAGCCATTTTTGTTTTGCTGACTAATCTGAAGACGGACCCCTTTGTTTGGCCAGGCGTTGCTGCCTGCACATCTGAGAACATGTGGAACTAAACAGGCTGCTCTATAATAGGATCCTAAATCCGCTCCTGTACTCCTTTTCCGTAACCAACTTCGTTTAGAACAGTGATTCTCAACCACTGTGTCGTGACACTTTAGTGTGCGGCGAGATTCGTGAAGTGTGCCGCCTCTGCGAATACCAATACAGTGGTACCTTTACGAACTTAATTCGTTAACGTTTCTATTACGTTTGTATAGGTTGATATTCTAAATGACAATGTGATGTCCAACATCTATGAAATTCCTCAGAAAAACAAAAGACAAATTTCTTTGGATCGGTTTCTTCTGCCAATTTTAGCTAGCGAGATTGAAAGCAGACGAAGAGAAAAAAACGCTAAAATCAGAATTGCCTAGTGCTATTACGGAAGAGGACCAAGCAGTAACATCTCCCTTTTCAACAATCAACCATCTGAACCAGCCGTTATCCACTACAAAGCTAAAATGCTGTACTGAACAATTATCATGTCTTAGTTCTTCATAAAAAAAGTCTGTTTTTATTTATTTTCAACATTTCTTTATAACTAAACCAATAAAATCAAGGTAAAAAAAAACTATGTTCTAGGGCGGGGGGAAGTGAAGGGATTAATTCTTCATTCGTTAATTTATATGGGAAAATATGATTCGGTTTGCGAACGTTTCGGTTTGCGAACCTAGTATCGAAACGAATGAAGTTCGTATAGAGTTGAACTAACCGACTCCGTGCGAGTCGGTTAGTTTAACTCTATGTACTGCTTGATCGCAACTGCGGTGCCGCAACGACACCGGATCGCTCGTGTGCACCGAGCCTAAATCAGCCCCTGTGCTCTTTTCCCGTCACCAGCTCGGTGCTTGTGGGTAAATGCTCTGCACGATGGTCACGCTGGATTAGAGTGAATGCGTTTTCCAGAAATGCGAGGTCTCGGTGTGACGAGATAGGAAGTGTATCCTCCGAGAGATTGGTTCCGACATGCGTGCGAAAAAATAAATCGCGTACACAAGGAAAAAAAAACGCTTTAGTAGGGGAGAGCGGCGTGATCCCGAATCTGTGGGAACGGAAGGGGGCTTTGGAAGATTCTCGCCGAGTGACAAGTTATGAGTGACAGGCACCGCGGCGCGGCATCCACCTGCTGGTCCCGGCGCGCGGCCACATGTGTGTGAGGGGGGGTGAAAGACCGTTAAATTCTTTCGCAAATATTGAGATTGTGGGAGGCGAGAGCGATCGTGGGAAAAACGCCCACCGCTCCCGCTTTTTGTTTTGTTTGGCCCGAGGAAAGACTCCTTTCCTGCATCTTCGCACCATTCCTCAACATGTACGGAATTTTGTATGGAAGCTCTTGGCCTCCACTTGGTTTCGGATTCCCCGTGAGACAAAATAACCGGAGAGAACGCAGGCAAGGCCATGATAGTCGCGCGAGGCAATCGGACATTTCCGTAAGGCACACGGAGCAACTCAAAAGAAACTGATAACTGAACTGGGGGGGGGGGGCAACTGGGGCACTTTGCCCCAGGCCCCTCAATGCTGGAGGGGCCCCAAAAAAATTTTAAAAAATTAATTTATTAGATTTCATCCAAAGCAAAATTCCGAAATACTTGTACCGTACTTCAAAATTCAAAATAATCTCTTGAAAAAAGGGCCCCCCCCCAAAAAAAATATATATATATATATATTAAAAAAATTATTCGATTAATTAGATTTCTCTTACTCCAAAATAGTCTTCTGAAAAATACAACTGTTTAGTTCTAACTGCTATAAAATTACATTCTCTCTAATAAATTGAAGATAGTACTAACTACTAAAATAGATAGCAAAAAAGCTTTATGAAAGGAAGATGTCATATTTATTGGAGAACTAGCCGGGCTTCGCCTAGCTACGCTCAAGCCATCCGTGTAACATATTTATGTACTTCGGGCCCCACAAAAGAAAAAAAAAGCCTACAAATGTATTAAATTAAAGTGAATAAATTCCTTTCAATTTTCATTCCCATCGCTGCCGACAGATGGCAGCACCACTGCACCAGATGATTTGGTTTCTCAGCAGTGAGTGATTTTAGAATGAAAATATCTCTAAAACTATTGAATTAACAGAATAACTGTACGCAGAAAAAATTATCCGTTTTCGAAGCTCTTTCCAAATATGTAACATTTATGTACTTTCATGAGAAAAAAAATACACCGATTTTCCTGTATATTTGTCGGCTATTTTTTTTCGAGGAGTGGCCCTCCCGGATGAGTTACGGTCACGTGATCTCTCGACTTCCACTTGTCCCTTTATTAGTATAGAAGATATAACAAGAGAGCAGTGCAATGAAATATAATAATTATGTTCATCGTGTAATATCGTGTATCATTCGTGCAATAAAATTTTAAGTATGAGTAACTTAATTTGAATGTGTGTTTTCGTCTCTTTACATTTTTTCTTGGGGCCCCTAACAGAAGTTTGCCCCAGGCCCCGTAAAGTCTCTGGGCATCCCTGTATGTCAGTACACATAAACCTCGATTTACACGGTAGATGCGTTCCATGACAAATCGTGTCAATCAAAACCGTGTAAAACAAAACACAGCATTCATGTTAAACAAGGGGATAGGTGCAAGCCGCAGTTATGTTTATAATAACAGTGTAAAAATGCAAAGAGTTTATGCCTAGGTGAAGACAAAGCAATTTAAGTAATATGCAATGATAAATTATTTATTTACATATGTATTTCAAAAATGAACGTCTTACCTCGTGTAGAACTGAACTGGGAAATGAAACAAAATCTACTTTAATGACTCCAATTCTTCCGCCCGGGACACGATATCTTTTTGGCTCCCCTTTTCCGAAAAACATATAGTAATATAATATATAGAATTAGTGAAAAGGACCGTTTGGCTCCTCTGTGCGATTGGCACCTGGGGCATGATAGACCCCCTTGCCCACCCCTCGCTACGCCACTGCAATGCACTTATGACGTCTGTGCAGATATTTAATGAGTGCGTTCAATGTAAAACACCCAAATAATCAAATAATACATCGATATATATATATATTTAATTTATAAAATTTAAAAAACATCTAAAAGCGAGTCACATCCTCTTACGCTTTTTTGAAAAAGAAAGTGTGTCGTCTCGTTGGTGTAATATGCCTCTGCGAATCCTCATGGTCAAATTGTGAGCCTTCCTCCCTAATAATATATTCTGCTAAGCTCCTGGATCCTGTTTCGTCAACCAATCAGGTTGCGGGACACATTTTGCTCTCGACCAGTAGTTAAGCTTGATCTCTTTTAACCTCTGTAATAAAAATTCATCATCTTTCTTCCTTTTTCAGACTATTTTCAAGCACGGGTTGCTTGATAGTTCTTTCCCATCCTGGGTTTGATCCCAGCGTTTAACATCTTTGTTGCTCGCGGTCCTCTGTGGCTCGTCTTCGACTTTTGAGAGTTTAATCTTTATATTTTGCTTTTTATTTTATCTTATATTGAAACACTTTTTTTTGACGAGTCTTGCTGATTTAATTTTGTGTTATTTTCTAAATTCTAATGTTTTTATTTTTATTTTTGTAACCTCTTTAATTTATTTTGTAACTTAACTTTTTTTTTACTTGATTAATTTCTTCTTGGACCATGCGTGAAAAGCTTCAGTGCTTCCCATATCCATACCGAGGGTAAAGGCCCTATTTGGAACCTCACGAAAACTTTTTGTCCATGTCCATGTAAAAGCGAAACCGTATAAACCGAGTTCCGCTCAAATCAAGGGACAAGTGTATGTGATTTCAAATGAAATTTTATTGGCACGTGACAGGGGCTGCACAGGCGCCTCCTGTTAGGATCGGTTCCTGCAAAATATGTAGATGAATTCAGCTCGGAAATCAGCAATTTTCAGCAATTGAAAACATATGAGAAATAATTTCGTTATCCCTAAATTGGAATGTCAAACTATTATTGATGCTGTTGATACATTTCATTGTTATATTCGTGGTCAACACTTTACTATACCTGCAGATCGTGCCACCCATGTTCGCTTATAAATGTAAAATATTTAAAAGGATCATCCAATACTGAAGCTGATATGTTGTCAAGAAATCCAATTTCTCATTTTAATTGTTATGAAATTCATTTGTTCACTTTTGGAGAAATCAAAGTTGAGCAAAATTCAGATATTGCAAATGGGCCCACATTAGAGAAAATGAATGTCCTATAAACCATCAAAAAGAAAAGTTATTAAACGTTCTTCAAACTATTTATCAATTTTAGTAAATTTAAATTCTTTATTTGTGTATGGAAATTCAAAATATCCTTAAGATCTCATAGATTTTGAATCCCTAGAACCTCTTGATCGCAGATAAACTTCGACCATGTATAAATGCGGTTTTAATTTGGTTAGTTACTGCGTTATTGAAATGGAGAACTTAGGGTAGAATAACATTAGTAGAATTATTTTGAAGCATTCTCTGTAGCCAAGTTATGTAGTTGCAGCCAATAAGTGGTGATTACTCGTTTGGCTTTATATGATCGTTCCCCCCTGTGAGGAAAGTTTGGGTATGGTACAGCAAGGTGGAAAAGGAGTGAATGTTTTTCATTTTTATAAGTTCTATCTTAAGAAAGTTATTTTCATTTGTAACTGTGTGAGCCATCCATTTTCCTTGATAATTCAAATCAAAAGATATTATTATTATTTTTAATGAAAAATACAGAAAACGGTGGAACTTCTTATACAGTTTGAAAAAGCTCCTAAACATAAGCGAGAAATCATTGAGTTTTCTCCGTTAGTTTAATATAGACAGTCTATCCAATAAAATGTCAATTAAAGCGTGTCAAGCATCTTCAATTATCCACACAGTGGAAGGTAAATGCATAAAAGATGCCTCACGGTTAAGGTGCCCAATAAATTATAATCGTGCTGTTGAAATCAGGGTAAGAAATTCAATAATATAGTGTCGAATAAGTCGTATGTTTAGAAATACCTAATTTATCCCTTTTCTTGAACTGTTTTTCTCCATAAATCAAACGGAATTGCCGTGCAGAGGTTTGGAAGGGGGGGGGGGGATTTTGTCAAGATATAAATTGGATGTCCACAGTACTTACTGTTGCATATGATATTATGTAATCCTTAGCTTTGTTCATCACCATTCATCCTTTTACTGAATCGCAACCTTTACTTTGCTGGAAATGCGACCAAAATATATTCCTCTTGCCGTAATAACACACTGCGGTAGTATATTTCGATAGCTTAGCGTCATTTAAAAAGGCAAATACGGCAACATATCGAAACGACTGACAATAAGTGAAAGAAAAAAATAAAACATTATTTTTTTTTTTTTTGGGGGGGGGGGGGTGGGGGTGTTATTTATTTCCCCCGCAAAACTGTATTTTGCAATGCTTCTTTCGAGACCAAGAAATAGAGCCGGGACGAAGTCTCTAAGGGGCTATAACATACTTTGCGAGATTGTTCTCCTTCGCCTTATCCACTTATTTTTCATTTTAACGTAGGATTACGTTCCTCAATAACGGTCCTCCGGAAAGAAAAAATTAAGAGTCCGTTAGCGAGTTATAATTTTGGCAGCGCGCCAAACCCAGAAAAGTACCAAAATGCGTTTTTAAAAAAAAGAGAGCGAGAGAGAGGTAGTAAGTAACGATAAGTAATCCTGCGTTAATAACCCGCGGTAGTTTCGTTAGAAAAAGACTACCTGAAATTTTCTTTTTTTACCCTTTATCTCTTCAGTATGACATGCGGAAAAATATTACGGGTTCTCTGATTGGCTAATGAATGCAAAAATAATGGACGTAAAAATTCCCAAAATATTTCTTGTGTACAGCTTCATCACGTAAGACTACTTACTACTTGCACACGCTCTCGATTTCAAACGGTTTACTGCCATTATATTCGTTTGTGCTTCTCCAACCACGTGTTTTGAAATGAAGATGACATCCGTTAGACAACGTCTGTCTACATAACCTGTAAGAATCGTTTCAATGGCTTATTTTTAGCAGTACAATTAAAACCTCGTCTGAGCTTTTTCCTGTTGACACCGTAAAGGAATGCTGACTGCTGCTGTGCATCTGCGTTTACTTAAGAGTTCAGTTTACGAATTCTTTTATTGGAGCGGTGGAGTGTTTTGTGACTCAGTTTTTCATCGTTCACTTCTTCGGCCGCGAATTCCATTTTTTTTTTCTCCCGTGAACAAAACAGGAAGCCTCGTACCAACCGTAAAATTATATAATCTGTTATAGGATCTTAATGGACGATGAGAAATTTGCTGTCGTTACCAGTGGCAACTGTCATTTTTCAAACGTTATTTAGCATCTAACGTTGAGAAAGGGGAAAAAAATGTTAATTAGAGAAACTGTTTGAAATAGTTTCATTTTTGAATATATTTTGATATACAGTCGGACCTCTATTTAACGAAGTTGCCAAATCCCGAAAAAATGTTCATTTTATGGAAAATTCGTTAAACAGAGATTCACCTTTTAAAATACTGTAAACTACACAAAACAGATTTTAAATTCATAAAAACTAAATATTATTAATAAAAAAATTAATCACACCTTTATTTTGTCTATTATTTGTGTCTATTTCTATAATTCGTGTAATAGACACAAATTTCTATAATTTTGTGTCTATTTCTTTTAATTAATATCTATTTTTTTGTATACCTTACCCATCAAACAGAAATCGGCAAGGAAATCAAGAATAAAACAAAACATTGTCCAGAAGTACACTGTATTTTCGATTTAAAAAAAATATTAAAATTAATAAATTTTAATGACATTATCGCATTTAATATAACAAGTTATTTTAAGCATACATTACCTCATGTGTTCTTAAATTCTCTCATAATACGTCTCGCATCTTTGAAATGTACTAAAAAGCCCTTCAGACGTATTTTCTTCAAACTGTAATTCGCATCGGAATGTGTTAAAAGAAAGTTAATTTGTTAAATGTGTTAAAAGAAAGAATAAGTTTGAAATGTTCAGAAATACTTTGAGAAATATGGAGGAAAAAAATATTGGATCACAAGAAAAAGTTCGTTAAATAGAGAATGCACTTCGTTATTTGGAGGTTATTTTACGAAGAAATTCGCAAAATGTTCTTGGTTCCAAGGAAAAGTTCGCAGAATAGAGAAATTCGCAAAACAGAGGTTCGTTAAATAGAGGTCCGACTGTATCTCTTGTAATTCTGAGAAATTTGTTGTTAAAATTTTATATTAGGAAAATTATTTAGATCCGTTAATGATAATATGGTTATACAGAGAGAGAAAAAACCCGACATTTGATTTTATTTGACTTTGATATACAGGGTGTCCGGGCTAAAGGTATCCAAAAGTCATGACTTATTTTTACGGAACTAACCATTAGAATTAAAAAAAAAAAATATTTAAATAGAAAGAACATCTGACCAAGTTTTAATTTCAATCATAGATTTCGATGTGTGCGCCTTTTGTAGCACGACAAACGTCTAAATGGTAATCCAGTTCTCTCCAAGTGTTTCGTAGCATTTCAGGAGTTACTACACGAATTGTTTGCATGATACGCTTCTTAAACTCATCCACAGTTTCAATTTTTGTTTATTCACAACGGATTTAATGAATCCCCAAGCCTAAAAGTCTAATAACTCCTGATATGCTACGAAACACTTGCAGAGAACTGGATTACAATTTAGACGTTAGTCGTGCTACAAAAGGTGCATACATCGAAATCTATGATACTGTCATAGAAATCTATGATTGATATTAAAACTTGGTGAGATGTTCTTTCTATTTAAATATTTTAAAAAAATTCTAATGGGTAGTTCTGTAATAATTACAAGATAAAAATAACTTTTTATATACCATGTTTTTAAATTTTCTGTTGAATCATACTCGTATAAACTTGACAATTCTATGTATTAATAAATACTTTAAAAAAAATTTTTTGAGGAATTATCCCATCAACTTGAAAGAAAATGAAGATAATTGGAAGTTAACTTGCGTTTAACTCTTCGTTCCCATCCCAGCCGATAGATGGCTGCACCAGTCTACAAAACAAAATTAACTGAAAATGAATTCAATACTACTTAAAGATGGCTAAAAGTATTAAAATAATGCATTGTCATCGTGTTCTGAGCTATTCTAAAAGTTTCAAATGTCTAGCTAGTCCGGGGAGTTAGTTAAAACTCGATTGCAAGATTTGAACTGGACAAACACACACACAAACAAGAAAGCGGGTTAATAAAAACATGGTAAAAATAAGTCATGAATTTTGGATACCTGTAGCCCGGACACCCTGTACTTGTTAAACAAGCCACTAGGTTTTTACACCCCCATTTAGTTAATTTGATGGCTGCAAGCTCATTAAGTCCATTGAAAAGGACACTGGAAATATATACTGTTAAGTACTGAGGTTGATTTCGCAATTGTTATTATTTTTTGTCTGTAGATAGAGCACATTTGCATCGTAAAGTTGTCAAAATTTGAAATTTATCTTGAGATAAATTTGTTTGTATATTTTGATATATTTAATTATATAATTCTCTATATCGGTGAATCTGATCAATTGGTAAAAAATGCATGAAAATATAAAGAAAATATTGACAACATTGATCTTTTTATACTGATTTCAAATATTTTAAAAAAAAAATATATAAATAAATATATAAATAAATATATATATATATATATATATATATATATATATATATATATATATATATTAATTAAACTAAATTTATTTATTTATTTAATTCTAGAAGTCGTTCCTCCATAACGGTCCTCATGAAAGCAAAATTTAAGATGTCCTGCGTCGCGAGTTATAATTTTGGCAGCGCACCAAACCCAGTCTGTATCGTTTGGGCAAGCAGTAAACAGTTAAACAGAAGAGTACCAAAATGCGTCAATATTTTGACATATATATATATATATATATATATATATATATATATATATATATATATATGTATACGCTGCTCAAAACAATTAGGGGAGCACATGGTTTTAACGAAATTACGCAAATACTTTCACCGATAAGTAACATAAAATAAATCATCCATAATTTAAAGCCTAGCAGGAAACAGAAGAACACTTCATATGCAAATCAAAGTTCATGACGTCAAAAACCAGAAAAAGAACATAAGGGCGGAAATCGGGATGTTGCAGAAACGTCTGTTTCACTGCCTTAACTGTGAAATTCGATTGTTCAGTTATTCTTTTTGAGAAAAGATGACTTGAAAATGTCTCAACAACGTGATTTACCGGAATCCATGGCATGGCGTATTATAGGCAGACTTGAATCCGGGCAAACACAACGTAGTGTCGCGGACGCTGTTGGAGTCGCCAGAAGTGTCGTTGCAAGGCTGTGGAATCGATTCCAAGAAACAGGGAATGTTAGACGTCGACCAGTGCAAGGTCGGCCACGCGCCATTACAGCAACTGATGACCGGTATATACTGTTAACAGCTCGTCGAAACAGAACAGACAATGCTACTCAGCTGCAAAGACAGTTGCTCTTGGCAACAGGTCGAAGGGTGTCCAGGTAAACAGTACGTAATAGGCTTCATCAGGGAGGTCTCTATGCACGTAGGCCAATGGTCTTCATTCCGTTGACCTCACGTCACCGTGCGGCCCGAAGAAGATGGGCTGCTGAACATCGAGATTGGGAGCAACATGATTGGAGCCAAGTGCTGTTTACAGACGAGTCCCGATTCAGTCTGGAGTGTGACACCCGATGTGTTTTGGTATTTAGGGAAAAGGGCACTCGAAATAACCCCACATTCGTTCGTGAAAGGTCACAATACAGTCGAGCTGGTTTTATGCTATGGAGTGGAATCAGCATAGGTGGACGTACGGACCTGTATATCATTCGGAATGGTACTTTGACGTCCCGAAGGTATGCAGACGAGATACTGAGACCTCATGTCGTACCTTACGCTGCAGCCATTGGAGATTCCCTTGTTTTCCAGCATGATAATGCCAGACCGCATACAGCTCGTCTTGTGGAGAACATGCTTGAAGCTGAAACAATACAGCGTATGGAATGGCCAGCTTGCTCTCCTGACCTGAATCCAATCGACCATGTTTGGGACATGCTCGGACGACGCATTGCTGCGAGACCAAGGCCTCCTTTTACTCTCCGAGACTTGGAGATTGCACTTCTTGAGGAGTGGAACAGTATTCCCCAAAGTCTTATCGATAACATCATCGCATCCATGGAAAACAGGTGTGCAGCAGTCTTAGCTGTTCGAGGAGACCACACGCCATATTAAAAATCTTGCATCATTTCTAAACAATACTTTTTTTTATCGTTTTTCCATATTTTCCTTCATTTTCTTTCAAGTTGATGGGATAATTCATCAAAAAAATCTAAAAAAAGTATTTATTAATACATAGAATTGTCAAGTTTATATGATTCAACAGAAAATTTAAAAACATGGTATATAAAAAGTCTTTTTATCTTGTAATTATTTACAATTTATGATACATAACGGTTCCTGCATAGTGTATTGTCGATCTCTTTTGAGAGAGCTAAATGCTACAATGAAGAGTATTCAATTTAGAAATGCCGTCCAACAAAGAAAATTAATTACAGTCAATTCCGGTTAATTGGACCATATCGGGACGCGATCATTTTTTGGTCCTAATAACCGGCTGGTCCGATTGAACGAACATGATTTACGTTACAAGACGGGCTTCGGTCCGAATTAGCGGCTGGTCCGATTAACCGGTGGTTCACTTGACCGGAATCGACTGTATATGCGTTTAAAACGCACTATACCCCATTTTTTCCCGAATGATTTAAATTTAAAAATATTTTGTGTGTTTCTTTTCAAGAGTGAAAAAGATATTCGAATCGAAAATTTCTATCCATATGAAGGAATGCAATTTTTTTCCTTTTTTAAAATCTTCCAATCCGAGTCTTCAATCCTTGGAAATATTTTCTCCGTAGGTAAACATTGAGCCGGGCGAATCCAATAATCAGTCTTAAAAGTTAAAGTCGGAAAAGCCTAGCCATATTTCATTTGTACTCTTTCGCATCTCATTATATACAGTGATTTCCGCTTATAAGAATCACGTTTGTTATTACTGTTTTTGACTCTTTTAAGCGGTTGATTCTTATAGCCGAAATTTAGATTTTTGGACAGGTACACACACACACACCTATAAATACATATATTAGATAATTTACCATAAAATACTCTTTAATTTACGTTAATTATCTTTTATTAAAATTATTTTTTATAATTTTAAAAATACAACTTAATTTCTAGACCTATAAGTAGATACACATGATTATAGTAAAAGAAGAAAAAAATCCAATATTTGTTACAACATGCCTGCTTAACAGTTTAACGTTTCAACTACAGGAAGGGAGCAAGAAAAAGTTTTCTATGATAGTTTGACGTAATGAAGTTTTCAGGAGGCTGCTTATACCTCTTTCAATACCAATAGTCTCAGACCAAGATTCACCTTCTAGCTTACGTTTCACGGTTTCATAACGTGCTGAATCTAATAATGTCACGTTTGCCTAAGTAACAGTGGACACTTCGCCGAAGATTTATGTGTTTCAGGGTCCAGGAAGCCGCAACCAGGATGTGGAAGGTGGGAGGAAAGACTCCCTGTCTCTGTTTGTCAGTGGAGAAAAGTGAAATCGTATCCGGACGGGTAGGATGCCCCTGGGTCAAGCTAATAGGAAAGTGTTTAGCTAAAGCGTTTAAGGGGAAACTATTATGTTATGTCTTATGCTGCAGTCACACACATCTAGACACGCAGTCCCCCGACACCTGTTGACACATTTGGGGGTCGATTAGTCACGGTCCTTCCCCCCAAGATCCCTCGAATCTCTTTGATCATCTGTGAAAAACCGACTCAGGGCAGGATCGCTGCAGAGAGTCTCTGCAGACCGCACCCCATAAATCACTCGTTTTCCCCCTGAATACTGTGCAGTGCAGATGTGTGTGACCGCTTTATAAGAAAGAAAGGGATGCATTTTACGACTGTATTCCATCCCATCTTATCACTCTTTCTCTAAAAAAGAATAAAGAAAGAACTTCGAGCCTTTTGAGGGTTTAAGTGGCTTATTTGGAAAAATGAAAGGAAAGCGAGGAGTGTAAACTGATTCTTAAAACCGGTGGATTGATTCTTTAAAGCGAAAATTTTAACATGGAAATAATACTTTTGTTTTTGCGATATTGATTCTTACAAACGTTTGATTCTTATAACCACTGATCACTATAAGCGGTGGCTACTGTATTTGTCTTTCGGCATTGTTGCTGTTTGGCTTGTTGCCATTTGGCATTTTAAGTAAACTTCAAATACGTTTAAACACTCTTTTAAGTTGCAGTTCCATCCACTATTTGATTCTGAAATCGGAAAGTGAAAGATTGGAACCAGTCTATCAGTTTCTTGCATCTTCGCATCTCTATGACGTCGTACGCTCGACTTCTCGCTGTTTCTTACAGAGCTGGACACTGTATGCATTGCTTTTACCAACCTTTGATTTTTGTGTGTTTCAGGTGGTGGATGTCGATCCCTTCTGGGAACCGCGCACCGAGGAAGAATATGCGCATTTCGGGGAAAAGGCGGATGTTGAGAACAGGGCCCGAAAGTACATGAACAACGTGCGTCGCAGAAAAGGACTTCCTGTAGACGAAAAAATTGTCGAACATGCGGAGAAACAAAGAACTTTAACAAAAAACAAATAATTATTTATGGCCTTCATGGTTTACTTAGCGTTTCGTCTTCATTTTTAAAACTGTGGCTTGTCTGTGGTGTCATGTGTGGTGCTGCCATCTGTGAGCAGCTAAATAAACTAAACATTTAGTAAGATGTGTCTTTCATTTTATTTCCTAGAATCGTTTTTTGAGAAATTTATAAAACGTTATTGTAATAAGTCACATAATTACTGCATAATTACTTAAAATGTCATATTATTTCATTTGAAAAAAACCTACACAAAAATGATCTTTAGACAACAAAATAACACATTTTAATGTTTAAAAATAATAAGCCTTTCTCGTACAAATACGAAGTTTCTATTTTCCGTCTAAAAATATCGGATTCATGGTCTTAAAGTCATAAAATTATTTCATTCTATTTCTTAGAATCGTTTTTTGAGAAATTTATAAAACGTTATTGTAATAAGTCACATAATTACTGCAGAATCACTTAAAATGTCATATTATTTCATTTGAACAAAACCTACACAAAAATGATCTTTAGACAACAAATTAACACATTTTAATGTTTAAAAATATTAAGCCTTTCTCGTACAAGTACGAAGTTTCTATTTTCCGTTTAAAAATAACCAATTCATGTTTTTAAAGTCATAAAATTATTTACATTGAAACAAATGGTATAATTCTACCTGTTGACGTGTTTTAAAAGTGTATTCACTTGTTAAAAATCACCTGCTTATGTTCCGTTTCCTTCTTAAGACACCTACGGCCCTACTAGTTTTTTATTTTTTATTTTTTAGGGAAATTTTCCTTTGAAGTATTTGATTATACAAGAGTATGTGTTAACAGATGTGTACTAATATAAAATAAATGTAATTTCTTGTTTGTTCAAAGACAGCATATAAAAGTTATGGTTAACGTATATTAACTTAATCTATGAGATAATGTAATATTTCGTCTCATAAAGACCTAATTGAAAAGTTATGGTTTATTTCTCTTGCCTGAGAGGCAGTGAATAATTGAAAGCTTATATTTTTTGACCTTCACTACTCGGTAATTATAGTATTTTTTTTTATAATATTTGTAATATGAATCCTACGCTAGTGTTAAAATTATTTAACAAATTATATAATTGTCTATATAGGTGAATCTGATCCATTGGTAAGAAATGCAGGAAAATATAAATAAAATATTTACAGCGTTGCTCTTTTTATACTGTTTTCAAATATTTTAAATAAATTTTTATTTATTTATTTATTTTTTTGTTATGTTAAACAAATTGGATTCCAGAAGTCAGTTTCAAACATAATTCAGCAGTTTATCACGTTGTGATAAATGGTGTCACTCTAGAGTCAATTCATTGATACCTCGTTTCCATTTTATAGATTATTGTTTTTATTTAAAATGTTTCCATGATGTGTCAAATGGAATCACGTGGATAATTATAGACTACTTCGGGTACGTTACGCTCCTTTGGTTACATCACAGTCATTACTTCCGTTGAGGACTACCTGATTATTATGTATTATTGATAATCCCTTCTCAAAATATTGCATAATCTTAATGCACATTAGGAGAAATAACTGTTTTTTGAAATGCAACACTGAACAACCAAACACTTATTTAACAGCATGGAACATCTGAAGGTTATCTTTCGATCCACAAGAATGGTTTTGTGGCAACCTCCTTTTTTATCTAATAATAAGTAACTAAACGTCTTCTCAAATATCACACACACGAATGATTTGTTTGTAATAAAACTATCAAATCTACCTGTTATTATTAGACTTTTTATATTGTTTTAAATTAACCGTTAGGATTTGACTTTTCTTTTCTCAATAATCAAGAAAGAAATCTGTAAAATTTCTTGACTTATGATACATTAGCCTTTATTTTATAAAAGTTACAGTTCGTGATGAAATACAGTGGCGCACCCAGGATTTTTTCTTGGGGGGGGGGGGCCGAGATGAATGGATAAAAATATTTATAATGCATGGGGGGGGGGGGGGCCGAGATGAACGAATAAAAATATTTATAATGCAAAATCAATATTTCTACTTCTTTGGGGGGGGGGGGGGGGCAGGGCCCCCTGGGTGCGCCACTGATGAAATATATATATATATATATATATATATATATATATATATATATATATATATATATATATATATATATATATATATATATATATATCTTTATGTAATACGTTTGTTTGTGGAACTATTCTTACGTTTTATGGTTAAAGCCTTTTTGCAACAAGATCTATAACTTTTTATGCCTAAAACGAAGAATATTTTTGAGTGTATTTCGCGTAATCTCGAAAACAAGAAAAACTTTTCTGTTTTGGGGTAAGGGCTGGTTATTTATATTTCACTCCTCCTAGCTACGACAAAACGTTACTTTTGGAATTAAAGATTAAGGATATTATTTGATTAATCTTGTTCATTTAATAATTTTATGAATAATGAACAAAAAATATGCTGCAGTTTAAAAAGTAAATTTGACTTGATTGACATGGAACTTTTGAAGTTATTGAAATGAAATTGATTTTACAGCAAGTCTTCGAGTTAAGCGGAATCGTAGATACGCGGTTTTAACACGTCAAGAATTCTGTTCCTATGCAATTGTTGATAATTAAAAAAAAAAGAGTGTGTTTTAATAGAAACGACGGAGAAATTATTTATAATTTGGATTGAAGATCTCCATTTTCATATTTAAATACAGAGTATCTCACTGAAAATGATTAAAATGCGTATTTAATTTCGATATTCAGTCAATAATGCTTGCTGCTATCGTCCAAACCAGGGGTTCTCAACCTTTCAGGCTCTGTGCCCCCCTCTGAACACTGATGTGAGGTCACGCCTCCCCCACCACCACCTACATATGTTTTCAATACAAATAGTACAATCGGAATTTGAAACTGAAGCTGGTTATTAAAGGAAAATATAGAATAGATAATTTCATACACAAAATTTAATATTACTACTCATATTTTAAATTGGAACATATTATTATTAGAACATATGAAATCAAAGAATTAAATATAGATCAAATATATTTGTGGTAATCAAGGATCTACGTGAGGTTGGCATGTAATACCAGTCACTTTCACAGCATTAATGAGGGGACTGGCACTGTTTGTCCTTGACAAGTTTTGAAATATTAGGTTGTAACTGTGACAAAGCTTACCTCAGGTCACTTTCAACGTCCAGCTTTGCTCGATATTGTGACTTTATGTATGCTAATGCTAAAAATCCAGATTCACGGAGATATGTGGATGAAAACTGCACTAACAACCTCAAAGCTTCCAAAGCAACTTCTGGGTAAACAGGAAAATAACGTAACCAGGAATTTTCAACATCCATGTTTTCAAATTCCGCGTTTGCTTGAGAATCACATTTTAGGTCGATTGCCTATTCCTGAATATGATCAGGAAGTATATCCACGTTGATTTTAAAAGGATCTCTTGTCAACTTAAACACCCAGTTCTCTGGACTAATATCTGGAAAATAGTCTGCAAATTCATTTTGCAATGCTACCAAATGCCCTGATATAAGGTCCTTCAATTAATTTATCTGTTGCAATGGGAAATTTTTTTTTTATCATCGAGGAGGTCGTTCAATCTTGGAAAGGATGAAAAGTTTGGCTCTGAGCTCTAAAGACGGCGTTGTCAAAGAGTTATCTTTTCTGTGAAACCCTTAACTGCATCATAAGTCTTCAGAATGTTTTTCTGACATTGTAGCTACGACAATTATCGTGTGCGACAGTTATTGTGTTCGTGTTCGTATGTCGAAAATACGTTACGGTGACATTGTGACCGCAAAATTGAGTACAGTAAATTGCAGTTAGTTTTACTTTTTATTTATTTTTTTTTTAACTCACGCCTCCCTTGAAATTGTTCTACGCCTCCCCAGGGGGGCGCGCCCCCCAGGTTGAGAACCGCTGGTCCAAACGATGATGGTCGAAAATATTACAGGAATCCAGCGGTGGGTTCAATCATTTGGCTTCATTGTCATCCGGCTTCAATGAGTGCGTCACGCGCGCCGCATTACCTGGTTAATTTCGACTTACGCGCTTTCTACATACGCGGAATGTTCTGGAACAAATTAACCGCGTTAGTCGAAGACTTATTGTACTCGGAAAATATCATCTGATATTGTTGCTTGTACAATCCTTTTGTGATTAAATTTAAGGAAGATTTAACCAACCTAATTAATATGTTAACTAGAAGCTGTGAACTAAGCTGATATTTCCCGATTTACTGTTTGTGCTGCCATCTATTGCAATGTACAGTAGGAATTCTCCGTTTTCAGTAATCGTGTCAGAGAATGAAAGTTCATCGAGTTATGCGAAAAATCCTTTTAATTTCGAAAGTTAAATATACCTCTGAAGAAACAATTAATTCTGTTTTTCTTTTCTTTGATTGTTATGATTTTGGTTTAGGGTAAACAGTTCGAAAGTTGTTCAACACGAGTCAGATGTCATTATGTAAAATCTGTTTATATTTATAGAGCAATAATTATTAGGGAAAAAATGTTTGTTATTTTTATTCTGTTCTGGTTATACATTAAGTAAAAGCAGAGAGCAGCGTCGAAATTTTCCCGTCCATGGAATGGAATATTGCCATACACAAGAAACCATTTTGTTAGTAAGGGAAGGATATTTCGTTAACTAATGTAACGATTAAATGATTAATTAGTTTTTTCTTCCACTAATATATTGAAAACTGTTGATTAATCTTTCAAAAAAAAGTTGTCTCAGTGAAGCATAGCAGAGTCTTGATAAGAAAAAAGATGACTCGAAGGAAAATCAAGTTAAAATAAAAAAATAAAATTATTCACATTTAGAATATTTAACACAGCGTTAGGTAAAATACCGAAACAGCTTGAAAGCATAAACAAGTCAAAGTCAAGGTAATGACAAATGCTCAAAGCTCCTAGTCACAAGTATGTACTCCCCTTTTATACTTGAGTACTTACGTACAATTTGCATATCGATTGAAGGAGCTAGTATCGATACAAAAGAAAAGAAGGAAAAAAAAGCTGAGTTGTGACCTCACTCCTTCAAACTGGCGTCATACATACAGTATGACGCAACATTACTATAAAAATGGGCAGTGTAAAGAACCTGGTTACTAACAAAAACCCATAGCCGAAATGATTTTTACGGTAAGTTACTCATCATCAGCATATACATTAGCCACCAACTTAAGTTTTGCCTTATTTTGGGCTTCGCAGCATGATATAACTGACAGATACGCTTGAAAGGACTAAATTCCAAAAGCTGAATTTCTGAGAATTTATCCTGAAAACTGTCAAATTCCAGCCAAAACCGAACACAACGCAACAATACAAAACAAAGCTTCCTGCACGATTCATGCCAAAAGCTTTAGATAGCGAGATGCTGCTGAAATTCCTGAAACACTCAAAAGAGTGAAATATCTACCAACAATTACGCTTGAGCGCCAAGTATTCAAAAACGAATTACTTTAAACACTTACTGGTTACAACCAATCCATGCTTCAGACTAAGAACTGACGTCTTCCACATAGTGTAGTTCAAAATTTAGATTGTTTGAAGATGATAGGAATTGCGTGGAGTAAATAATGCTTTAGACCAGTGGTTCCCAACCCGTAGAAGTCTGCGGACCACTAAGCCAGAAATTGAACTATGTGCGGAACCCCCCCTACACACACACACGGACTTGAGGGGGGGAGACCTTGCGGAGGCTAAAGGGAGTATAGAATATCCCTCAGGCAAAAGGGATACAGGATTAACGTACTCACATTCTAACGTATCATATTATAATAATAAAATAATTATGTTAAACTTTTAAGAAATTTTAATTCAACACCTTATAGTCATCGGATATATTCCGCCCATCTACACTCGTGTAAGAAATTAAAAGAATTTGCAGACTTGGTCGATTATCTCTAGAACTACTGTACCGATTTTAATGAAATTTGATATGTACATACATTGATACAATACAAAACAAATAACCATTCAATAATTGTAATACACGCATGATCGTGCGTAACACTCGTTGGAGTCGGAAGGTATGAAACAGCGGTTGCAGAATAAACAAAAAATGGGTTAATAGGGGGTATGGTCCCCTCTTACAGATATACAGGTCTCGCAGCGTGATTTCATACTTGAAATAAGGCAGTTTATCATTTCCCGTGGCAATCAGTCCCACTCGTTCAGCAACGCTGTTTTCATTCCCTGGATGGTTCTCGGAGAGGGATTGCGAGTTGCAATTGCCATCCCCAGAGCGTCCCAGACATACTCTATAGGGTTAAGGTCTGGAGATCTGTCTGGCCAATACATCCGGCGACTATCCTCACTCTCTAGATATTCGTCGACCAGAAGAGCTCTATGTGGCCTCGTGTTATCGTCCTTTAAAATGAACTCAGGGCCAACTGCACCCCTGAAAAGGGGGAACATAAGGCTCCAAGACCTCATCCCTATACCTCACACCAGTCACAGTGCCTCTTTTAAAGACATGGAGAGGTGTGCGGCCATATAACATGATGCCTGCCCAGACCATTAAACCTCCTCCGCCATAATGGTCGATTTCGCGGACATTGGAGAGGAGGTAGCGGGTCCCTGGTTCTCTCCATATGAACGTACGGGAGAATCGGTGTTTAGGCTGAACCAGAACTCATCAGTGAAGAGAACGGTCGCCCATTGATCCATACTCCAATCTCTATGCTCTCTGCACCATGATAAACGGATTCTCCTGTTCGTAGAAGTAAGCGGAACGCAAACAGCGGGTCTTCTTGCAAACAACCCTCTCTTATGAAGTCTTTTGGAAACAGTCACCCTTGATACACGGGTTCCTGTGGCTGCATACAAGTCACGAGAGAGCTGAGAAGCTGTAGCACTCCTGTTACGCCTCGTTATAATCGACAACTGGCGATCTTCTCTGGCCGTCGTGGCTCTTGGACGACCTTGCCCAGGCTTTCTCTCGATGGATCCGGTATCTTGGAACTGTTTCCATAAGTTACACACGACACTGGGCGTTAAATTGAACTCTCTACAAATTTGGACTTGAGATTGGCCTGCTTCTAGCCTCCCCACAATTCGCCACCTCATTCCATCATCTAAACGTTGGTGGTTACCCATTTTTACTGTTACAATTTGAAATTAACCGATTGCTGCAAAATAACACCATCTATTAACCCATTTTTTTGTTTGTTCTGCAACCGCTGTTTCATACCTTCCGACTCCAACGAGTGTTACGCACGATCATGCGTGTGTATTACAATTATTGAATGGTTATTTGTTTTCTATTGTATCAATGTATGTAGATATCAAATTTCATTAAAATCGGTACAGTAGTTCTAGAGATAATCGACCAAGTCTGCAAAGTCTCTTAATTTCTTTTACCAGTGTAATTCAATGAACATTGCTTTCAAAATCCCCATTTATTAGGCAACTTTTTTATATGGGGGCCGGACCACTCCTGAGGCTCTCGCGGACCACCGGTTGGGAACCGCTGCTTTAGACTAAGATGCGCAGGATGAACTGCCAACTCATCACTCACTGTTAAGACTGCTGTGTACTAACCCTATTGGATTCGCTCACCTCAATGGTAACTTATGGAGAAAATGTGTCTACTATTGACAGCTACATAAATGCTGGTAATCCAATAAAAATGGTATTTTCAGATAGCCCGAACTTTTCTGTACTTTGCAACAGGATTCATTTTATAAAGTTCGTCCACCAAAGGAATTGAGGAGCGTTTAAAACACACTGTACCAGATTTTTCCCCTAAATAATTTAAATTTTAAAATATTATTTGCATTTTCTATTTTGAACGAAAAATGCCCCGAGTTATAAAATTTCTTTCACTATTACGGATTACAATTAAATTTTTAAAAAAAATACAAGTCGACAATCCTTGGACACATTTTCTCCATAGGTTATCATTGAGGTGAGCGAATCCAATAGGGTTAGTACACTGCAGCCTTAAAAAATGTCGAGAAATTTGGCTTTTTTTATTAGCTTTTTTCAGTTTTTTGCAAAACAATTAAAAAGCAAAATAATTATTGCAGCTATTAAGACTATTTAAGTATTTAGAAATATTAATTATTCTAAGAACTGGAGAATATTATATTTAATAAAAACCTTAGGAAAAACAACACTTAATTTTTTTTTCTTATCAAATATAACCTGTTCCAATTTTTGGCTTTATTATGTAAGAAGACATTCCTAAATAGCTCTTAACACCGCTTCTCTTGGCCATGCTTGATATATATAATTAGCAATAGTGCATAAGAAAGTTTTGATTGTAAAATATACTTCTCAAAAGTTTATTTTAAATCTTGACAAGTCTTAAATGATTCACCAACTCAGAAGAAACTATTGATTGCAAAGCGCTTGAAATATTGATAGCTAATTGTACATCGAATCGACTTTTACAATGAAATTCAGTAAACCAAACTAGTATTACAACAAGCTGGTTTTGTACGACTGGAATTTTCGAAACTACAAGTTTGGTTTAGGCGGGGGAACCCTAACTTCCCTAATTAACTTTCCATATTATCTTCTATTTAAATTTCCTTTTTCTTAACATTAGAAATCATTTAAGCGAAATGTTACGGCACCAATACTGATTCCTAAAATTTAAATATTACTGTACGTACAGAGACGATCTTTTCAACAGAAAATTTTATGTCTTCGAAACCATGTTTGGAGTTGTCAAGTGGCCATGAAAAGCTAATAAAATTAGGATAGCTAAACACTGTAGATTCTCGGTTGCACAACTAAAAGTTATATATATGCGCGCACTTGAGGATAAATTGTACGGTCATGCTTTCCGCACACATCTGTATATTTAAGTTGCTAAGCCAACTTTTTGGGCAGTCCGTGAGAGAAAACTACTGTATCAATTGACTTAATTTTGGTCTTAAACGAGAGACTGTAATCTGTAGATTTGTCAAATTTGGTTTTTGTAACCGCAATTTCTATTGATAAGCGATAATTTACAATTAAAAAAATGGATTTCTGCGCATGCTCAGTGGCATGTTTAAATCTGTCTTTAGAAACTCACTGTTTATGCGCATGCTCAGTGACATGTTTTAATGATAAACACGTTTATTCCGAGGAGTCTCTCTAGATTTCTCTGCCATTTTTATTTTTATGATAAATATGTTTGTGAAATATAAGATTAAACCTGATGGAAATTGTTTATTTCGCACTGTTTAATTAGCGATAATTTACAATTTTAAAAAATTGCCTTCTGCGCATGCTCAGTGACATTTTTAAATCTGGCTTTAGATACTCACTAAGCACGAGGCCGCTTAACACATTAATTTATTTCTGCGCATTATTATGATTTTCAACATTTGGCAATGATGTGTTGAGTATAATTTGAGTATTAGTACATTTATTTAATATCTAGCCGTCATGTTATGACGGGTACCAACTAGTCTAACTTAAAATGGGACGCATCAGTATGACATATATCAGTATAAAAAAGACTTCGACAAATTAACCTGAGTTTGTGCACTTGCAAAAATAATAATAATAATAATAATAATAATAAATAAATAAATAAACGCAAAAATAAATGGTCATTTCATCCACTAACAAGTACCGACTTCATAAAGGGATAATTTTACAAGGCAGGCCTGCATAGCATACGGCCCGGCATTTATTTTTTAACAGTAAGTTATTTTTTGTAAGATAAAATATTTTTCGCCTAATTTCTTGCGGCCCGCATCAGATTTACATACAGTAATACGGCCCTCAACCTAAACCTAAGCAAGAATATGAGCTTAGAATTAAGGCAAAAGCTCTCGAATCTCTGGAGCTAATGCTGTGCAAATGGATGTTTTCTGACTCATGATACAAGTTAAAATAATAAAGGAAGATATATTTATCTGGTGGACCTAGTATTCAAAGTAATCAATGGTAAGACTGATCAGGAACAGAGCTGGTTGAGAAACAGCACGTTTGTGGAGCCTTGAGTTGGGGCTAATTCACTGAATGTTTGTACAAAAAACAAAAACAAAAATAATTACAAGATAAAAAGAACCTTTTATATACCATGTTTTTAAATTTTCTGTTGAATCTTATAAACTTGACAATTCTTTGTATTAATAAATACTTTAAAAAAATTTTTTTTGATGAATTATCCCATCAACTTGAAAGAAAATGAAGTTAATTGGAAGTTAACTTGCGTTTAACTTTTCGTTCCAGTCCCGGCAGATAGATGGCTGCACCAGTCTACAAAACAAAATTATCTGAAAATGAATTCAATACTGCTTAAAGATGGCTAAAAGTATTAAAATAATGCATCATCATCGTGTTCTGAGCTATTCTAAAAGTTTCAAATGTCTAGCTAGTCGGGAAGTTAGTTAAAAATCGATCGCAAGATTTATACTGGACAAACACACACACACAAACAAGAAAGCGAGTTAATAAAAACATGTAAAAAAAGATGCGTAACGAATGGTCAAATGTCAACAACGTAGCCGTGACGGACGTCTAACAAACGGTTTAATATACAAATGAGTGGAGCGTGACATGAAGGATGAAGAACATGTTATGAACATCTGAGATAAAGACTTCACCAAGTTGAAGATACTGAAGAAGTTAAATATGGAAATAAAAAACGCTTTAACCCAAGGATGGGACCGTCATGTATAGAAATCGTATTGTGGGGTGATGATGTTTAAGATTTGAAGCAGTTGCTCAATGGACTCCTTCATTTGGAGAGGAAAGGGCCAAGGGGGGGGGGGGGGGGGGAGGAGCCTGGTTTAAAAAAAATGTATTTAGCATTTTTCTAAATTCCGTAATCCAATTCTTATCTATATTAATTGCACATGATGTAAAGAAAGATAAAATAAAACTCATCGTCTTCCATGTCAGACGTGTCTAAGCAGTTTCGAACATTTCTGTGAAACATGCTCGGAGTCCAGTACTCATTGGTACGTCCATTTTAGAAATCGAAAAAAAGAAATAGTTAAATAATTCCCCGCACTACATCAGTATCCCATGTTAATTTATAGGTACAATATCATTAATGCAATTGTTTACAAATATAAACAATATAAAAAAAAAATTTAAGCCAATTCCTACTTAGGTCAACAAAGAAAAATTTTATTTTAGTTACTTTTTGGCGGGGAATTGCGTTTGGCGGGGAATTGCACTGATATTGGCTCGATTCTGTGACCACCATTATTGCCGAGAAATTTTTTTTCTCCCATATAAAACTAAAATTAATTAATTAAATTTAATTAATGAATTTATATTTGAAAAAACTGTATTAACATCAAGTGTCATCCACTACAAGTTTAAAAAAATGTATTTGAACTTGAGTGGATGAATAAAAAGCATTTTATTAACGATTGAAAATTTGAACAAGATATATAAATATATATAGGGAGAGTGTGAACTAATAGTAGGAAATGAAAAAGGACGTGGAAACTGGGAAGAATCAACCTGAGGATAAGAGCTGAAATAAAGCCATAAAAATTTTTAAAAATGACAAAAACGTCCACGCAAGATTCATGTAAAATATTTTGAAAAATGTAAAACGAACATTCTTCGTAAAAGAAAGGCATAGGATGAATAACAAAAGTTTAAAAATCGTCGAAAATAATGCATTAATTAATTTTAAGGGAAATGCCGAAAAAACAGACGCGGAAACTTTTGAAGAATCAATCTGAAGGTGTCTGCTGCAAATACAGGTAAAAAAGTGTTGAAATTTGGCCAGGAAAATAATGTGTTACTTAGCATGTAATGCTGGGGGAAATGTCGTGAAATTGCAGAATGGAAAATGTCAATAAAAGTTCTATATACCGGGTGTCCCAAAAATAACTGACGATTTGAAAAATCAATTAAAGAAAAACGGAAGGTGATAGAAATGTACGGTTTGCTGCATTCTACTTAGGTAGCCAGGAAATTTATTCTCACCGATTTTCAAAATTAGTTACAAAGTTCGTCAACAGATGGCGCTACTGACTGGAAAAAACTGTAAAACAATGTTTTCATAATAACCACCGTTTGCAGCAACAACGTGGCGCAGTCTGAGGACAAAATTCGCAGACTCCCGTGCAAACATTTCACTTTGAATGTTCTGACAAGCAGCAGAGATGTATTGTTCAAGTTCATCTACATTTTGTGGATTGTGACGATACACCTGGTCTTCCAAGTACCCCCAAAGAAAAAAATCGCATGGTTTCAAATCTGGCGAATAGGGAGGCCAATCCATGCCACTTTGCGTATGCTTCTTACCTTGAAAACATTGTTTTATAGTTTTTCCCAGTCGGCAGCGCCATCTGTTGACGAACTTTGTAACTAATTTTGAAAATTGGCGAGAATAAATTCCCTGGTTGCCTAAGCAGAATGCAGCAAACCGTACATTTTTATCACCTTCCGTTTTACTTTAACTGATTTTTCAAATCGTCGGTCATTTTTGGGACACCCGGTATGTCGGAGAAGAAATGCCCACAGAAAAAAAGAGCCAGAATACGCAAATTTTGGTTTTTTTTTTACATATATTCTGTGTGTTGGAAAGCAAATGTGTCATTAGACTCTTTTAACATGTTTAGAATCGTACTCCAAACAGGGTTGAAAATCCTATTTGTGGGTTGATGCGACCCCACGAGTGAATTTCTTCGAAAGAGGGTTGAAAGAGCATAGTTTGGTGGAAATAACAAATGGCACTCATGAACGAAACGGAATGTCACACATGTAAGTATATGTAAGTAAATTTTAAATCCTTTGAAAATTAAAATCTATAAATAATCCTTCATGTAAATCCCAGTTATAGAGCATCCTTCAACAGAATAGAAATCTGAGGACTTGTAATTAAATATATACTATATATATATTTTTTTTAAGTTGTCGTTGTGTACGCTAAAGTTACGATACTCGCGTAAGTATATATAGTGTGATATGTTTCCCCCTGAGACGTTTTCTGTCTGTCTTGTCACTGAATTTCGTTACACATTTTACCATCGATTAGCTCATCTTTTTTTTTGCAAAAAGTTCATATTTCTGAGCTCTGCTCATTTTTGTCATTCATATCTGCCAATATTTCTGGTATCTTGATATTGTTGTGTCCATAATTCTTAAACAAACAGAGAAGCATTAGGTGTGATTGTCTCTATGGACAATTCCCAAATACTTGACCATAGTGAAAAAAATGCATATTTTAATTATATGTTACGAAATATTTCATTTATTAACTTGAAATATATATATATATATATATATATATATATATATATATATATATATATATATATATATATATATATATATATATATATATATATATATATATATATATATATATATATACATATTTCAAGTTAATAAATTAAACATTTCGTAAGAAAATAAATAAATAAATATATATATATGTGAGAATGAGTTCGGCAACACAACTGAACTATTACTACAACTTCCACTCCTATTACTTCGGCGCGAAGGACTTGGCGCGCAAACAGAGTGAGGGACTAGTGACATTACGAAGCGGATGTGTCGCTCCGCAGGCTTGCCGTTTTGAGTCAAATAGCTATGTTAATGCTTTGTTTTTTCTTAATTTCATACTAAGTGTTAGTCCTGTCTTGTAAACATCGTCTAGTTTAATTAAATGTTCAAAATAATTAAGTCTAATGATTCACTTCTAAAGGAAGGAGTACTAACTCCTTCCTACATGGGTGCTCGACCCTCGGACTCGAAAAATACCCCTAGCTTGGACTGAAAAACTATTTTCTTTTGATGATTCCTGGATTACTGTTGTCTGTCATTTCGGTTTTGGATACCGCCAGCGAAAACGAAAGTGATGTGCCACGGACTCTGATAATATTCTGATGGGATGACGAGAACCGAAAACCAGAACTGTGAGTATATTCTGATCATATTGTAATTATTTCATGCATACTTTGAAGCTTGTTCAAGAAAATTTTGAAGATTAATGGAATTCTCATCTTATTGATGATAATTATAAGAAAACTGAAAATATTTCAACGTTCTTTTGATGCAAGAATTTAATTGATGCTAAATTCACTTTTGATGGTCTTTGACGTTGAATTTATCACTTCTGTTTTCTTGAAGAGAATTCTATTTCGATGAAATTATTTGATGATTTGATGAAAATTTCGACATTTAACTTGAAGAATCTTGTTTCCTTGAACAAACCACAACATAATATATATTTTGAAAGATCGCGAATTGAATACTTTTGAAGATTATTATATTATTATTTTGATGCATAATTTTGACGAAGCGAATGTTTATTTGATGACAACTTTGCTTATTTGATGCGCTTTGATGTTGAACTTAATTCTGCTGTTTTCTTGCGAGAATATTTTTATTTTGCAGAATGCTTTGATGCTTTCGATTTCACAATTTTGATACTTTCGATTTCCCAATTTTGATGCTTTTAACATTAGAACTTTAACTATTATTTTGATGCTGCATTTACATCCTCTATTTTCTTCAACAGTGATTTATTTTGAAGATTAATTTGATGAATATTTTGCTGAAGTAATATCTAACTTGATACATATCTAAATTTACGTCATCTGTTTTCTTCAACCAGAGAAATTATTTTGAAGAACTTATTATTTGATATTTGATGCTTATTTTAGTTCATAATTTTGTTTTCTTGAACAAAACCTGTTTTAAAGATTACTTATTTTGATGCATATTTTGAGAATCAATATTTTATTATTGAATTGGTATTTGAAAAAATTTCGATTTGAAATATTATTTTCTATTTTTGAATTTGAGTACCTACGTATTATAAGTATTGATTTTGGTTTTGAATATTTGTATATTTGTGTACTATAATTGTTTGAACCTAGTATATAGTTATGGCTACTCTCAACGATTACCCCAATATTGCAAAATCATTAAAAATTGGTAGCACGAATCAAATAAAGGTTCTACATCGTTTAATTTTTGGTACAGACGGCGACAGACAAAATCGTACCAGATTACGTAAATTTACAGGTTTTAAACAGCCATTCGTGTTGGAAGCAACGAAACAGAAAGTACTTAAAGAGTTTTCACTTAAAGACTTGATTTCTATTTGTAATCTACTTCATTTAGAATTTTCAACTGACCCAGACAAATGTGCCAATACCATTCTTATGAGTCTTAGTGATTTATCGTTACTAAAAGCAGAATTTTCTGATCTTTCGGAATGCGAAGTGAATGATGACTCACTTCCGGGTGCACGTTCATCCCAAACTAACAGCGTTATAGAGGAAAATAGATCTCCCTTTTCCCCCACCATTGACGCAAAAGAATCTTCGAATAAGCAAAATACACACATTTCCGTTGGTGAATCAGATCAAAATTCATTGCCTTCAGTTGAAACTGCGAATCTCTCTTTCCAGTTGTTTAGTCTGAAAGACGTTGTTGATTTAATAAAACCTTTCTCGTCTCGTGATAATTACAGTGTTGAGAATTTTATATCTGACGTTGAAGAACTTTTTTGTTTATATCAGATAAACAATCCAATTCACCAAATTACTTTTGTTAGAAAATGTTTAACTGGTCCCGCTCAAACTTTAATTAGGTCTATTCGTGGAATTACAAATTGGGAACAATTGAAGCACCATTTATTAGACGAATTTTCGGACAAAATTAACGGTATTCAGTTACATAAATTAATGGAATCTCGACGTATGAAACCGTTTGAAACCCTACAAGAATATTTCTTAGCTATGAGAGATTTGGCACACAAAGGTTCTCTCGATGACTCCTCTCTGTTTGAGTATGTCATAAACGGAATTCCTGATTCAACAAACAATAAAGTTATTCTTTACGGTTGTAAATCCGTCCCTGAATTTAAGGAAAAGTTGAAAATTTATGAACAAATCTTTACCAGATCACAAAATTTCAGACAAAATAATCAGAAAAAAATTGATGCTTCCTACCTCAATGTGAAAGTCGATAATACACGTAGCCCAAATACACAGCCAGTATGTTTTTCCTGTGGCTTGAGAGGTCACAAAAGCAACCAATGTTTGAATAAGTCACATGGTAAACAATGCTACGGATGTAAAAGTTTTGGTCATGTTCATGCTAATTGCCCTAAAAGTTATCGAAATTCTAAACCAAAACCTGATTCTCAAAAACCTATTTCTGATAAAACTGTAAATGCACTTTCTCCTGAAACTTCATCGAAAAATCCCATGCATGTTGACATTCAACTTGCAGGAATTCAATTGACAGCACTCTGTGACACTGGGTCACAGGCAACCCTCATCAATGAGAAAACCTATCGAAGAATTGGTTCGCCACCATTGCAGCCCACCAACATTCCCTTTTCAGGAATTGGCAAAAACCAAGTTCACAGCATCGGATTCTTTCAGGATTCCATCGAAATTCAAACCATTACTTTACCTGCTAAAATACATGTTCTAGAGGATGACTTGATTCCTTTTGATGTGATTATCGGAATCGACTTTTTGCAGCAAACCCAATTTACATTTGATGAAGACGGTATTCGTTTTACTCTTGATAATAACATCTTCGTTAATATTGCTAATATTCCTGATGACGAAGCTTTCCCATTTGATCTTTCACACATTTTGAATTCTGAAATTCGTGAGGAAGTTCAAAATATCGTTACTTCCTACAAACCCCATAAAGTTCAAGACACTGAAATTAAAAGGACTATTTTATTACAAGATGAAATCCCCGTAAATCAACGTTCTCGACGACTCCCTTTTGCGGAACAGAAAATTGTAGAAAAACAAATTCAAGATCAGGGCCAAATATGCATGTCTGAAAAACCTCTAACATCTACTCAAGATAAGATTTCTAGGGTAGAGAAAATGGATAATCCAATTGATTTTGAACGTGATGATGATGATGATGATGCCAATGATTTAGATTTGTTTCATGATAATGATGATGGAAAATATTTAGATGATGCTGATGCCAGTGATTTAGATTTGCTTCATGATAACGATGATGATAATGCTTTTGATATTGGAACTATCAAAGCAACTCTTGAACCAAAAATATTTGATGCCGATGATGATGCCCTTGAGAATGAATCCGTCAAAAGTGAAAAGGTTGAACCAAAATTTCAAGTTATTGAAGCTCCCAAACCCCCTGAACAAATTGCAGCTTTCCAACAACTGAAAGGCATTCTTTCACAAAACCCAGTTCTTCATGTTTTTCAACAGGGATACCCATTAGAACTCCACACTGATGCCAGCTCCTTAGGTTTTGGCGCTGTGCTCTTGCAACAATCCGATGATGGACAGTTTCATCCTATTCATTATTTTAGCCGTAAAACTACAGTTCAACAAGAAAAATATCATAGTTATGAACTGGAAGTTCTTGCCGTTATTGAAGCGCTAAAAAAATTTCGAAACTACTTGTTGGGAACAAAATTTAAAATTATCACCGATTGTGATGCTTTCCAAAAAACGATGCACAAAAAAGACCTACCAGCTAAAATTGCTCGATGGGCATTGATGTTAGAAGACTTTGATTATGAAGTTTGTCATCGACCCGGTAGACAGATGAAACATGTTGATGCTTTAAGTCGTAACCCCATTCTTGTAATTACCTCAAATGATATCACTCAAAAGGTGAAAAATGCCCAAGACCAGGATGAATTTATATCTCAAATTAAATCTATGCTTGAATCTACACCTTCTGATGAATTTTTTGTTAAAAACGGAATTCTTTATAAACTTCATCAGGATGCCGAACTTTTAGTAGTACCACAAATGATGCAGAAAGAAATAGTGCTAAACGCCCATTCACAAGGTCATTTTGCTTCACAAAAAACCGAATTAATTGTTTCTCGTGAATTTTTCATTCCTCAACTTAAGAAATTAGTTCAAGAAATTATTTCGAACTGTATTCCTTGCATTTTGTCCTCGCGAAAATCTGGAAAACAAGAAGGATACCTTCACCCCATTCCAAAAGGTGATGCACCCCTTGAATGTTACCATTGCGACTTTTTAGGACCTTTACCATCGACAAAAAAATGTTATAAGTATCTTTTTACAGTAGTTGATGCCTTTTCCAAATTTGTATGGATCTATCCCGTGAAGTCCACCTCTACGAAAGATGCCTTAGACAAATTATCCTTGCAACAAACTACATTTGGCAACCCTTCAAAAATCATTACTGACAAAGGTAGCGCATTCACATCTTCAGAATTTCAAAGTTACTGCCAGGAACAGTCAATTGAACACATTTCAATAGCAACAGGTGTGCCACGTGGCAACGGTCAGGTTGAGCGTGTTCATGGCACAATTATTCCCGTTTTAACTAAGTTAGCTCTAGATGAACCTGACAAATGGTTTAAATATGTCCCAAGATTGCAACGTATCTTAAATAGTACCACCACACGCAGTACAAAATTCACACCCTTTCAACTTTTAATTGGTGTTAAAATGAAACAACAAGAGGATCTACAGATTAAAAATCTTCTTGACGAGGAACACCACCAAAGAATTCTTGATGACAAAGAAGCGTTACGTATCGAAGCTAAACGAAATATCCTCCGTTTACAGGAAGAAAACATACGACAATATAACAAACGGCGTAAACCGGCTTGTAAATACAAGATCGGTGACAAAGTGGCAATACAACGAACTCAATTTGGAACCGGATTAAAGCTCCGACCAAAGTTCTTCGGACCATATGAGATCACGAACATCAACCCCAACGATCGTTACGAAGTTCGAAAGTTAGGACATCACGATGGTCCAACCATAACATCAACTGCAGCGGACAAAATGAAACAGTGGTGCAGAAACTGAACACCAATACCACTGTGTTGAACACTGCTTGATTTTTTGAAATATTTTTCCTTTTTCTGCTCTTTTTTTTTTATCTTTTCAGAATTATTGTTTACAACCCAGCCGCGGACGTCTGGAAAGTCAGAACGGCCGTGTGAGAATGAGTTCGGCAACACAACTGAACTATTACTACAACTTCCACTCCTATTACTTCGGCGCGAAGGACTTGGCGCGCAAACAGAGTGAGGGACTAGTGACATTACGAAGCGGATGTGTCGCTCCGCAGGCTTGCCGTTTTGAGTCAAATAGCTATGTTAATGCTTTGTTTTTTCTTAATTTCATACTAAGTGTTAGTCCTGTCTTGTAAACATCGTCTAGTTTAATTAAATGTTCAAAATAATTAAGTCTAATGATTCACTTCTAAAGGAAGGAGTACTAACTCCTTCCTACATATATATATATATATGTTTTTTTAAATTTATTTTATTTTATTTTTTTTCCAATGCGGAGGCACTTGTCGTCAAGTATTCGCCTATACTACGCCGCAATTTTACTGCCCATTTTATTGTGGGGGCACCATATAGGCGGTCAGCATCACCCCCTATGAAGGGACGACACGAACGGAGGCACTTTTCGTGGCGCGACGCCAGGATTCGATCCGAGCACTCTCAGCACCGAAAACCAGCGCGCTGTACCACTGGGCCGCCATATACACACACACACACACACACACAGAGAGTCTTAGACAAAAAAAAATGACACACCAAGCAGTTAAAATCGGTAGATGTGATTATGTACATGTGCAGAAAAACAAATGATTACAATTTTAGAAAAAATTGGATGGTTTATTCAAGAGAAAGAGCTTTACAAAGTGAAAAAGTCAATAACGCGTTGGTCCACATCTGGCCCTTATGCAAGCAGTTATTCGGCTTGGCATTGATGGATAGAGGTGGCGGATGTCCTCCTGCGGAATATCGTTGCAAATTATGTCCAACTGGCGTGTTAGATCGTCAAAATCCCGAGCTGGCAACCAAAGGGGCCAATCGGATTACAACGAAAGGGGTCCTGCTATGAAATGAAATGGCACCCCAGACCATCATTCCTAGTTGTCGGCGCGTAAAATATCCGGTTGGTATCCCACTGTTGTCCGGGGCGTCTCCAGACAAGTATTCGCTGGTCCAGGGCCCGATTTAGAAAATTCTGGACTATAGGCACAACTCAGGATGGGGGCCCCCTAACACTGATGTGGGCGTAAAATTTCCAAAATTGACACACACACACAAAAAAAATAAAAAATTAAAATTAAAATTAAAAATTAAAATTAAAAAATAAAAAATAAATAAACATGAATCATTGTGAAAGTACCATTTTACCAAGAATTGGCTATTCGAAGCGTAGAAGCCTAGAACTTTATCAAATAACAAAAAGCAATACAACATACTAACTTTATCATTAAAACACCAATACAATGCAACCAGAAAAACTTATTAATCCCTTATATACACTATAACTATACATATGATGAACCGATCAATCAAATTTGATGAGATATATAAAAAAAATTGCTATTAAAAAAGGTAAAATAAAAAAAATTTGAATTGGGAATTTTTTCTTTCTTTTCTTTTAAAATAAAATTTTTTTGGGAGGGGGGTCCCAACATTCCGGGGCCCCTAGGCCTGGGCCTAATGGAAAATCAGGGCCTGCGCTGGTCATCGGGGCTCATTTCGAAGCGGGACTCATTACTTAAGACAATTCTACTCCAGTTAGTGACATTCCAGGTCGAATGTGCCCGACACCACTGCAAACGGGCTTATCGGTGCACAGAAGTCAATCTATAATGTATTTATCTATAATGAATGAACCAAAAATGAAATCTATAATGAATGAACCAAATCTATAATTAAATTTATCATGAATATTTTCTGAAATAAAAACTAGGAAAAGTCAAGTGCATGCTAATATATTTAGGTGCTTATAGCTTTATTTGCCTAAAAAATATTTCATTTATTTATTTTTTTTGTATAATTTATAGAAAATCTGACAAATGTTCCAAATTTTTTTGTACAAAAGTTTTCAGAAATTTTTTATTTCACCAATTCTAATTTTTGCGCCCCCCTGATTCGTGTGCCGGGAGCGGTTCGCTCCAACTGCTACACGGTACCTACGCCTGTGAGTTGAAAGATTGACTTGTTAAATATGCAGCGTGTGCGATTTTATGATAATTGCTGGAAAATTCATCCAAGTTGCCTAAATCTGCTAATTAATTAGCGACGTATGACTGTAAAGCATCGAATTATTGGTGTTTCTATGATATAATTCGAAGGGAAATGGTATTGGAGTGGGAATCGCATTTCAGGTTCTTTGTCGTTTATCAGGAAGGTAATTTTATTTTTGAGAAGGAAGAGGGTTGGTGGAATATTATCAGTAGAATTGCTTTAATTATACGCAACAGACAACAGACAACCCGTTCTGAAACTGGGTAAAATCGAGCAAGAAGTATATCTCGAGATTTTCCAGTCTCCGTTGTAATACATGTACACATGTAGCAACAATTTAAGTCCAAACAATTCAATAGATGGCAGCACTGAAGAGAGCATTCTTGGATACGAGAGTTTGTTCACACCGTCCCCTCAGCAATTATTTTATTACGACACACTAAGTCAGCTTATCAAGATTCTTTGTCCCACGTAAAGCTATTGCTTTCAAAGTGGTATTCATTTGAGTAGGCATGAGAAACAAGGGAGGCAACTCTTAATCTATCTGACATGGATAATTTGGCCAGCAATTTCTTAAAAGCTTGAAAGTTTGAGCTAGATCTTCAAGCAATACTACAGAGAAACGACTGAGAATTTCAGGAGTATCAGGCGGCAATTGAAAAGAAAAAAAAAATAGTTGACAGGTGGTATTTATAGTATAATTGCGGGGATGACTGGAATGACTATCTTGGTCGCCAATGCTAGTATCACATTTATTTTTTATAATTGCCGTGAGATGGCAGCACCACTGCAGTTAATTTCAAGTAAAGCTTAAACTGAGAGTTTCTTAAACTGTGGGTCGCGACCCCAAATTGGATAGCAAAGCGAAATTTTGGGGTCGCGAAAATTTAATTCTTGTCACCGTTTATCTAAGACATATATTTTGTTTCGTCAAATATACTGAAAGCATGTTCTTCATATCGCTCACTCCTTTCAACAACGTCATATCTAAAAAATCGGCGCTATTTAGTTATGCTTGTTTTCAGAATGCCCTGAAAAAGTAGTATTATCCCTGTAAGATCGTCATATCTCACCGCTCAATATCTAGCCGCTAGAGAGCAGAATTAAAATTTATGTTCAATTCATTTCAATGTACTTTCAAAATTTCAAATCACTCTCCTGAAAAATCTTGTTTTTTGAGATAGGACGTTGTTGAAAGGAATGAGCGATATTATATGCAAACCTTGATAAAACATCTATGATTTAGGATATTTAAATAAAACCATTGCGGTATAAAACTAATAATCAGTATTAATTTATAAATAACAATTTTATAAAGAAATCGGGGAGCGGCATAAATGTGTACATGTCGTATAGTGTCGGTGTAGGCCAGCAAGCTCCTTAAATCCAAATATCGATTAACGCTGAAAAACAATTAACTTGCTCTACGTCCAGCAGTGTCAAATATTGCACCAAGGTTTAGGAACAGCTCTTCCAGATGCACTCACTTGGCGAAAAGTTTGGCGATTTTCTCGCCAAAAAGTTTTGGCGAGAAAATCCCGTTTTCGCAGACCTATTAGACTTAAAGTGCGAAATGTAAACTAAAACGTCAATGGCGACCAAGAAAGAACAAATAAGTTGGAAAGCAAACTTACCGCTGGATGTATGAAACTCGTAGGCGCACACGGGATCTTCGCTTCGCTCAGATACTCTTGCTTCGCTACGCTACGCACCGGTCCAAAAACATCACAGGAATCTCTAGCTGTTGGCATCGCCACGAATTCACTGGCTGTAGCGATCAGGTAAAAAAATAAACATTCTGCTGGTTGTAGCGGACAGTAAAACAAACCTATCGCTGGCTGTATGAAGTATTGGGCGTAAATGGCAATTCTCTATACCAAAATCTATTACACACCTGTTTCCCATAAAATCCATCTTAAACAACAACCTCAATTCAATCATGTCATTCATTTTGCCACAAACTGTAGTCAAGAAGACACAAAACATTTGACTTCAAGCGCCGCATTTAAAACACAAGACTAACGACAACAAACTTAACCGTTTAAATTAACCGTTAATTTCAAATAAACCGCGAGCTTCACCTCAGTTAGCCAATAAATTTGCTAGATTACAAAATCGCAACTACGCACGCGCGAGAATCCAACATCTTTCCACGGCTTCAAAATATAAAAGTTGCCATATTTTGGCACATCAATCGCATGGTTACCACGCCAGACAAAAAATTGCAAAATTGTCAGGGGGGGGGGGGTCATTTGGCAGAGCTGTACCAAGGTTTAATTTGTTATGCAGAAAAAAAACAACCCCATCCGTCTCATTTAAACATGATTTTCTTTCATTAATTGTTGTATACTTGAAACATGTATCAAAACTACAATTTTTCATACGTATATTGTTTACCAAAGAAATAAATTATTTATGAGAAAATATTTATCTCTATATCCTAATTTCCTGAGGTCGCGAAAAAATCTCGATTATAAAAAGGGGTCATGAATGAAAGAAGTTTAAGAAGCGCTGAAGTAAAGGATGCAGTTAGAACTATCCACCGATTTAAAATGGAATATTTTGTCTCCTCCCCCTAAAAAGTGTTTTATTAATTGGGTTAAATTATTTCTAACTCTGTAGCGCCCCGCGCATACATGAAATAGAGATTTATGTATCGTATTTTCTGGCGTATAACGCGCACTTTAATACAAAAAATAAGACCGAAATTTACGGGTGCGCGTTATACGCCGGTTATAAAAACGATAGATTTAAAAATAAGGAAAAGATGAACACCAAAAAAAAATTAGATTTCTACATGTACCTAAATGCTCTTTATTTAAAAGAAATGACATACCTTTTGAACTTAAAAATTTTAATTATCGGATAATATGAATAGTTCGTCATATTCGTCTTCCGTTATATTTTCAGGCACATCATCGAATTCTGTTTCATCTTCACCATCACCGTTACTCTGATCCATAAATAAATAATCATCTTCCGGTCCATCTAGATTGTTAGATATAGTACTACATTTTTTAAATGACTTTTGAAGCATGTCACGTTTAATTTCATTCTATGCTTTCATTATCCACTCATACACTATTTATGACGCATTTGGCCTCCTGTTGTAAATGTAATTTTTCACTTTCGAGCATCCACGCATTCCACTGTCGTTTTAAATTTCCTTTGGTTTATTGATACACACACCTAAATGCTGGACTAATGGCGTTAATCCGCCTCGAATAACTGCTATGTTACACTCTTTCATCGATTTCTTCGTATTATCCGTTAGATGGGATCTGAACATGTCCCAAACTAAACGACTTTCTGTATTCTTTAAGGCACCAGGACGCTTTTGCCAAACATTTCTTACCCATAATTTTACACCGTTTTCGTCCATCCATCCTTTTTTGTGAACATGAATGAAAACAGCATTTGGGAAATTACATTTCGGCATCGTCTTTCTTTTAAAAACAACCATGGTTTTTAATTTTGTACCGCCCGCTAAGCAGGAAAGCGCGACTGTGAAGTGAGATTTTTCTTAGCCTGTTGTTTTTATGTGAACCGTTTTTGTTCCTATCACATCAATTGTTTTATTTCCTATCATATCAAGCCAGGTTATGGCCGAATGGCTAGGGCGCTATCGTTCGGTTCAGATCCTGTGGGTTCGAGTCCCTCTGTTGGCATGGATGTTTGTAGCCGTTCGCAAATCGGCTTTAAACTGTAGGTCCCGGTCTAATTAGCCCTCGTGTAGCAAAAAGTTGACCGTAGCGCTCCAAACCAAACCTATCATATCAAACATTACTGGAGTTTCATCTATATTTCCAATGTGTGACAGTAAATAATTTTTTTTTCTTTCGTAGGTCAGTAATATAATTCTGGAAACTTATCAATTTCTTGTCCAAATTTTTCGGAAGTCTTTGAGAAACTTTTTTTTTCTTGTAGAACTAAATTATTCCGTGCCATAAATCGACAACACCAACTCAAAGTTGCTTTAAAGTTTTCACTTTCATTTGCATTCTTTTTAGTCCACTATAAGGCAAAAATACTTATGCTGTTTCTTGTTACAATTAATCCATTCTGGCGATTTTCTAGGACCCAGTTCGCAACACTTTCTTCTAGGATAGGCCGTTTCGTTACTCCTTTACGCAAAACACATTTATTCTTTGGCATATTAATTATTGTGGTTTCAATTCATTCTTACGTATGGAGCTTTTACCAACACCAAACATCCTTGCTGCAGCACGATTTCCATTTTCTTTTGCAAATTGAATGACTTTGCATTTGAAACCAGCACTGTGTTTGTTTCGTTTGATAGGACCCATATTTACTACTAAAAGGAACACTAGATCAACTGTATTTCAACTAAAGCAAATGCGATTTACTAAAGCCTTTGTTGGAATTGACCTTTATTTTCGGTCATAACAATATTATTTTAACTTTCAAATTCCTATTACTATGCAATAATAGCTGATTGGTTGTGACGTCAACATGGTATCTGACTTTTACTTTTACTGAGTATGTGATTGTGCTGTATATATGTAAGTCACCATGTAACTTGTCAGCTAGCTTGATGTATATTAACTGAAGTTTTTGTTCATTATATTTTTTAAGACGAGATGTCTTCTTCAATAAAGAATTTATTTTACTCTGCGTTTTATTATTAAGCCCCTTACAGTGAAACCAGCCTAAGAGATTTCGATGTTCACTTTAAAATCACGGCTTCAAATGACTGGAGAAAGAGAAAACACCTGACTCCTAATTCCGCGAATTCATTCGAGTCAGAAGTGCTTTCTTACCCCTTGTTTGCAGAATCATTTACTCCCTCAAACATTTCCCCCCACACACATATTGTTCCGCTTATCGCTTGTCAATTCAGTATACCATTGTTCGAAAGCCTGGGAAAATTCTTCGAATGAATGACTTCAAAAGATAAGAGCATCTCACATGTACATTTCAGGTTTCTTCGTCAAGAAAAGGGTGCGCGTTATACGGAGAATACACCTAAAAATTAAAAAACGCAGTTTGAAATTATAGGTGCGCGTTATACGCCGAAACACACGGTAAGAATTTTGGTTGAGTTGAATACGGCCATTTTCTGCAGAAGGAATATACTTGTCTTTGAGGAAAAGTAAAATCTAGTCCGTTTTTAATCATATCAAGTTGAAAAAATTGCTGGAAGTGCCAAATAGGTGGAGTTTAAAGCTAAAAAATACAACTCCCTCCGTCTTACAAGCAACATTGGACGTACGTAGCTTTGAAACTAGTCAGCAGCTGGGAAAAGGCCACATTAACGCAGTAAGGTAATGTTAAAAAAAAAAATTAAAAAAAAAAATACGGCCAAACTGTGAAACCAGCCACATTAAATAATAAATTTATACCGATTGAAAAATAAATTGAATGAATTTTTTGTGAGGCGAGCATAATTTTACCCGAGGGAATATATAATGAAGTGTCAATTTTAATGTCTCTCACCTTTCTAGACGAACCGATAAATACCGGGAATATTTTGCTGAGATAATGCAAAATAACTTCGATTATTCGTAACTGAGCACAGTCTAAATTTCATTCATTCATTCATATTTACCTTATCTGTAGAAAGAGAAAAATTGAATTTTTTTGCGAATTAGTCTCAATTTGCTACTTGTAATGCAATCAAATATAACTGGAATTGATCGCACGATCGTCGTACATTTTAAGAGTGTTCTCTATTGCACAACAGCCCGTTTTGGCTAGTGTTTTTGACCCGAGTTTCCCCGAACCCGAAAACCTGGGTTTTTCAAAGATTTTACGAACCCGAAACCCGGGGAATTAGTTATTTATCTAATACAGTAGCATACCAATTTTATTCCTTTATTTGGAACCAACACCAGTCATATGATTAGTTTGGTAGTAAAATTTTTAAAAACAAAATATTTGATCTGGCAACAACCTCAATAAAACGATTATTCAACGTAAATGATGATGGGTCAGAGTCTGAACCAGAAGTAGCAGTTGAGGTGGGAGTTAAAGATGGAATTGAAGATGATGCTACGAGTATTGGTGCTTGTACTAAACAAATGTCCCTATCTGATGAGCTTAGTATGTTTGTGCAGGAGAATGATAATAAAGAAAATCATAAAAAATCAAAATCTGGTTCATATATCATAAGAAATGAAATTGAGTTGTGTCGGGCAACAAAAAGCCGACCTGAAATGCTAGATAAACTTTTCAGGTCTTTAACAACAATTCGACCGACTTTGGTGGAAGCAGAATGAGCATTTCCTGTAATGGGTCTCTTTGCTAATAAACTCAGAAGCCGACTCAATGATGATACGTTGAGTGCAATGATGGTTGTAAGGCAGTTTTATAAAAAAAGAGATATTTGTACCACTTTTATTTATGTTATACATATATGTATATGTTTATTAACATTAAATTTATTTACTGTTATTTTTTATATTTCAAATTCTGAAATAAATTAAATGCTTCTAATAAATTATTTATTATTTTAGTTCTTTGCTATTGACCCCCTGGAACCAACCAAGTAAACCCGGGAGAACCCGGGTTTTAAATTAAAAATCCCGTTAAACCCGAAACCCGGGTTTTAAAAAAGTTGCTCAAAATCGAAAACCCCAGTTGTGGCCCCTGGCGTATTGCAGGAGTCTCCTCCATTCTACTCCCCGTGCAGCCTCCAGTTCTTTACTGTAATAATCTCAAAATCTTTTTGGACATTCTCAGCCCAACGAAGGAGTCGTCTTCTCGACCTTTTTGTCCTGTGAGGAGAATTGTATACGCTTTGTATTTTAGACTTAGGGCCTGTTCACATAGGAGTCCGTTGCGTTGCGTTAAGGAAAAGATGACGTTGAGACTAAAATAAACCAATAATAGGCATTAAAAATTTCATTGCTAATCGTTTGGAGGCATATGATTGGTTTATTTTCGTCTCCACGTCATCTTTTCCTTAACGCAACGCAACGGACTCCTATGTGAACAGGCCCCAAGTTTCTATCAGCAGGTGATCTGCCTATTTATTCTGTGTACCATAATGAAATTGGTAATATCTAGTCCCCCCTATAATAAGGGGGGGTTAACATAAACAATGTTAAGAGCAATTTGGGAATATTTACGTATTTAGAAGAGCCAAGAAAAGAAATTTTAAGTTTTTTTCTTACTTTTAAAAAAAAATATCATTCTCCAATAGTTAAAATAATTAATATTTCTAAATTCATAAAATTTTAAAAGATTTAATAGTTATTTTTCTTTTGATAGTTTTGTCAAATGATTCAGATCTGGGATATACTGAATTGTTGCAGTTTGTAGCCAATCGGTTAAAATGCTGATTTATCAACATTGTGCGTTGTTTATTTAAGCACAAAACCTTAAAAAATGTTAATTCAGAGAATAATTTATAAGACATTGTTATATACGTAGATTATTTGCAAATCTGATCATGGAACCAAGAGTCACAAAAAGGGATAAAAAACAGCATACGGCTCGCGGTATAGCCTATAAATTTTCTGATTGAACTTTTTCTCTAAATTCCCTCAACATTTGTAACCCCCCTCTATCAAATAAGCAGGGAATAATTTGATAGAGAACACAGCATTTGATAACTATATGATATCCAAATATTTTGAAGATTGAGTCAAAGTATTCAATACGTTTGAGATAGTTAAATTCCTGTATTAATTTCGTTCTGAAAATTAAGTTCGAAAAATTCCCTTAATCGACGAACGACAATGTGTATCATGAATTCTCAGGGGGGGGGATTTCTACTAGTAATAATGGTGTGTAAATATAAGCTTGACGTAATATCAGGTCCAAAGCTTTCTAAGCCTCATGGGATATTTCCGAAAATTTATTCATGGATACTCAAATATCGCAAAACCTTTGAGCGACTTGCTCAGAAAACCCGAGAAGTTTATTTTTGGCCCAAACCAACAAGGAGCATTTTTGAGATTTAAACAATATCTCGCTACTGAACCCATTTTGAGTATATTTACGTAAGGCAGAAAACTCGAAGTGTATACTGATGCTAGCAAACAGGGATACGGAGCTGTGTTATTGCAAGAAGCTGAAAATGGAAAACATCACCCCATCCATTATATGAGCAAGCAGACGGTCACAAGCTGAAGAGAAGTATTGCTCGTACGAATTAGAAGTTCTCGCAGTTATCTCGCAGTTATAGAGTTCTCGCAGTTAAAATTGCAAGATGGTCATTATTCCTGAGAGAATTTGACTACGAAGTTATCCATCGGCCAGGAGCACAGATGAAACATGCTGATGCGCTAAGTCGCAACACTGCTAATTATTGCAAATACGGAAGACGACGTAACTGCTAAAATTAAAGCTGCCCAAGAACAAGACGAAGGCATCCAAACAGCCAAAACCCTAACAGAAAAAGGAAAAGACGAAGAAAATTTTGCCACTAATGGTGCATTTTATAAGTATCTTAATGCGACGATGAAAAAAAAGAAAAAATGAAGGAGGACGCAAGAAAGAATATTCTCAAGATGCAAGAAAGCCAGAAATCCTATAAAAAGAGGAAAAAATCAGTATAAGATAAGTATAAGATGAGAAAATCATGTGCAATCAAGCGTATGCAGTACGAAGCAGGAATGAAATAAGACCGAAATTCCTAGGTCCCTATCAAATGACCAATGTTATGGTCCACGATCGGTACGATATCATCAAATTCGAACAACATGAACGTCCCAGCATCACGTCTTCTGCTGCCGACTATATGAAACCATGGCATCCCTACTATCCTGATTCAGTCGACCGGCATGGCGTCCCCACTATCCCGATTCAGACGACTGACAAGGTATCCTGCCATCCGATGTCAGCAGTCAGCACCAGAGCATCCCCAGAATGGTCCAGTGTATCCGATGTCAGCAACAGAGCAACCCCTGCATGGTTCCGTGTATTATGAGTGTGCTCCATTTAATTTCATTTTCAGAGACTGTCAGTGCTTATTGTTTAATGCCATCCGAAGCCACATGATAGCTAGGATATTCAACTGAACGTTTGACTATGAACTGCAAACTTTAGTAATGTTATTTGTGAGCGTATATTATGTCTGGTGCAAGAGGGCGCCGCTAGCAAAAACATTGTCTCGACCCCCCCCCCTTTTACTCTATTTGTGGAGAGCATTAAGACTCCCGCTTCGAATTCTGTCGTAGACGGAATGCATTTTTTTTCAGTTCTCAATGTAAATAAATTTTAATTATTATTTGTTCTTTACGATGGTTGTTAATTAGTTTACGTCTGTGGCTGATTTACTCCAACCCCACGCCCCAAATATATTTATAAAATGTGTGTCATTGCGTACGACTGTCATATGTCGTAAGTAGGAGCGAGCCAGGAGATGGCCGAATGGCTAGGGCCCCGGCATTCAGTTTAGATCCTGTGGGTTCGAGTCCCACTGTTGGCATAGATGTTTGTAGCCGGTCCAGTGGCGCACTCAGGAGTTTTTCTTGGGGGGGGGGGTGAGATGAACGTATAAAAATATTTATAATGCAAAATCAATATTCATAATGCAATTTCTATTTCTTTGGGGGGGGCAGAGCCCCTTGCCTCCCCCCCGCTCCAAACCAAACCATAAATAGGAGCGAAGTGAGAAACAAATTGGCGTATTCGATAGGAACAAAAAGTTTTTTTAGCATTAACAACACATTTAGGTAAGTTTTTAAAAAAATGTTAAACTCTTTATTTAGTTAACTAAAGAACAACTTAACAAATACTGTATTATGCAACAAACGACACACCAACATATCCTTTTATAAAAAAGAGAACAATTTCCGTGTACTTTTTTTGTGCTGTACCATCACAAATACATATGATCCGCCTCGTTCCATCAAAATAGTATCATAGTATTCAATGATAAAAGTTAGCTGCAATAATCCTTCAATGCGAGACGGTATTTCACAGTGAGTTAACGAAGTGCTTAGTTAATCCACTAAGGCAGCGGTTCTCAACCGAGGGGGCTTAGAAGAATTTCAAGGGAGGCGTGAGTGTAAAAAAATAAAATAAAATAAAAAGTAAAACTAACTGGTAATTTACTGTACTCAATTTTGAGGTCACAATGTAACCGTAACGTATTTTCGACATACGAACACGAACACGATAATTGTCGTAATTGTAAAAACACGATAATTGTCGTACGTCTGGCAACACTGCAAGAGCTTGAGAACGGTTTCTCGCTCAGCTGCTTTCCCTTTGTTATTAATTTTTCCCTTTCTCCATTCAAATTCTCCTTTGTTGCTTGAAAACTTTGAGGTTGTTAGTGCAGTTTTCATCCACATATCTCTGTGACTCTGGATTTTTAGCATTAGCATACATAAAGTCAAAATATCGAGCAAAGCTGGACGTCGAAAGTGACCTGAGGTGTGCTTTGTCACAGGTACAACCTAATATTCAAAAACTTGTCAAGGACAAACAGTGACAGCCCTCTCATTAATGTTGTGAAAGAGACTGGTATTACATGCCGACCTCACCTACATCCTTGATTACCTCAAATATATTTGATCTGCATTTAATTCTTTGATTTCATATGTTCTAATAATAATATGTTCCAAATTAAGATATGTGCAGTAATATTAAATTTTGTGTATGAAATTATTTATTCTATATTTTCATTTAATAACCAGCTTCAGTTTCAAATTCCGATTGTACTACTTGTACTGACCACATATGGTGGTGTTGGGGGTGGTGGTGGGGGGGGCGTGACCTCACATCAGTGCTCAAAGGGGGGGGGGCACAGAGCCTGAAAGGTTGAGAACCCCTGCACTAAGGCAAGCATGAACACTAGCTTTGAAGAATTCCCCAGCTGTTCGTTGTAAACAAAGGCCAGGACTCCATACGTTTCCGCAGATCAGGCAGAGGTTGTGACGCGCGAGAAATCGGCGTCGGAAACCCCAAACCAAATCAGCTAAACGGGATTGCAACATCTCGCGTCTGGTGGTGGATGATTGCGCGATAGGAGATTTGAGTAACAACTTAGTAATTTCCGTTGGGTTGAATGAATGCCTGGCGCGCGTTTTTCTTGTTTGGAATCGAGAATCTCCGCCGGAATAATGAAAACTCGCCGGTCAAAATTTAATTGATAATGAAAATGATCGTTATCAATTTGATCATTTTCATCATCAATTAAATTTTGAAGATTGATTTTTTTTTCATTGAGGCTTTTTTTTATTATTAAATTTCCAATGGAGGGTTTAGAATACGATGATGATGGCAAAAAGCAGAATTTCATCGAAATAGTTTCAATATTTCATTGTGATAGTTCAATAAAATTTTATTGCATTAAAACAGAATCTGGTTACATTGCTGCTGTAAATATATGCGCTCATTTATTTACTGATAATCTCTTTCTATCTATCTATATATCTATATATCTATATATATCTCTATCTATCTATATATATCTATATATATAAAACAGTTCCGTAACTGACTGACTGACTCACTGACTCACTGACATACAACGCACAGACCAAACCGCTGGACCTAAAGGGCTGAAATTTTGCATGGCGATTCTTTTTATAGTGTAGGGGTGCACTAAGAAAGATTTTTGAAAAATTCTTCTTAGATTTTTAAAAATTAAATTTTTAAGCTGTTTTAGTAACTTTTGTTAAGTTTGCTTTTAAAATAATAATTTGGGGGTTATAATTTATATCACGAGAAAGATCATAAAAATTCCTTTAAAATGAGATCTTTTTCGAATCTTTACCTCAATTTTCTGATTTTTGGTGAATTTTTAAAGATTAATTTTTAGAATTAAATTTATTAAATGCCGATCACGTGATTTCTTTTTCTGGTACAATAAATAAAGTTATCGTCCCGTGCATAACAACTAAATAGACAAAAAAAAATTTTTTTTCTTGCTAATGCGGCAGACGATTGGACATTATCCAAAAAAATATTAAAATACAGTAAAAGATATGTTCCTTAAATTGTACTATATTAACTGTACTATATTCTTTAATATTTCCTATTAGATTTCATTTGAATATTTTCTTCTACATTATTTTGTCTATAAAAATATCTCTTACGATTTTTTTTATAAATTTATTTTTTGGTTTTTTTTTACATCAATTGTATACATTGATCGTCGTATTTATTATATATATATACATACAGTGATTTCCGCTTATAAGAATCACGTTTGTTATTACTGTTTTTGATTCTTATAAGCGGTTGATTCTTATAACCGAAACTTCCCTTTGGACAGGCACACATACACAAATATATACTTGTACATATATATAAACACACAGGCACATATATACATAATTTACCATTAAATACTCTTTAATTTACGTTATTTATCATTTATTAAAATTATTTTTTATAATTTTAAAAATACTCAATTTCTAAACAAATACTATAACTTAATTTCTAGACCTATAAGTAACAACACATGATTATAAAATCAACAAGAGGCAGCTTCTCTTTGACTACACTTTGGAAGAGCATCATATCTAATTAACAAGTTCTGTTTTTTAGAAAAACTAAGAGTTTTCCTTGTTTTTATCATATTTGAATTCGACTATCAAAAAGTTCTAACACTAACTGGCAATTTTGTTAGAAAACTAAAGTGAATACTAGCGACGTATGCTTATTACAGTCTCAGACGAAGATTCACTTTATAGCTTACGTTTCACGGTTTGATTCTGAATCAAACCGTGAAACGTTTGATTCAGCATCTGGTTCATCTGATTCAGAAAATTGGATCCGTTTCCGTTTCACGGTTTGAAGTGCTGAATCCACTGTCCCGTTTGCGTAAGTGATGGTGGACACTTCGCGGAAGATTTATGTGTTGTGTTTCAGTGTCCAGAAATCCGCAACCAGGAAGTAAGTGGTGGGAAAAAAGGAGTGCCTGTCTGGAGAAAAGCGAAATCGGACCCGGGCGGGTTAGATGCCCCTGGGTAAAGCTAATAAGACAGTGTTTAGCAAAAGCGTATAAGGAGAAACTCTTATGTTATGTCTAAAGGAATGTATTTTACGACTGTTTTCCACCCCAAAGTTTTATTAATCTTTCTTATCAAAAACTTCAGAAAGAATTTCGTACCTTTTGAGAGTTCAAGTGGAATTTTTTGGAAAAATGAAAGGAAGGCGAAGATTGCAAACTGATTCTTATAACCGGTGGATTGATTCTTTAAAGCGGAAATTTTAACATGGAAATAATACATTTGTTTTTGTTTTTGCGATATTGATTCTTATAAACGGTTGATTCTTATAACCACTGATCACTATAAGCGGTGGTTACTGTATATATATATATATATATATATATATATATATATATATATATATATATATATATATATATATATATATAGATAGATAGATAGATAGATAGATAGATATACAGTGATTTCCGCTTATAAGAATCACGTTTGTTATTACTTTTTTTGATTCTTATAGCCGAAATTTAGGTTTTTGGACAGGCACACACACACCTATACTGAATACTGTATATACATATATTAGATAATTACCCATAAACTACTCTTTAATTTACGTTAATTATCTTTTATTAAAATAATTTTTTATAATTTTAAAATTACAACTTAATTTCTAGACCTATAAGTAGATACACATGATTATAGTAAGAGAAGAAAAAATCCAATATTTGTTACAACATACCTGCTTAGCAGTTTTAACGTATCAACTACAGGAAGGGAGCAAGAAAAAGTTTTCTATGGTAGTTTGATGTAACGAAGTTTTCAGGAGGCTGTGTATACCTCTTTCAATACCAATAGTCTCAGACGAAGATTCACCTTCTAGCTTATGTTTCACGGTTTGATAACGTGCTGAATCTACTAATGTCACGTTTGCCTAAGTGATAGTGGACACTTCGCCGAAGATTTATGTGTTTCAGGGTCCAGGAAGCCGCAACCGGGATGTGGGAGAAAAAGAGTCCCTATTTTTGTTTGTCAGTGGTTTGTCAGTGGTGAAATCGGACCCGGGTGGGTAAAGATGCCCCTGGGCCAAGCTAATAGGACAGTGTTGTGCTAAAGCGTTTAAGGGGAAACTATTATGTTATGTCTAATAAAGAAAGGGATGGATTTTACGACTATATTCCATCCCATCTTATCAATCTTCCTTTAAAAAAAAAAAAGAAAGAACTTCGTGCCTTTTGAGGGTTTAAGTGGCTTTTTTGGAAAAATGAAAGGAAAGCGAAGAGTGTAAACTGATTCTTAAAACCGGTGGATTGATTCTATAAAGCGAAAATTTTAACATGGTAATAATACATTTGTTTTTGTTTTCATGATATTGATTCTTATAAACGGTTGATTCTTATTACCACTGATCACTATAAGCGGTGGTTACGGTATATATATTTTTATTTATTTATTTATTTATTTATTTTTTGGCATTAATTGCATACATTGAAAGTTGTATTTAATTTGAATATACTCCGTGGCGAAGTACAAGTTTTCAGCTAGTATATATATATATATATATATATATATATATATATATATATATATATATATATATATATATATATATATATATATATATATATACACACTTCTTTTTGGGTTACATTAAAACTAAAAACCGAAAATCAATGAAGATAATCAGAGATATGGGTAATACAGGTTTTTCAAATCTCGAAATCCTACGAAGCGGGGCCTTTACTACACTAACTTCCAATCGAAAGAATCTTCGTGCAATGTCACTTGAATACCCTTCTCCCTCCTTTGTGTCTCTGGGCGTTTCCAGATCACGGGGCATTTCACATTCCGATGAAATGTGGGCCCAATAAATTCTCCGGCGTCTTCGTTCCGTTATCTTAAAAATTTGTCCTTTTTTCTTTCTTTCTTTCTTCATTTCCTCCATCGAAGTCCGCGCGAGACGTCGGCTACCACACTTAACGGGAGATTATGTCGAGGAGCAATCAATCTTGGATTACGCTCCTGACCTCATGCGACATTCTGGTTGTGGGGCCCACACTCGGCCGGCATGAGGCATCGGAACACCCGGTCTAGTGGTAGCTGGTCGCTTCTCGAACAGCCTTAAGGTGACTGCCTACGTTCGGAGCCAATTTTTTAAAATAACTTTTTTTAAGGATATTTTGGTCTTTTATGGTAAAATATCAATTAAAAATTAAAAAATAAACAAAAACTTACCTGTAAATACATTTTTTTAATTGGTCAATTTGAAGTAATTTTTAATGAAATTTAGCTAAAACGCCTATCAATCTGCACAAAATTCTAATGCTACTATTTTAATTTCCTTCTCACACATGATACATATGACAGTTATCTTCAAAATGACCTACAATCTAAGAGAAATTTTAGAATGCAAAAATAATACAGACAATTTTATGTTACAATATGAAAATTTTCCCCGATTCGTCATTCCTTTTCTTATAAAATGAACCCCAAATAAAAAAACTACTTATTATACATGAATTATTGTACGTCATTTCATTAACAATAGCACCTAAAACATTTCCTGAAAATTTTATCAAATTATATGCTTTATTATATGAAATAGTATGATAATGGTAGAGATTTGTGCTAAAAAACATAATTCTGAGAAAAACGCATTTAAAGTTGTTTGTAACTTCAATTTTGTAGCAGACGATGTTTTTTTAAATATCTATAACCCTGCTTCTATTTGATGTAGAATGAAAATCAAAACAGTTTTGAAAAGAGAAAATTTTGAATTATACAATTCTTGCAAAAAAATAAAATTGACTAAAATAGTCAAAATTTTGAATTATACGATTCTTGCAAAAAATAAAATTGACTAAAATAGTCAAAAAATAACATCTTCAACGTAGACAGTCACCTTAACACTTCACATTCATCAACTGACAATTTTACGACAAATATTTCGGCTATTTTGTGAGCCGAATTTTGCGACGAATATGGTATAACAATGAATGTGATACAATATACAATTATTTCAAGTGAAAATGTTTAACAATAATTACAAGATAAAAAGAACTTTTTATATACCATGTTTTTAAATTTTCTGTCGAATCATATAAACTTGACAATTCTATGTATTAATAAATACTATTTAAAAATTTTTGATGAATTATCCCATCCACTTGAAAGAAAATGATCAAATTCGTAATCAATCGCTTAGCTCGAGAATTGGAAGTTAACTTGCGTTTAAGTTTTCGTTCCCGTCTCGGCCGATAGATGGCGGCACCATTCTACAAAGCAAAATTAACTGAAAATGAATTAAATTCTGCTTAAAGATGGCTAAAAATATTAAAAGAATGCATTCGCATCGTGTTCTGAGCTATTCTAAAAGTTTCAAATGTTTAGCTAGTCGGGAAGTTAGTTAAAAATCGATTGCAAGATTTGTACTGGACAAACAAACACGCACACACAAACAAACAAACAAACAAGAAAGTGAGTTAATAAAAACATGGTAATAATAATTAAGGTAAGAGGATGCTTACCTGGTAAAACCATTGGACGTTTTTCATTTGTTGTCAAAGAAGAATTAGACAGTCTGCCACCAACTCTTAATACATTATCCTCATCTAAGAGACAATTTAAAGATCTTAATTTACTTTTACCTGAAACCGAACCTTTTACCTTTTTGGCCGGGGGCCGGAGTCGGGTTGGTGTGGCTTGCTCCCAGGGTATCGGCTTCCGTTGTGAGGACCACGGTGCATGGTAACGGAGAGGGCAACTTTGATTCGTCTGGGGGAGTGGGATCCTCTGAGTGAACCAATGTAGCACCATCAAGGCTTCGGATGTCACCACTTCCTCGTAGTCCCGGCTGGTAACCGGGCGGTGGCCTGGTCTCCGGTTTGGGGCAGGGGGGCAGGAGTCGGGTTGGTGTGGCGTCCTCCCAGGGCATCGGGGACCGTAGTGAGGACCTTGGTGCTTGGTAATGGTGGATGCGACTCTGACTCGCCTGGGGGAGTGGGATCCTCTGAGCGAGCTAGTGTAGCACAATCAAGGCTTAGGTCGCCGACACCTCTGTTTGGTCCGGGAGGGCGGAAGTCGGGTTGATGTGGTGTCTACCCAGGGCGACAGGGGCCGTTGTGAGGCCCTCGAAGTCTGGCAATGGTAGATATTACTGTGACTTGCCTGGGGGAGTGGCTTCCCTGAGCGAGTTACTGTAGCATCATCAAGGCTTTGGCGGTTGTGCGACTCCTCGTGGTCCGGCTAGGGTTAGGGCGGCAGCCCGGGCTAAGAGTGACAATGGACGCAGGGGCCTGTAGTCTTGCCATGTGGCATCACTTAGTAGCTCCGTTTTGTCCTAAACCAACACGGACCTGCGCACTCCGCACTTCGTGCGTCGTGGGATGATTTATCGCCCGAAGACGACGAGGTCATTCAAGTTCTACTAAGTTGTATGCCTTAGATTTGGCGGGCTGACGTATGCTCTTTAGACTTACCTGAAATCGAACTGCCTCTCTGAAGGGATTTTAATCGTTCCTTAAACTCACCCTGTTGAACCATCTTTATTAATGACAATTCTGCCTCATTAAGCTCTTTTGATGTGAGGTGACGTCTCACCTTATTTATATTTCGAGCGTTATAGATAAACCTAAGTACCTAGGCAATTGTAAATGCATTGAAGGCTAGAATACCTCTCTCATAACCGAAAAGCCTAGGACCAGAAGCGTCTTGGGTTTTGCCTTCATTTGAAACTTCGCATGGATGATTAACAATAGGACACAATTTTTAACAAAAAATTCGTCTGTGTTTCTACCGCAGTGTCCATCCGCGTCATGAAGGTGATTCATTCAATATTTTCAGGAACTATGCACGTGAGTCAAATTTTACGGATTTAAATTCCATGCAAATCTAGGGCATTCCGTTTTCCAAACGCGTTATTTCTTCAATAAAAAGCATTAGATTCATGAGGTGAGGACCAAAATCTTCTAAAACGTAGCCTATATTGAGGCAGCATTTTGTTCCACACAGTCTATGTGTTAGATGATTTTGACCACCTGTATATAAACGCTAGTCTTTTGCATGAGTTTAATATTGTACAAATTCTAGTACGTCAAATCCGAAATGCCTGATACCAGAAGATAATTTTTTTTAAATTTTTTATTTAGAACATTTACTACGTGGACTTGATGAAATATCTTTCGAAGACCGGACAGAAATTTTAATGCCAATTCCGTTCATGGTTGGTTGAGAGCGCTACGGTCATTTTTTGCTACACAAGGGCTCATTAGACCGGTACCTACTGCTTGAAGCCGATAGCTACAAACGTCCATGCCGACCGAGAGTGGGCCGCGAATCCAAATGCCATCGTCCCCGCTTAAGCGTCATGTACAACCTCCATCCGGAGCATGAAGGTAATTACCATGTTTTTATTAACTTGCTTTCTTGTTTGTATGTGTGTTTGTGTATGTGTTTGTGGGTGTGTTTGTCTGGTACAAATCTTGCAATCGAATTTTAACTAACTTCCCGACTAGCTAGACATTTGAAACTTTTAGAATAGCTCAGAACACGATGGTAATGCATTCTTTTAATACTTTTAGCCATCTTTAAGCAGATTTGAATTCGTTTTCAGTTATTTTCAGTTAATTTTGTTTTGTAGAATGGTGCAGCCAACTGTTGACCGGAACGGGAACGAAAAGTTAAACTCAAGTTAACTTCCAATTAACTTTATTTTCTTTCAAGTTGATGGGATAATTCATCAAAAAAAATTTTTAAAAAGTATTTATTAATACATAGAATTGTCAAGTTTATATGATTCCACAGAAAATTTAAAAACATGGTGTATAAACAGTTTTTTATCTTGTAATTATTTGTACAATATTTTTAACATTTTGATAACAGGAATAAAATTTCATGTGTACTGAATCACCAGAAAGATCGGATAATTTAGTCCCCATAAGGGCCACCTTTGAGGGCAATCTGTAGTTGGTTGGCAAGCCCATCCTTCATGACTCTAGTTTTTTTAGTGCTAGCTGTGGCGTCACGGTAAATGGTTAAGGCGATTCTCTGAGGCGTTGCTAAAAATTACTACTATGGGATCCATAACAAAGAAAGAGTCCTAAATAAAATGCGAAGCCAATTTTTAAAACAGAAACTTAACGAGGAAATTTATTTACAAACAAAAAAAAATTTAACATTTAAGGTTACAACATATTCAATTTAACTCCATGCAGATCTACAATGCACGCTCCCGGACTCATACAGTCCTAACACAGAGCTAAAAAAACCCACGTCCACCCAAGGCGGATTCTGTGCGGCGTCTCTCTCTCAGAGAGGGGGTCGGCAATCGTTGGTGACAGTTTCTTCGTAACGCTGAAACTTTATTACATTCCAGAATCGTTAGGACGACAACTTTACTGGCTGCATCTGTGGGAAAACGTTTTTTAATCCCCCACGTGTTCAAAACCGGTGGAAACTGGCAAAATTTCCCCTGATAAACACGCAGCTGTGTTTCAAGCACTCTGTGGGGTCTTGAGAAAAATAAGACCATACTTCCAACACGCTACAGCGTTTGTGTGTGAATGCGGAGGGATTAGTCCTGAGACAATCGCACTGTATATCATTGAAATCGTTGGCTACTTTCTTATCTCGGAGCACCCTCCGAGACCGATGTCCTCCTCCCTTTGGCGAGTCAATATTGCTTCTACGGTGCCACCTCAGTTTTGATCGAGTACCTCCAGGACGGCATCTTGAGGCTCGTACCTTCCTCCACCCACTGACATTGTGGAAGGATTTTCCGGTCTACGGATTTAACGTGTCCATAGCTGGCCCAGACACGAAGGTATTTAATGACGCCCTTCGGGATTCGAACTGAGTATCCTCGGTACGAAGCCCAACGCGCTCCCATTAGGCTAACTCGGTCCCCTGACTCTAAACTTAATGCTACATACTGTTATGCAGACTTTTTCTTTACATTTAACCCCTCTACAAGTGATTAGCAAGAAAGTCCGATGTTTCATTGCTACAATCATAAGAGAGGTCAGGTGTCGAGTTTTCCACTCTAGTAGATATGCGTGGGCTCGAGCATATTAGATGGTCGAGCTTTTCGGATTGTGAATTTTGGGATACAGTACAGGGTTACTACAAAAGAATCATTCATTATTCAAAAGTATTATACTTGCAAATATGAGTAATATATGAAAATGACCACAAAATATTCAAGTTTTATGCTCACTCTACAAATGTTCTATGCGTGCCCTCTTGGTCACTAGTGTTGCCACGCCACCTGGTGTACAAACTTGAACTAGTCGCCGGATTTAACGCCGTGTGACTTCTTCCTTTGGGGACACATTAAGGACATTGTTTATGTACCCCCACTACCAAAAACGATAGAAGAGCTGAAGAAACGGATCAGTGATGCATTGATGAACATTGACGCTATCACGCTACAAAATGTGTGGAATGAATTGAACTACCTCCTGGACGTGTGTCGTGTGACCAAGGGGGCACACATAGAACATTTGTAGAGTGAGCATAACACTTGAATATTTTGTGGTTATTTTCATATATAAATCATATTTGTAAGTATAATACTTTTGAATAAATCGGGTTTTGAAAATGAATGATTCTTCTGTAGTAACCCTGTATATTACGCATATCAAATGAATGGACGCAAATAAATATTATAAGAAAAAAATGGCTCTATTTAATGAAATTTCTTTAACGTGTATACCTTGAGTAGCATGAGTGGAGAATACCAAAATTAATGTTGAAGCAAAAGCATCCTTTCCGGAAATGCCCGTAACATTGTCCAGTAGTGATGAGTGCAAAAGGTAGGTGAAACATCAAAATTAAAAAAAAGTCTCCAGCTGGAGTATGTACACATCTTTTGAAACAGTTATTAATTTATGAAGCAGATAAAGCCGTGAAATGAAAGGAAAGTTTCCAGTCTCTGGTGCATAATTCCACCTTTTGAAGCAAATTTTAATTTGTCGATTAGAAAATGTCTAGCCTTCGATATATACGAATTACCTTTAGAAACAGACTTAAAAGACGGTAAAACTGAAAATTTTTAAAATTTTCTCCGACCTCCGGAGTATTGAGACAAAAAATAATTTATGAAGCAGACGAGGAAGAAAAAAAAGGAACTAAACTATCTAGTCTCCGCTGTAAGTGTTACACCTTTTGAAACACACATTAACCTGTGATGCAGATGCAATTGATAAAGCAGAAAAATTAAAGAAAAGTTTCTAGCCTCTGATGGATGTGTGCTCCTTCTGAAATAAATTTCAACCTGTCAAGCGGACGAAGCAAATAAGGAAAAAAAGTCGAAGAAAAGTTTCCAGCTGCCGGAGATAATGCAGATGTGTTCGGAAATGGAGAATTAGTCTGTCTTTGAGCTTGGAGAAAATTTTCTAAGGGTTTCAGTTAACCATTAAGTTTCAGATAATTAAATCTTATCATTTTTAAATTGTTCAGAATTTGTTTAACATCACGGAAATGATACGAGCACAAGATCTGGCGAGTTCTTAAGTTTCAGCTGAGAGAGAAATTTGGATTTCTTTTTTAATTCTCGAATCAGTACAGCTTATGGCATAAATATCCAAGGTGGATAATGGTCGAAAATGTATGGAGCTGGCCTACAGACTTAGCTTGTTCGGATCCCCCAGGTGCTTGTTATCGATCGAAATAGGCTCTAATCTAGTTCTTTCAATCTTTTTTAGAATTCGTGAAGTAAAACGTTCACCATTATATACATAGCCTTTTGAAGATTTTTAGGTATTTTTTTATCAAATTGTTACGTTCCTTTGGGGATAAATATTAGAAATATCAGTAAATTTTTTCTGTAAATAATGCCAGCAGGCGCGACATTTTATACTCATGTATGTATGTAAGAAAATTATTGCCGGAGAAAATTGTTTAATAAAGGTATTGTTAAATGGAATGATGCCAAAAAACTAACTTCACAGTGAGAATTAGTAAGTTTGAAACTTCTAACTACTGTCATACATTTTTATGGTTTACGCACTGTTGAGAAAACAAAACTTTATTATGCCGTCGTAGCTCTTTCTTTTTTCTTTGCTGGAACAAGGGCTAGCATTAATTCCTTTGGCCACATTTCTGGGTGAAGTGGTTTCGAGAGATCCCGTCTGATGGCAAACAGCGGTGTCGCTTTCGATTGGACCGTTCATTCTGCTTCGAACAAGGCGATATTGTCTGCAATGACTCCGTCGACAAACTCAGAAGTAAAATAAAAGATCGCATGGTGAGGGCGAAGTGAAAAAATAGAAAAATAAATTGTTCCACAGAATTTGGTTCACTCGAGGTGACGTCATTCTCGAGATCGCTTTTCCTTCTGTCCCTCCACCCTCCTACACTCCGACTCTAGGAATAACTTTCGAGTAGGGATTTTCGTAGGGAAATAATGCTTCTTGATGGAGTGGGGTATAAATAAAGCATCTGTGTAGACGTAGGTATGAGCAGAACGTTTTTACGATCAACTGAAAAATTGAAAAGAGAGGGGACGTATATTTATATTTCTTCTTGTTTGGCTGAACACTCGACACCCAGAAATTTTACTTGCATTTATGCTCTTCGGTTTCAGAATCAACAGGTTTCGCTCACCCAATTTCTATGATAATTGTCTCAGGTGTGTGCGTGGAACGTAACACCAAAGTTCAGTCAGCTCTATTACCTTATATATGAGTTATGAAGTTTGTAAACCTTCTATTTATAAATACTGTTGCTGAGTTTTTGCCCTTTATATACTTGGAAATCACTATAGCGCCCCAGGGGAACAGTATTTTGCTTTTAATATCAACGGAAAAATTCATGAACCCATATGAATCAAGACAATCTTGGAAGATTCCATAGCTTCAGAAAATGTCTCTAGCTATCATATTTCAAACATAATAAATTTTTAAACTACGTGATAATAAGTAAAAACGTGGGAAATCTCATTAGCATTGCCATTTTACTAACAGCACTGAAGAAACTAGTGAACATAACGAATAAAAAGGTGAGTATCAGAGTATTGATGCTAAAACAAATATACGATGCTAAAAATTTATACTTCCACAAAACGGACCAACAAACAAAACCCCACAAAATTTAAAAACAACCTACAAGGCCAAAAAAATGCATGTCAAGTACATAACGGAAGAGCAAGAAAAGTGCGACGATTTCACGGAGGCAGTTTAAGGAAAAATCGGTTCAAGTTATTGAAACTTCCTTTGACATAAAACACTGACTCTCTAATTGGCTGTTTAAAAGAACCGCGAAACAGACAAGCAAAATGATTGTTTTCTTCGTCTAATTTTTTTGTCACATCATCACGCGTTAATGACAGTTTTCTTTCTCCATGATACAATTATTCAGCATGATTTATCCATAAAAGAAAGCAAAAGACGTCTTAAATGGTATTATAATTGTCCAGTTAAGATTCAAGTTATCTTTTTCCGAACGACAGAATGTAGCCACTTCAATATTTTGTCATTCCGTGACGTGTCATTTTATCGTCGCTCTGATTCCTTAACAAGTTACTGTTGTTAAATATGTTTGCGACTCAGAACTTACGAGTTTACAAATTAATATTATTATTATTATTATTATTTAACCAATGCGGATGTACTTGTCGTCAAACATTCGCGTATACTACGCCGCAGTTTTACTGTCCATTTTATTATGCGGCACCATATAGGTGGACAGCATTACCCCCTATGAAGGGACGACACAAACGAAGGTATATTTCGTGGCGCGACGCCAGGATTCGATCCGAGCACCCCCAGCGACGAAAACCAGTGCGCTATACCACCATATATATGTATATATATATAGATATGTGGCAATTCCCCTCCTCTAGGCGGGCAGAAAGATTATTATCGACGGCTGAAAAATCGTCAACGGCGGCGGGCCGCTTCTAAAGAATGACATACCTCCGAGCAGAGGGGAAGTTACAATGAACCACCTCTTCCGAGATCGCTGCTAGAACAAAAGAGCCGACGGACTGGCGCCTTGCCTTGACGTTAAACTACAACGTAAGGAACGCCCCTTGACACACGACCTTAACGAGGTAGCCGGGCGATTAAGATACAATAATCGTTATCGTTTTTCACACGGCCTAGACGGACCAGCCTATCCGAATCGAGCTTGAGAGACGGAGGCTGTTAGAAATTCCGCCAGGGATCAAGCTTTTAAATAAGCCGACGAGAGCGAGAGATAGATAGAGGGATAGAGTTTGAGAGAGAGCTGATCTCCGAGCTCCACTCGACTGGAGTGATTTTACCTTTTATTGAGACTCAGCCCTCTAAGTGAAAAAGACCGGTTCTCTCATCGAGAAAGGTCGGGGAAACGATCAAAACTTGATCTCCCCAGTTTATCATTTCTCGGAAGCAGCTAGCTTCCAGTGAAAGAGTGTGTGGGTCGAGCCGACCAACACTCTGTGTGAATCCACGGTGCATCTAAGGACAGGAAATCTCTTCTAGTCTACTTAGTTCCAACTAACGAACTTAATCCGGCGGTGATTTCTTCAGTGACCTGACCGACAGTCCAGCAACTAGCTACAGCGTCAGTGTGTCCCTTCTTCGAGAGGTCGTTCCTGAAATTTCTTGAGCTACTCCGACTTCTAGGCATCCTGTGTACTATACGAAATTAGATCACGGCTTTACCGTGTGATTCAGCTAAATAAATCTGTAATTTTATTAATTTTGCAAATCTTGATTTTAGTTAGCTGTCTGCCTTATACATAACCTGTGACGCTACCTAGAGTGTTGGCCTTTGACACTAATCGCAGGAATATGTTACAGATAGATAGTCTGAGAATACGGTGTCAGAAAATATACAGATGATATCTAATATATTTTCAGAGCCAAAACCTGAGCTGACAGTTTGCACACGCTTGAAGGTGGCTAAAGGTTATATCAACAAGCTACAAAATAAAAATCGATGCCTTTTTCCTGGTAAAGTTTTTGTATAAGATATTCAGAGAAGGAAGACATGGAAAATCAGCTTAAATGGCACCACCTATTGTTCAATTAAAAGGCAAGTAATTTTCACAGAACGTCAAAATTCAGCTGCATGTATAGTTTGCCATTCCGTGACGTCAGCTGCCCATGCATTTCATATTGTCCATGCATTTCATATTGCCCATGTATTTCATATACCGTGTGGTCATAAAGAAACTTTGCCGATATATGAACCTCTAGCGGCCGTTCCGTTCAACCTATCGAGATGAGATTTCAGATATAGTTATCAGAGGTATGAGCTCGGGATTCTGAGAACGACAACAAAGTGGCGCTCACGGTTACGGTTATAGGTACAGAAACTCGAAATTTTTGAATGGCAATGCCCACTTTTTCCCGTCGCAAAATGCTCAGCGCATGCAAAAACCCTAAAGAGCGTTGGAACGGTACGTGTATCATAAAAAAACGGACGCGTTATGCACGCATAAAAAAACAGCTCTTCGGACGGCCTTCAAAAACAGGATCGGGGCGCACGGAGGAAATTTGCATATGACAAAGGCAAGACACCAATCACAGAACGTCGTTCGTCAGATATGCAGCGTAGAAAACCCATAAAAAGCTCTGTCATATGCAAATTCCCTCCGTGCTCCCCGATCGTGTTTTTGTAGGCCGTCCGAAGAGCTGTTTTTTTTATGCGTCCATAACGCGTTCGTTTTTTGTGATACACATACCGTTATAACGCTCTTTAGGGTTTTCGCATGCTCTGAGCATTTTGCTACGGGAAAAAGTGGGCGTTGCCATTCGAAAATTTCGAGTTTCTTTACCTATAACCGTAACCGTGAGAGTCAAGTTGTTGCTGTTCATAGAATACCGAGCTCATACCTTCGAATAACTATATCCGAAATCTCATCTCGATTGGTTGAACGGAACGGCCGCTAGAGGTCCATATATCGGCAAAGATTTTTTATGACCACCTTGTATATTTTCGTCTGAAAATGTATAGGATGATTTGCAAGATTGGTGGTTTGTAGTAGGATGAAAGAAGAACTGGTTCATTTGTTGCAATTATTTATTTGTCAAATAAAAATGGTGCGTAAGGATAATACAAAACCAATTACAATTATCTTGGCCGCAATATTGGAGGTGAAGCATAAGACAAAACAGGAGAACATGAGATATGTACACACCAAGACACCTTTGTAGACAATATTAAAAGTTAAATATGACACAAATTTCTGGAAAATGGGATATTTCCATTACAAAAAACCTCTTTGTGCGCACTATTTGACTGTGCCGTTTCGACGCATCCAGGAAAAGTACTCTGGGGACAAAAGTCAATTTTTCACTTCGATTTTTAAACGAACGATACAATGTGTCATTCTGAATTAACAATTCGTCAGAAGCGGAGTACTTAATCTTTAAAATGGTACTTTATTTATCGATTTTGGTTAAGTATGAAGGGAGAGAAAGGGATCGTCACAAAAAATCACATTCTAGAAATAATATATATGGTTTTTCCATGCAAAAAAAACAATGTACACTGTTGACAATAAAGAAAATTATTAATGAAATAACAGAATGATAATAAAAGCAAATGATTTTTAAATTTAAAAGTTGAGTGCGATTGATAATGGTAAAATAAAAAAAGCTAGCGCGCGCCATCTAGGGTCAAGAAAAATTGTTTATAATATTTATACTTCGATTTTTAAACAAACAATAAGATGTGTAATTCTAAATTAACAATTCGCATGAAGCGGGGATCTTAATCTTTAAAATGGTACCTCATTTCTTGATTTTGGTTAAGTATGAAGAACGAAAAAGGAATTAAAAAAACATCTTTTAGAAATAATATATATATAGAGAATGCCCCTAGTCTCAGGACATGCGAAAATGGCGTCATCGAGACGGATATTTGTAAACTCATCTACCAATGAGAATTATTGCCGATAAGGTACATAAGTCACTGTAACGTCATTTTTGCATGGCGAAATTTTCCTATGCTGATATAGGCCCAAATAGGGCATTAATCTCGGACATTCGAAAATTTCTCCCCGCTTAAATGTCGTCATCGGAATGCATATTTGTAAAATCTACCAGTAAGCATTATTGTCGATTACGAAATACATCACGAGGACGTCATTTTCGCATACTCCGAGACTAAGGTCCACTGTCTGAAAATATGCGGTCTGAAAAGTAAATTAGATGATTTAAGACAAACATTGTCTTAAAATATAGTGTTATATTTTAAGATCATTGATATTATACTATTGATATATAATATTTGTATGGTTAGTATGTACATAGCATTATATATAAATATACTGTCTGAAAAATAACTTAGATGATTTAAGACAAACATTGTCTTAAAATATAGTGTTATATTTTAAGATCATTGATATTTTACGATTTATATATAATATTTGTACGGTTAGTAAGTACATTGTATTATATATAAATATACTGCCTTAAATTATGATGTTTAAAATTATATAATACTGGTGGCTCCGTTGCTCGAAATCGAGCAAATTTCGTTTCATTTTCGGAATAACAAATGTCGTTCTAACTTACGCAGCTTAATGCTCATCAACCCTTCATCGGGCACGCCCGTGTATAAAGTGCAACATTTTCGTAATTTTGAATCGTTTGTTTTTACATGTAAGGTTTGAATGTTCTAAGCAGTTTCTATTTATAGCTACACCCTTTCTAATGCAGGTCTGATTTTCTGACCCTTGTATTCCTTTCCCTTCATTGTTAGTCGTGATTTAACCGTGGTAAACCAGCGATTATACTGGATTGCAATACGACAAAAGCAGGAGTTGATGTACTCGATCAAATGTGCAATTATTACAGGGTATCCCGCATATCGCGAAGATGGACAATCTCATTGCTTTTTAGGTTTTTGGACATAATAGGAATCGATTCGTAAGTTGTCCTTAGATGCATTAAACCAGACAGTTTTGAAACAAGGCGATTGTATCTGCATTCTTTGGCCTTTAATTATAAATATATCTCAATATTATCACATTTTGTATCTTGTCACAAAACGCAGAATTAATATTTTCAATTTGAAAAAAGAAAGTTTATTACAAAAGGAATAATTAAGGTTGAAAGAGACGTTGCACTTTATGCAACCCGCGCCTGCTGGTGTTCCAAAAATTGGCGCACCCGCTGAAGGGTTGAACTTTATCATTTCAGTCTTTACACCCAATTTATCAACTTTAACTAACTGTCGTGGGAGCTCAAACTGGACAGCCAAGCAGGATTCTTAGTAATGAGAAACTTTTCAACCTTTATCATAGACTCCATTTCCATAGATAGTTGCGGTTTCTTCGGGTTGCTGAACATCGGGAAAAAGATTCTGTTAAGTTCCAATGAAGCAGCTTGACGGCAAATCGTGTTGTTGGCAAGACTGTTATGGCACCTTGTTACACATCTCGTCGGCGGGGATAATGACTTTTTTCAGATTGACTTCTTTAATAGAAAATTATTACTGTTAAATAGTATAGAAGAAACCCGCCGAAATTAATCGTTAATTTTTTTTGAAAAGGACAAACTGATATCAAGTAACAAAGATAAACTTCAGTTAATTAGAAAAAAAAATTACAAATTTATTCAAAGACCTCTATTTTGATACCTAAACCTTGATTTTATGTTCAGCCGTTCTCTCAAAATATGTCTCTAAATAGAACTAAAATATATATGAAGTATTTACTTACTATAAGATTGATCACAGAACACCACAAGCACTTCAAATTTGACACTGAAATGAGCGCCTTATGTAGACAAGGACAATTGCAATTAAAATTGTATTACAAATGGCGTGTTTTTTTATTTAAAAGTTTAGTGTGCGAGCAATAAAAGTAAATGTAAACAAAGAGGCGAGCGCTTTTACTGTAGACATTTCATGTAACTTTGTCGATCTGCCACGCCCGAAGCCTCGCTCCAATCGCCTTTTTCTCCTCGACTGGTACATCTACACGGTAAGACCTTATTCTAATATCCCAATCATATTTTTACGTTAGTCGTTCTCTCAAAATTGTTCTCCTTTTTTTCTAATCGTAGAAATAATATATAGATTATTCTTTAAATTATGAGACAAATTAGAAGCTTTCCCTGGATAGAATTTTGTCATAGTAATTGTGCGTCATATGTAATTGAATAAATAAAATTAAACTTTAAAAAGGCATACCACAGAAAATATCACTCATAAAATGTTCTTCAGGAGGAAAGATAATAGATTTCATTCCAAACAAATTGTTTTCTATGCAAAAAGAATAATGTACACCTACGCGGATGATGCCAATAAAGAAACTTATCAGTTTACAGAATGATAATAAATTCAGACGATTTTACAGTTCAAATGTTCAGAGAGGTAAAATGGGGAAAAAAGCGAACTCGCGCACGCCATCTAACGGAAGAGAAAAATGTTTATATTTCTTTGACGATCCACCACGCCCAAACCACTGCCCCAATCTCAATTTTCTCTTTGATTGGCACATCTACGCGCCGAGACCTTTTTCTGATACCCAAACTATATTTTTATGTTCACCTGTTCTCTCAAAATAGTTCTCCAAATAAAATACCTTTTAGAAATAATACACTAGTTATCAAAAATTAAGGAAAAATCACAAAAAGAGGGATAACACGTTCAAAACTAGGCCAATATTTTTAAAATTTGAATATGTTGTTAAGTAAAAGGTGATGAACAATACTACATTATGCAAAATAGTGGCGCTGCAGTCGGAATACGTCATTTGCGAGGAGTATAAAAGTGCATGTCTCAGAGCAAGGTGATAATTGTCGCTGCGAGGCTGAGATTAGACATCTGGCATAGCCAAATTGTAACAATGACCTCCAGGCATCATTTGACCGAAGAACTGTGATGGCGAGCTATTGGGAGTCTAGAGGCAGGACAAAGTCAGACAGAAGTGGCCAGATGGCTAAATGTGAGTCCGTCTGTGGTTCATAGACTTTGGCAACAATTTCTAGCCACGGATTCGGCATCCAGGAGGTTCAGCCAAGGACGGCCATACGCTACGACGAGTGCGGATGACCAATATTTGTCATTATGCGCACGAAGGAATAGAACCGCAACTCCGTCTGAACTCCTCCGTCTGAAATCCTCCCTCGTTGCAAGCTCCGGAAGGTTGGTATCAACGTCAACCGTGCGTAGAAGGCTTCACGAAGGTGGTCTTTTTTGCGAGGAGACCAGTCATTTGCATCCCGCTCACGTCACGCCATAGGCGGGAACGTTAGCAGTTGGCACGTCAATATGTCCACTGGACGCGTGATCAATGGAGGGCTGTTATCTTTATGGATGAGTCCAGGTTTATCTTCCAAAGCGATAGTAGGCGTATTTTGATTTGGAGAGAACCTGGAACTCGTTTTCATCCATCACACATCTGTGAAAGAGATGCATACGGATCAGGCAGTTTCTGTGTTTTGGGTGGGATGTCTTTGAGTGGACACACAGACCTCCATGTCTTTCCCCGTGGAAATGTGAATGCTCAAACCTATAGAGATGACATCCTTGATGCTTATGTACGCCCTTATGCAGGAGCAATAGGTGTTGCTTTCGTGCTACAGGATGATAACGCGAGAACGCACAGGGTACGCATCGTGGATACTTATCTTGAACAGGAAACAATTCAGCGCATGGAGTGGCCAGCTCGATCACCGAACCTGAATCCTATCGAACATATTTGGGACGCTTTAAGACGACGCATAGCTACTCTCAATCCTCCTCCTAGGACCCTAGCCACGCTTTCAACTGCTTTGCAAAAACAATGGCTCTCACTTCCTACCGCATAGACCGCATCTTTGACAGCATCACGCATCGCTGTATGTGCTGTATTGCTTCTCGGGGGATCATACGCCATACTAAAGGTACTTTTCCTATACCAAACTGACACATCCGATTTGTTCATTGTATACATATGCTAGTTTCTATAACACCATAATTGTCTGGCGATTTCTTTTTATGCTATTTTATACCTACCTATGTGTTGTATAATGTGTATAAGTTTCATTAAATTCTACGCCTAACTTTTTGAGTAATCGCTATTTTTGTGACTTTTCCTTAATTTTTGATAACCAGTGTATATAGATTGTATATATGACATATACAGACCGATTTATTTTTAAATATATCATAGTAAATTCATGGAAGATTCTAAAGTTACTCTAAAAGATATTCCATTAGCTTATATAATACTTAAATATTGATAGAGTTGGATGAGTTATTTAATATATTTTTACATATTTGGTGGCATGAATGGTTAATGTTTTGCGTAAACGAATACGGCAATTAAAATATCCTCAAAAAACAGCGGGAAATTTTTCACTGTGTTTCAAAACTAGTATTTGATTTATGATTTTAATAAACAAGAATTTTGATTGTTTCACATGTAGTATTCAAATTAAGATTGTAATAACACGTGAAAACCAAGGAGTTTGAAATGTGTGATTGCCATGAAACATGAGACACTTAAAAGTCTGATTAAAATTCAGAGATTGCTCATCAAAATATTTAACAACTGTATTGTACTTCTTAAATGTAAGGTATTAAGCAAACAAACTGAAACAATAGAAATGTAATCGTGAATCGGTAATGTATGCTTGTTATGAAATCGGATACATTCAGCTAATTTTCCATCTAAAACATTCCAGTTAGAGACGAATGAACCACGCGAGCGGACAGCGTTTTTATTAATCAATAAAAACCGCTTTATTACTCATTTTCATGCGTTCTGCAAACCCCTGTCATCGATAAGGTTAAGATGTTCAAACAACCGCAAAAAAAGTCGTCTGCATGCCTCGGAAAGGGAAAATGACGCGCTCCGAGTAGGGAAAAATGTTACTTCCGCCGAGATTGTGGGAGGAGGTCAGGGAAAATGTTGAGCGCAAATCTGTGGTAGCATTCAAAACAGATATTACTTGCCGGCAAGAGCGAGTCGTTTTCTGCGTGGCCGGGCTTCCTTTCCTCAGAGGAAACTAAACCTTGAAAGCTCTTAGGGCTTTCATAATTTTTTTTTTTAAATTTAAAGCATTTTTATAAAGTTTACTTAAAATGTCGGCCCAAACACTGACAGTGAAGTTGTTCAGGGGGGATAATACATCCTGGGGATTTCGTCTTCAAGGCGGCAAGGATTTTAGCGCCCCCCTCTCCATTCAAAGGGTGAGTACTTCTTGTCAATAGTTAAATCTTAATTTACGAATTTAGTTGTTTTTAGATTTCTGTGTATAGCGAAATTATAATTTAAGTGTGTTTGTTTTGACCACGAAATAAACTTTGACAGACCAAATATACTTTGTCTCGAGTACAATTTTCAAGATTCAAAGTATATTTGGTCTGTGCGGTAATGAGTTGAAAGCCATTACATCTTCAGATATTTTCTCAGGGTAAAATGTTCAGTCATAAAGTTAATTTACCTTCATTAACGAATAACAAAGATTTCAGATAGTGTCGTAAACGTATACGCTTTTTTAAATCAAATTTGTATTTCCTCCAGTAGTATATGGAAATAAATATCCTGCAAAGAAAAACTGCTGAAATCTTTTCTATGTATTTTATGTAGATTTTTCATTTATATTAACAGAAACGTATCGCAAATATTTTCTGCTATAAGAAATATTGAACTTATTCCTTGATCAAACGCTATCATGTCTGGAGTTATATCAGTATTTTTAAAACTTTTAACGAAGTTCACTATGTACTATTTCTTTAATGATAATGATACAGTTATTTTTAAATGAGAGAGAATGCTTTGAAAATATCGGATTTAATTAAATTATCTACCATCCAGCTTAATAAAAACTGATTTTAATGCAATCGTCAATGATATTCAATTTTTAAAATTATGTGAATAATCTATAGGAATGGTAAAATAATTTATATGCATGTGCGTTGAATACAGAATATAAATATCAAATAAAAACGATTTGACATGTTTCGAGCCAAAGTCTGAAACTTAAAAAAAATCACCATATCAAATTACCTTATTTATGAATTCGTGTGTTAATAAGTTTTTTACTCCTTTTATTTTTGGCAATAAAAAAGTATATCAGTTTAGTTGATCAAATTTCTCTTCATGGATATCCCACTGTATGTACTCGCTTTCAAGTTAATGAATAATTTAAAAGCTTTTAGAATTCATATATTTGATATTGTATTCATACATCTTGAGGCCTCAAGATGCCTCTTATCAAGTTCAAACTTTGATACAAAAGTGATGAACACAAGAAATTCAGACAGAATCTTAAAACAATCATATTTTAAATTACTGACATTATTGTTGCAAATACTTCCTTATATGTATTAGAAGCATAGTTTAAAAGTTTCTTAAATTCAGATATTAACTATAAATTTTTTTCCATCTTTTATTTAATTAACCCTGATTTTAAAAATAGGCTAATAACCTGTCATAACTCTCGATTCTTTAAAGCTTTGACAGAAAAGGAAAAAATGGTCCCTGTACTTACATTTATGAAAATATAGCAGCAAATCTAAAAGCTCATACAGATGACTCTGTAAAATAGTTCGTTAAGATAAACATAAGATGAGCTACCTAGTGTTAAATATCTCTGTAGTACATTGGTTTGATATCTGTACACTTGATACTTTTCGGTTGAAAAATAATCCGGAGTAATCAGCTATTGCATGTCAATTTTCGAGTTTATCAACTCAAAGTAATTTGTTCGTGTTAGTTTCATGATAATTACAGCTATTCGTTATTTTTATAAAAAGTCGATGAACAATAGCGACATGCATGGTTTGTAATTTTTGATTTGTACTTATACGGACTTCGTGTTGTGGTTAACTCTGTACATATTGACGCCTCTATTGCAAACTGGGACACGGGACACTTAGAGCTTTTGATTACACTTCACAAACACCAAGGTGATGAATGATGTAGAAAGTTTAAAATGACCCTATTTCTTTTTTATGCGTTATTCACAGCCAAAATAAGAAAAAGCAACTTCTCAAGTAAACGGTTTTAATCATAGGTGAAAATAAGGCTGTGTTGTTTTCCTTTCGTCTTACAAAAACTCAGCCCACTGTTAAGTATTGCCGAGCTTAAATAAGTTTTTGGCGCTTGCTGCATTTTTGTTTTTAAATAATTAGGAATAATAAGATTTTGTATATCCATTTTCGAGTTTATAATCTCACAGTAATGCGTTATCGTTACGAACTTAATGACATAATGATTAGTAATTCTCGTAAAAAGTTTATAAACAACTTCATATCTGGTATCATGCAGTAATATGCAGTTTTTAGCATGTTTTTTAGAGATTTCTGTACTCTAAATGTATTAAAATCTGTGTTCAAGTTGGTCGCAAAACTAAAAGTTACGGCAATGCGTACACGTATTTAATACATCTACACCTCGACAAAATGTTATGAAACGAAAAAAGAAACGGGCTCCCTCTGGTGTAACAGTGGTACAACCAGAATTTGTTTTTTGAAGAAGGGGAGGTAATGTTGGGCTATACTGCCCTTTTATATATAAAAAAAAGTATTAGATCTCGTTATCTCGTTCATGACGAAGTGCTTTTACTTCCTGCAAAGTCTGTCTCAAAATTCCTTTCTGGTGCGTTGTCAGATTTATCTGCTATCTGATAAACATTGAAGACAATCAACAACTATATTTTATGTATACACAATACGGATTAACATTATTAGACTACCAGTGAATTGATTCGCCAACTACTGTACTATTACTGATTACTCAAAACACAGGAAATAGAATATTCCTTTTTGCTCAAATCAAAAGCATTATTTGTTTAGTCACTTTCACTTGAAAACTTAGCTTTACCTTTCAAGTCATTGTTTTACACTCACACGCACGCACGCAGAGAGAGTAAAAGACTTTAACTCTGAATTGGCGAGTGTAGTACATGTAACTCTACATCGTAACTATTATTTAAGATAGTTCAGCGTGTTGTTGTGTCTGAAGTAACTAAAGTATTACTGTCTGCCTTGATGAATTTCTAACATTTTTGGCAGGATTAGCGGGAACTGTGCAGCCACCAACTCGATTATACTTCAGTGTCCCAAAATCAATAGCATTCGACAATCGCACTTATTGTTTCTTATCAAAACCTGAATGATATTCATTCAGCCAGTGGCGCATCCAGGATTTTTTCTTGGGGGGGGGGGGGGCGAGATGAACGAATAAAAATATTTATAATTCAAAATCAATATTTCTACTTCTTTGGGGGGGGGGGGGCAGGGCCCCCTGGGCCCCCCTGGGTGCGCCACTGCATACAGCATGAAACATACCATCTCGCATTTCTATGAGTAAACTGAGAAAAATAAAACGTTGTTTAAACTGCAGGAAGCTTTTTGTGATTAGTTAATAACTGTTATTATTGCGGATACCGTAAAATCCATTTTGAATTTAGTTTTATATCAAAAGAAGGTATCGAAGAATGATATTTCATAAAATAATGGAAATAGATTCTGTCGTTAACATCGGAATTTGTTTACGACATACGTGTATAATATAAAAGTACAGGTAACTCTCCTATAACACGGTAGATAGGTTCCTAGAAAATGCCGTGTTGTGTCAAACCGTGTTATATGAGACCCAGAGACAGTTCAAAAAAGGGGGTTACGTTCTGAAAACTTATTAAAAACAAACATTTATAAAAAAATCCTTATAAGCAACTTAATTTTTATTAAAAATATAAATGTATGCATAACGGAAAACGAAAAGAAACAAAAAAATACTATTTTCATTTAATGCGACCCTAATTTAATAAATTTCTTCCTCATCACTGCTCAGTACAATCAAACGAAAACTTTTTTCGATTGAACGATATCACCTTCACTTTCAGAACCCTTTTCTTCATTTAGATTTTTTGCACCTTCTATCCTCTTCAAAAAATATGTAATTTTGGTTTATTTGCTGGTTTCTACAAGGTCATTGTAGTTTCACGGTATGGAGATGGACAATTTTGCAGCTCGCTTTTGAATTTTCGGCTTCTTTCAGCGGAAGGGTCTGCATTCAGGAAAAATGATTAAATATTTTCAGCTAAGCTTAGGCCTTCTTGTAATTTTATAGAGTTATAAATGAATAAATTATAATTTGTATATATTTTTTCATGTAAAGTCACTATAGTTCATTATTCCTTCCCGTCATTATTTTAAGGTAATTTAGTTTTTAAATGTGTTAAACAAAAATCATGTTATCTAGTGCTATAGAAGAACAGTGTTGTACAAAGGTTTTCGCAATTTATCTTACCGTGTTAGAGCGAAACCGTGTTGTAAGATGCCGTGCTGTAGGAGAGCTACCTGAACTTTAATGTTGTTACTGATATTTTGTTGATATAAATGGAGTACATACAATCTGTCAATTTATTTGAATCACCTGAACGTGTTCTTTGTCATTGCTTTTGCCTCGGCTTACATGAGTATTAAAGCTGTGTGAGTTTCGCACATACTTCGCCGATTGATTTGCCTCTGTGAATTATAGTTTTTTTTTATTCCAAGGGCGTGTCGAGCTTCATAATCTATTTATCTGAAAGGTTCAACAGTTCAGAAACACTTTTTTTTTCACTTGACTGAGGGAGAAATGATCCAAATAAACTTATTCAACTATTCCATTTTTTCTTTCTATCTTGATTTCTTTGCTATTGTTTGCGGTTACCTATTCTCACGTTCATTCGTAACAGAATGTATGACTCACATTTTCAACGCACAACTTTGCTATTTAAAATATTTGGAAATATTCGAAGATCATACATGACAAGTGATGAGCTCTTATTTTATTGCCTTTTTAATGAAATATAATTCAATATCTTACGCTTTAGATTAAAACTTAATGTGAAGCAATCTAACAGCAGCTGGTGTTTGAAATGTTCTTTAAATTTATAAAGCATCCCTCAAAGATCAGGGAACGTAAAGCTATTTCGAATTTAATTTAAGGGGACAGTGGACCTTCAAACCTAACTTTTCTTTGTTTTGAATGGATTTGCTAGAAATTTAAATATGTGATTAGTACCATACATATGTAAAAGTGGTTAAAATTTAAAGATGAAATATTAATAATTTATGAATTATTAATTATATCAAAAATTGGCCTAATTAAAAATGTTCCATTGCTTTTGTATATAATACGGTAATTTTTATTTACAGGTTACCTTATAGAACTAACAATGAAACTTATTGCTTATTTTAAGCATTCATTAAAAATATAAAGAGAAAAAAAAATAAAAATAGTGAAAACACCCTTTTTATGACGCAAAATACCTGTAAATCATCTTTTCAAGTACAAAATTTAGAAATTCTGAGCTACGAAGCATAATTCTTTTCAATAAGATTTATTTGATATACAGTTAAGTATATAAAACTTAAATTTCAAATCTATACGATGATTAGAAATGCGCCTGGAGCAGTTTGAATATTCGTATGACATGAAAATTTCTATTTTGAGAAACACACATTTAAAGTTATTGCTATCCGTAACCACATAATATCTAAATTAAATACAAATGCCTATAACTAGGAAAGTAATCACAGAAATTAAAAATTCTTTTTGCAACACATTCCTACTCGTCCGTAGTTTCACAATTCAATAAAATAAAAATAAAAAATCTAATTTTTGGACAAATTTCACAATTTTGAAAGTCCACTGTCCCCTTAAGGTAGAAAAGGTCGTAAAAAGCTCATTATTATTTAGAATAAGAAATTCAAGGCCACATCATATCCCATGACATGAAAATATCGTTTCAACCATAAAAATGCGATATCATGCAGGTGTACAAATTTTCATTACAATTTCTTTCCGCCGTTGAAAATCCTGTAGTTGTTTCCTTGTATTTATGGCACTCTGGGTTCATGCTGCAAAAGTGATTTCCCTTGTTTACTTATGAGTCGCGGAAAAGATGCAAATGAGCTTCCTAGCTTAGTCGATTTTAAATAACATCCAAATATTTGTATCAACGCTATTGTAAAAAATGAAGGAATAAAAACGCACTCGTTGCTGGTTAAATTCGCGAAATTCCGTTCTTTCCCGAGTAAGCAGCTAAAACAAAAAGAGTCGGCTACTTTCGGAAGCAAAACGTCGCATTGTTTACAACGCAGTATGACTGCTTCCATATCCACAAATCAGCCAACAATAGGGGCGCGATTGTTTTCGCTGCATAATACATCAACTTTCAGGGTAATGACCGGAATATATATATTTCGCGTAAAGATCATTCCCGTAAAGCTGTTCCTGCTAAAAGAGCAAATGTTGTCTCTTTTCGCCTTTAGGGTATAAAATGTAAGTATGCTCTTCCTTTCTACGTGCACTTACAAAATAGGTGCCTGACATTGGATGTCCGATTATTCGTTAATCAAAATTTCCATCAGTGATTAAGAGTAATTTTCTTTTGTTTATTTAATGCAACGTCTGTCGGTGTTATATCCGAGGAAATTTTGTTCTTTTAATACAGCACAGAACAAATATGTAATAATTAACCCTTCAGCGGGCGCGCCAATTTTTGGAACACCAGCAGGCGCGCGCGTGGCACAAAGTGCAACGTCTCCATCAACCTTGATTATTCCTTTTGTAATAAACTTTTTTTTTTCAAATTGAAAATAATAATTCTGCGTTTTATGACAAGATATAAAAGTTGATAATTTTGAGATATATTTATAATTAAAGGCCAAAGAATGCAGATACAATCGCCTTATTTCAAAACTATCCGGTTTATTTGATCTAAGGATAACTTGCGAATGGATTCCTAATATGTCCAAAAATCTAAAAAATAATGAGATTGTCCATCTTCGTAATATGTGGGATACCCTGTAATAATTGCACATTTGATCGAGTACATCAACTCCTGCTTTTGTCGTATTGCAATCCACTATAATCGTTGGTTACCACGGTTAAATCACGACTACAAATGAATGGAAAGGAATACAAGGGTTAGAAATTCAGACCTGCATTAGAAAAAGTGTAGCTATAAATAGAAACCGCTTAGAACATTCAAACCTTACATATAAAAACAAACCATTAAAAATTACAAAAATATTGCACTCTGTACAAATGATCTTAGGGTCTTTCTTGATTAAAAAAAATCTGGCAAGTTCAATGAAAATTATTTCGTATGCTGTTTTTACAAAATATATTATAGGTACATCCATCAGTTATCCAAGTAAAATTCTCTTAAATTTATCTTATTGTTAGTATTGCCAAATTTTTAAATTATTAAATGTATACCGTGATGAAAAAAAAGTTGAGAATCACTGCCGTACCCAAATGTTGTGCAGCTAAAATTTATAAAAATCCTTCGAAAGAAGGAAAATCCCCATGAAGCCTCTAGTACATTGGTTCTTAACGTTTTGTTGATCAGGGGACACTCGTCAAAAAGTAAAATAATTCTTCGGGGACTGTCTCCCAGCCGATCTTTTTAAGAGACAAAAAATGTGTTTAGTTTCTTGAATAAACAAATTATCTGTAATAAACAACTTTAAAAAAAGTTGCAAATAAACCTAACAATAACGATTTGACTTAAAAGTAAACTTAAAAGCAAACACAAAAGCTTATTAAAACCTAAAAATGAATGAGCTTTTTGAGCTTGCATTTTCTTTACTAGATGTAAAATCCTTGGCTAATATTGCTCAAAGCTAGCAAACAACCAAATAATTTTGTGCCCAATTTTTTAAGATCGATCCATTTGCGGGCCTTTTGAAACAGTAAAACCGATTTTTTTCCATTTTATGACTGCCGACTTCGCGGATCATTTCTTGGTTCGCCCAGACCACCAGTTAAGAACCAGTGCTCTAGCACAAGCGGAGCCTACCTGCGTTTCATTTCATGATGGTGTCAAATGCCTGCTCAATCAGCTGGTGATAACCCCGCAGGTGTATTACTTAAGCACAGAGATTGAAAAAGAAATCGGCTCGCCGCCATTTGCATTCAATGCCGCTTCGCCCAGAACACGACAGATGGCAGTGAAACAAATATGTTTCGCAGAGGCGCTCGATTTCAAGCAGTAGATAATGATCTCATAGTTTGCTCTCGTTTTCTTTTTTTCTCCTACATGCGCATTTCTGAGCGAATGGATTTAGAAGGGGATTAGAAGTGGCAAATGGGTTTCCAGTGACGGAAATGCATCGGCGTAGTGTCACGTGTATTGTGTTGTCGAAATGACAGCACGCATCATCGTTATTTCAATATGCATTAGGATTGTTTTTTCACTGTCACTGTCGCTTTCAAGCTGACATAGGGGTCTCGGACACTTGTCCGGAAATAGGATCTCGAAATTCGAGGAGAAGAACGCTTTCCTGACCAGAGCCTGGTGATTTGAACTCTTAAAATATGTGTTCAAGTTGAGAGGGGATTTAGTTGGCATAAGGTGGATAGACAAAAGGAAACCCAAGAAGGGGCTTGAGGTAACCTAGGGGTAGCGCGTCGGCTCTCGGTGATGAGGGTGCTCGGATCGAATCCCGGCATGCGCCGTTCAATACCTCCGTGTCTAGGCCGGATAGGGACACGTTAAATCCGTGGACCGGAAAGTTCTTCTAAGAGGTCAGAGAGGATGGGAGAGGGTACGATTCCCTTAGATGTCATCCCTGGGGGATGCTCAGTCAAAATTGAGTTGACACCTGGCTCTTGTGGTGCCATGACCTGACGCTTGTGGTGCCATGATAAACCAGAGCCAGTATCCCTCAGCCTGCTAGCCTATATGGACCTGGTCTGGAATTACTTCCGGGCAGGGGGAATTAGAAACAACAAACTCAGGAGGACCTTTAAATATTCAAGTTATTGTATATAATCTCCTCTATATTTATTAATAACATAACAAATGAGATTATTCATATAGACTGATACAAAGATAAGAGATAAGCATGTAGGAAACTAATCTAAAGAATTGTTAAAAATAGTCATCCTATAAGGCTGATTAACTACAGCCATGGTTAATTTTGGTTTATTACCTTTTTCCATTTGACTCATTTTCATAACTTTTCCTCCAATAAGTATTTTTAATTCTGGTGGCACCAAGGGGGTGGGGGTTGTTATGTTAGCTCACTTGAATGGTGCCCCAGAAGAAAAGAAGCCAACAAATCTTCATAGTATATGTGCGAACGTTTTCATTGACATGTACCCCGTATTGGTAAATACGTGTGCCCATCTAAGCAACTGGTGTAATTTTTATTCTCGTTTCTTTGCATTTTAATCTTATATATTTTTTTCCTTTGAAGTTGAGAGTTATTTGATTCTCAGGTTTGTGATATTACTCATTCGTTGAGTTTTACTCCGGAGTGAACGGTCTAATTTGCCTTTGTGTAACAAAAGTTGACCGTAGCGCTCTAAACCAACCATCTTGAGTGATCTATTGGGAATATATATTTACGTTTCCTCGCACTACACTAAAAATGGACGAAAATAGGACCTTCTCTTCTCAGATTCTTCTACCAAGATTCAGACTACGACTGATCTTTTGGCAATGGTTTAAAAACCAACGTAAATAGAAAAACAGTTGTCATTACAAAGTAATAGAAAAACATTAATATTTCACTACAATTATTGTACATTTATGAATAAAATCAGTATAATATTTTTTAAAGTATAATAATCATATTTAGGCTTTTCTATTTTCTGACTGGTTTCGTCGGTTGTGGTACAAAATGTCTGATGTTACCATTTTAGCATTTCTCCAAAAGAAATTTTCTTAGATTTAAAAAATGCAAGCAGAACAAAATTCTTAAGATCAGACTCTTAATTTTGACGGGTGATGGTTGAGTTGCTATGACGCTGGTCATCAATACCAGAGTCAGTGGGTCCGAATCCCGTAGTAAGCATTCGAGTTTGTTGCCATTCGGAAAATTTTTTAATCTGTAGGTTCCATTGTTTTATCCCTCGTGTAATGAAAAGGGCTCTAGCGTTCCAAGTCAACCAACCAACTCTTAACTGCGCCACGCAAAACCTATCGCGGAAAGAAAGTATACAGCCGAACGATGGAAAAAAACTTTTTTTTTCAGGCAATTTCTTTCTGTGTCTAACTGATGCGTTTCGAAAAATCTAGACCCGGGAAATGATAGAATAGACAGCTTGATGCGCAAGTGTTTTGTTTGTTTGAGGTGGGGGGGGGGAAGAGAATAACTCGTCCATATGTTGCTAATTAATTCAGTTAGTATTGAGCTCGTAATGAAAAAGATCTTTCGTAATGTAACCGCCCTAATAAAAAGATCCATCTCAGGCGTGAGTTAAACGTGTCGTCGTTTTTGGGCTCGTTGTTGTTTCTTTATTGGCTCGTCGTGGCGTCTGAATGATGTGGTGGCAACCTAATTTCGGAGACGCAATCACTCATAAGAAACGTTTATGATAGGGTAAATAGCTTGAATGCAACAAAACCAAGTGTTCCTGAAACGCTGATTATCTCTCTACTTACCGGCAACGATATCAAACTTCTTCCCCACACAACTTAACCCTCAAACCGGCCCACCGGTCATTATGACCGGCAGCGGCGGAACTAAGAGGTGGGGCAGGAGTGGGGAGAGGCGTGAACGCTTGGCTGACTTTGACATCCTCAGTCAGTTCCTGGACATCAGGGAGATCACATCAGGGTTTTACAAATGCTCGCCATTTGCCAGTAAGTTGCAATTTTGTAAAAGTATGGCGGTCAAAATGACTGGTAGCCTGTTATTGCCACTGAGCAATAACAGGCCTACCGGTCCTGATAGGGATTTCAGCGTTCTGTGCGATTTTTAAAGTATCCTGTGAAGTATTGACATCACTCTTCTCTACCTCAATCACTGGCAGGCTAATTTTTCGAGCAATTATGTCTGATAAACATTGTGCAATTCTTTTAAGAGCCCTACGATTTGATGATGCAGATACCAGATCAAAATAAATTAAATAAATTGAATAAATAAGTGTAGATGATTTTTCCCCTTACTATTCATCACTAATATAAATCAAACAACCCTGTGCACAATATCAACATGCAGTTCCATCGTAATAACGCAAAATAACAGCTTTTTAGGCTTGGAGGTCAATTTGACCGATAGTCCTGATAGTGGCAACAAATTCATGGGCCGGTTTGAGGGTTAAAATGAATGCAGTGCATTCTGTTAGCCGGTGACCATTCTTTGTCGAATACGCAGCTTTGTAATCATCTGCTCTCGTAAAAAGAAAAAAAGGACCATAAAATTATCCTATCGTCAAACATTTCGCAATATTTTTCTAAACCTTTTGCGGAAACGGTGGAAGTATTTGATTTCTGGCGAAGTACCAAAGAAAAATGTTTTTAAACAGAAATCAGCTGTCATCCCATGAAGTTTAACACACGATACCCGGTGGGATAAAAAACAGACATGCTAAAAATGTCAAGCACATGTCAGGGAATTCGCACCTCCTTAAACACCTTGAAAACTCTCTTAGCGCGATTAGGGTCCTATTCCATATTGTTTTAAATTATCACATTTCATTTTTTCCCCTTTTTATAATTCGAGAGTAAAATGAAGTGCCAGGTACATTGTTTTACTTTCAGTGTTTATTGATTCATATATTTCAGATATCATTGTTTTTTTAGTAATGAAAGGATTTTTTTCAGGGTACTTTTTCGCAACTTTAAATTTTAATATCCTGGAAATACTAGCGTTAATTTTATTGATGCCAAAATGAATACTACTAATGCCTACTCATTATCACGTCTAATGAATGAATAATATGTGAAATATAATATGTGTAGTTCACGTATATAAATATAATATGTGTAATATATATGTATGTATTATATATATGTATATATATATATATATTATACACTGAAGTGCCACTGAATTAGGGATAGCAAAGCCTATGCAAATTTTGTAGCGCTGCGCATCATGTATGCTCAAGTGAGGGCGCTGTGGTAACTGCATATATAGCTCGTACTATGGTTGTTGTGAATTAGTTGTTGGAATTGCCAGTATGGGTAAACTGCCTGATTTAGACGCCTTCAATCGCGGACAAATCGTAGGTGCGCGACGCATGGGCCGTTCAATTTCCGAAATCGTCAGACAGCTAGGATTTTCAAGGTCGACAGTGTCAAGAGTATACCAAGAATACATGGATGGTGGAAAAAAACTAGCGATCGGACAAACTGCAAAGGACAATTAGCCTTGACAGTGCGTGGTGAGAGACGGCTCAGGCGTATTGTACGTAGCCAGCGAAGCCAAACATTAGCTCAAATTACCACCCAGTTTAATGACGGTGCCAGTCGTACAGTCAGTAAACGGACTGTGCAACGCTCGCTTCACCGTATGGGTTTCGGGAGCCGTCGACCTACGAGAGTACCATTGCTCTATACTCGCCATCGGGCTGCACGTCTTGCCTGGACAAGAGAGCACAGAGACTGGAGTGTAGAGGACTGGAAACGAGTAGCATGGAGTGATGAGTCTCGATTCCGACTACTTAATGCTGACGGGAGGCTGAGAATATGGCGTCAGGCTCATGAAGCCATGGATCCTGCATGCCTGACTGGAACTGTATAAGAGCATGGTGGCTCAATCATGGTCTGGGGTGTTTTTTCGTGGCACAGTTTGGGATCTTTGGTGCGTGTACCAACCTCCCTCAATTCAATTCGGTACGTAGAGTTGCTGGGTGATCACCTCCATCCGTTTATGCTGTTCTGTTATCCGCACGGTAATGGAGTTTTCCAGCAAGACAACTGTACCTCTCACAAGTCCCGGTTGACTACTGGCTGGTTGGATGAGCATTCCTCTGACTTCTCTGTCATGAATTGGCCACCTAGAAGCCCAGACTTAAATCCTATTGAGCATCTTTGGGGTGTTTTGGAACAAGGCGTGAAAGGCCATCACACAGCACCAAAGAACCTTACTGAATTATGGACAGCTTTAGCCAATATTTGGCAAGCCATTCCCGTGAAACGTTTCCAGAAACTTGTTGAATCTATGCCTCGTCGTGTGGCAGCCGTTATCAAGGCCAGAGGAGGCCCAACTCGTTACTAGGTAGGTATCCCTAATTCAGTGGCACCTCAGTGTATGTATACATATGTATTATATATATGTTTATATATATATATATAATACATATATATATGTTTATATATATAATATGTGTAATTCACGTTAAATGAATGCCTACTCATTATCACGTCTTATTATCTTAGAGTAACTCTATTTGTTGTTGTTGTTGTTGGGAACACTGCGTAAAATCAAACTGGTCTATTTCTTGTGTTTTTGTCAATAACTGGGATGAATTATAATTGTTAAATATCATTATAAATTGAAGTTTTAAACGCAAAAGATGTTTTTTTCTTTTCTAAACATAGGCTCATTCTTTCTTTCTCTTTCTCTTCTACGATTTGTATTCCGATTTTAGATCTGAAGACTAAATTAGCTTAGTTCATCTGCTGTATCATGCAAAGTAGCTTACATTAAAAACGGGAATGAATGACTTCTTAATAACCGCAATGTAATTAAAGAGGTGACGACGTCTTTCGAACTAATGAATAGTGCATTGTCGGGCCGAAGAGCATTTAGTGTGATTGTCACTCTGTACCATTCAGAAATGCAAAGGTCGTCGAAATCTGTGACACAAACGAGGGCGACAACCGAAAATTCTAGAAGAGACGGCGTGGGAAGTAGCGGGGAATTCGGATAGGAAAAGAGATACTGAAAGTGCCTTGGCTATGTAGGTAGCCTTTCTCCGCGGACACCAGGGCGTAGGTTGCAGTCCCTTATACCTGGATCCTCTAGGCAGGTAGCCTTTCTCTGTTGACCTCAAGGTGTAAAATCCAGTCAGGTTAGCAAAAGATATCCATAGCGCTGTCTTAGGTTGCAGTCCCTTATACCTGGCTCCTCTAGGCAGGTACCCTTTCTCTGTGGACCTCAAGGTGTAAAATCCAGTCAGGTTAGCAAAAGATATCCACAGTTCTCTAAAAAAGGATAAAAAGACAATTGTTGGAATCATTTGGAAAATAGTCATGAAATGCGTGAAGTTGAATTTCAATTTCATTGTGGTCAATGATGGATAAAACGGTGAGATAAGTTTGTTTTTCGTTTATGATAAGGGCAAGAATTAAAAAGAAAAACGGTAATAATTTCGCCTCTCAATCCATTCCAAGATATCTCCATCAGAAAGCGAAGTCTTTGAACAGAGGAACGGCTCTCCGCTCAGCGGAATATGTCAGAGGAAGCAATAACTAAAACCATATTCTAATGAAGTCAATGGAAGCGGATAATTGCCCATTCCTCTCGAAAATTAATGACTCCGACTCAAGAGGTTCGAAGAGAACGAGCTTTTAATTTCGTCCGACCCAGTTTATGCGAACGCATTTATGCGGGCCTCGCGTATTTGCATGCCCAGACTGTTACTCTGAAAAAGGAGTGTTTGCATCTTTTACAACTTCCTCTTGCGAGCCGGCGTCTGGGAGTCTTCACATATCTTGTCGTAAGAGCTTGGATCTTTTTTCTTCCATGTGGTCTGGACAGAGGTTATAAACAAACAGATCGCGTAACTCCACGCACGGAATCATCAGATAAGATGAGGCCTGCTCTCTTGATGTGCCGATGAGCCACAAACGGAACAAAAAACCACGAGGACCTTTTATGGCATTGTTCTGGAAGCGTGACTCTACTCAGAGGAAAGTTGCAGGTCTATCGGGTTTAGTTATTGTCTTACAAACATGGTGGTCTATTGAATACCAGTTCTTGTAGCGTAAAGGTTAATCATTTCGCTGATTAGTTAACGTAGTTGACCCGAACGTTAAGACTTTCCAAGGTCTAGCATTGGAAGGATGCCTGAGTACTCCGCTAACTAAATGGGAAGGCGTTTACTTAAATAGGAAAAAGTTTTACATTGGTAATTTATAGAGTTCAGAATTCCTCTAAAATCAGCTGACCACATATATACACGACCAGTTTATGCAGCTATATTTTTGCATCTAAGTCATCTTGTATTTAATATTCAGTACGATGGTAAATGAGAGATTTTATTTTTCAATTCGAAATTTATCTATCTATATCTCTGTCTATAACTGTATCGCTCCATCTCTCTCTCTCTCTATCCCTCTCTATCTCTCTCTCTCTCTCTCTCTCTCTCTCTATATATATATATATATATATATATATATATATATATATATATATATATATATATATATATATATATATATATATGTGTGTATAATATAAAATACCACGCAGTGCTCTCACCTGTGTTTCTCCTTCTGGGTAAATATTTATCACGAAATATTAAAATTTAGCAAAGTTATTTTATTATGAAAAAATACATTTGGAGCGGCCACAAGAGGGAATTCTGTCTAGTTTATTCCGTTTAGAAATAGTTTACATATATACAGGGATTGTCCAAAATAATGGAAACACCTCTCAATGCAGGAACTACGCTCCTAATATGGTGTTGGAGCATATTTGGTGTTTAAAACTGCTTGAATCCCCCTTTGAATGGACGTATGCAAGTCCTGGAGGGTGGTAAGTGGTATGTTACACATTCTTCAGGGAGAAACTGCTCCAGTTCCGTGATAGTAGATGCTGGAAGAGGATAACTCGATTTCATTCTGTTTTCCAATACAGACCACAATGGCTTGATTACATTCAAATCTGGTGATTGTTCAGGTCGGAGAAGGTGTACAGCGTCATCATCATCATCATGTTCTTCAAACCATAATTTAACAGTTCCAGCTCTGGGAATAGGGGAGCTATCATCGTGAAAGATGTAGTCTACTACAGGGAACAATATCTACGCCACTGTATGGACATGGAAGCTCAGAATTGTTAAATACTAGTTACTGCTAGTTGTCACTGCTAGTTATCCATAAAGGGATAATGGGACCAGTGACGGATTCTTGACTAAGCTTTACCTTCGGAAGGAGATAGTTTTGGTTGTAAGCTTCTACTGGTGTTCTCCGCACGTAAACACGTCCTGAGGTGGAGAATAGTATGAAGGTTGAATCATCTTGAAAACAATTCATGTTTCTATTGACCAGCATTCCATGCCTTATGGTCCCGACACCACTGTAGTCTACGTTTTGGATTCATCTGTGACAAGGAGTTTTGGAAAAGAAGCTCTGGTGTAAATATTTTGCTTATACAGTTCCCATCAGACTGTATTAGTCGAGACTAGGTCCTATACATGCATATTAAGCACATCAGTCACTTTTGTCACAATGGTCTTTCTGTTAGAGGTGACAATCGCATTTAATGTCTTATCTCTGTCAGTGAGTTTCATTTGCTGTCCACAATTGTGTCTTGCAGACAATGTTTTATCACGAACTTTGCACGCTGTTAGGAAGTTAGACACAATATCTCTTAACGAATTTTGACTTACTACTACAAATGGACGACAACGATCATTGGACTTTTTGGGTTTATTGTAACATAACAGGAGTATAACATATATAGAAAATGCTTACCCAGATAGGGATTCCAACGGGGGGGGGGGGGTTACAAGACCCCCTTCTTGCGAGGGCGAGGAGCGAAAACTTCTCCATCTCTACTGGCGTTGCAGCGCCCCCTCGATACAATTTTCTACACCTCTCGATACCTCCAATAACTTTTCAACTAAGATTGTCAAAACACCAAATAGGCGCCCAGCTGCACTTTGCACTTTTTGGAACTCTGTCAAATTGTACATTTTGTCTCCAACTTGAGCTATATTTTGCAAAGTACAGCTTAAAATGCAATCAAACACAGCTCTGAGAACATTAGCTAAACGGTTCCACAAAAAAGGGGTAGCTATTTGTGCAATTAGTTCTTTAATCAGTAGGAACAAAATTCACTTTAAGCGCAGTGTTTCCAATATTTTGGACAACCCCTGCATATACTATATAACAGAACCTATATACATATATATTAACATACCTAATATATCTCTATGCTAAAAATTCTTCTTGAATCGCATCTGAGAATCTTTCTTTATGAACATGTTTAATGCGAACGATATCGTGAATTCAGGCTCCTTTTAAGGATGGAAGTTTTTAAAACAGCTTTAAAAAATTAACGCATTTCTCGCGTTGCCATTTCCAGTATTAATATTTAAATAAAGGTTGATCCGTTTCGGTGTTTATTTGATGGAGGTGGGAAACGGGTTTCTAGAACTAACAAGGAAGCATGGCAGAAAGAGAGTTCCTTAGTTTTTGAAACGCAAACTTTGGGTAGCGTCAAGGGTGTTTATGAAGGCGGTGCCTCGGTTGACCTTTTATGTTTTAAATCTCAATGTTGGTATAGGAGAAATATTCCACTCGGCATTTTTCTAATCGCAAATACACTACATACCAATAAGTATTTGGATACCCATGCAAATGACGATGTCTGCGGTCCTGATATACGTCACGCCCTCCGCCGTTAACTATCGTGTAGAAAACAACATTGGCAATAGTCGCAAGACGCCACGAAGTACAGAGTTATCTGATTTCAAGAAAGGTGTAATCGTCGGATATCACAGAAATGGCCGATCCTTAAGGGACATATCTAGCCAGCTGAATTACTCAAAATCTACAATGGCCTATGTTATTCAGAAGCGGAAGGTGAGCGGTGATTGTCAGAATGTGCCCCGAGTCGGCAGACCCACGAAACTGGGAGATAGAGACCAATGGTGCTGTACAGAGAAATTCGGAAGAACCGCACCCAACCGATGGCCCACATACTCCAGGAGTTTCAACAGGCATCAGAGAGTGTTGTTTCGATGAATACCATCCGTAAGGAAGCACATCTGCTTAATTTTCATGGTCGTGCTGCCGCCGGTAAGTCTTATCACAAAGTCCAACCGCACTTCTCGGTTAATGTGGTGCAAAACATGTCGAAAGTGGACCGTAGATCAGTGGAAACGGGTTTTCTGGAGCGACGATTCTAGGTTAACCCTCTACCATTCAGATGGCAGGGTCTGGGTCTGGCGTCTGCCTGGAGAACGCCTCCTGCCAGATTGCATTGTGCCCACAGTAAAGTTGGTGGAGGTGGAATAATGGTCTGGGGGTGTTTCTCCTCCTATGGACTGGGTCTCTTGGTCCCAATTCCCATTAAGCTCGACGCTGATGCCTACTGCACTATTTTGGACGACATGTGCTTCCTACGTTGTGGCAGTTTTACGGGTTGTATCCACGTTACTTCCAGGATGACAACGCCAGCTGTCATGTTGCGAGGTCCCCCATGGATTGGTATGGTGAGAATGGGGTTAACCAAATGGACTGGCCTGCCCAGAGCCCAGACCTGAACCCTATCGAGAAACTCTGGGACGAGTTGGATCGCCGAATTAAGGGGTGCAACAACCGTCCAAAATCGGTGAAGGAACTTACATGTCTTCTCCAATCCGAATAGAAGAACATACCACTAGCCGTTATACAAGGACTTGTGGAAAGCATGCCCCGGAGGGTTGAGGCTGTAATTGGCTCTCGTGGAGGCTCTACCTACTATTGAATATGAATAAATTTGTTTTTCTTTTCTATCACAGGTGTCCAAATAATTATTGGTAGATAGTGTATTAGAAATTGCATATTTTTGGTTTCGACGTTCTGGTATGAGGGTAGACATTTATGTAATGTCTAGCTTAGTTTTTAAGATTTTCCGTAGTTCATCTTTACTGGGCATTCAATAACTCTCCGAAATTAAAACTGCTTTTGCAAGTATTGAGTTAAGATAAAATAAATTGTAAAACACTTGCAAAGGTCAGTTTTTAAATGCAGAAAACATAATTATCTTAAAGAGCTATATCACTTATATGAGCCTTCATCGAGGAATATAAATTACTATAAGACTGTTGAGTTTCAAAAAGTTTGATCTTCGAAGTGCAGCGATTTTACAAGCACTGTTTCACGCGGTCTAATGCAATATTCAATTGGCATGGTATAACGATCATTTGTTAGCACCCTAAGCCGAACCCCTTTCTACTGTTATGAAATCTGTGTTTTACCGACTGAACTATGCTGGCTTTGTGAGGAACTTTTGCGACTGAATTTCCATTCGTCACGTGTTACTCTTCCTGTTTAAAGTAAACAACGAAAAATGTTTATATGTATGTATTCATATATATATACATAGTGCATAAACGTATAAACATATATGCATATATATATATATATATATATATATATATATATATATATATATATATACACGCATATATAGGTATATAATACACGCACATATACATGCACATTCGAACATAAATAGTGGATCGACGGATAATGTCCGAGATGAAAAAAAATTGACTCCAGATGCACATGAAGACAGAAATGCAATAGACACAGAGCGTGAGAGTGTTGACATGTTTATAATTTTGACCATCTACAAAAAAGCATGCATCAAAAGTATGTGGGTCACATCTTGGATGCGGCACACAAAGTTAGAGGCGATTCATTTTCGGGAGCAGATAATCGCTCATTCATTCATTCATTTTTCTTTTCGCTCAAATGACATGAATGAAGAAACTACTCACAAGAAAGTCTAAACGATTATTCTCCTCTTCCTTCGGTAGTGTGTGTTGGAAACTCTTCTTCCGGCTCTAAAACTGCCTTCATACAATCTTTGTTTTTAATTTTTGTATCATTGGGACATTCATTTTTGAGGGACGCACGCTCGTACCTTATTTTGGTTTGTCATTTTGTCTGGGAAGATCACGGTGTTCAGATTTAAATTCCTGCTATTACATCAGCCAGGAAAGGAAATATATTGTGAATACCTTAAAACTGTACAGTTTTTGTCAAAAATGTAATAAGGAAATAGCTCGACTTTTAAGGCTGCTGGATGGTAGCCATATTGAATTCACACAGCTCAGTGTTAACCTACGGAAAATATTTTTGCAATAATTTCGATTGATTTGAAGATTTTTTTTCTTTTTTAAAATTTTACTTCGTAATAGAGAAAGAAATTTTTTTGACGCTGCTGTCTTAATCATTTTAGAAATGTCGTTAAACCAAGGAAATCATGAGTGTTTGAAATACAGTATATCCCATTTTTTTCCCTGAATCATTTAAATTTTAAAGTATCTCTTAAAGAATAAAAAAGATACCCGAGTCAAAAATGTCTTTCTCTATTATGGGGTACAATTAAAAAAAATTCTTTCCATCCGAGTCTATAATCATTGCAAATATTTTCTCTCTAGGGTTTACATTGAGCTGAGCGAATCCAATCGAGCTACAGACCATCTGCCTTAAGACTGCTGTGTATAACCTTATTGGATTCGCTCACCTCAATGTTAACCTATGGAGAAAATGTTTCTACTATTGACAGCTACATAAATGCTGTTAATCTAATAAAAATGGTATTTTCAGTTAGCCTGAACTTTTCTGCGCATTGCAGCAGGATTCATTTTATAAATTGCGTCCACCACTAGGACCGTTTAAAACGCACTATACCAAAATTTTCCCCGAATAATTTTAAATTAAAAATATTAATTTCATTTTTTAAAAAAAAAAAAAACGAAAAATGCCCCAAGGTGTAAAATTTCTTTCTTTATTACTGAGTGAAATTAAAAAAAATCTTTAAATCCAAGTCGGCAATCCTTGGACACATTTTCTCCATAGGTTAATATTGAGGTGAGCGAATCTAATAAGGTTAGTACACAGCAGCCTCAACGAAGAGAAACAGCCGTGTTTGATTTCATCGGCTTTGTTTTTGTATGGATGAACGTGCATATTTTATTTGTGTTATTTCGTTATCCATTGAAAAGCATGGCCAATTGAAGATTTTATAGTAATGCTTCATTTTTTGGCGTGGCCGCTGGTATACCAGAATAGGCGGGTTCCCTTTGTTGGCATGATTACTTGTGGCCGTTCCGAATATTCTTTGATTGGAGGTCCCGGTCGAATAAATCCTGGTGTAGCGAAGGCTGATTGAATCACTTCCAACCAACCAACCAACAAAATTTGTTTAGAGCATTTAAATTTCACCAGTGTTTAATTCAAACTTTTGTTTATCCTACGTTTTGCTTTAATTTTTCTTTAAACTTTTAAGTAACTCCAAATCCTTATACACCAAAAAATAATTTCATTGACCGAAAACTGTTACATATTCCTGTAATGTATAAGATTTTTCGAGCATTCGAATAAGTTGAGTTATTTAATAAACAGTTCTAAGTTATGGTATTCATTCTCACAATTGAGTAACATCTCTCATAAGAGACTAGCTGAAAACCCGCACTTCGCTACGGAGTAATTCAAATTAAATACAGAGGTCAATGTATGCAATTAATGCCAAAAAAAATAAATATATATATTTATAATAAATACGACGATCAATGTATACAATTGATGTAAAAAAATATATATTTATAAAAAAATCTTAAGGGATATTTATTTTTTTTTCGGATAATATCCAATCGTCTGCTGCATTAGAAAGAAAAAAAAATATTTTTTTTGTCTATTTAGTTGTTATGCACTTGACGATAAATTTATTTAAAGTACCAGAAAAATAAATCACGTGATCGGCATCTAATAAATTAAATTCTAAAAATTAATCTTTAAAAATTCACCAAAAATCAGAAAATGGAGGTAAAGATTCGAAAAAGATTTCATTTTAAAGGAATTTTTATGATCTTTCTCGTGATATAAATTTTATAACCCTCAATTTATTATTTTAAATGCAAACTTTAAAAAAGTTACAAAAACAGCTTAAAAATTTAATTTTAAAAAATGTAAGAAGAATTTTTCAAAAATCTTTCTTAGTGCACCCCTACACCATAACAAGAATCGCCATGCAAAATTTCAGCCCTTTAGGTCCAGAGGTTTGGTTTGTGCGTTGTATGTCAGTGAGTCGGTCAGTTACGGAACTGTTTTATAAATATACAAGATTAATGAGAATACGAAACCATTTATATTGTAAGTATTTACACTGTATATTTGGTGTTTGTAGGATTTTATCTGCCAGGCATATTACTGACATAAAACCACTCCCGACCCATAAATAAAATATCTTTTTTTCGCGAAATCGGATAAATTTGTTTTCGAGAATGTATTTTTAATTCCGGGGGCGATCAAATATTTTCCTTCGAGCTTTCATTAATCGGCTCCACTTTCATAGTCGCGAGTCTCCGACCTTTTGGGAGTCACCTCCAAAATAACTCTCGCGTTTTGCTCGGAAAATTGAACGATAAGTGACACGTTTTTTGGCAGCCTCGTAAAAATTGTGGATCCCGGGGCTCGCGAAATGCTGGCAGACTCGCGGTTAAGGCTCGGGAGGCTCCGAGAATGTCTTCCTGGCTTCATATATGGATGGAATGCCTGCGGACTACCCAAACATATGTAAATAAATATGAAACCGTCGGGTGCTTGCATAAACCTTTCGGTATTTGTAGGGTTATCTTTTGGACGACGGAAGGCCAAGACCCTGAAACTTGCCAACGAACGTAACAGTTTAAACGGAGTCATGTTTATGTGTTTCAGGTTCTGACTCATAAAACGTATTGTGTCTGTGCAAAATAGTCTTCTAACACACTTCCTGAGATGGTAGATTAGGGGGCGTCCATTAATTACGTGAGGCTTTTAGGGGGGGGGGGAGGGAGTCGAGCCGAATCTCACCCAGTCTCACGTGGGGGAGAGGTGGGGTCTCGGCAAATATCACGTAATTTTTTTCCGCAAGAAACAGTGCAAAATTGCGAGAAAACTGGGTTATATTAAGTAAAACATGTTTCTACACTAAAATATGGTTAAATCCTACACAACAGTTCCAGTAGTCACTCTTGAGACCACACATGAGTCCCCGTGGACTGAATTAGAATGAATATTCTTTTACGAATTTTAGTAGTTCCTATTTAAGTATTTTATTGTTCGATTTTCTCACTGTGATTCTAGACTACGTTCTTAGTAGTCTTAAATACTAGTCTTAACTAGTCTCAAATAAAAATACTAAGCAAATTATGTTTTTTTAAATAAATCCAACGCAATTTTAAATAAATCCAAAGCACAGATTAACGTATTTACACTAAAAATACTCATTTCGAAAAATCTCACGTGAGATTAGGGGGGGGAAGGGGGTCGAGCCTAATCTCACGATATCTCACCAGAGAGGGGGGGGGGTAAGGGGTAAAAAATCGCTAAAATCGCCTCACGTAATTAATGGACGCCCCCTTATTGAAAAAGGGGATCTTGTGAGTGTTAGAAATCCTCATCCTTTAGCGTAAATTCTCAACCAGAGATTCGGGAGAACCCTATCATGTGGTTCGCGAAGTCAGCGGTAATTAAAAAAGTTTCGTTGTTTCAAAACGACCCCGACTTCAACAACGTTATGAAATTAGGAGCAAAAATGCTTTGTTCAACTTCTACAAATTCATCTATTTTTTTCGGTTTCCGGACGTTTCGGATACGAAAAAGTAAATCACTGTTCTGCTTAAAACTCCCTAACATATTTTTTTTTTATGACGCGGAGTCGCAGCAATTTTATAGCTAGTAAAGCAAACGTAAGTTAAAAAATCTCATTAATTTTAAGTTTTCATAAGCTTTTACGACTGTTATTAAGTTTACTTTTGCGCTAAATTTGTTATTGTTATTAAGTTTATCTGTCACTTTTTACTAAAGTTGTTTACTACGAATAGTTTGTACAGAAAATGAAATACATTTTTGCCTCTAAAAGATAATTAAGATGTAATTACCTTTTTATGAGATACATGAAAATGTACTTGTTTGTTTAGGATAGTTACAGCGTAACTTTTACACGTTGATGTACGAATAATGTTTTTATGTACAAATAAAGTACTTTTTTGTACTTGATCTATAGTGTTAATATTCCACTTTATTTTTGTTACTTCCAATGCCCTCTGGCCGACTAAATTGTAATCAGGTGCATTGAAGTCTGTAAGGTGAAGAAAATCTGCTCCCGTTTAGCTTACGGCTTTGGGGTACCACAAGGGTCGGGGAACTACATTTTGCCCGTTGCTATCCCAATTTTAACGGAGTACTCTCAGGGTCGACATCTTGTGGGATCGTACCCTTTTCCCACCCCTATAAACCACACGAATGGTCTTTCCGTCCAACAGATTTAACGTGCCCATACCCGGCTTAGACATAAGAGCATTTAGTGGCGCTTATCGTTATTCAAACCGGACCCATTCAGGACCCAATTCCAACGTGCTAACTACTAGGATTCCCGGGCACCTTTTCTTGTTACAATCCCTTTGCAAACCAAAACCACTTGAAAAAAAAATCATCCTACCCCCAGAAAAATCTTTCTCACCGTGGTGAAAAGTTTAAAATAACAAACGCAAAAATAGACTGTTACCTTTCTTAAACTTTTTTTATTATTTTTTATTTATCCTCTCCTTAACCTCTACACCTTCTTCGATTGTGACTGACCTCTACACGTTGGAATATTTGCTCACTTCGTGTCATTTTCGAGACGAGAAACCGACTTGCATGGCTTCTGGAGTTTTCATCTGATCTCCATTTGAGCATCACTTCCTTCCCAGTCGTCTAATTGCTTTCGGCAGCGTTATTAAGCATCTGGACGAAAATTCCTGAAATGCTCTCTGATGAACGACTCCGGGGAATTTGGATGGTTTTGAGTTTAATCAGTAGGTCGGAAACCGATTTTCTTTTTCCGTAAGGTCAGTCATGTGATTATGGTTTTAACTTTTGAAACAAAATCCAATTCCTTTCAGACAGAAAATTATAATTTCGATTTTCTTTCTCTCTCTCTCTCTCTCTCTCTCTCTATATATATATATATATATATATATATATATATATATATATATATATATATATATATCCTCATAATCTGGAACTAATACAAAGTAGCCAAAATAATAATGTAAATTTTTTAGATATTAACATCAAATTAAATTATCATTGCAAATTTACTTATGATTTATATGATAAAAGATCAGATTATGATTTTAATATTGTTAAATTTCAAAATTTCCTAACTCGTTTACATAAATCTGTTTTCAATAACATTATTGTAAATCAGCTAGTACGTATAAATAGGCTTTGTTCTAAATACAATAGGAATAATCATATTTTAGACTTGTTAGTTGTGCTAAAACGTAATCATTACCCCGATAGTCTTTCCAAGCACATAGTTGGTTGCTTTAGACTTAATGAATAGCTTGTTCTGTTGCAATTAATTAGTAATACAATAAAATAAGAATAATTAGTGAAAATAACAACTAAAATTAAAATTAATCAATAATAATTAAATTCCTTAGTAAAAATATTAAAAATAAATAATATATTACTCTAAGTAATAATAAAAACACTAATTTAATTTAGGTTATTTGTCCTATAACACAGTCTCCATAGTAAGTCTGCTTCTGTGTTTTCATTAGCTCCATGGTTGCAAGGTTTGTGACGTCAGTCTTCTTGCGGTTTCCTACTCTTAACTTCCACTTTGTCTAGCGCCAGGCTTGGCGTTCTATGATTAAGCAACTAATTATTCAATTATTCTGTTTCTTATGGAAAGTACGGTGTCTACGTATGTTTATTGATAGATCATACTTATCAGAAACAATCCATTGGTTTTTAGACAGTATCGGCACCGCTGATGAAGAGATGCTGTCTAAAACCTATTTAATTCTTCCTTTTTAATGTTTCTTGTTCCTCGCTGCAAGTAGTTTTAGAGCTTATACTGGTTTTTCACTTTCAACTTTGTCTTATATATATATATCTAATAGTTCAAAACATATTTATTACGTAAATTATATATATGTTACATAATTTTTAACATATATATATAATGACAACATATTTATTACGCCATTCTGTGAGAGCGATCCTCCACGAGGGGTCCTGAGGCCTGTCTGAAAAGGTAAATGTAGAAAGACAATTATATTTTACGTAACACCCCGATATTGTGGAAATGAACCGTTCTTGCGGTGAGGATCGCGATTACTAATCAGTTTTCGTACACTTTAAGATCATATAAGGGCATTTCTCTGTGGTCTAAAACTGCGAAGCAAGTCACTTTCCCACAGTTATATTAAGCTCTAGCTGGGAGCGCACCTGAGGGTAGATAGAAAAATTACTGAAATTGTAACAGGTGTTAGTGAAATTAGAAATGAATCGTTCAAATTAAGTTAGGGAGTGAGTTTTATAATGTTAGAGACTGAGGAATAAGTTTTGGTATGTGCAATATGTGCGTGTGTGGCTTAATGTATGTGTGTGTATATATATACAATATATTATTTACAAGGCTGAAGAAATTTTTTTCAATGTTACATCACAGATCTTAAAAATTTTTTCCTTGAAGTTGGGTTTACATTTACAAAACCACAAACGACCAGTAGCGTAGCAAGTATAACTGGCGTCCGGGGCACGATACATTTTTGGCACCCCCCTCCCCACCCCGAAAAATTTAAATTTTGCGGAAAATCTTGTTTGTCTTGGGGACCATATGGCGCCCCTCTGCGAGTGAGGCACGGGGCATGATAGACCCCCTTGCCCCCCCCCCCCCGCTACGTCACTGCAAACGACTCGCATGCTGTACAGTTAGATACATTTCCTCTTATACTGGGAACATACATTCGCGAAACAGAGAGCGAAGTGTAGGGGAAAGCAGTGATTTATTGGTCCCCTCGCCGGGGGGGGGAGGTTTTATGGGCGTCCCTCGTCCCTTTGATGATTCGTCCTCAGACCGCTCCGAAGAGTGGTTTTAAGACGAATGATCAAAGTGACGAAAAACTTCCCCCACGATGGGAGGGGACTAATCAACCCCAAAATATGCCAAGAGGGGACGGGGGAGCTTATTCGCAGCTTATTCGCGTATGTGTAACGGTGGCATTAGATTCAAACAATACGGGTCCGGGCGATGGCCGAATGGCTAGGGCACTGGCTTTCGGTACCGGAGTCTATGGGTTCGAGTCCCGTGTTGGCATGGATATTTGTAGCCGTTCGGAATTTGCTTTAAGCAGTAGATCCCGGTTTAATGATGGCTGAAAATAATTATAGCATTTTTTTTTCATAAAAGGAATCATTAAAAATGTTTAAAAGTACGCATCAGTCGGATAAAAATATTTTTTATTATGGTTTTCAATTTTTTTTTATCACAAGATGCAGGTGTTCCCACCATGGCTAAAAATTGTCCTCGTAGCCCTGAACAGTCTAGTGCGTACCCCAAGAACCGTTATACTAGTGGGACGTCTAGGCTACGCATGATATTCTCTGCAAAAGTAAGTTTCAAAGCATTCGAAATATTCTCGTTCGAAGACTCTGCTTTCGCGAGGTGCCTTTCAGGAATGACTCAGCGGCACTGTCATCATTCACAAAAATATACGTCGAAGCTATACGCCAATGTCCCTGACCGTCCTAGCCCGCTGTAATGACCCGGACGCGTTTCGATTTTCCGCTCGGCACACCTGGTCACCACTAATTACTTTGTAGCCGAACGGACCGCAGAATTCGGAGAAAAGGAGAGTTCGGTTACTGCAGACTATAAAAGCAAATTACATCACCTGACCTTCTTTTCTTTCTTTCTTTTTTTTTGATTGTTGTTGTTTATTTCAAGACGTAACGGTAGTTTAGTGGATGTAGTGGTCTGCGGCATGAACTCGAAAAGCAACATGTATGAGCAATGGTAGAAATCGGATGCACAAATTTAATTCTGACTTGAAAAGCTGTCCCTTTCTTTACAAACATTTCCAGTCGGTCACTTGTCTCTCTTTCGACTGGAAGATTTTGGTAGATTTGATTAACCCTTCAGCGGGTGCGCCAATTTTTGGAACACCAGCAGGCGCGCGTTGCATAAAGTGCAACGTCTCTGTCAACCTCGATTATTCCTTTCATAATAACCTTTTTTTTTCAAATTGAAAATAACTCTACATTTTATGACAAGATATAAAATGCTGATAATATTGAGATATATTTATAATTGAAAGCCAAAGAATGCAGATACAATAGCCTTATTTCAAAACTGCCTGATTTAATGCATTTAAGGACAACTTGCGAATCGATTCCTATTCTGTCCAAAAACCTAAAAAACATTGAGATTGTCCATCTTCGTGATATGCGGAATACCGTGTAATAGCTGCACATTTGATCTACTACACAAACTCATAATTTTGTCGTATTGCAATCCAGTATAATCGCTGGTTTACCACGGTTAAATCACGACTAACAATGTATGGAAAGGAATACAAGGGTCAGAAAATCAGACTTGCATTAGAAAGGGTGTAGCTATAAATCGACTGCTTAGAACATTCAAAACTTACTTGTAAAAACAAACCATTCAAAATCACGAAAATGTTGCACTTTATATATGGGCTCGCCCGCTGAAGGATTAAAGGAAAAGTTAACTTCCATTAAGACTGGTATGAAGTGAATGAAATTTTGCTAGTTTGAGACGGATTAATTAACTTATTATTAGATTCATTAGCTCGAGCGATGAGATTGGTGCCTGCTCGAATACTAGATTCGATCTTCACTTGCTATTTATTAATGTGACGAATAGAAGGATAAGAAGTGTAATAAAATAGGCTTCATTGATGTATTTGCTTTAATAAGTCGAAGAGTTTATTTTACCGTTAGTTATAAGGAGCTTACCGGGTTCCCTCAATTGGTCGGCAGATCTGTGCTGTCCGTCCGGCGCCCAGGTCCATACTAATCATAAACCGAACAGGGGAAATAAACCCTCGGCTGAGTTTGCAGATTTTGCTATGCAGCTTCTGGTCTTCAGGTTCACCACTGCTTATGGACTAACAATCCGGGACGCTTAATACGTCGAATTACTGTTAGTTATAGGCAATTAAGATTTTTCTATTTCCCTGTTTGTTTTACAGGTGTAGGGCAATAATTTTCTATATGCCGTAAATGTGTGCGGTTGGTATCCTTTGCGACTATCTTAAAATATGAACATCTTTGTATAAGTTCCCCCTTAGACGTTGTTCCTCTGAATATCCCTCATGTGCCAATTATAATAAGAGAAATAATTATTTGTTTTGTATGGAGTTTTAATGAGTATCTGATAAGTGAATTTCGTAGGATATCTAAGATACAACTAGATATTTGCATCTGGTCCCGCAATTGATCTTTTTGGCGACTTAGTCTCTTTGATACATTTAATAAAAATTTCTTAAATGAAAAGCGGCTCAGTTGCCGAATAAAAATAAAATTACTGAATACCGTGTTTTCATTTTTGAACTGTAAATAGTTTTATAACAATTTTGGTGTAGTGCGTTTCAAATAGAAAATATTAACTTTCCTAAAGAGAAAAATTACAAAATTAAAACTATAGGAAATGTATTGAAATTCCTCCATGAACTCGGTAACCCATTCAGAAGAGATTCTTGGATGGAAATCGATTAATAGTCTTAAGCTTTAATTTTTAACATTTTTACTCTAGAGTGCATCCTTTACGTAAGATAGAATCCTAAATAAAATGTGATGCTCTATAATTAGAAAATAATATTCAAGACACCGGATCTCATAGAAAAACAAACCGGACATTAAAAAATGATTCTAATTTCAGGTTTTTATAGCCCTGATGACTACGTCCAAGGATTCATGACCGCAATTATATAGACAGTGAAACTTCTCTAAGGCGTAATGGTACCGGAAAAAAGTGGCTCTGTTCTGAACAAAATATGGCTGTTTAACGGGATGGCCAGCCAGAGAAGTTTCACTGTATATATATATATATTTCACACATGCTCAGAACTTTAACTTGACACTTAAAAACTGGCTTTTATTATTTAGACGGACTCGGCCTCTCTTATAGACCAACTAGCTGAAAACCCGCGCTTCGCTACGGAGTACATTGAAATTAAATACAACGGTCAATGTATGCAATTAATTCCAAAAAAAAAATAAATATATATATATTTATAATAAATACGACGATCAATGTATACAATTGATGTAAAAAAACATATTTATAAAAAAATCGTAAGGGATATTTTTATAGACAAAATAAAGTCCAATCGTCTGCCGCATTAGCAAGAAAAAAATATTTTTTTGTCTATTTTTTTTTTTGCCCGTGACGATAAATTTATTTAAAGTACCAGAAAAAGAAATCACGTGATCAGCATTTAATAAATTAAATTCTAAAAATTAATCTATAAAAATTCACCAAAAATCAGAAAATGGAGGTAAAGATTCGAAAAAGATCTCATTTTAAAGGAATTTTTATGATCGTTCTCATGATATAAATTTTATAACCCTCAATGTATTATTTTAAATGCAAACGTAAAAAAAGTTTAAAAAACAGCTTAAAAATTTATTTTAAAAAAATCGAAGAAGAATTTTTGAAAAATCTTTCTTAGTGCACCCCTACACTATTAGAAGAATCGCCATGCAAAATTTCAGCCCTTTAGGTCCAGCGGTTTGGTCTGTGCGTTGTATGTCAGTCAGTCAGTCAGTCAGTGAATGAATGAGTCAGTTACGGAACTGTTTTATATATATAGATGATTATAAGTTTTTTTCCCTATCACAGAATGTTTTCCCCATTGATCTATTCAGAAGGATACACAGTGGATGATGCCTTGATTGTGGCGCTGCTTTTTGAAAGATAAGTTCGGCCTTGTCTTCCGTATTATTCTTGATAAATTGCACCCCCCCCCCCCCCAATCACCTGCGGTTACCTCACATTCCTCAAGTTCAAGGACAGACTCAAGCATTTAAGATATTTTACGGCTTGACCGCGAAATTCGTTTGAAGTGGACAGGGAAGAAATCAGCCTCCTCATCCCTCTTGCGTGCTGAGCCCGAAACACTTCTCGGAAGTGAACAGTTTGTTTTCCGTTGACGATAATCGCGGTTCAAAAGGTCGGCTCTGGGAAACTTGGATAAAGTACGCTTTCCTTTTTCTTTCAGAGTTTTGATTCTCTTTTCAAATGACTATAGTGAGAGACCGGAATTTTGGCTATTCGTGGCTAAAATCCAGGTATCGATTGCATTTATTTATGACTAGCTGAAAACCCGCACTTCGCTACGGACTACATTCAAATTAAATATAACGGTCAATGTATGCAATTAATGCCAAAAAAAAAATATATATATTTATAATGAATACGACGATCAATGCATACAATTGATGTAAAAAAATATATATATTTATAAAAAAATTGTGAGGGATATTTTTATAGACAAAATAATGTAGAAGAAAATATTCAAATTAAATCTAATAAGACATACTAAAGAATATAGTACAGTTAATATAGTACAGTTTGAGGAACATATCTTTTACTGTATTTTAATATTTTTTGGATAATTTCCAATCGTCTGCCGCATTTAGCAAGAAAAAAAAAATTTTTTTTGTCTATTTCGTTGTTATGCACATGACGATAAATTTATTTAAAGTACCAGAAACAGAAATCCCGTGATCAGCATTTAATAAATTAAATTCTAAAAATTAATCTTTAAAAATTCACCAAAAATCAGAAAATGGAGGTAAAGATTCGAAAAAGATTTCATTTTAAAGGTATTTTTATGATCTTTCTTGTGATATAAATTTTATAACCCTCAAATTATTATTTTAAATGCAAACTTAAAAAAAGTTACTAAAACAGCTTAAAAATTTAATTTTAAAAAATCTAAGAAGAATTTTTCAAAATCTTTCTTAGTGCACCCCTACGCTATAAGAAGAATCGCCATGCAAAATTTCAGCCCTTTAGGTCCAGAGGTTTGGTCTGTGCGTTGTATGTCAGTCATTCAGTCAGTCACGGAACTGTTTTATATATATAGATAGGCAATACATCAGATTTATGAAATACAACAGCGTGGGAAAGTTCAGGTACGCTAAAATTTTTTTCACCTCGGTGATTTATTTTTTTAATACCCATAAAGAGTGAAAAATATTTAGAAAATAAATGCTTCATTATCTGTAGCTTAGTCATAATGGAGTTAATAGGAAGCACGGTATTTACTTACAGTTAATATTTTTTTAATGTTGTTACTGGCACCTTAGATGTCGATGGAATGATCAGTCAAGTTCAAAAGACTCTTTTACGAATTTATAAATCTAATTCCAAGATTTTTTTCCATTGTAAAAATATTTTTATAATTATTATTTAAGTTTATACTTTCCGAGAGGAATAACATTTTGTAAATGTATAAGACTTTAATGTTTTACGATACGGTTAATTTTAGACTATGTAAAAGTAATGGATGTCATCATTACTTAAGAGTTTTCAATGCCGTTATTTAGTCCTTTAATGTCCTGCCGTCGGTTTTGATGAAATAGCCTACAAGTACGCTTCAGATACAGGGGCGTAAGCAAGGAAAGGACCAGAACCCTGCCAGCCCACCAAACTTATGTCTCATATATTATAATATATGACTAAATATATGACTAAACAGGGCAATTATGTTTCGCCAGACATTCTGGATTCCCCCAGTTAAAAGTTTCGGGCTACAGCACTGTCTTATTAGTAAAGTATCACTTTTAACAACTCCGATGAGTTCGGGAAATCAGCTAATGGATACTGAAAAAAAATCATTTACCCACACATGGGCACTTGCGGATGTTATGTAGGAGAGTATTTAATTAAAAATTTCCATATCCTACCAGCCTTACGTCATTGACGAGTCCAGTGACTGATAGATTTTATTGCATCTTAAATAGATTGTTCTTTTTTTTTTTTTCATGGGACGTGCATTTGTGCTCCTTATCTCTCTATTTAGTTTTGTTTTCCCCCAAGTCAGCGTTTAACCTTCGAGTTGCTTAAGATATCGGTAACATTAAAAAAAAAAGGTCTTAAGGGGACAGTGGACCTTCAAACCTAACTTTATTTGTTTTGAATGGATTAGCTTGAAATTTGAATATGTGATTACTATCATAGATATATAAAAGTGGTTAAAATTTAAAGATGAAATATTAATAATTTATGAATTATGAATTATTAATTATATAAAAAATTGGCCTAATTAATAATGTTCCAGGCGCATTTCTTTTGCATATAATATGGTAATTTTTATTTACAGGATGCCTTATAGAACTAACAATGAAACTTATTGCTTATTTTAAGCATTCATTAAAAATATAAAGAGAAAAAAATAATAACGGTGAAAACACCCTTTTGATTACGCAAAATACCTATAAATCATCTGTTCAAGTACAAAATTTAGAAATTCTGAGCTACAAAGCATAATTTTTTTTCATTAAGATTTATTTGATATACAGTTAAGTATATAAAACTTAAATTTCAAAGCAATACGGTAATTAGAAATGCGCCTGGAGCAGTTTGAATATTCATATGACATGAAAATTTTTATTTTGAGAAAAACACATTTAAAGTTATTGCTATTAGTAACCACATGATATCTAAATTAAATACAAATGCCTATAACTAGGAAAGTAATCACAGAAATTAGAAATTATTTTTTTAACACATTCTTACTCGTCCGTAGTTTCACAATTCAATAAAATAAAAAAAATTGAATTTTTGGACAAATTTCACAATTTTGAAAGTCTACTGTCCCCTTAAATCATCATTCTTGTTTCTGTGTGTATAAAATGTAAACATTTTAAAATCGTAATCCTGCATGTGTATCTACTGATACGGCTGCTGACTTAGTGAAGTATCAGAATCTTTCATTTTTTTCCCCCATGAAAATTTCCCTCCGTTGCTATCGCGGTTGAGTAACCGCGGAAGTCGCCTTATCGGATTAGATTTTATCTCTCATAGTAGCCACATGTCGGAGAAATTAAAGGCTCTTGACTCGCGCTGTTATCGGCATCTTTAGCGATGTCCGCGTCATTTTTGGTGTACGTTTGGGCATCCAACGATGAAATGAGATGAAAATATCGATTTCCATCGGTTTAATTTTATGGCAGGAAGAGGATTCCAGTTTAAGAAGCTCAAGTACACAAGGGCGATGGCCGCCACAGGTTAAATATGTATTTTACTGTAATTTATTCGCTGTCTGCAATCTCACAGCAGCCATGGAAAAGGCCACTGAATATTACAGAACGCGATTAAATGTAACATCAGGTTTAAATTAAAGTTAATTATTTTCATTTCACGTTCATCTTTCTCAAAGATGTGTGTTGTCACAGTTGCAATTTGATAACGCATTTTCTTCATATTTTGTGACAGTTTGTCTATTTTGCTAGAGGCCATCTTTGATGTCAGTGGAGAGAAGGTACGAGATCTCCAGTTGTCGCTCCTGGGGTTGTTCGGTCAAAAATGAGGTGGCACCTGGCTAAATTAGGACTCCGATCCTTCTACAGTCGAACCCCGTTATAACGAACTTCAAGGGACCAAAGGTTTTGTTCTCTTTATCCAGTGGTTTGCTATATCCGAACCGTTAAGAAAAATTGCTAGAGTTCACAAAATGTATTCAACATCAAACTCATTAGTTGCAATGTGTATTCAATAATGATGTAATTAAAAATTATAGAATCTATTAAAAATGATCATTAATGAATAAATCGACTAAAATAGATTACATTAAACTGACACAATACTAATTTTATTACGCATAATAGGAAATGGCGGGACAAAAATTTTCTTTCGTTATATCCGTGAGTTCGTTATATACCGGGTTCGCTATAACGAGGTGCAACTGTAGTGCCATTGTAAACCAGAACCGCTTTCCTCTGCGCAGAATGGAGACCCTTTCCGCCATTTTCCGGCCACGGGGGGCATAACTCACAACAAAAGACTAGTTAATGTAAGTCCGTTTTTGATGGTCCATTTTAGTTGGTCCATTTCTTGTTGTAGAAGTATTTTTTTGCATGCATAATTATCTTTATTTATGGAGGAGGAGGTCGTTACGAAATGTTCGTAGGTAAAAAATAAAAAATAAAATTTTGTAATACATCTGAGGGGAAAAATGGTTACAAAATGTTTGTAAGTAAAAACAAACAAACAAACAAAAGTTGCATCTTTAAATGAAAAAAATGTTTACAAACTGTAAGTGAAAAATTAATTACAAGATAAAAAGAACTTTTTATATACCATGTTTTTAAATTTTCTGTTGAATCATATAAACTTGACAATTCTATGTATTAATAAATACTTTTTAAAATTTTTTTTCATGAATTATCCCATCAACTTGAAAGAAAATGAAGTTAATTGGAAGTTAACTTGCGTTTAACTTTTTGTTCCCGTCCCGACCGATAGATGGTTGCACCAGTCTACAAAACAAAATTAACTGAAAATGGATTCAAATCTGCTTAAAGATGGCTAAAAGTATAAAAAGAATGCATTGCCATCGTGTTCTGAGCTATTCTAAAAGTTTCAAATGTCTAGCTAGTCGGGAAGTTAGTTAAAAATAGATTCCAAGATTTGAACTGGACAAACACACAAACAAACAATAAAGCGAGTTAATAAAAACATATAAATAAAATTAATTTTACGGAAAAATTCAAGGGGTAATATTCGCTACACATTGTTTGTTATTAAAATGTGCCTAAAAATTTATTTTTTATTCATTTATTTATATTTTTTGAGGGTAGAGGGAGAAAAAATTGTTACAAAATGCTTTTAAGTGAAAAAAAAATAAATTTATAATATTTTGTGATTAATAAAAATCTTATTTAGGAGAGAAGTTCGTTACAAAATGCTTGTAAGTGAAAAAAAAAAGTGACACATTTACGATGGGAAAAACCGTTACAAAATGCTTGTAACTAAAAAAAGAAACAGTGTTGGAACACATTTATGGGAGGAAAATCGTTACAAAATGCTTGTAAGTAAGATAAATTAGATTTGGTGACGCATTTATGGGAGGAAAATCGTGCTTATAAATAAAAATAAACATTGTGTCCCGGCTCCCCCTTAATTTTATTGTTGCTATTTGGACAACTGAGCGAAACATTAAATTTGCGAACTCTTAATTACTGAGAAGAGGAATGCCTTGACATAATAGAAACAGAATTCAGAAATGAGTGCAATAAAGTATCATGGTATTGAAATACGGATTATGACTAACTATATTTCTGATAAGGGTAATGAATTATCGAAAATCTCTTGAAAAATCTATAAACTGATGTTAGTTTCTTCAGCGTTAAATGGTAAATTTTAAGTATTAAAAAGGAATGAAATTATGCGGGTATTTTTTTTTTCAAACATTCCTTTTCAGTAGTCTGAAACTTTCATTTTAAATAAATAAAACTGACAAGTGATTTTCAAATTCTTATTTCGCGAGCACTTCAAGGTTGAATTGACAATTTTTTTTCTCTTTTGTGTGCTTTGAAAATGCTCCACACCGTAATGAAGATTTTGCCAATATTTCGATACTTTTTAACCAAAACAATTTAACCATGTACAATTTTAGGTACAGGTAGCCCTCCTACAGCACGGCATCTTACAACACGGTCTCGCTCTAACACGATAGGATAAATTGCGGGAACCCTCGTATAACACTGCGACCTGTAACACGGTTTCGCTCTAACACGATTAAAAAAATTGCGAAAACCTTTGTACAGCACTGTACTTCTATAGCATTAGATAACATGATTTTTAACACATTTAAAAACTAAATTAACTTAAAATAATGACAGGAAGGAATAATGAACTGTAGTGGCTTTACATGAAAATGTATAAACAAATTATAATTTATTCATTTATAACTCTATAAAATTACAAGAAGGCCTAAGCTTAGCTGAAAATCTTTAATCATTTTTCCTGAATGCAGACCCTTCCGCTGAAAGAAGCCGAAAATTCTAAAGGGAGCTGCAAAATTGTCCATCTCCATACCGTGAATCTACAATGACCTTGTAGAAACCAGCAAATAAACCAAAATTACAGATTTTTTAAAGAGGATAGAAGGTGCAAAAAATCTAAATGAAGAAAAGGGTTCTGAAAGTGAAGGTGATATCGTTCAATTGAAAAAACGTTCTCTTTTGGTTGTACTGAGCAGTGATGAGGAAGAAATTTATTAAATTAAGGTCGTATTAAATGAAAATAAATTTTTGTTTGTTTCTTTTCGTTTTGTGTTATACATACATTAATATTTTTAATAGAAATTAAGCTGCTTATATGGAATTAAAAGGCATTCCATATCTGAAAACTTATTAAAAAAAATATTTGTTTTTAATAAGTTTTCAGAACGTAACCCCCCTTCTTTGAACTGTCTCTGGGTCTCATACAACACGGTTTCACACAACACGGCATTTTCTAGAAACCTATCTACCGTGTTATAGGAGGGTTACCTGTACTAAAAAAATAATGGATTACTTTCAAGATGTTTGAAACTTTCATCGAAAATCGCTGACAAGTGATTTTCAAATTTTATTTTACTAGCACTTAGACTTGAATATTTATTGCCTTTGTAAGAATTAAATGTGTTTAGTGGCATAAAGATAATTTTGTCAGTTTTATATAATTTTTGTCAAAACTAATTGTTCGGTAGACCTAAATGTTGAATTAATAAAAAATAAGTCATTTCGAAGGTAATATATTTGTAAACGATAACTACTGTTGGAAACCAAGCTTGGAATGTTATAAAATAAAAAAAAAATAAAAACTGAAAACGTACTGTCAGTTTTCTAGCATTGAAATTCAGACCGACACCTGTTTGGCGGTGTTTAATTTGTTCAGCTGGAAACACCAATTGACTTCCTCTTCCGGATGGAAGGAAGTTGGCAGAGATAATGTCCTTGCCAAATATATATTAACATGGATCTTCCTCGCCAAGCAAAGAAATTTCCAAATCAAGCAGAATGTTTTAATTTCTATTTGTCACTTATATTTTTTATGCGTGTACTCGAACTTGCAATATATAGCAGTTGGCAACTGAATGGATACTCTCTATATAAGTATGTAAATATCTACAAATGCAAAGTTTCAAATTTCAAAGTCTTGCTATCCTATATTTATATAAAAGAACTCTACAGATGTTATCTGGAACTGCTTAAAGTTATATAATGGCGATTTATTGAACTCGTAAAAGCTACCACTCACGATGTGTTTTCTTCTGTGCCAATATTATATGATTATCGCGTGTCTTCTGTTGATAGATTTTATCTTGGCAGGTGCCTAATGCAGTCCACGGACATGGTTTTGTGGTTTTTTGGTTTTCATAGCTCTTGATGTTCTTCGGATACGGACATTTTATTACAGTGCGTTAAAACCTGATGAACAAAATTAATTCTTGATACGGGTTTTTCTGATAACATTCATACATTCTGTTGGTATTCTAAGCTTTTAGCCAGCAAAGCATCCTGGATTGAATGGAGGGGTGGGAGGTTGAACATCGAAATTAATTGTAAAGATTTTACGTCTTTACGTCATAATTTTTTTCACGAAGAGAGAACAATTCTAAGAGAGAATTTTGTACATATCTCAGAAAACCCGTCGTGCACTCGCCTTAAATCAAACCTTTAAATCTAGATTTATGTTCTGAATAATCACTGCAGTAAACGTTAAATCCGTTAAAGATTTGCATGCATAATAATTATAAACAATGAAAGTTTGGTAGCAAAATAGATTTCAAATTCGCTGCCAAACTTTTAATGTTTGTAGTTACTATACATACCATACTTTATGCATAGTAACTACAAACTATGTGGTAGCAAAATAGATTTCTATTATTTTCTGATGTTCTAGTTTCGTACAAAATGTCTATGCAAACACATTGTAATACGTTCTTAAGCGGATAGGTCATCAGTAACATACCTTACTTTCAACAGGAAAATGAAATGTAACTTTCGACGCAAGAATCGTCTCATTACTATGACACCCAATGTTGATTTTAAGGATTACAAGCTGAATACCCGTACTTCGCTACGGAATACATTCAAAATTAAATACAACGGTCTATGTATGCAATTGGTGTAAAATAATATATTTATAGAAAAATCGTAACGGATATTTTTATAGACAAAATAATGTAGAAGAAAATATTCAAATTAAATCTAATAGAACATACTAAAGAATGTAGTACAGTTAATATAGTACAGTTTGAGGAACATATATTTTACTGTATTTTAATTTTTTTTTTGGATAATGTCCAATCGTCTGCCGCATTAGCAAGAAAAAAAATAATTTTTTGTCTATTTCTTTGTTATGCACGTGACGATAAATTAATTTAAAGTACAAGAAAAAGAAATCACGTGATCAGCATTTAATAAATTAAATTCTAAAAATTAATCTTTAAAAATTCACCAAAAATCAGAAAAGAGGTAAAGATTCGAAAAAGATTTCATTTTAAAGGAATTTTTATGATCTTTCCTCGTGATATAAATTTTAAAAATCTCAGATTATTATTTTAAATGCAAACTTTAAAAAAAGTTACAAAAACAGTTTAAAAATTTAATTTAAAAAAATGTAAGAGGAACTTTTCAAAAACCTTTCTTAGTGCACGCCTAAACTATAAGAAGAATCACCATGAAAAATTTCAGCCCTTTAGGTCCAGCGGTTTGGTCTGTGCGTTGTCTGTCAGTCAGTCAGTCAGTTACGGATGTGTTTTATATATATAGACTAGCTGAAAACCCGCACTTCGCTACGGAGTACATTCAAAGTAAATACAACGGTCAATGTAAATATATATATATATATATATATATATATATATATATATATATATATATATACGACGATCAATGTATACAATTGATGTAAAATATATATATTTATTTATAAGAAAATCGTAAGGGATATTTTTATAGACAAAATAATGTAGAAGAAAATATTGAAATTAAATCTAATATAATGAATACTAAAGAATATAGTATAGTTAATTAAAAATATATATATATATATATATATATATTGTCTATTTAGTTGTTATGCACATGACGATAAATGTATTTTAAGTACCAGAAAAAGAAATCACGTGATCAGCATTTAATAAATTAAATTCTAAAAATGAATCTTTAAAAATTCACCAAAAATCAGGAAATGGAGGTAAAGATTCGAAAAATATTTCATTTTAAAGGAATTTTTAGGATCTTTCTCGAGATATAAATTTAATAATCCTCAGATTATTATTTTAAATGCAAACTTTAAAAAAGTAAAAAACAGCTTAAAAATTTAATTTAAAAAAATCTAAGAAGAATTTTTCAAAAATATTTCTTAGTGCACCCCTACACCATAAGAAGAATCGCCTTGGAAAATGTAAGCCCTTTAGGTCCAGAGGTTTGGACTGTGCATTGTATGTCAGTCAGTCAGTGAGTCAGTTACGGAACTGTTTTATATATATAGATTACAATAGATCGGGGTATCCCCAGAGAAGTATCAGGTATAATATTTTACTGGGAGAGTATGGGTGATGAAATACCAGGTTTGCTACTCGGCCGTTAATTTGTAATGTAGTTCCATATCTTCTCTTCAAGATGATTTATATGTCCCTGTTTTTACGACATTCTGTTGATAATACTGACACTCCTCCTGCATAAGTTTGTAGACTCTCCATTTTTTACGATTTTTTTCCCAAAAAATATTATTAATCTATATATGAATTATAATTGTGATAGTCTGGGTTCTGAAACTGAGGGTGGAATGTAATTGGCTGAATAATTAAAATAGTAAACTTATGTCTTCTGTCATTCAAATTCCGACGGACTCCTGTTACGCGGCGTTCATTTTCCTCTTCTGAGAACCGCCATTGACTTCCTCTTCCGGGTGGAAGGAAGTGAGTAGAGATAATGTCTCTCTTCAGTATATACAAATATGGATCTTCCTCTTGAAGTAAAAAACTTTGAAAATTAGAATATTTTAATTTTAAATTCTTGACTTAATTTTGTTTTTTGTTTTTGTTCAGACGTATAGCAGTTGGTATGCTTAAAGCAGGGCCACCCAGAGGGGGGGGGGGGCAACTGGGGCACTTTGCCCCAGGCCCCCAACTGCCGGAGGGGCCCCAAAAAATTTTGAAAAAATTATCTATTAGATTTCCCCCGAAAGAAAATTCTGAAACTTGTACCGTACTTCAAAATTCAAAATAATCTCCTGAAAAAAGGGGCCCCCCCAAAAAATTTAAAAAAAAATTATTCGATTAATCAGATTCCTTGGGGCCCCCAACAGAAGTTTGCCCCAGACCCTGTAAAGTCTCTGGGCGGCCATGGCGTGAAGAGATAATCTGTTCTTAACTGTTTTGATTAACTTATGTCCAGTTCATTCTATAATCATTTTTTACTACTCAACTAAGAATTCTTAGTGGAACTTCCCTCCTTTTCTCCAGAAAACGAGATACGTTGGGCAATATTGCAAAATGAGAAACATAGATTGTTTCCTCTGGTATCTTTCATTAAGGCTGCTATGTACTAAGAAAAAAAAAATCGTATTTCCCTTTTCCTCTTCTTGCAGACTCTTGTGGTGGGAGGAGTCCAGTTGACAGTTCGAGAATTCCACCCCCCTTAGGATTGACATTTTGAGGGATTGTAATGGTTCTCTCTATATAGGGGGGGGGTTAAGCGCTGCCCCCAATTTTTTATTTAAAATATATTTTATGAACTATTTACAGGTACATAAATGCCGATAATCAATTAAAATTGGTATTGTCAGATAGCCTGAACTTTTCTGCAAAGCGCTACAGGATTCATTTTATAACTTTCGTCCACCGAGGGAATTTATGAGCGTTTAAAACACACTATACCAGATTTTTCCCCGAATAATTTAAATTTTAAAATATTAATTGCATTTTTTTTAAAAAACGAAAAATGTGCACAAATGTAAAATTTCTTTCTCTATGACGGAGTACAATTTTTTTGAAAAAATCTTTGAATCCAAGTCGACAATCCGCGCATTTCTCCATAGGTTAACATTGTGGTGATCGAATCCAATGGGGTTAGTACATAGCAGCCTTAAGTAATTCTTACAGTCTGAAAGGAAGGTGTGAGATTGGATAACAGGCTTTTGGCTCGTCTTGGCAGAATCCAATAATTTACCTCATTCCTCTGAGCGCAGGAGTCACCGCTCCACCTTATTTTTACTCTCTGGCCTTCATCCAGGCTAGAGCTTGTAACCACCACCGCACATATCCTTCATACTGGTGACACCAATTTTTGACAGACGTCTTAACTTCCTGCATTTTCGCCCTCTCTGATATCTCTCTCGTAACGTAGCGATGTGTATAATTAAGGCCAGGTTACTTGTAATGTGGTATTGTGCCTGGAAAGAGAATGGCGCTTTCACAATCATTTCGAAAAAATTTTTAATGTGAATGAAGTCGGAGAAGTATAAATGCAGTTCATTCACCGATTCTTTGAGTCTATTTTTGGAAGTGAAGTAAAAATATTAAGAAACCGTCCATCTAATTTTAGACTGATGGCAGTTTTACATCATCTTCTATTATATGAAAACGTTTTGATAGGATGAAAATTGATATTTGTTTTTTTAATTTAAGTCGGTGGCACGATTATTAGTCTGGCAACAGTATCCGAGATTCAATTACCAGATTGTACCTTTTCAAGAGCTCGGGAGAGAAAGGGCGAATTAAATAAAAACAACTTTTTTGAAAGTTAAATATTAATTAATGAAAATTATCTAGTAATAAAAGTATAAAATATTTTACACAGAATTTAAGCCTTTAAATGCTAAAATCCATATTTGCCCTTTCTATCCAGAGGGCACTCCCAAACTTTAAATGCGACTAGCTGAGTGGCAACCCGATGTGTTTCTTTCTCGATTTAAAATGAAATGGTTTTATTTCTTAAAGATTAAAAACTGTTTAATCACTTAAAAATATATTAGAATTTTTTAAAAACTAAATAGTTATTTAAAATTCTCTTTTTCAAATTTTTGGTTTTTGGATTTTGAAATAATTCTTTCAAATTTCCGTTTTCAAATTTTGCTTTATAAACAAAAAGTTCATTCAATTAGAAAAAATTCTAAAGGTTTTAACTTCTCATTTCCTAAAACTAAAATTATTTCTGGATTTCAATTATTAAATGACTCGTTCTCAAACTCGTTCTCAACTAATAATTTTTCCTTTTGGCAACATGACCGAATGTAAATATTAAATCTCATGGGGGGAAAAAGTGCTTTAAAAAATAGAAAGACAATTCTGATGAATTCAAAATCAGTGGCGTTAGAATCCTCATCAGTTGCTCATTAATTAGAAACAAATTCACGAACTTGCTGGAATTATTAGTAAGTAAAATAATAAATCGAAAAACTACGAAATCGGCATTCAGTTACATTGATACTATGGCGATCAGCGAGGGAAATTTCAAAAGCGAGTTTTGTAAGTACGCTTTTTTAGAATAACATTTTTTTTATGAAATGTATTTGGTATATTTTGGAAGCTGAACATCTAGCAAATGCCGATAAATCGTAAAATTGACATTAATAGGTGCAGAAAACCGAAATATTTGTCCATCAAAATTGTCGATTTCGTGAAATTCGGAATACTGCTTTGGGGAAAAAACTTCGTTTACAGTGAAAAAACATTTTTAACTTTATAAAAATGTGTATATCCTTAAAGATGAAGAGTTGTACAACACATGGAAATAAAAAAATTGTCGATTGGAGGACGGAAAAGTTTAATTTTGCATGCATGAAAATAGTGGAAATTTTCAGAACGCAAAGGAACTGGCTCACCCGGAATGTCAGCTATTTCTGTTGTTCGCTTCTTTTGAGTTCGGTGTTTTTAATTTAATAATTAAAAAAAGTTTAAAGTTTTGAAAGTTAAGGATGGCACCAGTGCACGCGTCTCGTCCGTCCGCGTCCATCGGTGCCAGTCGCGATATCCTGCTATGCTCGGTTCGCGAGATTAGCCCGTCCCCGTGTCGCTCGGACTGCTCTCTTACAAACATATATACGTTTGTTAGCTTTTAATAGTAAGATTTTCCAACACCATGTATTTCTTATTCGCCCTTTCTATTCCCAGCTCCTGATTTCTACACACCCCTCAGTTTATCATAAACGAGCGGTGGCCAAATTGAGGCTCTTTATCACTTTCTTTTCAGATGTTTTCATTTTTTGTAGTTCTTAGTTTAATGATTAAATTTTCAAATAATTTAATATTAGCGGCACATCATATAACCTCCATTTTTGGTACACCTTATAGCTGTGAATCCTTTTATTCTACCTTTAGGTTGTTTAAAAAATAAATAACGCTCGATGTTGATACTTTAGCTTTTTAATTGAATGGTTATGAACTGCAACTACTCCATGTTAGCCAGATTGGAATCCTTTGGCAGAATAATTAAAAGAAAAATAATTATTACAGCTTTTAGGACTATCCAAGATTTTAGAAATGTTAATTATTCTAACAAGGGCTTGTGGCGGCCCTGTGGTACAGCGCGGTGGTTTTCGGTGCTGAGGGTGCTCGGATCGAATACCAGCGTTGCGCCACAAAACATGCCTTCGTTTGTGTCGTCCCATCATAGGGGGTAATATTGTGCGCCTATATGGTGCCCCCATAATAAAATGGACAGTAAAACTGCGGCGTAGTATAGGCGAATGTTTCACGACAGGTGCCTCCACTTAAGAAAAAAAATCTAACAATTGGAAAATGATATATTTAATAAAAATGTTAGGAAAAAAACGCTTTAAATTTATTTTCTATCAAATATAGCTTTTTTTCTGTTTGGGGTAAGTCTTGAAGTTGCTCTTAACGTGGTTTATCTTGGTCGAACCTGTTAATATCGAAACGGTTGTATGCTGCATACCTTTCTTTTTAGCTCCAGTAGTTCGACAAAAGATATTTATAGACAACCAAATAAATATGCGGATACCAGAATCTATTGAAATAGCTTACGACGTAAAGCTACGACGTAATTCCTTACGACGTAAATTCCTTCCTCATTAAATGCCAGCGAAATTTCGAATTCCTGTTCGACTTGTAAAAGTCTCGAGTAACGCCATGCTGGACGTGTCAAAACGGAACCTCTTCTTAAAAGGAATAAGAATTTTTGGTCCGCTTCAAATATTTCCATCGGTAGAAGAGCTTAATATTTATGGATGATGCCATTACAAAATCAAGCTGTCCCGTCCTTTTTTTAATGTTGCAATAGCAGTTTGTGTCTTAATGAGCATCCGAAGAACGGTCTAATAACTCGAGCGTTTCCGTCTCCTGACCTCGGGTCTGGAATGTTTTAACACGGGTCGGTTGTCTGTAAGTAAATATGCCGAAGAATGTGATTGATCACCCAACTTTCCTAATCGTCCAAAAATAAAAATAAAAGAATCGACCCTTCGTTCCTTGCCGACTAAACAGTGTGCGAGTTAAACTTAATGGATTCGTGTTAAATCTCGTTTTGAGGTTCACTGGAAAGAATCTCTTCGTTAATGAGTCCCGCCTCTGCACCACCTACTCCGCATGTCAGTTCTCCGAAAGCGAACTAATTTGATTGTTTACGGGCCAAACCCTCATTTAGACTGACTTTGACTTCGAGAAACCTCTCTTTCTTAATTTTCTCGAAAACATTTCATATTTTTAAAAATGCTTTGTTTTAAGGAATTTTTTCGAGAATGTGAGAGTGCACGTGGGGAAGGGTTTATGCATATATATATATATATATATATATATATATATATATATATACACACTCTGACACAAAAAAATATATGCACTCAGAAGAAATCGAGCTACTATCACGAAACTTGGCAGGAATGTAGTCTGGTAAGAGATATGCAAATGATTAAAATTTCGATGCCAATGAGACAAGGGTAAGCGCGCTATGCACATATGACATGCGCAGCTGAGAGAGTTTAAAAGCATGAAAGCTCGTGCCATTGGGTTATTCAATCAAATCTGTCGACTTGAATGGACGGTATTGTGACTAGAGATGCCTCTGAGACGTAACCGGCGACAGTACGAACAATTGTCGGACTTTGAGAGGGGGTGTATAGTAGGCCTCAGAGAAGCAGGTTGCCACCTCGGTCGGAGCGATATGGTAGTTTCTCGGTGTTGGCAACAATGGATTACGGAAGGGATAGTCTACCGTCGCGGAAGGTCAGTGCATCCCAGGAACACAAATGCGCGCGAGGATCTCGAAATCATAAGAGCGGCCACGTCCGCACCAACAACGTCGTTAGAATCGGTTCGACGCCATTTACCACCTTCCAGACATCCGGTGGTATCAAGGGAAACCATTCGGAGACGACTGGCCGACGCAGGTGTAAGGAGCCTACGTCCTTCAAGACGTCTACCACTGACCCCACATCATAGGCAACGTCGACTGAATTTTTGCCGACCTCGGGCAAGCTGGAGTTTGACCGACTGGCGGCGTGAAATCCCGATTCAGTCTCAATGCTGATGACCAGCGCATACGCACGCGTGTGGAGGCGGCCAGGCCACCGGTCCGATCCGGCATTTGTTGTTGAGAGGCATACGGCGATTACACAAGGTGTGACAGTGTGGGGAGCGATTTGTTGGGACACACGATCTCTGATCCTTCGTGGGTCTTATTTATTTATCGTGGACTGTAGAATATTTTTAATTCGTCAATGGTCGTTTGAATAACCGTTTATTAACAAATTTTTGAATTGTCACCGCTAAGTCGGGTGAACGATACAGATTACAATTGCGTCCCGCTTGGTCGGGGAGCGTTGATCATTCTGTCGTTTTACAGGATTTGGCCACACCTTCACAGTGGCGCTGTAGTCAACATTCCGAGACGGAACATCCACTTCTAGTCGTCCTTCAACGCACTTTGGCGGCACGCAGTTACGTAGACGAGATTTTAAAGCCAGTTGTACTGCCTATGCTATCAAGTCGCCCAGGTGCCATTTATCAGCAAGACAACGCTCGTCCACATACTGCTCGACTCTACCAATAATGTCTTCAAGGATATGACGTACTCCCATGGCCTGCCAGGTCACCAGATCTCTCGCCAATGGAGCACGTCTGGGACATGCTTGGAAGGCAACTGCAGCTGACCCGGAATACCGGTGAATTAACTGCCCAGTGGCAAAGATTATGGCATGATCTTCCGCAGGAGGACATAGGGTACCTCATTGATTCGATGTCATGCCGTGTTTCGGCTTGTATAGCTGGCAGAGGAGGATTTACTACTTACTGATTTGTAACCTTTTTCATGCCATATCTTCTTAATAAAACGGGTTTTTCTTCTGAATTTGCAATCATTTGCTTATCTCCTCATACACTACATACATGTTAAGTTTCGTAACAGTAGCTCGTTTCCTTCTGGGTGCATATATTTTTTTGTGACAGAGTGTGTGTATGTGTGTATATATATATATATATATATATATATATATATATACACTCATGGACAAAAAAATTAGCGCACCAAGAAATAATTGTGGGATCGTAACGAAACTTGCAATGAAGGTACATGTCGGGGAGATATGCAAATGATTAGAAATGCAGCGTGATTGCGCATTACGTATAGCCGGTAGAGGGCGTTGAACATCATACTCTGTGGAGTATAAAACAGGTAACGAAAGCTTGTTTGAGTGTGCTGAATCATTTACAAAGGAAGAGCTGAGATAGACATGCCATTACGCCGTGTTCGAAGACAATATAAGCAGTTGTCGCAATTTGAGAGGGGGAGAATCGTCGGTATGATGGAAGCTGGGTGGTCAGCTAGGCGAGTAGCTCGTCAATTAGGCCGCTCTGATTGTGTTGTGAGGAGGTGTTGGGACCAGTGGACCCGAGAGATGTCATGTACACGAAGACCAGGCTCAGGACGCCCTCGACAGACCAGTCGTCGAGAAGACCGCCACATCGTAAGAAATGCACGCGTACAGCCAACTGCTTCATCGGCCGCCATCCAGGCACAGGTAGCACCTTCACTAGGGGCCTCTGTGTCTTCTCGAGCCATACGAAGGCGCCTGGCTGAAGGACAGTTGGTATCGCGGCGCCCATTACGTGTGCTTCCCTTGACGCCCACCCATCGACGCCTCCGTTTGGAGTTTTGCCGCGCACGAGGAAACTGGACTGCAGCGGAATGGAACCAGGTCGTCTTTAGCGACGCATCCAGATTCAATCTCGGCAGTGATGACAATCGTGTTCGTTTGTGGAGAGCCCGTGGTGAACGCTTCAATCCTGCCTTTGCTGTACACATCGCTCCCACAGCTGGTGTGATGGTATGGGGTGCCATTGCCTACAATACACGGTCACCCCTAGTATTGTTCCGTGGCACCATGACAGCCCAGCGGTATGTTCATGAAATCCTGCAACCACATGTGTTGCCACTCATGCAACGGCTCCCAGGAGCCATTTTTCAACTAGACAATGTTCGGCCTCATACGGCAAGGGTGTCACAAGACTGTCTCCGCACTGTTACTACCCTTCCTTGGCCTGCCCGATCCCCAGATTTGTCTCCAATCGAGCATATGTGGGATCATTTGGGACGACGAGTTGGGCATCCCACGAGTTTGAACGAACTAGAGGCAAGGTTACAGCAAATATGGAACGAAATGTCTCAAGACATCATACAGAACTTGTATGACTCAATGCCCGATCGTATCGCATCGTGCATTCGCGCTAGAGGGGGTCCAACGGAGTATTAACTCCTCCGTTTTTTTGCCTTTTTCTCTGAAATAAATTATCCTTTTTCTTTGATTTTCTTATCATTTACTTATATCAAAGTAGTCATTACGTATGTAAAATTTCGTTTCATTTTGACGACTCCTTCTTGGTGCGCTAATTTTTTTGTCCATGAGTGTGTATATATATATATATATATATATATATATATATATATATATATATATATATATATATATATATATATAAATAAATGTGTGTGTGTGTGTGTGTGTGCGCGCATGTATAAGTATATATGTACAAAGATGCACACACACATATATGTATAAACGTATCACTACGGTGGCTCTTTATAGTAATTGCACTAAAAATGTTAATTATGCTACAGTTAATAATACTATGAAACATGTCATGATACTACTTGTATTATATTCTTAAAAATACCTGAGAGCAAAGTTCAGCTATCGATGGCCCACATGGCATTCAACGTGGTAATATCATAAGAAAAGCCTTTCGCTCAAAAATAGAAAAGGAATAAAACGCGATTAAACTTAATGTTTATAACTTTTAACTCTCGAGTAGAACTTGCAAGTATTTACCCAATGACTAATTTTGCCAATAGATTTTGGGTGTTAAAATGTCAGACTCATTAATGACTTAAAATGTTGCGAAATCTACTACGAATAAAAAAGTATGTTATCCTCTACATATAAAATACTTTATGAATGAATAAAAGCGTATTTTATAGATTCCGCTCACTTCTTTCACTAAGTTTCTAAACAATGATAAATTGCTAAAATTATTAGTAAGTTTTTAATGTTATGGAATGATTTGAATTTAGCACATGAGCAAAGACGTTGGGCCCTGGGGCAACCTAGTGGTTAGCGTGTCGGAATTCGGTGCTGAAGGTGCTCGGATCGATTCCCGACAATCGCAAATGAATGCTTTCGTGTTTCAGCCGTTTATGAACACGTTCCATCTGTAGCCCGGAGAGTCCTTCCGTATGGTTTGTAGGTGTGGGAAGAGGGTAAAACCCCCTAGTTATCCCCTGTTCTCGCTAAATATTGTGGTGGCATTCGAACAGATGTAGGTCTCTGAACCCTGCGGTTCCTAATAGCATGTGCTGAAGGCAAAAAAAAAATTCCACTTTACATAATAGCACAGTCATCAATTCATGTTACAGGAAACAAAATTTTTATCCTTATTTTAAGCTTATATCTTTGTTTTTCTCTAAGTTTCTTCGATTTCTGTTCAATAACCCAGATCTATAAACAAAAGACAGATTTTACATTAAAAAATAGAACTAAGAACTTTAATTAAAAAAAAATTAACACCAGCTGTACGTAAATAAGCTCAAATATTCTTCGAGAGTTTTCCCAAATTTCTACTGGTTTAGAGGACTGTTCAAAAGAAAAGGAATCTTGTTCCCACGGTGATGATGTAAACTCTACGTAGATGATTGTTACGTCATTGAAGCTTCCGAGTTATATTTATGGTGTAGGATAAAAAAAAAGTGCGGATTTTTCGGGTCTTGAATATGTGCGTGAAAAACGCTGTTTCTACAGTTTTCTTTTGTAAGAAAAACAGCTTTAAAAAAACAAACACTACATCAAAATTGTTTACACAAGAAATGGGGCATTATGCTATTTACAGATGAGATGAAACGATAGCAGAGGAATGAAAAATGCACTTAGTTTTTGCTTTCATAAAGAGTTTTGACACAGTTTAAGAAATATTTAAATTATGAATATGAATTTTGGTAAATACCATTTATGAGATTTGTTTCTTAATAAGTGGGCAATAAACATGCAACAACCCGTAGAATAGTGGCGTACTTTATAAAGCTAATTAACGTATAAATCTCATATAAACATATAGTTTATAATATTGTAACAATGCAGATTTGAATATGATGATGAAACCTTCATAAGATTCTTTATGAAATCCGTAGGCAAGGATTTTTCAATCCATAAGTTGGAATGAAATTATTGCCCTGGAAACATTTGATCAAAAAAAAAAAATCTCAACTGGACCTAGGCACACATTTACAAGTTAGAGAAGTGTTCTTGAAAAAAAAGCTGACTAACCTATAAAACTCGTTTAGATATATAGTAGGTAACAGTGCCCTGTTGAACATGTTGATGAAACCTTTGTATGATCTGTCTGACATCGTAGATAAAATTTTCAAATAAGTAAATCGAAAAGATTTTATCACCCCGTATATATTTGATTCTTTTGAAAGCCCAACAGAACAGTTGAACTAAGAAATACTACATGATATAAATTCGAAGGATAGTGATAATTACATTGAAATGGGGGATTTATTCATAAAAATATCTTCAGATTAAATCGTATAGAAGAACAATGTCTTACAATCAGTCTGTCCTATAACTTTTGTCATTATGTCATCTACCCACAGACATGAATACAGAATCATGTCTTAGTAAATACCAATTGGAAAATGAAAACTATTTTGTTTTCAAAAATTTGTTTTGAACTCAATGGACCATGAGATGTTTGTAAACAATACATTGTTTAGGGGTTCAGCCGCAGTATTTATTTATTTATTTATTTATTTATTTTACTGTATCAAAATATCTACTTCAGCTGTGTAGATACACCCATATCATCAGATACCCATCGTCTGTTGAAGGCTTATTACAGACTTAAAATTCGGATAACTGATGCTGCATTGAGTGTAACATAAACGGATACACGCATTTAAAGTGGTAGATGTGATGAATATAAATGTTGAACAATAAAGAGAGAGAAGACAAAAACATTCAAAGTTGAAAATATTTGTTTATGTAGGCTGCACAGATACCATCAGGTGCAAACAACATAAAGGTTTAAATGGGCCAAATTTCAGGATTTCTCAAGCATTTGAATATGCGTAATGCGTAAAAGCTGCAGATATCTGCTCTGGTTTAGATCATAGTTCTATTTTTAGGAAGTTAGATAAGGAATTTTTGTCAAAAATAATACGTGACTCTAATAAGTATATAGCTTTTGCTTGCGCTTAATTGACTGTGTTAATATTAAAACTATTTCGCGAAATGCTGAAAGGAGAGAGAAGCAGACGAAGCGATAACTTTAAAAACAGTGTTCCACCTCCTCACTTACTGACATTGTTCCAGAGTTCGCGATGAGTCTTACGCTTGAAGAGATAACATATCAAGCAGAACCACCAACTTTCGGTGGGGACTTTTGGCATCCAAAAAGGGAAACGTTTTCCCAGGCGGCGGGGGGACCTTGACAGAACAGAAAGTAACGAAAGACAAAATTTCCTTCTCTACGAAGATGTGCAACACTAAGCATATCTGGTCTGTCATGAGTGACTTGTCACGCGAAGGTCTGTGTGTGTCACTTAATAACAGTATCCACGGAGATGCTAGGTTAAAGTGAGAAAAATCTGGTTTAGAGTGAGTTCTGTTCGGAACACCATCTCTGATATTTAGCTTTAAAAAAAAACAAACTATTAAATGCCCTCAAATTTTCAAAATCGCGTTTTCCTAGTAGTTCATGTTGCTGCTGTAAGTACATAATTACATTAAGTTTCACATTTTGACTATCCAATAGTGTACTAAAATATATTTAAGCAATTTCATTGCGATAACAGGCATCTTTACGAATTTTTATGGCCAAATTTTTAATCTGGTCCCTTACTGATTTCTTTCTTGGTGTATTCCCGCAGTCAAAACAAAATAGTTCTACACTGCCAGAGACTGATGTGCCATAAATATGTTGTGGGGGGTTAGTTCAGCTATCGATAATGCAATAAATATGATATAGAATTTCCAAGAGATCATACAAAGCCCAATGCATAAAAACTTTTAAACTCTCTCGAACGAAACTGGATTTTAGGCTGTTTTTTTATGTCTCCGCCCATATCTCGGGAAATTTACTCACCACATGAATGTAAGTAATCAGAAAAAGAAATAATAATCTCGTCGTTTGTTGGACTCCTGAAATTGCATCACTAGCCAACGGCTGTAAAATAAAGCTCTACCCCGATGTCTACTTCAGAATTCAGCCCCTCCCCTCTCGCCTTAGGTTTGACATTCTAACGAAATAAGCAAAACGCCGCCATGAAGTACTACAATCAGCCTTTGCTACACGAAGGCTTATTCGACCGGAACCTTCATTTAAAGCCCACTGAAAGGGCCACAAATAATCATTCCAACAGCGGGAATCGAACCCATATATTCTGGTACCAGCGCTCTAGCCATTCGGGTATGCCAAAAAACATGAAGAATTCACAGTAATGCTTCTTTAATTACCCATGTTTTTCAAAGGATGAAGAAATAACACAGATAAAATAGGCACGTCCATCCATATAAAAATAGCTAAGAAAGTTAAACAAAGCCAATGAAATCAGACAAAGCTGTTTCTCTTCATTAAGTCTGTTGGACAATAGCTCTATTGGATTCGTCCATCTCAATGTTAACCTACAGAATGCTTCCAATGATTCTCGACTTCGAGAGAAAGATTTATTTTCAAATTGTACCCCGTCATAGAGGAAGACATTTTTGACTGGGGTATCTTAATCGTTCTTTAAAAGAGACGCAAGGTGGCCCGGTTGGCAAAGTCGTCGAGCCAGTGATCTGAGGGTTGCGGGTTCGATGCCAGTCACTGACAAATCCACCGCCGTGTACACTAATGGCGGCTGGTGCACGTAAAATCTGTCGTGACTGCAATGTCCTCCAAGTTCCCAAATGTACCTCTGGAGGTGCGGAGTCAAGTGTTCCGGTCTCGTCACTTGACTCAGTTCAAAATTACAGGACCGACCCACAGGGGGGGGGGGTAATGCTGGTTCACCTATACGGTGTTCCCAGAAAAATGGCCAGCAAAGCCGCGGTGTCATATGACGGTAAGGATAATGTCCAAGAAACGGTTTGTCGCATTGGTGAAAAGAAATATAATAATAATTTACAATTTGAATGATACGGGGGGGGGGGGTATGGAGTGTACTGTGTTTTAAACGCACATCATGTCCCTGCGTTGACGACATTTCTAAAATGAGTAAGATACCCGAGTCGAAAATTGCTTTCTCTGTTACGGAGTACGATTTAAAAAAAAAACTCTTGGAGGTGAGCGAATCTAATACGGCTACGACCCAGCATCCTGAACAACACATTCATTTTACAAAATGTTGTGTGAAATGAGCCACCTGTTCCATTTTACTCTTGTTTACTCACTTTAATATATTACCTTACATCTTTAATATCGTGAATTTTTTTTTTTTTACGGAACGCTATTTTTAACGAAATGTTCGAAATTCCCCGTTGAAAGTCGACGACACACACAGAACCGGAAACTCAAACCTTATCCTCATTCACGACTCGTCAACAACTGCCGTAATCTTAATTTAAGTTTAAGTGGACTTTTTAATTTTATTTTTGTAACTTCGTGGATGAAAAAAAACATTCAACATATGTATAAAACAATGCAATCATTTTCTGGAATCTTGGATGCCTGCCTTTTTTAAATACGCAAAATAACTGTAAATATACGCTGGAGATGTATATTTTTGCTTGAGGCTTTCCCATTTGGCAAGCTTTGAGCATTTTATCATCTTGCGCTCGTCATTTTGCGCCACCATTCGACGTTTCTTTCCGAAGTGGGTTAGAGCAATGATTCTCAATCACTGATCCGGCACCGGTCCGCGGAAAAATTTGACCGGTCCTGGGAGATTTTTACCTGTTCGCGTTAAAAAATAAATTTCTTATTCAAAAGATAATAAAATTTTTAACTATTTTTTACGTTAATGCCATGATTTTATCTTTGAAGGTTGGCAACACTGGACTGTGCTCGCATTTGTCAGTTGTTACGCCGCTTTTTTTTTTTTTTTTTTAACTAGACGGAGTGCTTGCTCACAGCAGAGAAAGGGTTGCAATAATAATATGACGGTAATAAAAAATAAATTTAGAAATCGGCTTTCGGTTGTTTCACCGCTCCTACTTAGCTTGACTAATTTAGAACCCACAATTGAAAATTGAGGAAGAGCAACAACAAACTTCTCATTAACATCATATGACAAATAAACAAAAATATAGATATTTAATTTTGTACTAATCAGAGAACTGATTTTTGTTTTTTGTTTTGTTTCTATATTCAGTGATTTTGTGATTATTTTTTATAATTTTCAATAATAATTATATACAATAAATACAATAATTTCTTATCTTCACATTTGAATATTATTGGAAGTAAATGATAATAAATATGTTACAATTAACCTATGTAGTAGTTCTCTAATACCTAGTTATTAGCATTGTAATTCTCCTCCAGTGGCGTAGCGAGGGGTGGGCAAGGGGGTCTATCATGCCCCGGGCGCCACTCGCACAGGGTCGCCAAATGGTGCTTTTCACTAATTATATATATTATATTACCATATGTTTTTCGGAAAGGGGGGCGCCAAAAAGGTATCGTGCCCCGGGCGCCAGTTATGCTCGCTACGTCACTGTTCTCCTCCCTAGAGATCTTTTGAAATTTTAAACGACTAAAGCAGATCATCAAGTGGAAATTTGAAGAAATTCAGATCTGATTTAATAACCATAATTAAAGAAAGTTTAGTAACGCGATAAATCTTCCATTAAAATTTTATTTGAAATTCTGTAAATGATAATTTTGCATTTTTAAATTACTGATTTATCGAAAATATGTCATTTTCACTTTCTATCACAATAACAATGCATGAGAAAAAACTCAATAAGATTAAAAAATTCCCTTGGGCATTTGAAATAAAATTGTATATTTTGGAACGACAGAAGCTGTTTTAACATTAGCGTCTGCTCGAACCTTTCATGGAACACGTGAAATTTCAATACTTGTGTAAAACAAAGCATCGAATTCGGTTTATGCATATCTCTTAATCTAGATGAGTTGAAGGTCACTCATGTTATTGAAAAGTGTTATATTTACGTAGATTGTAAATTTTTCTTTAATGACAGGAAGTGTCAGTTCAGAAAATATCAGCGATACTAACCATGAGTCTAAATTTCAATTCATATTCCAAACGATTTATATTTCTTTATGTTTGTGAATATGTTTTTAAACGTTGTTAGTTTTTAATAATATCTTTACAACGTACATTATTGAGGATATTTTCCTTTCTAAATTTCTTTTGTCTGAATATTTTATCAAGGGTTGCTCGTGATATAGCTTGTATTGTAAGTCGTCTTTCCCTTGAGATAGACCCTTTTTAAGGAATGTAGGAAAAAACAGTTTTTACTTTTACCTCTTATTCTCAGATACCTGGAAATGGCTGCTTTACCAGTTGTGTTTCCGTTGTGTTGTGTTAAATTACTAAAACGTAGAAACCAAGAATCCATACCAAAGATACGTATGGATTCGTAAGTCCAAAGAAATATCTTAGTCTTGAGGTGACATATATTCCAGGTATTTCAAATTTAAAGCGACAATGGACCTTCAGATTGACAAAAATATGTCCCCTAAACGATTTTTTTTTCTTTCAGAAAATGATTTTGTAACTCATCAGCTTGAAATTAAAGAAATAAGTATGTTGATCCGATCATTATTAACCGAGTTATGAGTATTTTTTTCAAACGCAAACAATGGAAATGTTAGTCAAATTAAAACTTTAAATGCCCTTTTCTCAAAACAAGTTTGTCTTTTCGGTAAATTCAAAATGTTCCATGCGTCATAATTTTTCTTGAATTTTCATAAAATTTCAGAAAATGATTATTTATATATGTTAGAATAAAACTTAGTAGTAAATTTATTATGCTATTTTAAAACAACTTAAAATTTTTTACAATAAAAAAAAAAGTTTTTGATAAAATTTTGCATAAAATGACCTATTTTTATCGATTTCTTTTCTAGTTTTTATAAATGACTGTAAATCAAATATTGCTACTAAATTTTATTATAACTATATAAAGCTAGTTTAAGAGAGAAAATTAGATATCGGAGACAAAAATTAACGCGTATGGAGCATTTTCAAATAGAGTAATTAGCAAACTGATTTTGATTAATATCTTAATTAATTACATTCTGATTTTTTTTATTTAGAATTTTCATCTCTAAACAACACTGTATAAGTATACAAAATTCCATAGCAATTGGTTAATAAATAAAAAAAAGTTATTCATGGTCCATTGTTGCCTTAATTAAAAATATATGTACTAATAATAATATTTATTGCAACGCCAACGTCATAGTTTGGCGATATTCTTGGTAAAAAAAATTTTTGACGCTTAGCTTGAGGCAAAAGCTTAACGTTTTCGTAATACCGTACATATACAAAGATATTCTTAAAAACTCTTTATGAAGATACTAGCTGAATACCCGTGCTTCGCTACGGAGTAGATTCAAATTAAATGCAACGGTCAATGTATGCAATTAATGCCAAAACAAAAAATATATATATATTTATAAAAAAAATCGTAACGGATATTTTTATAGACAAAATAATATAGAAGAAAATATTCAAATTAAATACAATGGTCAATGTATGAAATTAGTTTGTATGTTTAATATCCATAAAGCATACTAATTTGAAATAAATTCTTAAACTTCCATCTCAATTAGTCAAGTGGTTAAATTTTATCTTTTACCGTATTTTAATATTTTTTTGTCAATTTATTTCGTTATGCACGTAGCGCAAAATTAATTTAAAGTATCAGAAAAAGAAAAACCACGTGATCAGCATTTAATAAATTAAATTCTAAAAATTAATCTTTAAAAATTCACCAAAAATTTTAAAAAAATGAAGGTAAAGATTCGAAAAATATTTCATTTTAAAGGAAGTTTTATGATCTTTCTCGTGATATAAATTTTATAACCCTCGGATTATTATTTTAAATGAAAACTTTAAAAAAATACAAAAACAGCTTAAAAATTTAATTAAAAAAATCTAAGGAGAATTTTTCAAAAATCTTTCTTAGTGCACCCCTACACTATAAGAAGAATCGCCATGCAAAATTTCAGCCCTTTAGGTCCAGCGGTTTGGTCTGTGCGTTATCTGTCAGTCAGTCAGTTAAGGAACTGTTTATATATATATATATATATATATATATATATATATATATATATATAATATTCATAAGTTTACTATTCCTTAAGGAGATGTTTATTTACTTTGCTTGAAGTATACCATAGGATTTTAAATCAAGACAGCGCAAAATCTGTGTTTCTAGAATGATTAAATTGCCAGATACAACCTTTTTTAAAGCTCTATGCAGTTTTTACACGCCATGCCGTACATCTGTGGCGTAAGTTTATTTATCATGGAATGAATTTTTCACACGCACGCACTCATAAAAAAATAAAAATTAAGCTCATAAACATAAAAATATATTGACAAAAAATCATTTATTGCATATCTGCATTGAAAATGATGCTGACTGAAAATTGGATGTGGAAATGATATTGCCTAATTGTGTATGTTGCAGATGTGCAACATGGTGAAACAGGGGTTATACAAATTGAGAATCGAACAGGAATAAGGGTACGTAGCCAGATTAAAAAGTGAAAAAGGATTAATATAACAGAAAATTGTAATTTCAAATGTATACAGATGCGTCACAAAGTCGTTACGTTTTGCTGTTTAAATACATAATGTTCTGAAGTAATTTTACAAAATCTTTAAATAGGGAAAAGTTATGAGTAAATTCTTTTAGGCTACCTTCCTCTATCTCATATAAAAGATCTATTTTAATGTTCCGTATTCTGGTTTCGTTAATAGTGTCATTTGATTTATAAAATATTTTGAAAGTTTACTGAGAATAAATAACTATTCTCATGAAAAGCATCGATCGTTTGATTACATAAGAGACTTGCAGATAAAATTAAATCTGTTACTACTCGCAGGCTTACGAAATCTCATTACAAAAGCAAAACGTCTGACACGTTGCCAAACTACTTCAAGCAAAAGAACACGCTCGGATGTTTCAGTTTTGCATTAAAAAAAGCTATTTTTAATCACTCTGTATCGAAGACTTCCAAGGCAGTATAACATTCGACAAAGAATAGAGGGAGACAATCCAAGGATCGCTTCGCGTATTCTATTCTTTTCAAGCATCCTTCATGCTGATTATAATTGCAAACGAAATGCTTTCGCGAAACAAAATGGCTTAGCCACGAAACAAAATGGAGAGGAAATTTGCGGTGTATTTATTTATTTATATTTTCTTGAAAGAGTCATTGTTATTTGGGATGGTGATTAAAGTAATCCTTGAGAGAAAACTTTTGATAGTGATCGTGCATGTCAACAACAAAAACAAATGTATAGGTTAAAAAAGGAGAAACTGACATTAGTAAAAATTCTCTATGGTGGTTATAACATGTAAAATGATTGATTAACCACTTTATTATTTTAAGTGAGAGAATGGGAGAAATAATATTGAAAATAAAAATTATATGGAAAATTTACGTGTTAATTCTTTAATGATAGAGTGGTTGAAACGTGCGAAACTAAACCAATCAGATACGTCAAGTTACTTTCATGTTTGTGCTTGGTTTATTTTTACCACTTACTAGTCGAAGTTCAGACTTTGAATCATAGCAAAAGCAATTTTCTCGGTGACTATAAATATCGAGTCTCATATATATATATTTTTTTAAAGGAAGCGGATGTAGAGAAATAGCTTTGTTTCAAACTTAAAAAATAATGAATGCGTACAGTTACTCCCCAAATAGAGAGTCACTCAAATTCTAATGTGTGTGCTTTTGACTTTTAACTTATGTTTACGTTTCTCCATAAAGGGCCTTCAGAAAGCAAAATTTCAGATTCCTGCCTTACGAGTTATAATTTTGGCAGCGCGCCAAACCCAGTCTGTATCGCTTGGGCAAGCAGTAAACAGTTAAACAGAAAAGTACCAAAATGCGTTAAAATTTCGACATATATATATATATACATACAAAATAGGTAAGCAACGATAAGTAATCCTACGTTAATAACCCGCGGTAGTTTCGTTAGAAGAGACTACATGAATTTTTTTCTTTCTTAAAGGTTCTGTCGCCCACAGTTAAACGTTTGTCCATTTGTCCAATGCAATGTTTTTCGGTATTTGTGGTGCCAAATTTTCCTATACGAGCCTTGTTTATTTTTGGATATAAGTTGTTAAATGAATATTCTGTAAAAAAAAAATGGTCATGCAAGTTTAACCTTTAATGAAGAAGGTAATGAAATGTCTGTAGTGTTGAACTCATTTATTTCTGTAAGAATCCTGTTTAATTTACAAAATTTAATCATTTATATAATCTGAGGTACTGATAATTTTTTAATTTACAAAAACTGAATTCTTGTCGAGAGCATCTACAACAATATTAAATTTTTTTAACATTCCACAATGAAAGTAGTTGAACGGGTGACTTTTTTCTAAAATCGAGTCCTTCATTCAACATGACACGTGATTACGTCACGTAATTATTTCGAAATGAAGTCCAGTCATTTATATTCATACAAAAACAACTTGACTGACAAGGTAAATTTTTTAACTTCCATCTGTTCCAAATGTCTTAGAATTCAGGACGTTTGTTACTATCTTGAATTTGGAGGAAAATAATATGTAAACCAATATATTTATGTTACCAGTTTAAACAAAACTATGTTTGAGTAAGAGTATATTTCATGAAACGAAAAGAAATTCATTTCTTATTTAATTTCTATTCGGGCGTTCGTCAAAAGGTAAATAATACAGAAGATATATAGTGAATTTTCTGAATATCGTTTATTGTTTCTTGAGCTATAAAATATTGTGTTCTGTTTGTTTATCTATTAAATTAACGCACATACGTAACATTTAAATGGGATAAATTATAAAGTTGATCTCAAAACGTCAAGTGAATACTGTTAAGCATAATCATGAGGATTTTAGCCATCATTCAAATATTTTGCTACTAAAAATGCATGGAAGAAACTTCTTTTAGATGATCTCTTTAAGGGGGTTCAGGACACAAAATTCTTCAAATTTTCGAAAAAAGTTTTATTGCATTAAAAAATTTAGTATTTCTTTTCCTCTTAAAATGACGTTTAAATCATGTTTCTATCTTAATTAGAACGGGAGATATTAAATTTTTTATTTGCAACATTCTAATAGCAGCTAATCTTTTTTTAAACCTGTAAATGCGTTTTTCTGCATGATGGGTTATTACACCATTTCTCGTCTTTAAATTGTTATAAGTCTAGAACCGTTAAAGATAAATGATTCAAACTTGGAACATGTCTTTTTCAATTATTTTACTTTAATGTTAGTTCAGCAAATTTGAAAAAAATATTTACTTTTGAAAATATGATTTTTAAAAAATAAGTTGCATAAATTTTTTTGAATTTTTTTCTGTAAATATTTTTAAGTTTTAAAAAATTAATATTTTAAAAAACGTTGAATCAAAATTAAAACTTCTATTTTTCTATTTAGTTGAAGGAAAAAATTTTGAAATTCGACAAATAATATTTATATATATATTGATTTTAAATTATCCCACTTTAAAAAAAATTTTCAAATTAAAATTTTTTTTAAAACTTCATGAGAATTTTTATAATGTGATTTTGTTTACAAATTATAGGGTTAACCATCACAAAAAATTAAAATTTTTAACTCAATAAATAAAAAAAAAATTGCATGTGTCCCGAAACCCCTTAACATTACAGAAATGGGATACAGGTGTTAAGGAAATTACAGATATACGTTTTAAATATATGCACGTTATATATTACGGGGTAGAAACATCTGGTAAGTTACCTGTTTTAGATTACGGTAATGGGGTACATGTCTTACGAAAAATGCAGATAAATGCCTTAAATAGATCGTGATACACAAGATACGCGTGTAAATACACATATGAAAGAAAAACAAACAGGAAATTAAGTATAAACTGCCAAATGAATTTACGTTATATAATGTTGAACGATACATGAATGTGTTTCTTACAGATATTATTCAGCCTTATTTTCTGCAGAATACTCGCGTTTTTAACATCGTATCTTACAATTCCGCAACTCTGGTTTCTTGGCAGAACATCAGAGACTGACTTCTGTGTTCCTAGAATTACATGATTCATTAAACATCTCGTTTTGTTTCCGGAACCAAATTAAACTGAATTATTTTGTCTGACTGAGTCAGATTTCAAATTTTATTTAAGTTAAAATTGTCTGTCTATTTCGTTCAACAACAATGTAGAATTATAAAAAATTAGATTTATTGCACCAGTTATAATAATCAATAATTATAAACTTTTTTTGCAGTAGCATAAGTTACGGAATATTAGATTCAAGCGAAGGGGAATATACTATTACCTATGAAATGTTTGTATTAGAATAATATATTTCTCTATATACTATAAATCTTCAATATTCTAAATTATGTAACATTGCATTTACAGGTTGTAGTGTAAAAAAAGTACTAGTGATTTCTGTTTTGCTTAGAAAAGTTCTCTGCGTAATATACCCTTTACGTCTGCTACATATAGGTATAATGAAGCATTTCCTTACTACAATATTTTCTTTATTCTATAATTATTGGATGGGGGGAATATCTAATTTTTATTGGTTAACACGTATGACTGGAATTTAAACGATCAATCCGAGAAATTTTAAAATACATCGAAAATTAACTGCAGTTCATTCTAATCATAACAGCTTATTTTGTTATTGTTCATAAGTCAAAAGTACTTTTGAGGACTTTTTTCCGTTTTTTTTTTTCTAGCATACAACTGTAAATGCTGTACTTAGTTCTCTTAGAAAAAACAAAATATTCAAGGAAGAGATTATTCCGGATCAAATCTTTCATCATATCATTCTTATGGTATTTTGCCATCCGTCGAATTTCACCTTTGCCTCTTTTTCATAGATCTGTGATACAGACGAGGGTCACGAGTCAATCGCATTTTCGAATCCATCCATTCACCTTGTAGAAGATCTCGCATACACTTTCGCAATGAATTCGCGCATTGTGCTTTTAGGTCAGGCTATGGCAGATGGATTCCATCAGGACTCGGAGTCACAGTAATGTTTTTGCAACAATAGCTCTACTTAACTGTTTCTTTTTTAATTGCGTCAGGCGCGTATCCAAAAGACGCTCACCCACACACACCGCGGAACCTGTTAGCAATTTTATTACGGAGCACCCAACGTTACTCCAATCGCATAGGAACGTCCATGACTTAGATTGAGTCCCCACCTGGTTGGAGTTAACTGCTTCACAATGAGGATGGCTCTATTTAACAGCAGGTTTTATTTTTAGATATCGGTGGTTCACCCTCTGGGTGTTCCCGTAAATGAAATAGCCAACTAGTCTCGCAGCGTAGATGAGCCAACAGCCTCGTGATAAATGTCCGCCAATATTTAGATATAATTTGTCTATATCCCAACTTCTGGACAGCGGGAGTATCTGCTTACAATTATAACGAGTTATAAGAAGAAGAAAATTAATAAATTGTAAATTTAACACCTGCTGTTCCAAAAATAGAATCTTATTGATTTATAAATTTACAAGCTACTGTAGTACAAGTCTATTTATATTACAAAATATTTATTAGTTTATTTATTAATCAAAATTTAGCTATCAACCACTTCGGCATATTTAATCAACCCGTGATTTTGGCAGTATATCCTGTTAATTTTTTTTCTCATATACTGTCGACATTCCTCATTTACAAAGGTTAGGAACGCAAAATCCTTGTTGGCGCAGCATGTCCTCTCTGGACCTTGCGCTATTAAATCCCAACTAACCAACCAGAATTCTTTAAAAGTCCGACAATATCTCTGGGCTCACAAAAAATGTAAAACAATGCTTTGTACTGTTACAGGATGTTTTCAAAATTTGAAACTTTCAACTATGTAAGCTAACTAACACACACACACACACAGTGACAGCAAGAAAATACAGCAGACGTATAGTAAGTTGTATATGATGCACTAAACATTACATTACTTAAATGGCAACAATGTTAATAAATTTTACAAAAAAACAATGCAGTGCTATTCTCTGCGTTTATTTAAATGAATTAAGCGTAGCTGTGGGCTGCGAAACTCCTAAACCTTTCCTTCTTTAATTACGAATAGCAAATTAGCATATAATTAAGTCAACGAGAGTCAGTTCTATTAGTTCTTACAGTAGTACAATGTAACTGATTGCGCGAGTTATCCCACTTTTGACTTGTACTAACTTTTTGAAAAATACGGGTGTGGATTTCCCATTTTTCCGCGACATATTTCCGCCGAAAAATCAGTGCGAAAGCATGCCACTTGTTTCTGCATACCTCTCATCTCGCAGACGATCTCCAATGTTCTCCATCCACCCCCTCATTTCTGGCAGGGTATGTCTGGTTCCATATTAGGATACGCTCTCTCCGCCTGCACAATATTTGGTTACATGCAGAGAGAGGGGGTTTATTTTTAGGCTTTCGGGCTCTTTTTCGGTTTCTCTCCACCAATTTTTCTTCTCCGGGGTTCGGCTTTTCTATGGCTTTTTAGAGGAATTTTTTTTTTTTCTACGTGTGTTCAGGGGAAGGGAAATTCTGCGGTGTCGCATTTTTCTGCATTATTCGTTTGTAACAACTCGGCAAAATGAAGCTGTGTGGCAGATTTTGCAAATGTTTTACTGTAATGAGATATGTGTGTTATAAAAAAAATGTAGACTCACCTTTAATACATGTTTAGGATAGTTAAGATATATAAGTGTGTATGGGGAGAAATAGAAAAATTTAGTATACATTTAAATGATGGGTAAAATGGTAATTCTACTGTAAATAAGGCATTTTACAGGAATAAAGTTTTTTTCATCTAAATATGTTATAAATAATATGGACAGGTTGTAAACTGCTCCTTTAGGCGAAACATCAGTCGTATCGTTAATCTTCATTTTCTATGTTAAGCATTCGAATTTTTTTCTCTAGATGCTTTTTCTAATCAGTTTAGCAAATGCACATTTCTTTTTTTCATAAAAAGGTAAGCAAACGTTTAAAGAAAAAATCCAGCGTGTTTTTTAAAATTTCAATTTTTTCCGAAGTTTATTTTTTATATACGACATTAAATTACTGATGTCTATCACTACAAAATTTATATCTGTTACTGGACATTAAATTACAAGAATTTTGAAAAATACACTTCTTTCAAACGCATGAATAATTAAAAATATATACTCGATAATATGTGACTATAAACATATACTCACTGGAAAATATCCCGTAGCTTAACGTTGTGAAATGACTATCTGCAAGGTGCTTGGTCAACTAACGCCTTAAGCCCAGGCTCGAAACTGGGTTCATCCACCCTTTGACAAAAACCGAATGGTATGACCAAAAAGTTATTTCATAAAAAATTTTCTCCCTTAGGTTTCCCTTGTATTTCGAAGGCTATCTTATTCATGGGTCTCCTAACTGTTTATAAAAGTAGTTTTATTCCAAAATTATAATGAAGACTTCAACCGTGACTGCTTTTGAATTCACGAGGTATATATTACGTTGTTTTTGGATTTATTCGGCCCTTGTGCTGCAAAAGAATGACAGCACTCCAAAACGTCCAACCTTTATTAACTCTTCCTATGAGGGCGAGGCTTAATAAGCTTTCAGCTTCATTTCGGTATCTTTTTTATTTTTTTCCCTGTTACTAATTAGCCCTTGTGTAGTAAAAGTTGACCATGGCACTCTTAACCAACCCAACTGAACCCGACTCTTTCTTTCGGGTCATTCGTTTTCCCTCCCATTTTTAATAATAATCCCTCCCGTTTTAAACTTCAGAATTCTCGTTTCTGTCCCATACCTTCTCTCAACAGGAGGCAAAGAAACACATTTTTTGTTAGGCACTCCTGTAAGCCAACATTGCCTTGCCTCACTTTTGTACCTATTAATTTCCTCCAGTTCTTTCCTACCACCTTTTTAGATTTCTGACTTCAGTTTTTCCCATTTTTGGTTTATCTACACTATTGTGCGTTTGTAAATTTTTGAGATTTTGCACGTAACTATAACGACGTTCTCTGTTTCTTCGCAGGTGAACCCAGGAAGCCTCGCTGAGCAATCGGGTCTGATGACGGGTGATGCCATTATCAAAATTCAAGGCAATAACACAGATGCCATGAAGCACAAGGAAGCGCAGGATGCCATCATAAGAGCAGGGAACAACATCGAAATGATCATTCAGAGGTAATCACATTCAACGCTTTTTTTCATACCTATGATTATCGGATAAGTATACAGAGATAATAATAATAATAATAAAATCAATTGTTTGGATATATTACTTCATTTCTTAATTTGCATAATAATGTCTTGTTTCCATGGTTTGTAATTTTTTCCTTTTTGTTTCTTGGCAACGGCTGTGTTGTTCATCTTATGTATAAGTTTGTCTTCAGAGTTCTGAGGCTGTGTTGAAAAGCCGCATTGTACTGCAGGCAACTGTCAAATAAATACTAATTCACTGGATGTTTATTTTTGGTTAAAATACAACTCAGGAACAGACAGAATATAAAGTTATCAAATGAATTTTAAAAGCAAATTTAATAGCGAGAAAAATTTAGCCCTGAAAAATAGCCTCCAAAAATTGAGCGAATTCTTTTCATGTAGATATTGAAAAAGAAGAAATGCAGATGGAAAAAAAAGGTTTCGCTTTTTAAGGTATCCGACTATACGTTCCGAGCCTGTTTTTTGAAAAACTGTACCTGCGAAAATTTCTATCTTATTTTTCGAAGAATACAACACCAAAAACTCGAAACTGGTGAAAAAATAAACATTAACTATGCAAATTTTTACAAAATTGAGGAAACTGGGTCGAAATTTTGCAAATTTTACAAAAACGGCTCTAGAGCAAAAATATATATATATATATATATATATATATATATATATATAACATTAACTTTTTTTGTCATATATGCGTAAGTACCTTCTAAGAGTAAGGACCTACAACCTAATCGATATCGGAAAATCTAAAAAAAAATACAGGTAACCCACCTATAACACGGTAGATAGGTACCTAGAAAATGCCGTGTTGTGTGAAACCGTGTTATATGAGACCCAGGGACAGTTCAAAAACGGGGGTTACGTTCTGAAAACTTATTAAGAACAAACATTTTTTAAAAACTCCATATAAGAAACTTAATTTTTATTAAAAATATAAATGTATGTATAACAGAAAACGAAAAGGAAAAACATTTTCATTTAATGCGACCTGAATTTAATAAATTTCTTCCTTATCATTGCTCAGCACAATCAAACGAGAACATTTTTTTGATTGAATGCTATCCCTTCACTTTCAGAACCTTTTACTTCATTTATATTTTTTACAACTTCTATCCTCTTTAAAAAATCTATCATTTTGGTTTATTTGCTGATTCTTACAAGGTCATTGTAGATTCACGATATGGAGATAGACAATTTTGTAGCTCCCTTTTGAATTTTCGGCTTCTTTCGGCGGAAGGGTCTGCATTCGGGAAAAATGATTCAAGATTTTCAGCTAACCTTGGGCCTTCTTGTAACTTTATAGAGTTATAAATGAATAAATTATAATTTGTTTATAAATTTTCATCTAAAGCCACTATAGTTCATTATTCTTTTCCGTCATTATTTTAAGGTAATTTAGTTTTTAAATGTGCTAAACTAAAATCAAGTTATCTAGTGTTATAGAAGTATAGTGTTGTACAAAGGTTTTCGCAAATTTTATCGTGTTAGAGAGAAACCGTGTTACAGGTAGCAATGTTATACGAGGGTTCCCGCAATTTATCTTATCGTGTTAGAGCGAAACCGTGTTGTAAGATGCCTTGCTGTAGGAGGGCTATCTATACAGGTTATCATATGCAATTAGATGTAAAATTTTAGTAATTTTCCATGATATTTTTGATCAGTATAGCTATAAATCAACAAATAATATACCTAGAACCAAATCTGTAGTCCATTACATTCTTAGTATTATGAAAAACATACGTGAAAAATTTCATATACATATCATGGTTAGATTTTGAGTTATCACAAGAGTCGTTTACATTTTTGATGAAAAATAAGGTCTTCAGAAAACACGATTAAAGTTTTCAATTTGTATTGAAATTCATAGCTGCTGCTGATTTTTAAATGACTCTCATTTCATTTCTAATGATCGTATTGAAAAAAAAAATAAAAGCAGATTTTGAAACAAAAAAATTACAATCTTTTTTTTTTTCAAAGGAATAAAAACAATTTCAGAATCTTCGTCAAAATCGATGTTTTAAACGTAGTCGGATACCTTAATTGCTTTGGTAACATTTTACCAAATAAATTCCCGTTTTTTCTATTACGTAAAGAACAGGAATATTATGTCCTGAAAGTTGAATACACCGAAGACACGTCGACATTCCTTTACGAAAATTTCATTTTCATTGAAGCAATCCAAATCATGTATCATCCGCAAGAGTGGTTCTTCTAAGAAGGCGCTCACACTTAATCATTTTAGTGTATCAGTATCATAAGGCATATACGGTGTGTGATAAAGTGACATGATAAAGTTTATATGGTAGTATCATGTTGACGCATCCATGATCCACATGGAGTCGGTCTTTCTCAGAAATAATAATAATAATAATAATCTATATATATAAAACAGTTCCGTAACTGACTGACTGATTGACTGACATACAACGCACAGACCAAACCGCTGGACCTAAAGGGCTGAAATTTTGCATGGCGATTCTTCTAATAGTGTAGGGATGCACTAAGAAAGATTTATGAAAAATTCTCCTTAGATTTTTTTAAATTAAATTTTTGAGCTGTTTTAGTAACTTTTTTTTAAGTTTCCATTTAAAATAATAATTTGAGGGTAATAAAATTTATATAACGAGAAAGATCATAAAAATTCCTTTAAAATGAAATCTTTTTCGAATCTTTACCTCCAATTTCTGATTTTTGGGGAATTTTTAAAGATTAATATTTAGAATTTAATTTATTAAATGCTGATCACGTGGTTTCTTTTTCTGGTACTTTAAATAAATTTATCGTCACGTGCATAACGACAAAATTGACAAAAAAAAATTTTTTTCCCTTGCTAATGCGGCAGACGATTGGACATTATCCAAAAAAATATTAAAATACAGTAAAAGATATGTTCCTCAAACTATACTATATTCTTTAGTATGTCCTGTTAGATTTAATTTGAATATATATATATATATTTATTTATTTATTTATATATTTATTTATTTATTTATATATTTATTTATTTATTTATATATTTATATATTTATTTATTTATTTTTTCGCATTAATTGCTTACAGTGACCGCTGTATTTAATTTAAATGTACTCCGGGTTTTCAGCTAGTAATAATAATAAAACCCGAAACGAGAGACTGATCCAGCAGTGTGGGCTCTTCCCGAAACATAACATTGAAAGACAGCATAGATCATAAGCAGGTATGCTATCAGGTATATCTAATCAAAAGGTACGCAGACGGCGAATGCTAAACATTTCATATCATCGTTCTGTTTCGTGATGTGATATGGAACACAATATGGATGCTGTAAAATGATACAAGTGCTCACACAACTGCCGCCCTGACTCGTATCCGCATTAAAATCTGAATCCCGATCGAGTCATGCTGAGCGACCGTGATCCACTTGGAATCAGTCGTGCTTTTGCAGTAACCCCGACGCAGAAAGAATAAACGACGCGAGATACTGTTACAGCAATGTTGACTCTTCTCGAGACAGCCCGGTGCATAATAGATGAACTCCCACAGGAGACAAACTTGATCAGGACTTACGATACGCAGTCAGTAGATGTAAAACGACGTTTAATATCGTCGTTTTGTTTTGTGAAGGGTGGACATTTTCCGAAGCATGACAACGAAAGGCGACGGAGATTCTATACAGGATGGGGTGAGAAATGCATGCCAGGGAGGGAAACAAAGTGATCTGGGAAATAGTGTAGACCAGCGGTTCCCAACCGGTGGGTCGCGGAAGGGTTACAGGTGGGTCGCGACTCGATCCTAAAACTATTAAAATCGTCTTTGTGTACTTTTATAATTGTAGTTTTTATCTTCACCTAGGAACAATTGTTAGTGAGTATGAAACCACTTGTTGCATATATTGCAAACGTATATCAATTGTTAAATAAATAACTGTTTTGCTACAAAGTGCTTATATTTTGTCAACCATTTTCAAATCAGAACACAAATTGTTTATCAATAATCAGTCTGTATCTTCAAAAAAGCATATATATATATATATATATATATATATATATATATATATATATATATATATATATATATATATATATATATATATATATATATTTATTTTTGCAATATTTGATGGTAAATTATATATACACAAGGAAGGGATACGATACAAATAAGGTTTTTTACTCCACCATGGACCGATGGACCGTGGAGGTATTCCGATAAGGAAAGGTGGGTCGCTAGCTGAAAAAGGTTGGGAACCACTGGTTCAGACAGATATACAACTGATAGGGTTACATCAAGGTTATCGTTTGGTATCACGATCGAAACCCATCATAGATTATATTCAATTGACAACGAAGAAATAGCTAACCGACCCGACTACGACCCAAAGGAATGCTTTAGGCGTCGTAAGGCCGCTTTGAATATTCACCCTGGTCTCCTTCCCCATTCTTTCCCTCTAACCTCTTCTAAATTCTAAATTGCAATAGACCGGCGCTTCTGATTCTGACCTGTCATTTTTTTGATGGATTGACCTCAAGAGTATCTTACTGATTTCTGCTTAGTCCTCAGCCACCGCGTTTCCTTTTATTAATTCTGCTACATTAAATAGTTGCCAAATTTATATTTATTTATTTATTATTATTATTTTTTTATTTTTTAAATTTTATTATTATTATTATTATTTTTTTTTAAATTTTATTATTATTATTTTTTTATTTTTTAAATTTTATTATTATTATTATTATTATTTTTTTAATTTAATTTTATTATTATTATTATTATTTTATTTTTTAAATTTTATTATTATTATTATTTATTTTTTTTTAAATTTTCAATGTCAACACTTTTTTTTTTAAACCTGGTAACGGAAATATAGCCACAAAAAATTATCCATACCGAGGATATGGAGCCCCAGGGCCGCCCGGAGACTTTACGGGGCCTGGGGAAAACTTCTGTTGGGGGCCCCAAGACAATTTTTCAGAAGACTATTTTGTAGTAAGAGAAATCTGATTAATCGAATAATTTTTTTTTTTATTTTTGAAGGGGCCCCTTTTTTCAGAAAATTATTTTAAATTTTGAAGTACGGTACAAGTTTCAGAATTTTCTTTTGGACGAAATCTAATAAATAAATGTTTTTAAATTTTTGAGGAACCCTCCGGCAGTTAGGAGCAACTGGGGCAAAGTGCCCCAGTTGCCCCCCCCCCCCCCCCGTCTGGGCGGCCCTGTGAAGCCCTTCTCCCTGGTGCTTCGTTAATGTATCATGTCTGTGTCAAAACCCATCAGTCCTACTTACTTAGTGCTTTAAAATAAAATGGAAATCTTGCGTGTCGATCCTCGGAGTGGCTGAATATCTTTATGGTGGCACGACCTTAGAAAGGACACTACTGCCTATATTATTTTGTAATGCATTAGAGATTACGGCCACCCCCCCTTTCGTGTACAAGCCACTGCCAATCGACCACAAATTGGCTCTTTTCTCATTCTGTAAATTTATTGCCTTTTTGCTGCTTCAGTTTTTAATTAGTATTGTTTGTAATTAATTTTTTCTTTTGTTTTTTCATTGTTTTTATTTGTTGTTTCTACTTACTTCTGTAAGCCTTGTGCTGTACTTTGTGGTGCACAAGGACTGCCTTATTTATTAATTTTAAAAAAAGGCCACTATCAAACTGAAGACCTTTGCTGCGCAGTAATTCCTGCAAACTCAGCCGAGGGTTGATTTCCCGTGTTCGGGGCTGTTTCTTACAGGCCTGGGCACCGGACGGACAGAACAGATCTGCCGACCAGTTTGGGCAACCCTGGGCCCCTATATTATTTGGTAAAATGGTCTGCTAAGAGCGCAGTGTCCCGCTCGGCAAAGGCTTCGGACCAGTGATTTGCCAGTTGCTGGTTCGATACCCGTCCCCGACAAAACTACCGACGTGTACACTAATGGCGGCTGGTGCACGGGAAAAATCTGTCGTAGCTGCAGTGTCCTCAAAGTTCCCAAACAATAACCTCTGGAGGTGCGGGGTCAAGTGGTCCGGTCTCGTCACTTGACTCGGTTCAAAATTCGCGGACCAGATAAAAGTCCAACCTCTCTTGAGGCAATGGCACTCCTCTTCTATGGGTAGTGCATTTGTACTATTCGTAGACACGACAACAAACAAACAAATGGTCTGCTACGGTTATAGTTAACTACGGTCAACTTTTGTGACACGAGGGCTCATGATACCGGGACCTACTGCTTAAAACCGATTCCGAAAGGATACAAACGTCCATGCCAGGAGTGGGACTCGAACCCATAGGCTTCGAAATGTACCGAAAGCCAGCGGCCTAGCCATTTGGCCTTCGTCCGGCATTTTCTAAAATGTTAATTACAATTTAGTTGCTAAAGCGACAGTTCCTCTTACATACAAAAGTGGAGTTAAAAACTTGGTTCAGTTTATTTGAATAACAATTATATCATTTATATAAAATATTTTTGTAGAAATTTATAGAGATTAATTGTAGTTCATTGTTATTACCATGTTTTTATTAACTTGCTCTCTTGGGGTTTTTTTTTGGTGTGTGTGTGTGTGTGTTTGTTTGTTTGTTTGTCCCTTACAAATCTTGCAATCGATTTTTAACTAACTTCGCGACTAGCTAGACATTTGAAACTTTTAGAATAGCTCAGAACACGATGACAATGCATTTTTTAATACTTTTAGCCATCTTTAAGCATAATTGAATTAATTTTCAGTTAATTTTTGTTTTATAGACTGGTGCAGCCATCTATCGGTCGGGACGGGAACGAAAAGTTAACGCAAGTTAACTTCCAATTAACTTCATTTTCTTTCAAGTTGATGGGATAATTCATCAAAAAAAATTTTAAAAAGTATTTATTTTATTAATACATAGAATTGTTAAGTTTATATGATTCAACAGAAAATTTAAAAACATGGTATTTAAAAAGTTCTTTTTATCTTGTAATTATTTTAATTTCAAACTCATTAAACGGCGAATTTATCAAAACTGACTAACAAAGGCCACTTATAGTATTTGTATGGAATAATTTTTAAGATATCAACACCCTAATTATCAAAACTATACGTTTCCATGCACTATATCCGGGGCTATTTTATTAATCGAGTGAACCAACGTACATGCAGGCGAAAGGACCAACCATAACTTAGACGGGATTCGAATCAAGCCCTATTTAGTGGAATCTTTGGACGATAACTACTCTGCAATGAGGGTTGCTCTACTTAAAATGGGTGCCACTATAATGAAGTATACAACGTGTCCCGCTGTGTGTATGGGACGTTAGATGCATGCAAGCGTTTTTCATATCACGTGGGGTACGGTGGCCCAGTTGGCAAGAGCAGCGGGCCAGTGATCTGAACGTCTCTGGTTCGATGCTCCTCCTGCAAATCGACCGCCGTGTACACTAATGGCGGCCGGTGAACGTAAAATATGTCGTGGTTGTAATGTTCTCAAAGTTTTCAAATTACCTCTGGAGGTACTGGGTCAAGTGCATCGGTCCCGTCACTTGCCTCGGTTCTAAATTACGGGACCGGCCCTTTAGCCAAGTCGGACTCCCTCGCGGTGCTACACTGCTGGCCACCCAAATTGCAACACCAAGGAAGACAAGAGATATCACAACAAAATTTATTTTGTAGATAACATGTTGACCAAGTATCAAATGATTAAATTTATAGACTTCTGTGAAGTGTGGTTCCTGCCAAAATCAGTAGCCAGAGTAGCCGCCATTGTTGGAGATCACCGCTGCCACACGCCTCGGCATTGATTCAAAGAGACTTTGGATGAGTTCTTGGGGTACAGCAGACCAAGCAGCTTCCACACGTTGCCAAAGTTGATCTGCTGTGGCAGCTGGGGATGAAATCTGGGTCAATCGTAGAGCAACCATGGACCATATGTTTTCTATCGGCGAAAGATCTGGAGAGCGTGGCGGCCAGGGAAGCAATTCAATCTGACGATTGACGAAGAACCGTTGGACAATGCGTGCCACGTGTGGTCGCGCATTATACTGTTGAAATATGGCTGTGGGCAAGCCCTGAAGGTAAGGAAGGACAACTGGCTCCAACACCTTGGAGATGTAGCGCTGGCTGTTTAAAATACCGGCAATGCGTACTAGAGGTGTGCGAGAGTGATATCCAATACCACCCCATACCATAATACCCGGTGCAGGACCAGTTTGGCGGTGCATAACGCAGCTGTTCAGCATCCTCTCTTCACGGTGTCTCCAGACTCGAATGCGACCATCGTGGTGTTGCAGACAGAAGCGTGACTCGTCAGGAAAGACAATTTCACTCCATTCTGCCGTCCACATCCTTCTGTCATCGCACCATTGGCGGCGGAGACGTCTGTGGTTCTGCGTCAAGGGTAGACAAAGCAGTGGACGTCTTGCTGACAGACCACTCTGCTGTAAACGGCGTCGAATGGTACGCGCAGACACTGGATGATGCGTTACAGACTGCATGTGCTGTGCTATGGTTCGTGATGTGACTGAGCGATCCGTCACTGCCATGCGCACAATTTGCCTGTCATCATGTGAAGTGGTGCGTTGAGGTGGATGCGATCGAACACGCCGGTCCGTCGTACCCTCCTGCATCCAACGATCACATATCCGCATTACAGTTGTTTGGTTTTCGTCCAACAGGACTACCGATTTCCCTGAAAGATAATCCACAATCTCGGTAGGCCACTATCCTTCCTCTGTCGAACTCGGATACTTGATCAAAAGATGATCGCTGTTTTCGACGAGGCATAATTGATCGTTTTTTTTTTTTAAACCACAAGAAAAACACAATTGCCGAACTTGAAATCGTCGAAATCTCCAAGCCTTAAATTGCGCTTTGAAGTGGCGCCACAGTAGGGATGCGACATCGATGTCGATGTTTTCAAAACATCGATATTTTGATAAAAACATCGATGTTTTAAACATCGATTTATTGAAGCCGATGTTTTTTTAACATCGATGTTTTGTGTTCGATGTTTTACGTTGTCTCGATGTTTTTTTTTAATGCAAAAGTACCGTAACAAAAAAAATTTACCACGTTTCATAATTTTCACACTCAGTAAATGTAAGTCTGAAATCTGAAAAGGACGAATACAAAAGAGGGAATGATTCCTTAGCAAACAGACAAATGGCAATTAACAACCAATGAACCAATCAGAGCGCTTGGAATGTTCCTGACACTCCAGAACCTTCCATGGAGTTTTATTTTACAAATAGTATATACACGAGTGCATCCATTTAAGTTTTTGTTTCGTTCTGGTTTTATATAAGTTGACGTTAATATTATTAGTAAGATGCCTCCCAAAAGTACCCTTTGGAAATATTTTTACAAAACCTATGACAAATTGGTGAAATGCAATATTTGCCATAAGTCCCTTAAAACTTCTGGCAATACCACGAATTTTTTCTGAACATTTGAAGGCAAAACATGGCGGTATTTACAACGAGAATTGTGAGTCATCAATGTAGCCCAAAGCAACCAAGTTTTTGTCATTTGTGTCTGCCCAATCAGAGAGTAAAATTAAATCACCCCTCCCCCCACGACTAACGGAAATAACATTAATACTAGAGATTACGAAACCAGTTTTAAAAAATGGATGTTCTAAAACATCGATGTTTAAAAACATCGATGGTTTTTGGGCGATGTTTTATTAGCATCGATGTTTTAATACTGAATATCGATGTTTCAAAACATCGATGTTTTGTTATCGATGTCGCATCACTACGCCACAGGCGCGCGTGATGTGCGTCTGCGTTGAAATTCTAATCATTTGCATATCTCACCTACGCTAATGCATGTTGTAAATTTCATGTTATTTGCATGTTTCCTTCAGGGTGTTGCATTTACAGTGGGCCAGCAGTGTATTAAAACCCGGAGCTGTACCACTCCTCCAAATAGCCTTAACTGGACTTGAACTGATAGATACTATCGGTCAAGGAGCATCGGAAAGTACAACACATATTACGTAATGTGTGAATGCGTATAAACGTCATTCTGTATAAATATATGGTGAGTGTGTGCGTGGGGCACGCGCACGTTTATTATCTAGCTCTATAGGTTATTGAAGACAATGGGTTACATTGAATCTTCTCTAGTTGGCCACCTTTCTAAATGGAGATATTTTATTCAGAACGGATTAAAGGCTTCATAGAGTCAATATTATGGAAGAAACCTCTTTTCGACAGCCACCCCTCAGAGCGGCCAGTTTTTAATCGGAGCCATGACTGGCCGCCATGGAGGAGATTCACTATACTCCGTCGAGCAGTCCTTAAACTGCAGTTCCCAAGAATGTGATAACAGACGAATTCCCTCTTTCTCGTAGATTTATTTATTGACATAACTTGCGTAATGTAACTTGAGATTAGACAAATAAAGTTGCCAACTAATAACTGTCCGTGTTTATTTTAACAGGGGCGGCGTCAGAGTCTGGAAGCCCACGGTCACGCCCATCGGCGACTTGCCAACCGCCACCACGCCCCCCACGACAGGCCTCTACACGAAGACGTCTCTGGCCGCCAAAAAACAGGTCGGTAGATTTTTTTTCGCAGACGTCCTCCATCGTGGATGCATGAATCAGCTGTCAATATTTGTTTTTCACGCGCCGAGTCAGCTGCGTAAATATGTACCCCTACGTTTTGATTAACACGCCGGGCAGACAGCTATTACAAAAGATTTGGGAGGCTGAAGACGAGCCAGTCGTTCGACTGGGGGAGGAATTGCTGCATTCTCCAGACGGGTCCCTTGTGTCAAAGAAGGGGGAAAAAAAGAAATACCATCGCAAAGTAAAACACCACGACAACAGACTTCAACCTCCCCACAGGGGGTTTTCAATGACGTAATTTGTGTGGACGGATGTATTATGAGAATCCTTCACACACATTTCAATACGTGACAAGTACCTGAAATGTCTTGTGTAGTAAGACTAGAACGAACTAACATATATATATATATATATCAACTATGCTTTAGAGCAGGGGTGTCCAACTCACGGCCCGCGGGCCGCATGTGGCCCAAAGCAAGTTTTAGTGTGGCCCAGAAAGAGAGCTCGAAGCGAAAAATATATTCAGCCTCGGCAATGATGACAGGCAGCCATTACAGATCCCGCTTTGTTCATTCAACAAATCGACAATACATCATTTGAAATATCTTTAATTCTATAACAAAATTCCGTATGCAATTTCTGTCTGTTAATTTCATCACAAAAAAGAAATGTTAAGTTTTTACACTTTTAACATTCCATATTTGTGATGATATTAAAAATAGTATGCGCAAGAGTGAAGCACACTAAGAGTCAAATTAGAACCAAAATATCGGATTAACATATTGAGAACACCCTCAGAATGGCAACAACTTCAATTGACCGAGATATTGATGCATTAGTTTCCCAAATTCAATCCCAAATATCACATTAATTTTCTGACTCCTATAGTTATCTTTATAATTATAAATAAAATTTATGATGAAATAAATACGTTAACTATATACAGAGGCTGTTCGCACATTTTTTAGACGATTTTGGTAAGCGGTCCAAATCATATCGCTGAACGCAGGACACGCTGCAGAATTCTATATGAGAAACACTTATCCAAAGAAAAATGGAAAACAATTGTCACAATAGATGAATCATGGGTGTATTTAAATGATTGCAACAAAAAAAGAGCCATTTATTATCATAAAAAGGGAGAAAAAAATTTAAGTACATGGTTGAAAGAATCGAAAGAAAGTTTTTCTAAGGGATTCATGATTGTTGCTGTTTTTTCTTATAATGGCAAGTTAAAAATAAAGAGAGTGGAAAAAAATGCCAAGATTAACTCCAAATACTATCAGGAACATATTTTATTGCCAATTTTTCTGAATGAAATACCATCGCTTTACCCACAGTGCCATCAATCTGTGAGACTCCATCAGGACAAAGCTAGCAGTCACACATCAAAATCCACTGTATATTTCCTAAAAGAAATGGAACAAAAAACTGGTATCAAGGCCATACCCTTCACTGATATCCCTACTAAATCTCCCGATAAATCACCTATGGATTTTTGTGCTTTCGGACTTTTAAAATCTGCATTATCCAAACGTCGTCCCAAAACCCTTACTTGACTGTGGAAAGCTGTTCAGGAGGAATGGGATAGAATACCTCTTCTGACACTTCAAAAGGCATTATTATCCTGGAAATTGCGGTGTCGAAAGATAGTTCAGAATAAGGGATGTCAAATAGAAAATTTAAAACAAAAGAATTTTATGTAATTTAGTTTTGTGAATACAATATACATCGTCTAAAAAATGTGTGAACAGCTTCTGTATTATACTTTTTTTACTCATAAACTATTTTTAATGTTAGGTATATTTTTGTGTGGCCCAAAATAATTCGTCTTCTGTCTATGAGGAAGCTAAAAGGTTGGATACCCCTGCTTTAGAGTATTTACCTTGCTACTGAGTTTTTAATATGTATTTATTTGTCAATTTGAGCTAAAAGCAGTAATTCATCGAAAAAATGCAATCGTGTGTGTTAGGGCGTATCCTCGTACCAATTAGTCTGATTAAGAGGGGCATCAGAGGTTGAAACTTCTCAGAGTACGTAAACTGTTTATATAAATCTATAGTAAAGAATTGAAATTTTAGCTATTTGCTATATTTTGTTTTTGTATATATAAAATTCAAAACGGGAATTTTATCCGCCCATCGCGTATAAAATTCTACTAGCATCGCAACCCTGTTACGTGTTTCTAAGGTATGTCAAGGCCTTGTCATACAATGTGAAGATCCAAGTTCATGTTTGTTCTCAATCTTTGTTATGCGAAGGAGACATAAGGCCTCCACTGTAAGGAAAAATCATTAAGCCTTCTCTTGGTACCTCTTTACGGTTGCAGCGACAGTTAAGGGCCTTATTATACAGAGCCACAGCTGTGGCTCGCGTTCGCCACAGAACTGTGGCGCTGTGCAGTGGCTCTGTATAATAAGCTCCATAGGAAACAATGGTCCGCTACCGCAGCCACAGTCGCGCAGGCGAGCCACAAGAAGCGAGGGTAGGCGACTGGAGTGGTTCGCCCAGGCCACAGTCGTGACCTGTAGCCATAGCTGTGGCTCAGTATAATAAGCTCCGTACGATTGCATGTATCGCTTCGAGTGGCTTGTCTGGGCGTGGGAAGCTGTGGCGAACGCGCGCCAGCTGTGGCTCTGTATAATAAGGCCCTTAGACGGAGCGCAGTCCTTTATTTTGATTGCTACAATGACTGCCACTTCAGACAAATTTTCTGTATCATGTACAACACAACATCTTCATAATAATTAACGAGCGTCATTATAAATGTATAGCGTTTTCAAAGGTGTTATTGTCAAATAACGATATATTGTCCTTTGCGTAACGTTTGAAAATGACTGACCATAAGAGTTCTTTGTGTCGCGATAAATGTTTCAACACACTGGATAATTTATTGTTTGAGTTCAATTCGGCGTGCTGGTAAATTCCGCTGAAGATTACATTTTTTCTACATGTTACACAGACTGGGATTACGTTATTATTATTATGAATTACATTATTTCTAAATGTTACATACCCTGGGATTGCATTATCGTCATGGATTACGTTATTTCTAAACGTTACACAGCCAGATATTACTTAATTTTTTATACGTCAGGCAAACTGAGATTGCCTTATTATGTGGGATTTCATTACTTCCAACTATAACAATTCCCAGAACATCAAAACATCTTAGCTTTGATATTCCTTTCTGAGTCCCCTGCAGTCACAGAACTCTGAAATATCTATATTTATGAAAAATTGATAAAGAGGCGGAAAGAATCATAAAAATACTTAGATTTTCTTTTTTTTAATCACTTGGGGATTTTTTTTCTTTTGCACTTATATGTCGGTTATGAATGTACTATATATGTACCAAGTGTTATTCAAGTGAATCTTTCCACCCACCTTTGAAAAGCTATCATTTCAGGAAAACAGTTCGGTTAGTTTAGTTGAATAATATCGTAATAAGATCTGTACCGTGCATGACTGAAAACTCTTTTGTTTATTCATAGTCAGCGTTATTATTTTAGAATCTAATAAACCTCGTGTCTCTTACTCATTTATAATCTTGAGATATTCAATTACATTGCTTCTCCAGTGTGATTTACCAAATTATCTACATATTATGTGAGCTAATATTCTTAAAATAATCGCTCTCATTTTGTGGTATTATAATTTATCAATGAAGCGTCTTTCCTGTAGCCTGTTTGAGATATAAAATAGGGACGTATACCCCATTTAAAGGGTTTTCCCCCCTTAGAATCTCCGCTAAAAATTTGTAAGCAGTCCTTCACGTGTATTTTCAATGTCGGGGAAAAGCTAGGATTACTGAAAGGATTGAACATCAAATATCACGATATAATATGTCCCGCAAGCTTATGCAGTATCGAATTTTACATATTATTTGTGTATTCTCCATTTCAGGAATCTACCCCGATTGGCAGCAAACACAACGTTAGCCCACGACCCTTCGCACCCTTGGGTGGTGGTAAAGTGCTAGTCAATAATCAGTACAATACTCCAGCCCCCCTCTATTCCATGAACAACATTGCGGATACGCTGTCTGCCCACACGGAGGTGCTAGCTTCTGGCGCCAAAGGGTGAGTACATTGTTTCCATTGACAAGTGCCTCGCATTAAAAAACATTCTTACATATAATATAACGCGAGGATTTGTTGGCCACTTTTTATCTGGGAGCGCCAATCAGGTAAGCCAACACATTTGAGACCGAACATCTCATAAGGCGTCCACATTCATCTGCACTGCACAGTATTCTGCGGGGGAAACCAGTGATTTATGGGCAGAGCGGTCTGCAACGATCCTGCGATAGGGCGGTTTTGCACAGAGCATCAATGGCGGGGCGGGGGGGGGGGTCATGCTCCTGTAACGTGACTAATCGACCCCAAAATGGTATCAAGCGGGGTCGGGGGGTACTTGTCTGCATGAATGTGGAAGCGCTATCAAGAGGCGACATCTGAGAGGCTCGTGCCCTTCTCCAAATCTCTACAAACCACACGAAGGGACTATGCAGCTTACAGACCCCTCGTGTCCATACCAGGCGGAGACATGAAAGCATTCAGTGGTACTTGTCGGAATTCGCACTGAACATCCTCGGAATCCCGACGCGCTAGCTGTCTGAGATGGGTGTATTAATTACATGGCGATTATTAGAGAGAAAAATGATCATTTAAAGCCAAGGCTGCATGCGTTTGATATTTCACTTTAATATTACATTGCTGAAAGAATTCTGTAAAAATTGATTAAAATTCTGTCGGAGAGGAATCGGGTAATTTGCTTTTTGATGTCTGAGGTAGGTATAAGTGTAAGAAAAGTTGAATTTATTTTAAATAACTCGAGATCAAATTCTAAAAGCACAGCGTCATTGCGTCCACTTTAAAAAAGTTATAATATGCAGCTTGTGTGAAGGGCATTCTAGAGACTTTTGCCCGATGTTTAGCGTCAATATTAGACTCCTGCAATATTTTATGAATGGCCTAAGTCATTCAAACGAACGAAATCTGAATAACTTTATCGAATGAAATGATTTAATATTAATATATGTGCTTACTAAATGCGGCGTACTTTAAAAAAATTATTGAAAATTAACGAATGCAGTTTCAACAGCAAATTTTCCAAGTGGCTGTTGAAGGTAAAAAACACAACGCGTCACGAACGTGCAGATATTTTCTCAGGGTTGTTTTATCAACTATATCCAAACAATTTTATAAAAATGATGGCATATGAATTTTTTTGAGATACAATATTACGTTACTCGTGTTTTTATCATGAAGCCAAGCATTACTGCTTGCTCATATTTCCTGTATAACGATTTTCTTTCCGAATATTTCATTCAAACTCTTAAAATTTCTATAATTCATCTATTTCCCGACGTTTCGAGAACAAAAGATTCATGTTCGACATAAAAATCCTAGTATATTTTCAGTTACTGCGTCACGGCCATTTCTCAGCGTCGCAGCCATTTTACAGCTGGTAAAGCAAATGCAAAATTTTCATTTTCCACAGACTAACAAATTTAACATAGAAGTTTACTTCTATGTTAAATTTGTTATTGTTATCTATATATTTAAGTTGCTAAGCCGACTTTTTGGGCAGTCCGTGAGAGAAAACTACTGCATCAATTTACTTCATTTTGATCTTAAACGAAAGATTGTAATCTGTAGATTTGTCAAATTTGGTTTTTGTGACCGCAATTTCTATTAATTGGAGATAATTTACAATTAAAAAATTTACTTCTGCGCATGCTCAGTGGCATGTTCAAATCTGTCTTTAGAAGCTCACTGTTTCTGCGCATGCTCAGTGATATGTTTTAATGATAAACACGATTATTCCGAGAAGTCTCTTTAGATCTCTCTCTGCCATTTTTATTTTTATGATAATTATGTTTGTGAAATAAGATTAAACCTGATGGAAATTGTTTATTTCGCGCTGTTTAATTAGCGATAATTTACAATTTAAAATAAATGATTTCTGCGCATGCTCAGTGACATTTTTAAATCTGGCCTTAGATACTCACTAAGAACAATGCCGCTTAAGGACATTAATTTGTTTCTGCGCATTATTATGATTTTCAATATTTGGAAATGATGTGTTGAGTATAATTTGCGTATTGGTACATTTATTTACTATCTAGCCGTCATTTTTTGACGGGTACCAACTAGTTAAGTTTATTTGTGACTTTTTATTAAAGTTGTCTGCCACAAATAGTTTGCTCATCCTGACAATGAAACCAATTTTTGTCTCGAAAAGACTTGTTTGTACCCGGCGAATTTTTTTTCTTCTTTTGACAAGTAGTCCCTAATCATCAAAAGGTTTTAAAAGCTATTGCTTTATAAGAAATACTAAATGAAATTTTGCGCAAGATAACTCCAGTTTTATGAAGTCTATAAACATGTAATCGGCAATCAAAAATGTACATAAAACTGTCAAAGTTTCTACAATACCTATTAAAGTTGTTTACTACTTTATATGTTATGGAGAATCAAGATTAGGTAGCCTTGGTTTGAAACCCTGATATTTTTTGACGATAACTGGCTTTAAAAAGAAAAAAAATCTATGTATTTAAGTTGCTAAGCCGACTTTTTGGGCAGTCCGTGAGAGAAAACTACTGCATCAATTTACTTCATTTTGGTTTTAAACGAAAGACTGTAATCTGTAGATTTGTCAAATTTGGATTTTGTAACCGCAATTTCTATTAATTTACGATAATTTACAATTAAATATTGATTTCTGCGCATGCTCAGTGACATGTTTTAATGAAAAACACGTTTATTCCGAGGAGTCTCTCTAATCTCTCTGCCTTTTTTATTTTTATGTTAATTATGTTTGTGAAATATAAGATAAAACCTGATGGATTGTTTATTTCGCGCTGTTTAATGAGCGATAATTTACAATTTAAAAATTTTGGAAAATTTAATTGTAATTTGGTTAATTACAATTAAAAAATTTTGACTAATTTGGTTTTTGTAAACCGAAATTTCTATTCATTAGCGAAAATTTACAATTAAAAATTTCTTTCTGCACATGCTCAGTGACATGCTTAAATCTGGCTTTACGTACTTACAAAGACCGAGACCGCACAAACACGTTAATTTGTTTATTCCGAGGAATCTTGATGTGTGGAGTATAATTTGTGTATTACACTGGTGTAAGAAATTAAGAGAATTTGCGGACTTGGTCGATTATCTCTAGAACTACTGTACCGATTTTAATGAAATTTGATATGTACATACATTGATACAATACCAAAAAAATAACCATTCAATAATTGTAATACACACGCATGATCGTGCGTAACACTCGTTGGAGTCGGAAGGTATGAAACAGCGGTTGCAGAATAAACAAAAAAAAATGGGTTAATAGATGGGTTAATAGGAGGTATGGTCCCCTCTTACAGATATACAGGTCTCGCAGCGTGATTTCATACTTGAAATAAGGCAGTTTATAATTTCCTGTGGCAATTGGTCCCACTCGGTCAGTAACGCTGTTTTCATTTCCTGGATGGTTCTCGGAAGGGGGTTGCGAGTTGCAATTGCCCTCCCCACAGCGTCCCAGACATGCTCTATAAGGTTAAGGTCTGGAGATCTGGCTGGCCAATCCATCCGGCGAATATCCTCACTGTCTAGAAATTCGTCGACCAGAAGAGCTCTATGTGGCCGTTATCGTCCATTAAAATGAACTCAGGGCCAACTGCACCCCTTAAAAAGCAAACATAGGGCTCCAAGACCTCATCCCTATACCTCACACCAGTCACAGTGCCTCTTTCAAAGACATGGAAAGGTATGCGGCCATCCAAAATGATGCCTGCCCAGACCATTAAACCTCCTCCGCCATAATGGTCGATTTCGCGGACATTGGAGGGTAGGTAGCGGGTCACTGGTTCTCTCCATATGAACGTACGGCGAGAATCGGTGATTAGGCTGAACCGGGACTCATCAGTGAAGAGAACGGTCGCCCATTGATCCATACTCCAATCTCTATGCTCTCTGCACCACGATAAACTGATTTTCCTGTTCGTAGAAGTGAGCGGGACGCAAACAGCGGGTCTTCTTGCAAACAACCCTCTCATGAAGTCTTTTGGAAACAGTCACCCTTGATACACGGGTTCCTGTGGCTGCATACAAGTCACGAGAGAGCTGAGAAGCTGTAGCACTCCTGTTACGCCTCGCTATAATCGACAAATGACGATCTTCTTTGGCCGTTGTGGCTCTTGGACGACCTTGCCCAGGCTTTCTCTCGATGGATCCGGTATCCTGGAACTGTTTCCATAAGTTACACACGATGCTGGGCGTTAAATCGAACTCTCTACAAATTTGGATTTGAGATTGGTCTGCTTCTAGCTTCCCCACAATTCGCCACCTCATTCCATCATCTAAACGTTGGTGGTTACTCATTTTTACTGTTACAATTTGAAATTAACCGATTGCTGCAAAATTAACCCATCTATTAACCCATTTTTTTGTTTATTCTGCAACCGCTGTTTCATACCTTCTGACTCCATGGTGTTACGCATGATCATGCGTGTGTATTACAATTATTGAATGGTTATTTGTTTTGTATTGTATCAATGTATGTACATATCGAATTTCATTAAAATCGGTACAATAGTTCTAGAGAAGTCTGCAAATTCTCTTAATTTCTTACACGAGTGTAGAACATTTATTTACTATCCAGCCGTCATGTTTTGACGGGTACCGTCAACTGGGGTAACTTTGGCCCAACAAACCTATTATAATATACCTATATACCTATTATGTATTTAACCCACCTATTGGCCCTTGCAGTAAATAAGTGATAATCACTCTCCTTTGTCTAGATACAGCACATACAATCTTTTTTCGTTTTTTGGGCTAAAGTTACTCCAGTTGACGGTACCAACTTATGATTGCTAATTCTTTAACGCGTTTCCCCAAAGTTGATCGATAACTCCCGTCGTACATAAATCCTGTTGTTCCGTCGTAACCTTTCTCCGTTCTCTTTCAGTTTTAATGACGAATACACGCTATATTTTTCAGAATCAACTTCATGAAAGAGGATCCACCTGTTAACAAAGAATCTGCCGTCTACCGAATGATCATGGAAGAAAAGTCAGGCGGCGCCGGACTCAACCACGTAGACCAAGCCATCAAGAAAGGTATTGTTTTTGCCATTTCAGAATAAAAAAAATTGTATCGTTGTGGTGGTCATGCTCTGTCGGTTGCTTTATCCAAAAACTTTAGAGCGGGCAGAAAACGATACAAATTCGTGGCCCTCATCACAGACAGAGGGGGGTCACTTATTCAAAACGATTGGAATCTCCCGCCAATTTAATTGCTGTCTACTCACGACCAACCCATAGTTATGCAGCTTGCGATTTAATTATGTCGCCCCCCCCATTTGACCGTTGGTTATGCCACGCCGAAAGATTGTGTCTCGACCTGTGGTCCATAGACCTCTTTGGGGTCTATCCATAAATTTCAGACTACTTGGAGAATTCTACTCAAGAATGAACTTGCTCTCGCGGCAAAACCCATTTAGAGACTTTTTATTTGAAAATAAACTGAATGCGTGCGTTGAATTTGAAAAATTTTAAAAGAAAATCTTTAAGAAGCCTTGAATTTGAATTCAATTAGATGTACAATTGTGCAGCAGTCATTCGGTCAATAAGACGTCATTACAATATAAGTACGTAATTAAATCACAAATTTGTTTTTGTACTTTATTGATCGTAATCCTTTTGCAGTATTTTATTTTATGCATATCCTTCCCATTCTAATATAATAAGATTTTTTGAAAACCCTTTGTCGCTTTTATGACATTTCCAAATTTTATGTTTGAGACTTATTATCAGAAGGAGGGGTCCATTAGCTTACTCCAGATTATCAAAGGGGTCCACGACTCTTTTTTTTTTTTTTTTTTTTTAAAGTTTAATAGCCAATGGTTTAAATAGACAATGTTTGTGGCAGTTTCAATGAGCTGTTTATTACTTCCGCTCAAGCAACTGTTAATGGCATATAATGTTATATATATCTGTGTTCGCTGTGCAAAGGGTGTTAAGTCCAAAATGGGCTAAACTGAGTTATCAAACCAGGCATGTTTGAAAAATCAAGGGCTACTGCAGGGTACAAAAAGCCAAGTCCAATTCCAGTCCAAAATATTTTTATTCATCAGTGAAAATCTGGGATATGTGAAACAAAACACAAGCATGTTAGTTTTCAATCCCGTTTCCCCCAAAACTACAATTTTGGGCTTGATTTCGACGATATATATATATATATATATATATATATATATATATATATATATATATATATATATATATATATATATATATATATATAAAGTTATTTCTAACGATCGTTTTAATATCGTAAAATCCGTTTAAAAAAAAACACTAATCTAATCTAGAGTTTGGGTTAGGTTAAAATTTTAACAGCTATTGAGAAATAACTTTTTTTTTTTCATTTTCAGAATCTACAGGTCAGGATCCAGCTGTTACGAAACACGTGATTGCTCCAGTGACAAAGCCACCTTCTCAGACTGGAGAAAAGCCGGCCGGTCCCAGCGCCTGTCCGGAGTGCGGGAAGGCCATTATGTGAGAGCACAGCCCCTTTTTCCAGTGTTTGTTACCCGCATTTATAGTTTTCACCGGAGATAAATTTATAAATAATTTCGACTTAATAAAGTCACGCGGTATCTGAAAAATATCTGAATGTAAGCCAGGAAATTTTTTTTTTTAATTACAAAAATTTTTTTTTTCTCATCTCTTTAGTTGGAAAGAGCTGCCAAGTATTTACTACGGAAAATTTTTAAGAAATTTGTTAATATTTTTAAAGAGACTTTTATAAATGTATCGCGGAGGAAGTAAGACTGTAACATCTACTATATCAGCAAACTTTAAAGCTCATTAAAAGCTCATTAAAAGCGGTGCTTTAAAGCGCATCTAAAGCACATTTAAAGCGGGAAGATTAGTAGTAAACGTATATTTTTTTAGTTAACTAACAGATCTGTCACTCGAAAGAAGTATAAAGAAAATATATATAATATATATTTATTATATATTATATAAGAAAATACATATCTTAATATAAAATATTTAAAGAAAATATACATAATTATTTTTCCTAATATAACAAGCCTATCGCACACAATCGAATAGGATTTTTCTGATTTGACTACTGGGAAGGAGGCCTGTTGAATTCGCTCAGATCAATCTTAACCTACGGAGAAAATGTTTTCAAAGATTGTCGACTTGGACGGAAAGATTTATTTATTTTTCTAAAAGTGTACTCCGTAATGAAGATAGAATTTTTTTACTCTGCTATCTTATACGAAAGCAGAGTAAAACATTTCTCTGTTACAGAGTACAATTAAAAAAAATTTTCAATCCAAGTTAACAATTCTTGGAAAAATTATCCCCATATTATAACATCGAACTGAGAGAATCCAATAGGACTGCTACTCTGGAGCCTTAATTATTAAAATCTAAACTTTTTACAATCTTTTAAATTAATTATACCAATCTATTTTATCCTAACTAATAGAGGCTTTAAACAGTAGGTTCCGGTCTCACAAGCCCTCGTGTAGCAAAAAATGACCGTAAGGGACATCACATAGAATCCATCACATAGAATTCATCAGCAGTTCACATAGAATCCATCAGCATCGGCGTTACTCGTATTGAAATATATTTTAACCAATTACAAACCTCCAAACGATTAGCAACGAAATTGTTAAGGCCTATGGTTGGTTTAAAATTTGTCAATACGAGTAACGCTGACGGAATCTATGTGAACAGGCCCTTACTCTCCTAATCAATCAATCAATCCTCATCGTCATCATCGTCTAACTAATAAGTGGGCTCTTATTATTTTATTTAAATTATCTAAGTATCTAAATTATTTCCGAAATTGAATACAGCTGTTGAGGCACAGAAAGTATATTTTTATTTTTAAAAACTTTCTTGACTACTTTTTTAAAATTTATTAAATGACTAACTGAAAACTGATTTGGTTCATTTTTAGAGGCGTGTTCGTCAGGATAAAGGATAAATCTCTTCATCCTGAATGTTTCAAATGCAGTACCTGCGGTACTTCCTTGAAAAATGTCGGTAAGTAAATGACAATATACTCATTTTACTCTTTTCCATGCCCCATAAAATTTCTCCACTTACAAACACATATCTGCAAGATTACCGGGTTGACTCGAGTATAGGGGCTTTCTCTGTATTTTATCTTTGGAGTATGTAAATGATTGTAAGGACCTGATCATAGAGGGCGCTTTACACTGGAGAAAATATTAAGATTAGAGATAAATAACGGGAAACATTGAGAGGAATATGACAAAATATACGGAACATGTTTTAGCAGTTGAGAGGAATAGTTAAACACACCGTATTATAAAATGATTTAGTACTCAGTTTATTTCTAAATACTCAATTGTAAAGGAAAATGTAAAGATAAACTCAGGCGGTCGGAGTAAAAGAGTACGATGAGACTGAAGCTAAGAGATAATCTTTTATACTTCGTATTTTTTGGATGCTATTATATGCATGATACATTAGAATGTCCAAAGAAAAAAAACTTATTTCACTAAGTATGCCTTATATTTTATAAATAATTACAAGATAAAAAGAACTTTTTATATACCATGTTTTTAAATTTTCTGTTGAATCATATAAACTTGACAATTCTATGTATTAATAAATACTTAAAAAAATTTTTTTTGATGAATTATCCCATCAACTTGAAAGAAATTGAAGTTAATTGGAAGTCAACTCGCGTTTAACTTTTCGTTCCCGTCCCGGCCAATAGATGGCTGAACCAGTCTACAAAACAAAATTAGCTGAAAATAACTGAAAATTAATTTAATTCTGCTTAAATATGGCTAAAAATATTTAAAAAATGCATTGTCATCGTATTCTGAGTTATTCTAAAAGTTTCAAATGTCTAGCTAGTCGGGAAGTTAGTTAAAAATCGATTGCAAGATTTGTACTTGACAAACACACAAACAAGAAAGTAAGTTAATAAAAACATGGTAATAAGTGAATCGATGGTGGTATGTTACGCTTTAAAACAGGCTGTAGTATCGTACGGCGAGTTCTCGCTCCAAAACGCCAATTTTGGCGGGGAAAAATTGAAGACCTGGAGAGCGAGCTTACCCATCAGCCATCGGAGCCTAGGAATGCTGGTATAGTTTTCATAGCTTAGCTTTGGAAGAGATTATCTGCGATGCCAACTGCCTTCATGGTTTTTCACCTCGGCTCTTTCGTAACAAAAATGAGTTTAGTTTGAATCACTTATTTTATTCACCATGGTAAAACTGGCTTATAAAGAAATCATGACGGATAAAAATGCTTTCAGATGTTAAGATATATGTTAATATCGTAAATTACTGCATACCGTTTGCGGATTCTGGCTAGAGTAAAATTTGAGATGTCCCTCCAAAAATACTGCATCTCTTTTTTGGGGGGGGGCATGCACATTTCACCCGACCTTCCTTGCGAATGACTAACATGACTTCAAAGACATTTGTTTTTGAGTAACTATATCCATTTTAGGTAAATGATTAATTACTCCGATGAAACCATCAACGAAGTAAAGCTATCACTAATGTAATATTACTAAATTCTAGTAATATTACTTTCTAGTTGTTAAGACTATTCTTAGCTCTAATATTCGGTTGATCATAAACCATTATGCCAAAAATTATATTCACTGGCGGCATCGGTCTAACTTATCACTGTGGTAGCACTGATTTTTAATAAAAGGGAGTGCCTCCTTTATTTTTATGTTATATTGCTTGAAATATCTTATTAACAAAAATAAGTGAATAAAACTCATGTCGTGTGTTACTTTGTGTAGTGCACGGGTGGCCAAACTACGGCTCTTTGTCATTTTCTTGTTAGAATTTGTTAATATGTGGCAACATCCTGGTATACATTTTCAGACTGTCCTTGGAGTACAGACTAGTAAACATCACGATTTACCTACTTACCTCTACCAACTTGCTTTTGAGATCATTAACCAAATTCCACTTACGGCTATTCAGGTTTATATTAACAGCATCACTGTGCCTGCGGCAGTGGCCATCTCACACTGATAAAATCAAACTAAGAAACCCTGACTTCTGCTCAGTTTTTAGAGCTGAACTCGTTGCTATAAAAGAGTCACTTAGGGCTTTGGTGTCTGAAATTTCATCCGCAGACATTTGTATCCTGACTGATAGCCGCAGTGCTATACAACAGTGGACCCGAAACCCCGGGCCGCGGACCGGTACCGGTCCGTGGATCAAATGGTACTGGGCCGCCCAAGGAAGATTAAACTATTTCAAATTTATTTACTGTTGTGCATTTCTCATTGATTTAGCGTTCTAGTGAGTTAAAATGTTAAATCACTTTATATTCATCTTTTGGTGTAACTGTATTTTATTTTGAAGGCATGTTTAAATACAATTAAATTAAAATTATTAAATCAAAACACTCTAAGATATAAACAATCAACGTCCCCCCTCTCAGCGGGCCGCGGTAAAATTATCAAACGTTGACCGGTCTGCGGCGATAAAAAGGTTGGGGAGCACTGCTATACAACATCTGAGCAACTGGAACAAAGTTGGTGACAGAACATCTGTGTCCATACTTAAAGACCTTAAGGAGCTTTCACTGCAGCACAGAATTTACTTCCAATGGGTTCCTTCATATATTTTTAATAAAAGATTCTCCATGGAAACGAGACCGCTGACAATCTTGCAAAGGATGGTGTTTCTAGTCCATCAACCTCAGGTGTCGGCCTGACCTTTTCCGAAATATGCTCAAAAATAAAGATATCAAACCAGAAATTATGGTTGACTCCTCCGTCCCACTCCTGGTATTCTGGGAAATCTCCCGGTAGTGCCTTCACAATTAAAGGGGACAGAGCAGTCCAGGTCACCATCGGTAGACTTGTGTGAGTGGGCATATCGGGAGCCTTACTTTTATCAATGGACAGAAAACTTTTCGAAGTTGCACTAAATGTGCTTCACTGGCATCACCTGCCCACCTATTGAACTGCGTGGGGCTGCTGCGCATGAGGACCTATTTACTGCGCCTCTTCTCCTGTATGACTTTTTGAGAGTCCACGACCTCTTGGACTTGGTCTAGCCTTCGGTCAGACTTTGAGGAATAAGCCACAACAACAAAACCAAAATACCCAAAATTAGAATGAGCGGGATGTCAAATAACCTTCATTATTGGTACAACTTATAGATGTGAATCTTTTGTATTCTACCTTTAGGTTGATAAAAAGCAAACAACTCACAATATTGACAAATCAACACTTGGCTGGACTACTACGAATTGCAACCATTCAAAATAGGCCGGATTGGAATCATTTGGCGAAACGATAAATGATTATTAAGCTATTAAAACTGTTTAGTGAATTTAGACACTATTAATTCCTTCAACAATTGGAGAATGATATATTTAATTAAAACATTAGAAAAAATAACGCTTAAAATTTCTTTCGTATCAAATACTAACTCTATTTTCTGTTTTTGGCTCTTCTAAGTATGGGGACATTTCCCAAATGACTTCTAGTACTGTTTATCTTGACCATTCCTGGTATAGTGCAAGAGATCAATTCAAATTTGTTCAAATCGCAAGCTTATATTTACGAGGGGTGGAACTTTAATAGTGGCAACGCTGTTGTGAAGCCCCCACGCTGTAGAACCCAGGAGAGCAGCTTACACCACACGTACGTCACATACCTGCTGTACCTCAGAGAGAATACACTCTCCCCATAAACATCACACACCTGCACAGTGGCAGGAGGAACACAGCCATGTTTTAGTTACCGGTCTATCGCACGAAATAATGTGTTGCATCGTACCGGTGGAAGGAAAATGCTTGTGTGCACATTGTGGCTGATGTGTCTGATCGCAGGGACTGGGAAGTGCTCTACCATCCCCCATATTCCCCGGACATATGTCCCCGTCACTTTGATCTCATCCTCAAGATGAAGGAACCGTTCCGCGGATTCCACCAGACATTCAGAAGGCTGTAAACCGCTCCATTCGATGGATCAACAAATCAGGTGCTGCCAACGGCATCTTGCAGCTTCCAGAACGTTAGCAACGGCTGCTAAAAACAATTCTGGTTACTACTTCGAAGGGCTATAAAAGTTTCACCCCTGTATCTCATCTGCATATTTTGTACATACCTAGTTGCCACTATTAAAGTTCCATCCTATGTATAATAATGAAGAAACAATTCCGCGGGCATTATTTCGAAAGAAACTTTTGAAAACGTTGTTTCATTTCCTTCAACTTATTTTCAGGTTACTACAATGTGAACGATAAACTATACTGCGATGCCCATGCACAATTGGCTGCCAAGATCGCCGCCTCAATGCCAACAGTTGACCCAGTTGTAATTAGCCAGTAAGTGTGAGAACCTTATGTATTATTTTCTCGTATACTTGTTTATACACTCAAACCTGTTTCTGTGCGGTCTTTTTTTGTGCGATTTTTTTTGTGCATTATATGAAAATTTGAATCAAATTTGAACATAATCGACGAAGTTATCAATAAAAAAATAGTAGGTTTGATCGACCTTTTAGTTTTTTCGATTTTTGATATTTCATCACATTACATATGTACTGATACTGATTTGAAAATAAAATGCAGTATTGCGTCAGCCAATTACGTTCCATATGTATTGAATTATATAATCGCATTATTTAATTGACGTCCTTCAAAGTGCTTTCATATTCCTGGACCATTAAGATAAGATTCGTTTCAAAGCGTAAATTGAAGATAAATTTAATATTTTTTCTATTTAGATATAAATTTTTAGGATTTTTATTTTATTTTTAGACATAATCCCTGAAAATGAATAAGGGCAAAAACAAAGCGAAGAGAAAGGCAATTTCCTTAGAAACTAAGACTACGATTTTAAAACAGAAGGTGAAGGATCCACAGCTCTTGGGAAAGAATTTGGATTAGGTGAATCCACTATAAGAGGCATACAAAAACGTGCAGGTGAAATAAATAAATCTAGCAATTGTGCCACAAACGAAAGCGCTAAACGAGAATCTTATTCAAGAAACATTTTGATAGAGAAAACGGAAAAGGTGCTCATATTGTGGATTCAAGAATTAACTCAAAAACGAATCCCCATTGACGGAGAATTAATTAAAGAGAGAGCAATACGGTTTTATAATCAGCTGAAGGATTTAGAGCCGTCTAGTTCATAGTCTCACATTGGAAGCCCAAAATTTTCTGCAAGCAATGGCTGGTTAGTCAGGTTTTTACGACGACACTCACTTCACAATCTGAAGATAAAGGGCGAAGCTGCATCCGCTGATGAAACAGCCGCTAAAAATTATTCTAAATGTGTTAGCAAAAGTTATTGAAGATGGTGGATATTGCCCGGATCAAGTACTTAATGCCGAGTATTTAATTCCTAGTTATTTCTTAAGGTTTTGAGTTATTTTCTACGTGAGACTTTATTTATGCGGTGATAAATGTGTTGCGAAAATTTTTTTATAGCTACTCGTGAAGTTTTGTGCGATTTTTTTTTTTTATGCGGTCCCTATCCACCACACAAAAACAGGTTTGAGTGTATTTAAAAGAAAAGAACTTTGAAACTTGATTCACAATTAAAATTATGTTGATGAAATAGAGTATTAGAACGTTTTAGGGGGAAAGTGAAATTCTTTTTTTATTCTGTGTTGTACCAGGCATGTATTATTTTCCCAATTACTTTATTGGCTTTTATAGATCCGAATCAAGTTATATAATATTTTACTTTAAACAGCTGTATACTTGAAACAGTTCATAATAATAACAGTCCTTATTGTCATTACAATTGTATTATAACTTCAAATCTATGCACCTATGCCAGCAGTTGAACCACTTGTAATTAGTCAGTGAGTGTGATAATCGTTAATAATCTCGTGCACTTGTTTATACATTCAGAAAGAATTTCAAGAGCTTAATTTTTTTTTAAATTTTAACTAAGCCGTAGACATTAGGGGTCGGAACACTTTGTGTTGAAAATGAAATTCTTTCTTACTGTGTCATTTAATCACGCACGTTCAAACTTATTTCTCGTGTATGTGTGCATATTTATGTTTGTTTCTTTGTGTGTATGTATATATATATATATATATATATATGTATGTATGTATGTATGTATGTATATGTGTGTGTGTATATGTGTGTGTATATATGTATATGTATATGTGTGTGTGTGTATATATGTATATGTATATGTATGTATGTATGTATATGTGTATATATGTATATATATATGTATGTATGTATGTGTGTATATATATATATATATATATATATATATATATATATATATATATCTTACTATTAACAGCTGAACAAACTTATGTTTATTAACAAACTTATGTTTGTTAATGAGCAGACACGGGGACGAGCTAATCTCGCGAACCGAGCATAGCAGGATATCGCGACTGGTACCAATGGACGCCGACGGACGAGACGCGTGCACTGATGCCATCCTCAACTTTCAAAACCTGAAACTTTTTTATTTATTCAGTTAAAACTGCCAAACTCAAAAGAAACGGACAACAGAAATAGCTGGCATTCCGGGTGGGCCAGCTCCTTTCCGTTTCGCAAATTTCCACTATTTTCATGCATGCAAAATTCAAATTTTCCGCCCACCAATCGACAAATTTTATATAATATAAGATAGATAGATATAAGATAGATAGATAGATACATATGCATGTATATACTTCTGTGTGTGGATGGGGGGGGGGATATTAATTTCTCATTATGATTGAAATTTCTTCGTTTTATTATGAGACTGTTTGAAATAAGTTAATTTAATGTGAACATATGCAGTAAAAAATGAGTACAAAGCGCAGAAAATTTGTATTTCAGACCTTTGACATCTCCGGTGCCAAATGCCACGAGCCCGACTCCTCAGACGCCTTCAGCCGGCCCCATGTCCCCCTCGGCCTATCGTAGTGTGTCACCGGTACCTTTCCACGTGAGTATCAAACAAGCGGCTTGCAAATAATGTTACATTTTTTTTACATAAATCGTAAATAGAGCTTGACTCTCGCTTAAATTGGCGTTTTTTTAAAGAAAACTGACTGATAGTTTGTAAGGGTGCGAGTCGAACATGACTAGTAAAAATAAGCACAACTGTAGATCATAAACATTGTTAAGGTATTGTGCATTTTTGCGTTTTTGAAAGATGGTTTTTTTTTATAAGCATTACGATTGCAAATATATTAGCAATTGATTTGTTCAAATGCAATTGATAGATGCGATTATTAGCAATTGATTTTTTCAAAATTATCTTTTAAAGTATTATAAGAGATGGTATATATCATTATTCAGATAGATTTCATAGATATTTTACTTTTGCTTCATTTTTAAATTCTTTTTACATTTTTCTTCTTTTATGCGTATGTTTGTAAGTTATGAAGTATTTTGCCAGAGCAAATCATACCCATTTTTATCCCATTAAATATTGCTATTTAGTTTGATGTCATGATAAAAATTTTCGTTTCATCCCATGCAAGATGCATAGGATGAAACGAAAATTAATGAAACTTTACTGTACATTAAATTTTACTGTGCTAAAGCTTCTTTTCCCTTTTCTCTTCGATTAGATATTTTTTCATTCCCCAGACTTGATAATTGTGTATTACACATGTACAGCTTTCCATTTCTGCATGATGAGTTTCCAGTAATCCAAATACATAAGTTTTATATTAGTAAATTTTCCGTCCGTTTCACATCATGTTTCCGTTAATAATTCATATTTGATCATCATTAGTCTCTTTACTAACACATTTATGGCATCTTTAGCTTCTTAGCCAATTGGAGTGCTTCGAACTGCTTAACTTCGATATGAATTATTAGTAAATTTTTTACCGAAATAAGACCGAAGGGAAACACTAAGATTCAGACATGTGGGTAACGTTCTCCGTGTTATCTATTCCTTAAAGTTTCCCACGTAAACCGTCTGTAGTCTTCAAATTCTCCATCTGTAGTCTCCAAAACAAGTAAAGAGATTTTGAAAAGAGGACAAATCCGTGTAAAGCCTCACGCGCAGAGAAAATATCCTTCCGATTCTTTAAAGTATTTTTAACGGTAACTAGTAAACTTTTCTCAGCATCAACTGTGCTTGACATGTAGAAAGAACTTTATCGAAATCTCAATATATATATATATATATTAGTCAAACATTTTGTTGCACATCTCTTTTCCTCCATATTATCTTAAATATTGTCATCTTAAAACGCTGAGCAAGTCCGTTACTATAACCGAATAAAAATTAGACTATCACAATATGAATATGAAGCTGACTTTCATAGCTCTCCAATGCGCGTCTTTGTGGGCTTTTTGCAATCCAGTGTCACCAAAATGATACTCTAGTTCTTTGGAAAGTCACGAATTGCATTTTTTTAAAACCATGAACTAGATTCTTTTGCAAGATTTCGATTACCAAACAAACAAGCTGGATGATTATATTTTTAAACAGTTGATAACCTTCAAGAGAGCTTCAATAAGCAGTAAAAACATTCAAGACTCGTGCCATTCTTTCTCGCAGTTTTAAATTTGAGTGTCATATCTTATCTAAAAATGTTTTTAAAAATGATTCATACATTGGGTTACCCCTGCTAGCATGCTGTCCTCAACCTTTCAGTTTAGCCATCGTTTCTTAAAAGATGGCCGTAGTAATATAAACTAACCAAATAACTATATCGTTCTACCGGGAAGTTCCTGATTCCGTTTCACATATTGGATCAGTAGTCATCCAGTTTGCTTTCACCTTTGCAATCTTCCGTAATGATCGCATTTCAACAGTTCGGGCCAGAATGGTAAGAAACCTCATGGAGAGAGATTTCTTCATAAACGAGCCAACTTGCAGGGACCGCTGCATGAGAGGCTCGAGCCAGAGAGACTGGGCCAGAGCCTTCTAAAGTAGAGCTTTCTAACCCTCCTCATCTTCATGGGCATGACAGCCCATTATGGGCCCTGGCTTTCTGCAGAAGTCTCACAGTGGGCTTCACGGCAAGGTTTCCTTGCCGTGAAGCCTTGACTCTCCAGTTCTTTACTTTAATGATATCAATTTTTTTTTACCTCATCAGCCCAACCGGGGGTGGGTCTTCCCCTTAACTTTTTTGCCATTGGAGTAGTATAGTATTTTTTGTTTGTTTGTCATTTTAGAGTTATCCATTCTTTGCATGTAACCTGCACCTTCATCCAGTTTACCTTCAGGAAATTCTAATTTCTTTATGAAATTCGTATGGGCTCTCTAACCGTACTCGTATGAACTAACGTGAAGCAATCAGGAAAGGTGATGATACAACACAAGGTCATCCTTTCCATTTTTCCTGTTGGTAAACAAAATCATTGTTTTCAATACTTGCTTTATTTCTGCCTTTACGAAAACACTTTCTGTGTGCTCTTCATTCGCGACTTTTACTCTCAGCTTCAGTACATATCTTTTCCTTTCTGCTTCAGAGACCAGGTGATATTCACCACGTGGAGGCACCTATTAGCCCCAAAACGTCCTTCTCTGAACCACCTTTCAAGCCAAATGCGCCTACAACGCCTTTCTCGCCATCTACGGCCGCTCCTGCACCTCCATTTAAGACGGTAAAGCTTTGCTATTTATCTCCCCACATCTTTTTTATTGTTGTTCGCAATGTGCATGTGCGAAATGTGTGTTTGTTTTCTGTGTGTCACGCACAATACATACCTCAAAACGTTCATCCTCTTGTTGTCAGACTGAAAAATGCCTTTATTCCTTTTTTATCTAGGCTGTAAATAAGATGAGTTTTCAATTTTATTTTCTTTCATGGTAAATTACTAAATGTTTTTTTTCTTTCCATTTTCATGAAACAGTCCATACTCTAATGAGGTTAAAAACGTAAAATACCGAGAGAACTGTTTGATAGGTATCGACACGAAATATCTTATCTTAAATTTTATATAGGGGTAGGAAGTTATTATTAGACAAGTCTCCGAGGTTATATTTAAAGTATGCGTGAATGTGCCAATATTTTTGTCTTCTCCTTAAATAAAATCGGCCATCGCTACCAGAGATTCCGTGGGATCGAGCACACCGCGGTTATGCCAGGGCACTCGTAGACGTTCGGAATCTACTTTTAACTTAGCTCCCATTCTAATAACCCCTCGAGTAGTAAAAGATGACCCAAAAGCAACCAAACTTGCTATTTAAAAAAATCCGTAATTTTTTTTCCCTCAGCAGCACTTGTCTTTCCACATTTACCCATTCCACGGCGTGAATTTGTTGGCTTCTTTATCATGGGGACACCCTATAGATGAACCAACATGTAAAGGAACAGCGCAAAAACGTCCATGCCATAGTCGGGATTCGGACCCGAGCCCGCTCCGGGAGAGCTCGTGAAGCTAACCACTATCTGATGCGGGCGGCACATCCTTAAAAATAAACTCCTTATTTCAGACTGAGACGCTAATATTTTATTCGCATGACTATAAATCTAAAATTACATCCTGTTTATGAAAATATTTTGCCCCGTGTATCAGGAATATATTTTGAAGGTATAATTCGTAATTTTTATGCCTTTATCAGTAGGGGAATCATCATTGGTCCCTTGGAGTGGACAGCACAGGAACGTCTGTCCCTTGAACGGAATTCAAATCTGGGCCCACGACGGGAAAGCTTGCTATGGCAACATTATAACGTTTGCGGTGTTAATACACATGTACAAAGTACAGGGTGTCCATAATTAAAGTCCCACTTTCAAAAGGCTGCAAAAAAAAGAACCACTGGTCAGAATGACTTCAAATTTGAACTGAATATACTGGAAGAAGGGGGAAACATTTGATATGAGGGATAAATTTTGCCCCTAAATATACATCAAAAGTAGTTATATCAGAAAAAAAAATTTAGGTAGTAAATTCTAACGAAACTACCGCGGGTTATTAACGTAAGATTACTTATCATTGCTTACATCTTTTTTTTACAATAAAATCCTACATACGAAGAGAATGATGAGTGATAACCCTATGCAGAATAGGTCCATGGTAAGAAAAATAAGTTACATATGTCAGAAAATCGGGGGAATGTGTCGTGTAAATGTCAAGTCAATAAATGAGTTTCCCAGTGTACTCGGATAGTTGGACGGAACCATATCTTAATTAAAGTGATGTTTTAGGAAATTAAATGCTCTTTCGTTGCGTTTTGTGTCTATATTATAAAAATTGTGTAATTCAAAATTAACAATTAGCACGAAGCGGAGATCTTAATCTTTAAAATGGTACCTCATTTATCGATTTTGGTTAAGTATGAAGGGAGAAAAAGTTGATAAAACAAAAAAACATCTTTTAGAAATAATCTGCCACTCTTGATTTATAACTCTCAGTAAAGCAAAATTTCAGACGTTAAGTCTGAAATTTTTCTTTACCGCGGACCGTTATGGAGGAACGTAATCCTACGTTAAAAACCATTACTTGAAATGCATTGAACACCTCTATTTCGTTGTCTATGCTTTACGCTACTCTTCACGTTTCCAGTGGGCCTTTAAAATGTCCGCAGTTTTCAACATTGATTTAGAGGAAACTTTTTTTACCATGAAAAGTTACCCTGAGAAAAATGGAACACGGATTTTACCAGAATGGAAAAAAATGAGCCAAAGAAGAGTCAATTCCTTATACACTCATGGACAAAAAAATTAGCGCACCAAGAAGGAGTCGTCAAAATGAAACGAAATTTTACATACGTAATGACTACTTTGATATAAGTAAATGATAAGAAAATCAAAGAAAAAGGATAATTTATTTCAGAGAAAAAGGCAAAAGAACTGAGGAGTTAATACTCCGTTGGACTCCCTCTAGCGCGAATGCACGATGCGATACGATCGGGCATTGAGTCATACAAGTTCTGTATGATGTCTTGAGACATTTCGTTCTATATTTGCTGTAACCTTGCCTCTAGTTCGTTTAAACTCGTGGGATGCCCAACTCGTCGTCCCAAACGATCCCAGACATGCTCGATTGGAGACAAATCTGGGGATCTTGCAAGCCAAGGAAGGGTAGTAACAGTGCGGAGACAGTATAGTGACATCCTTGCCGTATGAGGCCGAGCAGTGTCTTGTTGAAAAATGGCTCCTGGGAGCCGTTGCATGAGTGGCAACACATGTGGTTGCAGGATTTCAGGAACCTACCGCTGGGCTGTCATGGTGCCACGGAACAATACTAGGAGTGACCGTGTATTGTAGGCAATGGCACCCCATACCATCACACCAGCTGTGGGAGCGATGTGTCGCTGTACAGTAAAGGCAGGATTGAAGCGTTCACCACGGGCTCTCCACACACGAACACGATTGTCATCACTGCCGAGATTGAATCTGGATTCGTCGCTAAAGACGACCTGGTTCCATTCCGCTGCAGTCCAGTTTCCTCGTGCGCGGCAAAACTCCAAACGGAGGCGTCGATGGGTGGGCGTCAAGGGCAGCACACGTAATGGGCGCCGCGATACCAACTGTCCTTCAGCCAGGCGCCTTCGTATGGTTCGAGAAGACACAGAGGCCCCTAGTGAAGGTGCTACCTGTGCCTGGATGGCGGCCGATGAAGCAATTGGCTGTACGCGTGCATTTCTTACGATTAGGCGGTCTTCTCGACGACTGGTCTGTCGAGGGCGTCCTGAGCCTGGTCTTCGTGTACATGACATCTCTCGGGTCCACTGGTCCCAACACCTCCTCACAACACAATCAGAGCGGCCTAATTGACGATCTTCTCGCCTAGCTGACCACCCAGCTTCCATCATCCCGACGATTCTCCCCCTCTCAAACTGCGACAACTGCTTATATTGTCTTCGAACATGTAATAACACGAAGAGTAATGGCATGTCTATCTCAGCTCTTCCTTTGTAAATGATTCAGCACACTCAAACAAGCTTTGGTTACCTGTTTTATACTCAACAGAGTACGATGTTCAACGCCCTCTACCGGCTATACGTAATGCGCAATCACGCTGCATTTCTAATCATTTGCATATCTCCCCGACATGTACCTTCATTGCAAGTTGCGTTACGATCCCGCAATTATTTCTTGGTGCGCTAATTTTTTTGTCCATGAGTGTATTTTATTTTTAATACACACAGTTTGTGTGAAGAGTTATTTCAGTGACTGTATGTTTAAATAATATATTGCTTTCGTTTAGCCAACTACACCCGGAAGCCAAGCTCCCACATCAGTTCCTATTGCTCCACCAAGCAACATGACTACAACCACTGTTACAGGACCAGGTAAATAAAAACAAAATCTTCTACCGTCTTTGGTCAATATTTACACCTTGCAATAAAAATTTGCGAGGCAAATAAATGTGAGGGTAAATGTTTACTGAAGGTGAAATTAAGATATTTTTCAAGATTTTAACCGATATTACATATGTCTATGGACAAAATGTTTATGCAACTGATTTGCTTGCGTTACTAACAGTCATTATTGCTCTTTCGTAAAAATTATTGGTCCGTACTCTTTTGATCGAGTGGTTAGCAATTTACTGTGGTGTCTTCTTCAACTGACCACTGCCCATGTTAAATATCCGTGTAAAATTGTACAGGATTTTCTCAACTACATAATGGTGAATCCATAGTTTTGAATTTTGCTTTATCAAAATCTGAAAATAGGTATCTCTTGATACAGCTGATCTGAAAGTTTGGGAAAATAGTCGCATGCGATGCAAAATATGAGGATAATTTCTAATAAAACTTAAATGTAATTCGAAATTAGGGAAATTAGAGGGGATGTAAGAAGCAAATTCCTTAAGGGTTAGTGCCATTTACTCATAAACATTTGAAATCACAACGTAGAGGATAAACGTACTTTTAAACAAAAGATGAGCTAATTCTTTCCCTTTTAAATTATAAAGAGAATAAAAAAGGCTGAGCTATTATGTCATATGACTTGCTAGTCGTAATAATGTACTGTAATTAAAGAAGTAATATGACAAGGATATCGAAAAATGCAGCCGAAGTAGAACATAAACCTATGGATTAGAGTTATCTTTGAAATATATTTTTGTTATTGTTTTGTTAATCACTTTTGTTTTATTTTATCCATGGTAAAACTATTTCCATCGCAGACCCTTCAACAGTTTCGAAAGAGCAATAAATCAAGTAATATTTGCAAAGAGTAAAAACTCGTAATGAACAGCTTGAATTGATTTTTATTGTATCGTGTGTGACGCAAAAGGCCTTGATGCTGTGGACTGTGGGTTTGTATAAACATGCCTGTTTCTTGACTCTAAGCCAGACCTTTTTCCTGCTTAATTTTCCCCTTTCCTGTTTTGTCAGTTTGGAGTGGTTTGCATTTTGGACGCTTTCATAACATCGCAGTGCTCTAACGCTGCGCAACACGCAAGTATTTTGAAAAAGAAAAAAAAACAACTGTTTTTGTTTGATAGCTTTAAACAAGACAGTTTGATTCTGTGTATTATTGCGAGATTAATAACTGTAATTTTGGCGTACTACTAAATCACCGACGTCCCGAACAGTCGCCAATTTTTCGTATGTAATATCAATGTTGCGCGAAAATAGCGCAACTGTTTCTCAATTGTGAGGTCATTGGAAGGGGGATGGTACGAACCCTCCACATGTCGCCCCTGGAGGTGCTCGGTCAAAGTTGTGGTGGCACCTGGAAAAGTCGGAATCCATCCTTTGTGGTACCATCGTAGACTAGAGCCGGATTCCTCTGCCCGCTGCCCTCTATGGGCAGGGCCACCCAGAGGGGGGGGGCAACTGGGGCACTTTGCCCCAGGCCCCCAACTGCCGGAGGGGCCCCAAAAAACTTTTTAAAAATTTATTTATTAGATTTCCTCCGAAAGAAAATTCCGAAACTTGTGTACCGTGCTTCAAAATTCAAAATAATCTCCTGAAAAAAAGGCCCCCCCCCAAAAAAAAAAAAATAAAAAAATATAAAAAATTATTCGATTAATCATATTTCTCTTACTACAAAATAGTCTTCTGAAAAATAGTCTTGGGTCCCCCAACAGAAGTTTCCCCAGGCCCCGTAAAGTGTCTGGGCGGCCCTGTCTATGGGTCTGGTTTCGAATTGTTCCAGCCAGGGCATAAGTAGTAGTAGTAGTAATAAAAATGATAATCATAATAATAACAATAATAAATAAAGTTTCCTAATCTTTATGAATTTTAAAAGAAAAACTGAGCTAACTGTTAGTGAGAGATTTCTCCTCGTTAAATTTTTAGGAACCACGTCTTCAAAAAAATTTTAAATTCTAACCTCATAATCATAATTTTGAGGATACATTTTTTACAGAAAATTTGCAGAAGTTCTCCGTTTTCATTCTGAAAAATTTTAATTGATGATTTAAATGTGAAATCTGAAAAAAAAATTAATTGTCGCTGTAAGTTTAGATAACCTGTGTTCGTTAATTAGAAAAAAAAAGTTATATATATATATATATATATATATAAATTAAAGAAAAGTATAATCTTTACTTCGTCAGATGACAAACAAGAGCTGAAATGAAGAGAATTTTGAAGATAGTTCAATTTTTAATCATATTCGACTAAATTTACTGATGCAGTAATTATATTTAAAATTATGTATGATTCGGAAACCATCAAGTCGATTACGAAACTTTTTTTCATTCTGCTTTTACATATTTAACACGTATATTATTTTAACAAAAATAGCGCTGCTGGACACCGTTTTTACAATCTTGAATCACAAACTTAGTATTTTATTATTATATAAATTCCTTGTTAATCAATTAATGATAAATTTAGCTCTACCATTCAACAATTTATATGAGTTAGCGTATTTTATCGATGCGTTTAACATAATTTCCACGGTGTTTTGCGTACTTTATAGGTCCATACCTTAAGTCTGGGATTTCAGCAAAAGATATGTAAAAACTATATTAATAGGACCATTTTGTCAGTTAATATTGTATAAATCTACTGACAGTTTTTTACTCTAATAAAATAAGCTGTTCATATTTCGTGGCAATTTTACAAAACTGAAGTATAGAAAAGTAAAATAAACACAAAATTATGATAATTATTCTGAATCGACGGTAAAATAGTTGAACATTTATTTAGATCATGTCATCTAAAACTTTGTTTCAAATCCTAAATAATTGTAAGAGTTAAAAAATTGATATAAAACAAAGCTCCTACTACTTACCTGATTGAAAATACAGTAAAGCCCCGATTATCCGCGGAATTGGGTGGCAAGGGCACCGCGGATAGCAAAAATCGCGGATAACCCGAAAAAAGACTAAAAATGAGGTGCAAGCACGAAAAAAATATTTCAACATAAAAACTATGTTTTACTGTACAAAAAATAATAAAACTTTTAAAATACACGCATATGTACAGTACAGCCGAAACCTTTGATCTACGGCTAAATCACTAAAGTAAAGAACGGTAAACAAAAAACAATACATACATACTGTACGTACAAAAAGTGTTCAGTTACACCTTTTTAAAAGAATCAGTCACTCGTTTTTGATTCTTGCTTTGGAAACACCTTTTTTTTATTCTAAATTGTACTTTCCTTAACATTCTCACCTTTTTTTGAGATTCGTAATTTTTCGTAAAGATTCGTAAAAATTTTTCGCGACACTCGCGGATAATCGGGGCTTTACTGTAAATCATTTTTAAATGGTCTTCAATTTTTTAAAAGAAAAATCTGAATTCCTTAATTGACGTTGTGCATGACTGAAGATAGCTTTTATTTAAATGAGGCATGGCATATATTATTTTTGATTTCATAAAAGTGCTACTGATATAAAAATGTGAGCTATGATTAAAAATATTTCGCAGATGTCTTACTGCATGATTTTCGGCACCATTGCTTTGAATTTTGATATGGAATGACTAAGATTATGGAAATCAACAAAGAATATACATGTGCATACTTTGTAACAAAAATGTATGCAAGTATCTGAAATGTAACACCAGGTTCTAAGCATTTCTTGAAATTTCTCTTAAAATGGATCTATCTATTCAATTTTTTTAACTCATTTTAAAAAAAATTTTCTTGCCGAATACTTTATATCATTCAACGTTGCATATACCTCAGAATTAAAATGATTTTAGCCATGATTTTTTTAATTTTAAAAAGGCCATAAACATCGAAATTATTAAAGAGAAAATTAGGAATGCAGTCGGAAATGTTATTGACCAATCGAGTGTTTCTTCGAATTTTCACTTCGATGCAAAATTATTGCCAAGCTCACTCTCTCTCTCTCCTCTGTGGTAAAAAAAGATTAAAAAAAGGATAATTCAACAAAGGCAGATAGATATTCCTTCATGTATTTTTATAAATCTTGAACTGCATTTGTTGCTTCTCCGTGTTAAAAATTTCTAGAGGTTTTACTAGGTTCGAGTTTGAATAAAATACGAGTTTGAAAACCCTACACACATTTTAAGCTATTAATTATTTATCTGATCGTCGCTGTAGAAAACTTGACTTAGTTTCATAAAATTGTAAAAAAGAAACTTACTGACAGACACCTTAGTTGTCTTTTTAACCAGAGAATGGCCACTTGCATTAATACCAATTTCATTTTTAGATCATCAAAAAACTCACCAACCGTCATTTTTATAAGTGAAACAAGTTTTAAACTACGATACAACTTTGAAACTTTATAAAATATCTGAAACGATCAATGATTTGTGCTAAAAATGCATACAGGGGCAAATACAAAACATAATCAATGGTATACCAATTTCATTTTTACATTTTCTTGCATTTGGCGCAGCTTGTACCTCCTCAACCATACGCCAAAAAAAAATACACCAACCGACCAACCTTCAATTTAATTACAACAAATTTTAAACTACGACACAACTTCGAAACTCTTAAAAATGTGTGGAACGATTAAAGATATGTAATAGCAATGCATACAAGGGCAAATGCAAACCACTGTCATTGGTAAAGAGTTTGCTGGTAACTACAGACCAATGCATTGCTTTTGATGTTTTGGAAAACAGTTGACGCAGGTAATGGCGGTTGCAACTCTCATTTACTGTACTTGCAAAATATAAGTCATTAAACGAGATATTGAATTTAATTTTCTATTCCAAGTAATTACCTCTCATGCTCTCAAAAACTTACTAATCTTTTTAGGAAAACAGATGTCTACTTCCCGAGCCCTCTATCCATATATTAAACAGAGATACTGTAACTGTTACAAGGTTCGCGGACTACCTTGTGAGATGTTTATTTTAAACGGTTCGGAGCTACACTCATAAATACATTTGAAATCCAAGACAGATGGGCGCTTCCCATTTAGGCTTTTATCCACTGCATAAAGATGTTCCCGAATTTTTTAGAATTCTATCTCTGAATAACTGTGGAATGCTTTGAATATGTCCCCCACAGAACCAACTCGGGAGGCAATTAAAAAGGGAAGAAGAAACGTATCTTAAATTAAATGATTATGTATAAATATATATGAAATAATTACAAGATAAAAAGAACTTTTTGTATACCACGTTTTTAAATTTTCTGTTGAGTCATATAAACTTGACAATTCTCTCTTAATTGCACAAACCTTCACTTAATTTTTCTTTTTCACTTTCATTTATTTAATTTTAATCGCTATTTAGTCGTTTCCACTATCCGCAGACTTTATAAACTTTAATTTTTATAATTTTTTAAAATTTTTCGCGCAATATTTTTGTAATCAAACTAAATTCACATGTATTCTGTTTTCAAAATCGTCAAACGCCGTTACGCAAAAGTGCAAGCATTGAATGCGATCGAAGCGCCACCTTGCGGATTTTTTCGGCTAAAAGTATTAAAAGAATGCATTGTCATCGTGTTCTGAGCTATTCTAAAAGTCTCAAATGTCTAGCTATTCGGGAAGTTAGTTACAAATCGATTGCAAGATTTGTACTGGACAAACACACAAACAAACAAACAAACAAGAAAGTGAGTTAATAAAAACATGGTAAAAATGGGCAAAAATTGAACCAATCTATAATTATTCCCCAACAGAGCTGACAGAAAGGGATTTTTATTACAAATGCGTCCATACTCTGGCGCAAAATGCTGCAATGCAGCCATGTGTTAGTTTTCAGTTTCAGCTCATTACATTACATTGCATATTGCTATACTATTAATCTAACTTTGCATTTCGAGAGTCTTAAAAAGCAATGATTCTGACTCCCGTGAAGTCACCGGAGTCAAAATCACTGCCGTGGATTGACCTCATCAGAGACAGTGTTGTAACAGTATGCAGGAAACATTAATGTATTGTGCATTTAGAGTTTTTGAATCAGGGTACAGTGGAATATACATTTTTACGATATGCCGCCGGTACCGAATGAAACTGAGGATTAGAGTTAAAAAAATCATCAACATAATAATGAATTCTATCATGACTTTTTTCGTGTAATCTTGTTGAAAGTGCCCTATTCGGTTCGGTTTCACTCTAGTATATGGAACACTGCAAATGACCCGAGTTCAGTGCCCGAAGATATAAATGTCAAAAGAACGGAGAAGCAGCCATTTTTGTCATCGTGCATTTGTTTACGACAGATAGCTGACTAAACAAATGCTGATCTTGCTTCTCAACTAATACAAAGCCTTATTGATAAAATCGGCCGCTTGTGAACGTTCAGCTTTCAGCTTAGAGAATTTAATTTTAACATCTCTATAACTGATTAATTAGTTAAATATTAGAAACAACAAATGCGAGCAGTAAGCGTTTTACATTTCTTGATGATAAATACTTGTAGAAATTGTTTTCAGAAGTTAATTTGTCAAAATATATCTATGTAAGCAGCTAGTATCCGGGAATTCACAGATAAAAAATGGGAACGGTAGCTATACAAAGTGATTTGATACAAACAGGTAGTGGTTTATTATATACATCGGTATATTTCATTTGTGTAATTATATTTATACTACCCTAAGTTACAAGTGTTATAAACTTGCATAATACCGTAACCATATGCATTTAGGAAAATTTTAACTGCTTTTTCTCCCTTTTTTAAACTGTTTCATAAAAAATATCAAATACCAAGTGATAATAAAAATAATTACAAGATAAAAAAACTTTTTTTATACCATGTCTTTAAATTTTCTGTTGAATCATATAAACTTGACAATTCTATGTATTAATAAATACTTTTTTAAAATTTTTTTTATGAATTATCCCATCAACTTGAAAGAAAATGAAGTTAATTGGAAGTTAACTTGCGTTCAACTTTTTGTTCCCGTCACGGCCGACAGATGGCTGTACCAGTCTACAAAACAAAATTAACTGAAAATAATAAAAACATGGTAAAAATCTGCTTAAAGATGGCTAAAAGTATTAAAAAATGCATTGCCATCGTGTTCTGAGCTATTCTAAAAAGTTTCAAATGTCTAGCTAGTCGAAAAATCGATTACAAGATTTGTACTGGACAAACACACAAACAAGAAAGCAGGTTAATAAAACCACGGTAATAATGAATCCCCCTTCTTAATTTTAACCCTTTCGTGGGCCATTTATTTCTCTTTTGAAGTTCTCCCAGTTTTTTTGTGTTTTATTATCAATTAAACAATACCATTTAAGGAAATACATTTTATTTTACGAAATTTCAAATTTAAATTTAAATTTTAGAGGTGGGAAGCATACTTCCCAAGGAAACATCTACAGACATTAAAAAAATTCAATTTAATGATGATTATTTGCCATAAAAAGATGAAAAGCATGTTACAATGCCCAAGGGTACACCACACTCTGCACACATGAAGCGGGTCCTCTTTTCTTGTGCTTTTGTGCTACATTTCCTACATCGTCTATAGTTTGAAACCAACTTTGACATATGGTTTCCCACACTGGCTAATCGCACATCATATGGAGCTGCACACTTCTTCGCTTGGAAGCTAGCAGAACGACCTTTTCTTTTTCTTGAAGAATATCCGTCTATTAGCTGACGAGCTAATGCTATACGGAATGTCAGCTGGTCTAAACTTCTATTCCGTTTATTTACTTGCCATTTAGTTGCGTAGAACAAATATGTATCAACAGAGGTGTCAGAGCAGAACAGATTTCACAAAACCGGGTTCCGAACTTAATAACACATGTATTATTTCTGTTTCAATTGCTGAAAACTAGATGGCAGCACAAAACTGAAGTGGGAATTATTCTTCCCAACATTATAATAGCGAGACCAATATATTATAGTGGGTTTTGCGCTTCCCGCAGGTGTATTTCCTAAGATCATGTAGGTGGGAAGCCATCTTCCCAAGGCCCACGAAAGGGTTAAAAAAAGTTAGCAAATTTTTTTGAAGTGAACATCAACAGATCCCCGTGGGAGATAACTCATTTACTCTAGGGATGTTATAGTAATTTTATCCTACCTATGTCATCATCGAAACAAAGTATCAAAGTATTAAACGGTGAGTCAAGTATATACCCATTGCTACCACCATGCGGTTTTGAAATGGAGTTTAATCTTTAGCTAAGAACACCTCTTTTTACGTACTGATAGTAAAATAAACTTGTTTCTCCGAATTCATGAAAAATCAAGACATGAGAGGAGAAACTAAATATGCTGTCGTCATTGTGTTTAATCTTATTTTTCTGATTAAGGAACTATTTTTTTTCTACCAATGCGGCCAGCACTCGCACCACAGTTGCTACTGGCTACTTTTACAATGCGAGCATCCAAAAGGAAACGAAAGTTACATCCTAAGAAGGGACAGCACAGGAACATCCATGACTTAATTGGGATTAGGGCACTAAAAATCAGTCCTTATTTTATGACGTAGCGTAATACCCATGCGTATATTACACATTAAGTACCCTCACAATCTGGATAATATTTATAAGGTAAGAGGAGCCATATATATATATATATATATATATATGGGACCCGGAAAGGCCACTGCCTAGCGCACTCCCCACCGTTGAGACCAGGACCCGTCGGACCAGGAGAAGGGCAGATAAGTTTTGGAGGCGACACAGAGCAGAGGCTCTCGTGCGCTAGTGTTGAAGGACGGAGTTCCTAGGAGAGAACGGGGGAAGACTTGTAGCTTGTAGCTACGGGCCGAAGGGGAAGATTGTAAGCTCCCGTGCTGAGGAAGTCTGAGTGACTTCCAGAAGTTGGTAACGTGCTTGGAAATATTGTCATTACTAAAATGTCAACTACTATATGTTAAATGTTATATGTGTAACTGTGGTGTCTATAGAATAAACGTCTATTGTTACTGTTCGTGAGAGACTATTTATGAGTCATCCTGAGTCTTGTATTAAATGTGGGGTGCTAGATTGTTATATCAGACGACTAATTTAGGCTAATCTAAAGGTTGCACCCCCCCCCCCCACACACACATATATATATATACACACAGAGAGAGACAGACACACACACAGAGAGAGAGGGTGTGCTTGTGTTGCAATTCCCGACAAAATGGTTGAGTGTGGATGTCTATAACAATAAAGCACTTTTAAATTGAGCAATACGAAACTTATCGCAACACGCTAATTTAAATTATTCCTTGACTATTTGCGTTTTTAAGAGGTATATGGGTTCCTGGTGACAATTTAACTAGGCACTACATAGATTTGAAGTGCCGTAATTTTAACAGCGTGAAATCACTTCAAACTGGCAAAACCGTTCTTTCTGTCTTTTTCTTCCTTTGATATTTTCTGCCTTCTTCCTCTGGTCTTTTCTCTTCTCTTCTCTCTCTCGCAGGTCATAAATTCGTGTGGCCGCCTCAGAAAACAACAACAACTGCCGAACCCGCGCTCACTTCGAACGTCGCCCCCACCCCGCCTTCGTACCGCCCTCCCCCGGGCACCCAACACGCCGCCTCCGTCCCCAAATTCACCTCCCCCATGTCCCCCACCCCCAAGGCCACCACCAGCCCCACCTTCGGCGCCCCCGCATCGGCGAAGGCGCCACCGCAGACGGCCCCCAAGCCCCGCAACCCAGTGCAGAGCAGCAAGGCCCAGTCGTGGAACGTGGGCAGCAGTAGCATCACTACATCTACCACTACATCCACAGGTGTGCTGCAGTCCGGGGTGCCCATGAGCACCGGTTCGGGGAACAGGCCTGCCCCCCGAAGGGGACGCGGCCAGATGAAGTCGCAGGTCGCGGCAGGGGCCAGGATTCCCATCTGCAACATGTGTGGAACGCCCATCAGGTGAGAACACTTTCTGCAACTTTTTCATTATGACTCTCTCGATGAAAAACAAATAAACCCGTAAACAGAAAAACCAACGTAAATAAATCACAAATAAGATGCAATTATTTTGCATACGGCCGTTTCGAAGCTACAAAGGAGCTTCTACATCAGTGCAACGAACTTAGTGGCAGCTCAAAAAGCCGAAACTTGGCTTAGTTTTCGGCTTTTTGAGCTGCTACTAAGTTCGTTGCACTGATGAAGAAGCTCCTTTGTAGCTTCGAAACAGCCGTATGCAAAATAATTGCATCTTAAAGTTTCGGCTTTTTGAGCTGCCACTAAGTTCGTTGCACTGATGTAGAAGCTCCTTTGTAGCTTCGAAACGGCCGTATGCAAAATAATTGCATCTTATTTGCGATTTATTTACGTTGGTTTTCCTGTTTATTCCTCGAGCACAAAGGTGGTATCTTTTCTTTTCAAAATAAACCCGTATCTCTACCTCAATCGTAGATCTGTGTGCCGCAAGGCGACCTGTATTGCACACTAATCGAGATTTTTAACTCGTCACTGCGTCGAAATCGTAGTATAGTGATAGTCTGTTTTATGCTTCTAAAATACAGGGGGGGTCCAAAATTTTTGAGCGCATTTCATGTTTGGAAATTAAAAAATGAGGTACGTACATGTTTATTGTTTTCTTGGAAAGACAATTTAAAAGCTTTACACAACAAAATTTTAAACATTAAATAACTTCCATATAAGCCGGTAGATGGCGCGACAGCATTCCGCAAGAAAAATTTACTAATTGCGTCAGTCTGCAAATGGCTACCGTACAGGAAAAAGCAATGAGCGTTTTTTAGGTTCCATGAAAGTAAATCCATTGTAACTCATTTTGTTCTCTCTCTTCAACCCCCCCCCCCCCCCCAATTTTGCACCACCCTGGAGTGGTCCAAAATTATTGAGCGCATTTCATGTTTGAAAAAAAAAGAACAAAATGAGTTATAACGGATTTGTTTTCATAAAACCACAAAACGCACATTGCTTTTTCCTGTACGTTAGCCATTGGCAGACTGACGCAATTAGTAAATTTTTCTTGCGAAATGTTGTCGCGCCATCTACCGGCTTATGGGGAAGTTATTTAATGTTTAAAATTTTGTTGTGTAAAATTGTTTTACATTGTCTTTCCAAGAAAACAATAAACATGTACGTACCTCATTTTTTTTTCCAAACATGAAATGCACACAATAATTTTGGACGACCCTGTATTTTAAACTCTCGTTTATAGCAGTAGTTTCTTCTTTGCTCTTATTTTACCGGAGACTTTCTGGTACCAGGCCATTCTTTGGCAGAAAGCTTAATTAAACTGCTAGTGATTAGAACCAGAATTACATACGCCTTCGGCAATATGGAGAAGGTGCTATAACTCTGTTTATAGCAAAAGTTTCTCCTTTGCTAGTATGAGTTACTTTACCAGATTTTCTGGTACCAAGTCATCCTTTGGCATGAAGCTGAGCTGAACTGAAGTGTTTATGATAAGATCCACGATAACATACGCCACCACTTTTCACTGTGTGGGTATCTTATACTAGTATATACAAGGTGTCCGGGCTAAAGGTATCCAAAAGTTATGACTAATTTTTACGGACCTACCCATTAGAATTTTAAAAAATTGATTTAAATAGAAAGAACTTCTCACCAAGTTTTAATATCAATCATAGACTTCGATCATCTATATATATAAAACAGTTCCGTAACTGACTGACTGACTTACAACGCACAGACCAAACCGCTGGACCTAAAGGGCTGAAATTTTGCATGGCGATTCTTCTTATAGTGTAGGGGTGCACTAAGAAAGATTTTTGAAAAATTCTTAGTTTTTTTTAAATTAAATGTTTAAGCTGATTTAGTAACATTTTTCAACTTTGCATTTAAAATAATAATCTGAAGGTTATGAAATTTATATCACAAGAAATATCATAAAAATTCCTTTAAAATGAAATCTTTTTTGAATCTTTACCACCATTTTCTGATTTTTGGTGAATTTTTAAAGATTAAATTTTAGAATTTAATTTATTAAATGCCGATCACGTGATTTCTTTTTCTGGTACTTTAAATAAATTTATCGTCACGTCCATAACAATGAAATAGACAAAAAAATATATTTTCCCTTGCTAATGCGGCAGACGATTGGACATTATCCATAAAAATATTAAAATATAGTAAAAGATATGTTCCTCAAACTGTACTATATTCTTTAGTATGTCCTATTAGATTTAATTTTAATATTTTCTTCTATATTATTTTGTCTATAAAATTATCTCTTACGATTTTTTTATAAATATATATATATATATATATATATATATATATATATATATATATATATATATATATATATATATATATATATATATATATATTTACATCAATTGTATACATTGATCGTGGTATTTATTATACATATATATTTTGGTATTAATTGCATACATTGACCGTTGTATTTAATTTGAATGTACTCCGTAGAGAAGTGCGGGTTTTCAGCTAGTAGTATCATAGATTTCGATGTGCGCACCTTTTGTAGCACAACAAACGTCTAAATGCCAATCCAGTTCTCTCCAAGTGTTTCGTAGCATATCAGGAGTTATTACACGAATTTCTTGAATGATACGTTTCTTCAACTCATTCACAGTTTCAATTTTTTGTTTATACACAACGGATTTAATGAATCCCCAAGTAAAAAAAGTGTAATAACGCCTGATATGCTACGAAACACTTGGAGAGAGCTGGATTACCATTTAGACGCAGTGACGTAGCGAGCATAACTGGCGCCCGGGGCACGATACCTTTTTGGCGCCCCTCCCCCCGAAAAACCTATAGTCGTATTATATAAAGAATTAGTGAAAAGGACCATTTGGCGCCCCTCTGGGAGTGGCGCCTGGGGCATGATAGACCCCCTTGCCCCTCTCTCGCTACGCCACTGTTTAGACGTTAGTCGTGCTACAGAAGTTGCATACATCGAAATCTATGATATTATGATAGAAATCTATGATTGATAATAAAACTTGGTGAAATGTTCTTTCTATTTGAATATTTTTTTAAAAATTCTAATGGGTAGTTCCGTAAAAACTTGACTTTTGGATACCTTTAGCCCGGACACCCTGTAATCTAACACTCTTTTATTCATAGAGGAGTTTTAACGGTATTATTGCATGAAACATGATTTAGAATACTTTGAAATCAATTCTTACGCTAGCTTCAATTTTTTTTCTTCTTCCAGGGGTCCATTCGTGCTGGCTCTTGGAAAATCTTGGTGCCCGGATCACTTTACATGTGCGAACAGCAGATGTCAACGTTCACTGACTGACACCGGATTCGTTGAAGACAGGGGACAGCTGTATTGCGAAAACTGTTATGAGGCCCATCTGGCACCTTCTTGCTCCAAGTGTCTTCTGAGAATCAAAGGGGTATGGGGATTTATTACGCATTCAATTACTGTTTGGATTCGATTACGTAATATTAAGCTGATCTTTCTTTTAAAGTGTACTGTGATAACAAGGACACGCTAATTTTTAAAATCCACATTAAAAATAAAATGCGAATGGCAATAAGTCTCCAACAAATTATTATAGTTCTTCATTAGGCCGGAAAGCATAAGGTGTCATAATCGCTATGGGCAACTCACGAATGAGATCATCATTAGGTTCTTTAATATAAATAAAGGAAACAACAAAACGTGATAGAAGGCAAATAAATGACACTCACGGGCTGTTTTACAGGCAACTGGATCGTCCTGTCTACGCTGGACGGTTAGTTGCTTTATATTTCCTGGAACTACAAGCGTCACGGGATTGTATTTTGTCACGAGGCTTGCAGACGAAAATAGGGCGATGTTTAATGTCATCTTTGCTTGCACGCCATCGGGTAAAAAGAGAAGCCCTGGATTTATTTCAAGTTTTTCGATGTATCTTGAAAATAGTTTGAACTCGTATCTTTCAGATCGTTTTGAGGGAGAAAATATATTGGTAATAACTGATAAAAGATCCGTAATACAATTCTTGCTTAATCGCATCACACCCTAGAAGCACTTACATATTTCAAGACACAACGCTTGAATTCATTGATTGACGGAGACAGGTATATAACACGTTTCGAAATTCGACGTGTTACGCTTATAAACTTGAACATGTGGATAAACCCTATTATGTCTAACACACATTAATTTCTTTTGTGTTTTAATCTGTACTACGGTGCTCCGTTTTATCGACTAACTTAAAAGATAAATTGTTAGATTTTAATTCAAAGTAAGTTAGGCAACGCGTTAGGTACGCGAGAAGTAAAAATAAAAAGCCATCAATTATCGTATTTACGGGAGTGTTATGCGTTCACCATTGAGTACACTGCTTACGTTTTCAGTCAATTCTGAGAAAGCCACAAATTAGACCAGTTCTTCGATTTTCTAAAATAAGTTGATGAGTGAATATTGTATATAAATACAGTGGAACCTCGATCGATCGTTCCCCGAATCATCGTTTTTCCGTATGTGTTGTTTATTTCATCCAGTCCCGATGTTAATATTTCTTTGTTCCCGCAACCAGTTTTCCATTTATCGTTCAGAGCAATCGGTCCCTTAAAAAACGGTAGATCCGAGATTCCACTGTACACACACACACATACTTATATATATATATATATATATATATATATATATATATATATATATATATATATAAATAACTTTCTAAGTATCGTAATGCAAAATTTTTACTATTTCTGTATTTATGCCCCCTGGTTAATACTTAGAGCCTACTATGCGTTTACTCGGATTACAGTAATTTTTTTTTTTTTCAGGACTGTCTAAATGCTCTCGATAAACAGTGGCATCCTAATTGCTTCGTTTGTGAATACTGCCACAAACCTTTCGGAAACAGTTCATTTTACATGGAAGATGGAAGACCTTACTGTGAGAAAGGTAATAACAGCTTTGTCTCTCAACAGCTAATGTACACACTAACGAAATATGCGTTAAATGTCTTAAAACTAGAATTACTGCACACATCATTTACACCATCGGCGAGTTTTTTTTTTGTTTTTTTTGCAGTCAATAATTGCGGCTTGGGATTATAAGTACCAGAAATGACATCCAATACAATGGGTCATTTTGACCGCATTAACTTTCATTTCGCCTCACAAATGCTTATGTACAACAAATTTTCTGAGTCTGTTCAACAGGTATTCAGGAAAGATTGGGTGGGAATCCGTAATGCCCAATAATCATGTGCTTTTAGCTTTAAAAGATTTTTTTTGTTGTTGTTTATATGAAAAGGTAAAGCAGAAACTTACATATACCACTTGATAATCTACACTTCAATAAATGAAGAAAAAATACGATTATTGTATCAACTGACTGAAATTTTTCTCAATCTCCAATGAAATGACATAGAAATTCCTATAATGCCCACATTTTACTCTCGTTACGCAAGGCCCTGTTCACATTGTTTCCGAGGCGTAACGTAACGTTGGCGCCGAGATTGTCGGCATAACCTGCAATTGGTTTGACATATCATGTAGTCTTCGTGCCATTCGTCATATTTGAACTGGAGTCAACTTTAACGGGCGACGTCAATGCCTTAAGCTCTGTGATTGGTTGAAATGTTTATCACTGACGCTCCGTAAGCAATGTGAACAAAGCCTTACTTTTTCCCTTATCCTCTTTTTTTGAAACGCGGCAGAAATTTTACAAGGATATAAAGATTTAACACGAAGTGCACTTTAAACCAGTGCCAGAATTGACACTAGTTTAAAGTGGTCATTTTTGGTCTTTAACCCTTCAGCGGGCGAGCCAATTTTTTTGAACACCAGCAGGCGCGCGTGGCGCAAAGTGCAACGTCTCTTTCAACCTTGATTATTCTTTTGTAATAAACTTTTTTTTTTCAAATTGAAAATAACTCTACGTTTTATGACAAGATATAAAATGTTGATAATATTGAGATATATTTATAATTAAAGGCCAAAGAATGCAGATACAATCGCCTTATTTCAAAACTGTCCGGTTTATTGGATCGGGGGACAACTTGCGAATGGTTTCCCATTATGTCCAAAACCCCCCCAAAACAATGAGATTGTCCATCTTCGTGAAATGCGGAAACCGTGCAATAGCTGCACATTGGATCGACTACATCAAATCCTGCTTTTGTCGTATTGCAATCCTGTATAATCGCTGGTTTACCACGGTTAAATCACGACCAATAATGAATGGAAAGGAATACAAGAGTCAGAAAATCAGACCTGCATTAGAAAGGGTGCAGCTATAAATAGAAACTACTTAGAACATTCGAACCTTACATGTAAAAACAAACCATTCAAATTTACAAAAATGATGCACTTTGTACACGGGCGCGCCCGCTGAAGGGTTAAAAGACAAAGATGTCTTCAGGGTATATAAAATAAATTTATGCAGTGAAGCGAAGGGAAGCTCCCATGACGATCACATATGTGACGTAGTTGGGGTTCTTGGAAATTTTCCTTTTATTGCTTTAAAGCAGTGGTTCCCAACCCGTAGAAGTCTGCGGACAATTAAGCCAGAAATTGAACCATGCACGGACCTCTCCCACTGACTTGAGGGGGGGGGATCCTTCCAGGTATTATGGGGGTATAGAATATCCTTCAGGCAAACGGGATACAGGATTAACGTACTCACATTCTAACGTATCATATTCTAATAATAAAATAATCATGTTAAACTTTTAAGAAATTTTAATTCAAAGCCTGATAGTCATCGGGTATATTTAGCCCATCTAGTTCAATGAACATTGCTTTCAAAATCCCGATTTATTTGGCAACTTTTTTATATGTCGTGCCGGACCACTCCCGAGGCTCCCGCAGACCACCGGTTGGGAACCACTGCTTTAAAGAGAAACCTGCCGTTGGCAACGCTGTTTCAAAAATTGCATGCGTTCATTTATATGGTAATTTTTTCTCTTCCTCAGACTGGAATGAGCTTTTTACTACCAAATGCGTTGGATGTGGTTTTCCCATTGAAGCGGGCGATCGCTGGGTAGAAGCCTTGAGCAATAATTATCATTCACAGTGCTTCAGATGCACGGTAAGTAGTTTGCAATTTTTATAAAATACTTATATGTTTTTTAACTCTAAAACCAGGAACATGGTCAAAAGGACTTGTTTTAGTACATATAGCTCACTTCTTTCAACAACGTCATATCTCAAAAATTGGCGATTTTTAGTTATGCCTGTTTTCAGAATACCCTGAAAGAGTAGTATATCCCTATAAGATCGTCATAGCTCAACGCTCAATATTTAGCCGCTAGAGAGCAGAATTAATATTGATTTTTAATACATTTGATTCTACTTTTAAACTTTAAAATCACTCTACTGAAAAATCACGTTTTTTGAGATATGACATTGTTGAAAGGAGCGAGCGATATGCGTCCATTTTAATTGTCGGGTCGAATGAATCACTTGAAATGTCAAACACGATGCAGAAAATTCTACAAAAAGTATTCCGAATAAATGTATACCTAAAAAAAGCATTCATTAAATGTATACCTAATTTACGAGGCATTCGTAGAGAACGAATAAATAGGTTAAAAACTCCATAAATTCTGACTCATTAGCTTTTATTCCCATTTGTGCAGTTTCAAAGAGAAACTAATTTATCAGTTTTAGTCAATAAAAGTCGTATCTGCATATGCTGCCTGAAAATATATTTGTGCGTAAATGCGTCTTTTATAATCCAGTTTCCTAAGCATTTAATCTCTTACCATTATTTCTCAACTCTTTCCCATAATTCCGTCTTCACGGTTCTAGTATCCCGCCTTTTGCCCCTTTTTCTTTATTTTCGTTTTCGGGCGAGAGCTTGTGGTTATAAAATTTCTCACCTGTTCCTCAGACAGGCGAACCAATTTCGTTTCTCCACTTCTGACGCCACCTCCCGAGGCTTAAGGAAATATGTTATTTACGCAATTTATATGAGAGTTTGAAGATCCTCACATTTGTGAACTATACAATAATGACAATCGCACGTAATACTTCTCGGCCTGATGAACACTACTCATTGCTAAGAAACGAGTAGCCATTCTTATTCCATGAAGCAGATCCATCGTGGCGCCTGAGGCGTTTTAAAAACGGCGCCTTTTCGAATTTTCGGAGAGACTTACATAATGCAAATAGTCTACTTAAGAGAATAACGGACATTTTGGGAAAAGTATGTTTTAAATGGAAATTTTTTTTATAAATTTTAAAGAAACATGAAATTTCCTTAAATATGACAGATCTTAAAAAAGTAAATAAATTTTATTATAATTTGTTACGTAATAAGAATAATTTCTAAATCATTCTCCGAGTCTTTATTGCAGCCAATGGCTCGATAGCATGTCTTTCGTTCTCTATAATTTGTTCTAGGTACTGTCTTTTCTATAGAAATGATGGCTAGATCATTCCATTACTCTTAATTTGTTGTTGTCCGTAGACAACACCTTAAAATTTTCAGTTATGAAAACTGCGCTCGATTGCTGCTACATCTACAGGTAGTAAAATTCTTGGCGATGCAACAACGTTTGGAAATAGGCATTCAAAGTTTCTCAATCTCATATTCAGCCGTTTATAAAAGATAGTTTAAATATTCGCTTATATTTGAGTATTTTAACGATTTTCGTCCTATATTCTTTAAAAAATTTTTCTACTGTCTCATTTTGGTGCCTATGGGACAGGCCATGAAGCAGTGTTTTTTATCTTTTTTCGGGTATTTCACAAGTTTCGTGTACGTAATACCAAAGGAATGCTTGTATTATAGATTTTTTATCATCATTATTCTTTCAGATATGTAACAAAGGATTAGAAGGTCAAAGCTTCTACGCGAAAGGTAGCAAACCCTTCTGCAAAGCTCACTCAAGATAGGAAACGCTCATTCAATTTAAAGTCTAGTCAAGATGGAGAAAATGAAGATGTTTATAAGAGATCCGAGGCCTTCCACATAGATTTCAGCTCCATGGAACTTGAACTGAGGTCTGATTTTAACAATATTCAGTAGTTACTTTGCTGCAGTGTGTTTTGTGCAAGAAAAAAAGTAGAAAGTGTCCAATGCAGATTTTCTTCACAAGCGAAAGAAATGCGTTTGTGACATGTTTTCTGAATTTTTATGTACTGCTTTAATTCTATGAACTAGTTTTACTATGCTATAATAAATATAATATATTAAGACAAATGTTTCTTTCGGCTATTTTTATAAAAAAAATAAAAAGCTTATACTAATGTACAAACAAAAAGAACACAGCACTGGCCTCAAAGGCAATTAAAAATTTACTTTGAACTTCATAAAAAGGAAAAAAAAAACCAACTACTACTTTGGAAAAATTGCATTTAATTGAAGAATGTAAAGTTTAACAAATAATAAACTTTTGAAGCATATCACAAAACCAGGACTTAAGTAGATTTTCACCAACTGCATTCATTGAAATTCATCAGATCTGTATTTTGGATTCAGTCATTTAACAATAACAGAAAACACTTAGAACCTCTTGTGACAAACTAATAAATAAATTTTAAAAAAATCTAAACTAGAACTCATCCAAAAAAAAAACAACTAAACATTTCATGCAAATATTTAATTATTTATAAATTTATAACAGGACAATTCACCAAATGACAACAGAATAATTCTGCTAATTCAGAACAGTAAAAACACATTATTAGGAAAGGCCAAAGTGAACACCTCAAATGACTTTTAGAAGCATGAATGTTTCATGTAAATAAATTCAATGAAATCTTTCTACAATTCTAAAGTTGATAGACTGTATAATTCATAATAAAAGCAACAAGTTTAAAAACTCAAAATATAAAGACACCTGTAATAACATGCAATTTTTAAACAAAACTACAAATCATTTTTTCACAATATTCAGAATACAAATTAAGAAAACATTATACAAACACATTAAGGAAACAAAGGTGAAATTATTAGTTACCAATGAAATTTTGAAGAAACATACTGTTTCAGTATTTTAATGACACATTTAAAATGAGTCCAGTAAATCTGTTTAACTGTAGTAAATCTGTTTAACTGTAGTAAGTCCAGTAAATCTGTTAACACCTTCTAAAAACGTATATTTCAGAATTCAAATTATTTAATCTTTCCTTAATATTGGCAAACTTTGTGATTTGAGTGTGAACTCGTTGAACTATTGACTTGGCAAATGAAGTTAAGCACTTAGATCTCATCACTGGGTTTTTCAAATAACAAAAGGATCAAGATTTAATCAAAACATTTTGTCAGAAGATTTAATAAACAAGACAATTTCTAATGAGACAAAAATTTGGTAGTATTTTAGAATGGGTATTTAGCATTTTCAAGTTCAACATTTTCAAGCTTTATCTTAAACCACTAACATGGATAACCTACATACTTGAAAACTGAACCCTATTTACAAGAAAATATTAGAAAAATCTTTAAAATAAGGTGTACGATTTAATCAGAAACAGTTTATATACATTCAATCATTTGATGTAGGTTTAGGGTTAAATGTTAACATGACCTGTTGTACTGAAGATTTTATATATATATATATATATATATATATATATATATAATAGGAAGTAAAAAAAAAAAAATTTTTAAAACAAACATTTTAAAATAACATTCGCTGATACCTAAGATATTATGCAACAAAAACAAGGACTCTGAGATTGCCACAAGAGCTCAAATGTTATGATAGTTGTAATATTGTAGATGCACAGCTTTCTCTCTCTTTTTAAATGGGAATATATCTGTTATATAATTAGATTTGAGAACACTTCTAACATGATTTAATTAAATCCACTGAAAGATAAATATAACAGTAAAAATTTTTTACGAATTAGGTTCACTTTTTTAATCGAAAATTAGCATACATTTTTAATTTGAGAACAATAAAAATCAGATTGTTTTCTAGAGGTAATTAAAATTTTTTACACACTTATATATTTGTCTTAACCAAACTTCAAAAACCTCTCTCATCAGCAAATAGGTTTATGAAAAAAGTGAAAAACATCACTATTTTTATATAATGTAGGATATTTTTATATAATGTGTGTTCAGTTTTCAGGGATTTCATACTTATACTACAGAAAAAAAATTTAAATATTTTTATCTGAAACTGTTATACATAAATTTTTATACTTTGTATATTTATCATTATACAAATGGGAAATTTTACTATTTTGCTAGCAAATTTGTTTATAATGATAGCTTTTTCTTCAATCTAATTAGCTTCATCAGTTTCCCTTGCTCAAAATAAAATAAAAAAAAATAATAAATATATAAATTAAAATAAATTAAGGAAACAGCATAAAAAAGGAAATAATACTCAGAACAAAATAAATAAGTTTAGGTAAATAGCAGCGATAATTTTTACAAAAACAATATATCCCATTGATTTCAAATTTAAATTTTCATTCATTATATTTAATCTATTAATGAAATTATCAATAGAAAAATATTAAAATAGGAATAAATTAGCTATTATAAAGCTGCTTAAAAAACAGAGCTTATTACTTTCTTCATGAAATAATTTATAAATTTTACAAAAGATTTTTTTTCAAGTAAGCTCCCACGTGCTGTAAGCAAACAATACATATCATCTGCTCTTCTAAATTTTTAAAGGCTTTTTAAGAATATTAAAATAAATGTTATAATAATGAATTTCCCTTTGCAAACAATCCATTCATAAATATCAACAGCTGAAATAAAAAGTATTTTCTGTGAAACTGACATCCTTATTTTAATACACGGTCTTCTGTTGTGGGAGATTTTTCAAAAATTTCACAACATTGGAAGACAGCCACTCATTTTATAATCATGTACCAGGTTTTATCTCCAGAGAATACATAACAGAAACACAATGACTTAACATAAAAGTTAATAGTTTGTTGTTAGATAATAAAATACATCATGCACAAGCATTACATAAATCATATATAGTAACTCAGCTTATAAAAATATTAGTGACTGATATCAGATAAAAACTGTTAACTGGTACAAAATGTTCTAATTTTTGCCTGTACTAATATTCAGAGGGTAAATTCAATCAATACATATCCCATACTTTTAAGTACCTTTTATTCACAATGAAAGAATTATGGGCACATCTATGTTTCTAGGAGTTGCTTTATATTAGATGAAAATTCATATAAGAAATAAAATATTCCATTTACTAACTATCAAACTGTTCAATATGTCTAGCTCTGAGACACCTTAAATTAATGTTTAATTATCTAATCTCACTTTAAAATACAGGGAAATTCAATTTTACATAACTTGAACAGAATTATTGCAACCTTACCAAAATTAACAATGGTTAGATGTAAAGTTTAAAACTAAATGACTACCAGTATCAATCAAAAGGAAGGTAAGTTAAAAAAAAAAATAGTTAGCATATCTAATGATACAATGCAACAATTTTTATAAAATATATAAGTAATGGCCAGTTACTACTCCCCATTTTGAATTTTATATGCTGTCATTCTGCCGATTCTTTTACCATAGAGCCAGATCATCAACAAACAAGCAATTGAGAGTAAAAAAATGTGCTCCCTTAAGTTTCAAAACAAAATCTTGTTACTTTATTCCATCATGAAAGCCATAACTCTTTAAAATCTTAAAATTACCTATTTTCATTACAAATAGGTAAATAACAGAAAAGAAATGTATATGATTAACAATACAATTTAAAAAAATTAAATTTAAGGTATAATTTAAAAGCATTACATACAAACTACAGATTCAATGGTATTATTATTTTGAAGGAATAAAAATCTAAGACCCATTGTTTCCCTTCAGACTGTGTCATCCTTTTCTCTTTGTAATAATTGGAAATTTACAAATATGAATTCTATGGTTCTGTTGAATTGAATATTACTATTCTTGAGTAAAAGACAATGGTCAGAAATTTTTAACAATATGATATGGATGTGGAATTCATTTTTTAGTAGAGTGAAAACTCTCTAAAGATTTTCAGAAAACAAACTATATTACAACCAAAAACTAATTCAAAATATTTTAAACTGATGTGCACCACTAATATTTTTCCAAACTGATTTAAGCACACAAGATTTGTAAAATAATAATTATTTTGCACCATATGATATGTCTCATTCAGCTTTTCACTTAAAAAGAACAAAAGGATATTTAATTTTTCCATGTAAACACATAGATGAATTCTACATTAGTGAGGTAATGACAACCTACTAGCAGATATGTCTAGACAAAACTAAACATTAAAATCAAGATTTTCATACATAAGCTATATAAAATATTTAGCATCACAGTTTAAACTTTGCTTACAGGCATTCTAATGTGCATAGTTACCATGTTTTACACATCAAGTGCACAAAAATATAGAAATATTTACATTTGTGACAATGGTGTATGAAAAACTAGAAATTTTGCAATATATATATATACACATATTACCATAGATACAGCTAGAGAAAAAATGCCATAGTTGTATGAAGAAGTTGCATAAACACGAATCCATCTTGTGTTAAGAGAAATGCAGCTCATAAAATATACTTTCCTTTAATCAATTCATTGAAAATATTAACATATGAAGTTAAAAGTCACACACACGCAATAAAAAAAATTGAAAGCAATTTTTAAACCTATCATATTTAAATCAGGAGACCAACTAGACAAGTTGCTCTTTTTTGGCACATAAAAATTTTTTAGTGTTTCCAGAAAATATTTATGAATCATTTTCCCCCCCTCTGGTATTTAGATATAAATGGGTGAATGGCATTATAAAAACTGACGGTGCATGAGCATACGTCCAAATTATAAGTGTTACCTCTTTTCAATAAATGACGCAAACATTATATCTCACAAATTAACTATATAAAATCAAAAAGGTTAATACTTTATGAATTCTCAGGAGCAAGGGTGTTGTCAACTAACAAAGAATTAATATTTCCTTCAGTTTTTTTCATACCAAAATTAGGGTTGATAGTTTTGTTTTTCGGGTAAAAATTAAATCGCATTTTTAAACCAATAGCAAAACAAAGCATTTTGACACTCAAGCAATGTATTCACAGCTTGGAATGTTTAATTAACCTATCATTTTATTTTGTAATCTATCTTACAAGTCATAAGGTTTCTTAAAAAGTATGCTACAGTCAAAATTAGGGCCAACAAAGAGGAATGTCTGTAACAAAATTGGGAACTGTTAGAAAACACAACACTTCCATTTTTTTCTTTAGTGTGTGTGCTTTTTCATAGTCTCTCCTTATCTGAAAGACCTATTTTCTATAGGCAACATACACCAAAACAAAAAAAAAATCAATTTTCAGCTTGGCTTTAATGTTTTAATTTAATGCAGTTCACAACAATAAAGCATCTCAAGAGCACTCAACAGCAGTAATAGACTTACCTTTGATCCTTATTATGAGTATATCAGTCAATGAGTATAATGAAATTGACATACCAAGCTCTATATTTATGCAGAAAATCTATAGATATAAGCATATGGAAGCATACTTAATGAGCCCATAATGATTGTGAAATGTATGCTCATGACTGTTGTTAGGTGAGCTGGAGATGCATATTTCATTGCACATAGGGCTTCTTTCTAAGACAATATGATTTAAGCATTTTTGTCATGTCACTGCCAGGTAAGTTTTATAACACAAATCATGGAAGATTCATTATTCTCAACATTGTAAAAATGATTAACTGATATTAATTCTGGCAACAGTCAAAATTTAGTCATTGGATATGCAGAATTTTAGTCATCTGCTCATCCATGAACATATGTCGCAAAGCCCATAAAAAGGATGACATCTCCTTGCTGGTAAATATGCTGAAGAATTTTTCTAACTGAACTGAGGGACCTCTCTTACAAGGGTGTATATAGTTCATGTATTTTTTGTCATTATTCAATATGCTTAATTTTCCTTCAGACTAAAATATTTCTTTCCTATTTCCAGTTGAAAATTTTGGCATCTTTATGAACTTATGCCCTGATTCAAATTAATCTGATAAGGGAACATTTACTTCGATATATCTGCAGATTTCTTCTTGGCATATATACACATAAGCATTTGGAACCTTATTTCCATAAATTTAAAAAAGTAGTCCACAATGAATTGAATACATGATAACAACACTAAATAATATCTACAGATATTATATGGAATTTAAAGAATATTTTTAATACATTTAACCTTACAAAACTTTTTCTAATTTATATTGTGGGAGTTTTTTTGCTTCATTTAGAGTTATATTTTCTGACAGCCTAAAAACGTGGATAAAAAATTTATCTCACCAAAATGGATTGGGAAAACAGAAACAAAATCAATCCTGATCAAAGCTATATATATTTTTTTCCTTTCAGAAAACATTATGGTAAAAAATAATAAACAAACATCACCTGGAAGACAGTTCAGAACTTGCACTAAACACATTTAGAAATAAGGTCCACAAAAACTGCTACTCAGAACATTCAATTATAATGAGCATTGGATATGTTTCATCAATACTTGCAACATGCCAAAAAAAAAAAAAAAATAATAAATAAATCCTCGATTCAGAAATGAAACTAACAAAAAAAATCTTTGAAACTTGTAATGCAATTAATGTATCTGCTTTTCAGCACTTATTAAACATAATTTTATATGCAAAGAAATATAACCAGTTTTAAAAAAATAACAATATTTAATTTTAAACCAAAATGTTCTGTGGAGCTAAGCAGTTCAATGATGTATTGATAACAAGAAATTTTCTAAATTTTTCAGTTATTATTTGCTTTATGTGAAAGGTAAATTTTATGCTTAAGATAAATAGCTTAAATTTTAACATGTATATATAACTAAGCCTTTCATTTGTTAAACAGCTTCAAACTGTTTACATTTCTATATACTTTATAAAAATAAAAGATATATTTTTTATGAATAAAAAAAATTAAATAATGTATCTTCCGTAGAGAAATAAGTTATTGGAAGATAAATAAAAAAAATTAATTAAGCACAAGCTACTTTTTTCTGAATTGAAATAAAATGGTAACCTTTTACTGAATGTAGTTGAACTATAAATAAAGACACATATAAAAAGGCGAAATTATACTCAAGTAAATTATTGCTTAATTTTATATTAATTTATCACGTAAGCCTCTGTTAATAACCAAGTTCATTATAAATGAATTTCAGAAATTCACAACATAAATGAAGCCATGCACTTTTACACATCAAATTAAAAACAATGGTACCATTGAACTAAAACTGTAATAAAGAATTATACAATGATAGTAACATGGTACAATCTTATTCTACAACTGCAATTAAAAAATAATAATAATCATACAAACAAAAATTGCCAAAATATTTACCATTAAGATCTTGATTAATAAAAAAACACTTTTAATAAAACATTCTAAAGGCACTTCTAACTATCTAAACTTTCTCTTTCCTACACTCTAACTATGTAAAAGGAGATTTCTCATAAATTTCACCGGTATAAAAAGCAAAGAAAGTTCTACTATGATGAAATATACAGGTAAAATAATGATGATTATACTAAATGATGAGCAATTTATGATGAGCTACATATGAACAATATATAACACACCTTAAGCTGATTTAACTTTAAAAATTAATTATTACATTGCAGTAGAAGGCCAACAGTGAGGTCTCTCTATTGATAAAGGAATTTATATTTAAGGGTTAAGTAGAATGCAATTCAATATACAATTGTTAGATATCACTCATACATCTGAAGAAGACAGATTTTTAATAAAATATAAGCAGAATACTTGTTTTCAATAGCTGTGAAGCCAATTTGCTTTACATTGAACTTTGGAATGTTATTAATAAAGATTTTCTTTGTTCAATAACACCCAATTAAACACTAATTTTAATGCACTATTCAGTTACCCCCTACAAATTTTTTAAAAGAATATCAGTCTGGTTTTACATCACTAAAATGTGTAAAACATAAGGCATTTCCTCATTTTAGATATTAAGATCTTATATGTTATTCACAAGAAAGATATTTAATAATAATCAACAACTGTAGCTATAAATGAAGATGATGAAAAAAATGAAATTTTACCTGATCAAATAAATAAAAAGTACATATTTAAAAAATACTTTTAGATATAAACCTAAGTATTTCATTTTGATCTAGCATTGTAAAGGTGTAAAATACGATTTTATTACACAACATGCAAATTTTTACAAATGTATGCTATTATAAATATCGATATAATCACTATAAGTCAGCATTTATTTTCCTTTTAATATATAATAATATTGTAGAAAGATATAATAGAAAGTAATTTTAAAATTATATATGTTCATAGAAAAGACAAAGTCATATCTATCTTTTAAGCTCTATGATGAAATGTTTTTCATCATATACTATAAGTTTGAAAAATGCAAACTTGCAGTACACAGAGAAAGCAGAGAGGAATTTATCACTATATGCATCTAAACACTTATACAATTTATCCTGACTACTGAGATGTTAATCTGAATTAAAATGAACAGTTTCAAATATCAATAATGTTATTTAAAATGACAGCATGTAGCACACAAAAATAGTCACTTTTAAGATCTAATTTAGATTAAAACAAATATGTATTCATGTGTGTCACTTAACAGTAGAGTTAAGGCAATCTATTCTTAAAAAGTGAAATGTCTGTAAAATTATTCTCATTAGCTCATTAGTTGCATGGGTACAAATATGAAATATAATGGGTCAGATTTACAAAGCAGTTACTTCTCACATATAGTCAATATTTTGCCAGTTTTCCTCTAGCAACAGAAAATAGAATATTGCAAATAAATTACTTTGTAGCCTCTCAATTAAGTGACAGTATAAAATGGTATACAAGGATAAATACAAGTTGTATTTACACAAAAGTAATTATATTTCCACCCTGATTGATATGAAATTCCAGAATATACAATTTAAAAACAGTATATACAAAATAATATAAACAAAAATTATAAATAATTTGTAGCATAAATTACAATAGAGAAATCTCATTTTTTGGTAGGATTCATAAGACATTGATTATCTTAAATCTCTTATTCATATCACACAGTTTTCAGAAAATTTACAAGAACCCTAAACCTTCTTATAGGATTTCACTAAGAATAGTTTTGCATAGACTAATCAGTGTCTTCATCAGAAGAGTAGAAGGCCATCAGCAGTCCTTTGCCTACAATATCAGGCAATGAGCCTAGGAGAGAATATATATATATATATATATACATATATGCAATCTAACACATATTTATAATAAGCATACCCTCCTCCTCATTTTATTTAACCAGTTACATGGAAGTAGCTCTTATGTACAATACTTCATTCCTTTAAAATGAGGACAGTTGTAAGCCATAACAAGATAGAGTCTTAGCTCTTCATTAAAAACACAATCTTACCTTATTATTAGTGACAATCATATTCTAATCAGAACCATTTCTTACCTAATATCTTAACATTTTACATTAGCATTTTCTTGAAGGAGAAAAATCAAAGGATAAAATATGCCTAAATTCAATATAACATAGGTATATAAACAAAAATTATGTATGTAACACTTTATATCTTTTTTTCTAAATAGAAATTGAATTTCAATTGAGACATTTCTGATCAGTTTCACTTGTGAAAACAGACTAAGAAAGATTGCTTATAGTTAGTCACTACTGTTTAGAACAGCGGTTCTCAACCTGGGGGGCGCGCCCCCCTGGGGAGGCATAGAAGAATTTCAAGGGAGGCGTGAGTTTAGAAAAAAATAAAAAATAAAACTAACTGTAATTTACTGCACTCAATTTTGCAGTCACAATGTAACCGTAACGTATTTTCGACACACGAACACGAACACAATAATTGTCGCACACGATAATTGTCGTAGCTGCAATGTCAGAAAAACATTCTGAAGACTTAAGGATGCAGTTAAGAGTTTCACAGAAAAGAACTCTTTGGCAACGCCGTCTTCAGAGTTCAAAGTCAAACATTTCGTCCTTTCCAAGACTGAACGACATCCTCGATGATAAAAAAAATCTCACATTGCAACGTATAAATGAACTGATGGACCTTATATCAGGGCATTTGGTAGCATTGCAAAATGAAATTGCAGACTATTTTTCAGATATTAGTTCAGAGAACTGCGAGTTTAAGTTGACAAGAGATCCTTTTAAAATCGACGTGGATATACTTCCTGATCATATTCAGGAACAGGCAATCGACCTAAAATGTGATTCTCAAGCAAACGCGGAATTCGAAAACATGGATGTTGAAAACTTTTGGTTACGCTATTTTTCTGTTTACCCAGAAGTTGCTTTGGAAGCTTCGAGGTTGTTAGTGCAGTTTTCATCCACATATCTCTGTGAATCTGGATTTTCAGCATTAGCATACATAAAGTCAAAATATCGAGCAAAGCTGGACGTTGAAAGTGACCTGAGGTGTGCTTTGTCACACTTAAAACCTAATATTCAAAAACTTGTCAAGGACAAACAGTTCCAGCCCTCTCATTAATGTTGTGAAAGTGACTGGTATTACATGCCAACCTCACCTAGATCCTTGATTACCTCAAATATATTTGATCTGTATTTAATTCTTTGATTTCATATGTTCTAATAATAATATGTTCCAAATTAAGATATGAGCAGAAATATTAAGTTTTGTGTATGAAACTATCTATTCTATATTTTCATTTAATAACCAGCTTCAGTTTCAAATTTCGATTGCACTACTTCTATTGACCACATGATAGTAGGGGAGGCGTGACCTTACATCAGTGTTCAAAGGGGAGCACAGAGCCTGAAAGGTTGAGAACCCCTGGTTTAAAATATGAACATTACAGTAGTGAACACTACAGAAAGAACATAAATGTCAGCAGAGAGAACTGCATTTCTCACAGGAGCAAACAGAGATAAAGCCAAAGAAAAGAATCATTGAATGACCATACTAAATTCACTGAATTTTTAATTTTTCTGCTCTAGAAGCAATACAAAGCTTATTATGCAGTCCAAGAAGAAAGAACTTCAGAAATATAGGCATCATAAATAATTTGTTCTTTCATGTGGAGCTAAAAAATGACAGATAAAACAGATAAAAATATGAAAAAAACAAAGCAACTGATAAATAGTTTTGAGCAGTTACTGAAAACAATAATGTCATAAAGTCTCAAAAATGATACAGCACACCACAAATGCAACTTCAGGACCAGTAAAAAAGGGAGGAGGTTTGGTCTGCTTGTTAAAAGTTTTTTTTAAAATCCATAGTTTCCGTTATCTATTCCAACCAGTCACAGCTTGTTAACTGGTTGAAATGAGGTGGGAAGGGGGGGGAGGGGATAAAAGGTATGAAATAACTCACTGGCTTTGACAGAACATAGACTACATCTGAATATAATTATAGTAATTTAAAAAGATAAGCTATATATATTTATGTTTAAAAATGCAGCTATATTGTTTAAAAATAAGATAGAGAAGCTTGAGGTTGTTTTGGAGAAGTAAAATTTGAATTAGGCACACCAAAAGAAAAGCTTGAATGCAATTTTTTTAGAGGAAAAAAAATAAAGGGCATTTAAGTATTAATTCTATGGGAATGGAATTTAACACAATAACCAGTGGCGCACCCATGGGGGGGGCAAGGGACCCTGCCCCCCCCCAAAGAAATAGAAATTGAATTATGAATATTGATTTTGCATTATAAATATTTTTTTTCGTTCATCTCCCCCCCCCCCCCAGCATCATAAATATTTTTATCTGTTCATCTCCCCCCCCCCCCCAAGAAAAAATCCTGGGTGCTCCACTGACAATAACTGTATGTATGCTAAAATGTAAGAAGATTTTGTTGAGTAATTAAAAAGTCACAATCTTGAATCCTGATGAATAGAAGTTATGGTTTTAGAAAAGAGATTAAATCACATTTATATTGGTTGATTAGTTTGGGCTTGATCTTTTCCAAAATGAAGAATTTAGATAGGAGTGCAAAAATAACTGAACATGCATATCTATCTGTTATATATATAACAGATATACACCAGTTACTGTAATAATATTAGTCCACTAACATACACAACAAAATTATATTAAAGACATTTAACATTTAAATTCACTGATTGAAGCAATAAAGAAATCAAAATATGAACTTTTATAAATAAAATATGACAAACTGCCAATGTAATTCTGCATGAAACACAGCAAATTTCCTACACTTCAATTAATGAATTTCATGTTCTTAAATGGACCACTTTTAAAAATTCGATGCACAGAAAATAAAATTTAGCATCTAAAGATTTTTGTACCTTGAATTTATATAAATAAAAACAGATAATAAAAGTAAAACTATAAAGATTCTAGTATATGAGTACTTCCACCTCCCAGTATTTTGGGGTGAAAAATGTTTAGCTATAGTTCAGATAATATAAATTGACTACTCAGCAAACTAAAAAAAATTATTTTAGCAAGGATCTGAACACCTTGCAATACACTGCTTAAAAGTATAGTAGCACACATTAACATCTTAAGATATTTTTTTAAACTTAAATGGAAACATGATATATTTGCTTTTTCTATGTACAGATTGGTGATAAATTGATGTTAGTATACAAGTATGTACGAATCAAGAACATGAATATTTTAGTTTTGAAAATTTTATGGTAACATGCTGAAATATTTATAATTTAGTGTTTTTTCTCCTTACATTTTTTAGAACTGAAAATCTCATTTAACAAGTAACTAGAACACACAACTCACTAAATTTATCAGAGAGAAAAGACAAACAAAACACCTACTGTTTTTGTCTTCTTCAACATATAAATTAGGACTGTACATCATCACAGGCTGATGTAATCTGTCTCTGCTTTCTTCCATATTAAATGAACTGTAAAACAGAAAGGATATACATGTAAAACCTTAACAAAATATAATAGAAAGCAGTTTTCTACAACATAAATAAAATGATACAGTAATCCTATAATGTAGAAAAAATTCACAAATCATTATCACAAATCATTAAGAGTGATCAAATCATTTTGTATAAAATGTGGGCATGTCCATAAAAAACAATCCTCAAATAATAGTTTCAAAACTAATTTCTAACAGAAAATTAATACAGTAGACTTGATATCTAGTAATAAATCACTTAGCAGTAATAATTTTTCAAATTATCCCAAAGGGACTAAAATGCTGATAAAAAATCTTTTTAAATGTACATTTTTTATTTATTTATTTATTTATTTTTTAAACCTTAAAGTTAACAAAATGGAAAGAATTAATGATAAAGTATAAAAATTTAAAGTATTACACATACTCTATAAAGTTTTGATTTTATCTTCCAATGAATTTTATATCAAATTACTAGACTAAAGGAAAATTTATAAGCCACAACATTTGAAAACAAGTGTTTAGTATAAATAGTGTTTCAGAGGGGGAAAAAAATCTTGTTTGACATTTACAATTTGTCTACTATTGTCAAACAAACTGCATAGAAACCATAAAACTGGATAGGCGGCACCAGACACAGAGGGCTACTGAATCATAGACAATCAATTAAACTAACTGGCCATTTTATGCATACAGGCACCATATGTATGATTTCACCTTTATTATTTAATCCAAATCAAGACACGTACAAAGCTCCTAAATTAATTGAAGATGATAACACAATTCAATGTATACTGGCTTTAAGTTCCAAAAATAGAAAATTTTGACATAATAGAATATGAACATATGGAACATCTAGAATATATGAAACTTAAAAATTTAGGTGTGACTCTAAAAATGACCAGAGTAAAGAAACAGAAACAATTTTATTTAGACATTATTAGGATGGGAAACAAATTTTAGAGACAGAAAGAAAGGGTTGTTTTACAATAATTCTATGATAATAAAATATTAGACAAGCACATTGATTTATTAGATAGGTGAAAGATGGGATAGTTAGTGCTTTTAAGAGTACTAAAGTAACCTTTTGCATCAAAAGGGCTGAACAGACCTAGGAAAGGATGATATATACAGATTTTATTGAAGCGAAAATACAAGAGCAGCTAGAAAGGTAATGGCGATGATATGATAGTTTATGTGTATAAATTATTGAAAGGTTAAGTGCTGACAGTCCTCTAAATTGTCGAAAAGTCAATATTTCAACAACATATTAGATTTCATACATGAAATCAAAGTATCTCAAGATTCTCTAAGGCCATCCGCACACGTGTCGTCTCATACTGGGCTCGAACTCGAAGCGATTTTTCCCATACTCAACTTCCTACATAATTGAATGGAGATCCACTACCGGGACGATTGGCAATCGGCTCAAAGTCGAAGCGGTCTCAATTCGTACTCATCTTGTTTCCCTCTAACTGTTTGGAATGGGAAAAATCAAGCGTGACGAGCGGAATTTTCGATTGCAAGGGAAGTGTTCAACGTTAAATTTGTGGGAGAAGTGGAAAAACACCCGGAGCTTTATGACCACATGCTCGATGAATATTCTAGAAAAGATTGTACAGAAAAAGCGTGAAATGAAGTTGCACGAGAAGTCAACTTGACAGGTAATGTATTTAATTACAAACTTTATTAATGTTACATAGTTTATTTAAAAAAAATTATTACATTTTAGTATTTCTTTATTAATTACAAAAACTTATTACAATCATTCTTTAAAAAATCTTATTACAATTTCACGAAATCTATTCTGATTAAATGCATAAAAATTAATAATAATCAAATACAAAACACAGAGCGAAATTCAATATATTTAATTTTTCAAATCAGTAAACATAAAAATTATGATTTTAGTTTTGATGAAAAAGTGTCAAAGCCTGGACTTGTCGTGGTGATTGCTACCTGAGTCCCACCGTCTGACCCCCACAAATACAAGAGATTAGCACAAACTTTTGTATCTTAAAAATCATATGTATTTATAACTCCGATTGAAAACAAAATTTCAAATAATTTTATAACTAAGAAAAAAATTTGTATTTTTTTATAACATTAAAATATACCGAACTGAATTTTTTTTTGACATTCTATAGAGTGCTAAAAAATTTGCATAACTTTCTTGTAATTAGTGTGGAGCAACAAACAGCCGATGGTGAAAATTCCATTCCAAGTACGGATGTACTTGTACTCTCCTCTGAAACATTCTCCTTTTTATCTTACGGCACCAATATAACATAAGAATGTCCTCCTCATCACTGGAGCTGCTCATTTTAAACAAATAAAAACAAGAAGTGTTGTATTTTGCTCGTTGAAGACATTCAATCTACTGAGAAAAATATGGATTCGTCATCCTGCTTCGGATTCGAGACGAAACCACTTCGAGAGCGATTCGACCCATATGCGGGTAGACTTTGCGTAGTTCATACAAGATGCACGTCTGGCTTCGAGTTTGAGTACGAGACGACCCATGTGCGGATGGCCTAAGTTCCTCTGAGTTTAATTTAAAGAGAAATATCTTCAGACAAACAATGTGATATGCGATACTATTCTACAATAAAAAATTTCATCAATTAAAGATGAAACAATTAACATCCATTAACAAATAATTTTGTTTTAAATGAAACAATTATAAAATCTAAGTATTAAATATAAACAAACATTTATAGAGAGATATGTGCACATATTACACACTATCATAATTGCAATTTAATGCTATAATAAAATGCAATTTTTGTGCAAATATTTTATCATTCAATAACTTATATATTTAAAAAAAACTGTCATCACATTACTTCATACTAGATGCAGGAGATACACCAGGCAGAGACAAAAATGTAAGTAGCTGTTTAGGCACTGGCTTTCTCTTTAGAAGTTCCTGAAACAAACTTCATGTTACAATAAAATCATGGAAAAAAATTATTTTAAAAAAGGGTGCTTAAAGCTTCTTACTTACTTGAATATAGTTTTCTAAAGCTTTTCTGCGCTGTTCAAGAACTTTTGGATTTAAATTACGAACTTTCTTTGGAGGAAACTCAGGAGCACAAATAATATGTTTTAGCTAAATTTAATAAAACACACATATGAGTATATAATAGAATCCCTTTTCTAGTTATATTCAAATGCTAATTATGTTTACATTTTGCCAATTTTTCTGCTTAAAGTTAACATTTTATGAAAGCAACTTTTATCAAGTATGATCTAGTTCAGCAAATGAAATCCTAATATCGCCTAACAGTGTACCTCTAGGGACCTCTATTTATCAACCTCTATTTAAGAGAGAGTGAAACAGCAAAGATTAAGATGTTTTTGTTTGATGCATATTGCTGATGACAAACTAAAACAGTTTATAAAGGAAGCAAAAGAATCTGATCATGAGAGTCAACCTATTGACTTCAGTAATTTTCCATGTCACACACAAGCAGTAGAAAGGATTGTTAAATTAGTTACCAAGTCATCCTTGTCTGTTTGTAGCACTTCTGTAAGAGATGCATTGATAAAAACAAAAATACATTCTCAAAAGATAATGCCAAAATTTAAAATAAAAAAAAACAATTCAATTTGTCAGTCAAATAAATAATGGAAACTATGTGTGATTACTATGGACTTTTGAAAAAGATTGTTTTTTCAAAACATTATGCCTTTAAAGACATTATATTAATATTTTTCTAAATAAGTGCAATTTGTTTATTTTAATTAAGGCCCATCAATTAAAAATTGTCTTTCTTTCATTCCAATGTATATTATAAGAATATACTACTGTAAAATTCATATGATGAAAATCCTGAAATTCTACAAAATCAGTTGTTCTATAATGGCATCTAAAAATTAGTAATACTTAGACTGTGTAAGTTTTCTGTAAAAATATCATATTTTGAATATTTTGTTTACAAAAAATATATATATTAATATACTATAAAAGAAATTTTTAAAAAATACAAATTTTATCACTTTTTCATAAAATATCTATTTTAAAGCCCTTTGCGGCACCTGAAAATATGGTACTTTCCCATTATACTGACGTATCACTAACGTTACATGAGAAGTTGCCAATTATAATAGCGCAAAGTTGCAAATTAAAGACATTATATGAATACAAGATAATACACAGATTTTTATCACATCACATATTTTTTTATAACTAATATATAAATGTTGATAACTACATTTCTATTTTCAGTGGCATAAATTTCAAAATTCCTTTCAAAAGGATCTTAATTCAAAGTATGCCTCCACATGAACTCTGCGAGGTTGAATCTAAATGTGATCGGTTCGTTCACTGTTGTTTGTTTGTTTCTCCACTTAAACGAACCCCCACGGCCTTTTGATGTTTTGGGTATGGATGCCATTTTGGAGATCTATAAATTTGTATCTACCATTAACAGTCCAATAAATGTACCCTGTGTCATCTAGATCTTTTTTTCTGTACCCTCTCCAGCAATCCATGTAGATAATAGTACCAGGATTAAATGTAAAAATGTAAATAGAGTTATTTACATCTAACAATGCATTCACTTTAGATTTATTCCTTTTCACCATAATGTATTCACTTCAGACAGTGCCATTTTAAAAAGTAGATGTTCCAGAAATTAATCACGGGTCTCACAAAGAGTCACCTACATTGGCGACAGGTCAATAGAATGGGAAATTAACCAGCTTTTCCATGCCAAGAGGTTGGTGATGGGTTGGTATAATGGGAAAGTAACAAAAATATTTTAGTAGAGCAATAAAATTTTATATTTTTCAATCTAATCCCTAAAGGCAAGTTCTGTCAGCTATAGCAAATCTCTATGTAAAAAAAGTTTTTTTGTTTCACCCTACTGTACACATGAACCAACACCACCCCCTGGTGCCACCTCCATTTTGACCGAGCACTCCCAGGGGCAACATCTGGGGGGGGGGGGGGCTCACACCTTCTCCCACCCTCTGTGACCACATAGGACTTTGCAGTCTACAGATTGAACATGCCTCATCTGAACTAGATACATAGGTCTTTAATGGCATTCATTGGGATTCGAACCATTTACAATTAGTTCCAACAGGCTCTATGGTTGAACCAAAATTCTTGAGGAGAGCTGATGCTGAGAGAGGGGGTTTAGTTATTTGGGGAAAAAGGAGGAGACTAATAAAATCTGATGTAGGAATCAGTTTTACCTTTTTTAAAGATAATAAAGCTAATTTGCACTATAAACATGGTGTACAGATACCATGGTTCATAAGAACTAAAGATTTACCTGAAATAAATAAAGACTTCAAGTAGTCTTAGGAAGCAAAAATTTTACTTTTTTTTTTTATTCTTACAAAATGTTCGTTTTGAAAATACAAAATTTTGAAGGTTCTAATTGTGAATGTTTTTCTACCCATGAAAAAAAAAATAGTTGAAGGCTTATAAAGTTAAGCATTATATCTTCATTCAGCAATTTAGAAAGAGGGAAAAAAATTCAGTATATTTCTTTCCCCGAGAACAAACAAACAAAAAGGACAGGATCCTCATCCATAACAAGGTACAATCACTTAAAAACTAAAGTATTTTTTAATGAACATTAGTTTCTTTTTATTACAATTATTGCTTGGATTGTTAAATTTACTTAGGAACTTAAGGTATATTTATTTTACACAACACATATATTATAAAACTTGAAATTAGCTTAACATAATTAAAACTGGTTTTCAAAGGTTACTTTTAATTTCATTAACATAATCTAGAACTTGTTATAGAAGCAAAGTTCTCAGTTAAAACAGAACCAGAAAAAAAAATACTAAAAATTCGATGAGGTCAATCATTTTATAAACCAAAAAGTGATAAGACACATTAAGTACTTTGAAAAATTAGGCAGGTTGAAGCTGCACCTTCTTGAAAATGCCTAAGGAAAATAAAAGGACTGAAAAAAATCATTTTTTAATCTTATTCTTTGAAAACTGAAAGGAAAGATAAAAAAGAAAACAACGTAAAAACTAAGCACACACAACCACACACAAAAAGACATGTGTCTATTTCTTTTGACTTCCTTTCAATCCCTTAGTCTAATAATACATTAGCTTAAGATTAATAGAAGAAAAAATATTGTCTCTTACAGTGACAACGTATTTTCAGCAGTAGGTAAAACATTCAAGTATGCACAAGATTCAGTACTTCACATAAAGACTTCTATGGTTGTATTATGATATAAAACATATATGAAACAGTTTACCTGCTTATGCAGAGAGTGAAAGGCACGATATCGACGCTCAATTTTATGGCACTTTCCAGATGAATACACTTCGATTTGAAACACCTATGAAAGTCAAGTATACTGAAAGTCAAATATATGAAAGTCAAATATACTGAAACTGTAAAATGATAAACAAATTTTATCATTTTACAGTTTCAGTTAAATAAAAAAATTAGCAAAATAAACAAGAGTATTAAAGTACATAAAATGTGGTACTTTCCGTTAGCCATGCACATGTGGCATTTGCCCTAACAAGTATCACCATTGGCGAGAATGAAAAGTCACTAACCTAACAACCTTAAGAAAACAGTTATTAGGTCATAGATAGGGTAAATTTTGAAGAAGCATTGTCATGTCACACATGAAATGGTGGAAGAAGATGGAAGATCAGAGAGTATGAATCATGTGAGAGAACATGATTAAGTTTAGATCCAGCTAAATAACACCGAAATTCCACATGAATAAAAATTGGAAACTAATTAAGCACAGACTACCCTTACTTTCTTCATAAGCGTACAAAAGATTATGCAATGATGAAGCACCAAATGGTGATATAAAAAACATTGATGAACAGTTCGTCGTCATTTGCAAACATACCTAGTTGAATTTCTGTGTTGACAAAAAAAAAGGGGTCCTTTTGAAGACATCTAGAAGGATATTAAACATATTTGGCTTCCTAAATAAATATTTACCTAAAGAATAAAATTTTTGTTTCTTATATATTTTGTTCTTTCATACACACGTATCACAGGAGTTACAGTTAATTAAACGAAACAGCTGAAAATGTGACTAGTGAACCCTATTTGGCGATATATCACTTGCGTCCGGCTAATGGAAAAGTACCATATCTCGTAGTTATCTTATTGAGAAATTTTACTTTTAAAATATAAAAAATTTTAGACTTTCTAAGTATAAGGTTGTATTTTTTATGATTATATTATTGAAAAAAAATTTATTTTCAATAATATAATCATAAAAAATATAACCTTATACTTAGAAAGTCTAAAATTTTCTATATTTTAAGAGAAAAATTTCTCAATATTAGTACACAATAACTACATAGTTATACATTAATTACAAAAATAAATAAAAGCATGGTTGCTGATAAAAGTACAAAATGAAAAACAAAGAAAAATAATTTACGTATTTTAAAAAATTGGCTAACTTTGACTGCCTGGAAATATTAAAGAATGAAATTGCATTACAAAAATATAGCTGTTTTAGATTTCATTAGAATGGAAAAAACTAAGCTAATGATGTATTAGGTGTAGGCCAACTAGGTTTAATTTATCGTGGTTTCATAAGGAAGAGAAAACCTAAAACTGTTACTAAAGTACACAGTTATGAACATGAAAAACTACAACAATAACAAAAAATAAGCATTTAGTTCTTAATCTATCAATTTTATATAAGGAACAGGCAGATATTAAAACATTTTCTAGCTAAAAATTATAAAACTTTTTTACTATTCTCATTTAACTAACTGTGACTTGGATACATAAACTGTCATTATGAATATATAAATGACTTAAGTGTCAATGAATTTAAGAATTTTTTTATTTTAAATATTCCTTTCTGTTTAAATGTATAATTATATTTAAAAGTTAAATAAAAAACTGTTTAGACAGCAATTTATATGGTATCCAAAGCTTTGTCAAAAGTGAGCAACAATTGATACTGTCAAACAGCAATCCATATGAACATCAATTTCTTTAATCAGTTTATTTATATCCTCTTACATCAGTTTATTTTTGTTACTTATTGACTATTAAAAAATGAATTTTTTTTTCTATTTTCTACAGCTGAAGACGAGCAGGATTTTACATCTTTAAATCAGACTCTACAAAAAGAAAAACTAATTAAGGATTAAAACCAGTTTCTCAAGCATATAGAAGGAAAAAAAATTGTTTTAAGGCAGAACCTATTTAATTCTAAGAATACTTTAGACCAGGGGTGTCCAATCTTTTAGCTTCCTTGGGCCACATTGAAAGAAGACAAATTGTTTTGGGCCACACAAAAATTTACCTAACATTAAAAATAGTTGATGAATAAAAACAGTATAATATATAGTTAGCATATTTATTTCATTATAAATTGTATTTATAATTATAAAGATAACTATAGGAGTCATAAAATTAATGTGATATTTGGCATTGCATTTGAGAAACTTATGCATCAGTATTTGGGTCAATTGAAGTGGTTGCAATTCTCAGGGAGTTCTCAAGATGTTCCTCCAATATTTTGGTTCTAATTTGACTCTTAGTGTGCTTCACTCTTGAAAATAGTTGTTCATAGATGTACGTGCTTCCAAACAATGATGAAATGAATAACGCATGACTATGCAGCGAGGGATATTTATCTCTGGACAGGTATGATTTACAAAAGTCCAACAAAGAGACTTGATTGAATTTCTCTTTAAGTTGGATGTAAAATTGCAACTCTATGCCTTCCATTTGAAAATTTGCTGGCAGCATATCTATATCGACTGTAAATGGAGTAGCAAAGATGCAAAACAATTGTTTATTTTTCCAATAGTCCTGAAATCGATTTTTGAATTCTTGCAGTAAATCGGAAAGCAAGACTGACTATTTTTTACCATTTTTAGAAATATGCTTGGTCAGCATCGCAAAATGCAAAAAATTGTGAACATTTACTTGGGCTTTCCATGTTTTCAATTTCAATTGGAACGTGTTCGTTTATGGTTTGAAACAGTGTACTGATAAGTTGGTTTTTACCATGAAGACGGGTGTTTAAGTCATTTAAATGAGCAGTCAAATCTATCAAAAATGCTAAATCTGCAAGCCAGTTGTCATGATCGAGTTTTGGCATAAGTTTTTTTCAATGTCATGAGCAATTTTATTTCATCAAGTAGGCTATAAAATCTTTTTAACATTAGCACTCAACTGAGCCATCTTATTTCTGTAAAGTATACCATACCGCCAGACACCGCATCCAAGCTTTTAAAAAATTCCTGAAACTGACAATGATTCAATCCCCGAGTCCTTATGAAATTCCCCGTTTTGACGATGATTTGCATAACATGGTCCATTTTTAAAGTTTTTCTGCATATATTTGCAATGGTGTATTATGCAATGGTATTTCATCAAACGAGAATTTTCAACAGCAATGGCATCGTCTTTTATTAATCTTACAAGTCCTTCTTTTTTGCTTATCATAGCTGTGGCACCATCTGTAACTATAACAGATATGATGACAAGAGTTAATTAGAATAGCACACATCAACGATTTTTTCACAGCTTCATATAAATCTCTCGATGTTGTCATGTTTTTTAACGGTACTAAGAAGTCATTTCTTCAGTTACAATAAACTGGTCATTTATACCTATAATAAAAGTGGTAAATTGAGCTGTGTCAGTAGCATCAGTTCTTGCATCCATTGTCAAAGAATAAAACTTAAAACTAGAAGTTTTACTTTTTCAGTCGTTTTCAATATATTTCGTCAATTCTCCTGGAAATAGTTTGATGAGACAAACTGATTTTAGATATCTTTTTTATCAAGGCAAATAATATCTGCTACACTTTCCATGTATTCCTTAATAAACTCACCATCAGAAAATGGTTTTAATTCTTTGACAATTCATATCATTACAAACATGAAATGTTAAATGTGTAAAAACTTCACATTTCATTTTTGTAATGAAATTAATAGATAGAAATTGCATACAGAATTATGTATAGAAGATATTTCAAATAATGTATTGTCGATTTGCTGAATGAACAAAGTGGTAACTGTAATGGCCGCCTGCCATCATCATCGAGGTGGGCTATTGATATTTTTTTCCCTTTGAGCTCTCTTTCTGGGCTGCATTAATACTTGCTTTGGGCCGCATGCGGCCCGCGGGTTGGATACCCCTGCTTTAGACCTTTTAATACATGTATGTGTGACTACAGTTTCTTATAAAAAAATGCCTTTTTTTTCTCAGTTCAAATTTATAACAGATACCTCATTTTTCCGGTATACATACAAATATCATTACAGATAATCTATAAACATTAATACTCACCGTATAATGCTTGCCATGGTTACCTTGAACCTGGCGAAAACTAGGTATAAGCGCACTTATCATCTGTATGGCACTTGTTACAAATCATAGAACTGGAAGCACTTTGTAGTAACCTTAAATCTAGAAAGGATTTTTTAAAAATATTTTAAAACAAATCATAAAAAAGCTCTTACAGATGTAATATGTATAAATATTATATTAATACAGTAAATGCATAAATATGTTCAAATGATTATAGCAAAGTATAACTCAAGAATGTTTTGGCTTGATAGAGTCCTGCATGCATAACACAGGTCTGAAAATTTTCAGTGAATAAATATTTATTGCAAAGTAGCAATTGACTTTTATGTTTTTGGTATGCTAATTTCAAATATGTCATTCATATCTGTCCATCGTGTAACAGCTTTTTGAAAACTGCATTTGAAAATTTAGAAAAATAATGTTTTATATACCATGTAAAACATTTCTAGGAAGTAAAACAAAGTAATAAGTAAGAAGTTTAGTGTGAAAAATTACTTTAATACATATATATTTATAATCCACAATATTGAGTCGTTTACTGTCATTAGTACAAAAGCATATGATTCTGGATATTCTGCAATGGCCGCATAAAGTCAAGTTTCTAAAGCTTTGTAGTACCTTTTTCTTTTGTGTTGAATACTCCGTGTGGAAGCAGACTTGTGTGTAACTTGCAGCTGTTGTCTATGAAATGACCCGCAGTAATCTGCTACCATGTTTTTGCTCCTTCTACCTTGGTATCTGCATTCCAAGGAATTTTTTGGTTATTTTTTCTGAAATCAGCATCCAAAAATACATCAGAAACAATGCTTAGCTTACAGGAAATATTTTCATCGCAGACCTGTGTAATCATTAGGCTCAAAATAAGAATTAGTCACCCTCCATTCATATTTTTTCCCTCTAATGGCAATTGAAATTTTTTTTAATTATTTAATATTAATATCCAGACATGAAAATAAAGAATGAAATATAAAATTTATTAAAATTCAAAATTCATAATAATCTAAGGTATGTATTTGTTCATTTATTAATTATAAGACAATAATATTTAAAATACGAATATGTATTTCTAACAGTTCACATACATAAAATCTAAGAATTTTTAAAGAATCAAACATGTTCGAAATTTTTATCACTGTACAGCAGCCTATTACTTAGGTTGATGGTACTTCAGATTACATTCGTAACCACATCAGACACAACCGGTAAAATGTTTGGCAAAAAAAATCATACATTTTGTAACTGAGATTTCAAGCAAATATAAATAAGTCATTACTTTAAAATATAGACTTGTGTGTTCTCGATAAATCATAAGTTCGAAAAAATATTGATTTAAAGAAGCAGATGTGTAAGAACTGGTATGTAAGGACTTAACTAACGTGGATGTAATATATAAGGATATATATATGGCCTGCAGCGACGACACAAATTTATTTAGGGATTTCAAAAACACAAATGATGCAGACACATTTGTAATATTGATCTAAATCATAAAACACATACTTGCATGAATGACAATGTGACAAATATTTAACTCGCCGTACTCATCACAACACTAAACAGAAATACGTGCCAAAATCAAAACAACTCCCGTCTCCCGTCTTTTAAATTTACGATTACGATGAAATTCATGAACATACAAACAATAACAAACCAAATAAAAAGTAAAAATTAATTGATGCTATGATTTGAAATTTCCCGACAATCTATAGTAGTCTTAAAATTTTGCAATAAGAATATTTAAGTAACGCCGGAAAGTATTTTTTAATCTACCGTCATAGTCACAAAATTAAATAAACATTCATCACAACTGCCTACGGTAAGGTTATATTTATAAATTGGCAAAATAATTGGTTAAATAAATTGGCATTCGTATCAATATGTACTTGCATATTCCTTGACAGAAACTGAATTCATACTTAGAAATTTTAAAATAATATTTAAATACTGTAAGGCAATTGCAAAACGGTAAACAAACAACCTGTCTAGCGCAGCTCAACCTTTTCTCCCTCGGGAAAAATGCATATGTTCGCATGCAACACAGTACATACAACCTCATAATACAATGGTGTAAAAAATAATATTTAAAACCTAAATGTATTCAAACGTTTACTTTGAAATTACATTGATTTTTCTTTTATGGTGAGTCAAACTTTTGACTGTTTCCATCAAATCGGATCTCATGGTATGACGTCACACAGCTCTTTTAAGTCCTAGGGCAATATGCATGGACATGGACATGGACAAAAAGTTTTCGTGAGGTTCCAAATAGGACTAAGGAAGCCTTCGGTATGGATATGGGAAGCACTAAAGGTTTTCACGCATGGTCCAAGAAGAAACGAATCAGGTAAAAAAAAAAAAAGTTAAGTTACAAAATAAATTAAAGAAGTTACAAAAATAAAAATTAAAACATTAGAATTTAGTAAGTTAAGTTAACGCAAAATTAAATCAGCCAGACTTGTCAAAATAAAATGTTCCAATATAAGATAAAATAAAAAGCAAAATACAAGGATTAAACTCTCAAAAGTCGAAGCCACGAGCCACAGAGGACCGCGAGCAGCAAAGACATCAAACGCTGAGATCAAACCCAGGATGGAAAAGAACTATCAAGCAACCCGTGCTTGAAAACAGGCCGAAAAAGGAAGCAAGATGATGAATTTGTATTACAGAGGTTAAAAAAAGATCAAGCTTAACGACTGGTCGAGAGCAAAATGTGTTCCGCAACCTGATTGGTTGGCGAAGCAGGATCCAGGAGCTTAGCAGAAGATATTATCAGGGAGGACGGCTCACAATTTGACCATGAGGATTCGCAGAGGCATATTACACCAACGAGACGACACACTTCCTTTTTCAAAAAAGCGTGAGAGGATGTGACTGTATATACACTGCTCAAAACAATTAGGGGAGCACATGGTTTTAACGAAATTAAGCAAATATTTACACCGATAAGTAACATAAAATAAATCATCCATAATTTAAAGCCTAGCAGGAAACAGAAGAAGAAAACTTCATATGCAAATCAAATTTCATGACTTCAAAAACCAGAAAAAGAACATAAGGGCGGAAATCGGGATGTTGCAGAAACGTCTATTTCACTGCCTTAACTGTGAAATTCGATTGCTCAGTTATTCTTTTTGAGAAAAGGTGACTTGAAAATGTCTCAACAACGTGATTAACCGGAATCCATGGCATGGCGTATAATAGGCAGACTTGAATCCGGACAAACACAACGTAGTGTCGCGGACGCTGTTGGAGTCGCCAGAAGTGTCGTTGCAAGGCTGTGGAATCGATTTCAAGAAACAGGGAATGTTAGACGTCGACCAGGGCAAGGTCGGCCACGCTCCACTACAGCAACTGATGACCGGTATATACTGTTAACAGCTCGTCGAAACAGAACAGACAATGCTATTCAGCTGCAAAGACAGTTGCTCTTGGCAACAGGACGAAGGGTGTCCAGCCAAACAGTATGTAATAGGCTTCATCAGGGAGGTCTCTATGCACGTAGGCCAATGGTCGTCTTGTGGAGAACATGCTTGAAGCTGAAACAATACAGCGTATGGAATGGCCGGCGTGCTCTCCTGACCTGACTCCAATCGAGCATGTTTGGGACATGCTCGGACGACGCATTGCTGCGAGACCAAGGCCTCCTTTTACTCTCCGAGACTTGGAGATTGCACTTCTTGAGGAGTGGAACAGTATTCCCCAAAGTCTTATCGATAACATCATCGCATCCATGGAAAACAGGTGTGCAGCAGTCTTAGCTGTTCGAGAAGACCACACGCCATATTAAAAATCTTGCATCATTTCTAAACAATACTCTTTTTTTATCGTTTACATGTAACCAAATTGTTGCCCTAAATCATCTTTTCGTGTTTTTTCCATATTTTCAAAGAATTGAAGCTTAATTACAAATTTTTTTACGTCTTTTTTTCTGTATTGCGCATTGATACGAGTGTACTATCCATCTTATGACAATATGTGGCTCTCTCGCACTGTTTTCTTAACTTCTTTGTTTGCCCCCCTAATTTTTTTGAGCAGTGTAATTAGGAAAAAAAGGGGGGGTGAAAATTAAGCGGTCTAGAATGAATTTAAGGAAAATGGAATGACATAAAGAAAAAAAAAAGAAAAAATAATTAAATTATGGGAAAGAAGAGTTGGGAGTAATGCCAGTGTCAAGAACTAGATTCGCTCTAGGTCTACTATTCTCTTTTGTCATATTCAGGAAGATTGGCAATTTCTTCATTGGGGGTGGAGTAAAGACTATTATAAACTTTAGTGGCACGATTAATTATAGCCAGGCGAATGGGTTCAATATTTAGATCTTTGTGGAGGGAGTAGTTAGTTTTATATCTATTGGCTTTAGTGATTAGACGTAAGGTTTTATTTTGTGTGCATTACAATTTCTGGACATGACTGTTAGCCTCTGACCCCCATACAGGTACTGCATAAAGAAGTATAGATCGAAGTACTGTTTTTTAAAACAGAAGTTTATTTTCTATACTCATCTCCTTCTGGTACAGGAGGTGGGCGATACCTTTTCTAGCTTTAAAAAATTTGCAAATATTATTATTAATATTTTTCTTCCAAGTAAGCTTACTATCCATGAAGATACCCAAATATTTCACTTCCCTTTCAAAGTGGATGAGCTGACCATAAACGTTTACTGGGGGTGGGGGAATCCTATTGTATGAAAAGAAGATAGCTTTTGTTTTACTGGGGTTTAATTTAATACGCCATCTATCAAACCAGCGCTCAAGAATGTTAATGTGACGTTGGAGGTAAGTATGCATACATCTGGCATTATGGTTTTTAGCGAAAATGGCTGTGTCATCAGTATAGAGGGCAAGCGAAGTGTTCGGGGTGGTGGGGATATCATTTATAAATAAGTTAAATAAGACCGGTCCGAGTTTCGAACCTTGAGGAACTCCCGCATTAACAGGGCATAGGGCTGAAGTGGTACCAGAATAGCTTACAGCAAAAGTTCTGTCCGAAAGATAGGATTGTATAAGTTTAATTTGGGCAGCTGCCATTTTAAATTTAATGAGTTTATAGATAAGGCCACTGTGCCAGACAGTATCAAAAGCTTTAAGAATATCAAAAAAGACAGCACCAATCTGCATTATGTTCTGCTGTCCATCATGGATGTACTCAGTAACACGAAGCAGCTGATGTGTGGTAGAATGTTTGGGTCTGAAACCAAATTGGGCATTAGAGAGAATATTATTGCTATCGATAAAATTATGAATACGGCTATAAAAAATGTGTTCAACCACTTAGAAAGAGAAGATAAGAGACTAATGGACCTGTAGTTTTTCGGAAGGGAAGGATCCTCACCAGGCTTATGAATTGGGAAAATAATGGCCGATTTCCAGGGATGCGGGTAGTATTTAAATTTAAAGATGTTATTAATTAAATCAGTTAAATAGCTGGCATAATGCAGGGGGAGATTTTTGATGGCATTATTGGTGATACCGTCTTGACCAGGGCTTTTCTATTAGGGAGGGAGTTAACTACATTTAAGACTTCGCTAACAGTGGTTTTTTTCGATCTCACTCTTGTGATTACTGGACTGAAAGTTTTGGAGGATATCATAGACTTTATCAATTGTAGTTGGGCAGGGCAATCTGCTCTGCCAAATGCATCCCCAAAAACGAAGACAGATACGAGCGACTGCTCGAGTAAGTTTTCGTTATATCTGTTTTGTTTTTAATAAGAAACCGTTATTGTTTTATTATTTAACATTATAGTTGTAACTTTTGCGTCTAATTGCTTTCAATGTTTGAATAGAGGCACTGTATCTGTCATATACGCTCGACTGTTTTTGATATCTTATTTAATTCCCTTCATTGGCAAAAAAATGATCTTTAACGTGAATGATCCTAATGACCTCGAAGTTATAAGAAAATGCTTTTATGTGAAAGTGATGATGACGACAACAAAGCTTTAGATTAAAGAGATACAGATGAAGAAGAGAACGTTTCAGAAAGAGAGGGTAATTCAGAATCTGAATTGAGTGCAGGAAGCGATGCAGAAGATGAAGTTAATGAAAATTGTTCCACGGACGTCTATATAGCCCACCTTAAGAAAAACAGAAAAATCATTGACTCATGGAAATGGCATAAAAAGCCATTCAAGAAAACTAAACTAGCCCATCGCAATATATATACCAACATTTTCCTGGAGTCATCGGGCCGGTTATCTCACGGATATATTGAATTTATGGAAATGTGTCACTACCGATCCCGTAATTGAAAGCATAGTTGTAAATACTAATAAGTACATCTGTACTATAAGGCCTAATTACTCTCGTTCAAGAAACGCAAGGGATACGGACGGTGCAGAAATAAAAGCTCTTTTGGGATTGCTTTATTTGGCTTGCGTTTACCATGACAATAGACTTAACCTTAAAGAATTGTGGAGAATGGATGACTTTAAAACAGTAATGAACTTGAAGAGATTTTTCTTTTTTCTGAGAGCTTTACTTTTAGATGACATAAGTACAAGAGCAGAACGAAAATAAATCGACCGCCTGGCTCCAATACGAAACGTCTTCGAGAGGACTGTCGATAATTTCCAGAAGTGCTACTATCTCGGAAAGAACGCTACTATCGACGAGAATTTAGAAGCATTTTGCCGAAGATGCGGCTTCTTACAATACATCTCCAAAAAGCCGAGTAAATACGGCATAGAAATTTACGCCATGGTAAATGGTCGTATGTTTTACACTTACAATATGGAAATATATGCATGAACGCAACCGGAGGGTCATTTTACTATAAGCAACAAGCCACAAGATATTGTAAAAAGGTTGGCAAGACCAATTTATATATATATATATATATATATATATATATATATATATATATACACTATCACAACAAAAATATATGCACCCAGAAGAAATCGAGCTACTATCACGAAACTTGGCAGGAATGTAGTCTGGTAAGAGATATGCAAATGATTAAAATTTCGACGTCAATGAGTCAAGGATAAGCGTGCTATGCGCATATGAGATGCGCAGCTGGGAGAGTTTAAAAGCATGATTGCTAGTGCCATAGGGTTAGTCAAACAAATCTGTCGACTTGGATGGACGGTATTGTGACTAGAGATGCCTCTGAGACGTAACCGGCGACAGTACGAACAATTGACGGACTTTGAGAGGGGGGAGTATAGTAGGCCTCAGAGAAGCAGGTTTGTCGAACAGGCGTATCGGCAGCCACCTCGGTCGGAGCGATATGGTAGTTGCTCGGTGTTGACAACAATGGATCACGGAAGGGATAGTCTACCGTCGCGGAGGGTCAGGGCGTCCCAGGAACACAAATGTGCGCGAGGATCGCGCAATCATAAGAGCGGCCACGTCCGCACCAACAACGTCACTAGAATCGGTTCGACGCCATTTACCACCTTCCAGACATCCGGTGGTATCAAGGGAAACCATTCGGAGACGACTGACCGACGCAGGTATAAGGAGACGACGTCCATTAAGGCGCTTACCACTGACCCCACATCATAGGCAGTGTCGATTGAATTTTTGCCGACCTCGGGCAAGCTGGAGTGTGACTGACTGGAGGCGTGTGATCTTTAGCGATGAATCCCGATTCAGTCTCAATGCTGATAACCAGCGCATTAGAGTGTGGAGGCGGCCAGGCCACCGGTCCGATCCGGCATTTGTTGTAGAGAGGCATACGGCGATTACACAAGGTGTGACAGTGTGGGGAGCGATTTGTTTGGGCACACGATCACCTCTAGTCGTCCTTCGACGCACTTTGACGGCAAGCAGTTACGTGGACGAGATTTTAATGCCATTTGTACTGCCTATGCTATCAAGTCGCCCAGGGGCCATTTATCAGCAAGACAACGGTCGTCCACATACTGCGCGACTCTCCCAAAAATGTCTTCAAGGATATGACGTAATCCCATGGCCTGCCAGGTCACCAGACCTCTCGCCAATAGAGCACGTCTGGGACGTGCTTGGAAGGCAACTGCAGCTGTTCCGGAATACCGGTGAATTAACTGCCCAGTGGCAAAGATTATGGCATGATCTTTCTCATTAGGTCATAGGTGACCTCACTGATTCGATGCCACGCCGTGTTTCCGCTTCTATAGCTGCGAGAGGTGGATTTACTACTTACTGATTTGCAACTTTTTTCATGCCATATTTTCTTAATAAAACGGTCTGTTCTTCTGAATTTGTAAACATTTGCTTATCTTCTCATACACTACATACATGTTAAGTTTGGTGATAGTAGCTCGTTTCCTTCTGGGTGCATATATTTTTTTGTGGCAGAGAGTATATATATATATATGTATGTATGTGCGCGTGTGGGTGCATTTTTGCTAGGACCTTAAAAAGAGCACATTATAGCCGTAGCTGAATAATTCTGTCCAGCACTTCCATATTATACTTCCTTCATCATTACCGACACAAGCATTTCCTCTTCCAGGAACCTCACAGTATTTACCGTTGTGATGGCTAACTTTTTCGTTTACATCTTCCCGCCCGCATGTCACTCTCGGGCAGGGGGCATTGTGACTAGGATTCACTCAAAATAACATAAGTTTGCAGATTCTGTGCCGTGCATGAGCACAATTCTACCTGTGAATGTGTAAAATTTCCCACGAGTATGCCTTTGGATGTACAGGATCAAAACTAGCCATCATCCTTTCTCCATCATCCTTTCTCCATCCTTCAAATCTCCATCAGACCTTTTTTTCCGTAAAATGGCACAGAACTATATCTTATGCATTTAAGATATAAATACAAATTTAAAATGACCTTTAGAAAAATTCCCTCATTATTTTTTATGTGTAGGCCATTTTGCAAACATTTTCGTGTTTAACTGATTGAAATACACTATAAGAAGGTATACTTCACTCAGTTTTGAAGAAGAAAAAAAAATGGAGATTGCTCGTTTTGATCCTACACCACTGAAAGCTGAAGTGTGTAATTTATAGGATTAGGGGGTGCTGTGATTGAGGAGATTTAAGTTTAGGTTTTTAGCCTAACACACACGCATATATATTATATACCCAGAAACATACATATACGTAGGGTTCCTCCGTGGTTTACTTAGATGTTGAGGACGGTCGAATAACTATATACCATAGTTATTATAAGTAGCTTTTTTTACAATTTAAAACAACAGGATCCGTGTCTAATGGATTCCACAACATCGGCTTCAATATTCCATTCAGAACTGCCGTTCTTAACGAGCCTTCTCTTCGATACGGCCTCTCACAGGCCTATCTACGATTACGGACTATCTAAGATTAATAGGTTTTTTTCCCTGCCTTTTCGGGATATCTCGCGCTGAATACGTATCATGGGAAAAGCATCAGGTTTGATCTTTATTGGCTATGGATTTAACAACAATTTAGATGGATGTTTTGAACCGAAAATCTAACGAAAGAAAACAACCATTTTGCCTGTCCTTCCATTTTGAAACTACGCACGAGGTTCAAATCTTACCAACTTTTCTTCTACACTATTCTTCTACACTATTCATAAATAAAGAGCTGCATAATTTCTTTTCCGCTTTGCAAAAGACCTTTCTTGAGCATAAGGAAACATGTATCAATGCACAAATATAATTTGTTAAACAAAAGAAATCACGTAATTTTGAACAGCCAACTAGAGAATGAATTTTTTAAGCCAAGAAAATTTTTAAGTTTCTTTGCCAATTCAGGTCAGGTATCGTGTAAATTGGGAAGCAACATTTGTCAAATATCGCACTCCATACAAATGTAATGTGTCTACGTTAGTCACTTTTACATTATCTGAGAAAGTTTATAATAACGTCTTCATAGTTCCCTAATCACCATCGTAAGCATGACAAAAACTAAAATTTATTTTCAGGCTTCATTTTTCTAACTCACAACTTACATGAAACTTCTGGAATTCGCATTACAGGAACACACAGCTTCTTGATATCCGCATTAAAAAAATAAAAAAGGACAACTGGTTTTAAACTCATCAATAGTTCTCCACCGGTCCGAGGATCATTAGGTGCGATTTTCTCTGTGGGCAATTCACAAAAACCTTTTTATTTTTTACTGTGCAAATTGAGAGCTGTGTTCCTGTCATCAGATTTCTGTTAAGTCTATGGTACAAAAAACGACAGGCAATAATAATAGTTTTACTTAAAATCTATTATAAAGAAATATTTCTTTCATTTCTTTATATACGATTTTATGTTAAATAATGGGAAAGGAACGGCATTTGAATTTCAAATATCTAAATTTCCATTACGAGAATTTAAATGAGAGTACTAGATTTGAAGCCCTGTGGAAAACAAATATGTTGAGGATAAAAACTCCTTTAATCCCAAATAATTGTTACGGCTTGTAACCAGTGCAACCCTTTTTAAGGCAGTTGTGATTAGTCAGGTCAGAAAATCGAATTAATCCCTAATAATCATTAGGCTTGTAAATAGTGTAACTGTTTTACAGGACCTGTGCCTTGCATTTGTGATTAGTCAGGTCAGATAGTCGAATTTATCCCTCATAATTATTAGGCCTTGTAACTAGTGTAAGCCTTTTTCAGGCTTTTGGCCTTGCATTTCGGATTATTCAGGTCAGATAACTAAATAAATACCTAATGACTATTAAAACTTGTTGTTGTATGTTAATTTCCTTGTTGTTGCATGTTAAAACTTGTTGCTGTATGTAATAAGAAGATATGGCAGTAAACAGAACTAATCACACACACAAAGAATTTTTTAAATTTACAAACGATGCACATGAGCGGGCTCATTCGTTGCAGGCAGAAGACTGACTTTTAACCCCAGTATTACATTCATGTCTTACGCGTGATTCGAAACCTCGCCTCCAGTGTGGCATGTCTTAACTACTTTGCCACAGGGTGGAAGTAGAACTTGCAACTAGTAACCTCTTTCAGGTCTTTGCCCTTGATTTTGTGATTAGTCAGGTCAGATAACCAAATGAATCCCTAACAATTGTTAGGGCTTATAACTAATGTAACCCCATTTCAGGCCTTTGACCTTGCATTTGTGATGAGTCCGGTTAGGTAACCGAATCTAATACTCAAAAGGTTTGAAGAAGGGTTACACGTGTTGGTGCGAACTCAAGGTTGTGTCGAATAATTGTTATGGATTTAAGAGACTTTCATCTTCACTTTGCGAATGTTCTATCCTTGATTTTACAAAATTTCGCTGTCACAGTATATCTCAATCTTTTATACAGTTCATAGGCAGGTAAACAAGGTAATTAAAATTACTTTGGACACCATGGGATAAAAAAAGACGCACCTTTTATCTCAAAAATGTTCTAGGTTTGAATTTTAGAATGATTTGAAAACTTACACACATATATGAATATAATAATATATAAACTATATATATATATATATATATATATATATTTATATATAATATACTTATCATGCCTCTATTTGGAATTCTACTTTTAAGGGAAGAAGTAAAGTTATGCATTGCAAGTGATATTTCTCCTAGAAAACTAGCTGTGGTTAAAGTGTCTCATCCAAGAAAATCACTATACACAACATGAAATCGCTAAAAAAGCAAAAATTTCTCAAGCATCTGTGTGTAAAATAAAAAGATCTTTGGACTCCAAATATGAAAATTCTAGAGTAGGGGAAGGCGGAAGAAAAAGTAAATTTACTGCAAGAACTGTAAGGAAATTAATTCAAATAGCTAAATCTAACAGAAGAGCAACTAGTCATGAACTAAAAATCTCTCTGCAAGCGTATGGAGTAAATGCATGTGATTCTTCTATCCGTAGAAAGCTAATCTCAGCTGGACTCAGTGCTCGTCGTCCTCGAAAAAAGGCTAAAATCACATCTGCTATGGCAAAGAAGAGACTTTCTTGGGAAAAAGTTGTGCAAGAACAATTCGGAAATGACTGGAGCAAGGTGAGAAATATCAATGTTCCTTTAATTAATCAGTTGAATTCAAGTTGTTCATTTCTTTTCCCGAAATCATGTTTTTTGCATACTGACTAAAGATACAGAACTGTTTATAAATTTGATTAAAAATTTCTTTATCAGAATATTTCTCTACAAATTACATACCTTAAAGTATTTTTTATATTTTAGGTATGTTTTTCTGCTGAATCATCGTTTACGATATCAGAAGAAAGCAGTCAGTATGTCAGGAGAAGTACCAGTGAAGAATTTTCCCCAAATTGCATAGCACAAACGGTTAAACATCCTACTAAAGTAATGGTTTGGATCCTAATGTCTGCTCAGGGCACTGGACGTTTATAATTGTAGAAATCATGATGAATCAGTATGAGAATAAAAAAGTGCTTGAACAAAGACTAATTCCAAAATTAAAAGACTGGTTTCCAAATGGAGACTTCATATTCATGCATGATGGAGCTCCGTGCCATAAAGCAAAATCTGTGACCAAATTTTTGGATGAAATAAATATAAAAACTCTTCAATGGCCTGGAAACAGTCCAGATATGAACCCAATAGAGAAACTTTGGGGCATTGTAAAAAAAAAAAATTAAAGAAAGGCAACACCACAAACAAGAATGGTCTGATACAAAGACTCATCCAAATTTGGCACCATGACAACGAAATACAATCTAATTGCCAAAAACTCATACAAAGTATGCCAAGACGTATCGAATCTTTAATAAAAACAAGGTTATGCACACTAAATATTAAATGTATCAATATTCTTTTAAATCATGTATTATTTCTTTAATATAACAAAATTTTACTGTAAATTTCACAATTATTCTAATAATTTTCACACCTCTGTACGCATTTGATCATTTTCTTTCAAGTTGATGGGATAATTCATCAAAAAATTTTAAAAAAAGTATTTATTAATACATAGAATTGTCAAGTTTATATGATTCAACAGAAAATTTAAAAACGTGGTATATAAAAAGTTCTTTTTATCTTGTAATTTTTTTATTTATATTTATTCTCAGAATTTTTTTGTCCTTTTATATGAGATAACATTTTGCTGCACTATTATTTCAAAAAGTGAACTCAATTTAATTTTTAATTTTTATAAATTCTCAACACACATTTATCATCGTGAAGTAAAAAAAGGGACGATTTAGTTCAAAAATTTCCCCCCTATTGTTTCTGGAGGCCAGATAGTCCGGAGCAGCATTAATAAAGCTAACATTTTATCGGCGGGAAAACCACTATCAAAAAGGCCGTGAAAACGAGTGATCACGGCAACATTAATGATAAAACCCGGAGCTCCAAACTTATAAAAACTTTATCACTTTCTGATGTCAGGGAGAAAAAAATGACTTCTTACCTCACTCATCATACCCCAAAGGGCATATCAAGAAGTTGGGCGGAGGCAGAATCATTCCTGACCTTGTTAAAAAAGTTTGGGAGCAGAGAGAGAGCGAGAAAAAAAAAAAAGGTGCTGGGTCTAGCTATCGGAGAGCCTCAACTGATAGCAGGGGGCAATCCATCATTTATTTTTTAACTCCCTGTGGGAGGAAAAATGTCCGCGGATGAAAAAGGGCCTCATCTAGGAGAGTCTTTTGTGATTTGTAAAAGTTCTGAAATGCAGTCACGGGTCCTCAAAGGGGTGTTTCGCTTGTAGCTATTAATGACTTCGTATTTCAGAGGTGAGGAAGAGGCACCTGATATTCACGAGCGCATTGTGAGGCGGATTTGTGCTGCTCTGGAGCCGGAGTCATTTATGACGGGAATTTATTACAGTTTCATCGTTATTTAAAGGACATTCACAAAGAGACTTGGGGTGAATATGAAAACTTTTAATTATTAGAGTCGTAATAGGGTTAAAATGTTAGGCACAATCTGTGGATGAATCGAAAACGTTAAATTTGGGGTCAATAAGAATGACATACGTTTGAAAAATAACGCAAGGCGGGACGTCGTTTCAAACTTCCGGTGTTCGTGGAATACAGTTTAATTCACGTATTCACGTTCAAGAGCAGGGGGTTCAACTTTAGAAGCTTTACTGCAGATTTTATTCAGTTTACGGTTGTTCTGCATCAGTTGAACGCTGCAGAGCAATGAACCCTCAGTGCAAAAAGAAAACAGAATAACTTCAATTCCTGCTAAATATTAAATGTATGCATTAAGGTATTTCTTAAAAGTTGAAAACGATTCTTAGTTTTTAAATATTTTTCGTGGGTACTATTTCTAGACCTGTCTTTTGTTTCGAGACTTGTGCATGATATATCCCATTGTCTCTTTCTAAGTACGCAACTGTTAAAAAGCAAGATATTGGAGCAAAAATTTATTATGAACTTCGATACAGAAGTATGTATTCTGTTGACAGTAACAAGTACTTCTGATTCATGATTTGTGAAATTATTACATCTAGATAACACCTTTAAATGTGTTGTATGCAACAAAAACAAATTACAGGTCAAAGGAAAAAAATTATTTTAAACATGCTTTAAGAAAGACTTCTTCACTAAACTATCTTAAGCGTATATATCCCCCCCCCGATGGAGCAAGAAAATTTTGTGTTATTTTACTGCACTCAACCTATGTTAGTTCAGCTCAATTAAGATAATGGATTTTAAGAAAATTTATTAGCTAAGAAATGTTCTTACCTCGACTTCCAAAAAATGATCCACCCAATTAATAAATTGCAGCCATTTTTTTTTTCCGGGCCGAACGAGCTAGAAGCCGATGAGCTCATGCAAATTGAAAATACTGGAAAACAACTTTAAAACTATTTTTTAGTTCAATTTCTTTTCGCAAACCTTTAATTGAGAATTTTGCAATCACAAAACAAAAGAGAAATATAAAATAAATAATTACAAGATAAAAAGAACTTTTTTTATACCATGTTTTTAAATTTTCTGTTGAATCATATAAACTTGACAATTTTTTATGTATTAATAAATACTTTTTAACATTTTTTTGATGAATTATCCCATCAAATTGAAAGAAAATGAAATTAATTGGAAGTTAACTTGCGTTAAACTTTTCGTTCCCGTCCCTCCCGATAGATGGCTGCACCAGTCTACAAAACAAAATTAACTGAAAATGGATTCAAATCTGTTTAAATGTGGCTAAAAGTATTAAAAAAATGCATTGTCATCGTTTTCTGAGCTACTCTAAAAGTTTCAAATGTCTAGCTAGTCGGGAAGTTAGTTAAAAATCGATTGCAAGATTTGTAAGGGACAAACACACACAGAAACAAACAAGAAAGCAAGTTAATAAAAACATGGTAATTGTTTTCAACAGTATTATTTTCTACGTTATACGTGTTCTATAGGCTGCCAGCAACTATATGTTTTAATGTTTTGCCTGAATTCAAATTAAAAAGATTTCTTGTGGTGACAGTGTTTGACAACAGACTGATATTTTTTGTCCTTGAAACCATTTACAACACAACCTGTCGAAACGTTGTGCGGATCGGCTAGTTTATGCACAAAACGACCTGAGTAAGTCTGAAAATACTTCGAGTTAAAAATTTAACTCTTGCCAGTCAAGCTCCCCCTATTCGATCCAATTCCCTTATTTAAGATTAAAACAGTCGATTACAATGTACTGAAAGACGGATAAGAAAGGATAACCATATGCTTCTGGATTACATCTCAGAAATTCTAATAATAAAAAGAATAATAACAATAGAAAAAAAAGTTACAGATGAGGTTAGGAGGCGGGGAGGAGTTTTCAGCAGAATCATTTGTATCGTTCGAAGTTCCATTTCGATGTCATCCTTCACTGTCGGAATTCCGAAAAGACCTGGTCCAAAATCATGCGTTGCCCCCTTGGTGAGCCGGCATGCAGCAGTCAAAGATTTCACTTTCAAATCTCGCGTTCTTTCTCAATTCGCAGAATAAATCGGGGCTTTCCAATTCCGAACTGTGTTCTGTCTCCCCCTGCCGAGACAAAAATTTCGTTTTAATCTTGTCAAGTCTTTTACCCTCCTTTTCGTCTCTGGGTAGTTTTTCCAAGAAAGGATTTTGCCTTTTTTTATTTCATTCCACTAGAAATTCGTTTTGAATTTGTTCGTGATTTGTATGTTTTTCTAAAAAGAAAGGATATATGTTTGAACATTATTTAATGATTGAAAAAAAAAATCATTTCTGATCAGTTTTGCAGATGCTTGATTGCAATTGTAAGTTGTAATATTTAGATTTTTGAGTGACGATAATAATCGGCATAGAAAAACTACAAGGTGTGCCCATAAAGTAACCGGACAATTTTTTTATAATTATCAGCATTATCGTGTAAAAGAAACCATTGCCCAGAATCAAACAGTTCCTACCGAACTCGCCTTATCCTGTTTCATAATCGAAAAAACATCTCCTTATAAAAATACTGATCAATTTTTTGATTTTCAGGAACAAATTAGTGGTGAATAAGTCCTTTGTAATCAAAAAATGCAATCAGCATCACCTTACTCTTTGATTTTGACATCCATGCTTTTTTTTTTTTTTTTGTATGGGAGAAGACGGTCCTCTCCACTGTGCACTTTGTCTTTTTGTTTCTGGGTCGTATTGTAGACACCAGGTCTCATCTCCTGCTATAATACACTTTAAGAAATTGTCCTGTTGCGCAGTAGCAAGCAATCTTCACAGCAAGCTTTTTTGTCTTCTTTTTGCTGTTCTGTCGGATTCCGAGGCACAAATCGAGCACAAACTCTTTTCATTTTCAGATTTTCAATTAAAATTAATCTACAGCTTTCTTTGCTTATCCCAAGCATGTCTGAAAGTTGCTGAGTTGTTACACGTCTATCAGCTTTTACCAAAGAACGAATTTTCTACACATTTTCCTCATTCTTTGAAGTTGAAGGACTTGGTCCATCTTCAATGCTTTTTCGCCCACATTTAAAGCCGTTGTACCACTCATACACTTGTGTTCTCGATAACGATGCATCACTATATACTGTTCGAATCATCTCTAAAGTTTCGGTAGCAGATTTACCTAATTTGTAACAAAATTTAATGTTACAACGTTGTTCCATTCCGAAGCAAATTTTTTTGTACAATACCTTTTCGGTAAATGAAAATTACTACGATGTTTTGATATGCAAATGACTAAATAACCAGTTTAAACTGGCTGTAACAAGAGTTGAGTTGTCACTCTCTCTAGCCAGGCAATTATTCTTTCACTTTTTTATTTTATAGTTTGATCTTTTAATTTGTCCGGTTACATTATGGGCGCACCTTGTGTATATATCAATTTCTTGTTTTTATAATAAAAAAAACAAACAAAACAAACAGAAAAAAATGAACATTAACGAAGTTCAAAATTTTTAAACTTAGATAAAGTTTATGAGGGGATTTATTTATTGAATGAAACCGAAGAAAGATATTAAAAATAAAAATTATCCCCTAAATCATCTGGATGTTAGAAGGATTCCATGCACATTATGTCTTTTAAAAAAAATTATGACCTAAATCGTCTGGTTGTTAGAATGATTCTATGTGCATTAAATCTTTTAAAAATAAAAATTGTTTCCTAAATCATCTGGGTGTTAGAAGGATTCCATGCCCACTAGGTCTTTTAAAAAATAAAAATTATCCCCTAAATAATCTGGTTGTTAGAATGATTCCATGCGCATTAAGTCTTTTAAAAACATAAAAATATTACCTAAATCATTTGGTTGTTAGAATGACTTCCATGAATATCAGCTCTTTTGAAAATAAAAATAAAAAATATATATAAAAATGATCACCTTATAATCTACTGGTTGTTAGAATGGTTCCATGCACATTAGGTTTTTAAAAAAATTGCAATTATCTAATTGTTAGAAGGATTCCCTGCACATTAGGTTTTAAAAAAAGTAAAAATCATCTAATTGTTAGAAGGATTCCCTGCACATTAGGTTTTAAAAAAAGTAAAAATCGTCTAATTGTTAGAAGGATTCCCTGCACATTAGCTCTTTTACCCTAAAATCTGGTCACTAAAATTTTCATTAAGCATGAGTTGGACCCGAAAATTTTCTTCATACTCTTGTAAATTATTTATCGATATTACAAAACTCAAGTTCAGTTAAATTATCTTAAAGAATCTTTTCCTTAATGCGATTGCAATCACATAAATTTAAGGTGATTTGTGAGCAACGGTGTTCCGATCATTGGTTTAATTCAAATGTAAAACAAGTGACACAAATAAAGATATTAGTATGTACAAAAGTAGAGTTTATAAGATGCACCCGAATCTGCAGCTACTAAAACAAAACAGGATATTTGACAAAATAAGGGAGCAACACAATGTTGTTGAAGAATGCAGAAATTTGAGTTTTTGAATGAAATAAGAGATGCTTTCCACCCCTAAATACCCCAGGAGAATGGTGATTTTGAGAATACTTTTTTTGAGCGAATACTTTTTTAATTTTTGAAATTGTTGGGCAATAACTAATAATGTGTATGATAAAATTGTCAAAGAAGACTTAATTTCGAAATGTTAGAAAAAAGGACTATTTCTGATTAAGTTCATTCCCAAACTAACATTTTAGATTAATTTTCGTTCAGTATATACACACACACATACATACACACACACACACACACACACACACACACACACATATATATATATATATATATATATATAATATATATTTTCATTAAACCTTCATTATATTTGCGGATTAATTGTTTTAAATAATAAAAAAAATTAGTTCTATTACATTTTGAAATTGGTATCGTGATGTAAATTGAGTTTTGTTACAAAGGGAGATTTTCCTTTAAAATTTTATATAAAATTAGAATTTAATTCTTAGTATCGGGCTTTATAATCTGGAGGAATAAATTAGAATTTTTTTTAAGTTGCACGACTTTATCCTAGTTAATGAGTTTATAAGACAAAAAATCATTAAAAATTATTAGTACTCAAACAATTTGATAGGCTATACACAATAAATAAATACTTAGAGATTTTTCAAACCAACTGTTTGACTCCAATGAATTGAATAAAGCACTCTAATGTTTATTAGATCCTTTATTTATAAATTCTATAAGCAAACAATTCTTCACTCTTTCAACTTGTGTTGTCTTAAAATTATTCACTGTTTATATTTGCAGAGAATTCCATTATAAATATTTGTTGGACCGGAAAACAAAATCTCTCAAATTATATATCTCTTGTTCTCCACTTTCTCCGAACAAAAACTCCAACTGGAGACAGTAATTCAAAATTTGGCCCCCCCCCCCCCAAAAAAAAAAAAAAAAAATGCATCTTTAGGGACCAGGGTTTCTCCGTTTGAACACCACTCTAGATATAAAAACAAGACTTTTCGGAAATCTCCCGTAAGTTCCGTTCATAAATTCATACGGAGCTATACGTCTTATTTGCGACGGTCCAGAAAGTGGTGTGGGAAGCGAGACGCGTCACCGTGCCCGAAATGAGAATGAATTGCGCGAGAATGGCATAGAGCGCTAAGTGAATGAGAGCAAAATTCTGTTGCCGGTGTAATGGACAGACTTGGGTGGCAGCCATATTTCATCCCTCTCTCACGCTTTTCTCGTCTCCGAAGCACGCCGAAAACGATAAGAAATGCATAGCAGGCGGAGGATGGGTATATCCACAACTTACACGCCTCTCGTTGATAGGATTAGGACGTAGGTGGGCGAGGATGAAATACATTATATATACAAAATATCATTAAGAGAAAAAAAAACTTTTATTTTCTGTTTCGAGTAAATTTATACTGAAGTTGTTATTTAGGGCTGAAGGTTGTATCCTTATTGGATCCGCTCAGCACAATGTTAGCCTGTGCATAAAATGTTTCCGATCATTGTTCGGCTTGGATTGAAATATTATTATTATTTTAATTATTACAGTCAAACCTGTTTTTGTGCGGTCTTCTTTTATGCAATTTTTTGTGCGATTTTTTTATGTGGTATATTAATATGTATCTAAAAAAATTGAAATGATATATTTGAAATTGTTTATTTGAAATTCCAAAAAGAACTTCGTGTATATCTGGCTATCGCGACGTTTACAAGCAGCTGATAAAACGACTGTAGTCGCAAAAACTTATCACCAACTACATTGTAACAAAAAATAAATCAACTAACTCTCAAGTGACGAAAGCGATTACGAACCAGTTCATCACAAGAATATGCGTGTTTTGGACTACGACGAGTAGTATCGAATTATGTATAGTTTGAAAATTTCTCCATGTTTAAAATATGAAATTAAATTTTTTTAAATGTTACCATGTGTAATTAAATTATTTATTTTGTTTGGTCAGCACTTTCTAAGCTTTGACACATTTTCTAAGTGAGACTTTTTTAATGCGGTCCCTCTGCACCGCATAAAACTTTTTTTCTTTAATATGTTGTGAAAAATTAATTGTTATAGCTATTTATGAAGTTTCTGAATATTTTTTTTTGTGCGGTCCCTATATACCGCACAAAAACAGGTTTGACTGTATTTCAAATTGTACTATTCTGTAACAGAGAAAGCCATTTTGACTCGGGTATCTTTTTCCTTCTCTAAAAGAAACGCACATAATATTTTGAAATTATTCGGGGAATAATATAAAAATATTTAATATTTAATATTTAACATTTATTATTTATTAGAATAATTAATATTTTGAATTATTCGGGAAGGGGGGGGGGAAGGGGGTATTAGTGTGCTTTAAATGCCAGTCATTTTCTTCGGTGGACGATATATTCAAAATGAATAAAAATCTCAGAGTCAAAAATTTGTTTCACTATTACGACGTACAAATAAAAAAATTGTACGTATACAGCATAGCAGGAAGAAAACATGATTAAATTTGTAGGCAATTTGGGGGTATACAGGGTCCGAAATAAGTACACACAGCTGCCGCCTCTGGCAGCTAAAACGACTCTAAGGGGGCGTCCATTAATTACGTGAGGCGATTTTGGTCATTTTTCGACTTCCTCCCCCCCATGGTGAGATGTCGTGAGATTTGGCTCCCCCCCCCCTAATCTCACGTGAGATTTTTCAAAATGCGTATTTTTAGTGTAAATACGTTAATCTGTGCTTGATTGCGTTGGATTTATTATAAAAAAACATAATTTGCTTAATTATTTTTATTTAAGACTACTAAGAACAGTCTAAAATCACAGTGAGAAAATCGAACAATAAAATACTTAAATAGGAACTACTAAAATTCGTAAAAGAATATTCATTCTAATTCAGTCCACGGGGACTCGTGTAGTCTCAAGAGTGACTACTGGAACTATTGTGTAGGATTTGGCGATATTTTAGTGTAGAAACATGTTTTACTTAATATGACCCAGTTTTCTCGCAATTTTACACTGTTTCTTGCGGAAAAAATATTACGTGATATTTGCCGAGACCCCACCCCCTCTCCCCCACGTGAGACTGAGTGAGATTCGGCTCGACTCCCTCCCACCCCATAAAAGCCTCACGTAATTAATGGACGCCCCCTAACCCGGTTAGGCATCGAGTCGAACCGGGCTTGGATGACAGATACGGGCAGTAGTGTACCTAGACCATTTGGGGCCCAGGGCGGATTTATTTTTGATGCCCCCCCCCCCCCAAAAAAAAACCCGGCATTTTTTAACTTTTTCTAATGACAGCTAGCCTTTCCTTGTCTGAATCAAACCATCTCCACAGGCTATTGACCTGTGCAGAGAAAATACAGACAGAATAAGGGAGTGAACTCTTAGACAAAATTCCCATTAAAAAGAAAAGGAGCCGTTTTGGCACCAATACTTACTTATAATATTACGGAAACTTCAAGGAAAACCAAAGAAATACTACACTTTGATCTACATTAAATTTATTGGTAAATCAACTTAAAAAAAAATTACTTTTCCCAAGGCAATATACATTTACAGTATTAGTATGAAAAAAATAGAATGGGAATACATCAAAAACTTTTTGTGTTGAGATGAATACAGCGGAAGATTTTTTGGAACAAAAATAAAATAATAATAACTTTTTTGAAAATAAGACATATGTAAAGTCAAGTCTAACAAAGTATCTTTACGTACATATACATATATATATAAATAAATAAATAAATATATATATACAGTCGAACCCCGTTATAGCGAACCTGGGATATAACGAACTCCCGGATATAACGAACGAAATTTTTGGTCCCGGCGTTTTCCTATTCTATTTAATGCTAATTTACCCTTTTATACCGAACCTCCGAAATGTTAAGAATCGGCTATAACGAACCTTTTTTTTCAGTCGACTGATTTTTTTTTTTTCCCGCAGTTGTGAAAACATGACTTCGACTCTGATTTCATATGGGCATGTATGGCAGCTAGTGAAACACGGAGTAAATCAGCGATAAGTCTGCTTATTCAAGGGTAGAAGCATCTGCATTCTTTCCCTTTTACGATAGCCACTCTGCAGTTATAATCCCTTTAGTAATTCGGTAAGCGAAACCACAGTAAGAGGAGGGAGGGGAGGGGAAAGGTTCACCAAACGCTCGAGGAGAACAAGTAAAAGCATGAACAGTATAGCATATGCGTACCCGAGAACAAGGGGAAAGGTCAGCTCAGGGTCGAGCCGGAAGATTCATTTCCACACGCAGGTGGAAGGGAAGTCATTTCATCTAATTCACCTATTTGAGTGTTTATCACAAGTTAAAAATTCGCTTTTAAGAAATCATTAGGTACATCATGTCGAGCGAGCGTAAAGCATTCTGCATCGAAGAAAAAGTAAATATCACAAGAGAAATACAAAATGGAGGTAGCCAAGTTGACATTTGCCGAAAAAAAGATTTATCGAAATCTACAGTTGGAACAATATGGAAAAACAGAGAAAGCATACTTTCTGCTTTCGAGAAAAATTTGAACTCCCCAAAAAAATTAAGAAAAGCTGACCATCAAGAAGTGGAAGAAGCTTTATTAAAATGGTTTAGCATTCAAAGAAGCCAAAATGTACCAATTTCTGGGCAAATGCTTCAGTCAAAAGCTGATGAATTTGCCAGTAAATTTGGAATTCCATTTTCGTGTTCTAATGGATGGTTAGACAGATTCAAGAAGCGGAACAACATATCTTCCGGAAAAATTGCCGGAGAATCGGCAGATGTTTCAACATCCAACATTGATACGTGGAAAGAAAATATTTGGAATGACATCTCTAGTGAATATGACGAGAATGACATATTTAATGCTGATGAAGCTGCACTGTTTTACAAGATGAAACCAAACCAGACATTAAAATTTAATGGAGAGAAATGTAATGGCGGAAAATTGTCGAAAGACAGAATCACATTTCTTGTGTGTGCCAATATGAGTGGAACTGAACGTCGTAAGCTTCTAGCAATTGGAAAATCTAAACACCCCAGATGCTTCAAAAATATCAAACGGCTTCCTGTTTCTTATGAAGCCAACCGTAAGGCGTGGATGACTAAGGAACTGTTTGAAAAAGAACTTCAAAAGTGGGATCGTGAACTTTCAGCTAAAAAACGGAAAATTCTACTTCTGCTTGACAATTGTAGTGCACACAAAAACGATAAACAGCTACAATCGATTAGAATTGTACTCTTTCCCCCGAATGCAACTTCTGTAGTACAGCCTATGGACCAGGGTGTCATCAGAAGCCTTAAATGTCATTACAGGAAGCAGCTCATTTTACGAATTTTAGAAGAATATGATAAAAATGTAAAATGTGACGTTTCTCTTCTTGATGCACTTATAATGCTCGAAAAATCTTGGCGGCTTGTTACAGATTCTACAATTAGAAAATGTTTTTGACATGCTGGCCTAGCAAAGAATGTTGAAGAAGAAGATGAAGATTTACCTATCGCGATGTGGATAGAAAAAGACAATATTTCCTCAGTCTCGTATTGTGACATGCAATTGTTCGAAACATTTGATGATGAAATCATTACATGTGAAAATCCGACTGATGAAGATATTGTGGAAGAAATTAAAATGAATCATTCTGAAATCGAAGATTCTGCATCTGATGCTGATGAAGAGGAGCACATAAATGATGAAATTCCCCCCCATCTTAGATCCTACAGCAGCAATGCGTGTAATTAATAAGTTTTTTTTCCACACAAACAGTGGAAGAAAGAGTGTTGCAGTCATTTGACGTACTGGACAAAGAAATTCTTATAATGTTTTTGAAATCGGTATCACGTCAGCAGAAGATTACCGATTATTTCTGTAACAAAACAGTGAGCAAGAATTAAAGGTAAAATGAATTTATATCCATTTGTCTTTCATTTTTAATTAGTTTAATTAGTATTGTATCAGTTTAATGTTATCGATTTTAGTCAATTTAATTCATTAATGGTCATTTTTAATAGATTTTATCGTTTTTTAATACATCATTATTGAATACACATAGCAACTAATGAGTTATACATTTTGTGAACATTTTTCTTAACGGTTCGGATATAGCGAACCACCGGATATAGCGAACCAAACCTTTGGTCCCTTGAAGTTCGTAATAACGGGGTTCGACTGTATATATATATATATATATATATATATATATATATATATATATATGTGTGTGTGTGTGTGTGTGTGTGTGTGTGTCACGGTGGTTACACCAAGTACCCTTTAACAAACTAATTACTCTAAATGGCAGCCATTAAACAATAGGCCGGTGAAAGAACCAATACTTAAATAACATTTAAAGACTTCTTTATTAATTAACATTGATTAAACCCTACTCAACCCAGCTAAAACACCTTTTTCAATCATCTCCGCTCTCAGCTCACGGCAGGCGCGTCCGCAGCAAACAGCTATCCTTAATCTCATGCTTTGTTCTTTTACGCGCGTTATGCAAAAGCGTGGGCGAGAGTCACTGGACCTCAAGCCATCACACGCCTTTGAATGTTCAAGATTGCATCAGTCAGCACGTGTGAACAATTAATTATATCGACGACCATGAACTCTCCGCTGAGAAAATCAATCTACTTCCTGAATTGGAAAACACACTAGGATCTTTAATAGAAAATTACCGTTTAACGCTAACTAATATAGTTAAATATAGTTTATGCTTCCAATTATTACAATTTCCCTCCCACCTTCCCTTTGAAGGCGTGCACTTATAGAATGGCCAGTTCACATACGGCAAGTCCCCAGAAGAGAAAACAACTAACATTTAAATTCAAAACATAAATGATCACTAGCTAAAAATTTAACCCTGACCTAAAATTAATCCCTACTTGCACTTAGCTGGATTTAACTGAGGTGTGGTTACAGGATACATAGGTCTCCATTTGAGACAAAATTTGACATAAAAGAAACATTAATCATTACAATATCAATTCTCAAAAATTATGAAAAATCACTAAAAGAACACATGGCAACTTAGCTGGGTTAATTGGGTAATAAATTAATGTTAATTAATAAAGAAGTATTTAAATGTTACTTAAATAGTCTTTCTTGCCACTGGCCTACTGTTATGACTTCCATTAAATATTATTTAGGTTAAAGGGTACGCGGCGAAGTGCCATGACATATATATATATATATATATATATATATATATATATATATATATATATATATATATATATATATATATATATATATATATATATATATATATATATATATATATATAGTATTTTTCTATACATAATCTCATGTGAAGACAAAACTAAGGGAAAAACAATTCTATAATAATACCGAATAGGTAAAAGCCTCCTTTCAAAATTGTCTTTTTTTAACTCTTGCATCAGAAAATTGTCTAATTGTCTCATGGAAGTTTATTTTCATAACCAACTTGTTCTTGATGGATAACATTACTATTCCATTTAGTCCGATTTGGCTCATTGTTGAGCGCAAATAATTTTTGGATGATTTTCAGTTTTGAAAAACTTCTTTCAGAAGTTGCGACTGAAATGCAAATCGTCAAAAACAACTTTAGTGCTAAACACAAGTTTGGTACTGACTCTTGAAAGTTCGTACCAATAATAAACTGCAAAACCTGAAGAGCTGACCATTTTTTGACGTCCTCTTCATTAATAATTGAAGCTTGCATATGACGTCTTAGTCTTTTTATTTCTGGCAAAACCTTGTCCGCAGAAAATTCGTCATAACTTTCAGTTAGACGAGAAATAAATTCTGGCAATTTCTGATCTGGAGCTTTGATCAAATTAACCGACTGCAACACTTGTGAATGTTGAAAATTTGTTATGAATGTTCTCCATGGATTTTGTTCTTGTTTGGAGTTCCAAATATAACCTATATACATATTGTAACATGGACCTCCTTAGTTCTTTTTGTAAAGATAAACCTTCATCTTTAGCTTTTTCACCCAGCATCATCTTTTTCGATCTTTTCTGCCACTCTTTTCAATATCAATTACCATTTCTTCACATTTCTGGGAAGCGAAGTCCAAAGCATCCCTAACTAAAGATTATCTTCTTTCCTTAATAAAAAGTTCCAATTCTCTTAGTTTATTTAAAGCCTTGGACAAGGAAATCCCCCAATTTGCAGGTAGCGTTGAGTGTGGTGGATTTCCTTCAAAATGTCTGACCACAGGTGTAGAAACGCTAAAAACGTAAAATCGCCAACATTTGCCATTATAATCTGAGCTGATCCTCTTGTATCTAGGTTTTCAGACTCTTCGCACAGCTTCTCAACTGCATCGATCAATTTTCCAAAATTGTTCATTTCTGGTTTCACAGCTGCTTGCTGTGCACTCCACCTTGTATCGGATAGCCTTTTAACCGCTACTTCCACAACGGCAGTCAAAATTTCCCATCAGTGAGTTGAGACCGAGAAGAAGTAAAAATTTTCCAGTGTGCCGAAAAATGTCACGCTGGTTGGAGTGCAACTAAAAGCGTGCTCTCCACACAAATTGAGTGAGTAATTGGCACAAGTCACGAAGAGGCCTCCTGCAAAAACTCACTGCCTCATTTAAAAAAATCGGTTTTCATGCCATCCGGTACGGGGTTTTGGCCAATTACCTACATCACAAAAAAGAACTTTACTTATTTCGTCTGAAATTTTAATATCAGGCTCTTCTGCTTCATCTTCTTCTTGAGGTAATGTTCCGTCTCTGTCTAGGCCTACATATTTATTGGCACTAACTCGAAGAGGAAGAGTGTCCCCTAAGTTTTGCTGACTTATCTTGAAACTTTCTTTCTGTATTTGAGGGCCGGACGATTGCCGAATGGCTAGGGCGCTGGCATTCGGTACCAAAGTCTGTGGGTTCGAATCCCACTCTTGGCATGGACGTTTGTAGCCGTTCGGAATCGGCAGTAAGTTCCGGTCTAAGCCCTCAGGTAGCAAAAATTGACCGCACCGCACCAAACCAAACCTGTATTTGAGGCTGCACTGATTCCACAACATATTCTACCAAACCAACTCCAGAACTAGTGGGCTTTTCTTTGCTTTTGAAAGTGGAAGGTTGTTGTTGTTGGGTGAATTTTAAAATTGATCCTGAGATCAGCTCTGTTCTTTTTTTCTTCTGCTGTTTACAATTTCCTCTTTTGAGCCCCACTAGGTTGTTTATGATTCATGACAGTATTTATGAAAATAATAAGTGCACTATAATGTCGTTTTTAATATATTAAATATCTATAGGCCAAACACTTAGAAGGTGTCCTACTCGGAGTACCTGAGAGAGAGAGAGAGAGAGAAGGTGATTGAGTGAGCAGAAGTGCATAGCATGATTCCCCCACTACCTTGCCGATCCCCTCAAACCTATAGTAATCCCTCGTCTTCCGCGGTTTTGCTTACCCGTGGTTGACCTATAAACACCATCCTTGTTTTACACGAGCCAAGGTCTCACTTATCCGCGGTTCGAAAGCGGAAAAGGAGGATTAGCAGGCCTATGAGATTGATGACCTTTTATATAAACAATAACGCTCTCGTCTGATTAAATTTAAAAAAAAGTATGTAATTTTTTTGCAATAAAATTTTCTTTGAATTAAAAAAAGACCCCTGTCGTGGGGCCCCTTTAGTAAGTGGGATCCCCCTAAGTCCGCCACTGGATACGGGCAAGTCATTCCATGCTGCTTCAAGTCTATGCCACACTTCATCAATCGTAGTGGCTGGAGAGTGGTGGCGGTCAAGTCTCAGCAATCCATGACCAGATGTTTTCAGTGGGTGAGAGATCTGGAGAACTTGCTGGCCACGGCAACAGTCAAATACCCTCTGTGTAGAGGTCGGTCAGGACATGACGGGCAACATGCGGTGTTGCGCTATTTTGTTGAGAAAGAACGTCTCCGAGGCTTCCGAAGATAGGGCATAGCCACCGCCCTTAAGACCTGAGAAATATTTTTTTCTTCCAATAAAGCAGGCATAGAGACATTATCCTTGGCCAAAATCACAGTACAGAATACAGAAATGTAACGCTGGCTGTTCAGATTACCGACAACGCGAACAAGAGGTGTTCGTGTCGTGTACCCAATGGCCGCTCATACTATCACACCATGTGCACGGCCCGTATGACGATATCGAATGCCAGCAGGCCGCGTACGTTCTCCTCGGTGCCTCCAGACACGGATACGTTCATCATGATGCTGCACGCAGAACCGGGACTCGCCTGCCCAGGACTCTAGTTTTGTCGTAGGGCGTACCACTGTCGCCGCAGTGTTAAGGGGCAGTGTTAAGGGAAGCCGCAATAATGGTTGCCGGGCAGACAGTCCGTGCTGCTCCAGACGTCTTCGCACTGTCCGTTCGGGTATTTGTCGTGCTACAAACAAGCCCATTTCCTGACTCAAGGTCCGTGATGTGGCTGTACGATCCTGCAAGGCCGACCTGACAACATGCCTGTCCTCTCGGGCGTTAGTGGCGGGGAGACCGTTGAGATCTTGCATGGCGTTCAGTATGACCCTCCTGAACCCATCGATTCCATATTCGCATGACAGTCGTTGGATTCCGACCAATGTGAGTAGCAATTTCGTGGAACCATAAACCACACTCTCGATAGGTCCCAATATTGCCGCTATCGAACCCCGACACGTGCTAGTAGCCGTTTATCCTTCTTATACGAGGCATAACACGATCTTCTCACAAACAAACAATATTCAAGTGCAATTTCCGAATGAGAAACCCGCTGCATAACTTTCCTATTATACGGAGTGTGATATGCCGTTTCTCCCTCCTGGGTCTTTCGATTGCGCTTAAATGATATTCATTTGCATATCCCAGCATCTTTTTCCTTTCATGCGAATTTGACGTTTGCATCATCCCTCCTTCATGGTGTTGCAATTTTAATGGCCAGCAGTGTATGTATAAAATCATCTTTCCAGATTCTCGGAGGTTATGTACGCAAGAATCCCCTGAAAACGAAAAAAACGGTGATTATATCTTACTCCTCATCCAAACTTAATTATTAATACAGTTAACCATTCTCAATACGGTCGGAAAAAGCAAAACAAATACTCTAGCTTTATGAGGTGAAACTTCTTTAGCTGTGGTGCCGGACTATAGTCGGATGGCTAGGGCGCTGGCATTGGGTACCAGAGTCTGTTTACTCACCATTGACGAGGGGCTTGCAGCCATCCAGTCTGAGAGAGATTTTGGTGATATGTGGATTTTGTCCGATAGCCCTAGCTCGCTACAACATCTTAGCAATTGGACCTTTGTGGGTGACAGAACCAGCATTTATAACTTAAGCAAGCTGAAGATGATTTCTCAGACTCACGGCGTTCACCTCCAGTGGATTCCTTTCCATGTGGATATTCATGGCAATGAGGTTTCGGACAAATTGGCTAAGGGGGGCTGTGAGAATACGTCATACTTTACAAGAGGAGTCGTCCTGGCATTCCCCTTTTCCTAAACTGTGATAGAAGCTCCTAAACTGCACTGAGCACTATTTAGAGTGTCTGGGCCTTACCAAAGAAGATCTTATGACAATCCCTCTTTTTGTACTTGATTTTGCCAGAGTCAACAACCTCATGGAACTTATCTTAATTTATATTCGGATGCCAGAGGATTAGTAACACCAACAACAACAACAGAGTCTGTGGGTTCAAGTTCCACTTTTAACATGGCTAGCCATTCGGAATCGGCTTAACACTGTAGGTCCCGGTATCATGAGCCCTCATGTAGCAAAAAAATGACCATATCGCTCTCAACCAACTAACCCTTTTTAGCAGCGGTAGTGTACGATCGCTCGTGCGAGGCGCTCGTGCGAGATGCTCAATAGGCTTTAAGTCTGGGCTTCTAGGTGGCCAATTCATGACAGAGAAGTCAGAGGAATGCTCATCCAACCAGCCAGTAGCCAACCGGGACTTGTGAGAGGTACAGTTGTCTTGCTGGAAAACTCCATTACCGTGCGGATAACAGAACAGCATAAACGGATGGAGGTGATCACCCAGCAACTCTACGTATCGAATTGCATTGAGGGAGGTTGGTACACGCACCAAAGATCCCAAACTGTGCTACGAAAAAACACCTCAGACCATGATTGAGCCACCATGCCCTTGTACAGTTCCAGCCAGGCATGCAGGATCCATGGCTTCATGAGCCTGACGCCATATTCTCAGCCTCCCGTCGGCGTTAAGTAGTCGGAATCGAGACTCATCACTCCATGCTACTAGTTTCCAGTCCTCTACACTCCAGTCTCTGTGCTCTCTTGCCCAGGCAAGACGTGCAGCCCGATGGCGAGTATAGAGCAATGGTACTCTCGTAGGTCGACGGCTCCCGAAACCCATAGTGAAGCGAGCGTTGCACAGTCCATTTACTGACTGTACGACTGGCACCGTCATTAAACTGGGTGGTAATTTGAGCTAATGTTTGGCTTCGCTGGCTACGAACAATACGCCTGAGCCGTCTCTCACCACGCACTGTCAAGGCTAATTGTCCTTTGCAGTTTGCCCGATCGCTAGTTTTTTTTTTCCACCATCCATGTATTCTTGGTATACTCTTGACACTGTCGACCTTGAAAATCCTAGCTGTCTGACGATTTCGGAAATTGAATGGCCCATGCGTCCCGCACCTACGATTTGTCCGCGATCGAAGGCGTCTAAATCTGGCAGTTTACCCATACTGGCAATTCCAACAACTAATTCAGAACAACCACAGTACCACACTATATATGCAGTTACCACAGCGCCCTCACTTGCGCATACATGATGCGCAGCGCTACACAATTTGCATAGGCTTTGCTATCCCTAATTCAGTGGCACTTCAATGTAGTTAGATATAGTTTTAACAATTTGGTGCATTATATAGAAACATAACAAAAAAAATTAAGTCCTTATTTATTTATTATTTGACATAAGTTACAATATAAAATATTTTTGTATTCACATAAGGATAAAAACTTGTTATAACATTAATTATTAATTATTATTTTTTTGCAGAAAAAATAATACGTTTTAACGTACATGGAGTCAGTCACAACAATAATAGTAAGAAAATAATTTTTTGTGTAGAGATCATATAACATGTCTGGTAGTATTGCTAAGAAACTCTGAGCAATAAATTACATATAAAGTGTAGTTAAAGTATCATACAATCAAGGTAAACGAATTTCATTTGGATAAATATACAATTGTAGCGACTTTAGACAACAATTTCAAAATGTCAACTTTATTTTGGCCGACACTGTACATACATTCATGGCGTTCTTTATTTAATTCTATTGATTTGGAAATTATTGCAATCTATATAATTAAAATTTAAATATATATATTAATACAAGTGCTAGCTTTTATGAAGGCCGCAAGAGAAGATCACGGAGGCCGCACGTTCTCCACCTCTGGTATAGTGGTTAGCGTTCGAAGTCGCCCCGTCGTAGGCTCATCTTCAAATCCCGAATAAGGTTTTTTAGTTTCCGTGTCGTTCCCTTCATAGGGAACAATGCTGGCTCACCTAAATGGTGCTTCCATAAAAAAGTAACCAGCAAAACTTCGCGGGCTTTCATGGGATAATGTCAAAAAAGTACCTATTGTCAGAGACAAGTTCCTGCCGCATTTAAAAAGAAAAACAGTAAAAAAATATAATTAAAAAATGTCTTAAATAGTCATTCAGAAAATCCATGGTGATTCCAACTCTACAAGTCGCCGTTTGCAGGGCTTCTAAAATGTATTTTACTTTCATACTGCGAGCATTCAGGACCTCCGGATCTTATATACAGAATTTTAGTAATAAATAACAATACTTTTGTCTCAATCATAATTTTAAACAAAGCTGAAGGGAACCTATGTTGGCACTTTTACCATGCTTAAATATGCTTTTAATTGAAATCGTATTTAAATTGTTTCTAGTATTAATTCATATCTAGATTCAAAGAGAAACAGTATGAAAGTATAACACATATAATCTCATTGTAATGATGCTCCTTCGAATATGTAAAAATGTCATAAAAATATGAAAAGGTTAAGTCGATCGAAGGCTGTCATCATTACATTTATTTGACAAATTTGGAAACGACGGCTGAAAGCGGTACGTTAATTAAAGAACGGACCGGTCCTGTGTGATGTAAGGTATTGAATAGTCCTACGGCGGTGGTCAACTTGGGAAGTTGATCGCCAGACAAGATTAAGAGAAGATGCCGCCAGGGTTTGACATTACACGACAATGGACTGTGTTTTCAGATTTACAACGGCGGCATGTGAGAACCAAGGGCATCGTGGGAGGTTTTTGCAAGCGTGTTTCCCGTGGGGGCTTGCGTTGGTTGAGCAGGAGCTGCAATTAAAATGATGGTGGAGTAAAACAAGCGAATGAGGTGATGGCATGTTTCAGAATTGGTCTTAAAGAATTTTAGAAGGGGGAGCCAAGGAAGAAAGATGAGCTTCAAAAATAGATAAATTGAGGAGTTTGAAAAAACTCAGGAGCTCCCCTCTCCAGGGCCCTCTCTCTCTATCTCTCTCTCTCTCTCTAGCCCTCTCTCTTTCTCCTTTTGCTTTCGGAGATAGCCAATCCTACGATCTCTCAGGGAGAGACCTTTTTCTTGATTTTTGGCGTATCGGGACGGAAACTGAAGTTCCCCGTTGCCTATTGAGAGGGGTGAGCTACGACGTGAGGAAAAGATTTTTAAATTCCCCAAATATAGATTGTGCAGTGAAATATTGGTGTGTGTGTGCGCGAAGTGATTTAAAGGCAGCAGCAAACCCCCAGCCCAAAGAAGCAAGAGTTCCCCGGCCTACGTCAGAAGGGAATCTACAAGTGCACCGAAATACAACGCAATTGAGTGAGTCCAAATAATTTATTTTGTAAAGATCAGTCTGGCTCCTTTTGGTAGAGGTTTTTGATTTTGTTTTTTTTAAAGTTTGGTTTACGAATAGGCGTGGAAATGATTGATAGAAGAATTTAGTGGTATTAGATGTTTTGGTTAATTATCCTGTGCTCCCTTGCCTTGTTGGGGGCCTGGGGCAAAGTGCCCCAGTTGCCCCCACCCCCCTCTGGGCGGCCCTGATTTATACTATTTCTTATGTACATTTAAATCAACATCCAATGCTGTTTCACCCTACATTAAACCATTATGCAAATGCACAGAGTTATTTTACACAATAATTAATAGTCAACAACAGTTAGTAGTCAACAATATGACTTTACATTGATGCCTTACAAAATTTTTCTTTTTTTTACATTAGTTTCACTAATATATTACTAAATACTTTTACACAGATACATTACTACTAGAGAAGCATAAAAAAATCATTACAAAGATAAATTTGAGGTATGTGAACTGTCGTGAGTACATCCTCGTGAGCGTTTACCAAAGGGAAGATGCTTCCAATCTGAAACTCAAGTTGAGCAAACTGCACAAAAGGAAAAAGGGTCCAAACATGAGAGGGAAAGGCAACTGTTCAAAGGGAACATTTGAACAGCACGAAGAAACAGGGAGGACAGTGAGTGGAAACCCCAGTATAAAAATCATTAATATTTATTTAGTACATAGTATTTTTCATATAAAATGTAGTAAGCTTCAAAAAGTTAAAATATATATATATATATATATATATATATATATATATATATATATATATATATATATATATATATATATATATATATATATATATATATATATATATATATATATATATATATATATATATATATATATATATATATATATATATATATGTGAGTTTCACTTACACTCACGGGGTTTCTTCAAAATTAACTAGGATGGCGATAGGACAGGAATACTAAAATAGAAAGATTAAGGATAGCTGAATGATTTACATATTGGTGACTTATTCGTGGTGTAGTTTGAACTTCTCAGGTAAATACTAAAATCTCAATTTTGATGAATGTACAATTTCAGTGAGTTTTTTCGTGTGGTAATTTTCTTTATCAATTTCATAATTAACTTTAGATAATTTATTAATAATCTGGTAAGGTCCTGAATAAGGTGAGGTTAACTTTGTAGTGTTTGGGTATTCGAATTATTCATATAGTACTAAGTCTCCAGGTTGAAATTTAGATTCCTCAAATCTAGTATCACATCTCGTCTTATTTTTCCGGTGGTATTCAGGAGTTCTGTTTTATAGCTAAAGTTCTTGCTTCATTAAGTTGAGGATAAGTATTTTGGTCAATTGGAGAATCAAAAGGAAGTTTGCCAAATAATAAATAGGCAGAGGTGAACTTAGTTACAATATGAGGAGAGTTGTTATATTCAGTTACAACTTGCTCTAGCACTTTTGTCCACGGAACCTTTTTAGAAGTAGCATTTACCTTACATTTTAGGCGGGTTACAAGGTATTGATTCACCCGTTCCACTTTTCAATTTGTCTAGGGATGATGAGAAGAAGTCAAACGTTGTTTAACATTATGGTTTTTAAGAAATTTTTTGAATCTGGATGAGGTAAAAGCTGCGTTTCTATCGCTTAATACTTTCTCTTTAATTTGCACATTAAAAATTTGACTTAGACAATTTGCATATGTTTCTAAGTTACGCTCTTTAAGAGAAATGCCCATACATATCTGGTTGCATGATCAATCACTATATGTAAGTATTTTTTGGTTGAGTTGTAATAATTAAACCCTCCAACTGTATCAATAGATAAACATTCAAAAGGTTTGTCAGTTGAGGGTACTTTTTGCAGGAATCCAAATCGTTTCTGTTTTTTCTTTTTATTTAACTGACAAGTATGACAATGTTTCACGAAATTTCCTATATCTTCACTAATATGGGGCCAATAATATTGAGGGGTAATTAAATTTAGCATAATTTGAACTCCTGGATGTCCGAAATTTTCATGGGTATAAGTTAACAATTTTAATCTTAAGGATTTAGGTACTAGAATTTTACAAAAGTTCTTTTTCTTAATTACCATCATGTCATTAATTTCTTTATTTTTACCACACACATTGTCAATTTTCTGTCGTTGAATTATTTCCTTCTTATCTAGTAAATGTACACAGTGTTGGAGATGTTGAGAAACGGGATATCTTGAACGCATATCAGCTTCAATGTTTGTAGAACCCTTCTGATATCTAATCTCATAGTCATATATGCTCAATTTAAGGGACCAGCGGAATAACCTACATTTTAAATTTTTAACATTTTTTAACCGAACAAGTGCCGCATGATTAGTATGTATAACAAATTTTTGCCATGGAGTTAATAATGATATTTGTCTAATGCATCTACAATTACTAAGCATTCTAATTCTGTAATCGCATAATTTTTTTTCGTAATCTCTTAAAGTTCTAGAATGGTATGATACAGGGTGAAGAATATTATTTTCATCTGGTTGCTTCAAAACAGCTCCAACAGCATTTTGGGAAGCATCAACAAAAATATGACATGGTTAACTAGAATTATATAATTGTAATACTGGTCTTGATATTAAGATTTCTTTCAACTCATCAAAAGCTTGTTGACATGTTTCATCCCAATGCAACACAGCATTCTTTTTCAATAGTCTATTAAGAGGAGCTCTAATTTTGGCATAGTTGGGAATGAATCGGTGATAAACATTTACACTACCAAGGACTCTTTGTAACTATTTGGTATTACTAGGGTTTTTCAGTTTTTTAATGGTTTCAATATTATGATAATCAGGAATTACTCTACCATCTTTTACTTCATAACCTAGAAATTTTATCTGATCTTTAGCAAGCACACATTTGTTTGGTTTAGTTTAATATTTTCTCTTTTAAACACTTCAAATAATGTACTTAAATGTTCCAAATGTTCTTTCTCAGAAGAAGAATAGACAATTATGCCATCAAAGTAGTTACATGCAAAATCAATTTTGTTTTTGTTAAAATTCGCCTAATTGTTCTGTTTAAAATTGCTGTTTAAAATTGGAGCATTTTTTAGTCCAAAGGGGAGTCTTAGCCACTCGAATAAACCAAAGTTTGTACTGAAAGCCAGCATTTCAGTATCTGCGGGGTGAATGGGAATATGCCAGAAACCAGATCTGAGGTCAAGGGTAGAAAAAATTTTGGTGTTACTCAATTTATCTAATAAAGTATCAATTCTGGGCAAAGGTTCTGCATCTGTTTTAGTAAGGGAATTCATTTTTCGATAATCAATACACAATCTCGTTTTCTTATCCTCCTCTCGTTTAAGTACCAGGCACACAGGCGAACTATATGGGCTACAACTTTCCTTAATTATGCCTGCTTTCAACAATTGATCAATTTGTGATTTAATTTCCTCCTCTTTCCTAGGGGAAGTTCTATAGGGTAGAGACATTCAAGTTAGATGTTAAATTAATTCTTTGGGGTTCAATATTAATACAACCAACATCATATTTACTTTTGGAAAATACAGATGAATTTTTAATTAACAAATTTTCTAAATTATCTTCTTTTCGACTAAGATTCTGAGAAACAACATTGGTTACAGAGTCAACAGTTTTAGGTATGGTATCATTTAGAATTATATTCTCATTATCATTTTCATAGTTATTTTGTACAAAATACTCAGGATGAGGACTGGAGTTATTTTGGCTGTTGAATAGTTCTCCTTGAAATTGAATATGGAGTGACATATTTTCTTCTTGCATGTTACATTTATTATTAAATATTACAGATTTTTGTATTACCTTTAGGTTTTTACAATCAATATCAATTTTATAAATTTTACATTCATTTAAACCTAATATTACATAATCCAAGTTATTATCAATTACATATAACACAATATCTCTGTTAATTTGGCCAATTTTCATCTTAACCTTACATATCTTGTTCATTACAATATGGCCTTGAGTTTGTACAACTTTGATACCTCTTACTCTGGTTATTTTCAAATTTAATTGTCGAGCAGTTCTGGTTGGTATTACTGACAGAGTTGCGCCACTGTCTATGACACAGTCTACATATTCATTGTTGGACAAATAGCCTGACACCTTCAATAGTCAGGAATTAGGAGTATTCTCTGAGGATGGTTCAATTGCAAGGTGTGAAGTCCTTTCATTATCAGCTCTTTCCATTCTAAATGGACAAATTTGATGCCAATGAAAAGCATTTGGAATACCTCTCTCTGTACACATTCTACAGGGAGTTTGAGACAAAATAGGTGAATTATCATAATTAGGATGACTAGAAAATCTAGGCTTATTGCTCTGGTAGTTAGGATTAAATGGTTTTTGGTATCGGTAATAATTATTAGGTCTCTGGAAAGTATTTTGTCATCTGACCTATTCCAATTTTGGGAATCATACCTAAAGTTATCATTTTTGTTTTGAATTTGGGGAGTTCTAACAAAGGGAGTCATATATCTGGGTGAGTCATTCCTAGGTTGTGGATTCTCTCTTATTTTTACCAGTCTGTGAGCTTGGTCAAGCCAAGAAAGTGGGTCAGCAGGGGAATTTATGGTCATTAGCGATTTTAGTTCCCTGGGGAGGCCATCGGTTAAACCCTCCATGATCATTTCACTTCTTAAATTTAACTTTTTTCCGATTTCTAATTTTCTCCTGAAATATTTTGTACTATCATCCTTGTTTTCATTGAATTTTAATCCTGCAAAATCACTAAAGGTAGTTACGGTAGGGATGAAGAAATTTTCTTTTAACACAGTTACTAATTCTGCAAAATTATTAATTTGACAACAATTTTTAATATAAACGTTAAGTGCTTTTCCTTTTACAAATCGTGAAATTTTTTTTATTTCCATTCATCATCTTTGTTTTCCTCGATACATTTTTTGTTAAAATAGGATAACCAGGAGTCTATATCTATAGTGCCATCTCCAAAGGGCATAATGTTAATTTCGGTGTCAACATTCGGAATTCTAAAAGAGTCATCACAATCAACATTTACTTTGGCAGTGTTCATCCTGCTTATATAATACTAAAAATTACAAAAATAATATAGTAACTGACCTGCTATTCAAAAGTGCTTAACACCATTTTTGAAATATAAAATACAGTACTTTACTTTAGGTAAACATTTTAAAGAGTAAAACAGTCGTACGTTGATCTTCTTGCTGAACTTTAGCTTTTAAAGCTTTCCACGATTCCTCTGTGTAGCGTTCGGCGTACATACAGGGAATCAATTTAATTATCTTGAAAAATAGCTTATTGGAGTTTCCACGATTTATCTGTGCAGCGTTCGGCGTACACACAGGAAATCATAATTGTTTTCTTGAAATGAATTTTTTTATGACTGTCGCTCACATAAGAAACTTGAATCACTTCTTGGAGGCTTAGTTGAATTACGGATGTTTTGGCACTGGTACCATTATTTTTCCAAGATGGCGCAGTCCGTGACGAACAATGGCGAGGTGAGGCGGAAAACAAAACTCGAACTCGAAACTGGAAACGAACTGGAACAATGGCATCTTCACTTGCTTCGTTTCAGTCGTTTTTTTAAGTCTGTAATAAAGTTACGATACATTACGTAACTGTAGTTGGGCAGGCACGAACGAAACGAGAAAATAAATGAATCGGTCATTTTGAAAAGAAATCATCTCCATTTTTTAAAATTTTTCATAAGAAGCAAAAAACTATAACTCGCTTTCATGCTTTATTAGTTAGAGTAAATTTAGTATTTATTATGTTTATAAGGCATCAATCCTGATGCAAAAAGATAATTTGTTAATATTTCTTTAAACTTGGGGGGGGGGGGGGGGCCCAGAAAATTTGGAGAAAAGTGGAGTTGAGTTTTTGAAAAGTGGAGATGACTTCTTTTCAAAATGACCGATTCAAATGAAATTAAAATAAATAATCTCTCTTGAGGCCGTCGGCTAATATGTGAGGGACTACGAATACGTTTACACATGAAGTGACTCACATTGCTTATTTGATTTTTGATACTTTGCGTGTTTTCATCTTAAGGTGACTGCTTACGTTCGGAGCCAATTTTTTGTTTAAATTTTTTTTTAAGGATTTTTTGGTCTCTTATGGTAAAACAGAATTTTTAAAAAAAACTTTCCTCTAAATACCATTGTTGTGAAACAGAAGAACTTTACAGGACACTAATGGCCCTAGATGGCGTTAGGTGTCCTATAATAGAACCGCTTGTTTATATCCCTTTTTTAATATTTTGTATATTTTGCTTGCTGTGCGAAAATGAGGTCACAGCTCTTTTTGGAGAGAATTTGTTACTACGGAGAAAGCGCTCTGTAAGTTTCGCTATGTACGGCGCGTCAATTTTTATGTTTATAAAGGATATATTATGATGTATATTCTTTTATTTGAGTTAGTTTAATGTGTCGTTGCCGTTTAAAGTACTGCTGAACTACCCAGGTAAGTCTGAAAATGATTTCGTTTTCCAGTATGGGTTGATTCTTTGTTTGGGCAGTAAAGAGTGTGTCATTTTTTTTGGTTTCTTTGTTTGCCTGCATATATCAGGTCGATATAGACATTTAGTATATTAAAGTTTTATCTCTAAGTGTTGGGGAAATATTTTATAATTACCTTTTCCTAACATTTAAGTGGCGTCCGCGACAGGATTCTTTCGGTTTTAACTGCTCAAATTAATATTTGAATTATCTTATCAAGAGAGTTAGTTTTTGATAATGGAAATTTTAATACTTAAACGGAAGGCTTTGCGCTCTTCTTTTACAAAGACAGTCAATGTTTTGAAATCAGAACTTGTTAAAGAGGACATTGACTTAGGTTTAATAAAAGATAAGTTTACTAAATTGCAGAATTTGCATTTAGAATTAAAAGAACTAGACGACCAAATTCTTGACTTGATGATAGAGGGGAAGGCTGCGGAAAAGGAAGTCTCAAATGAAATTGAAACCCGCGAATTATATTCAGATGGTTTTATCACCCTGACCCGTCAAGTAAATGAGAAATTAGAAATTCCTGAGGAAACGGGTTTCGAGACTAGGTCACAGGATGGTTCTAACATATCGTGTCATAAAATTAAAGCATATAAACTTCCGAAAATTGAACTTAAGAAGTTTGACGGTGAATTGCTTAATTGGCTTCCCTTTTGGTCCCAGTTTGAAAAGATCCACAATGATCCTGATTTGCATGACAGTGACAAATTTTCTTATTTGGTTCAGAGTATGAAGTCGGGATCGCGGGCTAAAGAGTTCATTGAAAGTTATCCGGTGACTTCAGAAAATTATGATAAGGCTGTTACTGCTCTTAAAGAGCGTTTCGGGAAAAGTGAGTTATTAATTGAAGTTTATGTAAGGGAATTAATTAAATTAATTATTTCTAATGTTAAGGCAGATAGCAAAGATAAATTGCCCCTTGATAAACTTTATGATAAAATTGAAGCTCAGTTGAGGGCTTTAGAATCTTTAGGTTTGAAATCAATAGATAACACATCGTGGCTGTATCCGATGGTGGAATCGAGCCTTACGGAAGAAGTTTTAAAGGCATGGCAGAGGAGTTCGCTCTTTAACCAGCCTGAAGGAACCGACGTTTCTCGCCTCACAAATTTGATGAAATTTTTAAAAGCTGAAGTGGAGGGTGAGGAAAGATTAAAACTGGCACGTAGTGGGTTTGATGGTGTTAATCATAAAGAGGAACATCATGATAGAACAAGGGGTGAAATTAAGGGTAAGTTTAAATTTAAGAAACCAGCAAATATTCCTACTGCCTCAGGTTTCCTTACAACTAAAGATCGTTGTTGTATATTTTGTAGTAAAGCACATGATAGTAAAAATTGTTACGATTCACGTTTTATGACTCTTGATGAAAAGATTTCTAAAATTAAAGAGAAAAGGTGTTGTTTAAAATGTTTAGAACCCAACCATCTCGCAAGAGTCTGTAAACAATTTGTTCGTTGCTATGCTTGTGGTAAAGCGCATTTAATTTCTCTTTGTCCGGAAATGCATACTAGAGGTGAATTTTCAAATGAGAAGCCAGTAATAGAAAACATACAAACAGCTACTGCCAGACAAATGTGTACCGCGGAAGTTGCGTTAATGACGTTGCAGGTAACAGTCGCGGGAGTCAATAAGATAAGAAACGTTAGAGTACTCTTAGATTGTGGGTCCCAGAAATCTTATATTTTGGGGTCATTGGCAGTGGAGTTAGGTTTACCAATAGTATCTAAGGAAACAGTAGCTCATACTTTATTTGGGGGTGCTAGAACCGACCCAAAACTGCACAATAAATATCGAGTAAAGTTGTGTTCCTCGAGTCAGCAGAAATATCCAGATTTAGAGTTTGACTTTTTAGATCAGGATGTAATTTGTGGGGATATACCGCGTGTATCGAGAGGTCCAATATTAAAAGAGTTAAAGCGTAACAAAATTTGGTTGTCTGATGTAGGATCAGATTGTCCTAAAATCGAGATGCTCATTGGCAGTGATATTTATGGAAAAATTCTCACGGGACTTGTAAAGCAATTAAATGGAGGATTGACTGCGGTTTGTACAAAATTAGGTTGGGTCGTTTGTGGTACATATGATGATTTTTCTACTTCTAAAGAACAAAGTGCATCATTGTTGTGTAGTTTAGCAGTCCGGGACTTTAAAATTTCCGATCTATGGAATTTAGAGACGATCGGAATATTAGATGCTCAGCAGAACTTAACGAAAACTGCCGAGGAAGAAATTGCCCGCGAACAATTTTTGAATTCCCTCACAAGAAACGAAGAAGGTCGCTATTGTGTGAGTTTACCTTGGTTAGGGTATAATGTAGAGTTGCCATCAAATCGCCATGTTGCTGAAAAAAGATTGTTCAGTGTAACACGAAGACTTAAGTCTCTGAACAAATATGAGGATTACGATAAGGTTTTTAAAGAATGGATAGATGAGGGTGTAATTGAAGTAGTGCCAGAGGCTGAACTTAATTCTAAGGGTCACTACCTTCCACATCACCCCGTGTTCAAAGCAGATAGTAGCACGACTAAAATAAGACCTGTTTTTGATGCGTCGTGTAAAGTTAACAGATCACCCTCCCTTAATGATTGTTTATTTAAAGGACCAAACTTGATTGAAGAAATCCCTTCAATTTTACTGAGGTTTAGAGAAAAATGCATTGGGGTGACCTCTGATATTAGGCGTGCATTTTTACAGATAGAGTTGAGAAAAGAAGATAGGGATTTTTTGAGATTTTTATGGTGGAAGAAAGAGGGTGTCTTTAAGGTATTTCGCCATACCAGGGTAGTTTTTGGAGTGACATCCAGCCCGTTCTTATTGGGAGGAGTTATTGCGTTTCATTTGTCACAAGTACCAACAGAACAAAAGTTTATCACCCAGAAATTAGATAGGTCTTTTTATGTCGATAATTGTGTAACTTCGGTAGATAACGAGAAAGAGCTCGTGGATTTTATAAAATGTTCTACTGAAATTCTAGCCGAAGCAAAAATGGATTTGCGTATGTGGATCTTTGGTCCAGTAGAGAAGGATGTTGGTTTCATACCGATAGATTTGAATACAGAATCCCCATTAAAGGATCCCGTGCCAGTGTTAGGGGTTATTTGGGACAGAGAAGAAGATAACCTTTCTATTGACATTAAAACTGCATCACTTTCAAAAAATTTGTCTAAAAGAGAAGTCCTGTCTGTAACACAGACCATTTTTGACCCGCTAGGTTTTTTAACACCTGTTTTATTGCCAGCAAAGCTATTACTCCAGGAAATTTGGGCGATAAAAGCGGACTGGGATACTTCGTTACCAGAGAATATGAAAACAAAATTTTTAAAGTGGCATAGTAATTTGAAAATTCTATCTAACTTGAAAATACCGCGGCGAATAGGGTTCGGTGATAAAAGTTCTTGGTCATTACATGTGTTTTGTGATGCCAGCCAACAGGCCTATGCCACAGTAATTTTTCTGAGGTGTGAACACAACAGAGAAATATTCGTTAATTTTGTAGCGGCTAAATCTAGAGTCGCACCCCTAAAGAGAATTACCATTCCTCGCCTAGAACTTCTGGCGTGTGTCTTGGGTGTGCGCCTTTCCAAATATGTGACGGAAGCGCTTTCACTAAATCACATTCCGAAACATTTTTGGACCGATTCCACCACAGCCTTATCTTGGATCAAAAGAAATGATATATGGGGGACGTTTGTGGGCAACCGAGTTAGGGAAATTTGTTCTGTCACAAATGTAAATCAGTGGTCATATGTCCCGGGTCAATCAAACCCGGCTGACTTGCCTTCCCGAGGTTGTTCCCCTCTTCAGTTTTCTGAGCTTGGTTGGTGGAAAGGACCTATTTGGCTAAAAGAGCCTAGAGATAACTGGCCAAAACTAGATGTTAAACCCGATGAGACTTTAGTTTTTTCTGAGTGTAGGAAAGGAATAAATTTAAATGTAAATATAAATGTATCAGTAATTCCTGAAGAAACTAAATGGTTTGAGAGATTCTCCAAATTTTCAAAAATGGTAAGAGTTTTAAGTTGGGTAAGAAGATTCATCAAAAATTGCCAAAGGCAAATGGTGAATAAAGAACCTTCCCTGTCAGCTTTCGAGGTGCAGGAAGCTAAAAACACACTTCTTTTGCTGCTTCAGATGGAGAGTTTTCCTGAGGCTGGAGACGTAATCCATGGCATTTTAACGCAGCGAGATCAGAGTGGCCTAAGGAGAGTAAAGACAAAAATTGTCGAACGGGACGATAATTATGCTTTTAGATACCCTATTTTGCTACCTTCTAAGCATCATATTGTTGAATGTTTGATAAGAGAATATCATTTAAGAAATTCCCATGCTGGAATACAAACTCTTACTGTTATAATCCGAGAGGAATTTTGGATAATTGCCGCCAGACGCACAATAAGATCAGTTGTCAAGAAATGTGTACGATGTAAGAGATTTTCAGCAAAACATATGACAACAGTACCCATTCAATTGCCATTAGACAGAATTCGAGACGCATCTACATTTGAAATTACCGGTATCGATTTATGCGGCCCTCTGATTCTCCGATCTAAATCAAAAGCCTGGGTAGTTTTATTTACATGCGCCGTTTACAGGTGCGTGCATCTGGAACTTGTGACGTCCATAAGTACGGAATGTTTTATCCAAGCTTTGCGTAGATTCATAGCGCGAAGAGGCCGACCGTCTGTCATTTATTCAGATAATGGCACGAACTTTATCGGAACTTCGACGGTACTGAGAAAAGTTGATTGGGAAAAGGTAGTTTCTCAAGAAACGTTAAACCCAATCAAATGGAAATTCATTCCTCCCACTGCTGCATGGTGGGGCGGATGGTGGGAGCGATTAATTCGTTCCACCAAGAATCTGATCGTGAGAGTCTTGGGACAAGCGTCAGTAAATTATGAGGAGTTGCTCACTATTATTTGTGATGTTGAAGCAGTAATAAACTGTCGACCCCTCACTTATATTTCCAATGACTCTGAAGACCTTCTGCCGTTGACACCATCAATGTTTCTACAGGACATTAAAGAATCCGGTACAGCTGACTTAGATTTTATAGACAAAAGCAAACTCCTAGTTCGACAGCGTTTTTGTCAAGAACTTCGGGAACAGTTCCGCAGTAGGTTTCGCAAGGAGTATCTTGGACAGCTAGTGCAGAAACATGGACAGAAGGACTGTGAAATAAATGTCGGAGACATAGTGTTAATAGGTTCGGAGAACCTTAAAAGGATTCAGTGGCCAGTCGCTCGAGTTCAAGAACTTTGTACCGGCAGAGATGGCCGCACCAGAGTGGTCAAAGTCAAGACCAAAAATAGTATACTGATTCGCCCTGTACGCAAACTATACCCACTGGAAGTGTGCTCGTGTACCAAGGCCTCCATAATTTAATTTTTGATTTATTCCTCTACAAATCAAAAAGGTGGGAGTGTTGTGAAACAGAAGAACTTTACAGGACACTAATGGCCCTAGATGGCGTTAGGTGTCCTATAATAGAACCGCTTGTTTATATCCCTTTTTTAATATTTTGTATATTTTGCTTGCTGTGCGAAAATGAGGTCACAGCTCTTTTTGGAGAGAATTTGTTACTACGGAGAAAGCGCTCTGTAAGTTTCGCTATGTACGGCGCGTCAATTTTTATGTTTATAAAGGATATATTATGATGTATATTCTTTTATTTGAGTTAGTTTAATGTGTCGTTGCCGTTTAAAGTACTGCTGAACTACCCAGGTAAGTCTGAAAATGATTTCGTTTTCCAGTATGGGTTGATTCTTTGTTTGGGCAGTAAAGAGTGTGTCATTTTTTTTGGTTTCTTTGTTTGCCTGCATATATCAGGTCGATATAGACATTTAGTATATTAAAGTTTTATCTCTAAGTGTTGGGGAAATATTTTATAATTACCTTTTCCTAACAACCATACTTTTTTATAAATTGGTCATTTTGAAGTAATTTTTAATGAAATTTAGCTAAAACGCCTATCACTGTGAACAAAATTCTAATGCTACTATTTTAATTTCCTTCTTACACATGATACATATAACAGTTATCTTCAAAATGACCTACAATCTAAGAGAAATTTTAAAATGCAAAAATAATACAGACAATTTTATGTTCCAATATGAAAATTTTCCCCAATTCGTCATTCCTTTCCTTATAAAAACAGCCCCAAACAAAAAACTATTTATTATACATCAATTATTGTACGTCATTTCATTAACAATAGCACCTAAAACATTTCCTGAAAATTTTATCAAATTATATGCTTTATTATATGAAATAGTATGATAATGGTAGAGATTTGTGCTAAAAAACATAATTCTGAAAAAAACGCATTTAAAGTTGTTTGTCACTTCAATTTTGTAGTAGACGATGTTTATTAAAATAGCTATAACTCTGCTTCTAATTGATGTAGAATGAAAATATAAGCGGTTTTGAAAAGAAAAAAGATTGAATTACAAGATTCTTGCAAAAAATAAAATTGACCAAAATAGTCAAAAAATGGACGCATTTAAAGTTGTTTGTCACTTCAATTTTGTATTAGACGATGTTTATTAAAATAGCTATAACTCTTCTTCTAATTGACGTAGAATAAAAATAAAAACGGTTTTGAAAAGAGAAAACATTGGTTTACAAGATTCTTGCAAAATATGAAGTTGACCAAAATAGTCAAAAAATGACATTTTCAACGTAGGCAGTCACCTTAAATTATCGACACAAGTCCATAGTACTTGAGACACAGTGATTCCAAAGCATTTGAGATGATACATGGTATTTACAACATGTCTATACGGTTTAACCTTGTTAGATCCACACCTAAGGTACTCTAAAATCCGAAGAACTGATTTGAAGCCATAAAATAGCTTTTTTTTCCTAAATTTGAGATTTGTGACGCTTAATAACTAGTAATTTTCGAATTAATTGGTTCAGTTCCCCTGGACTCCTATCAGTAGTAGAAAAAGTCTCCATGGGCACGTCACAAAAATCGAGATCGATAAATTTTTCTATGTTCAGTTGAATTTAGGGAAATATATAACAATATTATTATAGGGGAATCAAAATTCACCCGGCAAATTCAATTGCGAACCCCTAAATTATACTGCCACCTCTTCAGAAATTTTCTTGAAAGTCGTCGATTGAATATTACTTTCTTCCCAAGATGTATTCAAGATTTTTATTTTTTGCGTGTTGCTGTCTATCCATGACGGTTTAAATCTTTATTTTGGTCATATAATTCTATAACTCTATTCTAGGTCAGGACCGTCTTATAAATATTACTATGCAGTCTAAATAGCCTTATCATTATTTCTCGATGTATCTTTTTATTATTATTATTTTACGGTCAGTAGTTACGCTTTAAGAAGTGCTTATCAGTTATGCTACAGTTTTCTGTTTTGCGAATAGTAGCTTAGACTGTGCTGCAGCTGATATTAGCCTCCTGTAATACCGAGATTTTAAAACGATGCTAGTAATTATTGCTAATAAAAATTACAGATAGAGTGACTTTTTATATACCTTACTGGAAGTAAAAATTCGTGTCTAGTTATCGGTGCCTGTGATTTATGACTTAATATTAGTCGAACGCTATGCTACACTATCACATTCGCGTTATATTCACCACACATTCAAAACAGATATATTAAAGTTAATTGGCACTCAGCTCGTTTTAAGAAAGACACATGAGTTTTTTTCTAAGCTACAAACAAGACTTTTTTTGTTAGAAGTGTACGGCTCTCCCTGCACGCCACGTTAATCACATAATCCTCGAAAATCAAAAGTAGCCTCCACAAGCCTCCATCGGCACATCGGAACACTTCACGCATAATAATTCATTTAAAATGTGCGGTCAAAAAGCAGGCCATGTTAAATCAGACGGAAAAAAACGAGCCTAGAAAAATGTTATCGCTGACAAAGTTATGAATTATCGCTTGAGCTCACTGAAAATACTAATTCATTTTTTTTCGCCCGTTAATTTACCTGTTATTGGAAGCTTTTATTTATGAATTTACTAATTACTGCAAACGGATTGTGCAGTGATTTTTTCCCCTTTCTGCTCGCTAAGTGCTCTTTGCCCATTAAGTGAATTAAAAGTATGGTACTTCAATTAATCCCATTAAGTCATCATCCCTCCAACAGGAAAAAAAAACCCACAGTTATTTCCCTGATTTCCTGATCTATTTGATTCTAATTTTTGACTTCGTTATTTATTTCATTTGCGAGAAAAGCATTGATAATGAATGTTTTCAAGCCAATGGTACCGGCTAAAAATGCCCCGAATTAATTAAAATGAACCGCTCTTCTTGTTTATGACCATGCCTAGTGAATGTTTCGATTATTTTTTTATCTTTTTATTACCACTCGATCGCTGGGAAGTTTTATTTTTGCGGCGATTTTTGCGACGCACTCCAGCGACGTCCGTGTAAAAGACGAGATTCGGATGGTTATTTGGAGTAATTGATCCTGAATTTTTACGTGGTGCGTGCCCTACCTATACAGTGACTACTTAAAATGATTTAATAATATCACTGTAACCGAATAAGGGGTAGTATGCCCCTTTTTTTCAATCTAACTTTCTCACAGACAACTATGTGCTGTAAGAAAGCCAACCCAACTTTCAGGATTTTTCAGCAACGTAACGTAGCTAAGAGCGACATTTAAGATGAGTTGAGAGTAGGGTTGCCAACTGTCCCGGATTGGCCGGGATTGTCCCGAAATCGGAATCGCTGTCCCTGATCTCGGATGAATGCTAAATTGTCCTGGAATTTAGCTGAAACTATTCCGATTTTTTTAAAAATTGAAATTGACAAAATAAAATGCCTTTCTTTAAAGAAAAACAAAGAATGTTTTGAATTGACATGAGAGCAATTATCCGTTATCCCAAATATATTACAAATCAAAATTGACATCGATGCGTTATATAATGAATATACAGAACTTCGATTGTTTTTTCCTGCTGTGAACAAAGAGCAAAACGATGACAAACTATGGTCAGAGTATTTCAAAAAGTATGAAAAATTGGTCGAGCTGAGGAAAATTGTATCTTTTATTTTGTCCATTCCCTGCGAGTAATGCTTACCCAGAGAGAGTATGTAGTCACATGAACAGTTTGTTGACGAAGGCCAGAAATAACATGAATATCGACTTAGTGAAGGCGGAATTGCAAATACGACTTAATAGTGAATCGTGTGCAGAATTTGCGAACTTTTTAAATACGGACTCACTTGCGAAAGAATTGGTGATTGCAACAAAAAGTGAGAGAAAATATTATTGGAAAAACTCATAAAAATATAACGTTAAATTTGTTATTTTAAGATTTAAAATTATTATTATTATTATGTAATATATATATAATTAAGTTTCTATAACAGTTAAAATAAAAAATATAAAAAATAAATTTAAAAAAAACTGTATTATAATTTTTTCATACATAAAATTTTTCCTCTTAAAACTAGGTAATGGCTGGCTGATAATGATGATGTTCAGTTTTGAGCTATTTGTCCCGGAATCGTCACAGATAAAGTTGGCAACCCTAGTAGTTGAGAGTCATGTAACCTGCGCCACACTCGTTATGTGGATCTCCCACACATCCCCATGAAATTCGACTGTACATAAGAACTGGTAAACTTTTTAGGAGAAAGAAAATTAAATTAGAAAATTGTTGGTAAAATTTCTTAACTTTGTTTTATTAAAAGGATATTATCTTGTAAGTGATTATAAATATATCATTGATTTTAAAGCTGCGTTTTTCCTCCTTTTGATACCTCAACTTTATTTTTCCGAAAAGGCCAAGAAACGAAATCTAATCTTCATCGTCATTCAAATGTTTGAATTCTTCTTTGGTGCCAATCCATCCGGTATCAAGAGTGTCGTGTACGCGCCGAAGATGTGTGAATACACGGAATTAGATTGAGTCTAAGGGCCTGTTCACATAGGAGTCCGTTGCGTTGCGTTAAGGAGAAAATGACGTTGAGACGAAAATAAACCAATCTTTGGCGTTAAAAATTTCATTGCTAATCATTTGGAGGCATATGATTGGTTTATTTTCATCTCAACGTCATATTTTCCTTAACGCAACGCAACGGACTCCTATGTGAACAGGCCCTAAGGCCATCCGCACACGGGTCGTCTCGTACTCGGCTCGAAGCGATTTTTCCCACCACTCAACTTCCTACGAAATTGAATGGGACTCCACTAACGGGGCGATTGGCAATCGGCTGGAAGTCGAAGCGGTCTCGATTCGTACTCGTCTCGTTTCACTCGAACTGTTTGGAATGGGAAAAATCGAGCGTTACGCGCGGAATTTTCAATTATCAATGGAAGTGTTCAACATTAAATTTGTAGAAGAGGAAAAACACCCAGAGCTTTATGACCACACGCTCCGTGAATATTCTAGAAAAGATTGTACAGAAAAAGCGTGAAATGAAGTTGCACGAGAAGTGAACTTGACAGGTAATGCATTTAATTACAAATGTTATTAAAGTTACATAGTTTAGTTGAAAAAAGTATTACATTATAGTATTTCTTTATTAATTACAAAAACTTATTACAATCATTCATTAAAAAATCTTATTACAATTTCACGAAATCTATTCTAATTAAATACATAAAAATATAATAATAATCGAATACAAAACACAGAGCGAAATTCAATATATTTAATTTTTCAAATCAGTAAACATAAAAGTTATGTGTTTAGTTTTGATGAAAAAATGTCAAAACCTGGACTTTGTCGTGGTGATTGCTACCTGAGTCCCAACGTCTCACCTACACAAACACAAGAGCTTAGTAGAAACTTTTGTATCTTAAAAATTATATACATTTATAACTCCAATTGAAAACGAAATTTCAAATAATTTTATAATTAACAAAAAAATTGCATTTTTATAACATTAAATTATACCGAACTGAAAATTTTTTGACATTCTTTTGACATTCTACAGAATGCTAAAAATTTTGCATCACTTTCTTGTAATTATTATGGCGCAACAAACAGCCGATGGTGAAAATTCCGTTCGAAGTACGGATGTACTTGTACTCTCCTCCGAAACCTTCTCCTTTTTATCTTACGGTACCAATATAACATAAGAATGTTCTCCTCATCACTGGAGCTGCTCATTTTAAACAAATAAAAACAAGAAGTTTTGTACTTTGCACGTTGAAGACATTCAACCTACTGAGAAAAACATGGATTCGTCATCCCACTTCAAATTCGAGACTAAACCACTTCGAGTGCGATTTGACCAGTGTGCTGGTACACTTCGCATAATTCATACAAGACGCACATCTCGCTTCGAGTTCGAGCCGAGTACGAGACGACCCGTGTGCGGATGGCCTTAGCTTATCCAAAAGGTACCTGTCGACCAAGTGTGGAATATTAACTGGGGATACATTCGGCAAAGGATTCTGGCTTTCTGCTAAGATATTGGTGGCTATATCGACAGGCCAGTTTGAACGGCAGATTGTGAGAACGTTTTTACTTTGTCTGATTAATTAAAAGCTTCCACTGTTAAGGCTGCTATGTACTAACCCCATTGGATTCGCTCACTTCAATGTTAACCTATGGAGAAAATTTGTCCACGGATTGCCGAATTGGATTCAAAGATTTTTTTTTTTAAATTGTACTCGGTCATAGAGAAAAAAAAATTTACATTTGTGTAAATTTTTCATTTATAAAAAATGCAATTAATATTTTAAAATTTAAATTATTCGGGGGAAAATCTGGTATCGTGTGTAAATTCCGCTCATAAGTTCCTTCGGTGGAATTTGTGAAATTTATAAAAGGAATCCTGTAGCGCTTTGCAGAAAAGTTCAGGCTATCTGACAATACCAATTTTATTGGATTATCAGCCTTTATGTACCTGTAAATAGTTGACAAAAATATAATTTAAATAAAAAATTTGGGGGCAGCGCTTAATCCCCTGTAGAGAGAGAGCCATTACAATCCCTCAAAATGTCAATCCTAAGGGGGGTGGAATTCTGGAACTATCAACTGGACTCCTCCCACCACAAGAGTCTGCAAGAAGAGGAAAAGGGAAATACGATTTTTTTGCTTAGCACATAGCAGCCTTAAGTCCGATCGGTATTAATATAAGTTAGGCGCCAAATGTTCGCAAAGTGGATTTGTTCATTCTAATAGTTCAGCCCTAAAGATATACCTCTCCAGCGTACTCCACATTTTTCACGGGGGAAAAATGTGGATTTTAAGAACTTGTCTGTCCCTGTTTTGCATCCTTAAAATATGAAATATTATGATTTTTTTAAAAATTTAATAACAATGGAATTGATGTTTGAGTAGTATTAACAAGTTATGCAATGAGAGAATAAATATAATATAAATAAAACGAGAAAAAAAAATATAGCATCGAATTTTTGTTATGGATCATATCATATCATTGTTAAAAACTATGTTAAGGCTAAAGACATAATCGTAATCTTCAGTTTCACAGTTTGAAAAAGCGGGAATATGTAGAAAACCAACTTTCTTAAAAGTTTTCTACAATTTTCCGATTTTAACTGAACTTTTATTAACATTTTAATTTATTTAAAGTTAAGTTCCCCCACCCCCGACGCTACGCTTATGGGGGACGGAGGGCGGAGAGAATTCCAAAAGCAGAACTTCTTCAAATGTTTAATGGTGACTGCCGAGGGGTGGTCTAACCGTCAATTATTTACAATGTTAAAAAACTTTAAAAAAAAATTCATTTGGTCATAGAAGCAGTAGACTCTCAGCCGCACAAATCTTTTATTTATTTTTTTACGAGGTATATCATTGCAAAAACAATACTAATGTTAACTTTTATGCTATTATACTTGTAAGGAATTAATTGGGGAAATAATAGTTAAGTTAAATTTAAAGGGGGCTTCGGGATTAATTATTTTCGTGGCGCCAAACGCCACTACTTTCACAGAGCATAGAACGAGCGCGTCGCGATTTTAGGGAAATAACCTTTTTGAGAGATGTAACCTTGACTCGCGCGAATGGTCGAGCGAACTAATCTATTTTTAGAGAAAGTACGGGCTTTGAGCGGAGTAAAATTATAACTTCATTCGAATAGAAGATTCTCGAACATTCCATAAACATCACAGAGCATGCGCGAAAGTTTTGCACCCAAATGCAACAAAAGATTATTTCAGAGCGTCTTCAGATTTAGGATTGTGCGGAGCGCGTGTTACGGGGATGAGAGATTGAAACTTGGCTTGGATTGAATCAGGTTAATTAATAGTATTTGAAATAAAGGATTTAGATGTAATTTAATTGTATTTAATTCCACAGGCCTACGATCATTGACTGCATAGATTTAGAATAATTTTTATGGGAACGAGTTAAGAGGGAGTACGAGTATTATGCTCATCATACTCATAAACCATTAAAGAAAAGGGAAGTTATCTCTGTTTAAAAATGAGATCCAAACTTTAGGGTATCTACTTGTGTGACGTAATGCTCCCCTAAGTGTTTGATTTTTAATAGATGAGATATATTTTTTGTTTTCTCTATGAGAAGTTTCAAATTAGATCCGGTAACACGTCGGAGTAATGTAAGTTAAATTGTAAATATGTACATTAAACTTGTGAATAGAATGTATTGAATTCTTAGTTGATTTATAGTACATATTTACTTGAAAGTTTTAATCATAGTTGTCATTTTAGAATTTAGATTTACTCGCGAGACCTAAGACCAAATAGAAATTAATATACCGCGGGGCAAGACCTTGTTATTGATCCGCCTTCAAGACGAAATTATTACAACTTGGTTAAAACAATATACAATGTATTTAGTGAAGATATACTTAGTAGAAGCATCTAAAAACCGTTCAATGAGAAATAGATTTTCTCTAAAACAGCTGCTCATTCCCGAGTAACACATAATCCACAACAGACAGATATAGTTAACAGAACTTCTCCTTCCAATTTTATGGTGTATTTAGTAAAACAACGCTTTGTGGAGATAAAATATTTCACATTTTATCTGCTTCGGCAAGGAACCAACTCCCGTCAAAAATATGTAGGGGACAAAAAAAGGGGGGAGAGGACTATATCGGATGATATAAAAAAAACCGAAAAAAAAAAAAAACGGTTCCGAAGGACAGGGTGAAAAAATGTGAAATCTCAGCAACAGAATGGTATTGAGGGGGGAGAAAAAATAAAACGCGTCAAAAATCTTCAAACGTGTTGAAGAGGAAAAAAAGAAGAAAAAAACTGTCCAAAAAAGTGTCGTTTTATTCGCTTTTCAAGACTACGTTTGACAGATATTTAAAATGCAAATGTTGTCTTCTTCGAGACCCGTCTTTCGTCTGCGAGCGGTGTATTTATTCGGTGGCAAGCGGTGGCAACAAAGACCGCTTGTCATACGCAGCTAAGAAATAGGAGGAACCCTCACAAAAAAGAATAAAAAACGAAAATGGCAGCGGGGGAAGGCGTAAATAGGCAGTTTGCTCAGAATATTTGACTCCTTATGATTTCAGAATTGCTTCAGGGGCTAACAATGACAACAGAGGGCGCCAGTTTTATTTTGTGTGATTTTTTTCACCCTCCCGCCACGTCAAAGATTCAGTTGAATTTACGACAAGTGTCATTCGGATAAGTTTTTTTTCCCTTTATATATATATATTTAATGTCTGGAGGCACAAAGGTATATGCCGTGTGTATTATTCGATTGAGATAACGCGCACAAAAAAATGCGTAAACAACTTAAAGGTTTGGGTGTCATTTGTTCTTTAAATCCTTTCCCTCCAACTGACATGAATGAAGAACTGTTAGGAAATATATTAACATATCTGCTCGAAGTGTTCTCTGACTTCTTTATCTGCCGCCTTTTATGCGGGGGATGAACAAGCCCAAGGGGTGCTTATAACAAATATCAAACCCTTAAAAAAAACTTGTTTTTTTCAGAACCTTTGTCATCAGTCCGTTTTTGATTTTGGGTTCTGAAAGATCTCAGTTGCCAGAGATCATGAGTAATTTGTATGCCTTTTACTCCTATTGAAGAATGATTTCTCTATGGTTTTCCAGACTGGATATCTGGTCTTGCAGAAGCAAGTTTTAGCGTTGTAATTATTTTAAGAATTCTCTTTTAATAAGCCGCTGCAGATTTTTGGTTATTAGATACTTCTGAGTGACGATGTCATCCCTTTTTCTCTCTCTGATAATCTTAATTATTTAGCATGTTTGTGATAATGAGAAAGACTCAATAAAACTTGATGGAGTTCGTTTCTTATTCTGATTTCCTTCTTTATCGTATCATTAATATTTGTGACTCAAATGTTAATATAACGATAACCAGATTATTCTCATGCTTGCTGTTGCAGAACATTCGCTGCCTACAAAAAAGTAATGTAAGCTAAATGAGAAAAAGTAAAAGTGGAAAAGTTAATCTATGAAAAATCTCAGAGGTAAACTTTATGTAGGAGTGTTCTTGAAGCACTTTAAGAATTCTTTATTTATCTGCCGTTTATTCTCAGTTATTAGATACTTTTGGGGATCAATGTAATATTTTTCATTTTCTGATCCTCTCAATAAATTAGGAAGACTGGAATAGCGAGAAAGATCTAAACTGGAATTTTTAATTTAAGGTTGATTCATTATTATAGGAATAACAATGCAACAATGCTTGCATTCAGGTAATTTTACTGTTTGTTTTTGAGTTGTGTTGTGAAAAGTGGAAAATTTTAGATTATTACTCTATAGAAGGATGTTTTATCTAGGATTACCCTTCAAGTACCTCTGTAACATCCAGACATGTCTACTTCTCACAGATATTTTTTATTAAATATCTATTTTACCAAATAAACAATATTTGTATCATCCGAATGGTAGGTTTCCAACCATGGCTTTATAACTTTACGAAAATAAAGCTCAGTTAAAGGGTATTACATTAAAAGTTTAAAATATATAAAAAAAATAGCTTCGTTCTACATCAAGAGTGGTTTCATTCGACTGGCATGTTCTGTAACTATAAACCACCACACAATGACATCAGATATGACTATGCCATAGATAGCGAATCTATGACATGCGTGCCCGAGGTGGCACGCAAAAGAGTATTGCTGGTACCCGAAATCCCGATTTTCGAAAAAGTTGAATTTGGAGGATTTCGAACCCCATCTTCCTTTTGGCCTTCTGTTTTTTAACCACACGGTTCTAGCCCCGGGAATCGAAGTCACTGTCAATTTTTAAAAATTTTATCCCAAAGCTTTTTTTTCTCCCGTTCTTTTACCACTGCAGCTTTAGATTGAGAGTCCTGTGCTCAAAGAGTCTGAGAGATTACACGCTATGGTCTGTCACTGTACTGGTGAGGATTAAAATATGTAGTCCAAGGGCCTGTTCACATAGCAGTCCGTTAGCGTAAGCGTTAAAGGAAATACTCTCATTGAAATATATTTAACCAATGACAAAACCTCCTAACAATTAGTAACGAAATTGTTAAGGCCTATGATTGGTTTATTTCCGTCACATCGCCAATTTTCCTTTTACGCTTGAGCTAATGGACTGCTATGAGAACAGGCCTTTAGACGTCATGTTGCTACGTGGGATGTCATCTGATAGATTAGAGTTTGCCGTATTTATCTCAAAACTCCTTGTGTGTGTTATACCTTCTTGTGTGCAACTTCGAAAAGTTTTCTGTCCATTGATAAAGGTAAGGCTCCCGATATGTCCACTCATGATTCTCCTGAAGGTTTTGCTGGTGTGTGCGAGCACCTCCGGCAGAGCTTTTTTTTAATAGTCTTCTAAATTAAGATATATTTCCTGGCAAATCCGTCTGTTCTGATTGGAGCCCGACTGTGCCGCTGGTTCTGTGGGGTGTGTCTCGTGGGTGGCCTCTGCGGGATCTTGTCTGGGTCGTGCGCGGGGTGGTTGCCTGCTGTGGGTCTATCTGCACCGTCGGGATTAACCCAGTTGGGCTTCGGCCAGGTCGGGCCCGCCGTGGGCTTTTTGGGAGTCTCCTGAAGGTGACACTGTTCCCTTTAATTGTGAAGGCGCCACCAGATTTCCCAGAATACCAGGAGTGGGACGGAGGAGCATATATCTTTATTTTTGAGCATATTTCAGAAAAGGTCAGGCCGACACCTGAGGTTGATGGACTAGAAACACCATCCTTTGCAAGATTGTCAGCAGTCTCGTTTCCATGGAGACCTATCTAGCACCGGCATCACCACCGGCATCACCTGCCCACCTATTGAACAGCATGGGGCTGCTGCATGAGGACCTATTTACTGCGCCCCTTCTCGTGTACGACTATTTGAGAGTCCACGACCTCTTGGACTTGGTCTAGCCTCCTACCAGACCTTGAGGAATAAGCCACAACACAAGAGCAACAACCTACCTCCTTGTGTACCTCGCTCTACCGAAGGTTTTTAATTTCTTCTAATGTGGCAGGCACATGTTGAGAAAAATAAAGTAAAAATAGGTTAAAGTTAACTAAAAACAACGAATTAGTAACAATAACAACATTTTATTTCCCAACAAAGTTGGGCCAGGGTTTTAGGTTCAAGATTCAAGAGTAAAAATCTTCCGAGTCATCACGCTCGGCCAAAACAACAAGAAGTGACAAACCGCGACAGACACCCCCAGGGCATTGACCCGTACAGCGCTATCTGGCGGTGAAAACATAAATATTCCCAACACATATCCCGAGGTCATTTGCTAATTCACACCCCGATTTTGTTAGCTACTCTGTTATGGGAGCTCCATATGGGTGAACCAACATCGCTCCGTATGAGGGAACAGGATTGTGAGTCTCTTGAAAACTGGGCCTAGGGTTAACATGTTTTTATTAACTTGCTTTCTTGTTTGTTTGCGTGTTTGTCCAGTACAAATCTTGCAATCGATTTTTAACTAACTTCCCGACTAGCTAGACATATGAAACTTTTAGAATAGCTCGGAACACGATGACAATGCATTTTTTTAATACTTTTAGCCATCTTTAAGCAGAATTAAATTAATTAACAGTTATATTCAGTTAATTTTGTTTTGTAGACTGGTGCAGCCATCTGTCGGCCGAGACGGGAATGAAAAGTTAAACGCAAGTTAACCTCCAATTAACTTCATTTTCTTTCAAGTTGATGGGATAATTCATCAAATAAATTTTAAAAAAGCATTCATTAATATATAGAATTGTCAAGTTTATATGATTCAACAGAAAATTTAAAAACATGGTATATAAAAAGTTCTTTTTATCTTGTAATTATGAAATTTTGCATGTATATTCATTAAAGTAAAACTATATTAAACACCTTATAAAATTTTATAAATATTTTTTTAATATATTTTAAAAATTAAATCAAATTAAAAGAAAATACTTCTTCCGATCCAATTTTTAACGATGGCCGAATGGTTAGGGCGCTGGCCTTCGGTAACGAAGTCTGTGGGTTCGAATCACACTCTTGCCATGGACGTTTGTAGGCGTTCGATTCGGCTTTAAGCATTGGGTCCCGGTGTTGTGTATCACTTTATAAATTAAATATTATAAATTATATACAGAGAATCAAATACGTTTATAATTTTCTCTCCACCTATTGTTTGAGTTTGATGAGTGTCATTAGATTAATTTTCACGCGGATTAATTGTGGTGGCATTCGTGAAAGTTGAGCAAATTATAAATCAGGTTTTATGTAAGATACAGTTATTCGGACAAATTAAATAACTGTATGCTACTACATTCGGAGGACCTTGGGGGAGGGCCGTGACTAATCGACCCCCAAATGAGACAACAGGTGTCGGGGGACTGCTTGTCTAGATGTGTGTGACTGCAGCATAAGATTGCCTAGACTTGGCAGATGCCTCGAGGCCCTATAAAATCCCCCTTCAGATAAGTTTTCTTTGGTTTTTTTTAAAGCCATGGCATTTTTTATTTATTTATTTATTTATTTATTTTTTTTTTTTTTGGGGGGGGGGTCAGTCAATCTATATATTTAAGTTGCTAAGCCGACTTTTTGGGCAGTCCGTGAGAGAAAACTACTGCATCCATTGACTTCATTTTGGTCTGAAACGAAAGATTGTAATCTGTAGATGCGTAAAAAAAATCTGGCTTTTGTAACCTCAATTTCTATTAATACACGATAATTTAGAATGAAAAATTGATTTCTGCGCATGCTCAGTGGCATGTTTGAATTTGTCTTTAGAAACTCACTGTTTCTGCGCATGCTCAGTGATATGTTTTAATGATAAACACGTTTATTCTAAGGAGTCTCTCTAGATCTCTCACTGTCATTTTTTATTTTTATGATAATTATGTTTGTGTAACATATGATTAAATAGAAATGATAGAAATTGTTTATTTCGCACTGTTTAATGAGCGATAATTTACAATTAAGAAAAAAATTGCTTTCTGCCCATACCCAGTGACTTTTTAAATCTGGCTTTAGACACTCACTAGGCACGAAGCCGCTTAAACACATTAATTTGTTTCTGCGCATTATTATGATTTACAACATTTGGCAGGCCGGGGGCCGTAGTCGGGTTGGTGTGGCCAACTCCCAGGGTATCGGGGTCCTTTGTGAGGATCAAGGTGCCTGGTAACGGAGATGGCAACTTTGATTCGCCTGGGGGAGTGGGATCTTCTGAGCGAGTCGATGTAGCACCATCAAGGCCTCGGATGTCACCACTTCCTCGTAGTCCCGGCTGGTAACCGGGCTGTGGCCTGGTCTCCGGCTGGGGGCATGGGGGCAGGAGTCGGGTTGGTGTGGCGTTTTCCCAGGGCATTGAAGACCGTTGTGAGGGCCTTGGTGCTTGGTAATGGTGGATGCGACTCCGGCTTGCCTGGGGGAGTGGGATCCTCTGAGTGAGTTGGTGTAGCACCTTCAAGGCTTAGGTTGAAGACACCTCTGGGTGACTGGTGGTGCGGCCCCAGAGGGTGGAAGTCGGGCGGATGTGGTGTCTACCCAGGGCGAAGGAGGCGTTGTGAGGCCCACGGAGTCTGGTAATGGTAGACATTACTGTGACTCGCCTGGGGGAGTAGATCTCCTGAACGAGTCACTGTAGCATCTTCAAGGGTTTAGCAGTTGTTCGACTCCTCATGGTCCGGCTAGGGTCCGGGCGGCTGTCCGGGCTAAGAGTGACAAGGGACGTTGGGGCCTGTAGTATTGCCATATGGCATCTCTCAGGAGCTCCGTTTTGTCCTAAACTAACACGGACCTGTGTACTCCGCACTTCGTGCCTCGTGGGTGGTTCGATCGCCGAGGACAACGAGGTCATGCAGGTCGCACTAAATTAAATGTCACACGAGTGATGGGCCGACGTAAGCTCTCTAACTTACAACATTTGGCAATGATGTGTTCAGTATAATTTGTGTATTACTGCATTTACCTACTATCTAGCCGTCATGTTTTGACGGGTACCAACTAGTTTAATATTATTTTATTTATTATTTTTTTATTGCCTGTTTTTTTCTTAATGATGTTCAAGTGAACTCTTAATAATTTTAATACGAGGGATATTATTTAATGCTATTATAATTACAAGTAGAATGAGAGTTGTTGTTAATAAGTATTTGTATGTTGAATCTATATTCAAGTTAAGGCAATGAGAGAAAGTTTCTACTAACTTCTTTTGTTTAAAGTAAAGAGAAAAAGATTTTATTATCTTGCGTTAAAAGAAATGAATAAAAATTTTAGTCTGTTCCCTCAGTTAAAACTGTGTCTGTCATGTTTTGTGAGTATTCATTTGGGAATTTCTGTTAGCCATTGAATCTAGGATGTTGTTTTAGTTTGGAGAAATAGAACACAGCGCAATACTCACAACGCAAACCACTATACTACTAAATGAAGCGAGAAAAGTGTAACTAAGAGAATTTACCTACTCATCCAGTTATAATAATAAGAAATAAGTTAGCAATAATTAATATTATATTTTAAATACTGTACTTTACATAATCTTTATGTAACTTCATTTATTAATTAAATATAATATTCATTTACCTTAGATACTTCTTTATTAAATATTAAATATAAATTACTTTTTAAATAATAAATACTCTTTGCTTTAAATAACAAATTTTAAATATAATATTTTTAAATACAACACCGGTCTAATTAGCCCTCGGGTAGTTGACTGTAGCGTGGCGCTCCCTGGCACCCCAATTTCAATTTTCGCAAAATTTTAAAATATTAATACACCCAAAAGAAAATTCTAATTTTTGTTTGATTTAGATTAATTTGAAAGTCCACCATACCCAGAGCCTGACTAAGGCAGGGGCATACGGGGCAGTTGCCCCGGGCCCCCTCATCAGAGGGGGGCCCCGAAATCGAATAGAAAGTTTAGTATTAAGTATTAAGTTCTTCATTACTGAAGTAGTGAAGCAGAGGGGGGCCCCAAAGAAATTTTTGCCCCGGGCCCCAATTAGGCTAAGTCGGGCCCTGACCATACCCTTAAACCACGAGGTCTCCAGAATGTTTATATCTGTTTTGTCTAATCGTCAGTATCGCTGCCTCAGAGGTTCGTATCTTATCGAACAAGGAAAATACTACTAGTCAGACAAGTAGATTATTTCAAACTAGCTGAAAACCCGCGCTTCGCTACGGAGTACATTCAAATTAAATACAACGGTCAATGTAAGCAATTAATGCCAATATATATATATATATATATATATATTTATAATAAGTACTACGATCAATGTATACAATTGATGTAAAAAAAACAAAAAAATATATTTATAAAAAAAATCGTAAGGGATATTTTTATAGACAAAATAATGTAGAAGAAAATATTCAAATTAAATTTAATAGGACATACTAAAGAATATAGTACAGTTTGAGGATCATATCTTTTACTGTATTTTAATATTTTTTTGGATAATGTCCAATCGTCTGCCGCATTAGAAAGAAAAAAAGTATTTTTTTGTCTATTTAGTTGTTATGCACGTGACGATAAATTTATTTAAAGTACCAGAAAAAGAAATCACGTGATCAGCATTTAATACATTAAATTCTTAAAATTAATCTTTAAAAATTCACCAAAAATCAGAAAAGGGAGGTAAAGATTCGAAAAAGATTTCAATTTAAAGTAATTTTTAGGATCTTTCTCGTGATATAAATTTTATAACCCTCAAATTATTATTTTAAATGCAAACTTTAAAAAAAACTTACAAAAACAGCTTAAGAACTTAATTTTAAAAAATCTAAGAAGAATTTTTCAAAAATCTTTCTTAGTGCACGCCTACACTATAAGAAGAATCGCCATGCAAAATTTCAGCCCTTTAGGTCCGGCGGTTTGGTCTGTGCGTTGTATGTCAGTCAGTGCGTCAGTTAGCTATGGAACTGTTTTATATATAAGAAGGTACCCCAGATGTTGCTCCTGAGGGGTGTCCGGTCAAAATAGAGGTGGCACCTGGCTAACGCTGGACCCCGATCCTTATGGTGCCTTTGCAAATCGGAGCCGCTTCCCTTCACCCGCAGTCGAGACCTTGTCTGGCATGTACCGTTCAGGGGGACATAATTCACAACACAACACAACACAAAACAAGCTCATTCATTGGTTCACTTCGATGCGAACGCACTATTTCGCATATCAATATTACTAAGACTTCAACGCATTACAACGCACAATATTCAATGCTCCTATAATGAATTACTCTGTTAACAGGATGGTGAATTTCTCTAAGGGTTTTGAATCGATATAAATGTTTTTGTTGTGCGTCAATTTGTCTCAAAGTGTCAAAAATATTTAGTTGGGGGAGGGAGCTTGATTTTAACGAGTTTGTTTTATTTTGATGCTACTCACTTAAATGAACCATATTTTTACAATAATGGTGTCAGTGTGTTGCATTATAAACCGACAAACATAGAGTTTTAGTTTCACTTACTAAATGAAATCGAACAAAAATAAGGTAAGGGAAAGCTGTAGTATTATAAAAATTAAAATATGAATTTAAAGGGAATATTTAAAAGACAAACTCATTTATATGTGAATAGAGCCGACAGATATTAAGCGATAGTCATGCAAATTATGTTTAAGATTTCCAAAAATGCAATTTCTGAGTAAATTAAGCAGAGCCCATGGAAAAGTTTGTATGAGAGAGGGGGAGAGAGAGTAGTATAAATAATTCAATGGGGAAAAGGATGACTTCGGGCCTGTTGAAACTAAGTTTGTTCAAATAACGAAACATTTTCTCTACCTAGGGTTAAAATACTAGACCTCCTGAATATTTTGAGCTTTTTTTCTCTCCCGTAACTGAGAATTTTAAGTCTCTAAAATATTTTTGGTGTCTTTGAAAATACGTAGTTTATTATTCCTAATATTTTCTATACACAAAACGGTTCTAAAGATTTACGCATAACTCTGATTTTTGTACGTATTAACAGAGAGAGTGACATGAAAACTTAAGAGTTATATCAATAAGAGTTTAAGGACTAAATATATATGCCAAAAAAAAAAAAAGCTATTATGAAGAATCAGTCCAAACTGAAACTTCGATTTTTCAATGATCAGAGTCAAAAGCTATGTACCAGCTATCTCGCAGACAAGCCTTTAAAAAATATATCAGCATATTGAGTCATTTCAGTTTCATTGAATTTTCTTTATCATTTTTTTTTGGAATATCATTACCCGTTTAACGTAGGATTACGTACCTTCATAACAGTCCTCCGGAAAGGAAAATTTCAGACACTAAAACCGTCCGTCCGTACCTCGCGAGTTATAATTCTGGCAGCGCACAAAACCCAGTCTGTATCACTTGGACAAGTAGTAAACAGTTAAACAGAAAAGTACCAAAATGCGTCAAAATTTTGACATACATATATGTATATATATACATACGTACATATATATAGATACATATATACATAACACATGCATATATACATACAAAAGAGGTAAGCAACGTTAAGTAATCCTACGTTAATAACCCTGCGGTAGTTTCATTAGAAGAGACCACCTGAAATTTTTTTCGAATTTTATCTCTAAATTAAAAAATTTTGTCAATTATGTACTGTAGAATTTGATCCTAGTTACCAAATCATACTTAAAAGTTCCACTTTTTTTTTAACCGTAAGGGCAGTAAGGTAAACTTATTGTTTCTTTCTGATAAATCAACATTCATTCTATGAAAAAAGTATTATTATAATATTCAACTCAAGCGTTTGCAATGAGCTGAAGAATCACTCCACTGTGTATTTTTTTCCCCCATTCAGAACATTTGTGAAATTAGTCTTATTGTTAAAACTAATCTCACTAGATGGCAGCACTATTCCACTATCTTGGATATGCTTTGATTTTTAGGTAGGCCGTATGAGTAGACTTCACTTTTCTCCCCGTGCTCAAAGTAACACTAACTAGATTCATTTTACTAGATTCAAAGAGGTAAAAGAGGTTTTTTCAAAAGCATAAAAAATAATAAAAAAATTACTAAACGCATGCGTAAATTGACCGTTGTATCGTAATATTAATTGATTATTAAGGAGAAAATTGAGAAAGAGACCGCTTGCTTGCTAATAAATAATTTTCCTATACAAAAGATTACAAAATGATTCTATTGAAAACTTCTAATCTTCCTTCATTGAGTATTTTTTTTTTTTTTTGACTTGTCGCGGGACGATCAACATAAACGTTTGGCAAGTGAAAGAAGTCCTGTCTTTCGCTCGGCCCTACATAAAATAATACTCTGAAAGTATCTCTCGGTTATAGATTGTTTTTTACTCTGCGATAAGTAATTCTAAATTCAGGTATGTTCATTTTTTTAATTTCATTCTACTACGCAGCAGGTTACAATTTTCTCAACAGAATTCCTTTTAAGGAATTATATTCAACACGTATTTTATTATAGAACAGAAGAGGGTTTTCTAAAAATTGGGCAGGAGGTAGGGGCAGGCCCTGATTTTCCATTAGGCCCGGGCCTAGGGGCCCCTGAATGTTGGAAGCCCCCCAAAATTTTTATTTTAAAAGAAAAGAAAGAAAAAATTCCCAATTCAATTTTTTTTATCTTACCTTTTTTAATAGCAATTTTTTTATACATCCTTTCAAATTTGATTGATTGGTTCATCATATGTATAGTTATATGTATAGTTCATCATATGTATGTTATATTGTATATAAGGGATTAATATGTTTTTCTGGTTGCATTGTATTGGTGTTTTAATGATGAAGTTAATATGTTGTATTGCGTTTTGTTATTTGATAATGTTCTAGGCTTCTACGCTTCATCAAATAGCCAATTCTTGGTAGAATGGTACTTTCACAATGATTCATGATTATTTTTTTTTTGTATGACAATTTTGGAAATTTTACGCCCACGTCAGTGTTAGGGGGCCCCCATCACGAGTTATGCCTATAGTCCAGAATTTTCTAAATCGGGCCCTGGGTAGGGGGGGGGAGTGGCCCCACCGGCCCATTCAATTAAATGTTACATAAAAGCGCAACGGAAAAAGTGACACAAAAAATTTATAGATTATTATATACAACGTTTCGTCGTGGGGTAGACACTTCTCTAAAGCAGATATTGCAGCACAAATTTTCACTGAAATATGACATCAATACTCTAAACAGACAAATACAATAATACTCTAATACAATGGTTCTCAACCAGTGGTACGCGTACCCCTAGGCGGCAAGCGAAAATCTGTAAGGGGTACACGGTTAACTACCAAAAAGTATACAAAATTATATTGATACATACTAGAATTTAATTGTGACAAAAGTTTAAGTAATGATTTAAAAATGAAAACTATCAGTAAAGCAGCAAGCAAACACGTCGCTCGTCGCAAGCAAACACAAAGAACTAGCAGACATTGCTGTGAAGTACCTTCTGGGGTTTACGAGAACTTACTTGGGCGAAAAAGGATTTTCAAGTTTAATTTACCTGAAGAACAAGTATAGAAACATGGAGTAGTATGAATTCGAAATTCAAGTGAATGACTCAATTGAATAAATGATTCTTTTCAATGGATATTTGAATTTGAAGAAATTTCAAAAACTAAACGGTTTTGAGCTAGGGTGTTCACTTGAAATTATCATAATTTTTAAATGGCTTTCAAAATATGTAACTTTTGTGGTATTATTTTTCAAGAAAAATTTCAGAAAATGGCGTCGCAATGTTAAGATGTTTCCGACTTGGTCCGTCCCGGAATGGTTACCTACACTTTTTCTACTCTAGGCTTTTATATAAGTAAAGATATATATATATATATATATATATATATATATATATATATATATATATATATATATATATATATATATATATATACAGAGAGAGAGAACAATGTTCTCAATAAACAGATACCAATAAAATACCAATAAAAATTTCCTTTCTCTGTTGATATAAAAAGAAGATTCCTAAGAACAACATCCCCGTTTCCAAATGTCTCCGATCACCGATCCGCGAAAAAGGCTGAAATGAAACGCAACCTGGAGAGGCAGTCAAAATATTGCAGGTTAGAGAACCGAAAAAAGAAAAGCAGCAAGTGTCCCCAATCTGTGCTCGCATTTTTGAGTGACAAAGGGAGGGGGACGTTGGTTCTTTTGTAATAGCGACACCCGCCTTCCAAAGGGGATCGCGAAGGTTGCCATGGCAACTGGACTGAAGGGGCCGACCTATTTAGTAGCCCGTCAGCCCGCTGCTCCTTTTTGAAGCCTGACTCGATGCCCACTTCCCGTCACTCGAGGGTTGCCTTCGTGTCAGGTCCTGGGTTGGCGACGAATGCTCGGTGGGAGGCTCCGACAATTAATGGGTTAATGGAGGATTCTCAGAAGCGTCAAGGTGTCTTTTCTCGGAGATGATAAAAAATACAAATTAAAAGGGCATTTCTTATATTTTGAGAAGAATGCCCGATGACGCGAGTTGAGTTAATTATGTTAGGAAAATTATTTACCAAGCGGAAATTCTTTTCAAAAAGGGGGATTTTTTTTTTTCTTTACGAGGATTCCAGACAAAAAAAAAATTATTTTATTTTTATGCGTGACGATATTTTTTTGCTCAAATGTGCCTTTGAATGAAGATCGTGACAGTTTTGCTGGATACCCGAACTACTTGAAATTTTAATTAAAAAATTTAAAATTTAAAATTTAAAGATTGTTTGGTTTTTGATATGGCTGACATAAACCCTAACTTCGCGGCTTGCATATAATTTTTTCTTCTTCTTTTGTCTACGGGAAAGGAATCAAGAGAATTTCTCTCCTAGATTTATTAAAATTTTAATCATAAAATTTTATGTTACTTTAAAAGACAAAATAAATATCTTTCGGGGGGGGGGTAATTTTTTTTTCGAGGGATATATTTTTAGAGTTATGATCAAAAGTTCTAAATACAATGGAAACAGAACAAAAGAAATGTGTCGACATTTTTACAGATATATATCTTGCTATTTTATATATATACAGTGGTACCTCGACTTACGAGTGTCTCGAATTACGAGTTTTTCGAGTTACGAGCATTCTCTCGGCAGATTTTTTGCTTCGAGTCACGAGCTATAATTCGGGTTACGAGCAAGCTTCACATACCCCACCACTAGTTTGCGCAGTGAACGCCATGTTACGTGCTCATCAAATGAGAACACGAGAAGCATATAATATTTACAACCTTTATGTACAATTATTATACAGTTGTATGCATTTTATTCTAATACTACTATCCATTCTTAAACCGAGAGATAACAGTGAACAATTATCATCCAGGACGGCTTGCTCTGGCCACACTTGAGTCGCTCTCCTAAACCGAACAGCGTCCAATCTCTCTCACAGAGAAATAACTTCAATTCCCCCCCCCCACACACACACACACACTGGAACCCCCATAGGGTGTAAGGGATGGAATGACCTTGGTCTAAAATCAACGAATAAGATTTAATTATTTAGTTCAGCCTTTCTCCTCCTCTTCCATCAGCATCTTCATATCTGATCTGCAAGGTAAATGTTGTACATTACCCTTAATAAAACAATTTTATTGCAGCACATTTTATTGTATTGCATTTTTATACAATGTTCATCATTTATAAGCACATTTTCCTTATTTAAAAACATGTAACAAAAAATTGCGGTATTTTGGGAGAGCCCGGAACGAATTAATGGCATTTCCATTCATTTTAATGGGGAAAATTGATTCGAGATACGAGTATTTCGAGTTACGAGCTCCGTCATGGAACGAATTAAACTCGTAAGTCGAGGCACCACTGTATATCCGTTTAAGGACGACAGATCCTGAAAGATTCCATTCCTGGGTGATTAGAGTTAAAAGTACCGATGTGCTGTAGGGAACGCATGGACAGTGCAGCATTAAAAAAAAAAAAAAAAAAAAAAAAAGAAAAAAAAAAGGCCCAGAGTACCTTAGTGTTTAGCACTTCAGGATTCGATACCTAATATGCTCGATTCGAATCTTGACAAGCGTCACTGAATGCTCTCGTGTCTACGCCGGGTATAGGCCCGTTCTGTAAACCGGAAAGTCCTTCGGTGGGGTTTGAAGGGGTGGGAAGAAGCTATGAGCCTCCCCAAGGTATTTGCCGACAGACATTCAACTCCGGAAGGCTAATTTGCAGTTGGGCCTTGTATTTTGAAATTGGAAGCATTGGAAGCACATCATGAAACTATTGCTGTAATGACCGTAGAAACACATGGTTCATGGTATTTTATTCTAAAACATCAAATCTGCGAACTTTCATTCCTGAATTAAATTTTAGTGTCTGGTAGCTCTGAATTTCAAAGATTTAATGTAAAAACAGGAGCAACTACACATGAACGATAATTCAATAGATTACATTTATGAAATTTTTATTACTTACAGTCGTTATTATCCTTAATGGAAATGATCCTACAAACCTTTTAATTTAAATAACCCGTTTAATTACCATACGTAGTTCGCTTGTTTAACTTCTCTGTATTATTTATTCAGTCTCTCTTACCAATAGTTTTAACGGAAGGCTCTAAAAATCTCACGTAATTGAATTTCAGTGTTCCTGTTACCTGCCGTTGAAAGTCATTTTAAAGGCTCTTTTGGCTACGAACGAGAATTAGAGTGAATAGTTACGTTATTAACGCACCCTAATTAGGCAAAAGAAAGGAAACTCAAAGGAAATAATAGATTTGTTTTAAATGTCTGGAATGAATAGAGAAAATACTAGCAAATAAGCTTTGATATAAACTTATTTTTATATTTGCACCGATTTTATCAGCTTCTTAGAAAAGAAATAAAATAGAAAGTTTTTAATAAAAGAGTTGAAGGCTTAGATTCTAGAATATTTTCTCTTCGAAACACTCTTTGGAGAATATGTTATCTTTATGTTATAAAGAACTTTAGTGAACAAGGGGGAATAGGAAGAAAAAAATTTGAACAGAATACAAATAAGTTATTTTCTTCGATTTTTTATAAAGTGAGTTACAGGAAAATATAGAGTAACATTTACTGTTATTGAATAGTTATGTTGTAATCTATACTTATGTATAAAGAGAGAGCGATTTTGTACGTGGAGGGTAATCTTCAGAACCACTGCACCTATTTGAAAAATTCTTTCACTGTTTGAAAGGTACATTATTCCAGATGGACATAGGCTATATATTATGCATATCTGATCAGTAGAAATAAAGTTAGGGACTTAATCCTAACAATCTCCATTGTTTCCGCTACTGTCTTATACCGCTTTTTGTTCCGAAGATTTCAACGATCTTTATCGTGGTGCTATCGCGGTGGGCTTCTGTTCTGACGCTAGCGGTTCGAACCTAGCCGTTCTCCGGCACGCCTTTTTCTTTTAAAAAATTTATTTTAATTATTAACTAACATAAAATTAATTTAAGGTATTATTTAGGTTATTATTAAGATAAAAAAAGATTTACAATTTATTGGCTATCAACTGGAAATTTATTGGTATAATATTTTGTTCAACCTTGACAAAGTGGGGACGGGCCGCTAGTTATATATAGTTTGGACAAAATTTCCAGTAATTGATTTTACTTTTTATTTTCGTTCATCCTGTCAATAAGGCGAATATCAGGAAGTGTTGACTCTATAGTTTGAAGCTTGAATATCAATCAGATTGCTATTTCAATTTTTGGAAAAAAAAAAAAAAAAGCATCCAATTCATCATTTAGCTTCGGAAAAGCCCCAGGGAAGTAGAAAACCGAGAAACTTCTATAAAAGAGATAAGCATTTTTAGGCTTTATAAATTGAGGATATCTGAAAGGAGAAAATAATTATTTCTCAACTTAAAAAAGTACGAATCATGTGATACGACAGAGGAAATGTTTTATCCTCCCAAATTTGCGGCAAAATGGTTCGGTGGTAAAATTTGCTTCTATCTCTTCAGCAGTGGTTTTAAGTCAGAAGCTAATTCGTAGTTTCATTTTCAGTTTGTCGGTCAAGAATTACCTTCTGTACATACCAACTACGGAATATGATATAGAACAGGGTTTGTTAGATCTTCTCGGGCACTTTGTTAAATACGTTTATTCAGAACTTTTTACTCAAGTCTTCCCCATGTGCGTGCCGCCCTGCGTGTTACAGAAAGGCCGTCTGCACACGGGGCAACTCAAAAGAAACTGATAACTGACTCCAGTCACAAACCAGTCCGTGATGAGTCGTAACCTATGTAATTGAATGGAACCACGCACACGGCGCGACTGGTTACAAACTCGTCGGACGAGTTTGTAACCAGTCGCGCCGTGTGCGTGGTTCCATTCAATTACATAGGTTACGACTCATCACGGACTGGTTTGTGACTGGAGTCAGTTATCAGTTTCTTTTGAGTTGCTCCGTGTGCAGACGGGCTAAAGCTTCACATTGTGGTCACAAGGCGACTCAAAAGTGGGTTGTCATTTCTCGGCTTGCGTCACAGCCGAGATGTGACGTCTCGAGACGCGTTACAGCAATGTATCGGTGAACATGCTTGCTGAAAGGATTTTGGCGTACACCATACAAGCAACTTTTCTCAAAACAGAACCCATTTTCACATTCAATCCGATGTATGACTGTTTATTTCCCCTCAAACATCTTAGTGATAACTCGCCAATTTTGGCAGCAGCGCCCTTGGAAGCCGAATAGCAAAGATTGGGTGGGAGTGAGAGAATCCTTGGAATTAGGGATCCGACGGGGATTGGGACACGCCAACGAAGGCTGCAAAGGGGTCTTAATGGCATTTGAGACTAAGTAGTGGACTCCGCAGACGATATTTCGCGCTGCCGTGAACATCACTCGTTTCCGTAATGGCAGTGGGGTGTGCACATTGTTTTCGTAAGCAGCGTGTCGCGGTCAGTTTTTGATATTCTCCTAAAAGGATGGTACGTTCAGACTCCTGAATTCAATCTGACAACTATGTAAAACTAGATAGTACCCGTCAAAACATGACAGTAAATAATTGAAAAGTTCCAATAAAAAAAAGTTCATAACCTTGTTAAAATATTAGAAATTTAGAAATATTCAATTAAACACTTTTAAAAATTTAAGAAAATTTTGCGGTTATGTTACGCATTCGCTTTGAAAAGCACGCTACCGTACAGACAGTTTTGAACATATCACTACGCATGCGTTGAGTTTGCAACTTTCCGAAAATATTAAATTTGACATTATTGTAGTATCTGGTTAAAATATATATATTATACGGTTAAAATATAAATATATATATATTAAAAAAATAATATAAGGAAAAATATTTTACTGTGAAGAAGATTCTCTGATTAAATTTTTCTTAAATTAGCGACGATGAATGAATCACGGTGAATGAATGACTCACTCGTGTTTACATTTTCAAGTTCTGTGTATATAAAATGAATGCTTGCTATTAATTTAATTGAAACACTATGATAACACGAATGGTGGCAGAAAAGAGATAATTCTCTACTGAATATGAAAATCACAACGAAAATACGTTGATAATGAAAGGACATTTTATGCTGAGAACAGTTTTAAACGGTGGCGAGCTATTTTGAAACTGTCATAACCGTTTATTACAGCCGTCTAAAAATCGAAATAAAGTTGATTTGTGTCGATATTACGTTGTTTCTAATAAATTATTTGGGTTTAGATAGCAAATAATCTTTTTGAGCTTTACTTTTAACTTGTTAACCCTAACTCATAAAACAAAATGGATGCCATAGGCTGATATGAAGCGGTCACTCCGGAAGAGTTCATGACAGATACATACACAGAACACGGCAACTATTAGGGGAATAATAAATGCTCTTAACTGCAGCTTGTTTATTGAGATTCCTCCAACTTGGTACATTTTATATTAATCTGGGTGACTCTCAGCTCTCACATAACTTCGTGTATACACCGGTCATTCGATGGGTCATCAACTACTTATAAATTGTGAAGAATTAGATTTCATTTCAATGACGCACCGAAAAGACATTTAAAAAAATCATTTAATTATTTTCAACTCATTTGTGTTATTCTTAATTCGAGAATAGGAGCTAATTATTTCTCAATTTTTAAAGAAGTTTCTCGTTGGAGCTTGACATAGAATAATTTTAATGACAAACATAATATCTTTCGAAATACCTGATCATTTTATTTTTGTCTTAATGCCTCAAAAAGTTTAAATCATGTTAGACTTAGTTTTCTAAACTATATAGTTTTGCCTTTTTCTTCTCTTCGACGACAGATTACCGAAATTAAATCTGACATCTTTCATCCAAACTAAATAACGAATAGCATTGAGGAATACATTTTAAAATGCCTATACTAGTAGCTTGGTGACCCTTGGCTTGATTTTAACGAGCTTGTTTTATTTTGACGCTACTCACTTAAATGAACCATATTTTTACAATAATGGTGTCGGTGTGTTGCATTATAGACCGACAAACATAGAGTTTTAGTTCAACTTACTAAATGAAATCTAACAAAAATAAGGCAATGGAAAGCTGTAGTATTATAAAAATTAAAATATGAATTTAAAGTGAATATTTAAAAGACAAACCCAATTATATGTGAATAGAGCCGACAGATATTAAGCGATAGTCATGCAAATTATGTTTAAGATTTCCAAAAATGCAATTTCTGAGTAAATTTGAAATGCAAAACAAAATGACAGTCGTCTATTGTAAAAAAGTCCGAAAGGGATAGTACACCTTTAAAATGGTCAATAAATCGATGTTTTGTTTTTAGATTAATTGAAAATGGGATTTATTCTGAACAATTTGGTATCACTCTTTTTGTGATATGAAATTATCACAAAATCACATCATAAGATATCGAAATAATTGTGAACATCCAAACAGTGATTTTTATACAAAATTTTAACTTTAAATGCATTTATCTGAAATATGATTTTCTGACTTTGCGTGAATGATATCTCAAAAGCTATTCGAGATAAATGCTTGAAAGTTTGGAATGCTTAAGGGAGTGGGTTTGGAAATGCTTGAGGGAGTAAATAATTCTGCAAACAGGGGGTAAGAACGCACTTCTGACTCGAATGAATTCGCGGAATTGGGAGTCAGATGTTTTCTCTTTCAGAACTCTCTTTCAGAAACAATATGTGCCTGAAGATATAACGGAAGACGAATATGACGAACTATTCATGTTATCCGATAAATAAAATTTTATCGGATTAATATTAATATTAGATTAGATTATATAAGATCGGATTAATATTATATAAGATTAATATTAAGTATTTATTAATATTAAGTTCATAAGGTTTGCTATTTCTTTTAAATAAACAGCGTTTAGGTACATGTAGAAATCTAATTTCTTTTGTTCATCTTTTGCTTATATTTAAACCTATCGCTTTTATATCCGGCGTATAACGCGCAACCGTAAATTTCGATTTTAATTTTTGTATTAAAAGTGCGCGTTATAAGTCGGAAAATTCGGCAATTAAAATTTTCCAATTAATTTAAATAATTTACATCAATCTGATATTTTCTTGCAACAAGTTATGTTTCATCTAACCGTACAGAAATTTTCATTCAATTTGCTTCATTCGTTAATTTGTCAAACATTATGAAAACTTAGTCAATTTTCAAATAGTATTTTTCGCAAGTCAAAGGTGTACTGTCCCCTTAAAACATCCTTGTCAGTGCTCTTGTGTTTCCACAAGCACGTTGCCGTTTTACTGACTAAGTTGTAGACTGATAAACTCAAAGTCTACGTTTCACTTATCAGATGAAATCTTACAAATAAAATTTGCTCATCACTCAAGAGAAAGTTATTGCCAATGCGATCGGCAACAACTTTCTCTTGCAGAGAAAGAAGTAGACCGATTGGCAACCGTTTGGAGATTTTGCCATTCGCTCTACTCAATTGAGAGCTGGGATATATATATATATATATAAATTTAGATTTAAAGTAAATATATAACACACAACTCAATTTTTTATGAACAGAACCAATAGAAAAAAAAATATATAAAGGGTTCCCACCTATATCCGTTACACCTCTTAACTTCTAAACAGTGATAGCTTAGGCCATAAAATTGGTGTCTAGGTATAGTAAAAAGGCTATGCGCTACTCGATGAGACAACTTACAATGCCATCTATTGGCAAATTTTGGAATTTTTATCTCAAAAACGGTACGAGATACGGGATAAAAATCAATTACAAAGTTGTTCAGCATCATCGATTTAGTAAGAAAAGACACCTTCCTCAAATGTAAAAAATGTAAAAAATGTAATAAATGAACATTTGTTTGGTCGTGATTTTCAACACTAAGGCGTCGTGAAACGGGAGCGAAGCTCAAAAAGACCACCTCACAGAGGTCCAAAGTGCAAATGTGTATAGTGGCTAATGGAGAGCATTTCCAGCAACATAAATAAACGATCCTGGAGATAGGGAAGTGTCTCAGTTTCTTTCTTCCACACTTTATGACAGGACAATTTTCGAAATCATGACCAAACAAATGTTCATTTTCTACATTCTGTTTTAAGTACACTCATGGACAAAAAAATTAGCGCACCAAGAAGGAGTCGTCAAAATGAAACGAAATTTTACATACGTAATGACCACTTTGATATAAGTAAATGATAAGAAAATCAAAGAAAAAGGATAATTTATTTCAGAGAAAAAGGCAAAAGAACGGAGGAGTTAATACTCCGTTGGACCCCCTCTAGCGCGAATGCACGATGCGATACGATCGGACATTGAGTCATACAAGTTCTGTATGATGTCTTGAGACATTTCGTTCCATATTTGCTGTAACCTTGCCTCTAGTTCGTTCAAACTCGTGGGATGCCCAACTCGTCGTCGCAAATGATCCCAGATATGCTCGATTGGAGACAAATCTGGGGATCGGGCAGGCCAAGGAAGGGTAGTAACAGTGCGGAGACAGTCTTGTGACACCCTTGCCGTATGAGGCCGAGCATTGTCTTGTTGAAAAATGGCTCCTGGGAGCCGTTGCATGAGTGGCAACACATGTGGTTGCAGGATTTCATGAACATACCGCTGGGCTGTCATGGTGCCACGGAACAATACTAGGGGTGACCGTGTATTGTAGGCAATGGCACCCCATACCATCACACCAGCTGTGGGAGCGATGTGTCGCTGTACAGCAAAGGCAGGATTGAAGCGTTCACCACGGGCTCTCCACACACGAACACACGTGAAGGTGCTACCTGTGCCTGGATGGCGGCCGATGAAGCAGTTGGCTGTACGCGTGCATTTCTTACGATGTGGCGGTCTTCTCAACGACTGGTCTGCGAGGGCGTCCCGAGCCTGGTCTTCGTGTACATGACATCTCTCGGGTCCACTGGTCCCAACACCTCCTCGCAACACAATCAGAGCGGCCTAATTGACGAGCTACTCGCCTAGCTGACCACCCAGCTTCCATCATCCCGACGATTCTCCCCCTCTCAAACTGCGACAACTGCTTATATTGTCTTCGAACACGGCGTAATGGCATGTCTATCTCAGCTCTTCCTTTGTAAATGATTCAGCACACTCAAACAAGCTTTGGTTACCTGTTTTATACTCCACAGAGTACGATGTTCAACGCCCTCTACCGGCTATACGTAATGCGCAATCACGCTGCATTTCTAATCATTTGCATATCTCCCCGACATGTACCTTCATTGCAAGTTTCGTTACGATCCCGCAATTATTTCTTGGTGCGCTAATTTTTTTGTCCATGAGTGTATTAATGTGCGAAAGGTGTCTTTTCTAACTAAATCATGGACGTTGAACAACTTTGTAACTGTCTTTCTTCCCCTATCGTACCGTTTTTGAAATAAAAACGCTAATTCCAAAATTTGCCGATAGATGGCGTTGTAAGTTGTCTTATCGAGTGGCGCATAACCTTTTTACTATACTTAGACACCAACTTTATGGCCTAAGTTGTCCCCTTTTAGAAATTAAGGGTGGGTGGGTAACGGATATAGGGGGGAACCCTGTATACAACTATGTAATATTTTAAAAAAATTTCCGATAGCAGAAACATTCAGTTTTCGTGAAAAAATTGTGATTTGATCTACTTTCTTTTAAGTTTAAAATATAAAGCAAATATATAATCGCTCTTTGAAAAATATTAAATATTTTTTCACTAATTATTTATCTCTAAATTATGCATTTAAAAAAATATGAAGAAATTTTATTAACAGAACAAAAAAAAACTGTCAAATTGTTTTAAGTTGTACCTTACCACGATATTTACATACAAATGTAATCAGTTGCAAATTTTTGAACTTAGTGATAACGACCACATGTCAGGTAAGATAAACCTACGACCTCTGGACATTGGAGCATTCTGATCATTTGATCATTCTGGCATGTCACTACACCGCTATACGATTCTAACCACCAGAAAATCAGGCGTTTCTTGGAATATAAATCTGAAAAGTGTAACGCAATTTTCCAGTAGTAGGACTCAAACTACCGATATTAGAATTCGAAGAATCCTAATTACTAGACCATCCGTGCGTGTAACTACACTTCTAGATCAATCCTCCCACTAGACAGATCCGGCGTTATCAGGATTAAAATGCTGAAAGTAGAGTAACGATAGGCTCTGAGGGATGGCCAATTGAAGCTTTGACCGCTGGACTTTGAAGTATCCTATCCACTAAGATATCCCGGAATGTAACTACACAACTAGAACATTCGAATCCCTGAACCATGAGAATTTATCAGGATTGAATTCATGAAGCTAGTGTAACGACAGACTGCAGCAATCAAACCTGCGACCTCTGGACTTCTAAGCATCTTTGATCGCCCATCATTTGATTCTACCGTGAGGGCCATCTTAAATTATGACGTACGTTTCATTAGTATAAAAATATTCAATTATCGTATTTCCGGCATATAACGCCCACCTATAATTTTAAACTACATTTTTTTAATTTTTAGATATATTCTCCTTGTAACGCGCACCCTTTTCTTGACGAAGAAAACTGAAATATACGTGTGCGATGCTCTTATCTTTTGAAGTCATTCATTCGAAGGATTTTCCCAGGCTTTCGAACAATGGTACTGAACTGACAAGTGATAAGAAGACCAATATGTGTGTAGGGGAAATACTTGAGGGAGTAAATAATTCCTGGTGCCAGAAACTAGAATCCGTAAAGTCTTTTAGTTTGGAACATGTTCAGATCCCATCTAACGGATAATACGAAATTGATGAAAGAGTGTAACACAGACATGGCAGTTATTCCAGGCGGATTAACGCCGTTAGTCCAGACTTTAGATGTGTTTATCAATAAACCATTCAAAGGGAATTTAAAACGACAGTGGAGCACGTAGATGTTTGAAAGTGAAAAAACATTTGCAACAGGAGGCCAAATGCGTCATGCCAGTCTAGAAATAGTGTGTGAGTGAATAATAAAAGCATGGAATGAAATTGAACCTGACATGATTGAAAAGTATTTTAAAAAATTTAGTAATCTAGCAATCTAGATGGAACGAAAGATGATTATTTATTTATGGATCAGAGTAACAGTAATGGTGAAGAGGAAGCAAATTCGATGATGCACCTGAAGATATAACGGAAGACGAATATGACGAACTATTCATGTTATTCCATAATTAAAATTTTGAAGTTCATAAGGTACGCCCTTTTTTTAAATAAACAGCCTTTAGGTACATGTAGAAATCTAATTTTTTTATGTTCATCTCTTCCTTATTTTTAAATCTATCATTTTTATAACCGGCGTATAACGCGCACCCGTAAATTTCGATCTTATTTTTTTGTATTTCGATCTTATATTTTGAAGTGCACGTTATACGCCGGAAAATACGGTACATTTGTTTTGGTAATATTAATGCGTATTACGAGTTTCAAAATTCCTTAGTAAAAGTTTTAATAATTTTTCTTTGACTTATTTGACAATTTTTTTAATATTCTGCAAAGTTATCTCACTGATATCTGAGAGAAGAACTTTTAAAATTTACCCTAAATAAAAGAAATCACGTTTTTACAGAAAAACACAACAGAAATGAAACTCAAGTATTAATGAAGTATTAAAATGGATTATTTTTTAGTCCTTCGTTTATAACGAGGCAACCTTAAAAATCGGCAAGAAATTTTCCAATATATATATGAAAAAAAATGATACTACTCCAATTTTCATGCGGGCTATTCAATAAAAAAAATACGGTAATTCTTCATTAGGATTTAACTTAAAAATTATGAAGTATATGAAAAAAAACTAAAAGTTTTGATACGAATTTGAATTTTGCTCTTCTGGTTTTCACCTTTTTTATCGGATTAAAAGATTTCTAAATTAGGCAATTAATCATCACAGATAGCCAATTATTTCTGATTAACTCATTAGGAAACTTTCGCTCAAATTTTCTTTCAATGGAAACGATTGTTCGTTAAAGGACGTAGTAGTTAAAAAAAAAAAAATATGAAACTTTGTCCTGAACTTTTCTTTTCTTCCGTATATCCAAACTCGTAAGTTAGATTTAACTATAATTTTTCGCACCTTATTCTGTAGGCATATCTATAGTACCAGAAGTCTGAAACTGTTTGCCTGTAATTTAGTAGTGCAAATATAGAAAACAATAACGTTATATTTGCAAGGATACGATTTTCCTGGGGCCGGGGTACCTTATGGTTAGCTCGTCGGATTTCGGACAGAAGGAGCTAGGTTCGAATCTCGACAAGCACCACTGAATGCTTTCGTTTCTACGCCGGGTATGGCCCCGTTAAATCTGTCTGTCATAAAGTCTTTCCTTGTGGAGGTAGGGGATGAAGGAGGGTACAAGCCCATCAGCTGCTGTTCCTAGAGGTGTTCGGTCATCTTTCTGGTGGCATTGGGCTAAGTCGAGCTGCGACCTTTGTATTGCTATAAAACTGGAGCTGCGTACCTCTGCCCCTCAAACCTTCTATGGACCTGGTCTCGAATCTTCTGGCTAGGAGGCATAAGCAACAATAACCCAGTGCCCGTGATATGAGAAGATGCAGAATAAAACAGTTTGCCTACAGCCCAGCCATGGGTTACCAAGTACATACATTTTCTAATCCATGACTATAAAATAAAGTAGAGAAAAATTCCTGGTAGTTTAACACGGTGTCAGAAGTTTACACGTATGATGGTCTGGTGCCCATTCCTAATTGGGAAAAGCCTTTACAGATGCGATTATTTTAAGTAAGACTGACAGGGTCGTTAACAAGTCGTTAAACAAAATCGTCAACTGATAGTTCAAAGTAAAGTAATCACAGCCACCGCAGGGAGACCAGATGTGCCTACACGCGAGAGGTCCGAAAACCACAGGTTTGTTTCCCACGCTGAGGTCGAATCCTCTAGAATATTCTAAAATTTTCTGAAAGGGGAGATATAAAAGGAAGAAAGAACAGAGGGGAGAGAGAGATCGATATGAACTGATGATAAAGAGAACTAGGGGAGGTGCTACCCGTCTCTATGCTGGACTTTAGATTGAACTGAGTTATGACTCCCTCTCTCTCTTGTTTTCGAGGGGTGATTGTGCTGTTTGAGGAAATGTTGTACATAGTTGCTGTGTATATATATATATATATATATATATATATATATATATATGTATGAATAAACAAAAATGTAAGGAAAGTGTACTTTATGTGTACGTGAGAACCAAAACGAGCCACTTAACCACAAGGTCACGATGCACGAGAACTGAATATGAGTAAGGTCAATTGAAATCTCTTTAGCCAGTAAACATTTAGAGATATTAATATTTTCATTTTTTTTCTCCCGTGCACTTATCAATCAAGCCATGGTGAGCATCCCATAAAACAGGCTATACTTTATTCCATGAATGACGAGTAGACATCAGTTACCTGTCTGTGTATAACCGAGAGGTTATAGTGTTCAGGTAAAACATTTTGCAAAACAGTGATATTATTTGAATTCTGCGTAACCAACGAATAGAGGAACATCCATCGTGTCACAGGTAGCCTAGTATGATACTTTAACTCTGTGTTTCTTTGTCTGCAATTCAGAGCAGCAAAAACTGTTCACAGTATCGCCCTATTTTTGCAACTATAAGTATGATTAGAAATAGAATATCACTTTTTATTAAAGTCGAGCTATCAAGTTACAGGTATATACTTTTCTATAGTTTTATTCATCATTAATACTAGAAAGATGTGCGGTCATTTCAAGTTTTAATGATGCCATCTATCGGCTCATAGGCGAATCTTTAGCCTACGGCAAAACTTTTGTCTACTCTAAATGCCGTATAATGTGGGATTTTATTTCTTAAAGTCCTGGGAAAAGCAAGGATAGCTATTGAGTAAATTCAACTTTGGAAAATCAAATTTACACACACACACACACACACACACACATATATATATATATATATATATATATATATATATATATATATATATATACACTGAAGTGCCTCTGAATTAGGGATAGCAAAGCCTATGCAAATTGTGTAGCGCTGCGCATCATGTATGCGCAAGTGAGGGCGCTGTGGTAACTGCATATATAGCGCGTACTGTAGTTGTTCTGAATTAGTTGTTGGAATTGCTAGTATGGGTAAACTGTCTGATTTAGACGCCTTCGATCACGGACAAATCGTAGGTGCGCGACGCATGGGCCATTCAATTTCCGAAATCGTCAGACAGCTAGGATTTTCAAGGTCGACAGTGTCAAGAGTATACCAAGAATACATGGATGGTGGATAAAAACTAGCGATCGGGCCAACTGCAAAGAACAATTAGCCTTGACAGTGCGTGGTGAGAGACGGCTCAGGCGTATTGTACGTAGCCAGCGAAGCTAAACATTAGCTCAAATTACCACCCAGTTTAATGACACTGCCAGTCGTACAGTCAGTAAACGGACTGTGCAACGCTCGCTTCACCGTATGGGTTTCGGGAGCCGTCGACCTACGAGAGTACCATTGCTCTATACTCGCCATCGGGCTGCACGTCTTGCCTGGGCAAGAGAGCACAGAGACTGGAGTGTAGAGGACTGGAAACGAGTAGCATGGAGTGATGAGTCTCGATTCCGACTACTTAACGCCGACGGAAGGCTGAGAATATGGCGTCAGGCTCATGAAGCCATGGATCCTGCATGCCTGGCTGGAACTGTTCAAGGGCATGGTGGCTCAATCATGATCTGGGGTGTTTTTTCGTGGCACAGTTTGGGATCTTTGGTGCGTGTACCAACCTCCCTCAATGCAATTCAGTACGTAGGGTTGCTGGATGATCACCTCCATCCGTTTATGCTGTTCTGTTATCCGCACGGTAATGGAGTTTTCCAGCAAGACAACTGTACCTCTCACAAGTCCCGGTTGGCTACTGGTTGGATGGGCATTCCTCTGACTTCTCTGTCATGAATTGGCCACCTAGAAGCCCAGACTTAAATCCTATTGAGCATCTTTGGGATGTTTTGGAACAAGGCGTGCAAGGCCATCACACAGCATCAAAGAACCTTATTGAATTATGGACAGCTTTAGCCAATATTTGGCAAGCCATTCCCGTGGAACGTTTCCAGAAACTTGTTGAATCTATGCCTCGTCATGTGGCAGCCGTTATCAAGGCCAGAGGAGGCCCAACTCGTTACTATGTAGGCATCCCTAATTCAGTGGCACTTCAGTGTATATATATATATATATATATATATATATATATATATATATATATATACAGGGTGGTCATAAAGAAACTTGCCGATATATGGACCTCTAGCGACAGTTCCGTTCAACCGATCGAGATGAGATTTCAGATATAGTTATTCAGAGGTATGAGCTCGGGATTCTGGGAACGGCATCACAGTGACGCTCGCGGTTACGGTTATAGTTATAGAAACTCGAAATTTTCAAATGGCAACACCCACTTTTTCCCGTCGCAAAATGCTCAGCGCATGCGAAAACCCTAAAAAGCGTTAGAACGGTACGTGTATCACAAAAAAAGGACGCGTTATGCACGCACAAAAAAAAACAGCTCTGCGAATGGCTAACAAAAACACCATCAGCGAGCTTTTTATCGGTTTTCTACGCTGAATATTTGGCGAATGGTGTTCTGTGATTGGTTTCTAACCTCTGTCATATGCAAATTTCCTCCGTGCGCCCCGATCGTGTCTTTGTTGGCCGTTTGCAGAGCTGTTTTTTTTTTCTGCTTGCAAAACGCGTCCGTTTTTTGTGATACACGTACCGTTCCAACGCTTTTTAGGGTTTTTGTATGCACTGAGCATAATGCGACGGGGAAAAGTGGGCATTGCCATTTGAAAATTTCGAGTTTCTATACCTATAACCGTCACCGTGAGCGTCACTGTGTTGCCGTTCTCAGAATTCCGAGCACATACCTCTGAATAACTATATCTGAAATCTCATCTCGATAGGTTGAACAGAACGGCCGCTAGAGGTCCATATATCGGCAAAGTTTCTTTATGACCACCCGGTATATATATATATATATATATATATATATATATATATATATATAAATACCGGGTGTGCAAACAGTCCGTAAGAACTTTAAAAATTCATAAAAACCGGAAAAATAACCAAAATAAAAAAACGTTTTCAGGGTTAGCATCGCTAGGTCACGGGATTTTTTTTTAAGACAAGAAAAAAAACTCAAAAAACAGCCAACAGATGGCGCTGACGTACACAAGTCAAAGGGGTGTATCATACCGGGTGTATCTATCTGGTCCATCCAATCTGTTGGAACTGAAAGATGCGATCCGCCGAGAGGTGTCATGTATATATTCGGACCTGCTTCACTCTGCCGTTGCTAGATTTGTGACTCGTCTGCAATCTATTATACCCTGTGGTGGGGGTCATGTGGAACACCTACTGCTGTCATAAACGATTTAGAAGCATTCTTTTCGTTATTTGCGTATCTTTTTTTGACTTGTGTACGTCTGCGCCACCTGCCGGCTGTTTTTTGAGTTATTAATTTTTTTCCTGTCTTAAAAAAATTCCCGTGATCTAAAGATGCTAACCCTGTAAACGTTTTTTTAATTTTATTTTGGTTATTTTTCCAGTTTTTATGAGTTTTTAAAGTTTCTACGAACTTTTTGCCCACCCGGTATAAAGATAAAGCATTCTTTTGAGAACACCGGAGAAGGCACTTTTCAGAAATAATATGGAACAACTCATGCGGATTATGAAGTACCATTGCTTTTCTTCGTGATGTAATAAAAAAATTATATATATATACACAGTAAAACCTCGTTTATCCGGATTTCCGGATAATCCGAATAAGATTTGTAGACTTTTTTTAAAATTTAATGTTCACCTTAGATAATAATTTTGAACTATGATAGTAAGAACGTAACTATAAGTACGCCAAATATTCGCTTTTTAATTTGATTCAATGTACAGTTTCTGCATAGATTGTACAATAAATTATGGTAATAAAAGGCTTTTTGTTAAGAAAGCTTTACTTGAGTGTCACAGGACGTTGACGTGGATTGACTCAGAAAAGTTATTTTTACCATGTTTTTATTAACTTGCTTTCTTGTTTGTGTGTTTGTTTGTGTGTGTGTTTGTCCAGTACAAATCTTGCAATCGATTTTTAACTAACATTCCGACTAGCTAGGCATTTGAAACTTTTAGAATAGCTCTGAACACGATGACAATGCATTTTTTTAATACTTTTAGCCATCTTTAAGCAGAATTAAATTAATTTTCAGTTAATTTCAGTTAATTTTGTTTTGTAGACTGGTGCAGCCGTCTATCAGCCGAAACGGGAACGAAGAGTTAAACGCAAGTTAACTTCCAATTAACTTCATTTTCTTTCAAGTTGATGGGATAATTCATCAAAAAAATTTTTTTTAAATATTTATGAATACATAGAATTGTCAAGTTTATATGATTCAACAGAAAATTTAAAAACATGGTATATAAAAAGTTCTTTTTATCTTATAATTATTATATTTTTTAATGTCTTGTAAACAATACTATGTAATTTTAGTTACAAAACAGTTTTTTTATCGTAATAGACGGTAAGTCTGCTCAGTTAAGGATTTTGTTTTGCTTATTACCCGCATTAAGCGGATTGCCTATGATCGCAGTTAGTCTGGATAAACTGGGTTTTACTGTATATATAATACCACAGTAGGGGATTTTACTCATGAAATCATCGAAAGTCTGTAGTATTTATTAACCGTGGTACGACAGCAACAACCTGTATATAAACACCAAAGTACGCTTTTACTTCGAAACGAAGGAACAAAAAGATCCCCCCCCCCCTGGAATATGTGTCCAGATCTTAATCATAACCAGAGAATTTCGGATAGCCTGCTGTAATTCTGTTAGCTACGTATTTTACGATATATTTGTAGTCAGATGGATGCAACGATAATAATTCCTGTTGATACGCATTTACCCCTCCACTACGTCTGGCAGACAAATAATAGAGGCCAGCCACAAGCCTCTGAAACAATTTTTCTAATGGAGCGAATGTCAATTTGACACCCACCCCCGACGCATCCCTTTGTCCAACTAAAAGGGAAGGGGGAGGGGAGGGTCGACCGATTGCAGTCCCTCATAATAGAATCAGGAAGAATCGTCTACTCAGCAAAAAAAGGGACAGGGTGAGAGGGGGTGACGTTATCGACACCCCTTCTTAATGAAATCATCGGATGTGGCTTTCGCGCCTCCGTGGCTCCAAACGCCCCCCTAATAAAATGCTGCGGTCAACCCTTTGCCATTCATGTCTTTTATATGCGAGGAGGGGTGGGTGAGTCGATTAAACGGGGGGGGGGGAGGTGAGAGGGGTGGTTTCCTAACTCGAGTTAAAAGTTGGGGAGTGGCAATGGAGCCGAGTTAAGGATTGGAAATTTTCTTTTTTTCTTTTGTTTCAGAGAAAGTGGCGGGAAAAGAGGAGAAAACGGTTGATGGAGATGAGATGAAATAAATCGAGTTAATAGAACAAAGATATCGGGACAAATTATTGTCGATTTTCGGAATCGATAAGTGCGGGATGAGTATTGCAACATTATCTGTGTCAGCTTACATGTATGCATATTTTCATCAGGGTATTAAGATTTTGTTTAACTTCCTACATGCATTAACACTTATAAATGCTTTTTGCATGTGTAGCATATGAGCTAAAAATCCTAATATCTATACTAATATATAAAGAGAGAGAGAGCGGATTTTGTATGTGGAGGGTAATCTCCGGAACCACTGTGCCTATTTGAAAAATTCTTTCACTATTTGAAAGGTACATTATTCCAGATGGACATAGGCTATATATTATGTATATCTGATCAGTAGAAAGAAAGTTAGGGGCCTAAATGTTGAGCTGATGCTTCATCCTTCTTTACTACTTTTCCTTTGTCAACTATAGTCAAGTAACCATAGCGACACATCAAAAGATATTTTCATTTATTATCAGTAAAACATTTAACATTTGAATTTTCTTTGTCAACCATAGTCAAGTAACCATAGCAACACATCAAACTACATTTTCATTTATTATCAGTAAAACATTTAATATTTTAAAGATTCAAGTGGAGGAGGCATTGATAAATACAAAAAGGATTTTTGAAATTGGCAACGTTTAAGGGTTTATCGAAGAAAATTATATTTGGAACCACGCTTTTTATTGGACATTTAAGGTAAAAAAAAGATTTACAATTTATTGGCTATCAACTGGAAATTTATTGGTATAATATTACAGAACTTTGTTTAACTTATAAACTTTATGTTTTTGAATTTATGTACAATTTTATGCACAATTTGCGTAAATCGAACTTGAATTATTGAACTTTATTCAAAAATCAATGTGTTTCATTGAAACTGTGAAATTTATTGATTATTTCGAATAGGTCTATGTTCGTTCCTTTATAAGTGAAAAAGTATGGCTTCAATTGAGCTGAAATTTTTTATAGATATAATTGATAGTTCAGATTAAAACATAGGCATATTATTTTTTGAAAATCGGGCAACGCCGGGTACTCCAGCTAGTTTGTATATAAACTAGTGCTCCTCTACCTGTTTGGCCATGCATTAACAATTTGTTATGAAAAACTAGAGCAAATTTCAAATTTGGAATAAAATGAATGTTTATTAGGGACTGTTCAAGTATTACGTAAGCATTTCCTGTGGTATAGCGCGCTGGTTTTCGGTGCTGAGGGTGCTCGGATCTGTGGCAACGAATGTGTATTTATATGGGGGTTATTTAAATCTTTATATATTATATTAATTAGTTACTGAATAAAGTTAGAATTACTCTTTACAAACTTTAAAATCAATTTACTTCAATAGTAGCCATTTGGCCATTAGTGGTTAGTACATTTTAAGATAGATGGTAAGTTGCGTTGTGTTTTTTTTTTTATGCAATAACCCATCATAATTAATATTATAATTAACACTGGTTCTATACTGTCTGCATCACTGTGGTGATTAATGAGCCAAAAGAAAAATGAAATTAAATCTAATAAATTTACTTAACCTTGGAGAACACCTAGAAATAAAATTATCTCACCTAAAAGAAAAAGCTTCATATCTGCTGAAATAAAAATAAAACCTAAAGCTGAAAATCAGAAAATTTACTAAACAGGCAAGGACCGACATGACAAAGATATACTTTAACATAACAAATTTATTCCTTCCGATTTCATTAACAATATTACCACCAATCTGGTAATCAGTTCTACTCAACAACTTATCGACATACCAATATTAAATTATCAAAAATACAATTGCTGTAATACTAAGATTTATATCTTCACAACACAATAAAATATATACAATGAAAATTCCAAAGTGAAATGGCTGGCGAATATAAAAAAAAACTAAGTCATTCTATATGCAATTGCTCATCATAAATTTAATTTTACATTTAAATTTAATCTTAATGATTCTGCTGCAGCTTTAAAAAATGGAGAGAAATTAGGGATAGTATTTATAGAGAGGATAGGAAAGGAAAGGAAAAAGCAAATTCACCCGTGGCCTCATATCAAGCTCCCGAAGCCTTTCGTCGTACCGAGGTCAGAGCCTCAGCCCCGACCCCTCGGTCTTTCGCCCTCGCTCTCTGTTTCAGGATCCTCTAATATCTTCTGTTTTCAAACTCCCGCGCTCCCGAGTCAGTACCTTGTCACTACTTCCATCAGTCCGAAAAATCATCTTCCACACCAAGTAGTTCCTGGGCGCTCCTTGAATTCTCATGGCCGAAATGAGGGGGAAAGGCTACAGGCGGCACTCTTGCACTCTGCAATTCGTTATACAATTTATTTTTTCCACCCCTCATCTCGTTCTTATTGATTATTTTAATTTCATGGCGGCCTGGTCATCCACCCGGCGATGTATCCCTGCGCGCCTTGCATCTGACCTTCTGAGATTTCTCCCCGTTCGAAAAAGGGCGCGTAGCGGACGTATCGGGTTACCGATAGTGGGGGAGGCTATGAAAGCTGTTGCTAGGCAAAGGGTCATTTTTAAGGAAAGAAGGAAAACAATGAATATTTCTAAAACTTTTACCATTTAAATTAAAAACCGCCAGCCAAAAATTATACCAGCCATTCACAAGGTTCATAAATGAGGATTATTAATTTATCCATATTTTTAACAATAAGGTATAATCCTGTGATGATCTATTTCAAACTTAATTCTTCTCAATGTCAAAACATTTAGAGAAACTTGCGCACACTTCTCCAAATGCGATGACATTAATCAAATCAATTAATAATTGATCATCACAAGTTTAAACCCTCAGACATATTTAGCAGAGGCTTAATAAATTTATTAAAACAATGCACAATCGTTACTAAAATTTACTTACTTACTTACTTACTTTACTAATTTAATTATCTGAATACCCGATATTAATATAAACGTTAATTATTTCTAAACTATTAATTTTCATCACAACAGATCGAATCAGGGCGTCGCGCCACTAAAATACCTCCGCTTGTGTTGTCCCTTCATATAGGGGGTAATGCTGGTCCGCCTATGTGGAGCCCCCATAATAAAATGGCCAGCAAATTGCGGTAAAGTATAGGCGAATGTCTAAACGACAAGTGCCTCCATTTAAAAAAAAAGGGCGTGTGTGAAGTTTTGCTTATTTTTGCTGAGGAGGGGAGAGGGGTATCAGAACAATGCTTACATAAGACAGGAAACGTGAAAGCAAGAGCGGGCACTGCGATGTGCCACATCAATTTCCCTGCCATCTGTACTTACTTTTGTAAAATTCTACTTACTTTCGAAGAATTAATAAAATCTTAAGAACGCGTTTGTCATCCTGACTGTCTTCATGTACTGACTGTTAATGGTTTAATATATCCATACATTTCTTTCTTAGTAATGTGCAATAGATTGAATGATTTAAAAAAATCGTTTGATCTAAAAATAGTGACAAGAAATCTTACGTAAAGCAAAAGAGGGGGAGAGGACTAGACATTTGCTTATTTTTATTTACAGGGAGAGGGAGGGGTCTAAATTGACTAAAAATGTGCCCCTATTGAGTTAAAAAGCCCCTTAAGAGTTAATTGAATCAAATGTCTCATTTTGTCTGAGTTTTTAGTAATTCAAGAACTTTTACTATTTCTTCTTTGCATAAAAAAGAATGCTTTTGATGACAACATTATTTATAGACAAAAAAAGATTTATTTGTCATTTTTTAAAAATCATTCTTTCTACTTGCTAGAATACAAAAAAAAAAAATTATCGGTTTCAATTTTTTAGGATAATCAGCATTTAAAAAATAGCTCATATTTATAATAATTATATGAAATATTTTTTAAGTACTACTTCTATTAAAAAAATCAGAATAGTTTTTTTCTTTTAAATGCATTGAATAAGTCGTATTTCTAAATTATTCCAAACGCAATCAGTTATTACCAACTATGAATTTGTATTATTTAAAGTACGTACACTGCTTGACAATTGCTAAGGAACAGTCACATTTTTCGGAATATTTCATAATAGACATTGATTGAAGAAATGGAACTTAGTACATATTTAGTAGAGATACTATGCATTATTTATTATGCAAAATGGTATAGATTTCGCCACATAGAAAACGAATAACAAAAAAGTTGCTCTTTGGAGCATTTCCAAACAGCCACGAAAAATGGGTCTTCCTGCCAGAATGAAACAATTATGTATACCTTAGTAAGGTGTGTGACCTCATAGGACACTAGTGCACATTTTGCATCTATTTTTCAAGCTGCTTACTAAAGTATTGAGGAGTCCTTTGGGGATATTGTCCCACTTCTCTCTCAAGGCAGTTTTCAGTTCTTGCATGGTTCGGGGAGGTCGAGTTCTTTGAGAAACACGTCTGCCAAGTGCATCCCAGACGTGCTCGATAGGATTTTGAGCAGGAGAGTAAGCAGTGCATGTCATACGTTCAACATTTTCACTTTCTAGTGTATCAGATACTTCAGCGGTCCTGTGTGGGCAAGCGTTGTCGTCCATAAACAGAAAATCTGGACCTACCTCACCCCTAAAAAGACGAACATGATGCAGAATAATCTCTCTGCAATACCGCTGCGATGTAACGGTAACTCGCTCAAAGATGTGAAGCGGTGTTTTGCAATTGTTCATAATGCCTGCCCACACCATCACGCCTTGGCCATACCGATGACGTTCCTGAACATTCTGTGGTGCATTACGTGTACCCCCTCTCTCTTCACACTAACTGGTGGCCAGAATCACTTGTCACAGTGAAACGGAATTCGTCAGAGAGCATCACTCTGGACCACTCTTGCTGACTCCAACCAAATGTTCCTTACACCAACGTAATCTTTCTTGACGATGGCGTGGTTGAAGCGGGATGCATTGAAAGGCTTCCGTGCATACAAATCAACCTGATTTAATCGCCTAGAAATGGTTTTGGCTGATACATTTGTACTGGTAGCGGTTGCAAGGTCTGCAGCTATCTGACTAGGAGTAAGATGTCTGTCCCTTTTCGCTACTAGGGATACATATCGATCCTCTTGTGGTGTGGTGTTCCTTCCACGAGCACCGACATGCTTTCGCATAGTATTTCCCCCTTCAACGTCCTTTTTTAGTCGCGATATGACACTTTTTGCCACTCCCATTACCCTGGCCACAGTAGTGACACTTTGTCCTGCTTCGAGCTGTTCAACTGTTCGTCCACGATCGTACACACTCAAATGATGTCGTGCAGACATTTTGCACTTAATTATTGCCACACCACACTGATTTTCACAGAAATAACATCCAACAACCTACGGTGCTATTTTCGTCAAACACCTAACTGCATAAACTTTCGAATGAATAAAGAGTTTTCGTGTACTGCCTTTTATGCAGATAGCAGGTCCTGTCCTATATTGCCCTCTGGATTTCATTTTACCGTGATTGGTCTGCTGTTGGGAACGCTAGTTTGAAAAAACCAGTTGTTCCTTAGCAATTGTCAATCAGTGTACATAGGCGATTATACAACCATGAAAACACAAAGTACCATGTCGTATACAGCAAAATTGTTCAATTGAAACAAACCAGAAAAAATATGATAATTTTTACTGTGGCTTATTATTACAGAATAATGATGAATAAATGTAGTATTTAACAAAAAAGCAACATTATACTAATCTAGATCTTTCTAACATACCCTTATGTTTATTTCGGGAGAAAGGTCTGACCTGATTTTATCAGCGCAGTTCACAATTTTCACTTAGAACATGCCTATATGGTCAACAGACTAAAATAAAATTCTTCAAAACTTTTGGTTTTCTTAATGATTCCCCACTAAATTCCCAGTGAGATCAAATTCTCATGAATTGTGGATAACATCTCCCGAATGGGGTGGCTAAGGAATAACAATGATTCGTGTTAGGTTCAGTCGTCTGGTTAAAAGTGCAATTGGAAGCTTAATAACGTTGCTGAGGAACGGAATCAAGTAAATCCTCTGATGCATTGCAGCATAAAATGCTTGTTACACTTCGGTAATAGATTCTTTCGAATACATTACAGAACGCTTTGTAGTTATACAGACCCAAACCGCAACAGAAGCTGCAAATTTCAGGGGGTTTACACAACCTTAAAACTTCAAAAAATCGATTTTTGGTTTTTGCTACATTCTGATTTTTGGGACATTTCTGAACAATATGCAAAAAACCGCATAAAAAAATTTGCATTATTTTTCTAGTTATGACAGTTTATGTAAAGCTCACTCTGTTGCCATGGCCATGTATATTCCAACTTTAACTTCAGTTTTCTCAAATATGTGAATTTTTGGATTACGCGCACTGTTACTCCCAAACTATGTGTGGTAGGCACACAAAATTTTTATTAGATTTGTATTATAAGCTTCTTTACATACTAAAACCAGAAAAGTAAAAATAAATTTGTAAAAAAAAATGTTACACTTGAAAATGTTTTTAAAAATTGCTAAATTTTAAATTTTTATAAATTTTATGTAAATTTTTCAATTTTAACTATATTTTTTGTATATTTTTTGGTTTTACATTAAACTTGAGTATATTATTAATTTAATTTGACAAAAAAAATAGTTTCTGTATGCATATTTCTTAATTTTATGATGCGCGAAACATTCAATGATTTTTTCCCCTTTTTAGTAATGTGTACTTTTAAAAATAAAAACTAAAAATTAATTATGGCTTTACAAGTTCTATTTTTGTATAAAATATAACTGAAGACTTGTAATTTTGATATAAAACAAAAAAATTATATATATATATATATATGTGTGTTAATATTATTGGAGTTTCAGTAGCTCGAATTTGATCATGTTTAGGGTCATTTCCCAGTAGTCAAAGGTAGTGTGCCCCCTTCAATGAATGTTTTATGCCTTCTTTATCAAAAGGTTCTTAGCCAGTAAGCCTAACACGTTACCCTCGATGACTACAGCACACAAAAAAAAAGACTTCCATCTAGATAAATATATAATTAGTTACATTAATATTAAAGTTTAACACGACTTTTGGGCAGGCGTGTTCATAGTAAAAACAACAACCGTCAATTAGAAATACGACTAACATTTTATCTGGCAAACACAGTACAAAAGCCAATTCGCAGCCCTGGGATATTTTAAAAAAAAAGTGCATTAGTTCCATACATCTTTCTTTGAAAGACTTATGATACAAATGTAGCGAAATCTTTTCTGCAGAAATAAGAATCCATCTTGTAGCACATGAACACGCGGGGGCGAAATACCAGTGTCAACTGCTCTTTTTGACCGGAGCTGATATCGGCCGATCAATTGGAAAAGGGGAAAAAAATCACTGTCCGCAATCCCCGCCAAATAAAGATAGATAGAATGTTCTTATTTGGCTTTAAAACGATATATAGCCATTCCCCCCTAGTAAAACTGAAATGTTCTTTCAGTTTATTACCAATATTTATTATTTCCTTTTCCGACCATTTTATATCTTTTACCGACTGATCTTTCTCAAGTCGCTAAGTCTCCTCCGATCTTTTTGTCATGTTCATTTTTTCTAATAGAATTTTAGTCATTTTTCTTTGGGTAACGATAAATAGCGGAAGACTTTAAAAGGCATTTTGCGCTTAAATACTGCTTTTTTCGTGTTATTTTTTTATTATGTACGCGTGCGGAAGTTTTGAGGTGAGCCTTTAAGTTGGTACTTAACATTGAGGTAATTGGAAGTTGTTTCAATAAACAGGTAGGTTTTTCTTAACAGTAATAATGCTGAAATTTGGAAGTTAGGGAATTCAGAATCTTTAAGTGGAAGATCGAGGATTGGGTGAGTTGGTTTTCGTGCGTTTAAGGTATGAAATTTTAAATTAAATTAAAAGCGCAATATGGAAATAAATTTCTATTTTCTATGGGATCTCAATTCAACGAACATCGTATTTGTAATATGTCACCTTTATATAACTGATGCTGAATATGATGATATTCGTAGCTCTCTTTTTGTATGTGGGCATCATTCCATCAACTAAAATATCATCGTAAATTTCGTGAACTAGTAACAATAACTGTACTTTAACGAGATGCAATGGCAGACAACTTAACCGTACCCATCTCGTTTCTACTACGAGAAAGCTCGATGAATAGCATTCATTAATAACTAGTAATAAGTTTGGTTAACATCACACTTTTTTTAAAGTGAAAAGTTAAATCTCAGTATTTTTTCTGATATCTAATTACCCGAGATATATTCTGTACACGAGCGATAACTATCGTATACATATTATAAAGCCCAAAGCATGATTAACCTAACTAACCATAACTAACTAGCCTAATAATGTATGGAGCGTGTTAAATTGTCATGACTCAGAGACCCATAGTCTCTAAATAATAATATTCTCAAACTCACCAAGTTGGAGTCTATCAGTTGACGGAGAAAGTACATGAATAACATTTATTTGTTCTTCTATTCGTCTAGGTAAAGATATAGCCAGGAGGAATTTATTCTTTAAAAGTTCTAATTTTCACGAAAACAAAAGGGACCAGCAGTTGATTGATAGACTCGAGTGAAACAACTTTTAGGAACCTTATAAACTGAAAAGTAAGTTACATTTAACAAAATGACAGGCTTTTAAGGAAAAAAAAATCAGGTAGCCTCTTCTAACGAAATTACCGCGGGTTATTAACGTAGAATTGCTTATCATTGCTTACCTCTTTTGTATGTATATATGTATGTAATGTGTTACGTATATATGTATCTATATATACAGGTGGTTATCGAAATAATGGAAATACCTATCAATATTAGTGGTGTTTATGAATGTGCTCCGTATTCCTTAAAAAACAAGTCTGGCCACCGGTATTTTTTTATATAATATAATGTATGTATTATTCTACCATCAGGTAGCAGTAATGAAGCTAAGGGCATCGTGCTTTTGGGGGGACAGCACAAAATGTCAAACCTTGCAGACCTTGTGAAAAGGGCAAATTGTTGGAGCGTGTTTAAATTGGATATCTGTTACTGCAACCCCCAGGCTAATGGGTGTCTTTTGAGCTATGGTATCGAAAGTCATGATAACATACAGAGTGCACGGAAAAACATCCTTTGCCAAACAGAATAGGGGACGAAAGGGAGAGCTGAGAGAAAGAGACGGACGAGGTATTGGAGCGGATTGTGATACGAAGAAAAAAAAAAACTGCAACCAAAATTACCGAAGAGCTCAATTGGCATCTGCATGTTCTGGTATCAACCATTAGAGGTAGACAGGAACTTCACAAACAAAGGATTTAAGGAAGAGTAGTTATTCCCAAGCCACTTGTAATAGATGCCAATACAAAATATCGTCCACAGTGGTACCACGTGTGAAAATCCTGGTCGACAACAGGACGTGCTATGTCTGGAGAACACCTACACAAGCGTAAGATTCGGGCTGTTTCATCTCAACTGTCAATCATGGAGGTAAATCTATCAGGGTTTGGGATGGCATCTCATGTTTTTCATCAGGCCCTATGGTAACCCTAAAAGGGAGATTGAATGAGAAGGACTATGTCGAAATTTTAGCTCACTAGTCCATCCTATAGTGCAAACATTGTTTCTTGCAGGAGATGGCATTCTCCGGTATAAAAATCCCCGTATACATACAGCTAAATCTATCAAGTATTGGTTTGAAGAGCATGAAAAAGAAGTCAAATATCTTATCTTGCCCTGTACAATCCCCCCGACTATAAATCATTCAACCACTGAGATCTGTATAAGCGAATAGATAAAGGTATTGATATCCACCACAGCATCTCTACTGGAACTTTCATGATTTTTCCCTGAAGAATGGTATAATATATTCTTAACCACTATTTATGACTTGTATAATCCAATTCCTAGGTGAATCAGGTGGTATTATAAGAAAAGGGGATCCTGCCCCGTATTAATAAAGGTTTTCATGATGTTTCTCAGTGTTTTTGATAACCACCTGTATGTACGTATGCATATATATATATATATATATATATATATATATATATATATATATATATATATATATATATATATATATATATATATATATATATATATATATAAATTTTGAGGTATTTTAGTACTTTTCTGTTTAACTGTTTATTGCTTGCCCAAGCGATACAGACTGGGTTTGGCGTGCTGCCAAAATTATAACTCGCGATGCAGGACATCTGAAATTTTGCTTTCCGGAGGACCGTTATGGAGGAACGTAATCCTGTGTTAAAATAATTTTAACTCATCTTTTGAGGATTTTAATATTTTTGTAATTGAAATGATGTCACGTTGTATAGATCTCGCTTGAACTCAGGCTAATTAATGTATGGAGACGCGTCGCACATACAGTTGCCCTATCGCAAAATGAAACCTTCAGTCTCAAGTTGAATGCTTATGGAAGTATTCTCCGCGGTTTCAAACATTGGTACTTTTCCGTTATAAGCACTACACTTGGCGCATTTTTAATCTTGGCGACGCACAGATACAACATATCGTATTGACGAATGAAATAACTCAAAACAACTCCGGATGTTACTCAAACGTTGCCTGCTCATCTTTAGGCAAATTCCATATTTTAAAATCCATTACGTAAAAATACGGTCCGATTTCCTGACGGATTCTAAATTCCTCACAAACTAAAGTAGGCGTAATTAATTACAGCATTCCATGGAGTTTGTTTATCTCCATGACCACGAAAATAATCGTCCTCGTATCGTCTCGTGATCCTTGAATCTCACTTTTTGTATATTTTAATATTGTAATTTGCCAATCATAAGTGTGATTATATCGCGTTACTTTTCTCTCGTTGCGGCGATTTTTGAAAATGCGCCAAATTGGTGTCAAAACGATTATAGTGCTTATAACGGAAAAGTAAGTCTTGATCTTTTTTATTTAATGTGTAGCAACTAATTTATTGCACAGGCTTTTTAAACCTCATAGTTTGTTTTAGTTTACCTCTGAATCGATTTCCCATTGGCTTAGCTAAAAAAAATTTTTGGGTTAAAGTAAAGAAGCTGGTACCCGTTGGCGGGGTTAGGCGAAGTTTTCAAAATTCGCCAAAACCCAACTAAAAGATGACGGTTATGACAGAGAAGTTCATATGCAGGAAGATGTTGAAATCATTACGGAAAAGGGTGGTAAGGAAGGGGGGTAAAGAAGTGGGTACATCTTTTGACTTGGGCAATAAATGTGGCGAAGTCATTGCTATCTAATCCATTTATAACATTGACTGTAGAACATATAACAGGTTTGTATTGAACGGATTTTTCTTCAGTGACATAGATGCTGAGTGTTTGACTGTCAACCTAAAATGAACCTTCGACAGATGAGTTTTTTTGGTTTTGTTTTATTGTTTGCATTATGATATCCTGTTCTTAAATTTCCGTTATGATGAGAGAATGTCACTTAGGATTTATTCTGAAATATGCTATTAAAATTGCCTAACACTGACTGTATATTCTGTATATTATATGCACGTCATTTTGTTGCCCGCTATGTTGCCGTTACCGTAATTTTTTAGTGTGATTTTAACGAACTTCACCAAACCCTGCAAGGGATATCTACTTCTTTACTTTAGCCTTTTCTGGGTGTTACTGTCTCCAGGCAATCACATCTGATGATCAGCCCATTTCACAGGCGTGCGATTGTTGTGAGGAAAATCACCTATACACAATCTTCTTTAGACATACAGCGCAGCTAGGTCGATTTAAATCGTACCATGATTAAAATATTGTCATGATTATCATGTCATGATTATTATCATGTCATGATTAAAATATTAATTATCCTAAACAATATGATTTGAGACTAAAATGCCTTAAACTTTTTTTTGTGTACTGTAGCGTAACATTCCCAGCTATTCTCGCTCTGTCAAATGTCCCACTCTGTGCTACATGGACTCCATGGTTTAAAAAAAAATTCTGCTAGCATTCATGGTGTGGCAATGGGAGACAACAGACGATCGATTTTTGAGTTGGATGATGCTGTTCTAAAAATGGTTGTGAATTTTACATTGTACTGTACTCATTGTAAAATAATATTACAATAAATGTTGTGTCGAATATGAATAATTTTATGAATATTTGGTACCTATAAACTTATCTGGCGCAATGTCAAGGTGAAGTATTTGATAAAAAGTGGGATGTCACATTTCATAAACAGCATGTTTCGAAAGACTTGATTTGGATGCAGGAAATTTGCTCTTTAGTGCACTTACAAAGAACTTCTGAAACTAGTATGATATACCCCCCCCCCCAATGGCGATTTTGGCGATTTTTTTTTTTGTCGCCAGGCAGAACGCGTGTCTTTGAAACGGGAAATTCCGGAAGTCCCAAAAATACGCATTTTTTATACTGTTCAACCACAGAAAAGCACAAAAAACACATAAATACAAAAATAAAAGCTGAAAAATAATAAGAAATTTGTTAAGTGGGGGGACTGCCGCCCCCCCAACCCCCCCCGCGACAAAAAGTCAGTATAGTGCAACTAATAATAATTCATTTAAATAAACATAAAATACATCTTGGTTAAATATATATTTCTTGATTAAACATAAATTAAAGCACAAATACAATAGAAAAAAATACATGTTGGCAAGAGAATTTAAAAAAAAAGTATCTATACCGAAATTTTGTACTCCTCCCAGTTAATCCCCGAAACGATTTCAATAAATTTATTAAAACAATCTACATTTGCCGCTAAACATGATTTCCGAAACATGTACATCGCTAGGTAGAATTTAAAATCTGCCTTACGATTGTAACCATGAACCATGCCGAATAGATTTCTCAGTGTTACATTGCTCCCCCCCACCCCCACCCAATAACTTTCCTACAAACAAATGTAAAACCATCAGAATAAGAACTTTTAACTTTAATCCTCATCTCTGACCCACATCTTTTGCAATTCGCGCTGTTTAACAACCCAACCTCCGTCAAAAAATTAAAAAGCAACTGTTATTTAATATTTTGACGGAGCATTACACTAAAGCATTACACCAAAGTAAAAACCGGCAACACAACAACCAAAACAAAGGGCGCCAGATTTGGCGAGAAATCTCTTGTTGGGGAGATATCATACTTGTACCGAACTTCCTCATATCCAAGATTCTGCAGAATTTTCAATTTTTATTTAAAAGATTTTAAAATTTTGACGTAATTTAGTATATTTGATGTAATAACGATCTTGAGTTAATAAAGAAATAACGAGAATTAGTTGAGCAATGTCATCTGTTTAAAAAATAGACCGTCGAGTATGTGTGGGGTTGGTCTTCTCTAATCCTATCTTCATTTACGTCACAGTATCTTACCATGCTGCAGTATATAGTTTCTATGTATAAAGCAATAAAGGTTTACCTTTTTATTTTTTATAAAATATCGTTCAGAAATAAGATATAATGAAACTAAAAATAAAATTATATATTCTGGAATGTACTGGGGTAAGATTCACAATTCCTGCCCAAATTAATGAGCTTAGAAAATAGTTCAAAAACCTCCACAACGGAGGAGGACAATATAAAACAAGATTTATTAATTTGAAAAGTCTGTATATACATAAGCTCATATATATACATAAAATATTTTTAAAAAATCGAGATGTTCGCAAAGTTTTACCTAAAGCTTCAAAGACTCGGGCACTGTGATGCATTGTCACTGATGAAACCATGAGAAAGACTATGGGCAGAAAATGAATGCCATTCCTATTCGTTTTACATGAGAAACGCAATTGTTTAGGAATGTATTTCATTCTGAATTTTAGAAATCTAAGCGATTTACAACACTTGGTGTTATCCTTCCTTTTAGCTGGAGTTGAAATGTGACATGTTGTGTACAACTGCATTATTAACTCGGGTCAAACATATTTAATGTTTGTTTTAACTTCGCTTCCTAACATGGCAACGTGAACTATAATCTAAGGATTGGATTAATGGCACCCGGCGTCATAGGTAGTACTGCGTAACTGCATTACATCATTTTGAACTCCTTTTATAACATGGGAACGGGAACAATCTGAGAAATAGTTTAGGGACATCTGACACATGGGAAGCCCTGCACAGTAAATATTGTAATACTTGAAAAGTCTACAGCACTCAGCCAAACAATTTGTTACGTACAACCATTTTTTATTCTTTAAATCATAGGCATGTTCTTAAACGTATATACTAGTTTGGATACTGCCTCCTAGATACATCTCAAAGAGGAGGTGGTTTAGCTGGCATCTGCGCAACCGCAATGGATTTTTACCGTATCGAAAGATCTGCGTAATGACGTGTGATGCCCATTGTTTATTGCTAACAACAGTGTTCATGGCATGTTTAATCCAAAACCATAGACTATAAAAATGGTGTCACCATGATGTGTATATGTAATACCAACCACTGAACATTGCTATCGATTTTAAAAATTCTTCCCTACGCTGTCGTTTTTGAGCGGTAAAATTTTTGCGTCCCTCAAACACACTTCTCCAAGTAAAGGAACGAAGGATTTATTGTAAATTTAAATACGCTCACTTTTTACAGACAACGGGAATCCGGGTGTCACTTCGTTTTAGTTGATCATCGATGCTGTAAGAAAATATACTCCAGTCAATCAGTATATTGTTTACAAGTCTGTCATAATCTATACATTAAATAAAAAATATTTTTCTTTGCCCTCCATTCTTGGGAAGAGTTTCGTATCCTGTGCCGCTTGGCGCTATTTGGCGCGGTTAAGGATTTTTCCGCGTTTGGCGGAAAACTCAGATTATTGCAACCTATCTAAGCGACGCCATCTTTTCGGTGTCACTTAGGCTTAAAAACAAAACAAATAGAAACAAAATAAATTTTATAACTTACCGGAAAGCCACTTTGTGAAGAAATAATAACTGTAGATGGGATTTTGGGTAGTCTTTTTGTATCTGCCATTAAAAAAAAAGAGAGATCCCAATTGTCTCAGACTTCGTCAAGAAAGGTCACATGAAATGAACTCCTGTTTATGGACATTTCTATGAGAATCTACCGGGAAAATGTTTCACTTTTTCGGCATTTGTTATTCAGCTTTTACGGCAAGAGTTTATATATATATATATATATATATATATATATATATATATACACACTCAAGAGCCAAAACATTATATCCACCTGTCAATAACGAGTCGGCCCACCTTTGGCGCGCAACACAGCTTCAACCCGCCTTGGCATGGATGCCACAAGTCCTTGGTAGATGGCCGGAGATTGTACCAGATGTTTAAGCAACGGTCACGCAAATCCGAGATATTGCGAATTGGTGGTCTTTGAACTCTGAGCTGCCGTCCCATGATATCCCAAATGTGTTCTATCGGATTGAGATCCGGTGAGTTAGGCGGCCAGGACATTAACTGGAATTCAGCATCATGTTCCTGGAACCACTCCAACACAATTTTAGCCTTGTAACACGGGGCGTTGTCCTGTTGGAACATTCCATTTCCAGCTGGAAAAACAGAGGCCATGTAAGGATGCAACTGGTCCGCAATGATGTTCAGATACCCTGTAGCATTCATGGTCTGCTCTACCACAACCACGGGTCCCAGAGACGCCCAAGAGAACGTTCCCCAAAGCATAATACCGCCACCATCGGCCTGTGTATGACCTACTGTACATTGAGGGAGCAACAGTTCGCCTGGAAGACGGCGTATCCGGACACGGCCACCGGCGTGATGAATGCAAACCGTGATTCATCTGACCAGGCAACTCTCTCCCACTGATCCATGGACCAGTCGCGATGTTCCTGGGCCAGCGCAGGCGCAATTGGCTTTGACGCTTGGTCAGCAAAGGCACACGAGTGGGACGTTTGCTGCGTAGCCCCATATCCAACAGTGTCCGCTGAACAGTGTGCTGCGATACTATTCTACTTGGCCCTGCATTGTATTGGGCTGTCAGCTGAGCCACTGTCTGGCTCCGGTTTTGCTTCACCATGCGAAACAGTCTCCAACGACCTTTTTATTTGATAGCGTGTGGACGTCCAACACCATGTCGTCTACTGCTGGTTTCACCGTCATTCATCCACTTTGCATAAGTACTAACAACTGTAGGTCGCGAACAACCCACGAGTCGTGCAGTTTCGGAAATACTTGTTCCGAGCCTTCGAGCCATTACAATCTGCCCTCTATCAAATTCGCTTAGATCCGCAGCCTTTCCCATCACACACAGAAGTAAGTGAAAGAATGATTCTTCAGACTCTCCAGCAGCAGTTAAATACTACTTCCACCTGATCACGTGCCTTCCACGTCATCCAGGCGAATTCATTGCAAAATGTAGGGGAGGTCTTAATGTTTTGGCTCTTGAGTGTATATATATATTTATCCATGTTACAAATTTTGACAGTTAGAATAACCTAATTCATTTAAAAAAACACATTAGTGTCAAGAAGTAATGGTTTAAAAAGTAGTTACAGTGCCGTCTAACTGAAAAAAATTATGTGAATTAAAATAAAAAAGATTAAATATAAAAAAATGTTCAAATTTCTCAAAAGAAGACATAAAACTAAAATAAAAAATAATAAAATTACAAAACAAAATGTATTACATGATAAAATTTTGTAAGATTTCATAATTATTTACAATTTAATAAAAGTTAAACCCAATGTATTAAACATTAATTTTTTAAAAATTACAAATTTTCCCAATAGGGATCATCTAAATCGTTTTCTAAAAGAGGTATTTCGTCATCTTTTTTAAAATAGCTAATAGGCATTAAATTTTCAATATCCTCAGTCGCGGGTGTGGGACACTCAAATTCTAAAAGTTCAAGCCCATTTTTTCCAAACCCTGGATAAACTAATTTAATATCATTAATAAATTGTTCAACCCGTTCCCCATCAGAATTTAAGAAATGTAATTTATGACGACGATAAAAATGTAAACGCATATACTGACTTAGCATTTTATCAGTTCGACGACACTTCAAGGACTTTTTAAACCAACGATTTTCATTTTCCAAATCATTGATTGAGTTAGCGGCATTTTCTTTAGAAACAAATTCCCCTTTACTATGATTAGTCGTTAAATGTTTGGTACCGCTAGAAAATAATTTTTCTACGTTATTGTATTGTGGTGCGGAATCTGTATATATAACACTTGTGTCTGAGAGGCAGTAACGTTTAATGAAAGGTCAAATATCCTGTTTCTTTTGCTACCAACTTTAAAAAATAACCCCTCTTTATCCTCCCTACAAAAAATCCCCAAAACAGTAATTGTTGAATTTTTTGGAACCCTACCTCGCCCATATTTACGTTTAGTTAAAAAAGTTTCCTCAATTAGAACCGATTTCCCTTTCCCCCTAATTTATTAAAATTGTGAGAAGCGTGAATTTCACAAACTTCTCTTAAGAAAGAAAGTAATCGCATAAAGTTTCTTTGGATAAAGCCGATTCGTTACGACTTTCCCGCCAGCTCTGTAAATTGCGAAATAAAAAGTTGGTAGGAATTTGTAGAACGAATGCAAAAATAATCGCGAGTGAATCCCTGATTGGTATTTTAGAATTTTCAAAAAAAGTATTATTCACAGGATTTACGGAGCCACAGCAAGGATGTGGATTAGATTTTGAAAAATGCCACGAACAACAAACCCATCTCCATCCCAATTTAACATTATCCGCACGATTTTTTTTCATTTCAGACCCACATTTTGGACAAGAAGGAGAGCAATAGTCATTAGGGAGTAAACCCACATCAATTGCAAAAGCAATTGCGGCCTCCTCTGAATTTATTATAGACATCTATGTAAAAATTGAAAAATTTAAAAGTGAGGGATGCATATCTCAAAAAAAAAAAACAAACAAACAAAAAAAAAATAGAAATTGGCAGAAGCACAAAGACTTACGTTCAGTTAAATTCCTATAGTCAAAACGTACGTTCAATTGTAAAACTATAGAATTGTTAACGTTTGAAATTACCAAGTGAATAAAATTAAATTGATTGGCCTTTAGATATTGTTTCCGACAAGCGCGTTCTTTAATTCAGTTTGAAATTACCAAGTGATTAAAATTAAATTCATTATAGATATACCACGTGATCTCTACGTAGAGACACAGCAAACAAACAACTCAACAAACACGAATAAGAAACCACCCTAAAAACATCGTAACACAAACAAATGATAATATACCATATTGACATATTTATCGCCCAAAAAAAAAATCGCCAAATTTCCCGGCACAGGATACTGAACTCTTCCCAAATTCTGTTTACGACGTCTCGACTTCAGGGGTCTATATGCTAGTCAATAAAAATTTTTACCTTTCTTAAAGCTCGAGAGTTCAACTTAACTTTCGTTTTCAGGAATCGAGATATCATATAGCTCGCGATCAACTAATGAAGCTATGACTTTTTAAATACAGATTTAATCAGTGTAGGTAGAATCAGTGCAACAGATTTTCCAAATTTAGTAGCTTAGATAGTTAAATTCCTCTTTTTAGAAGACTAGTATTTTTTGCTGTGTTATATAAATTAATTCATCAACATGCCTGGGACGAAACGCAAGAGAAACGGTGAATCGTCGGATGAAGATGACTGGCAAGCTCACGACGTTTATTCCCTAAATGCGGGCAGGAACCGGATGGTGACAAGGTCCCAAGCCGCTTTCTACAAGATAAAGAACACCGCGTCCGATTTGGACTTGTTTGCCGATGCCAGCAGACACCAACCTTCCGGTTTGCCTCACTTGATGGTGGCTTTAACAGGACCTCTTGGTGCAGTACCGAACACCATCCTAACGCAGAGCTCCTCACGGAATTTGGGCTTGTCGAAAGATCTCTGCGGCCGTGTTAATCGTTATAAAAAGTCGAGGTCGAAAGACAGTCATCTTGACAGAGATAAGACGAGGAAAAAAAGATCTAAGAGTAGGAGAAAAGGGTAGAAGGCTGTAAATAATATAGTTTCCATTTGCTGTATTAGACAATGCTAGCTTTACATAAAGACTAATAATTATATCATTATTTACTGAAATTTTTTGTTGTTCCTTCACTTTAATGATTTTAAAAGAGTTATGTAGATAATTTATTGGGTTTATCCTAGTTTTCCGTTATTTGATAGACTGTAGTCAAGAATTTAAAGTAAGCTGATTAAAATTAATTCAGTTATTCCCCATAACCTTTATACCGTTTAAGACTTTCTTGGATTTCACTTAGAATATCTTTATATGAAATCCTGAATCAGATTTTGAAGTTCTGTATTAAACAGACTTTTGGTACTGAATTTTGTGGGCCTATAGGCATGATAAAAAAAATGGTCACCATACGTCGTCAAAATTGCATATGTTGCAAATGAGATACAACTCCTAAATTTACATATAAAATAATTACACTAATTTGAATGTATGAAAATTTAGAACAGAGTTAGATAGTAAGGCAAAATTTTAAGCACACCATTTTTTGGAGGTTTTGTAGATTGTGGAAATTACGATAAGAGCATTTTCAAATGTGACATTATATTTCTGTACCACCCAGGAAAAAATGGAAAATATATCCCTGAGTACTTTTAGCCTTTTTGTTTGTTTGTTTGTTTTGTTAGGGGGGGGGATTCAACTTCATATTTTCTAGAGATTCTCTAAACTGTACCATAGCTTTCCAGATTATCTTAGAATCTGCCCACTCTATCCTAAACATTTCTCTTAGAGGACGATAGGTGGTCAAACGTGGCCGTTCGACCTTTATATATTTTGCTACCGGGACGTCACTTTGGTGAGGAACCTTCTGATGATATTTTGTCAGTTTGTGAATGTTTTTTTCATTATATATATATATATATATATATATATATATATATATATATATATATATATATATATATATATATTAGCTCTGGTGTTCAGTTGTCACCTTCACGCCAGTCTGGAACGATCTTGATGATAATTCAAAACGAATAAAAAAAGAGTATTACATACTTTTAAAATTATTCCTTTCAACTGGGTGCAGCAGTTCCCACCTTCAACAGCAAGAAATAGGGCTAAATTTATGTAATGAGAAGGGGGGGGGGCGGTGGGATTTTTTAACATTTCATTTTTCTTAACGACAATTTCAAAAACTTCTACTTGAGAAACAGATAAATTTGAGCACTTCGTTTTCACCGCCGAAGACATTAAAAACGGAACAGAATAAAAATAATAAATTAATAAAAGTAGTACTCATCAGTGCTTAAAATTCTGCAAATGATTTTAAAATGAATGTTTAAAATGAATCATTTTATAAACACTCGCAAGTGATTCAGCAAGTGCTTTTAAATAAACTTAACTGGTGATCAAGCGACGTTTTACGGTTTTAACCTTTAATTAAAGATGACAATGCAAAGCAAAATAAGGGCAAATAAAAAAAATAACTTTCGCCAAACTGGCGTTCGACCTCGTTATGGACTATTCCACCGTTCTGTTGGGTGTGATCTAACGATCTTACTTCAGTGGAATGTATCAAATTATGTAGGCATGAAGAAGCACAGAAACACAGTCTTTCGAGTTTAATTAATGATAAAGTTGGATATTACAAGCAATATGCATTACTTAAAGTAACAAAACAAAAGTTAGCTATTAGAAAAGTAGCTATGTACTACGATCACTGAGAGTATGCCTAACGGCCTAAATGCGTGATCACACCCTGCTAACAAAAAGCATACACAGAATATGCGTTCACCGCTTAAGTCGAAATTCAAGATGTTTGCGGTTGTACAGAACAAAAATATGCAAATGTAAATTCAATGCTAATGTACATCGCAAGATGGGTCACGGTTATAGGGACCGAACATGCCGCCCATCTTGAAATGCATCATTTCAAAATGCAACATTACTTAATATACAACATTAACAAAGACATACAGAAAACATTACAAACACAATATAGAACATGAAAAAATGCAAAAGTTATGCAATCATTAAAGTTCTAATGGTAACTTGGATAATTTTGCAATTGGTCCCATCACGAAATCCTCTGCAGTTTCAACCGATACTACTACTCTAACAAAATTATTCTTGTCTGGAAATACTTCGGTGATTCGTCCTGTTCACCATTGCATTAGTGGCAGGTTGCCCTCTTTAATTAATACTACATCCCCCACCTGTAAGTTAGGTTGCCGGGTTACCTACTTGGGTTGTTGTTGTAGACGAGATAGATATTCAGACTTCCAACGCTTCCAGAAGAGTTGAACAGGCCTTTTGGATTAGCTGTCATCAAGCAAGACGATTCATTTTGGAAGAAGTAAGATCTGTCTCCAGAACAGCAGTAAGTGGACTTCCAATAAGAAAGTGACCAGGTGTTAATTCCGAGAGATCACTTGGATCACTGGACATGGGACATATTGGGCTCGAATTAAGACAAGCTTCCACTTGGTATACAGCTCTTCGAACGTCAAGATGATGTTAGTCGATACGCGCTTGAGATGAAATTTAACCGATTTAATACCTGCTTCCCAGATGCCTCCCATACGAGGTGCAGCAAGGAGGATTGAAATGCCAATTGATACCTTCGTCAGATAAGTGACGAGCAATAATCACGTTGTGCCTGTAAAACCTTGTTAGAGTCGTAAATTTTTTGAGCTTTTTGTTAGCACTCACAAAATTAGTGACACAATCACTATATATATCCAAACACTTGCCTCTCCATGAAGTAAATCTTCTTAAAGCTGTGAGAAATGAGTCGGTTGATATATCATTCACAAGTTCACAATGAATTTCCCTGGTAGCAAGACATACAAAAGCGCCAAATAAGCCTTGCAGGTTTTACAACTGCTGCCTTTTGACATTTGAATGGTACAAAGGACAGAAAAGTGTACACCGCATTTAAGAAAAGGACGTGACGGATGCACGCGACCTGGAGAGAAATCTCCCAACATTTGTTTAGTAGTTGAGCTTGAATTCTAGAACAGATCATGCATCGTTTATTCGAGAACGAATAGCGTCTCTTAATGAGATAATCCAACATTTTTGCTGCAAGCATGACTATAAAAGTTGAGGTTCAGCGGGTAGGTGTGTGGTAACGAGATATAATTTTAAGTCCTTTAAGAGAATTTCCCTTTTTGGAAGAAGAATTGGATATTTTTGATCCTCAGATAAATTTGAATGATGAAGGCGACCGCCCACTCTGAGCAATCCTTTTCGATCAAAGAAGGGATTGAGGGGCAGTTTGAACATGGAATATTACGATAAAGCCATTTGTGGCCTGACCACCATAAGTCATTAGAAACGAGTGCTGAAGGCAAAAGTCCTCTAGATGAGCAATCATCAGAATTGTCTTTACTTTTTACATGATGCCAATGTTTCGCAGGTAATAACGATTGTATTTCGGAAACACGATTAGCTACAAATGTTTGCCGACAGGTTGGTTCCGATTGTAAACAAGCTAATACTACCATTGAGTCAGTCTATGCGTAAATACTATCACTCAGTATTGGCAAAGAATTTTTAACTGCGTGAACTAAATGTGTTAATAAGACAGCTGAACATAATTCTAACCTGGGAATAGAATTATTCTTCAAAAGTGATACCCTAGTCTTTGATGTTAAACGCTTTACCATAATCGTGGATTTATTTGATGATTTCAAATAAATTGCAGCTGCGTAAGATTCCTCCGGTGAATCACAAAAAGCATGCAATTCGACATTCGCAGTCTCAGGCAATAGTACTCGTCTAGGTATATGAATAACTTTTAGAAAAGAAAGTTGAGCAAGGTAATTCTACCAAGTGTGCCCAATCTCCTCTGAAATCGGGTCGTCCCACGATATTTGTGTTTTCCAAATGTATTGAATCAATATTTTAGCTGCTATGATGATAGATGATAGCCAATCAAGCGGATCAAAGGTTTTTGAAATAGAATGCAAAATTATTCTTTTTGTATCAAGCTCGTTACTTTCTAAAGCAGTCACCCGATCTCATTTCATTAGAAACTTAGCTTTCTGTCATTTTTTGATGGAGATATACATTTGTAAAACAAGTTCATAAGATCTCTATATATAAAAATGAATGTTTGTTTGTTTGTTTGTTTGTTCGTATTTTATGCGCTGCCGTACCGTTCATCCGATTGCGATGAAACTTGGTCAACTTATTGCTTGAACTTGCGTGATGGTTATAGACTATTTTCATTCCGCTACGACGTTCCATTCCCGAATTATGTTAGAAGTATCAACGGATATTGAAAATCGCCAAAAAAAAATCGCCAAATTTCCCCGGATATTTTTGTTCAAAGCCATTGTAACATTTCATTGTTGCCAATAAAATTATAACATTTCCGTAAAAATAAATAGACATGAATTAAAAACGTGATTTATTCATATATTGGTGCATGCAAGAATGAATTTGATATATTATTTTCATGTACGTAGCAACGCCGGAATGTTTCTTTTTAAAAATGAAAATATAAGGATGGAAAGTCATTCATTTTCAATGAATGTGTTATCTATCCCTTTCATGAATTGAAACTATCCCAAGCTACCTGTTCAAACTCAAATATACTGCAGGACACGTTGACTTAGCTAGAAACACGTGCGTTTAGCCTTGACGCGATGATTTATATAACTGAAGTGACACTGAAACATAGTAGATGATTTAGTTTTGAGAAAGAATTACAATCATGAAATACGTGTATATTATAATTAAGAAAATATGAAAGTGGCATTGAAACGTAGCAGATGATTTAGTTTTGAAAAAGAATTCCGAGCATGAAGTACGTGTATATACTTTTTCTATAATAATTACCAGATTTGCTGTGTTTTAATATTGAATGTGATCTCAATCCATTCAAACATTATTAATTATTTTTCTATAATAATAAATCCATTCAAACGTTATTGTCTAGCTGTAAATTATTCTTTAAAATGCCCAAAAAGAGGAGAGCAACTTTTAATCCTGCAGAAGTATGGGAAAAATGTCAAAGATTGTTGAGAAATGAGCAATGTGATGAAAAAAAACAGAAGAGCGCGAAGCCAACAGATTTCGAAATGCAGTTAGACGCACACAAGAATCTGAAGAAAAAACATTCCCAAGAGCTCGAAGGTAACAGAATTCGAATTGTAGTGATCCGAAGCAGTGAGACTGATGAAGAAACTTTTAACGCGTCGAACATACGATTGTCTTCGAGCTTCAACATCGAAAGGAGAGGAAAGCGATGAACAACGACAGCACCGACAACAAACTAATGCTATTTGCTACCGCAAAAGAATTTTAGCGAAAACTGTAGAACATCATAACACGAGGCTAATCATTGAAAAAAATAATAACAGAAACTGAATCCCGAGCGAAGCCGAGTAATACATCTAGTTTTACAATATTTTCGTGAAAATTAAAAAAGTACTTAACTGGTTTAGTTTGGAGAATTTTTAAAATTGAACGTGCAGCCAAGTAATTTTGTTTGGCGACATTAGGATTTATAATCTGCTTTTATCTATCGCTAGAAAATTCACGTATATGCATCAAAAGATGGGAAAAATCTGAAAACTTTCTATATAAGTTTTTGTGGTGTAAAGCTATCAATTATTAGAATTTAGTGCTGTACTGAAGGATTAGCGATAACTTCGTGGCTATTTGGGGATTTTTGATTTTTTGGGAATGTTTGTTATAAAATTATGGTAACCCAAATGAGTAACAAGACGCTACCATACTGTCATATGGCTGATGCAAGTTTTGCTGAGAAATCGGCTAAAACGTGATGAAAACATAAGTGGTAACTACATGAGACTGTAATCTAATTTTTTTTCGAAGTTTCTTGCCTAAGATTGTCGAATCAGGCTTTTCAATAATGAAAATTTTAATAAATTTATCAATAATTAAAGTACATGTGTAAGTTGTGCGTATGAATAGTAAACTTGCACAATTCAAATGTTCATTTCAACCTTTCTTTGTTCAATTCTTACTTTTGTCTATTTGGCCCGTGATTATGAGACCTTATTACTGAAACAACGTAGGAGTGTCTTTACTGATTTAAAGATTATGATGATTTAAAGATGATTTCTCTTCAAATTAATTATTTTTTTCACAATCATTACTTTAAAAACAACGATAACAGTTTTTCCCCCTTCCTAATTTACGTTCAAACTTTATGAGTTCCGTCTGTATAATATTAGATTCTAAACCATGACAATTACAAGGGCTTTATTCTCGCGAAAACCATAAGAAATCATATTTATTTATCGTTACTGAAATACCATTATCAAACGAATGCTTCAGACTACCAAAAACATGATTTATTTGAAGCAAAGATAAAGGAAAATGGTGGGTGGAGGGGGGAAGTAGCGGGGAGGTCGTCTGTCTACGAAATAGATTACGACCCAGGACAATTGTCAAAAGAACAAGATAATCTATTGAAAAATGGCAAACGTCTAATGACAGCCTTAGCAAAATGACCATCGGGAAAAATTCTTTCATCGCCTTTCGACAGACGGGAGAAAAAAGTGCACACTGTGGGGATTATTGGTTCTTAGATAATCGCGCCAAAAGCCGTGGGTTCAGCGTGTCATTCAATCTTCAAGCTTCTTGTCTGTCCGGGCTATGAGGAGTGACACACACTACGAGACGCACACACATTTTATTAATGTTCAGGAACAATGTATGGGGGAGGTAGATTAATTGCTATAAACAATCATTTAATACTCTTTTTTAATAATTACAAGCTAAAAAGAACTTTTTATATACCATGTTTTTAAATTTTCTGTTGAATCATATAAACTTGACAATTCTATGTGTTAATAAATATATTTTTATAATTTTTTTGATGAATTATCCCATCAACTTGAAAGAAAATAAAGTTAATTGGAAGTTAACTTGCGTTTAACTTTTCGTTCCCGTCCCGTCCGATAGATGGCTGCACCAGTCTACTAAACAAAATTAACTGAAAATGAATTCAATTTTGCGTAAAGATGGCTAAAAGTATTTAAAAAATGCATTGTCATCGTGTTCTGAGCTATTCTAAAAGTTTCAAATGTCTAGCTAGTCGGGAAATTAGTTAAAAATCGATTGTAAGATTTGTACCGGACAAACACACACACACACACACAAACAAACAAACAAGAAAGCGAGTTAATAAAAACATGGTAAAAAATAGGTGGTGTTTGTCGGAATTGAATGCGAAACAATAGCTATCCATTTGAAAAAAAAAATTCATTTGAGATCAAACTAGTCCTTATTTAAATTCAGTCAAGAGACTAAGAGAACAAGAATTATTGGAAGTTTCGAACTATTCTTTATGTTTTAGAGTTTATTTAAAGCTGAAATTCCCAACCAGACAAGTAAATGCAATTAAGACGTTTTATTAATCATCGTTGACAAGAGAAATTAATTTATATTTGTGACTCGTTAAACCAGTATAAATCGGGAGAGGCATTCCATGAAATCAGTAACCGAGTCCCGATGGCCTGAAACAGCTCGCATCCAGTGAACAGAATTGTCGTATTAGGAAAACAAAACTGGATTTTAGTATCTTTTTCTTTTCAGATATGTTAAAAAAATTGTAACATATATTAAAGTTGTTTTTATGGTATGTTTAAAGGGTATGTGTAATAAATAAGGTATGCAGAAAAGTCCAAAAATAATGCCTGACATATTCATTATCTGATTCTTTTATTTTTTGTGAACACTACTTGAGATATGTAACTACACCCTTAAAATTTGGTCAGTTGTGTCTTTAAACACTCAACCTTCCTCTGACGTTTTGTTTCAGTGAATGTAATGAATTCTTTTTGTAATTTTCTAAAAAAAAACAAAAAACAGTAACAGCATATTGAAAAATGCGCTAATCTGAAAACGACTGCTTTGTTTTATGAAGAAATTGCTCAATGCGGCATCTACCTCCCTTTCAACCTTTAATATTTTATATTTATGTGTGTTTCAACCTTTAATATTTTATATTTATGCATAGGTTCTGTGGTTTTAAAATATAAAATTAGGCAATATAACTTATATGACATTTATAAAGGAATTTAACTGGCAAACTTTAGAATATTTCTTTTCAGGTTGATCTAGGTAAAGCCAGTGCTGTGCTAAACGGTTTACGATGATTGTCTATGCTGTGATTTATTATAATTATTAACTCTATTAAATGAACCTCGTTTATAATAATGCATTACTGTTAATGACATATCCCTAACAGATAAATCAACAACAGGGCTCTGTGCTAAGCCCCTCTCACTATTCTAGAACACGTAATTAGTTTCATTACATATTTTATATCTTTAAAGAAAACTGCTTAAATGGGATATATCCCTAATTATTATAACTCCACGCAACTGAAACTCCCAGTTACTGGTAGACTGTAATTCAATTGCTGCAGAAGAAGTGCATTCTCTCAATATTTCCGAGAATGAGGTACTCCTAAAATGAACAGGAACAGAATAAAGATTTTTACACTAAGATCCAGATTATAGTTGTATTATAAGAATTTTTATGGCTTCCATTGCGATCACTACTGCTTGGTGATTTTTAAGCTTTGGCGTTACATTTTTGGCGAATTCCCCGATGAAAACACGCTTATACTGATCAAAAGAAAAGAGATAAATAAATAAATAATCAAAATTTACAGATTTAGCGAAAAGTCATCCCCAAGATTGTTGAAAACATAATGGGTAGCTAATCGTAACAACGATTCTTGAGAAATCATAGAAAAAATATACCTTCATTTCAGGGTAGAATCAAAATTGGCTAGAATCCTTTATAAACTTTGAATGAGGGAAGGGGGGGGGCAACAGGTCATGTATGGTCTAGTAGGTCACTTGAAAAGCAATTAAACGACGCTATCAAAACTCGTGTTTAACAGCGTGAGCTCTATAACAAAACAACTTTAAAAATGAATCAAGGCTGCAGAGAAGTTTTCTGTGGGAATTTCATAAAACTGGGAAACGGCTTGGGAGAAAGAGGAAAAAAAACAATGAAAGACCTAAAGAAATAGATTATATATCAAACAATTGTCAAAAGAACAAGATAATCCATTGAAAAATGGCCAACGTCTAATGAGAAATGCGGCAAAAATCTTTCATTTTGTCCCCCCTCCCCCTAACAGAAACGAGAAAAAGATGCAGTACAGGGGGGTAGCTGTGGGCATTATGTTTCCCGGGCAGGGGGGGGGATGTGACTTTTCTAAGGGGTGGAAATGGATGAGTTAGTTCCAACCACGGGAAAAAATGGAATCGTAGGGGAAGAGGAGGAATGGTGAATCTTGACCGCGATAGAAAATCACCGAGGTTTGTTTTCTCTTTTACTTATTTATCCTAAAAGCACAAAAATAAGTGTTTGTTTGTTGATGGGTAGGAAGGGGCTTGTGTGATTACTTATCAACATGTAGCGTCCATTTCGGGGAATTCGCTCACAGAAATAAATTTAGCGTTGTCGGTATCCAGAGAGACATTTTAAAAAGCTATTATGAAATTGTATCTTTGTCTCTCGAGAGCTTGCGGCAATTAATAAGTTTCAGTCTTTTGTTGCAAAATTTTTGTCGACGTTTCATCGAGCGCAGAAATTTCCAGGAAAGACATGACACAGAGACGGCTAGCATGTTTTATCGTAGAATGAAAATATGAAAAGATTTTCCCCCGAAGCAATTTATCCGTGTAACTTGAGGACAATGAAACTTTTTTTCTCGAAGAGAATATTTTTGGATTTCAAATGAATTCTTTTTCTGTTTACCCAGTTGGCTGTTGTGCTGGCTTCCAAAATTAACTACAGTGTTATATAGGGTGGTCATAAAAATTTTTTGCCGATATATGAACCTCTAGCGGACGTTCCGTTCAACCGATCGAGATGAGATTTTAGATATAGTTATTCAGAAGTATGAGCTTGGGATTTTGGGAACTGCAACAAAGTGACTCGAAAGTTTCGTGTAGAAACTCGAAATTTTCGAATGGCAACGCCTAATTTTTCCCGTTTCAAAATGCTCAGTGCATGCCAAAACCCTAAATAGCGTTGGAACGTTACGTGTATCACAAAAAACGGACTCATTATGCACGTACAAAAAACATCTCTGCGAACGGCCTACAAAAACACGATCGGGGCACACGGAGGAAATTTGCATATGACAGAGACCCGACACCAATTACAGATGACAACACAGATCGGACAACAGAAAACTTTTATTTGGATTACACATTTTCCACATGGGTGCCATCATCGTGTTTTTGTTGGCCGTTCGCAGAGCTGTTTTCTGTGCGTGAATAACGCGTCCGTCTTTTGTGATACACGTACCGTTCCAACGCTTTTTAGGGTTTTCGCATGCGCTGAGCATTTTTCGACGGGAAAAAGTGGGCGTTGCCGTTTGAAAATTTTTCACGTCAGGCAGACGTCAGACCCAGACCCTGCCATCCGAACGGTAGAGGGTGAACCTTGATTCGTCGCTCCAGAGAACTCGTTTCCACTGATCTACGTCCACTTTCGATGTGTTTTGCACCACATTAACCTAGCAACGCGTTTGGACTTTGTGATCAAAGGCTTATGGGCGGCAGCACGACCATGAGAACTAAGCAGATGTGCTTCCTCACGGATGGTATTCATCAAAACAATCCTCCCCCCCCCCCCCCCGTTGGCATGTTGAAACTCCTGGAGTATCTGGGCCATCGGTTGGGTGCTGTTCTTCCAAATTTCTCTGTACTGCAGCCGTCGGTCTCTATCTCCCAGTTTCGTGGATCTGCCGACTCGGGGCACATTCCGACAATTACCGCTCACCTTCCACTTCTGAATCACATAGGCCACTGTCGATTTTTGGGTAATTCAGATCGCTAGATATGTCCCTTAAGGATAGGTCCTTTCTGTGATACCCGACGATTACACCTTTCTCGAAATCAGATAACTCTGAACTTCATGGCATCTTGCATGCGACTAATGCCATTGTTGTTTCCTACACGATATTTAAAGGCGGAGGGCGTGACGTATATCAGGACCGCAGATATCGTCATTTGCATGCTTGTTCAAATACTTATTGGTAGGTAGTGTATATACATTTATTTATTCTAATGCAGCAAGCATGGACAAACGTCCTTTGACGTAGTTCGCAAAGAGGAAAAGAAAGAAAAAAAATGCACATTAAATTAACAGATATTACAGAAATCGAATGTACTTGAAATAAGTATATATTATTGATATACCAGACAAAACAAAACACAAAAATAAAAAGTGCTAAAATAGTAATCACAATTTCAAGTTATATAAGAGATCCCTAGCCTCTTAATAGGTGGTGTAAATAGAGTTTCCCTTCAAAGAAGGACAGACGGAGAAGTGCCCAGCATTCATCAAAGTACCACCGTTATAGAAGGGGCAAGAAGGACAATTCCGAATTCCCACTCGGGTGAGGTGGCCACAGAGATAATCGTGCCCAGTAGCCAATCTGATAGCAGCAACTGCTTTATACAGAGATCGAACAGGGAGTTTGAGGATAGTGTCCTTCCAAGGTTTTCCCTGGGTTCTTTCAGTCCGACCGTTTTGGCATATTTTAATTTTTGGGTGATTATTCAGGCGACTGATTAGTAAGTAGCTGCATCGCAAGAAACCTGAGTGATAAATGTGCCTCTCTTTGCTAATACATCTACAGTCTCGTTTCCCTGAATGTCACGATGGAATGGAATTGATTGAAGTACAACCAGTTCGCAATTTTCTGTTGGTTCCCATAAGATAGACCTACATTCCATGACAGCTCCAGAAATTATGATTCTGCCGAAGTTCGGAATGGCCTGAATTGCCGACTAGGAATCAGAAAGTATTACCGCTTTGTGAAAAAGAGATGGGAAACTCTGATCGCTTCCTCTTCACCGTCAAAGGCAGTGTTAGAAATTCCAAAGGGAATGTAACGGGGACAATCTTCGCAATGAATCCAGCTCCTGCTCTTCCATTCATGTCGAATTTTGAACCATCGGCGTAAATGCCCAACCAAGCATCGGATGGATAGGGAGTGTGGATTGTTTCTATCCCATTCTCAAGTGCTTTAGGCAAACAAATCCTGTGCTGAAAAGCTGCGAATCCGATTGACATTTTAGCCGCAAAAGCGTTGCCCGGGTGGCATATTCCCATTCCTTACATGAATTCACGCCATTACATCGTTTGGCGGCTGCTGATTGGTCAATGGAGTTTACATCGGTATTTGTGTATTTGGTGCGCTGATGCTTATGAAAGCATGTCTGTTTTTCAAGAATCAAAACTTCCATCACTATTTTTGAACGAAATAGCAAAAAATAGCAAACAAAACGAAATAGCAAACAAAACAGCAAAAAATATATAATTTGCTACTTGTAATTAAGATTTTAATTAAAAAAATAAAATTTTTTTTTTTTAAATTCAACATTTCAATTTAAAAATAAATAAATAAAGCTTTCTTTTTTTAAATTCAACATTTAAATTTAAAAAAAAAGAAAATATATTTCCTTTTTTATAATTCAACATTTAAATTTAAGAAAAAAAATCAATTTTGAGTAATATTTACTCTATTTTATTCTACTCTTACAATTTTACAATGAAATTACTACGGAAATTGGTAATTTCTTAAAATTTTCCATGCACAAAAAAGAAATATGAAGACATTTATGGCGAAAATTTCTTTTACAAATAGCTTGCAACTTTAAATTACTTTTACATTAATAGGTGGCACCACTTTAAAAAAAATCACGTTCCTTGTAAAATATGGCGTAAAAAAATAGATAAAAATGAAAGCAACTAAGAAATAGATTTTATCTCATTTAAAATACGCTTAGGATCAAATATTATGCAATTATCGAAATGAAAGCAACTAAGAAATATATTTTAGCATTTATCTCATTTAAAATGCACTTAGGATCAAATATTATGGCAATTACCGATGCAAACTCAATTGACCAAACAGCAGCCGCCAAACGATGTAATGGCGTGAATTCATGTAAGGAATGGGAATATGCTGCCCGGGGAGCGCCACGTGGAGGTGTGTCAACCTCTACATTTCCACCATTATAAATATAGCAGTTATAATATGAACAGTTATGGTATGAACTATATTTGTTTGTATAACGGTATAAATATAACAGTTCTACAAACATAGTTCATACCAAATTTCATAGTCCTGGTCGAAATTTGAAGACCCCCAATTTTCTTATTACGAACCACACAAAGAGCAGTCAACAAGCAGTTATTGCAAACAGATGACTGGTTGTAGCTCTTCTACGGTGCAAACAGTTAAGGCCACACCATTTTGTATAAGCTGCCCTTCCGATTAAGAACGCCATGCGATTAAGTCGGCTGTGTCAGCATCTTCTGTAAGAATAAACCTTCCCTGCGCGGGAGTTTGAAAGACACCGGGGTTTTCATTTCAGGAGCTACAGTCAATTTGCTGTTACTTCTTGAATCTCTGGTATTTTCAGCTTTTCCACGTAAATTTTCATTCAAAATATATTAAAAAACATAACAGTGTGGATCTGAGTATTTCAACTGGGTTTTGTAATCGAATTTTCTTGCAATTACTTATGCACTTTACGGCACTCAAATTAAAATGCGTTAAGTAAAGGTGCTGATAATGAATTTGACATTAGATTTTAATGCGCTTACTTCGAAGGGAAGAAAGTACGGACTCAACTCCCCATAAGTTCCCTTAATAGAATAAAATGAGATGCTGATTATTGCGAAATATTTGGAATATAGGAAATTAATAAGTGAAAAGATTACTTTTTGCGGTGGAAGCAGTTTCGAATAGTCATATAGGCATTTCCAAGAGAGAAGAAAATTCGATTATGTATTCGCTAAGATGTAATAAATCTAATTTCGTGCTGAAAATCAAAGGAAAATTGCCGTACCATCAGGGTGGAAATGGATTAAAATCTTATTAAAAATATAAAAAGTCCTGTATCGAAACGGGAAAAAACTTATTTTTTCCTTCTTAGATTTTTCTCTTTTCAGGTACTGGGTGATTTAATTTTAAATCTTACTGCTGAACGACATTAATATAGGGACACCAGGAATCTCGGCCCGAGAACTAGGTATTGAAGAAATTACCAGTCTTAAATACATTACTAAAGTTGGGAGGTTTCAGAATTTTTCCTCGGAAATATATCATTGCTCTAGGTTTAATGGCTGCTCTGTAGCAAGGAGAAATATTTCTCTTGTCACTCATCCTCCCACTCTGTCACTCATGCACGCACATCCCCTCTAATTGTTTTAAATTGTTTTAATACAGAAACACGCACAGTTTCGTAACAATCAAAAACATTTTAATAACTAAAATGCAGGCTTTCCATGCCAAAACCGCAGAAAAATCAAAGAAACTGTGACGAAAAATATTAACCTTATCCCACGAAAGTATATTCCGCAAAAATAAAAAATTGTTGAACTATAAAAATAGAACTATAAAATTTTTGAAATCGTAACAGGCCCATCAACCGGGTGTTTAAATAAAAAAAAATGCATTCTTTTTAAGGTGCTTTGCAGGCCTGATTTTTTTTTTCGCTAAAGATATAGCTCGCAAACTATCAATATTAAATTTTTTCTCCTTGTTTCCATAAGGTCACTGAAGCAATAAATGAATACCATGTATTTTATTCAATATTTAAATACAAATATATTAATTATTTAAGCAAAACAAAGAATATTTTTAAAGAGATAAAGACTTATTTTAAATAACTACACAATCTGAAATGAGTACTCACAATCCTTATCATAAGAATGAAATACATGCTCAGCACATTTGCTGTTATTCTCCAGGGTCTCGAGTCAAATGGCGGTACTCTTGACCTATGAAACATTATCCATGTCTATAAAGCAAAATAAAATAAAATATATTGTTTATTTGCATGGTACTGGGGAGTACCTTACAAAACTATTTAATTTTTTTTTCAATCTTTACGAATCTTAAGGTATTGCCAAATTTAAAAGATAGTAGAAGTTTGTAACTTCGTTTATAATTTCCCAAGATTCTAAATTTCTCATAATTTTGTGATTTCTAGTTGAATGCTGTTCTTTTCATCCGTTTACTAATTCAGTGTTGCAAAGCCGACAAGGCACAGACAATTTCCCCGTGCCACGATCTTTGTTGCTTTCTCAACTGCTGGTATTACAGGCCGGGTATCAAATTAGCCATCATAATTAGATACTAGTAATACGAATGGTGTTTGTACGGAAATTTCTATCGAAGTTTTCTTGGGCACCTGGAAACGCAATTTTGAACCAGGTTTGACATGCACAAAACGGTAACTGTACGCGTCTTGATCAGGGACCGATTTAGAAAATTCTTGACTATAGGCACAACTCGGGATGGGGGCCCCCTAACACTGATGTGGGCATAAAATTTCCAAAATTGACACCCAAAAAAATAGTCATGAATTATTGTGAAAGTACCATTTTACCAAGAATTGGCTATTTGAAGCGTAGAAGCCTAGAACATTATCAAATAACAAAAAGCAAAACAACATATTAACTTCATCATTAAAACACCAATAGAATGCAACCAGAAAAACTTATTAATCACTTATATACACTATAACATACATATGATGAACTATACATACAACTATACATATGATGAATCAATCAATCAAATTTGAAGGGATATATAAAAAAATTGCTATAAAAAAGTAAAATATAAAAAAAAAAATTTGAATTGGGAATTTTTCTTTTTATTCTTTCAAAATAAAATTTTTTGGGGGCCCCTAGGTCCGGGCCTTCCGGGCCTAATGGAAAATCAGGGCCTGGTCTTGATAGGTTGATAGGGTGTCTACATTTAAATGAACTTCGTACCCGTCCACCCGCAAATTTTCTGGTTTTGTGAAACTAGTCGTAACAGTTCATCCTAAATGACTTTCCTGCATAACACTGAAGATCGGCCCCTAATTTTTTTTCTGCCTATTTAAGAAAAACAAGGAACAAAAACTAAAAGAATACCAGCTCCCTTCTCCTGTACTAGCTGTATAAGCTTCCTCTGCCTGTCAAAGAGCGGTGGGAGTGTCCATCCGATTTGATCGGGATTAGGAAGAGATTTTTTCGGTGACTGTTAAATACTATGACTCGCGTCACTGGATATGAAGGAGGAACTTCGTGGAGCGGGGGGAAAAGCTTTAAGCCCAGTTCCGTGCTAAAAGGCACAGTTTAACAGATATCGGGGGGCCAGCGTACAAACTGCAAGGCATAAAATCAAAAGCTGAAAACTGAATGATTCGAAAATCCCCCCCCCCCAAATAATAATAATAATAATAATAATAATCTATATATATAAAACAGTTCCGTAACTGACTGACTGACTAACATACAACGCACAGACCAAACCGCTGGACCTAAAGGGCTGAAATTTTGCATGACGATTCTTCTTATGGTGTAGGGGTGCACTAAGAGAGATTTTTGAAAAATTCTTCTTAGATTTTTTTAAAATTAAATTTTTAAGCTATTTTAGTAACTTTTTTAAAACTTTGCATTTAAATAATAATTTGAGGGTTATGAAATTTATATCACGAGAAAGATCCTAAAAATTCCTTTAAAATAAAATTTTTTTCGAATCTTTACCTCTGTTTTCTGATTTTTGGTGCATTTTTAAAGATTCATTTTTAGAATTTAATTTATTAAATATTGATCACGTGATTTCTTTTTCTGGTACTTTACATAAATTTATCGTCACGTGCATAACAACTAAATAGACAAAAAAAATTTTTTCTTGCTAATGCGGCAGACGATTGGACATTATTTTGTCTATAAAATATCCCTTACGATTTTTTTATAAATATATATATTTTTTTCTACATCAATTGTATATATTGATCGTCGTATTTATTATAAATATATATATATATATATATATATATATTTAATTATTTTGGCATTAATTGCATACATTGACCGTTGTATTTAATTTGAATGTACTCCGTAGCGAAGTGCGGGTTTTCGGCTAGTAATGCATGAGCAGGGAAATGTTAACAGTGTATGAAACAAGAAAGAAACAAACAAAGGTTTCATTGTTTTGAAACGACCAAGAATTTAACATTTTTTTTTTTGAATTGGGGTAGTAAAATTTTTTCTCAATTCGAATTTTTTGTTCAGATTCTAAATATTCCCGTATTACTTCCGTTTCCTGATGTTTCGAGTTATAAAAATATCACAAAACTTGTCCTTCTAAAATTCCCTAAAATATTATCTGTGAATCGGAGTTACAGCGTGGCAGCCATTTCGCAGAGTGGGAGCAATTTTGGCAGCTAGTAAAGCAAATGCAAGCTCAAAAATCTCATCCATTTTAAAGTTTTCATAGGCTTTTACGTTTGATTCATTTTTAAGTTTATTTGCAACTTTTTTAGTTGTTTATTACAAATAGTTTGTTATTCGAAAAATGAAATCCATATTTGCCTCTCAAAGGGTTGATTGGGAGAGGATCTCAGACGGTTCTTTTTTTTTTTTTACAAGTGCTTACTGATCAACAAAAGCCACTGTTTTAACATATATTAGGGGCAAGCGTACAAACTGCAAGGCATAAAAGCAAAATCCGAAAACTGTATAATACGAAAAAAAATATGCACATGAACAGGGAAATACTGAGAGTGCCCAAGTTTGCTTTCGGACCAATAATATGCAGGTACTAGCTGAAAACCCGCACTTCGCTACGGAGTACATTCAAATTAAATACAACGGTCAATGTATGCAATTAATGCCAAAATAAATAAATGAATAAATATGTAAAAAAATATTTATATATATTTATAAAAAATCGCAAGGGATATTTTTATAGACAAAATAATGTAGAAGAGAATATTCGAATTAAATATAATAGGACATACTAAATAAGAATATAGTACAGTTAATACAGAATATAGTACAGTTTGAGGAACATATCTTTTACTGTATTTTAATATTTTACAGTTAATTTGAAGAGCAATTTATGGTTCTTTTTGTTAATTTAACATTGTAACTGGATTGATAGTCAAAAACTAATCAATGGTCTTACATATTTATAAAATTTAAACAAGAAAGATTTTCGTATCTTTAAAAGAAAATACAAAAACCAAAAGCAATATAACAAGGCAATCGACCGATCTCTTCATCAGGAGGCCTAACCGAGTCAGTTACCGTAAGAAGATACCTGTTGATTGCCTCGTTATATTGCTTTTTTATTTTCTATTACTGTTACAGAATCTTGTATTTATGATGCGTGGAGTGCTAATTGCAGATTTTCTGTTAATTTTATCGGCTGCCAGTGCCTTCCTCCTGTAATTTACTCTTTTACTTTTTCTGTTGAATTATTTACAATGTACTAAGTTATAAGTTTCACATCTTTAATTCATAGATAAATACTCAAGTTTCTGTTATAAACATATTCTTAAAGAAGAGACGATTGACGTATAGGAATTTAAAAATAAAGACTTTTCCCAACTATCTCATTTCTTCCATTGATTTCAATGAACCTCTTTAGTAACGAAATATGAATTAAAAACTATAAAAAAAATTAACCATGGTGCTATTGATTGAATTAATTATTTTGTTCCTTTGTTAAACGTTGCCAAGGTGTTGCTATGTTACTTGTTTAATTGGAAATTTGGGTGAACTTGACAGAAACAGCTCAGTTCTAATTATGCATTTAGATATTTTATGTATTATCCCAATATTCTAAATTTTTTTTTCCCCATAAATGTTATAATCCAAAGATAAAACATCCGAAGTCTAAAGTTTAAAGAAATTTACTTCCTAAGTCTTTAAAAGTGACAAAAAAGTAACAACATCTGATGGGACAATCTCGAGGGAGGGGGAAAAAATCCAATATCGACAACGTGCCTTTATGGAAAATCGGTAGAGAATCGAGAGGAAGGACATAATTCCCTAACAGGGAATATTCATAAATAAATGATAGATTACTCTCAATATGGAATCGGAGCCGATCCTTATTACCCGTAATTATCATTTGGCGCCCGGAAAAAAGGATGACGTATGGAAAAGAACGCCAAGCCCGTCATCTGTCTTGATTAGCTGTCGCGGAGCGCGCCTCTTCTTAAGTGGTAAAAAAAAAAGAGAGAGAAAGAAACGCAAGGGAGCGTCGAATGCCATAAAATACGCGTCCCCCTTATTTTTAGAGATAGATTGTGATTATGACAGATTATTGATGGATAAAACTGAATGAGTGTGAAACAGAAACTTGGTGCTAGTCATTAATATAATAAATAGGATTAATGACTTTTTAAATATTGTTATTTAAGTAGGGAAACTTCCAGTGTGTATTGCATTACCGTATATATTTAATAATTTGCCTCTAGACCTGTGTTGTGGGGGTAATTAAGATCCGTGTGCTAGTTATTTTTTCATAATTGCTCAACATAAATGATGTATACTTTAGCCTGTTTAATTTTTTTTTTTTATAAAAGAAAAAATGTTCTGTTTCAGATATATTTACCTCGCTACGCCGCTTAAAAAATGTACTTCATCACGCATTATTTCAGGTTTTAAATTAAACTCGCATCCATTTAATTATGACGAACGGCCTGTTCCCGCTGAATCCGCAGCGTTACGTGATCGTCAGCGTTAAAAAATTTAACCAATCACAGAGCTTAATTCATTGATCACGTGATACGCCGAACTCATCACAAGTCATGTTAACAAATTCGGAGCCAACGTGGTAAAGTAGCGCATCGCTTCGGATGCAGTGTGAACAGGCCTTTACTGGAAAACGTGTGGAAAATGCAAACAGGAAAACACAGCGTCTTATAATACCGCAATGTAATTAAAGGTTTTTGGCGGCATGTTTCGAACTAATCAATGGTTCAACGTCCCGCCGAGGAGCATGAAGTGTGACGGTCACTATGAACCATTCACAAATGGATGAACAATTAACAAGAAGCTAACAGATAAAGCGGGAATATTGAGAAAAAACGGGAAAATAGAAGCTAGAAGACGAAGTAATGGGAGTTAAGAATTAAAGGTATAAAATGAAATAGATCCATTACATGCGAATATATATATATATCCATGCAGCAGATAGAGTAGACATATCACTGAGTCGCTACCCTTTCAATTACACTGTGGAAATGTAAGAAATTGTGTTTTCCTGTTTGCATCTGTATCATATCGCTGGGAATATGAAATGCTTTTTTATTTAATATTTTGGCATAAAAAATTATGTCTTTAAGAGACGAGACTTACTTTTATTCTGATGCATACATTTATTCTGAATAAAGAATGCTCCCCCGTGGATTCATTAAAAAAATTATTGAAGGTTGTATTGTTTGCTGTTTTAATAATCTGTACGCGAAACTTGAAACTGTTGGCGTCGCTGAATTTATTTGGTTTCAAGTTTTGATCAGGAAACGACTTCAATCCAATGGTTTTAGCATTTTTCCATGATTTTGATTCTTGATTCGATACTAGACCACTCGAAATCCATTGGGTTATTAGAAATCATATGTTATGGAAAGTTCGTGTCAGTTTCAGTGATACAAAAATAAAGAACTAGCGATAAGAAGGTTTATTTTCAGATAGCATCATTAAATATTTCTTTCCGAAGGGATTAGCTAAACAAACGATTATTTCGCAGAAATCGACTGGTGTTACAATATGCAGGGGATTAAAAAAAACTTCAAAATTGTTGAAGGAACAGGATACGTCAAAAACAGGTGTCAATGACAATAACATTGAAAAAAATCATTTATAAATTTAAATTAATTGTTATAATATATAAGTTGTCCTGCTAATTAGGGTGTTGTAATAAAAATCTGCAAGGACCCCATGACGTTTTCATTTTTTATGGTTAACGCTATGAAACGATGTAATTGGGATGATCAGCTAAAACATCAAGCAATTTTTTGTAATGATTGCCGGCTTGGAAACTACATGTCTCAACAATAGCTAGTTTACCTCTGGATTAAAATGCGGAATGGACTTTATTTCTACCAGACGGTTATATTTTGCGTAACTAATAAATGCAGTGACTTCAAACTTGATCAGTAAATAGAATACTGCACCTGACTTCTTAATAAGATATGTTTTGAACAGTTAAATTCCTAACAAAAACTGTCATTTATGAAGAACATACACTGTCACAAAAAATATATGCACCCAGAAGGAAACGAGCTACTATCACGAAACTTAAAATGTATGTAGTGTATGAAGAGATAAGCAAATGGATTACAAATTCGGAAGAACAGACCGTTTTATTAAGAAGATATGGCATGAAAAAGGTTACAAATCAGTAAGTAGTAAAACCACCTCTGGCAGCTATACAAGCTGAAACACGGCGTGACATCGAATCAATGAGGTCACCTATGACCTCCTGCGGAAGATCATGCCATAGTCTTTGCAACTGAGCAGTTAATTCACCAGTATTCTGGGACGGCTGCAGTTGCCTTCCAAGCACGTCCCAGACGTGCTCTATTGGCGAGAGGTCTGGTGACCTGGCAGGCCATGGGAGTACGTCATATCCTTGAAGACATTGTTGGGAGAGTCGCGCAGTATGTGGACGAACGTTGTCTTGCTGATAAATGGCACCTGGGCGACTTGATAGCATAGGCAGTACAACTGGCATTAAAATCTCGCCCACGTAACTGCGTGCCGTCAAAGTGCGTTGAAGGACGACTAGAGGTGATCGTGTGCTCCAACAAATCGCTCCCCATACTGTCACACCTTGTGTAATCGCCGTTTGCCTCTCGACAACAAATGCCGGATTGGACAGGTGGCCTGGCCGCCTCCACACTCGTATGCGCTGGTCATCAGCATTGAGATTGAATCGGGATTCATCGCTGAAGATCACATGCCTCCAGTCGTTCACACTCCAGCTTGCCCGAGGTCGGCAAAAATCCAATCGACATTGCCGATGATATGGGGTCTGTGGTAGGCGTCTTAATGGACGTCGGCTCCTTACACCTGCGTCGGCCAATCGTCTTAGAATGGTTTCCCTTCATACCACCGGATGTCTGGAAGGTGGTAAATGGCGTCGAACTGATTATAGCGACGTTGTTGATGCGGACGTGGCCGCTCTTATGATTGCGCGATCCTCGCACGCATTTGTGTTCCTGGGACGCCCTGACCCTCCGCGATGGTAGACTATCTCTTCCGTGATCCATTGTTGCCAACACCGAGAAACTACCATATCGCTCCGACCGAGGTGGCAACCTGCTTCTCTGAGGCCTACTATACACCCCCTCTCAAAGTCCGACAATTGTTCGTACTGTCGCCGGTTACGTCTCAGAGGCATCTCTAGTCACAATACCGTCCATCCAAGTCGACAGATTTGTTTGAATAACCCTATGGCACAAGCAATCATGCTTTTAAACTCTCCCAGCTGCGCATCTCATATGCGCATAGCACGCTTACCCTTGTCTCATTGGCATCGAAATTTTAGTCATTTGCATATCTCTTACCAGACTACATTCCTGCCAAGTTTCCTGATAGAGCTCGATTTCTTCTGGGTGCATATTTTTTTTGTGTGACAGAGTGTATATTATTAGCACGGAGAAGTTAATAAAAAATTAAGTGCAGCAAGTTTGAAATCTTTGCAAAATAGTTAGCACCGCCAAATTTGCTTTTCTATTACCAACGTTCATTGGACTGCCATGGAAGATCTTTTCATAAAGTTTTTTTTTTGAAGGGGAGGGGGGTTGTATTACAGTTTGCTAAACAAAGGCTAAGCGTACAAGGTTTCCGGTGTCTTAAAGCAGTTCTGGACGATTAATGTACGAACCACAAAGGCTTTCGGTAGTGAAGACCAATGTTTGCATACCATAGGTTTAAAAGGAATCGTCCTTAAATTGAAGGTCCCAAGCTTTTGTGTAGCAATCAATGACTGTTCACCTCAACCAACAATTATATTTTACACGTACATAAAGAATATATTTTATTATTTTATCAATTAAAATAAAGAAAATTTATGAAATGAAGCAAATTGTAATATTGCCAAAATAGGGTAAACCATTACGCTTCGTAAGTCCTGCATTTGAAATTCCAATGAGTAGAAAAGATAATAACTAACAACTAACTTAACTAACAATGAATTAACTAAAACTAGGGTAGCAACCTAACTAGGACATAACTAATACATAGCTTTTCGGATCAAGATGGGATGTCGATTTCGATGCCATATTTTTTCACTTGAGGAATATAGAACACAGACACTTGATCTCCTTTTCTTTTTCCTGTGACATTAAAAGCCACAGGGATAAGACTAACTTCCCTAGATCCCCACGCTCAAAAGAGAGTGAGAACTCGACTTGGAAATGTTCCCTGTAAAATCCCCGTCCAGAGTCGTCACCGACACATTCCCCCAGCACTTTGCATATGAGATAATCTCAGCACCGAGGGAAGGGGGGGGGGAGAATGCTCATCCCTTTATCATCTGCTAACTCCTTTTCTTACCCCTTCAATGGAGTGGCGGATCCACCCCCATCACAAAAGCAGTGACGGCAAAAAGTTCCCCGGGGAGCTAATAAATTCACTTAGGGCTTTCGTAATGAGTGTCGTCAAGTGTCGGAGGGGTGGTGGTTTTACAACAAGGGATGGCAAACAAGGTTTTTCGTGGGTCTGGGGACGCACCACAAGAACTGGGAGTTATTGATGAACTGCTAATAGTGATGCCGTCGAACTGAGGTTCCGGGCTCCGTACACAGTAAGGAAAACTCAATAATACTGATGAAATGGGAAAAAGGAAAATAAAAAATTAAATTCCAAAGTATACTATAACACGGGATGCAAATTTTGTATACATTTTTTGGTGGGTGCAGAAGCCACGAGAAAAAAAATCATATATAAAGGAAATGAAATAGTCTTGTTTCTTTCCTCTCAAAGTCAAAATGCTTAGTGCTTAAGCAATTATTGATCAAATTTTGTGAAACTAATATAAAATGTAAATTTAGGGTCTATATAGTAATATACATGTCTTGTAAAAGTTTTTTTTACAAAATTATGCATCGTGACTACGGTATCGTTTCCCGTGTTTTTCTATACATACAATGATTTGATATTTCTTCTTGAGTTAATATTCATACTGAAAATTCGATCCTAACCCTTGAAAAGTAAATTATTTGAAACAACCAATTGAAAAAGTATTAAAAAAATTCGATCCTAAGGACAGCCGTGCACCATCGATTTTAAGTTGTATTACTTAAAGTTGGAGAAATGAGGCTAATACAAACGTATGGGACCACGCGCACTGTTTTTTTTTTTTTGCTAACTGATTGATTTTTAATCAAGGAGCAGTTGAACCTCTGCACAACTATTGCGACTTCCCAACATAGTCATGCTCGACTAAGTTGCAAACATTATGCTAGATGCAACTTGGGTACAACTATGAGTAAAGCGCGCCTGTAGCATAGTTGTATAATCTTTTGTCTTCGAGTGCGCGCGTATATAGAACTTTTAGTTGTACAACTTAAAATCGACGGTGTTCGGCTGGCCTAAGACTTTATAATATTAAATTACATCATACAGCCCATTAAAAAAATAGCTTCAAGTTCCAAAACAGTAAGGAAATTCAAATGACTAGATTTAACAATTTTTGTGAGGTTTTTAGGACTATTTTAGAGGCATTTACCCCAAAGTTACTACTTTTTTTGGGTGGGGGTGGGGTACCGAATCTCCTTTTTTGAAACGGGCTGTTAAGGGTGATGCCACGATGCAAAATAAATCTTATAACACTTTTCGAATGTATTTTATAGTGGTGAAGTTACATGGTGACTAAAATAAATAAATAAATAAATGCAGGAACCTTTCACAATCGTTTTAAAATAAGAGATGTCATTAATTATTTAATATTTTAACTAAACGACTGAGCTTCCAATTCCCAGTTTATCCGAGGTTCTTCCTGTTTAGATCTGATTCCATTTGCTTCCAATGTAGGATAAATCCTATTTGCTTCCCATATTACGCATAGGAAATACTACTCTGGGTCTCAATTCAAGAATTTTCACTTATTATTGGGGGTAAAAGGAATTTTACTGAAAGTGGAAATCTTTCAACAGTAATCTCCCACGGCTCATTCTATAAGTTCTACGTCTTTAGCACATTTGAGCGGGCATTCATTGACAATTAAATAGGATAATAATTTAAAAATAAGCTTTCTGCGATAGAAGAGTGCTTCTATAAGGATATGTGATTTAGCGATTGCCTTGGAGTAAAAAGAAAAAAAAAGAAATTTGTGACCATATAGAACACGGGTGACCAGACAGCTGTTCTTTAAACTTTTTGGTACAACTTATAGCTGTGAATTCTCGTATTCTACATTTATGTCGATAAAAAATACACAAAGTTCAATGTCAACACATCAAGATTAACTGAGTAGCTACGAACTGCAACCACTCGATATATGCCAGATGTGAATCGTTTGACAAAACAATTAAAAGAAAAATAATTATTAACAATTTTATGTCTATTTAAGAGTTTAGAAACATTATTTTTTCTAACAGTTGGAGAATGGTATTTTTGATAAAAAATTTAGAAGAAACAACGCTAAATATTTCTTTCCTTTAAAATACAACGTTTTTCTTTGCTTTTCCAAGTATGTAGCCATTTTAACACCGTTTACTTTGGCCACCTCTGATATAGAAAGATAGAAAACAGACAATAAAAAAAACAACGATGCAGTGATTAAGTGCAATCAAGTGAATACCACAATCGAGGCTTTGAAATCCGAGTGATAATTAAACGGTAATGAATTTTAGTTGCTTGTGTGTCCCCCTTATGTAATACCATCCTTATGCGTGAGTTGAAGGACTATGGCTTTTCTACAAATAATTAAACTGGTTCGATATCATGATATCTGCTTGGTTATTTATAAAAATGGCTAGATGTAAGTAATATGCGATGATGTATGATATTAATTTGAAAGGAAATCCGACATGAAATTGTTTTATGGGACTACTTTTCTGCCGCACTCTTAAAAAATAAATAAAAATAAAATAAAAATAAATAAATCTGAGAATAGGTATTAACTTTTTAAATTTATCTATTTAGTTCACTTACACGTTTTGAAAGGACACTTACAGCATCAGTTGAATCGAAATGTCCAGGAAACACATACTGAACCGAATACTTACATTTCATTGTTCTCATCTATTAAACATTAAGCCTTACTTCTAGAAAAATATCAAATATTTCATTTAAATCCCTATACATTATCCTTGACACCACAAAAGGAAAGCTCTGGAAAGTCAGCTCTCAGCCACTCCAAAGCAATGGGCCTCGCGCTCCAACTCATCCCGGGCATTTATTTGGAAATAAAACCTTTAATCTTTGTTAGATCCATCGACTCTCGCGGCCCATGAACTCGCCGGAAGTGACGGTGGGCCGTGATCCGCAGGGTCCCTCTCCACTTCCGGCAAGAGCCATTGTTGATCGCACAACGCACATCGATGCTTGCACAAAAGGCTTTATGAGGACTCTAGTCTTTTCTAGAGTTTTTGGTTCGCGGTGTTTGTTCCGACAGATCTGCCACTTGTGGGTTCTTGGACGAGTTACAATAGGTCTATTTCTCACTCGAAGTAGCTTTTCAGAAAAAGAAAAAGAAAAAAAAAGTGTGTTCTGAGTTGTGCAGTTTTATGCCGAGATTATTTCGCGGGGAATTATATATCGCCCCCCACCACCCTCAACACCCACGTGACTGCTGATTCTCTGTGGCAAAAGTAATGAATTAGAAAGATCCCAAATGCACATAATTGTTAACGTCTAATGCTTAGTGCCATCACACACGAAGGGGCGGCTCCAGTCCAGAGTTTTAGAGGGGGCAACGTCGGCTTTGGGGGGGGGGGCAAAGTCGGCTTTAGGGGGGGGGAAGTCGGCTCTTAAGGTTATATATATATATATATATATATATATATATATATATATATATATATATAAGAAATAAACATCGTCTCATATGAAATTTAAACTCATTTAGTATTAGGTCTACGATTATATAATATTAGGCTATGAAAAAATATACGCCGGGCTTTTTTGGGAGGGGCAATTGCCCCTACTGCCCCCCCTCCCCCTTGGAGCCGCCAATGTCACACAGCTGCACCTTTTTTGATGCAAAATAGGGAAATCGGTGCAAATGTTAAGAAAGGAAAGTTATTCTGAGAACATATAATACGACAACAATATTTAAAGGAAATGAAAAGTAAATAATACCCTAGATTCGAAAAATTTTAAAATGCCTAAAAGAATCAGGTGACGAGTTGTAATAGTAATCAAGTTAGTAATGTTGCTTGAAACTTTCAAAGCTGGAAAATTTGGTAACAACTTTTCCAGCCACACATAATAAGCACTCACACATAATAAGCACATCTTCAAATCCACAATAAACTAAAAGGATGGCTAGATGTTTCGAACTAATTAATCGTTCATCGTCAGGCATAAGGTGTGGTTATCACTATGAAGAATTTATTAATATCAATCGAGGAACAATCATACCTAATAATCTTTGGCTTGTCAATAACTACTGATTATTAGTTCGAAACATGCAGCCATCCTTTTAATTTGCTCGTATTATGGATTTGAAGAAGTTTTTATTAATGTGGGAGCTTTTCACAAGTTTCCGATCATCAAGTCAACAACTTGATTATCGGGATACATATCTACTAATGACATTTTTGACGAGTTATATAGTATCAAAATTATACAAGGTAAGAAAATTAAGGTGAAAATAAAACATATATGGGAAAAGTGTATAATGATATACTGCACCATTTTATGGCACCAAATATTTCTATTAATATATGTTATTAGATGGTGTAAAATGTTGATATTGACATTAAGCTAATTACATTCCTCTAAGTTTGGTATAGCCCTCGTAGTTACTCTAGGTACCTTGGTTACCTCGTAGTTACTGATGGTTGATGCAAGACTAGTTGATTAGCTCTTTGGCTATACTCCAGAAATGAAATCTACGCGATAAGGAAAAATTATCATCTACCTAAAAGTTTGTGCGAATGAAGTTTCGTGCACATTAATATCTTGGCAAATGCTAATATTGCATCAAATTCGCGTTTTATTTCCCTTTTTATTATTGTTGACATATAAAAAATATTAAATTTCCCTTAAAATGATTTTAAAATCAAAAACTGTGCATGTACTGATCCATACAACAGTATGGACCTTTTCAAAAAATTTTCGCAATGCAATTAATAATGAACAGTATTAAAAAAAATGCTTCTTCGAAAAACAGGACTAAATTTTCTCTAAAACTCAAGCTGCATATCATAAAGGTCATATCGCGGATGCAGTAATGACTTAAATCCTCAGTAATTTATTGAAGGGGCATAAGTCGTAAACTTCGCTCAAAAACGATCCAGGGACGGAGAGAACAATAAAAAATGCTTAACGTCTTTTTCCAGCTAATATTAAATTCATGTCAGGACCTATCTTAATAAGGGATGAACTTTACTGCTTTGGGGGTGAAGCTCGTGTTAAAGAATTTCTCCTCTCTCAGCGCGTTTTAATCGCATAAATCAATGATTCTCAAACTTTTTTTATGTCACGACATGGATGAAGAATGTTACCTAGGGTAGGCAACACACCTTTCTGCCAGAGAGTTTCAGCGGAACATAAAATTTAGAAGGTTCGGCTTTAAATACGGTTCTGGAAAGAAATGCATTATATTGCATATAGAACACATTCTCGAATTTTGTTTCTTTTTTTTTTAAGTTGAAGAGCGTAAAACACACATGCAAGTATGAAGGGGGGAAGAAAAACGTAAAGAGAGAATTTTTTAAATCAGTTGATAGAATACCAGTCTCAAGTATTGAAGACGGGGTTCAAATGCCAGTCCTGGTAGAATAGGATGCTAAAGTGGCGATAGAATGTTTTGAAGAACAATTTTAGACCTCCAAGAAACATTTGACAGATGTTCGTACTGGGGAATATAACTCAGTGACGTTTGAAAAATCCCATATTATGAAAGACAACTACCCTGAATATTGTCCCTCAAAACAAAAAAGGAAAACCTGGGAAGTCTGAAATCCATAAAATGAAAGATTTTCAGATTTCTGGGCGGTTCATCTGGCAGAATATAGGTTTCGATCTCGGAAGGCCCAAGTTTGAATTCGACTTCTGAGAGAAAGTCATTACAATTATATTATAACTAAGGCAAAATTATAATTATATTATAACTAAGGTACAATTATATTATAACTAAGGTAAAATTATAATTATATTATAACTAAGGTAGGATCAAGGAAAGCCATCTAGAGGATTTGATAGGAAAGTACTCTAGTGATAAACTAGTTAAGTAGTTTCTATATATCAGACTAGCTGAAAACCCGCACTTCGCTACGAAGTACATTCAAATTAAATATAACGATGAATGTATGCAATTAATGCCAAAAATATGTATAAATATATTTATAATAAATACAACGATCAATGTATGCAATTGATTTAAAAAAAAAACGAAAAAATATATTTATAAAAAATCGTAGCGGATATTTTTATAGACAAAATAATGTAGAAGAAAATATTCAAATTAAATATAATATGACATACTAAAGAATATAGTACAGTTAATATAGTACAGTTTGAGGAACATATCTTTTACTGTATTTTAATATTTTTTGGGGTAATGTCCAATTGTCTGCCGCATTAGCAAGAAAAAAATATTTTTTTTGTTTATTTGGTTGTCATGCACGTGACGATAAATTTATTTAAAGTACCAGAAAAGGAAATCACGTGATCAGCATTTAATAAATTAAATTCTAAAAATTAATCTTTGAAAATTCACCAAAAATCAGAAAAGGGAGATAAAGATTCGAAAAAGATTTCATGTTAAAGGAATTTTTACGATCTTTCTCGTGATATAAATTTTATAATCCTCAAATTATTATTTTAAGTGCAAACTTAAAAGTTAGTAAAACAGTTTAAAAATTTAATTTTAAAAAATCTAAGAAGAATTTTGCAAAAATCTTTCTTAGTGCATCCCTAGACTATAAGGAGAATCGCCATGCAAAATTTCAGCCCTTTAGGTCCAGCGGTTTGGTCTGTGCGTTGTATGTCAGTCAGTCAGTCAGTCAGTCAGTTACGGAACTGTTTTATATATAGAGACTAGCCGGGCTTCACCCGGCTATGCTCGGGCCCCACAAAAGAAAAACAAAGGCCCTTTTCAGGGCCATACAATTGTATTAAATTCCCGTCAATTTTCATTCCCGTCGCTGCCGACAGATGGCTGCACCATACAGGAGATATGTCGCCATGTTTTCTCAGGATGAGTGAAGCGGTGAAGTACTTTTAGAATTAAAATACCTGTAAAACTATTTTAAAGCTTCCAAACTAATCTTAGAATTATATCCAGGCTTCAAAACATAAGTATAGGAAGTTTCAACCAGATTCGTCAAGAAATGTAGATTTGTATACGTTACATACATACATACATACATACATAGAGACACTCTGCTTTATTTATATAGATTAAGATACAGTTAAATGTTTAAGCGAAGCATCCCCTTTCCACCATGCTTTTCTGAAATCAGATATGCTCCATAAAGTCTTCATTAAAGAGGAATCGACGAGTTAATACGAGCCGAAGGGATGATTAGGTTCTATAGTAAACTGCTTATTTTCGACTATTTGATTAAAAAAAATTTTTTTTCACATAGTGCATGAATATTAGCTGACACATCTATAAAAAGAATATAGCCTGATTATAAATTAATTACTGTCTTTCGTAGCTTTAAATCAACGTCTTTTTATTGCTAAATATTGCAATTAGGATTTACTATCACCAGAGAGAACGTTACAAAAAAATTAGACAAAATTGTTTATAACGTTTAATTCAAATTTCATAGGCAAGACGAGCAAAATTTGTTTGTTTCAAATATTGATAAAGTTAAAGAAAATTGAAACTTCAAGGGTCACATCAATCATCGGTGATCAGAAGGATTCCGTACTAATGTCGGGGCATTACGTCGGCGTCAGGAAAACGGTTGGTCTATTCTGCTTCAAATTAATGATCCTTGAAAAATCAAAAAATCGTGAGTTACACATCAGCTACTTTTTTCTACATAAATGTGGCGTACTCTTCCTGCAAAAACCTCCTTTAAAGGTAGTCTCTATCATGTAGATATGCTCTATGAAATTTACTACAATCTAAAAAAAGTTTATGAGTAAATAGTAAAAAAAAAAAAAAAAAGAAAATATGTCGCCGAGAATTAACACAGGATTTCCCACGTAACATTTCCCATACTCTAGCCTTTTTATACCTAAATATTTTCATTAAAATCCTTCATTACAGGTGGTCTGTCTCATTCACATATACACTAAGTTAGAGGTACCCAAACTTTATCGATTCTCGGCTTCCCTTGCTGAATCCAGATTTTCACAAGGCCTATGTTAAATTCTAACAAGTACGCTTTCCGGATTAGTGAATATATATTTTTACCATGATTTTATTAACTTGCTTTCTTGTTTGTGTGTTTGTCCAGTACAAATCTTGCAATCGACTATTAACCAACTTCCCGACTAGCTAGACATTTGAATCTTTTAGAATAGTTCAGAACACGATAACAATGCATTTTTTAAATACTTTTAAGCATCTTTAAGCAGATTTTTATCATGTTTTTATTATTTTCAGTTAATTTTGCTTTGTAGACTGGTACAGCCATCTTTCGGCGGGGATGGGAACGAAAAGTTAAACGCAAGTTAACTTCCAATTAACTTCAGTTTCTTTCAAGTTGATGGGATAATTCATCAAAAAATTTTAAAATAGTATTTATTAATACATAGAATTGTCAAGTTTATATGATTCAACAGAAAATTTAAAAACAGGGCATATAAAAAGTTCTTTTTAACTTGTAATTATTTTAAATAAGGGTTAAGTAAATGAAATAAAACAGTTATTTAAGATCACAAAAAAAACGCAATTTAACAAATTCGACTGATTATAATGAGTGATGAGCCTGTTGATCACTGCCCATTTTCTGAAATCTTGGAATCAAACTGGACACAGCCACCCTAAAACCGATACATTAAAAAAAAAAAGGAATATGAGAAGAAATAACTTAACCACAACAATATTTGGACTCGAGGTGACTTTTCGGTAACGTGCTGGCTTTCGGTGCTGAGGGTGCTCGGATCAAATCCTTGCGCGCGCCGTTAAAATACCTCCGTGTGTAGGCGGGAAATGGGAACGTTAAATCCGTAGACCGGAGAGTCCGTCTATGAAGGTCAGGGAAGGTGGGAGAGGGTACGATCCCCCCAGATGTCACCCCTGAGGATGCTCGGTTAAAATTGAGGTGGCAACCACCTAAGACGGACTCCGACCCCTCTGTTGCTATTTAAAAAAAACAGGTCGCACACTTAAGCCCGTAACTTATATGGACCTGTTCTGGAACTTCCCGACAGGGGGCATAAGAAAAACATGAACATAACAATATTCAGTTGACGCTTTCTCCGAAGGCTCATTCAACACTAATACCGGAACCGACCACTATTTGTATATGAACACAAAGTACATAGGTACCGAGAATGTTCGAGAAACTTAATTATTGTAGGGCGTCATCTACTAACCATTCTGCAAACAATTATGCATCACTAAGTGAGTTATTAGTTTGCACCAGGTTCGCAGGATGTCGCGTCCTATGACATAGAATTAAAAATGCAAATTAAAATTATGAAAGGTTTGTAATATTTCGCGGCGCCACCTGTGAGGAAGTTGCGGCGCACACTTTGGGAACGACTGCACTAAGTGATTTATTATAACCGAAGAAAGGTTAATCAATTAATAAATAATAAAATTACAAAAAGTTACACGGAAGCGAACTAACGTATATAATTTTCTACGTTTGTTACTGTTCTTATTCATCTATATATGGAAAAGCCTTGATTATAGGTCACCATTAACGTGCAGATATTCGCTAGACTATTTACCCTATAACCCCCAAAAAGTTTAGTAATAAGTAGACAATAAAGACCCAAAATGTATTGTAGTAATCAAAACAGGATTTTTCACACAATTTTCCACATTTGTCATATATGGGACATATATAGGTTTTCTACATATATAGGACACATTTTCCTTAAAAGGCCCCCATTAAAGGTGGTCTTTATCATGCTCTAAGTAATGTACAATAAAGAAGTAAAGTAAATAAACAAAGACGGATTAATACTTGCCACATAGTTTTCCGATTTTGCTGCAGTTTTTCTATCTAATTATGATGTTCTATCAACAAAAAGGTTTTCCTCAAAGGTTTTTGGTATCACGAAGATAGGCTCAAAGTGATTTACACTAACCAAAAGAAAAATGTATTGCAAAGAATTAACACATGATTTTCTGCATAATAATTCACATTTACTACCGTTTGTCTACCTAAATATGATGCCATTTCCGCAAAAAAGGCCTCTTTTAAAGGTATTCTTTGTCATGCAGAGGATAGAGTAAACCTTTATAAAACAATTTTCCGTAACCAAAAAATATATAAATAAATATATACATAAAATAAAAAAAAATAGCAAAAATGTATTGCACTGAATTGAATCTTCGGTTTGAAATTATATAGAAGTTATCATATTATTCATTCATTTGGCATGAGTACTATAATTTTATCCCATTTATAAATTCCAATGCTTTCAATGTACCAGACAAAGCCCAACATAGTCCTAACATAGCCCAACATAGCCCTAAGGGCTTTCGGGGTTCAATTCCCGCCTGTGAATAAGCTGACAGCACGATTTAGACCAATCACTTCCCAGAGCGACATCTGGTGGTGGTGATGGTGTTGGTGGTTTGTGTGTGGGGGGGGGAGAGGGGGGGTCATAGTATCTTCCAAACCCCTACAACCAGACGGAAGGGCTCTCCGGCATGCAGATTTAACGTGCCCGTACCCGACGTAGATACGAAGGCATTCAGTGGCGCTTCTAAGGATTCGTACCGAGCACCCACGTACCGACGTGCTAACCACTAGGTTGCGTCAGGCCCTCTCTCATAAGATAAATTAAGGAAACGTTAACATAGGAAACTGAAGTAACGTGGAACTGAAGTAAGGTAGTAATAACGTTTATTTTAGTAAAACCTTTTATAAATTGTACTTTAGGGGGGAATACTTGCTTGTTACTTCAGATTACCCTAGTCAATCTTTGTATCCTGTGAAGCTGTGAGAGAATTTTCCTAGCAGCACACTAGCTAGTGTGTAATTTTTTATTCTATCATTTGCGATTAAAAGTAGATATTTAGAGACGAAGATTGAGTTTTTCTTTTTTTTCTTCTAAACCAACTTTTAATAAAATGACCAATTTTTAATATATAACCAATTTTTAATAAGTTAGTTCCATAGCATTACTTCATCGAATGGGCTGTAAAAAATTAATTAAAAGCTTTCAAATTTGAAAAAATGCACGCTCTTTATTCAAACTTCAAGCTTCAGATTCATTAATAGGCGTCTGCTAAAGTTTAATTCGACAAATATCTTTAGAAACTGTGTCTATGGTTGAACATAGAGTTTTAAAACTTTCTGGTCAACCTTTCTCGTTCAAGTACAGTAACCACCACTTATAGTCATCAGTGGTTATAAGAATCAACCGTTTATAAGAATCAATATCATGAAAACAAAAACAAATGCATTATTTCCATATTAAAATTTTCGCTTTAAAGAATCAATCCAGCGGTTTTAAGAATCAGTTTACATTCTTCGCTTTCCTTTCATTTTTCCAAAAAACCACTTAAACCCTCAAAAGGCACGAAGTTCTTTCTTTTTTTTTTTTAAAGAAAGATTGATAAGATGGGATGGAATATAGTCATAAAATTCCTCCCTTTCTTTGTTAACATAATAGTTTCCCCTTAAACGCTTTAGCTCAACACTGCCCTATTAGCTTGACCCGGGGGCATCTTTATCCGTCCGGGTCCGACTTCACTTTTCTCCACTGACAAACAAAAGTATGGGACTCAAGTATGGGAACAAAAGTATGCCACTGACAAACAAAAGTGTGGGAGGTGGTCTTTCCCACCTCCCACATCCTGGTTGCGGCTTTCTGGACCCCGAAACACATAAATCTTGGGCGATGTGTCCACTATCACTTAGGCAAATGTGACATTAGTAGATACAGCACACTATCAAACCGTGAAACGTAAGCTAGAAGGTGAATCTTCGTCTGAGACAATTAGTATTGAAAGAGGTATAAACAGCCTCCTGAACACTTCATTACGTCAAACTACCATAGAAAACTTTTTCTTGCTCCCTTCCTGTAGTTGAAATGTTAAAACTGTTAAGCAGGCATGTTGTAACAAATATTGGATTTTATCTTCTCTTACTATAATCATGTGTATCTACTTATAGGTCTAAAAATTACGTTGTATTTTTAAAATTATAAAAAATAATTTTAATGAAAGATAATTAACTTAAATTAAAGAGTATTTTATGGTAAATTATCTAATATACACTCAAGAGCCAAAACATTATGACCACCTGTCAATAACGAGTTGGCCCACCTTTGGCGCGCAACACAGCTTCAATCCGCCTTGGCATGGATGCCACAAGTCCTTGGTAGATGGCTGGAGACAGATTGTACCAGATGTTTATGCAACGGTCACGCAAATACGAGATATTGCAAATTGGTGGTCTTTAAACTCTGAGCTGCCGTCCCATGACATCCCAAATGTGTTCTATCGGATTGAGATCCGGTGAGTTAGGCGGCCAGGACATTAACTGGAATTCAACATCATGTTCCTGGAACCACTCCAACACAATTTTAGCCTTGTGACACGGGGCGTTGTCCTGTTGGAACATTCCATTTCCAGCGGGAAAAACAGAGGCCATGTAACTGGTCCGCAATGATGTTCAGATACCCTGTAGCATTCATGGTCTGCTCTACCACAACCACGGGTCCCAGAGACACCCAAGAGAACGTCCCCCAAAGCATAATACCGCCACCACCGGCCTGTGTATGACCTACTGTACATTGAGCGAGCAACAGTTCGCCAGGAAGACGTCGCATCCTGACACGGCCATCGGCGTGGTGAATGACAAACCATGATTCATCTGACCAGGCAACTCTCTCCCACTGATCCATGGAGCAGTCGCGATGTTCCCGGGCCCAGCGCAGGCGCAGTTGGCGATGACGCTTGGTCAGCAAAGGCACACGAGTGGGACGTTTGCTGTGTAGCCCCATATCCAACAGCTGAGCCACTGTCTGGCTCCGGTTTTGCTTCACCATGCGAGACAGTCTCCGACGACCTTTTTCTTTGATAGCGTGTGGACGTCCAACACCATGTCGTCTACTGCAGGTTTCACTGTCCACTTTATTTTAAGTACTAACAACTGTAGGTCGCGAACAACCCACGAGTCGTGCAGTTTCGGAATTACTTGTTCCGAGCCTTCGAGCCATTACAATCTGCCCTCTATTAAAGTCGCTTAGATCCGCAGCCTTTCCCATCACACACAGAAGTAAGTGAAAGAATGATTCTTCAGACTCTCCAGCAGCAGTTAAATACCACTTCCACCTGATCACGTGCCTTCCACGTCATCCAGGCGAATTCATTGCAAAATGTAGGGGTGGTCATAATGTTTTGGCTCTTGAGTGTATGTATATATAGGTGTGTGTGTGTGCCTGTCCAAAAACCTAAATTTCGGCTATAAGAATCAACCGCTTATAAGAATCAAAAACAATAATAGCAAACGTGATTCTTATAAGCGGAAATCACTGTATTTGAAAGGGTAGCTATCTAAACTCCGAAATTTTCAAATTTTCTCCCTCCATTCATCACTGGCGAGGTTATTTTATCGTGTTCCGGATACTGAAACAGCCCTTTCTCTCGAATTCTCTTGTAATCTATTAATTCCACCCTCCTTTTCGAGAGGGGATACGAATGACCCCGGTGGTCATTGTCCGCGGAATGACCAATTCATCGCTACAATGTCGCCTTATCAGATCGCCACTCACCCCTTCTGTCCCACTCAGACTGATCGATTGACGACCCAAAGAGTTCTCCACTTGTTTTCTGGATAAAGAATACGCGCTTACATGGGTAACCACGTCTGGATGGTAAAATTTTCAGTTAGTGGGGAAAGATAATGGTTTAAATAGTTGCAGCGTTGGTAACTGCTAAGTATTCTTGTCTTGTCATTAAGAATTTAGCTTAGATGGGTGCTAGGAGTCAAATACTTCTGCTGGCTATTCAGTATTTAAATGTCATCTTAAATTCCTCTTTTGTGTTTTCCTCTCCTTTTGTATACTCAATTTGAAATTATATACTGATAATATTTTGTCTCCTCTCCCTCTATATACAATTGAAATGGTTTCTCTCACATATTAAAAACGTCATCAAACTGGAAAATTAGAAAGTTACAGGGAGCACTTCCCGTCACATTTGATCTTCCTGGGTGGTTCTCATACTTTTCTTTAGATATACTTTCCTTTGCTAACGACTATTGGCTATTTATGCTTGAAATGGTTTCTCTGACATGTCAACTAACGTCACCAAAGAAGAACATTAGAAAGTTACGGAGAGCATTTCCCGTTACATTTGAACTTCTTGCGTGGTTCTCAAACTTTACGTTAAATGTACTTTCCTTCGCTCACGACTATTGGCTATTTATAATTGAAATGGTTTCTCTCACATGTCAACTATCGTCACCAAACAAGAAAATTAGAAATTTACAGAGATCATTCCCTGCTGCCTATTATTAACCACAGTGCTCTCGAAATTTTCCATTTGATTAACTTTCTTTTGGTTATAACTAATGTACCTCAACCTTAATATTCCCCTAAATAAAAGTTCTCTAACAATTGTTATGACTACCTGGCTAATTCCCCCACCCCGCTAGGCAGTAACGACTCCCGTATAATAACGATTATCTTCGCACGTGGAAAGTCAAAGACCACCCAGCGCACGGCTTGTGAACATAATGAATTCAAACTACCTTTGGCGACAGAAGACAGATAGTCGCCTAGCGGCATAAAAGGCCGGACGCGCTAACGACGCTCGTGGAACAGTAAACTAGCTACAAAGAGGAACTGCAGAACGGAGGCACCTAGTTGCCTGGGAATGTAACTGGACAAAGAAAGAAGGCATTTCCCAGACCTGCCGAGAACATTCAGCGGAGGTGTATAAAGTCGCAGAACGTCGGTGGAGTTGGTTAGTCAGTAAATCAGATTAAGTTAGAGATGGAGTGGAGTTAAGTAGAGACAAGATGCGGCTGGATTGCTAAGACTTGAATGAGCGCAGCGACAACCTCGTCGATGCCGTGTGAACCCACAAATTCAATTTGTTTTATTTTGTAAATTTGTTAATAGCCTGTATATAATCGAGAAATGCAATTAAAGCATGCAAATACAAAATAGCTGACAGTCTTGTTTTTAAGGCGAAGTCCTTACAAGGCTATTTTAAATGTATTCGAAAAAAAAATACATCTGTAATAAAAGATATATCAAAATATTTTAAGACTACAAGTTTTATCACTATATCATCATCTCTTCTTGAGAATAATTATAATTATTAAAATATAAAATAGGAAATAACTTAATAGTTAAATGTTTAAAGAATTAAACTTTTTCCTTCAAGAACTAGTTCTGAAAACTACAGAATACCCAGAATTAAATGTTTCTAAATTAAATTTTCTGCACTTATAAAGTTAAGGTACTGTGAATTTTCAAAGTTTTTTAGTCGGTACGATGCGTTTGCAACTGATGTCTGTATTCCAACTAAGCGAGACACAAAATTGTATTCTCTTAATTTACACGCAATTTAGAACTAATGTTTCCGTCAAATGTGTCTTCATGTAAATATTATTCTTAAATATTTGAAAAATTTGAACTTCAGTCCAGAAAAATTTAAAATTGAAACTTTGAAGCATGTAGTTTGATATAGCAGAGGAAAGTACTGCCAAGAAAAGGATTCAAAGTTAACTGTCTCATAAATATAGTCATAAAATTCATAAGAATTCATAGATATGTTATTAAGAAAAATTTTTGACCATTATATAGGGGGAAAATCCCTTTTTTTTTAGGGAAGGGATTTTTGCCCCAAGGAAAATATTTTTAGAATATTTAATTATGAATCCTTATCATACTTATGAATTTTATGAAACTCTTATATTTATAAAATTCATGAAGACTCATAAAAATTTCATTCGAGAAATTTTTTAATCATTATAAAGGGTTAATTTTTTTGGGTGAGGGGTAGATGGGATATCTTCACCCCAGAGAAAATATTGTCAAAACTTTTACTCCAAATCAAAATTCATAGAATGAAAGAAAAAAATACTAATTTTCTTTGTGATAGAAACTTTAGATATTTTCTTTTAAAGATGTAAATCGTAAAAAATTCTGTTTCTGGATAAATAGACTTTCTATACTTAGTACAGATGCACGGTGCAACACGCATAGACTGCACAGCATTAAAATTTTTATATGGCACTGTAATCATCGTCCAAACATATGGTTTACGTAATTTAATTCTAAAAGCTCGACTGTATTTTAAACCAACGAAATAAAAATGTGATTAAAAAAATTTTTAGAGAAATATTTTGAGTCCCGGATTGCTAAAAATATATTGGAATTAATTCTTTGAGCATTTGGTCATGTTTACGATTTCCGATAGAGTGTAAGGAATCTCCTAATTATTTAGCCCCAAAAATGCGTTTTCTTTCAACCCCTGCGTTCCTTTCAAGGGACTTTCAACCTGGTTTTTTTAAACATTTTCAATATTTTACTCTTTATACAAAATGAGAATAATTAATATTGTTTTTTGCTACATTGAATGCACTTAGAATTCAGAAATAAGTATTTTGTGGAAGAAAAAGATCCTGTTTTTCAAAGAATTCTTCAAAATTGCTAGAATTTTACAAATTGCTTCATGCGCTTTAATTATCTTCCAATTTTTCCAAATTTCTCAAAATTGTTAATTACAGTGTATGTCACAGAACTGTGCATCCTTCTTTGAAAGCAAATAGTTTTCAAATTTATAGACAGTGAAATAAAGTAGAAAGATAGAGAAACATAAAAAAATAACAGGCATATTAAAAAAAAATATTTTTGGCTTTTGATTTATACAAAAAAATAAATTAAATGCGCAATTATGTTTAGATGTATATGTTAAACCTATATTAAAAAATTGAAGGCTTTTAAATGATATGGGATGCGCATGGGGCATTTTGAAAAATGCTAGCATTTTTTTAAAAAATTAGAAAAACTGGCATTATACTACAAAATATCCTTATTTTGAATTCTAAGGGTCTTAATTTTAGTAAAAAAGAATATTAATTATTCTCATTCTGTACATAGAAAAAAAATGTACATAGCCAAAAAAATGTACATAGCCTCTGTACATAGCCAAAAAATATTAATTATTCAAAGAATATTAATTATTCTCATTCTGTACATAGAAAAAAAATGTACATAGCCAAAAAATGTACATAGCCTCTGTACATAGCCAAAAAAATATTTTTGGCTTTTGATTTATGCAAAAAAAAAAATAAATTAAATGCGCAATTATGTTTAGATGTATATGTTAAACCTATATTAAAAAATTGAAGGCTTTTAAATGATATGGGATGCGCATGGGGCATTTTGAAAAATGCTAGCATTTTTTTAAAAAATTAGAAAAACTGGCATTATACTACAAAATATCCTTATTTTGAATTCTAAGGGTCTTAATTTTAGTAAAAAAGAATATTAACTATTCTCATTCTGTACATAGTCTTAAATAAAAAAAAAAAATCGAGATTGAAAGTCCCTTGTCCCCTTAAAAATAATAGAGGTCTTCCCTCAAACAAATTAACTAAGAAATATTTTGTGAAAACTAAAACAAACGAGCCTCGTACGGGAAAGGTTACAAACTCGCAAAGAAATCTATATATGAAGTAAATTTTCAAGAATCACTGCAACATAAATGCAAGCGAATCATCTGTGGCATTCAGTCAATCCCATACGCTTGAAGAAATTTCCCTGAATCCTCATAATTCAAAAAATTGGAGAGGCCAGTTTGCAGAAAACAACCCCCCCCCCCTCCCGTCATATGTGGTCCAGGGAGTTCAAGAACGGAGAACAATTTATGCGATTTGTATAATAGGAAGTTGTAGGGCCGCTTTGCTAGGCTGTAAAACGAGAAGGGAAGGGGGTACGGAGTCCCCTCCAAGAAATGGATGAGCCAAAAGCTTCGAAAGTGGAAGCAATAAACTACTTCGAAGATGCGGAACGTCCCGGATTTGGCTGGGAAGGAGGGGTGGTAAGAAATTGCTGAATGATAAAATTGCATAACCTTTGCATGGGATAACATTCGACCTACTACTGCGATTTGTTGGAAAAAAATCATCCCAGATTTTCGATAAATGATTTTGTAACCGAATCGAATTTAAGTGCGTTATCGTGAATTAAGGCTTCTATGTACTAACCCCATTAGATTCGCTCACCTCAATGTTAACCTATTGAGAAAATTTGTTCCCGGATTGCCCACTTGGATTCAAAGATTTTTTTTTAAAAAATTGTACTCCGTCATAGAGAAAGAAATTTTACATTTGTGTGCCTTTTTCGTTTTTTTTTTAATGCAATTAATAATTTAAAATTTAAATTATTCGAGGGAAAATCTGGTATAGTCTGTTTTAAACACTCTTAAATTCCTTCGGTGGATGAAGTTTATAAAATGAATCCTGTAGCGCTTTGCAGCTAAGTTCAGGCTATCTGATAATACCAATTTTATTGGATTATCAGCATTTATGTACCTGTAAATAGTTGACAAAAATATATTTAAATAAAAAAATTTGGGCGCAGCGCTTAACCCCCCCTATAGAGAGATAGCCATTCCAATCCCTCAAAATGTCAATCCTAAGGGGGGTGGAATTCTGGAACTGTCAACTGGACTCCTCCCACCACAAGAGTCTGCAAGAAGAGGAAAAGAGAAATACGATTTTTTTCTTAGTACATAGCAGCCGTAAGTCTGATGGGTAGTAGCAATATTCACTCAGTACAGTATTTAATGTATGGCGAAATTTTTATCCACTGGTTGTCCACTTGGATTTAAAGACATTTTTCAAAAATTGTACTCCGTAATTGAGGAAGACCTTTTTTTTAAATCAGGAATCTTTTTCAATTTAGAAATTTGGTCCACCAAAGGTAATTAAGTACAGTAGACTCCCGTATAACGCAAGTTCATATAACTTGTTCAAAAAGAAGTGCGACGATTTTATTCGCATAACGCTATTCCCATATAACGCGCTCTAGAATAAAATGTGGGAATTCCCTTTCTAAATAATATACATACATTTATTTTTAGGCACAATTGGCTTTGAACGATTTTCACGAAGTAGTTAACATATGCCATGTTAGATATCTCGGTAAAAGGAAAGTTTAAACAGGATGTGTGTGTGTGTGTGTGTATATATATATATATATAGATTACATGGTAATACTCCCTCAAAAATTTCACCTTAACATCATTTACGTTATAGGGGAATCTACTGTACTTGCTTTTAAAACACAATATACCACTTTTTCCCCCACAGAAATTCAAAGTAAATTATATTATTTGTTTTTCGTTTAACGAAGGAAAAATATACCCGAGCCAAAATTTTTTATATCTATTACGGAGTACAATATCTATTACGGTCTACAATATCTATACGGAGTACAATATCTATATAGTCTCTATTACGGAATAAAATAAATAAATAAACAAATAAATAAATCAAAAATCTTTGAATCCAAGTTGATCGTCATTGGAAACATTTTAACGTAGGATTACGTTCCTCCATAACGGTCCTCCGGAAAGGAAATTTTCAGACTCTAAAACCGTCCGTCCATCCGTCCTCGCGAGTTATAATTTTGGCAGCGCGCCAAACCCAGTCTATCACTTGGACAAGTTAAACAGAAAAGTACCTAGATGCGTCAAAATTTTGACATACATATATGTATACATATATATACATACGTACATATATATGCATACATATATACATACAAAAGAGGTAAGTAACGATAAGTAATCCTACGTTAATGACCCACGGTAGTTTCGTTAGAAGAGACTACCTGAAATTTTTTTTTTTTTTAGGTCAACACTGAATTGAGCGAATTTAATAGGGCCACTACCACCCATCAGGCTAAAGAGCTCTTCACACTGAATCCGGAGCGCTAGGGTAAAAATTTTTAATCCAATCATATACCAATCAGCGCCAACGGAATCTTTTACGCTGACGGGTTCAATATGAACAGGCCTTTAAAAACATCGAAAGACAAATCAGCAGAATCGCTTAAATTACCTTTATTCATATTAACAAGTTTCGTACATGTCTGTAGATTACATTTTATTGATAAAATATGACACATGTTATAACGTCATAGAGGTACTTTTCTGTTCAGTACCATACATTTTTCATGCTTTGAATTTAATTTTTTAAAATTCCTGTATAGTACAATTTCCTGAAAGTTTCTGATTTATTGTATTCACTCAGTTACTTTATTATGGACTAACCGGGCTTCGCCCGTCTAGCCGGTCGGTTTAGGTACCCGCTCCCTTCAGCAATCATTGTCAGAGAATGGAAACACTAAAAAACAACGAATAAAGGTATTTAAATTTTGTGGTGCAACAATAAATAGCAAACAGACTGTGATACAGCACATACTGCATCAGTCTCGTGGCGCCATCTAGCGGACCTTAGCGCAAATAGAACCAAATATTGCTTAAATAATTGAATCAATTAATTTAAAGTGTGTATAATGTTTTTAAACCATCTTAATATTATTAAGAGAAGTACTAAGATTTTAATAAAATTTATTTCTTTTATAACAGAAATGTTTTTTTCGGTGTTTTTAATTGCATAATCATGCTGTGAATGAATCACGCTTTGTTTACATCGTCTCAAGATTAGTATCCAAATAACTCTAAAACTATTGAAGTAACGGATTAAGTGTACGCAGAAAAAAATACCAGTTTTTAAAGCTCTTTCCAAATATGTAACGTTTATGTACTTTCAAGAAAAAAAATACATCGATTTAGACATTTTCAAATATGGCTGAATCTGAAAGGGAGGCTCTTCCATTTCTGGATTCACCCTTCAAAAATTGTTTTTTTATTATTAATTAAAACTTAACGGTAATAAAATTTAAAATTCGGGCTTCGAGGTGCACATGTTCAGACTCTTCACTACCCGTGTGCCAAATTTCATAGTTGTAAGTTTCGTAGATTCGTCTGGAGGCAGCACACAAACACACAAACACTTCCTTTTATTAGTATAGATAAACATATGTTTCTCCCCTCCTTTACTTGATGATAATAAGGGGACGAGGGACCTTTCATCTCGTTTTTTTATTTTCAATATTTTATTCGTTATACCCCATGAGTATAATTAATATCCTTTTTTATTATATTAAAATCACTTAGAATTCACAAATATGTATTTTTTTCGGAAAGAAAAAGACTTTTTTTGAAAAACATGCCTTTTTCTTCTCCCGCAAATACTTATTTGTGAATTCTAATCCTTCACGCGCATTTGTTTTCTTTTGATTTCTTCCAAATTTCTGGAGGTTGTCGATGGAAGTATTTGTCATAAAACTGTGCATCGTTCTTTAAAATCAAAAATATTTTTCAAATTTATAGACCATGAAAAAAAAATAAAAACATTAAAATTAACGGGCAGAATAAAAAATATGTATATTTAAGACTTAAGATTCATACAAAAAAAATCCTCTCACAATGATATTTGTATACACGTGGTAAACTTATGTTAAAAAAATTAAGGTTTTTAAAAGGATACAGAATGCGCACGGAGCATTTTGAAAAATGTTGGTATTTTATATTTTTAAATTTGGAAAACAGGCATTATTCTGCCAAAAAATCCTTATTTTCAATTCTGACGATCTCCAATGTAGCAAAAAAAAAAAAAAAAAAAAATTCTTATTATTGTCATTCTGTATATAGAGTTAAAAAATTCAAGGTTGATCTGTAGATCACATTTTATAGCGTCTAAGGGGTGCTTTTATGTTTAGTACCAAAAGTGACGTATCGAATTAAATTTTTTTTCCCTATATAGTACAATTTCCCAAAAGATATTAATTTATTGTATTTTACTCAGTCACTTTATTATGGACTAGCTGAAAACCCGCACTTCGCTACGGATTACATTCAAATTAAATACAACGGTCAATGTATGCAATTAATGCAAAAAAAGAATAAATAAATATATATATATATTTATAATAAATACGACGATCAATGTATACAATTGATGTAAAAAACAAAAAATATATTTATAAAAAAAATCGTAAGACATATTTTTATAGACAAAATAATGTAGAAGAAAATATTCAAATTAAATCTAATAGGATATACTAAAGAATATAGTACAGTTAATATACACTGCTGGCCACCCAAATTGCAACACCAAGAAAGACAAAAGATATCACAACAAAATTTATTTTGTAGATAACATGTTAACCAAGTATCAAATAATTGAATTTATAGACTTCTGTGAAGTGTGGTTCCTGCCAAAATCAGTAGCCAGAGTAGCCGCCATTGTTGGAGATCACCGCTGCCACACGCCTCGGCATTGATTCAAAGAGACTTTAGATGAGTTCTTGGGGTACAGCAGACCAAGCAGCTTCCACACGTTGCCAAAGTTGATCTGCTGTGGCAGCTGGGGATGGAATCTGGGTCAATCGTAGAACAACCATGGACCACATGGTTTCTATCGGCGAAAGTTCCGGAGAGCGAGTCGGCCAGGGAAGCAATTCAATCTGGCGATTGACGAAGAACCGTTGGACAATGCGTGCCACGTGTGGTCGCGCATTATCCTGTTGAAATATGGCTGAGGGCAAGCCCTGAAGGTAAGGAAGGACAACTGGCTCCAACACCTCGGAGATGTAGCGCTGGCTGTTTAAAGTACCGGCAATGCGTACTAGAGGTGTGCGAGAGTGATATCCAATACCGCCCCATACCATAATACCCGATGCAGGACCAGTGTGGCGGTGCATAACGCAGCTGTTCAGCATCCTCTCTTCACGGTGTCTCCATACTCGAATGCGACCATCGTGGTGTTGCAGACAGAAGCGTGACTCGTCAGTAAAGACAATTTCATTCCATTCTGCCGTCCACATCCTTCTGCCATCGCACCATTGGCGGCAGAGAAATCTGTGGTTCTGCGTCAAGGGTAGACAAAGCAATGGACGTCTTGCAGACAGACCACTCTGCTGTAAACGGCGTCGAATGGTACGCGCAGACACTGGATGATGCGTTACAGACTGCATGTGCTGTGCTATGGTTCGTGATGTGACTGAGCGATTCGTCACTGCCATGCGCACAATTTGCCTGTCATCACGTGAAGTGGTGCGCTGAGGTGGATGCGATCGAACACGCCGGTTCGTCGTACCCTCCTGCATCCAACGATCACATATCCGCATTACAGTTGTTTGGTTTCGTCCAACACGACTACCGATTTCCCTGAAAGATAATCCACAATCTCGGTAGGCCACTGTCCTTCCTCTGTCGAACTAGGATACTTGATCAAAAGATGATCGCTCTTTTCGACGAGGCATAATTGATCGTTTTTTTGAAAAAACCACAAGAAAAACACAATTGCCGAACTCGAAATCGTCGAAATCTCCAAGCCTTAAATAGCGCTTTGAAGTGGCGCCACAGGCGCGCGTGATGTGCGTCTGCGCTGAAATTCTAATCATTTGCATATCTCACCTCCGCTAATGCATGTTGTAAATTTCATGTTATTTGCATGTTTCCTTCAGGGTGTTGCATTTACAGTGGCCAGCAGTGTAGTACAGTTTGAGGAACATATCTTTTACTGTATTTTAATATTTTTTTGGATAATGTCCAATTGTCTGCCACATTAGCAAGGGAAAAATATTTTTTTGTCTATTTCATTGTTATTTTACGTGACGATAAATTTATTTAAAGTACCAGAAAAAGAAATCAAGTGATCAGCATTTAGTAAATTAAATTCTAAAATTTAATCTTTAAAAATTCACCAAAAATCAGAAAATGGAGGTAAAGATTCGAAAAAGATTTCGTTTTAAAGGAAATTTTATGATCTTTCTTGTGATATGAATTTCATAACCCTCAAATTATTGTTTTAAATGCAAACTTAAAAAAATTACTAAAACAGCTTAAAAATTTAATTTAAGAAAATCTAAGACGAATTTTTCAAAAATCTTTCTTAGTGCACCCCTACACCATAAGAAGAATCCCCATGCAAAATTTCAGCCCTTTAAGTCCAGCGGTTTGGACTGTGTATGTCACTCAGTCAGTCAGTCAGTTACGGAACTGTTTTATATGTATATAGATAAACAGACGCATCTTTTCTCTTTTACTTGATGACATTATTTACCAGAAATTTAAGACGAGAGGGATTCTCGTTTTTCTACGAATTCGTCTGAATTTGCAATCAGTACAAATGAATGCAAAAATTAATAAACTAGGTACATCAGTTGTATTACTCTCACATTCCATCAAATATTACTGTATTACAATACAGTAATCCAATACATACTATTCTTGTATTCGTATTCGTCATTTATGAGCATAATGTGTAAGAGCCAATTTTATGTTATAATTTGATTATCTCTTAATAAGATAATATTTCAAACTAAACATGCTGTGTCAACGAAAATAAGAAAGAAAGAAGACTAAATTGCAGTACAGTAATGAAAATACAAGCTTTAATCCATACCGTCAGATTTTTGCCAGTATAGAGAGATTTATTGAAATCTGTCCCATGCTAAATTTCATAATTATCTCTCGTTGGTTTGGTTTGTTGAGGTTTAATGGCGCAAGGTCCAGAGAGGACAAGCTGCGCCCATAATTATCTCTGATTTCCCTCTTTTCTACGTGTTCACTTTAAGGGGACATTAGACCTTCAAACCTAACTTTTTTTTGTTTTGAATGGATTTGCTTGAAATTTGAATATGTGATTAGTACCATAGATATGTAAAAGTGGTTAAAATTTAAAGATGAAATTTTAATAATTTATGAATTATGAGTTATTAGTTATATCAAAAATTGTCCTAATTAAAAATGTTCCATGCGCATTTCTTTTGCATGTAATATGGTAATTTTTATTTACAGGATACCTTATAGAACTAAGAAGGAAACTTATTGCTTTTTTTAAGCATTCATTAAAAATATAAAGAGAAAAAAATAATAGTGAAAACACCTTTTTTATTACGCAAAATGCCTATAAATCATCTTTTCAAGTACAAAATTTAGAAGTTCTGAGCTACGAAGCATAGTTTTTTTCAATAAGATTTATTTGATATACAGTTAAGTATACAAAACTTAAATTTCAAAGCAATAAGATAATTAGAAATGCGCCTGGAGCAGTTTGAATATTCGTATGATATGAAAATTTTTATTTTGAGAAAAACACATTTAAAGTTATTGCTAATAGTAACCACATAATAGCTAAATTAAATACAAATGCCTATAACTAGGAAAGTAATCACATAAATTAAAAATTCTCTTTGCAACACATTCCTACTCGTCCGTAGTTTCACAATTCAATAAAATTTTAAAAATCGAATTTTTGGACAAATATCACAATATTGAAAGTCCACTGTCCCCTTAAACTCGTCTTTTAAACACATTTCTACAACAAAAATGGGAGGTGAATCTTACAATATGTAAATGTTTCATAGAATTTCCTCCTCAAAATAATTAGTTGCGTTTGAACGAAGATCATCGTATACTGAAAACTTAATGGCAGAAGTATTTAATGAACAAAGAAATAAACTGAAGTAGCATGCCACGTAGAAAATCTTCAATTCTTCCGTTTTCACCAGCGCAGGAGGAACTAATACTTATTTCTGAGTAAGAAGTTATTTCGCCGGACAGAAATCAATTGTCAATGTACTAGAGTGAATGCATGCCGAAGTCAGCGAACGCACAAGGAAAAAAAAAAAATTGTGTGGTCGGGAGACCCCCGTCAGGAACGAAGTTCCTTACGTTATTTTTTCAACTCTAAACGTGATGTAATATGTAGATTTCTATTGATTATATTAGTGTATTTTTGTCACGCCAAAAAACGCAGCCCTCTTTTATTCAACCAACTCTCTCTCTCTCTTTATTTTATAAAAATTAAAAATTTTAATATATAAATTAATTATTTTGATTTAGATGTTACCTAGCATAATTTTTAATCGGATAAATTTTATTATTTAATCACCAACAAAAATAAATTAATGACACAATATAAATCCTGCGGGAATTAAAACAATAACAAACAATAAGTTTAAACAGAAAGACGCGATTCCACAGGGACGGTATAAAATCTTTTAAGTAAAGCATTTACAACTGGTCGAAATTTATATAAACGATCATGCTGAGGGTCATCATGTGGTGGTTGTTTACTGTTGTCATTAAAATGTAGAAATTCTCTTATCTTTTCAAAGCGTTTTAATGACATACATTCTTTTATTACATCATTGCCTATGGCAGGTGACCAATATGCCCTAGTGTTTGGTACATGTGCAATAGACATCATTATACAAATACCAATGTATTGTTTAATTTCTAAATTCGTTACATTGACACACTTTTCTGAGTTTTTTTGCACGCTGAATAAATTTGTTTCTTGAACTATATGCTCAATCAAATCTTCTGTAAAAAGATAACTAAAAAAATTTAGAGGTGTGTTTAAATTCATAATTTCAGGAGAGAGATTCTCGTCACCTCGGAATAAAATCTGATCATCATTTAGAAGTAAATTAGTTTTCTTCCAATTGATTGCAGGCTTTGTTCTCCCTGTATTATTTCTATTAGTTTTTGGCATGTTCCCACCATTAAGCAGATCAAGAACATCGCTATAATCAAGTAATGATACCTCATCTTCCGAATCACTGCTACCATCAAAAATTTCATCACAAACTTTGTTTGGTTTATAATTAGGATCACCTGTGCTGCCATCGCTTTCTGAATCAGATCCATCTTCACTATGATCACTCCACGATCTGTTTATAAGTTCCTCAATTTCTTTCTGTGTTAAAAACTTTCTTCCCGCCATTTCCTTAAAAAAATGCCGTAAGCACACCATGTATCATTTTTACATAAAATTGAAATCTTACTTGAATTTTTTATAAAAGATTAAAGAAATATTTTATTAATAATTATAAAGCTACGTACCTCTAAAATATACTTATAAAACTTTCAAAGATGTAAACTGACTTTAAAATACTGAAAATATAGCAAATACTAAGGCAGGCCTGGTATGAATTGAACGGCTATCTTTTACTGAGATCGCAGTTGTATTCCTGCTGCCATCTATACTACGAAAATGTAACTAACAGTGATTAAAAGCTTTGTTATGATGTTTCAAAATTAATACAAGGTACACAAGTGGATAAAAAATACTGCTTTTATATATAAAGGGGAAAAATAAATTATGTATCAAATTTCATAGGGTGTGCAGTGAAGGGTTTTTAAATTGCAGGTAGCGCTTGTGCGGGGATTTGAACCGGGGACCTCTGCAGTACTGCGGAGCATCGGACTGCAGTCCGATGTCCGATGCGATAACCATTCAGCAACAGAGTCCTTGAGAAAAAGCTCTTATGAAGGGGACATAACGATTTTTCCTTACGTGACGATTCCTGCGAGTTCACTCTACTGTAAGCCGCGTAAAAGAACTTCGTTCCAAAAATATATATATATTCTTTGGCCAAAGAGCTGAATATGATTTTATTTATCGTCGTTGATTTAATCTTAGCAGAGAGATGACTTTGTAAGTATTTTCGAAAGTCCTATGAATTATACCACACCATCGAGAGTTTTTTCTATTATGTCGGTTAGATAACATGAATGAAAAATAAAAACCAAATCAGTTCGTTCGCAGCTAGTGTATGCAACAGCTATAAAATGTAACAGTTGGGAGTATTTGAAACAATTACAAGATAAAAAGAACTTTTTATGTACCATGTTTTTAAATTTTCTGTTGAATCATATAAACTTGACAATTCTATGTATTAATAAATACTTTAAAAAAATTTTTTTTGACGAATTATCCCATCAACTTGAAAGAAAATGAAGTTAATTGGAAGTTAACTTGCATTTAACTTTTCGTTCCCGTTTCGGCCAATGGATGGCTGCACCAGTCTACAAAACAAAATTAACTGAAGATAACTGAAAATTAATTTAATTCTGCTTAAAGACGGCTAAAAGTATTAAAAAAATGCATTGTCATCGTGTTCTGAGCTATTCTAAAAGTTTCAAATGTCTAGCTAGTTGGGAAGTTAGTTAAAATCGATTGCAAGATTTGTAAGGGACAAAAAGACACACAAACAAACAAGAAAACAAGTTAATAAAAACATGGTAAAAAGTTATAAGCTCCTTGTTGCAATGTTTTTGATATTTATGAACTTTAAAATCATGAAAGAAAGAATGAAGTAAAAGCAACTGTAAAGCTCGCTTATTTATACAAAAATACAGGTAAAATAATATCCTTGTTATTTACTGAAAACCACCTGAATTTCCAAAAATTGTTTGATGAGGTAAGGAAGTAAACGACTCCAAAAGATCAAGGAGGAGACCATCAAAAGAGAAATTTCCCTCCTTTTATGTGAAGGAAAGAAAATTAAACATGAAAAAAGCACCATTTGTTTTGAGATATTTCTTCAAAAATAGTATTCTATTCGAAAAAAAAGCTCCGATTATGTAGCATATTTATTTTTGATGCGTATTTCTTCAAACCGTAAAGAGAAATTGAACCTGTTAAATAAAGATGGAGAACTCTTTTTTTTTTAAATTTGAAACGCAGAAGACAATTAACTTCAAAAATGGTTATTCGTTTGTAACATTTCACACAGCACAGAATGAATGTCCGATATAAGAATGCCTTGTAACCAAATGTTGGTCCCAGATTGTCCGCCACCGTATAGCAATGCATGTTAGTAAGTGATCAGTCCATGATTGAATTCGTATTAGAAAGAAAGCAAAAAGTGCCCCCCTCCCAAATCCATACATAAGAATGCCTTGTAACCAAATGATGGTCCCAGATTGCCCGCCGCCGTAGAGCAATGCATGTTAGTAAGTGATGAATCTATGATTGAGTTCGTATTAGAAAGAAGGCAAAAAGTGCCCCCCTCCCAAATCCATACATAAGAATGCCTTATAACCAAATGTTGATCCCAGATTGCCCGCCACCGTAGAGCAATGCATGTTAGTAAATGATGAATCTATGATTGAATTCGTATTAGAAAGAAGGCAAAAAGTGCCCCCCTCCCAAATCCATACATAAGAATGCCTTATAACCAAATGTTGATCCCAGATTGGCCGCCACCGTATAGCAATGCATGTTAGTAAGTGATCAGTCCATGATAGAATTCGTATTAGAAAGAAGGCAAAAAGTGCCCCCCTCCCAAATCCATACATAAGAATGCCTTGTAACCAAATGATGGTCCCAAATTGCCCGCCGCCGTAGAGCAATGCATGTTAGTAAGTGATGAATCTATGATTGAGTTCGTATTAGAAAGAAGGCAAAAAGTGCCCCCCTCCCAAATCCATACATAAGAATGCCTTATAACCAAATGTTGATCCCAGATTGCCCGCCGCCGTAGAGCAATGCATTTTAGTAAGTGATCAGTCCATGATTGAATTCGTATTAGAAAGAAGGCAAAAAGTGCCCCCCTCCCAAATCCATACATAAGAATGCCTTATAACCAAATGTTGATCCCAGATTGCCCGCCACCGTATAGCAATGAATGTTAGTAAGTGATCAGTCCATGATTGAATTCGTATTAGAAAGAAGGCAAAAAGTGCCCCCCTCCCAAATCCATACATAAGAATGCCTTGTAACCAAATGATGGTCCCAGATTGCCCGCCGCCGTAGAGCAATGCATGTTAGTAAATGATGAATCTATGATTGAGTTCGTATTAGAAAGAAGGCAAAAAGTGCCCCCCTCCCAAATCCATACATAAGAATGCCTTATAACCAAATGTTGATCTCAGATTGCCCGCCGCCGTAGAGCAATGCATGTTAGTAAGAGATCAGTCTATGATTGAGTTCATATTAGAAAGAAGGCAAAAAGTGCCCCCCTTCTCAAATCCATGCAAGTGTACAGGAAGGCAGTCGAGTCCCGTGGACAGTCGCAAAGCAGCAACACATTCTCGGCCAGTCCGGAAGTGATTGGAGAGAATTTCTCCACCGACCTAAGTGTTGTTCTGTCGTGCAACCTTTCGAGGAAATCTTTCGTGATCATCTGCTGTATAATAGTGGCAACCGAACTATATGAAATGTGATTGTTGGGAGTCTTTAGGCTGGGAGTACCCCTCTTGGCTAGCTGGTCAGCCCTTTCATTTCTTAGGACACCGCAGAAGATGGATAATGTAACTCTTTAAAGTCTACTAGTGCATCTCTTATGCAAACGACATTACCGAGAGTATATTTCCGTAACAGCTTGTTAACCAATGCAAGTAAAATAGAGGATTTTCCTGAATAATTAAGATAACTAGGTTTGAAAGTCATCACTAAAATCCTTGTAAATACTGTCCAGTTCCACGCAGACGATAGCAGGAATAAGAGGGGGGGGATGCACCGCCAAAGACAATTTTACAAGATTAACGACATTGAGACAAAGATCAAGATTTTTCTGAGTGTTTCGCTCGGATATTATTGCAATTAGCAAGGCACAAAAGTATATTGAGTGTCTGAATACATTAAGAGACATTTGGATTTTATCGGACAGTCGTAGCACCATCCAGTATTTAGATAGTTGAAGGAATATGAGATACTCCACTGCTTTAGAAATTTTAAGAAATCTCAAAGACTTGTCCCTCCACAGCAAAATCCATTATCAGTGGGTTCATCTTATGTTGATCTGATTTACAATGACATTGCGGATGGCTTTGTAAAAGAGGGCTCTGTAGATCATGTGATTTCAACTATTTCTTTGACGCACAAATAAATTTTCTCTTCAAGGAAAAAAAAAAGATTAACAATTCTTAGAAAACTTCCCCAGCTCAAGGTTGTTATCTTAGATCCCAACCTAGATCAGCTATTAATTTTGAAAGAGACAGGATTTTTCAAGCTGCCCTGTCAAAACTGGCCAGTGGCCACACTAAAAGCTCTTGCTTAATCCCATGGTCTGAAAAGTTTTCCCCCATTTCCTATGTGCAATGTAGAGCAGGCCTCCCCATATCATCTTTTGGCATACACTGTGTCCAGAGTGTACATTAGTAAAATACCTGTTTCTGTTATGGAGAGTCTGAGAGTGCATGGACTTTATGGACTTGGACTGATTTATTTTGACCGGGAGAAATAAGTAACAGCAACATTTATTTCGCTATTGAACAGTTCATTTTAGTTAAAAATTCTACCAGTGAAATCATCGCAGTTAAGTGACGTCTTTGATTTTCATCAAATTTTTGCCTAAAGGAAGCGGAATGGGTCGCCGCAAGGAAAAGATAGGTGCTTAATCTTTTAAGAGTAGGATATCGATCAAAAGAAACGAATATGAAAAAAAACCAACAGTGGAATCGGGCACAAGTAGTTTTTTATTTACATACGTTATGTAATATTTCCCCCCTTCATATGTTTCTTCTTTTTTATAAAAAATATCCATACATATAAAAGAAATTGAACAATTAGGAATTCATAAAATATAAAAATTCAAAGTTTAAAGCCTGTTTAGTTTTCTTTTTTATGAATCTGCTTCAGCAACAACTGCGTTTGATTAACCCTCCAGTCGGGTTGATTTTCACATCTTTCTATAAAATCACGGGCGAAATTTATATCTTCAATCATTTTATCGTAAGGTGACTTATGCAAGGTAGTTTTTAATAGTCATGTAATACATATAGGTATGTACTGTACTTTCAAGGAACAATATTTTTGGGGAAAAAAATAAATTAAGTAAAAATAAAAATAAAAATTTCGGTCGTAAGTCGAGGAATACAGTGGACAGTTTACGCAATGCATTGAATCGTGGGCACAAAAAGAACTCACCGATAAATAACAGAATCTCTTTACAGTGATTAGCCCCCAACGCAATGTCAAGGACGGCAACAGCCATCCCCGAACTAAAAATAGCACTGCGTACATTTGCAGATGTCCCCCGAAGGGCGACTTGTTATATATTGGGTCGAAAAGATGTATGCATGCGTCATGATGCGTATGCATTCGGGTTCAAAGGACCCCAGACATACTCCGGGCCTCTCGCATTTAATCTCCAGAAATTCCTTTTTTTCTGTTTGTTTACTTTTTGTGTTTTATGAGGGATCGATCTTGACATAAACTTTTTGCCCTTTTTGACTGTCACGCAAACAGCGTGCTTTTCTGCCGACGCGGCTGGATTATATTTCGGCGCAAGGAAATAGCAGAGGCCCTGCCTCTACAAATTCCGGGAAGAATTTACTGCTGCGAAATTTAACAAAGCTGAAGGGGAAAAAAAAGGGGGGGGAGAGATTTTAAAGTGAGCGCGCATTAGTAGTATCTATCAATCATGAGGACCGGTGGAATGGTCAAAAGTGAAGTTTAAAAATCTGAAAACGTGTAAATAAAACCTTGAAATCGTCATAAATATTTTAATTTCGCATTCGTGTATTGCATAATAAGGTCCACGAGCGTGTTTCGGAAATACTAACGTTGAGAGTCTACTTTCCTCAGATGATAAATACTCAGCATCTAAGATTAGAAGCAGTGTCTTTTGATCCTAATTTGTCAGCGATGCATCTGCATGGAACTGAGTGTCTCAAGCGAAAGAAGAAATAAAGAGTGCTTCTGCAACAGGCTCAAATTATATAAACGTTACTTAATAAAATCAGCATACGTGTTTTTAAAATACTAACGCTGCGGGGTTACTTTCCTCAGATGATAAATACTCACCTATTGAAACACTTCAATAGGTGAGAAACTTCAATTTGAAGTTTCTTTTGCTTTTAATTTGTCCGAGCTTCTTTTGCTTGAAACTGGGTGTCCTGTGAGAAATAAGTTATAAATAGTGCTTCAACAACAGGTTCAAATTATATAAACTTTGTATTATAATATCTGCATATCTGTTCCGAAAAAAAAAAATACAAACTTTCTTCAGATGACAAATACTCAGAATTTAAGGCTGCTATGTACTAAGAAAAAAAATCGTATTTCCCTTTTCCTCTTCTTGCAGACTCTTGTGGTGGGGGAGGAGTCCAGTTGACAGTTGGAGAATTCCACCCCCCTTAGGATTGACATTTTGAGGGTTTGTAATGACTCTCTCTCTATAGGGGGGTTAAGCGCTGCCCCCAAATTTTTTATTTAAAATATATTTTTGTCAACTATTTACAGGTACATAAATGCCGATAATCCAATAAAATTGGTATTGTCAGATAGCCTGAACTTTTCTGCACAGCGCTAAAGGATTCATTTTATAAATTTCGCCCACCGAAGGAATTTATGAGTGTTTAAATCACACTATAACCGATTTTTCCTCGAATAATTTAAAATTTAAAATATTAATTGTATTTAAAAAAAGATGAAAAATGTACACAAATGTAAAATTTCTTTCTCTATGGCGGAGTACAATTTAAAAAAAAATCTTTGAATCCAAGTCGGCAATCCGTGGACAAATTTTCTCCATAGGTTAACATTGAGGTGATCGAATCCGATGGGGTTAGTACATAGCAGCCTTAAGGGAACGGTGGACGTCAACCTTTTTTTAAACTTTTTATCATAGATATATGAAATTTTCTACATATATACGTTTCATCATAAGTATATAGAATACCTTGAAAGAAATTTCCAATCGTATTATAATTTTAAGACTTTTTAAAAATTTTAAATTTATAAACAAAATTTTAAAGTGCTCCTTAAGATTTGATTTTTGAGATATTTCCTGGATTTTACATTTTAATCACCTAAAACTGTATTAAAAACAAATTTGGGTATCCATTATTTTCTCCCTTGAATAGTTAATTTTTGAGAGACTTTTTTTTGAATTCCAACCCAATTTTGATCAAAATTTTGCCTATTAATAAGTTATAAATCAAATTTATTTACCTTAATAAAGTCGAATTGTAAAATGCATACCCAGTTTCTTTGTAAACTGTATCAAGATTCTTCCTTATGAATTTTCCTTTCATGAATTTTGAACAAAAATTAAATCGCATGGAATATTTAAAAAATCTAAAAACCTTGAAAAAACAGTTTTCAGAAAAACAGATTTAAAGTTTATTACTACCCTTACCTTTATTACTTAGATCGTAGAAGCTTCAAAAATGATTTTTTTTACTTGAAAAAAATTATTTTGGTACTATGTACTATTATCCTACAGAAATATATACAGTCGATTCCGGTTAATCGGACTACATCGGGACTCGATCATTTTGGTCCGAATAAGCGGCTGGTCTGATTAATCGGTGGTCCAATTAACCGGAATCGACTGTATGCATTTTTTTTTACAATAACACAATCAATATTACAATAAAAAAGATTTGCTCAAATAAAGGTTCACGGTCCCCTTAAGATTAGAAACATAGTGACTTCAGCTTAACATTTGTCAGACCTTCTTCTGCACGCGGTGTTGAGTGTGCCATAAGAAAAAAGTGATAGATAGAGCCTCTTCAATAGGTCAAACTACCAAATTTCGTAATTTTTTTTTAAGCAGTCACTAATTAATTTTTATTTTAACTTCAGTTGGCATAAAATTCAACTCTAATAAGAAACTAATGAGTTTGAAAAATAATGCATAGAACATTCCCAAATATGAGGGTTCATTCCGCTCTCTTTTTCCTCTGGCGTTATGTTGTCTACGGCATGTGGCGGATCCCGTAACAAGGGCAAAACCACGGTGTCCAATACGAAGTCTCCCCGTAAGTATTGAAACAAACTATTTTCTTGACAAATTCCCGAGTGCTGCAAATTCAGCTCATTCTGAATGAAATATACAAAAGTTCAATTCAATAACCACCTAAAAATCACATATAATATCATACAACGGCGGCTTCAAGGGAGGGGGGGCAGTAGGGGCAATTGTCCCGCCCCTCCCCCCCAAATAAGCCCGGCGTATTTGTTTTTCTAGCCTAAAATTGTATAATCGTAGACCTAATACTGAATGAGTTTAAATTTAAAATGAAACAATGTTTATTTCTTATATATATATATATATATATATATATATATATATAGGGGGCCCAGGGTTGCTCAAACTGGTCGGCAGATCTGTACTGTCCGTTCGGCGCCCAGGCCTATATGAAACATCGCCGAATAGGGGAAATCAACCTTCGGTTCAGTTTGCAGGAAATGCTACGCAGCCCCGGTCTTCAGTTTGAACAGGGCGTATAGGCGAGAGCCGTGGTTGCCGTAATCATTACGAATTATATATGTATATATATATATATATGTAAAGGATTTAGTGGGAAAAGAATGATTATTCTGAATTTAAAGGGGGCTTGGGAATTAAATTATATTCGTGGCGTAATTCGCCTCTAATTGTTCGTATTTCAAGGCGTGAATTGGGAAAGGGAAATTCCCTTTTTATTATATAATCTTCGCGTGCCTCTGAGTTCTGCGGTCGAGGAGGAGCATTTACATTTTAGCCTTGAAAGATGTCTGGTTCGGGCTCTGCGCATGTGCAGGGGGAGTTGGCGCGCGGAGATGCCCGCGAATTTGGTTAGAGCGCGGTAACCAACCGTGCTATCAGATGTGTTTCGCCGCGGCTCTAAAAAAGAAATGGCGAACAATGAAACGCGTAGATCTGGAGAGGTGGTATTATGACATTAAACTGAATAAACTCTACTGAATTTAGACGATGCTGAGTACTTTTTGAGTGTATGCCTTCCCCCGATGCCATGGACTATAAAACAAGAAGACTGCAAACGACATAATAGCAGGCAAAAGCCAACGCCTGTCATATATATATATATAACCCTAAGAGCCCCCCCCCCCCCAAAAAAAAAACAAACAAACTCTGGACTGGAGCCGCCACTGACATCATAAAACAGTAAATCCCATATTGTAAACTGCCGTCTGTAAATCACCTGCTAAGTGGCAATGAATGTAAACGAGGGTGTGAAAAAAAAAGCAAAAAAAAAACCCCAACTAGTTAGCACTGGATTCTTATTAAGGTGGCACTCCTGCATGCAGGTGTAGCTAAATTACGTAGGAAAACTCTCTATTTCCTTAAGAAATTGAAAGTAAAAATACGTGGTATCTTCAAAAGTTTTTTTTATAGTAAAAAAAAACACTTATAGTGGATAAGGGCAGTTTTGAAACACAACGCCTCAATTAGAAAAAAAAATCTAGTTTCAGGCTTCAACGATGACTTAAAAATATATAAATAAATATATGAATATAGATTAAAAATTATTTATAACACTGTTTCTGCACAGCACGCACACATCGATGTCTTCAATCGCCAAAAGATCATTTCGAGTGAATTAGAAATATAAGTCTCCTCTCACGGTGAAAACGAAATAAAACGAGACCCACCCCTCTTCTGTCACTGAAATCAAAGGTCAGAGTCGCAGATGGTCTTCTCCTCGCGTGCAATTTTCGTGCTCCCTGGTCCTTTCCTTTTTATTCCGAAAATCCTGTCCTGACGCGGGGATTATCAGCATATGGATGGGGACAATGCCGAGAACGTTTATTAGGTGTGAGCCCCATTTGTAATTCAATTGGATTCTTCTGCTTTAATATCGTTACGTTACGATCAAGTCCGGGCTAATCGATAATTTGGGATCTGGGGTTTTATTCCGAGTTGCTTATTTCTTGAAATAAATCCCACGCAATAAATCCCACACATACGAATTGGGTATTTTATCGTTATTTTATGCTATATATACGATATTTCTTTAATCACTTTCTTCTTCTCCCTTCTCCTCTTAATCACTTCTCTTGCCTATAAGTGTGAAAGATAGCACTTTTCAAGCGACTTTGATGTATTTTTCTCGTTTAACTGCTACAATTATGCGGTTTTACATCTGTTTTAATTTTATACTGGAGGTTTCGCGAAATGCTTATAAGGTAGAAAAACATCTCTATTTTAACTGAATAACCGATTATTTCATTGTTTGCAATATTTGCCCCAGTTCAAGTTTAATTTAATCTCTCCCTCTCTCTCTCTCTCTCTCTCTCTCTCTCTCTCTCTATATATATATATATATATATATATATATATATATATATATATATATATATATATATATATATATATATATATATATATATATAAATATATATATATAATATATATATATATATAATATATATATACATATACATATATATATATATAATATATATATATATATATATATATATATATATATATATATATATATATATATATATATATATATATATATATATATTCCCAGCACTTGTCTTGACGACATTTTCTCGTCCACATCACGAAATTTTGTTCAACATGGCTCCCTATTAGGGTACAACACAAGAAGTCCAAGTCTTATTAAGGATTCGACCCCCATATCCACGATGTAGATGCTCACGGTGCTAACTGCCATAAAATTCTAGAAGTAATAAAAACATTTAAATGTTATACTATTTACGCTTGTGGAGGATAGTTGAATCTACCAACGGAAATGCTGCAAGATATTCGTTTAGAGAATCTTTTAAAAAGACTTGGAATAAGTAAAAAAAACATTTAGGAAGATCCAAATATTTCATTATTTTAACAACCAAAAAAAATAATATCACTTACACGTGTGATAAAAATTAATTTATGTTCTTTTAAAATAATAAAAATCCAATTTTAATTACATTGAAATATATTTATGAGCAAAAATAAGTTTCGAATTTTCAAAGTGTACAAATATATATGTAATGTTTCATAAACTGCCCTGGATATTTTTTGCCAAAAATATCACAATAGAGCTAAATACATTAATTTATCTTAAAAAAAAAAAAAAAAACACTCCTTCCTGTTATATATAAGCGCTAACCTCAGAAACTCTTTCTACGTAAACTCTGTGTTACGTATCCTCTCCCCAGGTCATCTCTTTTCACATCTGATACATTCTCTGTGACCGCAGACTTCACTCTCTGCAGAATTACGGATATTGAGTCTTCGTTTCAGTGTATCTCGGTTATCCAATTATCCCGTTAGAGAAGTACTGCCCCTTTGATAACCTGGAAGATATCGCTGGGAGGAAAAATGGCGTTTGTTCGGGAAGGTTTTACGACGCTTGTGGCACCGCTGAGATTTGATCACTCGCGAGTTCGACTTCCAGTGCCTTTTGTTTTATCTGCAGCGATAAATTCTTTTCCCAAATGAACCAGATTTTTCCTTCAGCGGTTATCTTAGCTGTATACACAGTGCATGGAAAGGAAACCGAAGGTTTTTTCCTCTGAAGATAATCGCAAAAATATTCCAATTCGCCTAACAGGAGAAAAAAACTCTTCTTTTCTTAAGATCTTCAACCTTACGGAGTTTTCATTCTTACGGAGTAAACTATACAAACAAAACTTTTTACCGCTCATTTGAAAATATCTTTAACTGAGAACAAATTGCAGTGACCGCTCCTATTGAGTATCAAAATAAATTGATTTGTTGCAGTTCTATCTTATTCTAGATTTTTTTCAGTTTAATTCTGGTTTAGTCATAGAAAAAGACAAGTTGGGTTTTTATAAATTACCATCTTGGGAAAAATTTCCCACACCCTCTCTCTGTCTGCAAATATATGACAGGAAGAATGTGTTTTCTGAAGCTGGCAGGATTCGAAATTGTTTAACCCACGAGTGCACACATACAATTACAGTGGAACCTCGCTTAACGAGCACCTCGCATAACGAGTATTTCGCATAACGAGCAAAATAAATCGTAAAAAAATGGCTCGCTTAACGAGCAACATTTCGCATAACGAGTGACGTGGAAGGAAGTCCTCTCTTCACGTCACTCGGATCTTCACGTCACCAGGATCATCAACGGCCGAAAGATCACTATTTAAGGGTAGTCATGGATGGTTCGAGAAGCAAATATCATGGGACTGGATGATAACAATGATATTGAGGAGCTCGTGGAAGAGCACAACCAAGAGCTGACCACCGAACAGCTAATAGAATTGCAGCGTCTTTCACAGCAAGCAGTTGTAGAGGAGAGTTTGCCAGTGGAGAAGGACGAAGAAACAGCAAACAAACAATCTTCTGGCGCAATAAAAGAAATGATGAAAGCATGGGAAACTGTTGCATCGTAAGTTACAAAGCATCACCCTGATAAGATGGTGGCTATGTGCGCTATAAATTTATTAAATGAAAATGCGGTGACACATTTTCAGCAAATTTTGAAGCGCCGAGAAAACCAAATGTCACTAGATAGCTTTCTAGTAAAAAAAAATAGATATGTGTCTAAATTCGTAAATAATAAACTACATATGGATGATTTTGCTCCTTAAGAATTTATGTATAAGTATTTTTCTTTAAATAATAAACGTTACGTCTAAAAAATTTTGAGTATTTTTTGGCATGGAACGCATTATCGTATTTTACATTAATTTATATGGGACAAATTGTTTCGCTTAACGAGTGTTTCGCATTACGAGTAAGACTCTAGAACGAATTATGCTCGTTATGCGAGGTTCCACTGTACATTGAAGTGCCAGAATAACTAGGAAAGACGATCCCATTCGAAATACGTAGCAACACACGCTTTCTATTTAAAATTTTCATCAGCAAGAAGCATATACAGTACAGTGCATAAAGAGACATACATCTGTGGTAGCCTGAAGATCCAACTGCGTCGTGAGCATGGCAAGTAATCAGGATTTAAGCGAAATTCAGTCAGGTATGATATATGGTGTTTATGAGATGGGTCATGGTATTTCGGAGATTCTGGCTAAGTTTAGATTTTTACGGTCAACCATTTCAAGGGTGTACTTTTCTTCTAGAAGAATTCCGGTAAAACATTGAACCTACGCCAACAGTGTGACCAGTGAAAGACACTGGATGATCGTGACCGGTGCTACCTGTTGAGAATCATTTCGAAAGAAAGGAGTGCAACACTGATGCATATAACGTTACAATTCGATTCTGAGACCTCTACTTACATTGGGGTTAATAATTTACAACGTTCACTACACGATAAGGTCTTTAATAGCCGACGCCCAACCCGACTGTCATTGTTCTCCTGAGGAGACAGAGCTCTGCTCCTCGTATGGGTTCAGGAACTCCGCCACTGAACACCGGAAGACTGGAAACGTGTAGCCTGATCTAACGAGTCTCGTGTCCAACTGATTTGGGTAGATGGAGAGGTCCACTTGTGAAGAACACGCCATGAATCAATGGATCCATCATGTCAACAAGGAACTTTACATGCTTGTGGTCCCTTAGTAATGGTAAGGGATGTGTTGAGCTGGCATGAATTAGGACCCCTCATATGTCTACAACTTCTGTGACCGGTGAATGCTTTTTAAAACTCTTTCAGATGTGTTACAGCGATTCATGTCATGTATCCACTCCCATGGGTTAGGGCGTCTTTGGACAAGGGATTGCGCCACCACGCACATCCACAGCCACCAAATTATTGTTTGATGAACACTTATTCGAGTTTTGGAACCTGAAATGGCTCACTTTTCCACCAGATCTCGACGTAATTGAGTACATCTGATATGCCAAGCAATGTTCTGTTCAAAGCAGAGATCCACCATCGAGAAATATTATGGAATTGGAGACTGCTCTGAAGATGGCAAGGTGTTCATTGCCTACAGACTTCCTCAGAGAGCTCATGGAGTTCATGCCCCGTGGCGTTTTCTACGATCCAGAAGTGGAACTATCAGGTATTAGACAGGTATCCCTGTTTTTTTGGCACTTCAGTGTATGTATTTATTTACATTAAAGATTGTTAATAAACATATTATTAAACAGAATATATAACTTTAAAACTGTGCTCAAATGGAGATAATTTTTTTTCAAATGTACGGGGTTTATTAATGTCTGTGGGAGAATGTGTTAAGTTCCCACTAAAAATTTGTGAAATATTTCTTAAATTTATATACATCATGAAAGAAGTTGATACCAGTGTTTGTTAGGGAGAATTTCTCGGGAATCTATTACAAAAACAGCAAACAAAGAGCATACTTTGCAGATTCAGTACCCGAAGAATATAAATCTAAAAGTTGTCCCCAGAAGAAAATTTATTTTCACTCATTTTAGTCTGGTAAAAGGATAGTCAGATTCTAAGCCTCTCAATCATTGTTCCAAGATTATGCTCTTTGACTGAATCCTTAACATAACATTGAACAGAATTTTTAGTTTAGTGTTGAATTCTTTCTTGAAAATGACTTACGTAACTACGTATAAAATTTAAAATGGAATCTGAAGTGTAAAATTGACTAAAAATTAAAAAAAAAACTTTTGCTAAAATATCTCAACAGTGAAACTTTCCTCTCGAAACAATGGCAACAGGCATTTCTAATTATTTCTTCTTTTTTCTTTTTGCAGAAGTCTCAGTAAATATTAAGGCTTATCTTTATTAATTTTCTTTGCATTGTTTAATGTTGAATTCTGTTCTTAAAAAGGGATAGATGTAGATATCCATTTACATCGTCCCTCATATAAGCACAAAAACAGACTAGTATATACATATATTATTTGTAATATAAAATAAAATGTTTCAGTTCAACTTTTTAATTCAGCCGTTCTACACTTATGATACTCTTTCGAGTTTTATGAAATACATGTATGCGCCCGATGCAGACAGACTTTTACATATTTCAGATGCTGGTTTTTTGAAAGGATGGTATGCATCTGTACAGGAGGCTGATGCAGAAAACCGTTTCCTGCTTGTAGCAATTTTTCCCCATCTTTTGTTTTCTCTTAGTACGTTTCCTTCTCATTTCGATCTTCAATATATATAGAGAGAGGGATGTTTTTACCTCCCCTTCCATCGGTGTGCTTGCCTTCAACACAATTACGAAAATAGAGTTTCACTCTGATGCCGTATCATTTGTGATCCAATTATCGTGTTAAGAGAGCACGCCCCACTAAGGTCCGGCAATCAGCACTTCGGAGTGAAAATGGCGTAGATCTTTTTTTTGCCTCTCACGGGAGGGCGATACCCAGCTGCAATTCTGTTTGGCGAAATTTAGACATGAATGCCCTTCTGGAACAAAAGTGATCCATCAAGGCATATATATATATATATATATATATGGAAAACAGTGAAAAAGGCAGGTTAAACTGAAGAGGTTGACGAAAAAAAAAATGTTTTTCATCTGCAGCTATAAGTCTATTGTCTAATGATCCAAAAAAATATATATAACAGAGAAAGAGAGGGTGATATTAGGTTTTCTAGAACTTAAAAGATAAAGGAGTACATGTTGTATAATATTAGTTGAAGATAAACAACTTTTAAATTAGTGATATTGTTGGTCTAGAAATATTATTTAAATGACTGTTTACAAAGATAAAAATTAAGAAAATATGTTTATAAAAAACTTTTAACTTTCAAGCTATTTATATTACATTGTAAATAAAAGTTTAGATTTTGTATAGATTACTTTATGAAAGTTAATTTTTCACTCAATACAAAAAATAAAGTAAACTTAGTCAAATATTTTCAGCTCTAATAGTCGTTCCACAGAATGAAAATATTACTTAAAATATTTAAAGCAATGCTTTCGAATTACTGAAAAAGTGATAAGACTAATTTTATTCTATTTTGTATGTAAACTATGGATCAGGATGAGGTTAGGTTTCAAAATTGGGCCATCGTGCATTGATTATCAGCCACGGTTCGCGTTAAAGGTGCCTGATCAATACGCTGATGACACGCAATCAATTCATTGATCTTCTTGTCGATTCATGAATAAAAATGGATAGGATTCCTGCCGTAAGGTGGAGTGCAGGGCAAAGTATTATAATGAGTGCACATGGCTGAGAGTAGCCAAAAACCGGGGGGGGGGGAAAAAAACAATATTCGTTGTAAACTCTCTTTAAGGTTATTCAATAAAATGAAAAGTTAATATCCATGCATTATGACAGTTTCATTACTTCCTTGCAGTAGTATATGGAGTAATAAAAAGCATTTTGATCGTTAATGGCACAATAACTGTTTCAGGATTAAAAGGTAAGTCTTGTGCGTGAAAAAGAAACATTATTTTATAAAATAACATATAAAACACATTGCATCGACTTACTGCATAGAATGACTGTTGCAAAGCATCTAAACCAGTGGTTCCCAACCTTGGGTACGCGTACCAGTACCGGTACGCGGACAAGCAGCTACCGGTACGCAAATGATTTTACCATTTAAAACAAAAATCTAGTAAGAATCTGTATTACAAAAACAGAAAAGAAATGACTATAATAACTAATAATCCATACGTTTTAATATTTTAGTTTGGAATTTCTTATCCATTGTTTGTGTTGTGATACTTTATTGGGATTTACCTAATCTCAAAAGATGCCTTCTACATGTGTTATCTATGACCGCCCCTTAAAAATTTGGCATTCGCCTGCGAATTATTACTGTGTCTATAACTGTGCTTGCGAATTATAACTGTGTCTGAGTCCTACTAAAAATTCTGTTTTGTGTTTCAAACATCTATAAATTAGTTGCCTATTATTAATCAATAGTAATTGTGTTATTAATAAATATTAAGAAGCTTTTAAGGTAAGTGTATTAAATTCAGGAGATTTATTTAAAATGATTTTTTATATATCCTAATTTATTTTGTTCTCCATTGCATTTTATTCCCCATTTCAAAATTTTTGGTCTACCGGTACATCATCAAGTTGTTTACAACGTACAGGTACGGTACGATAAAAAGGTTGGGAACCCCTGATCTAAACTTATGTTTCGCAGTTGAAATTAATCCTTTCCGTCGGTGGAAGAGAAATATCTCACATAGTCAGCCTCGAGGTTGGGAGACTCGAATTCAAATATGTGTCCTGGCAGTTATATACTCCAGGCGCCAAGCACTTCTAAAGAACGATAATGTGCTGCCAGGAAGTTCAAGGCTAATGCTCTTATTGAGAAAAAATTCGATGATGTAAAAAAATAATAATATGCCATTGGATTAAAAAAGAAAAAAAAATGTGAAACTAAGTGGAAACCACAGGAAGAATGCATCTCATAAAATGATAGCTCCTTACACCGTAGTAGTTCATTGGGTTGAAAACTTGCTCAAAGCTGGGAGACTCGGATTCAAATCCCGATTCTTGCAAAAGATCGTTACAAGATTTTATGAGTATATTTTTTCTTTCACGAGCTTTATATTAACCCTTTTACATACAAAAAAAATCAAACTCGACGCATTCAAAAATATTATTTAATATATATTTTAATTTTACACTTTTGTAAGTAATACAGAAAATTTTCTTTGCTAAATTTAATTCCCACTTTAATCTCTCTCTCTCTCTTTCTCCGTAATATTCTTTTAACAGAGACACTAAAATAAAATTTTATCTGCGTAATATCCTTTTAGTCCCAGCGACGTTAATGACATAATAAACAAACGACTTATCCCAGACTTCTTTGTATGTCTAGGGGTTAATCTCTTAGTCTCTAAAGGTGTGCGAAAGGACGATTGTTTTATGCATATGTATTGATAAATTGAATGATTCTTCACACATAATTATACAGATTTATTGAGTATAGTAAGATTCTGAATAAATATCCGAAGCTGGATTATATATACAGGGTGTCCATAATTAAAGTCCCACTTTCAAAAGGCTGCAAAAAAAGAACCACTGGTCAGAATGACTTCAAATTTGAACTGAATATACTGGAAGAAGGGAGAAACGATTTGGCATAATAAAAAAAAGTTCCAAAATGTATCAATAGATGGCGCTGTAACATTTGGAACTTTTTTTTTTATTATTATGCCAAATCATTTCCCCCTTCTTCCTGTATATTCAGTTCAAATTTGAAGTCATTCTGACCAGTGGTTCTCTTTTTGCAGCCTTTTGAAAGTGGGACTGTCCATAATTATGACCTGGGGTGTCCATAATTAAAGTCCCACTTTCAAAATGCTGCAAAAAAAGAACCACTGGTCAGAATGACTTCAAATTTGAACTGAATATACTGAAAGAAGGGGGGAAATGATTTGGCATAATAAAAACGCCAAACGATTTGGCCTTTCTTTTTTTGCAGCCTTTTGAAAGTGGGACTTTAATTATGGACACCCTGTATATATATATATATATATATATATATATATATATATATATATATATATATATAAAATGATTTTAAATAAGCTAGTACGTATAAATAGGCTTTGTTCTAAAGACAATAGGAATAAGCATATTTTAGACTTGTTAGTTGTGCTAAAATGTAATCATTACCCCGATATTTTTTCTAAGCACATAATTGATTGTTTCAGATTTAATGAATACTTGTTCTGTTGCAATTAATTAGTAATACAATAAAAAAAGATTAATTAGTGAAAATAACAACTAAAAATTAATATTAATTAATAATAATTAAATTCTTAAGTAAAAATAATGTTAAATAGTAAATAATAATAAATTACTCTAAGTAATAATAAAAACACAAATTTAATTTAGGTTATTAGTCCTTTAACACTGTCTCCACTGTAAGTCTGCTTCTGTGTTTTCATTAGCCCCATGATTGCAAGGTTAGTAACGTCAGTCTTCTTGCGGTTTCCTACTCTTAACTTTCAATTTTTCTAGCGCCAGGCTTGATGATTAAGCATTTATTAATTCAATTCTTCTGTTTCTTATGGATTTTACGGTGTCTAAGTATGTTAATTGATTAGATCATACTTATCAGAAACAATCCATTGGTTTTTAGACAGTATCGGCACCGCTGATGAAGAGATGCTGTTTAAAACCTATTTAATTCTTATCTTTTCATGTTTCTAGTTCCTGGCTTCAAGTAGTTTTAAAGCTTATACTGTTTTTTCACTTTCAACTTTGTCTTATATATACTGTATATATATACAGTCGAACCTCCATATATCGAAGTAGAAAAATGTCGGAAAAAAATTCGATATATAGAAATTTCGATATATAGAATTGATCTTAGTTTTATCATAATTCTCCTAAAACATTAAAATTAAAGCTAATTTCCGTATACGTAACTCCATTTCCAATTTATATGCGAATCACATTAAATGAAAGTCAATAACTATAAAATGAATTAATGCGAAAGATTTATTGAGTACAATATACCTTTAAAAAAAGCAATAATCCAGACAGTGGTTACAATGATCACAGTTACATTCTTTTAAAAAAAACTACGAATATATTGCTGAACAGCCAGTTTTGCGTTAAGTTCATCCAAGAAATGCTCGCATTTATTCAGTCCATTAAAAACTTCATCAGGGACATTTTCCACGAATTGAAGTCCACGAAGTATTGTTTCAAACGCCAAAAATTGGGAGATTTTATTCTAAAGTAGAATAAAATCTCCCAATATGTCGTGAAAAAAATTTCGATATATAGAGATTTTTTCGATATATAGAAACAGTTTTTCTATGTAATGAACATGGAGATTTGCTAAGAGTTCGATATATAGAAAATTTCGATATAGGGAAGTTTGATATATGGAGGTTCGACTATATATATATATATATATATATATATATATATATATATTTGTTGTTGTTGTAGTTATTAAGGACCAATGTAATTGTACTTATTAACTATTATTTATATTCTTGATGAGTAAAAATATTTGTACAATTCATAGCAGATTTTATGAATTTTTAGTTAAACAAAATTCAGCAACTCCACGCATATATCTCTGTGTTCCTTTAAGCCGGATATCCCAACATGAAAGAATAAATAATCCAAGTTTTATAAAATTTCATGTTTCGTTAATGAAAACGATCTCTTCAATTCATCTATTCCTATTTTATACAAAATATCATCGTAATATTTCTAAGATATGAAGAATATCTCTAGAAATCTTATGTAACTAGAACAGCTATATGTAACATGAATATTATTTATTATGTAACTAAAGCAGTCATCTATATACTAATTTGTTGGGGAAATTCGCCATCTTATTGTGGGACGGTAAGTAAAACGGGCTTTTCAATTCCCTTTATTATTTTAAACAAAATTTTATTGTAGTATTAAGATAGGAGGAATATCTCTATAAATCTTATGTAATTAGAACATCATTTATTATTTTACTAGAATAGTTATCTATATATTAATCTTTCCAATAAACTGGTTGGAGAAATTCATCGTCAAATAATGATTCGGTGCAATATTCAAGTACATTGTCCTTCATGTTAAGCAATGATAGTATTTTTATTCCTTCAATAAGTTTTCCAAACGATAATCAACATAACCGAAGAAAACCCACAGATTCTTAAAATCTACAATAAGTTTAAAAATCTAGCCGAATTTTTTTAGCGCCATGTACGAGTTTCATGTTTGTAATAAATAACAAATGCTTCTATAAATCATTACATTAGTGAAAACTTGAACCACTTTTCCTCGAAGCAGTCCCTTTCCGAAGAATGTCAGAGAGAACCGTGGGGGGACCAAGGGGAATTCCATAAAGCTGTTGGCTAAATGTGGTTAATAAACACCACGGTGGGTAGAGGGCGCTAGCTGGAGGGCGATCGGAGGTAAGAAGACTAAAAAGAAGATGGATAGTTCAGACCTTGTCATAACTGCTTCAAATGCCATTAACATCTTGCATAACAGATATCGTAGTTTCAAAGGTTACGTCCAGACACTGAAGCCTGTGCTGGATTCCCTTATGAAGACTTATAAATGTACAAATAATTATGACGAGATTCTTGCTATCTTTTTGCCATTGTCGTGTTTTTTAAATTTTATTTCTAAGTTTATGTGGGAAGTAAAATTAAATATTAATAGTTGGTATGCGTCAAAACATGACAGCTAGATAGCAAATAAATGTACTAATACACAAATTATACTCAACACATCATTGCCAAATGCTGAAAATCATAATAATGCACAGAAGCAAATTAATGTGTTTAAGCGGCCTCTTGCTTAGTGAGTATCTAAAGCCAGATTTAAAAATGTCACTGAGCATGCGCAGAAAGCAATTTTTTATTGAAAATTATCACTAATTAAACAGCGTGAAATAAACAATTTCCATCAGGTTTAATCTTATATTTCACAAACATAATTATCATAAAAATAAAAATAAAAATGGCAGAGAGGAATCTATAGAGACTCCTCAGAATAAATGTGTTTATGATTAAAACATGTCACTGAGCATGCGTAGAAACAGTGGGTTTCTAAAGCCAGATTTAAAGATGCCACTGAGCGTGCGCAGAAATCAATTTTTAATTGTAAATTATCGCTAATGAATAGAAATTGCGGTTACAAAAACCAAATTTGACACATCTACAGATTACAATGTTTCGTTTAAGACCAAAATGAAGTCAATGGATGCAGTAGTTTTCTCTTACGGACTGCCCAAAAAGTCGGCTTAGCAACTTAAATATATAGATTTCATTTGCATCGGACCGCGAGGAGAATCTCCAAACTTTGTTTTCTCTCAAACCTTAAGACATTTGTGGACTTTGTGCGGATTGGGATCTTCCCTGGCCATTCCAAATTATTTAGTCTAGAATTTGGAGCTGTAAATATGTAAAATTCAGATTAAAAGAATCATTAAAAAATCGCCCGAATATTACAACAATTAGACAGACAGTACTTTCTCTTTGTGGAACGTGGATGTTCTTTACGACAATCAAAAAATTATGCGAAAGAGTTAGGCGATATATCTATATATATAAAACAGTTCCGTAACTGACTGACTAACTGACATACAACGCACAGACCAAACCGCTGGACCTAAAGGGCTGAAATTTTGCATGGCGATTCTTCTTATAGTGTAGGGGTGCACTAAGAAAGGTTTTTTAAAAATACTTCTTAGATTTTTTAAAATTAAATTTTTAAGATGTTTTAGTAACTTTTTTTAAGTTTGCATTTAAAATAATAATTTGAGGGTTATAAAATTTATATCACGAGAAAGATCATAAAAATTCCTTTAAAATAAAATCTTTTTCGAATCTTTACCTCCATTTTATGATTGTTGGTGAATTTTTAAAGATTAATTTTTAGAATTTAATTTATTAAACGCTGATCGCGGGATTTTTTTTCTGGTACTTTAAATTAATTTATCGTCACGTCCATAACCATGAAATAGACAAAAAATATTTTTCCTTTGCTAATGCGGCAGAAGATTGGACATTATCCAAAAAAATATTAAAATACTGTAAAAGATATGTTCCTCAAACTGTACTACATTAACTGTACTCTATTCTTTAGTATGTCCTATTAGATTTAATTTGAATATTTTCTTCTACATTATTTTGTCTATAAAAATATCTCTTACGATTTTTTATGAATATATATATATATATATATATATATATATATATATATATATATATATATATATATATATATATATATATGTGTGTGTGTATGTATTTAAATTAATTGTATACATTGATCGTTGTATTTATTATACATATATATATATTTATTTTTTGCCATTAATTGCATACATACATTGACCGTTGTATTTAATTTGAATGTACTCCGTAGCGAAGTACGGGTTTTCAGCTAGTCATCTCCTATAAGTACCTGAGATGAATGATTTTATACAGTGGGGTTAACCCGAGAACTCTTAATAAAAGTTACTGAAAATAACTTTTATTATTTAGATAGAATGCCGGCTCAAGGTTTGAAGACCTTAGCGGGACGCGCTGTCGTGGCAGATCTTTTTTTACAGAATCACCCGACTGTCCCATAGAATAATAATGAATCGTTGGGAAACATATCGCAAATGTTCAATAGGGAAAAATAAATCAGCAATATCGATTGATTTCATAAAAAAAAATATGTACAGGTCAGCATCCAGTACCCTTTGGCCTGAAGACGAAAGATGTAATGGAAAAATGTCATTAAAAATGACTTTTCTCCTTAACACAGGTTAATACGGTTAGTTGAACGCTGTTATACAGGTTATAACGCCTTATTCACATTGCTATGGGGGCGTAGCGTTAATCTGGCGGCATATCAACTGTTGACATGATCTATGATTGTTTTTACGTGGCCATTGCGCTGAGATCTGTTGAAGAGCTCTATTGTCGGTAGCAATTGCAATAAGGTCTTATAATAACAATGTATAATGAACAATGCATAATGTCTCAAACTTGGGCTTAAGTTTGAAACGCTTGCTGTGTTTGTCATTATAAACTCATATCTTCTGCTGGGAGAAAAACAAAAGTAAAAGGTAAGAACAGTACAGATGAAATCTCATTTGTTTGCAAGTTAAAGACTACAGTCTGAATGAACTTACAAATTCCGCGCTTCATCCTTAAATTTGGAAAGTAAAATATTTAGGTTGGTGAATGATCTGAACTGTCTGCAGTGTATAAATTAAAAAGAATGACTTATATAATGCAAGAACAAAACGTATGATAGTTGTCTCTTAAGGAGAAAATGAAATAAGCCTGGTTAGTATATCCAGTTTAAGCTGTTTGACACCTACAGTTATGAAATTTCAGTTACTTTTCTATTTCTTAACATCTATGAGTGTTATTTATTTCTAACTTTTCTTGACTTTGTGTTCCTCTACGTCAAAATAGATATAGATGCATATATGAAATTTAGCAACAATATGAAAACTAGCTCTATAAAAATATGTTTTCTATTATTATCGTACACTGAAATTGTTAGATCAATAAAGCGAAAATTAAAACAGTAGACCTTTTATCCATCCCTTTTCTACCTTTCAAGTATTTGTCAAAGAGGTAATAATATCAGGGCTAATAAATATTTTTTAGGGTATCCCTCAAGATAATTCCGACTATTATAAGATTAAGGATAAACATTCGCTTTTACTAAGAAATTTTTCAGGTTCGTGTCTGCGAGTCTGACAGAAAAAAAACCTTAAAGAAATATTAAATGATCTGATAAAATTTGCGCGATTTGTTTTCGTAGACAGAAAAGCAGTAGTGTAGCTTCATCTCATTTTCCCCACTTACCTTCATAACAGTGGATTCAAAGATTCCTATTCTAAGAGATTCTTCCTAAATTCTTCAATCCCCAATTCTTTCCATCACAAAATCGAAGACTGTAGGAGCCTATAATGAAAACGAAGTGTGGTCATCGCTTCTCGGTTCTCTAGAGACGCCTATTTATAAAATAACTACGTTTCAGCATCTTTTTAATAATTCCGTATAATTTTAGTGTTTTTATGGTGAACTCCGCTTATACGATTTATAAATTTATGCAAGTATTAATGTATTATAGGCGTATATTAATTAGATTTCTTATGTGCTTACCATGAATCTTGGGGTTAGCGTAAGATACTACATTTGGGGAAACTTAATACTCTTGACACAATGGAATGACCAAAACAACATTCTTCCCTATTTAGATTCTAATATTTCAGTGTAGTTTTAAAGAACGCTTGTCAATAGGCCTCTGGACTTCGGAATTGGCATCCTAACCATTCAACCATTCCAAAATGTAAAAGGAATTGCAACTTCCGAATACCACCACTTTATAAAGTAATGGGAAATGCTGGAAATTAAGGCGTAGGTTGAACCGCATTAAACGCTTGTTCGTGGACCATAAAAATTTTGTATACCTCACCAACTATGAAGTCTTCCAAAGAAATGTCGCCTATTTTATGGTTCTGACTTCACCAGCAGAGCCGTGTGAAAAGCATTGCTTTAAGTGTCAAGAATGTATAGAGTAAAGCTCTCTCTGTTTAAAATATGTACTCCTTGCTCGGAGTATAAAATTTTATATGGAATGCCTCGGACGGGATTTAAGGTTATAACTCCCGAAATTAAATAAATTAATGCCTTTAAGAGTTTTTAACCTTTTCACGCCAACAGTTTAATGACTAAAGTTTCCTGAAAAACATCCCCCGCGCTTGTGGCAACGTATCCTGGCGCGCATGCGTGCCTCGACTTCATCCCTAAATCCCCAATTTAGGAAGACCCTTGCTCTGATGCCCTAATCTATTGTGCCCGAGCCGCTGACAGTGCCTTCTTGAATAAATAACGACTACACGGGGCGCCTTAATCTTTCTAAAGTCTTTCGTAATTATATGTTGTAGCGCACTTTATGAATAAGTAATTTTCGCCATAAAAGAGAGAGTGTTGCGTTGCCGCCTCTAAGACGGGGGGTTAGGTCAAGGAATGGAACGTTTTCGAGGGTCTCCCGAAAATCGCGCGGCGATTTTTCTTCTTGGAGTGAGTTTTAAGCTAAACTGTGACGTTGTAATGAATTGGGAGCCGCATTAGGCACTGTTGAAAGTAAGTTGTTGTTTTAATAGAGAAGTCAGGTCATAATGAATATTTAAGGGCAGAAATTTGGGTGTAATTAAAAATTTTCATGCGACTTTTGGTAAATAGGAGTGGAAGGGAGGTGCTTTATTAAGTAAGTAAAACTGCCTCCTCCGCAGACGTTATCTCCATACATCACACTTCTGATTATGCTAAGTACTCAGGTAGTTTCGTTAGGTCATATTTCTCAAGGTTGTTAAGAACGTTGTTTCAGCTCACTTGAGCAGTATTCTGTCAAAACTACACATAAATTGACCCCAAAAACTTGTGTTAGTTCAAACTCAAAGCTTCTTAAAGATACGGTTATTGACTGAAACTTTAAAAGGGATTTTGTTTTAAAGCGTGCCTTCCTGCTTTAGCCCTTCTCTACCTACAACAAGAACAATATGTGCATATGTAAAATGTAGTTTGATTTGGTTGAATTAGAATTTCCAAAGTCTTGGTCTTTATTTTTTATGCATGCTTCCTTTTTGAGGAATTCTTAATTTTTAAGTATTCTAACTGCATAGTCAGTTAAATTCATTCCGTCTCAGATGACTAAGAAGTCTCAACTGAGTTTTTTTCTTTTTATATTTAAACTAATTCAGTTCAACAACCAAATAAAGTGTCACTTATTGAATAATAGACTCCATTACTAACCTAATCATATTGAAGCAATTCAGATCATATCAATGTACGAACATACTGCATGTAAGCAACGTACATGTAAACAGAGGGGTTCACCCATTGTAGTAGATAATACAATCTAAGCAAAGTTTTTTTCACTGAATACACATTGCTTCGTTGAGGTTACATTCCAGGATACATGTACTATTTTATTAAATAATTTACGTAAATAATCATTTCTATTTAAAGATTTGACTTTAGCTAGGCTATTCTCTGAAGATTTCAGTTATTAAAATCGCTAAAAATGTTGCATTAGGAATTGATATTATCAATATGGACTCTATTTCTTGGCGACTGATGAATGCGTGAATTATATGCAATTAACATGTGATCCATTTCTTATTTTATTGAGATAACTTATTGAGATTAACAATTCATTTAAGCATTGTAAGGAACACATAAAACACTTTTCAACACTTGAAACGCATTTTTAATGAAATCGAAACTTTTCCTAAGTCAAGATATTTCCGAGATTGATTACATGTGGGAGAATTCAAATATTTCCAAGGGGACATATTGAGGTTATTAAGGTAAAGCAATTAATCTCAAATCACTTAATCCTTTCTTTTTCTCTTTTAAAAAATTAACACCTAATGTGGTGGCAGTGTGATTAACTATGTGATTTCTTTTACGGCCCTATTGGATTCCGTCTGCTCAATGTTAAACTACGTAGAAAAAATTTCCAATTATTGTGGACTTGGAATTAAAGATTTTTATTTTGAAAAAAATGTACTCGTAATAGAGAAGGAAATTTTTTACTCTTCTATAATATTCATTTTATATATTACGTTCCCTAAAGGAAATTATTTGTATCCAAAACACAGTACACCCATTTTTTCCCGAATAATTCAAATTTTAAAATATTATTTGTGTCTCTTTCAAATAATTCAAAAGATGCCTCAGTTAAAAATTTCTTTCTCTATTAAGGAATGCAGGGTTTTTTAACGAAAAAATAGAAATACAAGTCAACAATTATTGGAAACAATTTCTCTGTAGATTATCAAGGAACTGAGCGTATCTAATAAGGTTACTAACCAATCTTAAGTCTTAATAGCCTGGGGGATTTAAAGAGTTTTTTTTAAGTATTTAGTTTTTTTTTTGAAAACTTAATACTTTATAATAACCAAATCTTTAATGACAGATAATCAATCTCTCACTATTTCAGAGCAAGTGCTCTTACTTACATCGATTATGTGATTGCCACAGAAAAATTAGAAAGCCATATATTGATACAAAATACCATTTCTTTAACACATAGAGATCTCCTGGTTTATAAATATCTAGACTGTATTTACCATCATTTCCCGAATTATAAGATTATATTCACGTGCGTTGACAACAGTTCACGTGTTCGTTCCCTTCTACGCGCTCGTTATATTAAAATGCATAAGCAATAAATACACTTCACTTCAGTAATTTCATGCCCTGAAAAACTTACCCTCTTAAAAAAGATAATTTAGAATTAAAGTAAATTTATTGTTAAATTTAAAACTAATACACGTTGTTTATTTAAACGTATAAGCAATACATTTCATTACTTGAAGGCCCTGTAAAAAACTAACATCGGAAAAATAATTTAAATTAAAGCAAATTTATTGATCAATCAATTATTTAAAATCGAATATTAAACTTAAATTATTTTAAAATCTACCTTCAAAGGGAAAAAAATTGAAAATAGGTATTTGTTAGTCTGTTATGGCTAGAGGAGAGAAAAAATCCCCGTAAATTAACATGGAGATAAAGGATATGTGACTCAAACTAACGTACCTTAACCAGTTTCTCACATATCATAACGAATGTAAGCAATAAAATATAATCGCTCATATTTGTCTAACATCAATTTTAGCATGATGACTGTACGAATCCTTCTTAGCTCGTAGAGTATTTTTTCAGCATATTTACTGTACGGTATTTATCAACTTTCATCTGGTTGTGTTGCCGTAATTCAAGAATGAGGCATCCACTTGTTATTATCGATGAAACACTAAAACTTCTTGGCGACAAATCGATGCCTCCACCGCACGTCAGAGCTCAGAAGCCCGAGTCCAGGACCCGAGTAATAAAATCGAGCAGTGCGGTTGCCAGTTCACGCAAGGGAAATTACAGACCGTTTTATAATTCAAAAGCTTTGTGAATTTTAAAATTGAACTCAACAGGATTGGAGGGGGAGACATTTTGAAAAAGAAAATTCCTGGGCTTAGCTATGCATGGTGGCATATTTTATGTATGGGGCAGAAGTTTAAAAGAATAAAACAAGGCCCTGTGTCAGGGAGTTTGAAGTTTTTTATTCGTAGAGGGAGTTGCTTTATTTATTACAAGGTCTGGTAGATAAATAAGCATTCCTGCTGTAGGGGAAAATATTTGTTGCTCGGTAACTCTGAAAAATATTGATCTTCTAGGCTTCAATATACAATAGTCTTTTGAAACAAATGCTTCTCTCGAAAGAGAAGAAAATAAATGCCAGCAGGTTAGTGGTTTTAAAAATGTTAACACGTTGTAAAAATTAACGAAATCATTCTATGAATATATAATTGTAATATAATAGCTGTTAGATTACAATTAATGAGCATACTATGTTAATAAATTGCCCCAGAATGCAAATAGACTTCAATAAGAGATTTCAAGGTACTCATTAACGAGTTCTTGAGATTAACAATAAAATTCGAGGGATTTCGCAATAATATAAGCCACACCCAAGGTATAGTGGTAAACGTCATGAGCTTCTACTCAGCGGTAGGCCGGTCTACGGTGTATGCAGGAGAGAATGTCTCCTGACAAACTCTTCATGCATAGGGAAAAATATATAACATAAAAGCTATTTGATTCCCCTTGATGAGTAAACTATTTAAATATATTGTTCCCCATTTAGTTCTAACAATTTCCCTATTTCACAGTTGTATGCTGATCATACGCATTGACTCTTTCAAGTAATAATAGGCCGACTGAGTCACTAAGGTTTGTTGGCATAGTGAGCAATAAAAATGCATATACAATTAGAAATAGCGCTGAAATGAAATATGTACCAGCACACAAATTACCTTTGCATTAAGATTAGTCTCTCATAATAGGTCTCTGAACGTTGCACCTAACCTAGAAGATACATTAGGTGTGAAATAATAATAATAAAAAAGAAATGTTTCTAAATTTGGCCCGTGTAACCCTAGTGGTTTTTAGCGCGAATTCGGTTCTGAGGGTATTTGATTCGAGTCTCGACAAGCATCACTGAATACTCTTGTACTTACACTGGGCATGGGAACGTTCCACCTATTTTCGAAAGTCCTTCCGTGGAGTTTTTGGGAGTGGGAGGAGGGTACGCGTCCCCCAGACGTCAACCCTAGGGATGCTCGGTCTAAACTGAGGTGACACCAGGGAGGGATGTTAGTTCCCCCATACAGTGTTCCCATGACAAGCAACCAACATTTTCGTCGTGTACTATGGGAAAATGTCGAAGACAAAAGTGTCTGCAGTAGAGCAAACAAAAATTCTCCAAATTTTTATAATGGAGGATGCATGCCGGCCAATCTATCTCCCAAGGAAAAGAATGAAGCGTTTTCTAACTGTGCTGATGCATTTACAATGAGGGTAAAACCTAGTTCTATATGTTTGCAGTGTAAACTGTTTACTTTTGTATAAATGACCCTTTAGAGGCGTTTTATGAAATTTTTAACCATGCTAAGTATATAACTTAACTCGAAAATAACGCTTTTTCTTCCGCTGAATTTTCTAATCACTGAACAACTATATTTTTCCCTCCATTACTCGTGAACATGTATTTAACCCCCCTACATTTCGTGACCTTCTCCGCGAACACTTATTTGTGACAAATAACTATCATCTTATTTGGCTGTAGTAATTGATTATCTTTATTTATTCGTTAAGCGTGACAAATATTGAGGAAAGGATAAATAAGAGCTGCATTAATCTCACAACATTATTCTTATGAATTAATAGTTAATGAGAATAAATCTTTTAAATTGAATACCAAGGTAAAAAATAATGACTTATTGCCTGTCAAGGAACAAATTTAATCTTGCTTTAATAGGCAATAAATTTTTTTTTCAGCGTGGTAGGCACTTGTCCTGAGGATATTCGCCCTTGCACACGGGGATTTTTTGTTAACTCCTTTATTATGGGAGCGCACTGTAACGGGAACCAACATTACTCCCTATGTAAGGACAACACTGGAATATCCCTGCTTTAGCCAGGAAGCGAACCTGGACCCTCTTTGTAGAGGATCACTAGCTAACCAATAAACGATAAGGGTGGCGTAGTTAAAAAATAAATAATTAATTTACTTTTACAATATTATAAGCATCAATAATTATATCCTAATTTGTATTTTTTTTAATGATAAGAAATATTGTACGTAAATACAGATGATCATAAATGAATAAATTTTATTATTGATAGATTTTATTATTAATGACCATTGATTTTATTATTAAACTTTATAGTGACTGAAGGAATAAATTGTATTCACTTTTGTAAATAGGATGAAGGTTTAAAAAAAATTGGTCTGCAGAATTTTATAGTATTAACTCATGTTTTCAGTCTTTAGTATTTGTACGCAGAGTATATAATATCAATTAAATTACATAAATATCAATTAAATTACATATAAATTAATATTAAAAAATATGACAGAATTTTAAGATATTTTTTGGTGATTAGGTGCAAAACTCTGATTTTTTTCAGAAATTTTTCGTGCAGTGTGTCCTGTAAAAGTAAAGATCCACTATTATTCGTTTGAGAAATATATATATGTGTATATATATATATATATATATATATATATATATATATATATATATATATATTTATATATATATATATTTATTTATATATATATATATATATATATATATATATATATATTAATTGCCGTTAGTTAACATTTTTACTTCCCAAATGTTGTGCGGCAAGTGATCAATATGACTTCATCCCCAACTTAAAAATGATCAGATATTATTCCTGAAAACTGAAAACGAATAAAAGTCTGTTGATACCGCGGATGTTTAAAAAATCCAATTCAAATAGCCGGCGATCAATAAAGCCAAACATGACAGCCACTTTGTCCCTTCATACCATCTGCGAATCAGGACAGAGTCTGAACTCTTCTTCTCTCTTCCCCGCGACATTAAAGAATAGTCTGGAAATAAAAATAATAATTCCTCCCATAAAAATATCTCATTTCGAATTCCGGCAGGGTACCCGGCGAACATGGAAGAGAGGGTCAAGGGGGGATCCACCCCACCTTTTGAGTGTCAGCTGCATTTAGCGGACTCCAGAAAGCTGTCGAAACAAATTGTATAATCCCGGACTCAACAAGCGTTAAGCAGCACAATCACAGGAATTTTTGATAGGACCGATAAAAAATGACTGCGCTGTCGTGTCGGATGGCTTCGGCTCTGTCGTAATAGGCCCGTAACGTCGTTCTCGGTTTTTAAATTGAGTTCCACACAACTGTCGCTTTATTCGCCGCTTCACGATTTCGCATTTCCGGGATAAATGTGTATGCATATTTTCATTCTTAAACGACTTACGTGCGCCCATAATTGTATCTCCTCTACTGCGTTCGATTTAACTAACTAACAAAGAGCATGTTATAAAAAATATATCACCTTGTATAATAGGGGTAGCCAAGAAAAGCAGAGTTAACCTTTAACTTACGGGAATATATATATATATATATATATATATATATATATATATATATATATATATTATAAATATATATATATATATATATATATATATATATATGTTAGTGTGTGGTGTGTGTTTGTTTGTGTATATATGTATGTATGTATGTATGTACAGTGGAATCTCGATCTATCGTTTTTCAAGGGACCGATTGAAATGAACAATAAATGCGGGAAATCGATAGATGCGGAAACATAACAAAGCAATATGATCTTTGGGACTGGATAAAATGAACGATACATACGGAAAAACGATGGATCCGAAAACGATCGATCGAGATTCCACTGTATATATATATATATATATATATTCATTCTTGGGATACATGCTATCCCACCCCCGTAAGGAAAAGGTTAAGAGCCGTTTGAGAATGTCTACATATGAACCAAAAACTAAAAAAGGCTATATTGGATAGGAAAGGAATTCCAAGCGTTATATTTTCTGTTTTTTTTATAATTAAATTCACCATCCTCCAATTGTAATTAATATTTCTGAATTCTCAAATAGTTTAAATAACTTTAATAATTATTTTTCTTTCCACTGTTTTGTTAAATTATCTAAATTTGACTTTTTAAAAGTTTTTGCAATTCTCAGGTATTCAGTTAAATTGTCAGCACTGAGAGTTGCTCATCTTTCATCGACATAAATATAGCATACAAGGTATTTTGATTAGGATATCAGTTTTCAATATTCTAGCAGAAAGCCCGCAGTTTGGCTACTCCTGTAATATAATGCGTGTTTCTGAAAAAAAATCACAAATTATTGCAATAGCTCATTATAAATATATTATGAGAACCTTTCTAAATTGTGATAGTTAAAGATGCGGCAGTCAGTCATTATCCAATAGAATATCCACAAAAAGAACTTCCATTTAACAAATTTTGCTATTTACCGAGATATTTTTGCAGATCCTAGTCAGTGAAATAAATTTAAATTCAAACAATTTTCAAACCATTTCTTTTCATTTCTTAATCAATTTTCATAAATGGATACGATGAATGTATTCTATCAGATAAATTTTTGTGCGTTATATCTGATATTTTGTCTGTTTTGTAAATAATAAACTTCTTTTTACTCAAGCGAAATGAATTTACGTGAGCGCATTGATTTTTTTGCGCATTGAACAACTAAAAGTTTAATTAAGTTTTTCAAACATTTTAATCTTATAAGGTTTTTTTTACAAGCTAAGTTTATTTTTATTTAAGAAAGGGCTTCATAACCAAGTATTAAGAGAAACAATAAGGTATAAATGAAAATTCTTCTTAGAAAAGCCTTCATTAATATATTAATGAAGCTATATCCGAGGTATAACTGAGAGGGTAATCCAAATATATTTCACTGATTGAGGAAAAAAAAGAACTATATCTTTTAAAGATGTTTTCGTGTTGTTTTTGGGTGCACTGTTCCGGTACACTGTTTTTTTATATTTCCATGCATAATTTTTTTCTTTCTAATGTGTCTTTGCTCATACATTTTTATAAAAATGTGAAGAAAAAAACTTCAATGATTTAAAATTTTTAAAAAATTAAATTTAAAATTTAAAGCATGCTTCATTTTTAAAATATCTGCTGAGCTAAAAGTTCTATTCTTTTATATATTTTTTTCATTTTTGTACATAGGATGAAAGTTTCAAAACAATTTGTCTCTAGAATTTATGAAAACTCTCTTAAAAAAATTTTAATCACTTTCGAAGCAAAAAAAAAACTTTTTTTAAGAGTAATTTTGCTTCAGTAAAAATGCACTTAGAATTTTCCCTCGAAATCAAAAATCCTGATGAAATTTAAATAGAAGTAGAAAAGAGTAAACTAATGAAAATTTCATAGAGATACCTTTCAATGGATTTCTGGTATCTTCTTTTAAGGGGACAGTGGACCTTCAAACCTAACTTTTTTTCTTTTGAATGAATTTGCTTGAAATTTGAATATGTGATTAGTACCATAGATATGTAAAAGTGGTTAAAATTTAAAGATAAATATTAATAATTTATGAATTATTAATTACATCAAAAATTGGCCTAATTAAAAATGTTCCATTCGCATTTCTTTTGCATATTATATGGTAATTTATATTTACAGGATACCTTATAGAACTAACAATGAAACTTATTGCTTATTTTAAGCATTCATTAAAAATATAAAGAGAAAAAAATAATAATAGTGAAAACTCCCTTTTTATTACGCAAAATACCTGTAAATCATCTTTTCAAGTACAAAATTTAGAAATTCTGAGCTACGAAGCATAATTTTTTTAAATAAGATTTATTTAATATACAGTTAGGTATATAAAACTTAAATTTCAAAGCAATACGATAATTAGAAATGCACCTGGAGCAGTTTGAATATTCGTATGACATGAAAATTTTTATTTTGAGAAAAACGCATTTAAAGTTATTGCCATTAGTAACCACATAACATCTAAATTAAATACAAATGCCTATAACTAGGAAAGTAATCACAGAAATAAAATTTTTTTTTGCAATACATTCCTACTCGTTTGTAGTTTCACAATTCAATAAAATAAAAATAATCGAATTTTTGGACAAATTTCACAATTTTGAATGTCCACTGTCCCCTTAAAGAGAGTCAGGTGTGAAAAATTTTCCTCTGTGATAAATAGTCTCAAGTACATACGTACAGACGGGTACGCAGGGACAGTACAACATAAAAATGCTGTGCCTCACAATGGTATGATTGTAGAAACATGCGGTTTGTTTTTTAAAACTTTTAAATGTACGTATTATGCCAATAAATTTAAAAAGTTTATTCTTGGACCACATTAAACATTACCCTCTTCCTGTTACTAAAAACTTATGGAAATTTCCCTTGTTTTAAAATATCCCATAAATCCCTCGACTTACTTTGACGTTCATGAATACAAGATCATACACCAGTAACAGTAATATTTTACCTTCAGTGTTCACTGTAAGTGACAGAAACATTCTTTTCCAAGCGTCAGTTAGTTTTACGAGAACATATATATACTTCTCACGAATATTAATTCACGAGAGAAAGATTGCTTCATGCTAAAAGGAAGATTTTAATTTTTTTCCTGTAAAAATGTATAGATGCTAGGTTAACTCGGTGTGATATTATGATAAAGTCATGCTTCTACAAGACAAAATGTTTTGTAAACATCACATATTTAAAAAAAGGAAGAAAATTGTGATATTCTTATTTTACACGCGAACATTTCTCTGATATTCCCATGTTTCAATTTTAATGAATCAAAAGTACTCGAATTATAAATAAACCTTTTGTTATTTCCCCATTTTATTTTAGAACCAGGTAAGTCCCTTTTTAGATCCACTAATTAAATTTCTTCGCATATTAGGGGCATAACAAACGTTGTTAAGTGTAACTTTAACATACCTAATGTCTTTTATAATAAAATCTATGTTACCTATCCCTAGACCTGCAAACGTGCAATTTTTATCTCCAATTGATACTTCTGTAGGTGAAACTTCTCTAAAATTTTTAAACCAGTCTCTATGATTGCAGAAATAGGAAGTAGCTTCTGAATCTATTAGAAATTGCAATAATTCTTTCGGAGGATTTTCGGTTAATAAAGCTTCGGCTGTCCGTTCACATATGCACCCAGGCATTTCCCTTATGAAGGCAAGATCTTCTAATTCTTTGTTTCTTGAAACATTTTGCTTCATAATCACTCCATTTTATGCAAAAACCACAAAACGGCAACATTCGAGTAGGCTTCTGGTTCGTCCAAGATTTCTTTCTTGTCTCGTCCAACACGGTTCCGCTACAGCCAGGGCCGAATTTAGACTTGCTGAGGCCCTAAACTATAAAAACCCCAGGGGCCCCCCTGCTGTTTTAAATTACATCAGCTGGTGTCGGAAAAAATTTAAATATGTACGCCTTTTTAATGTATGAAAATATATTTCTTTCAATTTTTATTAAAAGATAAAAAAGGATGTGTTTACAAAATCACAGAAATAATTATATAATTAAAGAGTTTTAAAAACGACAAAAAAGGCTCATAGAACAGAAAGTTTTAAATTAAAGTATTAAAATAAAAGGTAAAAATTAAATTAATATAACAACATAATTGGTAGTATATAAAAACTTAATCTTTTATTCAGGTGAAAATTTAGTCTCAATCAATTATACCATGCGCTTAAATTATTTTAATGTTGCATTTTGTATATTTAAAATTATTTAGAAGTTATCGTGATATGTCTGACTTCATTTGAGTGATTTTTCGACGAGATATTTTTATATCAATTTTTATATATTTTTTGTTTTTTTATTTGAGACCCCGGCAGATTGCGAGGCCCTAAGCTGTCTTCTTTTCTCCTTAATGTCTGTCTTTACGTATAAGCTAAAAAAGCTTATACGTAAATCCGGCCCTGGCCGCAGCGTCTTCTTTTCGATTATCAGTGACGTCAGAGTTGAGGGGACTGAAAAGACCTCTGTCGTGTATGATATTTTGCAACAAGAACATACTGATGGTTTCAGGCACTGAGGATGCTCGATTCGAATCCCGACAAGCGCCTTTGATGATCTCGTGTCTAAGCCGGGTAAAGGCCCGTTAAATTTGTGGGCCGGAAAACCCTTCCGTGTGATTGTAGGGAGATACGAACGCATCTGACTTGTCACCTCTGATAGTGCTCTGTCAAAATTGTGGTGGCATCCGACAAAAACCCGGCCCTCCCCTGGATCCAAGGGATGCCCAATAGCAGAGAGCTATACAGGAGTCACACATCTTCGCCGCCCTGTAGCTTTCGATGGACTTAGTTAAGATTTATCAGGCCAGGGGGCGTTACTAACAACAACAGCTACAACTAATAGTTTCTTGCCTAGTTTCATAGCTTTTTCAGGTTTAGAGAACTTAGAGTCGGTAGGATATCTTCAGAGAAAGAGAATACTTTGCCTAGGTACTCCAAGTTATAGGATCTAGGTAAATATCAACAGAAGCACCAGTATTCAGTACCACACAACAAGAATACATTCTACCTTGTCAATCTTCAAAAGCTAAAGGCCGTCCACAGCTTAGTTGCATTCCCCCCCCCCCCCTGGTTGCTAGAGAGCAAAGTTGAGTTAGATCTAAGGTCAAAGCAAGTATCACTTTTGTACTTCAATCCTTCCAATCCTAACTTCATTCCTTACAATTTTTTTATGTGTGTATGTGCATCCAACGCTGAAATAACAAGGTAAAAAATTTAAAAATACTGTATCTTTCAAAAAATCGTTGAACGATATTATCATAAATGATCATAAAAAAATGACAGTGTGTGAATGAGTGCATTCAACTTGGTGGAGATTCCTTCGAAAAAGAAGGCTTGTAGGATAGTCTTGAGAATTTGTTTTCCAATGCGGCAGATACTTTTGTCTTTCTCATTCGCTCATTCTATACCAGTGGTGAGCAAATTGAGGTAGAGACCCATGGAGGGGGTCACAAAAAAAAAGAAATAATTACAAGATAAAAAGAACTTTTTATTTACCATGTTTTTAAATTTTCTGTTGAATCACATAAACTTGACAATTCTATGTATTAACAAATACTTTTTGAATTTTTTGATGAATTATCCTATCAGCTTGAAAGAAAATGAACTTAATTGGAAGTTAACTTGCATATAACTTTTCGTTCCCGTTCCGGCCAATAGATGGCTGCACCAGTCTACAAAGCAAAATTAATTGAAGATAACTGAAAATTAATTTAATTCTGCTTAAAGATGGCTAAAAGTATTAAAAAATGCATTGTCATCATGTTCTGAGCTATTCTAAAAGTTTCAAATGTCTAGCTAGTCGGGAAGTTAGTTAAAAATCGATTGCAAGATTTGTACTTGACAAACACACAAACACACAAACAAGAAAGCAAGTTAATACAAACATGGTAAAAATGGAAGGGGTCACGGTTAGTTTGAAGGATATATATATATATATATATATCACGGAATTTTTTAATTAAAACGTAGGCTTTAAATTTTCTATAAAATATTTATAATATTTTTATTTATACATATGATGGAACTTTAGTAGTGGCAACTCGGTATGTACAATGTATACAGAAGAGATACAGGGGTGAAACTTTTATAGCCTTCGAAGTAGTAACCAGCATTGTTTAGAACTCGTTTTTAACGTCCTGGAAGCTGCAGGATGCCGTTGGCAGCACATGATCTATTGATCCTTCGAATGGAGCGGTCTACAGCCTGCAGAATCTCTGGTGAAATCCATGAAGTGGTTCCTACATCTTGGGGATGAGATCTAAGTCACAGAGACTTAAGTCCGGGGAATATGGTGGACTGTAGAGCACTTCCCAGCCCCAGCGAGCAAACACATCAGCCACAGTGTGCGTACAAGAACTTTCCTTTCCATCAGTACAACGCAACAAATTATTTCGCACGATAGACCGGTAACTAAAACATGACTATGTTCATCCTTTCACTGTGCAGGCGTGTGATGTTTGTGGGGAGAGCTCATTCGCTCTGAGGTAAGGCAGGTATGGGACGTACGGGTGGTATAAGCTGCTTTCCTGGATTCTGTTGCGTGGGGGCTCTACATCAATATTGCCACTATTAAAGTTCCACCCCTCGTATTTTAAGTCTTACAACGCTATACTTACATTACTTCTACCTATGAGTGTGAGAAAGGATTATCAAAATTAGTTACTATAAAAACCATACAACGATCGAGACTCAACCCGGAAGATGATGCAAGAGCATATAACACTCTAAAATATTTCAAAAAATGTTGAACAAATATTATTCGAGGTCCAGGATCACCCTTCTCATTTATTTTTTACCATGTTTTTATTAACTCGCTTTCTTGTTTGTGTGTGTTTGTCCAGTACAAATCTTGCAATCGATTTTTAACTAACTTCCCGACTAGCTAGACATTTAAAACTTTTAAAATAGCTCAGAACACGATGACAATGCATTTTTAAATACTTTTGGCCATCTTTGAGCAGAATTAAATTAATTTTCAGTTATTTTCAGTTAATTTTGTTTTGTTGACTGGTGCAGCCATCTATCAGCCGGAACGGGAACGAACAGTTAAATGCAAGTTAATTTCCAATGAACTTCATTTTCTTTCAAGTTAATGGGATAATTCATCAAACAAATTTTTAAAAAGTATTTATTAATACATAGAATTGTCAAGTTTATATGATTCAACAGAAAATTTAAAAACATGGTATATAAAAAGTTTTATTTTATCTTGTAATTATTCCTGTTTTAGCTTTATAGAAATGAATGCAGTTTATAATTTTCAATGAAATAATTTTCAATTTTGATAGGAAGCTTATAATTTTGAAATCCTGCTCTTTTACCTAAATGAAATGCAAATACATGTTAATATTTCAATATGAAGTTTTGGTTACCTGAGATTTGGCAAAAATAATTGAAGAAAGTAGGAAGAGACTTTTATTTTTATTTTTAATATACAAAGTAAATAGATACCCAAAATCTACAGTTCGATTTTTAAAACAGTTTGTCAAACTTTGTTAATTTCTTTTTTCTATTTTTTTGTTAACATTTTCTTAATTTTTTTTTAAATTGCTACTACCAAAAAATGTTCAATGGGGGTCCCGTGACTTTTATTGAAAGAAAATGGGTCGCAAATCAAAAAAGTTCGCGCACCATTGCTCTAAATAGTTGGTTTCTTGTAATGGGAGCACCGTGTAGGTCAGTGGTGCAAAAACTTTTTCGACCTCGACCCACTATCTTTAAATAAAAAGTCACTCGACCCCGAGTAAACATTTTTTGGTCGTAGTGTTTTTTTTTTAATTAGGAAAATATTTACAAAAGATAGGGAAAAAAGAAGCACATTTTACATTTTTACAATCAATGACTTTCAAACTATTTTTACAATCAATGAACTGCAGATTACGGGTATATATTAACTTTGCATAATAACAATAAAAAATGTCTACACTGTTTTTTTCCAAATCTCATGTGACCAAAATTTTATATTGAAATATTAATAAGTATTTGTGTTTCATTTAGGCAAAAATTAACAAAAATTATAATTGAAAAAAAGAGCATGCTTTCAAAATGATAAGCTACATATTAAAACATCGAACATTATAAATTTAATTTAGTTATATAAAACTGAAATATAAAAAAAAAATGCATAAGAAGAGTGAGCCTAGACCTCGAATAATATATGTTCACTATCTGTTGAAGTAATTGAGAGAGCTAGCCACTCTCGTTTCATATTCCGTGTTAAGTTTTTAATTGTTGTTTGGTTTTTATAACAACATATTGAAAACCCACTCTGACCAAGATAGGTAGAAGCCAATAGAAGCTCCTATCTACAATATAGGTAGAAGCTTCTACCTATAATTAATATATTCTTGGAAGACTGTTTGACACCTCATATAACAATGTCATATATGTTTTTTAACATATAAAATAATTTAAATAAAAATATTAAAAATACGTAATTATAGAAAATTTGAAGCATATTTTTAAGTAATCAATTTAATGATATAAATTGACTTCAAACTATCCTCGACCCCTTTCATTTTTTTCACGACCCCTCTGTGAATCGCGACCCATAATTTGCGTACCACTGGTGTAAGTGAACCAACATCACCCCCTGTTGCCACCTCAATTTACACGGAACATCCCCAGGGGTGACTTATGGGGAACTCGTACCCTCCTCCAACACCTTCAAACCCCACTTTCCGGCTTATAGATTTAACGTGCTCATACCCGGCGTAGACATGAGATCACTCAGTGGCTCTCGAATCGAGAGACCTCACTACACTCTAATCGCTAGGCTCTAATCAGACACTCTAATCAGAGTCTTCGGTATCATTCTTCGGTGCGATTAGAGTCGAATCGGCTCTAATCGCACTCTAATCAGAGTCTTCGGTAATTTATTGATTGACTTGTTTAAAACAATCTAGCTCCGTCTGTAGTGAAGAGCTTGAGTAAATATATATTAACTACTGTCTTAGTTTCCCGCCTTAGAAGAGCTAATTTTCCCATTAATTTAAATCCAAACACTGACAGACATGGTGATACTTTAAGGGACATTGCAGATACTTTACCGATACATTGCAGATACTTTACCGAAGAAACTTCTCAGGGCTGCCGTCAGTTGAGCCAGGGCCCGGGGCAAAATAATATAGCAGGCCCCCTCCCACTCAAGATATGATGTGTTTTATTTTTGTCAATAATATTAATATATGGATAAAGGTTTTATGAAAACGGAACTAACTACTGCATTATAATAACAAGAGTTTATTGTTTTAGATAAAATCCAACACTTCTATTTACAAACTTGCTTAATAATGATAGTATAATTTAATAATAATTAGGTAAGTGTTCATAATAACACTAGTAGAGCTTGAATTATTTTTTATTTATAACACTCTTCTTGCCTTCTTTTTTTCGAAAGTTTGAATAATCGAGTCAAAATTCAATGTTCTTGCTAACCTAGGTTCAACAGACAACATTCCTAAATCGGATAATCTTTGCTGACCCATAGTCGATCTCAAACAATTTTTGATTCTACTAAGCACATTAAACGAGCGTTCTGCCTGTGCTACCGAAACGGCCAGGTTGCAAAATATACACACATTAGGAAATAAACTAATAATTTTTAGCGCTGATAGTTTGTTCAGAAGCTTCAGAGGTGGCAGTGGATTGTCCGAGATGTTGCTCTGATTTTAAATATTTGACCTCCTCCTTTAATTCGGGGCTGACATCCACTGCGTATTCATTTGAGAATCCACCACATACTTCTTCAATTTTCATTTCTTGATATTTCCACAAGAATGAGAGTTTCTTCTGTATTTCTTGTAGGGCCGTGAATCTGGATGTCAATTTAGCCACTAGGACGTCAATTAATTAGTAGAAAACTTCGATTCTAAACCGTTGTTCCGGGTCAAACCGGGGTTGGTCCGATTCCGTCTCTCCGTGGAAACTTTTCACCTTTTTTTGCACGGAGAGCTGGAAACTCCGCTTTTATTTTGTATGCAGCTGCCACCAGTTTTGCTTCTGAAATTTTTTTTTCAAATTTGTTTCGTAATGAAAGTAAATCACCAATAAGACTCTCAATATTGTCAACCCCACCATCTAACGTTGCATTTATAGATTGCAATAACTGGCTTCTGTATTTGATTGGAGTTAAAATCTTTACCCAAACAGATGATATGATGATACATTGAAACAACTGGAGGTATTCTAATAATCCGTTGATTGTTGCCCTGGTTTCTACGGGGATATTTAGCTTCAGTAAAGATGAGACAGCCTCCGCAACCTTACCATCAGTGTGTGTGCTGCTATTGATTTCCCACAATCATCCCTAGAACTCTATCGTGTGTCCGATAATGAATGCAAAGAGGAACCCACTAGACCTTTGAAAATTTCCCATCTCTTTTGACTACAACTGAAGTGATTATATATATGACTAACTCAAAACCCGTACTTCGCTACGGAGTACATTCAAATTAAATACAACTGTCAATGTATGCAATTAATGCCAAATATTTATATATATATATATATATATATATATATATATATATATATATATATATATAATAAATACGATGATCAATGTATACAATTGATGTAAAAAAAACCAAAAAAATATATTTATAAAAAAATCGTAAGAGATATTTTTATAGGCAAAATAATGTAGAAGAAAATATTCAAATTAAATGTAATAGGAAATATTAAAGAATATAGTACAGTTAATATAGTACAATTTGAGGAACATATCTTTTACTGTATTTTAATATTTTTTTGGATAATGTCCAATCGTCTGCCGCATTAGCAAGAAAATTTTTTTTTTGTCTATTTAGTTGTTATGCACGTGACGATAAATTTATTTATTGTACCAGAAAAAGAAATCACATGATCAGCATTTAATAAATTAAATTCTAAAAATGAATCTTTAAAAATTCACCAAAAATCAGAAAATGGAGGTAAAGATTCGAAAAAGATCATATTTTAAAGGAATTTTTACGATTTTTCTCGTGATATAAATTTTATAACCCCGAAATTATTATTTTGAATGCAAACTTAAAAAAAGTTACAAAAACAGCTTAAAAATTTAATTTAAAAAAATCTAAGAAGAATTTTTCAAAAATCTTTCTTAGTGCACCCCTACACCACAAGAAGAATCGCCATGCAAAATTTCAGCCCTTTAGGTCCAGCGGTTTGGTCTATGCGTTGTATGTCAGTGAGTCAGTGAGTCAGTCAGTTATGGAACTGTTTTATATATATAGATGAACAATCCCAAAGAATGTCTGTGCTTCACCACAATATTCCCCAGCAGTTACACCACATAAGTTCTGAACGCGACATCCACAGGGAGAGTATTTAGCCAGAGACATCAATTTTTAAAAAAGAGCCTGCACACCTTTATATAAGCCCCACTCATGTTGTTGCCATTATCATAGCCTTGGCCTCTGCACTCCTATATTGGAATATTACTCTTTTCAATAACTGATTTGATCAAATTTGCAATATCTTGCCCTGTTTTTTCATTACAATCAGTAAATTCCAAAAACCTTTCCTGTATTTCATATTCATTTGAAATCTCATTTAAACCAACGTGTCTAATTACAAATGATGTCTGTTCTACATGGCTTGAATCTGGTGTAGCATCCACAATAATGGAATAGTATTTTGAATTCGTCAACTTGCCTAGGATAATTTGCTTATATGATCAGCGCAACGGTATATGAATTCCCTTTGAATTTCCCAAGATAAATAATGAGCTCGTAGCTTTTCTTGTGACTTGTAGGACTGTTGGATTCATTCTAGATGTGTTGCCAAAACAGGATCGTAATGACTTAAGGGGACTCACTACTCTTAAATCTTTAAAACATTCGATTTTTTGAAAAAAAATATATGTTAAAGCCTGATTATTTCTGAACAAAATAAAGCAAACCGCTTCAAAATATTCCGCTTAGTTCCGGAGATATTGATATTCTAAATATTTAATTACTGATCAAGGTTATGGTAAGAAAAATTTTAAACTCATTTTTCTCAAAAAGTAATTTTGCATCATTCCGCAACTGATATCTCAAAAACTATGAAACATAATTCCATGAAATTTTTATCACTGCATAATCATGCTATTTTATTGCGTCTGAACAAGAATTATTGCAATCACTGCACATTTTGTTATTTTTTCAGGGGTAAATTAATGCAAAAATTTAAGGAAATTTAACATTCAACATTAAAAAATTGAAAAAATATTTTAATGTTGAATGTTTTATGTTCAATTGCATTTTGAATTATTTATTTTAACTATAAAACAGGAATTATACACTGAAGTGTAAAATTAATTTCATAGTTTTGCGCGCAAGCCAGTATCCAATAAAAATATTTAAAAAACAAGGTATGTCTAAAGCATTTTAAAAAATTATTTAAAATTATTTTGAGAGTTGAAAATTTGTTTATTAAAATAAATATATCAATTTATCATATACATAAAATTTGGAAAAATTGGTATTAAATTGAAATAGTTACAAACAGTGATAAAGTTTGAAACTATGCCTTATTTCCTCGACTTAAGGGTCGTGAGTACACTTAAAAGTTCAAGCAATCCTAAAAAGTTGCCATTATTTGAATGGCATCTTCTGAATGAACTTTTGCGATATATAATGGCAAGTTTGTTTACCGATCTTAAAATTGGATGTTGACAGCTCGCAATCAACAGCTAACACATCTTTGGTAGGGTTTTGTGATATACTGGGCAAACTCTCATATTTTTCTAAATTTTCATTGTTTTCTTCAACACCCGTATCTATCTTTCTTAGAAGAAAAAGAAACCCAGTAAGTTTTTTTTTAACCTTTGCTGGCTTATTCATATTTCTCCCGTTACTCTTTCCGTTTCAGAGCCCCAGACTTGTGACGATATTCCATTCTATGTCCTTAAAAAAAAAAAAAAATCAGCATTGACAATCCACACTAATTGATCGGGAGAGTTGTGAAAATAATGACTTATGACTGAAATTACGAGTTATTACTTAATATATATTGTACATTTTCACTTTTTAAAAAATTTTATGGATCGGTTTTGGTTTTTACGTCATTCTCAATATACGATTAATGTTAGACTTAAACTGTTGTCTCTAGTTATTCAGTTTGTTACTATGAGTTTTTCCAATAATAATTCCATTTTCGATTCCATCGAAAAATCACTACAATTTATTGTACTCAATGTCTTCAGAATTTTCCTAAGGAACATTGGATTGAATTTGTAACGTTCAGCCTAATCAGAATTTAATTTTTTCTCAACTGCCAGCTGCTTTCGATGAAAATTATTTTTAAAGGATTATTGTTTTGTATGTTTCATTTAAAGACTTGCTAACTCTACAATAACAAACGCCTTATTTGCCAAAGTGAAATTAAATGAGGAAGTGAGAAAGGGGTATGTATAATTTACGTTCTTGCAGCAGTCCTCAATGAATAGAATTGAATAAGGAGAATTCTGTCTCGTATCTTTATTTCAATTAAAGTAAAATCAAATGACCAATATCTTTAAGGGGGCACAGGACCTTGAAGCTCGACGAAATGACTATAAATATTGTCAAATTCTAACCACAAAATCTCAAATAATATTAGAAAAAGAAAATTTCTTTCTTTATACATATAAAGTACATATCTTTAAATATGTCATATATAAAAATGGAAATTATAAATCTATAAATAATTTTCAAATTGGTAGTTTAGAATTTTATATGATTAACTGCTAATTTTGAGTTTGTGTGCAGCATTACTTTTAAACTATCAATAGGAAACTGATAAAGCTACACTCATATGTATATTTCATGGTACTCTAGATTTTAAAACCAGAAAAATGTGCAATTCTGGAAAACTTTTTTTATGTGGGAAAATTATGCAAATAATAGTGATAATTTTTGAAGTTTTCCAATTTTATGCTCAATTTTTAATTTAAATAATATTTATTACAATTTGTTTGGTTTTATATTACAGGTAAATATATTACAAGTGTATTCTGACCATTAATTATTTTCTATAAACATATATCTCAATTTTACAATGCGCACAGAGCTTTATCATTTTTAATCATTAGTTAATCATATAAAATTCTAACTGCTTATTTGAAAATTATTTATAGATTTATAATTTCCACTTTTATATATGACATACTTAAATATATGTACTTTATATGTATAAAGAAAGAAAATTTCTTTTTCTAATATTATTGGAGTTTTTGTGGTTAGAATTAGACCATATTTATAGTCATTTGGTCAAGCTTTAAGGTCCTGTGCCCCTTAAACAAACTCACCTTTATTGAACTTCGTTAAAAGATATTTCACTCCTGGGCCGCCACACAAATTCAAATTCACTATTCACACAATTAATTAATAATAAATAATTCACTAGTCCACTTCTAGAAAAATGACTTGTTACAATCAACACTTTTAACAGCATAAAATGAACTGATAAGGGTTGTTTGTGTAGGGTAGTAGACTTGTAGAGAGGGTGACAGGGTGAATGTGTGCGTGAGGTTGTGGGGGGGGGGGGGGGGGGTTGCTACTGTACCTGTCTCATCCTGACGGAATAGACGTGTGCTTTTCGCAGAAGTACATTAAACAGCCAACACTTTCTTTTCTCTTTAAACTATAAACAACATATCTATATATTTAAGTTGCTAAGCCGACTTTTTGGGCAGTCCGTGAGAGAAAACTACTGCATCAATTTACTTCATTTTGGTCTTAAACAAAAGATTGTAATCTGTAGATTTGTTAAATTTGGTTGTTGTAACCGCAATTTCTACTATTAATTAGCGATAATTTATAATTAAAAAATTAATTTCTGCGCATGCTCAGTGGCATGTTTAAATCTGGCTTTAGAAACTCACTGTTTCTGCGCATGCTCAGTGACATGTTTTAATGATAAGCAAGTTTATTCCGAGGAGTCTCTCTAGATTTCTCACTGCTATTTTTATTTTTATGATAATTATGTTTGTGAAATATAAGATTAAACCTGATGGAAATTGTTTGTTTCGCGCTGTTTAACTAGCGATAATTTACAGATAAAAAATTTCTTTCTGCGCATGCTCAGTGACATTTTTAAATCTGGCTTTAGATACTCACTAAGCACGATGCCGCGGTGCCGCTTAAATGCATTATTTTTTTTTCTGCGAATTATTATGATTTTCAACATTTGGCAATGATGTGTCGAGTATAATTTGTGTATTAGTACATTTATTTACTATCTAGCCGTCATGTTTTGGCGGGTACCAACTAGCATATTTATAAATTTGGCTACACTGTCAGAGTAAGATAAAAGTACGTGATATCATTTATTATAGATTGAAATGATTTTTTTATTTGCATACATTTGTTCAAGAAACTTTATGACTGTATACATTTTTTTAGTCAATTCGTATGTAAATCGGGCCCCCCCCCCTGAAGTCCGGGCCCCGGGGATTTTGCTCCCCCCCCCTGCCGGCGGGCCTGAAACTACTGAGAATCGTATACCCAATACTGGATTCCTATTGACGCAGATATCTTTCCTAAAATTTCTATTAACAGGTGCACCAGTTGGAAACAACGAACGTATAGTATAACATTGTAACATTGCTCTCATCGCGTTCTAACGAGTTCAAGAAACTACTGAGAATCGTATATCCAATATTGGATTCCTATTGACGCAGATAACTTTCCTAAAATTTCTATTAACAGGTGCACCCGTTGGAAACAACGGACGTAGTATAATATTGTAAAATTGCTCTCATCGCGTTCTAACGAGTTCAAGAAACTACTAAGAATCGTATACCCAATATTGGATTCCTATTGACGCAAATATCTTTCCTAAAATTTCTATTAACAGGTACATCTGTTTGAAACAACGGACGTAGTATAACATTGTAGCATTGTTCTCATCGCGTTCTAACGAGTTCAAGAAACTACTGAGAATCATATACCCAATATTGGATTCCTATTGACGCAGATATCTTTCCTAAAATTTCTATTAACAGGTACATCTGTTGGAAACAACGGACGTAGTATAACATTGTAGCATTGTTCTCATCGCGTTCTAACGAGTTCAAGAAACTACTGAGAATCATATACCCAATATTGGATTCCTATTGACGCAGATATCTTTCCTAAAATTTCTATTAACAGGTGCACCTGTTGGAAACAACGGACGTAGTATAACATTGTAGCATTGCTCTCATCGCGTTCTAACGAGTTCAAAAGCGCGAATAAAGGCTCCGAGACTCGACATGTGCTAAAACACGTTTCAAAGCATTTATAGGGTGAGAAAAATAATAAAAGGAAAGAAAAAAAAAGAAGGCATCCACCCGATGTACAACAAGAATTCACCACCTGCAGTTGCGGGGAGCAATAAAATGTGCAATCCCGCGTTTCTGGGATGCCGCGAAAAAGTTAATCCTCGGGACCTTGTTTCCTTGACAGCTCATAGTGGCCGGCTTGATGCACGACTAGGGTTAGTCGAGAGGAGATGGCGAGAGCCAAAATCGGACGCCAACTATCAAGGTGGCCGCCAAAATGAGTATGGCCCAAAGCCGCATGCGTGAGGAAAGAATAGAAATCACTTCATAAGGGAAAAAAAAAATCTGATTTTGTTTTTAGTTTATTGCTTTGAAAAGCATAATTTTTTCCCCACGAGCCCGTTCTCTGTTTCAATGGCAGTTTCAGTTTGAGTGCGCCTATCTGATCTCATAGCTTTAGACAGGTAATGTTAACGTTCCAGTAGTTAATAATCTAATCTGCAAGTGTGCTTACGCTTTTATAAATTCTAATGAGGTCGTGACAAATCGCTTAATATGTGCTTTGCATACTTACATAAAATCACTCTCACTCTTTCTCTGTCACACACATACACATAAACAAACAAACACACACACACACACACACACATATATCTGTAACTATCTACCTACCTATCTATCTATCTATCTATCTATCTATCTATCTATATCTATCTATCTATCTATATATATATATATATATATATATATATATATATATATATATATATACAGTAAAACTACTCTATAGTGGCCACTCATGGAAAAAGCGGCCGTTTTGAGGGGTGACCATCGAAAAGAGGTTTCTTCCATAACATTGACTCTATGAAGTCGGATGAATCGGTTCTGAACATGATATAGTCGTTTAGAGTGGTGGCCGGCTACAAAGTATCTCTCTCTCTCTCTCTCTCTCTATATATATATATATATATATATATATATATATATATATATATATATATATATATATATATATATATATATATATATATATATACATATATATATTAACGAACGTACTATTATTAATCGAATAAAGGCATTATATCGTAGGGCTGGTATAGATATTAAACAAATTAAATTCCCATACTTGGTATTGATACCAAAGTTCCATAAAAATCCCATAAAATTTCGAACAGTTACAATAGGTTACAATACATATTTAAAAACAGCAAATGACAGACTTCTTACGATACTTAATCGGGTTTTAGTTAAGCTAACAGCAGAGGGAGGCTATTTCATCAAAAATAGTCATATAGTTATAAAACAATTAAAAGGATTGGGAAATGTAAAGGACATAAAAAGTTATGATTTTACTGATTTGTTTAACTCAATAGATTTAAAGGACCTATATAATATAATCATAGAATTGTATGAGCAATACGACCTACAAGCTTATATTAAGTTTAATAGATTTCGGGCTCTACTGGATTTGGTATTGCATGAAACTGTATTATACAATGGACAGGGTTTTTATAGACAAGTGCAGGGTATCCCTATGGGAGGAGGATGTTCCTCTGCACTTGCCGACATATATCTACATTTTTATTAGAGAAAAGTAATGCTCTTAAATGAACTCCTATATTTCTGATATGTTGATGATGTACTGATTGTATTTAATAAAAATATTACATCACTGAGTTTGAGTTTTTACCCTAAAGGTTCAGAGCTTGTGGAGTCTAAACGAGATAATAATGGTAATCTGGTCTTTCTAGACTTGAGTTTAAACATCATGATCAGAATAACTTAATTTATAGTATGCATGACAAACGTGATGATTATGAATTTGATACAGTAAGAATCATGTCATGGGACAACAATATACATAAAAATATAAAACTTAATATTATTATAAATCACATAATTAGAAGTAGAAGGTTACACTCAAATATTGTAGATTTTAACATCAATATTGACAATTTCATGAAAAGGGCATGTGAAAGAGGATTTCCACATGTATTTCTAAAAGACATTTTGAATAAGTTTTTGAGCGCAAATGACTGTGACCGTGATTGAGTATTGGCTGAGGCTGGTGCTTGAGGTATGTGTTGACTTTTATATTTGTTGTTTTTGTGTGTAGTTCATTTGATAAGGGGTTTGCATTGGGCTTTTGACGGTTTTGGCAGTTATGCTTCCTTTTGCTGTTCAGTTCTAATTTTTACTTTTATGTATGTTTTTAACTCCTGTGAGGTTTTTGGAATTGTAGTGACCTCCGGGAGTGTTGCCATGGCTTGAAAACATGTTTTAACCGGAGAGGGGGGTCACAACTCCCCCGGTCATTAACTACAAGGCCTTTATGTTCTGTTGCACTATTGCTGTAATACCGGTACTTGCTTTCTGTGCAGTCATGCTTTATCATTCTAACTCCTTTATTACTACATTTAATTGCTTATATTGTACATTTTTTACGAGCAGCTCTGCGAAATAAATAATGATTACTCTTTTTGATTTGCTTATTTTAATTCTCCTTATGCATTTGCAACGTATATATATATATATATATATATATATATATATATATATATATATATATATATATATATATATATATATATATATATATATATATATATATATATATATATATATATATGTTTGTATGAAGAGAAAACTATTTAACCATTTACGTTTGTGTGTTAAACGGCAAGTCTACAAAAAGAACAAATCTATCACTTCTGAAGTAGTCATAGATTTGTCACAGATCCATTTGCATTTATCCACCCGCCTCGTATGAGAGAGAGAGATAGAGGTTAATGAATTGAACAGTATTACTAATCTAACTTCTGTTTCAATCTCATTTCAATAAGAACGATATTGAAAGCACTGTAGGTAAAGAAGAACGGTCTCCAGCCGCGCCAGTTCCCGCGGAGGTAAGCCAGGGCGATAAATCGCCAAATAATTTGCTACCTCGACAGGCACTCCTTGCCTTTGATAAAGGGAGGAATCACTCCCGGGAGTTCGGAAAAATAAGTAAACAAATAAGCGGAATAAACCTCCGAAAAAAAAAATCGAACCCTCGAACACACCCTGTGCGACGGGTCACTAATGGAACGAAGCGGATAAAAATACTTCCATCTATATTCCTCCCACCTCAGGTACTCTGGGACAGTACTGATCCAGTACAGCAAGGAAAAGGCGGTTGGATCGACACGGTTTCTTAATGACGACCGACCCCCGGACCCCGGGAAGGGAAAATGTGTTGCCCGAGAAGAGGATGGGGAAAAAAATAAAGAAAGAAAACGAAGTCATAGCTCAGTGTCAGAGATTGGCGTGGTCATTAGGTAAAGACACATGGCTCTGTATTAGCGTCTGCGAGGTTTTCTGTCTGGACTTATTCATTGGCGGACCAAATTAAATCTCCATGACTCTATTTTACGATGCGGATGGTTGATGTGTTATTTATATGACAGACGACATTAATTAAATGTATAAAAACAATTCTAGCTAATTATTAGAATCATGATGACAATAAACTGAATTTAATAAAGTCTCATTAATTTTATAAATTTTAAGCTGGTTTTTTTTAAATATATGTCTGTAGTAGCTTAATGCTTATTTTAATAATTATATATTTTCCATAAATATTTTACTCTCATTTTGATTTTTTCTTATAGACGTTTTCAAGATTTTTTTTCTTGAAAGAAATAAGAAAGTTCAAGACAGTCTATGGAAAAATAATTAAAGGAATAGTTTAGAATATCTGACAATTAATATTTAGAAAAGAAATTTGATATCTAATTGCTGTAAGGAACTATGCTTAAGGCTGCTTTTTGTAACACTTCTAAAATGAATGAGATAGAAAAGTAGAAAAATTCACTCTGTACTACAGAGTAAAACTTTAAAAAATTCTTTCAATTCAAGTCAACAATCCTTGAATTTTTTTCTGTAGGTTAACATTGAGCTGAGCGAACCCAGTTGGGTCTACAACTCAGCTAAATTGATGAGTAATGTAATTTCTTTGAAAATTTAGCGTAATACCTTTTGAATGTTTTAACAACCAGTTGCCCATCAGGAAATTGACTGTAAAATTGAGTTAATCGTGTTTAAAATTTAAGCATATTTTATTATATAACAAACACCGACTTTTTTTTGCATAAATACTATTTCTTGGCCCATTATTTAAATAACATTTTTTTCCTTTTTCATGAGACATAACAATATATTCCTATCAATATAAATATTTAATTATAAAATATTTTAATCATGAAAATTGCATAAATCATTTATTACTGATAGTTTAGATGTTTCCTTTCCTCTCGCAATTCATGCAAAGTCTTTTGCAACTGATTCGTGTCTTTTTCATCTGGATGAGAGAAGAGAAAAAAAAAATCCATGGATTATTTCCGTGCGGTGAGTCATGACACTGGAACACGGGCTACAGAGATGTTCTGTTAATCAGATGCCGGCGTAATATGAATAATTAGATGCGAGACTATCTAAGGAAAGTTCCTTCAATGATCTAATAACAGAATCGGAATGAGACCGAAGAGCATGTTGCATTTTTCTAAGGAAATCTATCAGGAGATACAATGCATCAGTTGTTATTACATATCTTAGGTGTTAAGTTAAGCTATGTATAGTTTTTCTATCAGCTTTTTTCTAATCACAGCTTAAAAAATACGTATTTTTGAAAGTTGGTTTCTGCCTATTAAAGTTGATGTTCAAATGAAGAGGCACTTAGTTTTAAAAATTTTGAATTTTTTCTTAGTAAAGTTTATACGGGATATTCAGTTGTTGATACTACAAAATTATATTTGCTTTCCCAAAATAACAAATTTAAACAAAGGTATTTTTTCAAAACGCGCGGATTGCGCATTTAAAGACCTATTTTCAAAGCTGGGAAACATAACTGAAAATTGCTGATTACAGACCAGCAAATGCTGATCTGTGATTGGAAAATTATGGATAGAAAATGTTTCCTAAAGCTCAACATTTGAAATGAAGAATTCAATATGAACGGATGACACCTTATGTGATATCATCTTGTTGCCCTTGATCACCGGTCTCTGCCAGATGAGACTAATTTGTAAGGGTTGTAACATGCATCTGTGTTGCAATGGATCGAAGCATCTTTCGAGATTCATCGTGTAGTAAAAAGTGACCTTAGCTTTCCAAAACTAACCAACTAGACTCTCCAGTCTTGAAAGCTGTTGTTCGATGCTATTCTCTGCGCATCCTGAATCCTTGTGTATGGACATAAAAATATAAATTCTATGTACATCAATAAACGTAAACATAAATACAAAAGATACACGTTGAAACATGTGGACATAATACCGAAGCCCATTGTTGATGAGTTAGCAATGGATTCTGATGAAAGTGGCACTCCTGCATGTAAGTGCAGTTGAAGTATGTAAGTAAACTCTGTGTATCCTCAAGAAATTTAATTTTAAAATATGTGGTTATCTGCCAAAGGTTTTTTAAATCAACGAAAAATCACTTATAGTGGATAATAACACTAATGAAACTCATCGCTTCATATATATGTTCATCTACAATGCATACCTTTATATATATCCCTAAAATATGATGTGTTGCTCTGTAAATTTCTACCATAAATCACTGTTGGATGGTATTAATTCTACTAAGGATATGTGCATCTAAAAACGAAAAAGAGAATATATAAATGAAATTACCAAAGAAATAATAATAATTACATATTAAATTTTATAATCGTAATTTTTATTTACGAGCTAGGAAAGAAATATTTGTTTCAAAATTCCATAGACCAAATTATAGTCAGAGCAACGAAATAAATATTAGACGTTCAAAATTACCTTTGTAGACCTTGAAAAGATAATTTATTTGGTATTAGAAGTAGCTTATAATAATTGACTCCATATTATCTTTAATAAGTGCGCTGCAGATAATTCACATTTCAGATTGAATCGATACATCAAACAGTACTGTAACAGCAATGAAAAAATATTATAGAAAGGTATTTTTTCTTGAATGAATAACTGATTGGTATGATTGATTGATTACATTGACTGAGTGCAAATCTTTTTTTAGCTATACTGTAAATATTAATTCATAATATTAAATTGATCTGAACATAAAACGGTACTGTAAAAGCAACCAAATAAATGTTATAAACAAACTTTCACTGTCATAATCTTGGAAAAATAATAACGATTGGTATAGGGAACTACATACAAAAACTGACTGTATAATATTGTTTATAGCTCTACTGTAGCTAATTCATTCACATTAGGTATTTTATTAATCATCACTGCTGCAGCAATGAAATAAATTTTATACTTAATAAAAACTTCATTTGCTCTTTAGAGACAATATAATTGTTTTCAGGGTAACTTTTTTAGTACAGTCAATATTCAAACATTTATGTTTTTAATAATTCCCGTAAAAGATTTTAAATGTTACTGTAAGCAGTAATTGCTTACTTTACTCTAAGTAAATGTTGTAACTCGAAAACAAATAAGTGATTAATTTTCTGTTAAGGCTGCTGTGTACTAACCCTATTATATTTGTTCACCTGAATGTTTAACCTATGGAGAAAGTGTCTCTACTATTTACAGCTACGTAAATGCTGGTAATCCAATAAAATGGTATTTTCAGATAGCCTTAACTTTTCTGCACCTTGCAACAAGATTCATTTTTTAAATTTCGTCCACCAGAGGAATTGATGAGCGTTTAAAACACACTTTACCAGATTCTTCCTTTCGAATAATTTAAATTTTAAAATATTATTTGTGTTTTTTTCAAAAACAAAAAATGCCCCAAGGTGTAAAATTTCTTGCTCCATTACGGAGTGCTTACAATAAATAAAAAAAAAAAAAAAAAAAAAAAATCAACCCAAGTGGGCAGTTCTTGGACAAATTTTCTCCATAGGTTAACACTGAGGTAAGTGAATCCAATGGGGTTAGTACACAGCAGCCTTAAGGAATTTTACAGTAACTAGTTTCAAGGTATAGATATTTGAATATTTGTGGTCCCCTATAGGTTTGATGATTTGTATCAAACCCTGTTTTTAATTTCTTTATTCATATCAGCGCACTAAATTTTTAAGAGAAATGACGATTCCCCTTTCTAGCAGAATATATATCTAAAGTCATATAAAAATTTTTTTAGACAAAATTAAAATTTTTATAACAAAGAATTATATTTTCAGATTGTTAGAACAGACTTACTAGTATTTTAAACATTGGTGTTATTTTGCATTCGACTGTAAAACGATTTCCCTTGCTGGGTATGTTGCAGCGTACATAAAACAACATGCAGGAAACATTGGAGTTCACCTCGGACAGTTTAAAAGACTGGTATGCGGAGACGCGAATATGATGCTAATACTCGTAATACAAGAAAAAAAAATGGGTGGAAATCTACGATCTATAAAAATAATCTTGCTGATGAGATTCTAAGGAATTTTTTTGATAAAATGGGCAATTATTTTGAAATCAAAACGAAAATTTCATATCTTATCTTACATCACTTAACAAAAGAGAAATTTCAGTCATATGCATGGTAAATATAGAAGGGAAAATTTTTTTAAGAGATTTTGAGGATTCTAGTTTCATGAAAGATTAATTAAGAGAAAATCTCGAAGCTCTCTAGATACATATTTTTCCAGTTGGCTCAAAATTCATAAATATTGCTAAGAAAATAATTTTATATAGAATATAAAATAATTTTTGACAATAAAGCGATGGACATTTCAGTTTTTCATTAATTAGAAATTATTTACAGGAATCATAGGTGATGTTGAAAACACAAGGTGAAGAAAAAGGCAACTCCGATGGTGAGAGAAAAATGATGCATCCAGGGAAAAAGTCGTGATCTCAAATATGTAGACTGAAACACACGTGAAGAAAAAAGATATTGCAAATATTATTTTAACGCCGATAAACTGAAAGACGTAAGCTCATAATATGTAACAGAATTTCTTAAACACGTAGAGGGTGTTATCATCATCTCGCAGACCTCACTGGAACAAATAAATCAATCACGTCACCGTGTGGATTCAGGGAGGGGAAAAAATAAAGTTACAGGAATCAATCATGGAGAAACTTTTACCAGTGCAGAGAAACTTTCTCACTTTCGTTGTCGGCCTTGATTGACAGATGACCTTTTTAACCCTTCCCCTGCTCCACTGCGATTGGGGCGGCAGGTATAAAAGGAAAGTCTCCTATTGGTCGTGGGGGTCGAGAGGGCAGAGCAAAGGTCGTGCCATTTGGAAGACCACGGCCCCCCACATGGATCGATTGGCGTCTATGATTCATTCATTGGATGCTCCGAAGCCTCCTGCGCAGAAATGAGTGGGTTTTTTTCGCCCCTGCCACCGGCAAGTTTCATTAAGTTGGGATTCTTACTATGATGGGATTCAGAACTGCCGTATACCATTAAGAGAAATTCTATAAAAGTAGATATTGCGTTTTATATCCGAATACACATACCGTTCACTCATGCGTTCATTTTTTAAATCCTTTAACGTTTTTATTTTGCATTACTATCGAAGAGTTAATTGAATAGATATTAGCGAGCGTTAAATCAGATTTTACAGAATAGATAAATATGTTTTATGATGGTTATGAAGAGGCACTGGATGAAAATCTGTAGCATCTGAGAGCAAAATTTTATGTTTCTGCAAAAATTTTATTCCTTATTGTATTGACTTTTAAACCCGTTAATAATTTTATTTTTCCTTTTTATCTACGAGTTATTCAATAGACAAAAACATGCGTTCGATCATGTCTTACAAACGAGAGAAGTATACACCAGAACATACGCTTTGTATCCGAAATTCATACCATTCCCTGTTGCATTCATTTTTAAACCTTTTAATCTTTTAATTTTGCCTTTCTGTTGAGGAATTAATTTCACAGATAACTGCTTGCATTAAACCATATTTTACAGACCAGAGATGTTATGGTTCAGGATCGTTATGATGGGTCACTGGGAGCATATGAGAGTAAACTTAAGTTAATACGAACATATTATTCATTAGTGTAATGATCTTTAACCTTTTAATCTCTTTAGTTCACCTTTTAATCCCCTTCAAAAGACAATAGCATGCGTTAGATCCTGTTTTACAAACGAGAGAAGTATATATCAGACTCTTTATGATAGTCTTTCGGAAGTACCTGAAAGCTTATATTTGCAATAAATGGGCGATCAACTACTTATTTTGATCCTATGCCGCAGCTTATCACAAGAAACAGTACTCTGTACAAATATTTGTATAATAATGTGGAAATAGGAGAATTTTTACGGATGTTAGATTAGTAAAATTGAAAATACATATTAGACTATTACAGAATAAGGCTCTACGAAAATTAATGGAAATTAGTACCGTAGCCTTAAATTATTTGAAAGAATAATAAAAAGTATATGGATGGTACGTTCTCGCAGTGTTGTGAAATTTTTTAATATTGTCCCTTAACTAGTACGAAATACAAAGAGATAGTTGGATGCTTCTAGAAATCAACTTACGCTGCAGCGTTAAAAAAATAAATAAAAAATACACGAATATATATAATCCACTGGAAAAACACAAATTATCAGCGTCTCTGTCTATATCTCATTGAAACGCAAGAAATTTTAATTCTGCAAACAAAAGAAAAATTAAGGCTATAATTACCAACAGATATTTTCAGAGTTACTAGCGTAAAATTTTTAAACATTCTAAATGGTTTCATTTTTCCAAATATTCCTGTATGTTATCGCTAACTTGAGGCTAAGATCCCATTTGATTTCTCTTTCAGTGGAGGGACGCATTTTGGATATTTGAAGATCTTTCTAAAAGCTGAACATTACTTACATCCGAGCCTAAAATTTTTTTACAGTACAGGTCGATATAACGGAACAGTATTTAAACTGATTTTAATAAATTTACGTATTTAATTGAAATGTTAGTATCTATGTCAAGAGATATTTAGGGAGCTTAAAACATAATTTTTTGTTATTATTTCATTCCTTTATTAGATAAACTCACTGTACTTGCTTTTTGGAAAAATCCTGGTATATTCAACAGTTTTCATATATCAAACAAGTATAGCCAGCAAAAGGAATTGCTTGATTCCTGTCAAATATGCTTCAATAAGAATTTTGTTTAAAAAATAGTAATGAATGGTTTGTGTTAACGTCTTTAGGTGTGTATATAGGAATAAGACATTTATGGCTTTCCATGCCTAGTAGACATGTCGATATTAGTTAGCATTATTTAAGATACTCGTACTTATTTTTTACTCATATGCTACTCTGAGTATAGAATTATGACTGCATCATGCCGGAGGAATATTATGATTATTTGAATTTTTCCCATGTAAATTGTTTATTCAAATCGAAAGAATTTATATGTAAAATTATGTTCATAATTAACATAAAATTAAAAAATAAAAGTCTAACTTTCTTAGTTATTATTTTTTACTTATTTTTATAATTTTTTCAAAAATATTGTTCCCTGAATGTACAGTACATACCTATATGTATTGCAGGACTATTAAAAAGTACCTTGGATAACTTTGTTTAAAAAAAACTTTCAACGTATCTTCTGTCGCAAATTCTGAACCACTGGATTGTACTAACATAATAAGTAGTGATGGTGAAGAATAATTCATGCCTTCTAAATAAAGTACAATGCATCTTAAATTACGTATAATCTTAACCATTAGGATTGTATGTGTACCTGCATGTATGGTGCGTTGAGCCCTTACTGTAAATTGTCTGTGTATTTTACATTTTCTTTTGACTAAATGTTTCAATGGGGATCTTGGGGCCTTGGGATGTCTTTTGGTTATACCTACATCCTATTCAGAAATTTCTCCTTGAGGTAACTGACTTGGTTAGGCTTCCTGATGACGAGACCTGTCGGTTACCTCGAATTCTGGTTCAGTTCTGGCACTACTACAGAATCTTGCCTCTGGTGCGTGAAGCCCTGAGTGCTTGATTTCTGTTTGTTTTTTGTCTGCATTCTTATTACAATTATCTAGCTCTTTTGGATTATTTATTTTAGTTATAAATAATATTCTAACTCTTAGAGCGTACCGAAAATGTAAAATTAATAATTTTTGACTTTGCAGGTACATTGCATGACGTTGCAACCCTACTGCACTGGTGCAGAATGGTTTCTTTCGTCGATGTCACATTGTGACGTCACTGTGTTGTTATGTATTTTGAAGGGTTTTTATGTCTCCAAAGGATCATTAAAAAAATGCTTCCCAGTTTGGTCATAAAATGATTTAAACATGGAATGCTTTTTTCGTCCCAATTGTGATATGATATCTATGATGAGCTTTAATATTATAAGAGTGGTTATGTCAACAAGTTTGATATACGGCAAGGTTAATTACGATCTTGGAATGACAAAGCATTGCCTTTTTTTGATTTGTTCTGTTGGCTTAATTTGATTCCCGTGCGAGAGTCGGGTGAGAGTCTTCTGAAAAATGACAATAATTCTATGGTTTGGTTTGGTTTGGAGCGCTACTATCAACTTTTTGCTACACGAGGGCTAATTAGACCAGGACTTGCAGTTTAAAGCCGATTTCGAACGGCTACAAACATCCATGCCATCAGTGGGACTCGAACCCACAGGATCTGAACCGTATGTCGGCGCCCTAGCCATTCGGCTATCCCCTCGATAATTCTATGGAAAATGAACATGCTGTAATAACTGTATAGAAATGCTTTAAAAGTCAAAACGACGCCCCCTGAGGTTAATGTTATTAGAATAGTTGCAAGAAGCGAGTTGTATTAAAAAAGAGCATTCAAATCATTGCCAGTACCAACTGTGTGGATTCAACTTATTCCGATGTTTTTTCCTACCCAAACGACTCTGACCGCTATCAGTACGCCTAGAGAACACCGATAAAAGAGGGTTTGACAAGGGGAAAACTAAAGCAAATTTATCGTTACCTAGTCTACTGCTGTCGTCTCAAAAATCACTCAGTCTTAACCCAAAATTCAGCAAATCTCCGATAAAATCCCCTTTTCACGGGAGAAAAATGTCCTCTGAATTCAATCTGAGGGTTCCATCTCTCCTTTTTTTGTTCCCGTTTTTTTCTTCCGGTTTAGTCCATTTCTATTAGGTGTGTGTGACCCGGATTCTCGATCACGACTCGATTGGATGAATCTGTGGTCATACATCAAAAGAGAGGGTGCTCCCGCTATTTTTTTCCCCGTCTCTTACTGTTCCTTTTTTTATTATTATTATTATTCTTTTTCCCTTTTTGCGGGTTTTTTCCCCCAACCATCCGATTCACTCGGCCGGGCAGTTGCGACCAGGGACAAAAAACCTCGGTTCGTCACCCACCCGCACCCTCGTGTGACCGCAAATCGAAACTGAAATCACGTGGGGGGATGCGGAGAGGCTGCACAAAGTGTGAGGTGCTTATTTGAAGACCTGGTGGAGAAAGAGTTATCTGCTTTTCGAGCTGTACTCAGAGGCATGACTCCTAATATCATCACATGAAAGGAGGGATCAGCGAACGTGAAACGATCACGCCACAGGGGCAGTGGTGGAGGGAATTTAGGGGTTAAAACACCCCCTCCATACTTCCAAATTGTTTACACATGCACATGCACACGCACGCACACACATGTATATATATATATATAGGCTCCTAGATTTAGTAACTAAACATAATTGCATAGTTCATAATAATAGTATATACTTACAGTCCAAAGGTGTACCACAAGGTGGTAATGCTTCAAGTATGCTAGCTAATTTATACTTATATTATTTTGAAATTAATAATATAGAAAATTGCAATTACAATATATTTAGGTATATAGATGATATAATAGTAATTAATAAAAGTAATAACCATATAGACTTCAATTTTTACCCTCCTAATCTGGAACTAATTAAAAGTAGCCATGATAATATTAATGTAAACTTTTTAGATATTAACATTAAATTAAATTCTCACAGCAAATTTACTTTTAACTTATACGACAAAAGATCTGACTATAATTTTAATATTGTTAAATTTCAAAATTACCTAACCTGTTTACATAAATCTATTTTTAATAACATTATTGTAAATCAGTTAGTTCGTATAAATAGGCTATGTTCTAAAGACAATAGGAACAAGCATATTTTAGACTTGAAAGCTGTGCTAACACGTAATAATTACCCCGAAAGTCTATCCAAAAACATAATTGGTTGTTTTAGTTTTAATGAATAGTTTGTTCTGTTGCATTTAATAAGTTAAGCATAATAATAAGAAAAATTAGAAAAAATAACTACTAAAAATAAAAAATAAAATAAAAATCATAACTAAAAATAAAAATAAGAATAAAAATAACTCTTAGTAATAATAATAAAAAACTAAATTAATAATGGCTTAATAGTCCTAAAAACAGTAACCATATTAAGTAACTGAGTAGCCATAATCTCCTTGGTTGCAAGTTTTCTGACGTCAGTCATCTTGCGGTTACATGTTCTTAACTTCCACTCTGTCTAGCGCCAGGCTTGGTGTTCTTTGGTTAAGTAACTCTTAATTCAATATTTAATCAATTCCTCTGTTTTTCATGGATTGTACGGTGTCTGAGTGTGTTTATTGTATAGATCATACTCATCGGAAACAATCCATTGGTTTTTGACATTATTGACACCGCTGATGAAGTGATACTGTCTAAAACCTCTTTCATACTTTTCTTTTCATGTTATTTGTTCCTGGCTGCAAGTAGCTTTAGTTCTATTACTGGTATTCTCTTTCATCTTTTTCTTATATATATATATATATATATATATATATATATATATATATATATATATATATACGGTGCTAGATTTCTAGAAATAGAGGTGCCGGAACGGTAACCTTCCGGGGTGTGTGTGCATGGGGGGGGGGGGGAATTCCAAATTATTAATAAAGAGAGGTACCTAAAGAGAGGTACCGGAACGCCGTTCCTGCACGTTCCGCCTCAAATCTAGCCCTGTATATATATATATATATATATATATATATATATATATATATATATATATATATATATATATATATATATCTGTGGCTTGGTGCAAGGAGTGCCTATGTCAGTATTTTCCAAGATGACTTTGTTTGCTTATGTCTCTTTAAAGAATATTATTTTCAATGTAAGATATACCCAAGTCTGTCCGATGATTTAAAAGTGTTTTCTAAAGGACTGTATATATATATATATATATATATATATATATATATATATATATATATATATGTATATATATATATATATATATATATATATATATATATATATATATATATATATGTATATATATATATATATATATGTATATATATATGTATATATATATATATATATATATATATATATATATATATATATATATATATATATAGATATATATATATATATATATATATATATATATATATATACATATATATATATTCTGTGAAATATTAAAAAACTTCCTTATATGTAGCAGTTTTCTGTATATGCGATGTTAAATTTCTCCAAAAATTCTAGTTGGGCCTCTAGGCTCATTTAAATGTGAATATTTGTATCACATTCATGATTAAGGAGGAGTTACGTAATTTACTCATTATTGCACAGCAGACTGAAAAGAGGCAGTATATTGCGAGTACTTAAATTTCTAATGCACATCTAATTTTACTCTAATTCTGCTCAATTTTAGAAGATTCATTTTCCACTATTTTTGTGAATTTTATGAATAGTTTGAACCCACAATGTATCTAAAATAAAACAGAAAGTAAACATTACTCACGAGATAGATAATTAAATTTTGGGGAAGAGACGCTACGTCAGTCGCTTGTTGTTCAAAATACATCTTCCTTCAAAAGTTTTCCCGTTTCACGGAATATTTCTTCACTCCGCCGTGTCACGCAGTATTATCTACAACACTCCAGAGGCAATCAATATACCGCGAGTAATTTAATTTCTCACGCACTCCTATTTTTACTTTGAAATTTATAAACTTTTTTTTTAAACTCCATATATTTTTCCAGCACTTTACTCACATAATGTCACTAACATAAAAAAAAATTCGAACATTTTGCTCATGCTGACACCCAATTAGGAAAAATATTAGTGACATTGACATTACTTTCGATTTTATGCTCCCTTCTCTGGCGCACTGTCGAGCTAAGAAATCATTTTCCATCTCTCCTCTCCCGCCGAATTCTCCCTCAGAAATGAGTGGGCAGTCCGGAAAAATAAGAAATATGGAGATTAAAATCACGGCGATCGGCTCTCCCGAAGAATAATAGCTCGCAGTGGAGGAAAAGAAAGCACTGTTCACGGCGATAATTGAATCACAGCGGAATGAATCAGGACTTCTTAACTAGCTCCGATTCCTCTTCACCGCGGGTGGGATTTTTTACAGGGGGCATTGACTCGATTTCGATACAGTGATTTGCTTGAGGTATGATGGCAAGTTTCGAGAGTGATTGATATCAATATGGTTGTAATAGGGACGGGGAAATGGAATGGTAATTATAAACTGATATATGTTCGATGCCACTAAATACGACATCTATATTTTGATGACTTCTTTTAAAGCGGGGGAACATTTCTAAGTACAGAAAAATATAACTTTATGTAAATCACCCGAAACAGTATATGAAGATAAATCATTCCATTTCTTAATATTTCTTCTTGACATGACTTTATGGCTTATTTCATGTAATGGACACGCTTAAGGAAGTCTGAGGCACAAAATTTTATTTATTTTCTCTTAAATATTTACACTTATCGTGTAGAGATATTTTCCTCAAAGATGTCTTTATATGAAAATCTCTAAAATAGAATCCTGTACAATCAGAAATTTTGTTTTGTCAAACATTTTATCGATAATATAAAATACGTTTAGCCTTTTTTTTTTAATAAGTGAACAACACTATTTACACATTTTTTCTCATTTTATGGATAGCAAAGTTTTCAAAATATAATTTGACTTGAACAATTTGGAATTTTGTCTGAAAAATTACTTGGGAAATATTTTTAAGAACTTAAATATGTCTCAGTCGAAAATTCTGAGGCGAGTGAGGTGAAACCACAACAAAGGAAAGCTGTACGAAATTTCATGCACATATCTTGATAAGAATTTTAGACTTAACCTTTTATATTGAAATATTCCATTCCAAGAAAATTATACCTACTGATAAAGGTTAAAAAAATTCTATTTAGAGATTAGTAACAGCAATTAAAAAAACAATCATTAACAAATAATTTTAAAACTCAATAATAATATTCTATTTGTTGTCGGACATGAACCCCATAATAAACATTTTTCATCTTGAATGACAAACATTTTTTTGGCTAAAAAAATTAAAAAATTATTTTCCATTGCGTAATTTTTATTATTTTTATTATATAAAATGTAAGTTTCTGTTGAAATCTTCAAATCCAACTCGACACTCATTGGAGATATTTTCCTCATGGGTTAACACTGAGCTGAACCTATCCTGAAGCTGAACAGTAATTTTAACAAACTTTAAAATAAAGCTCTAATTTGTTAAATTCTTATAAAAGCAATTAAATATATCAAATTTATAAAGATACTAAATATATTTCAAATATGTTTTCATTAAAATATGAAGAACCTAAGTCAAAAATTCTTTCTACTTTCAAATAACCCGCTTTTTGAACACAGAAAGAACTTTTGACTTCACATTCCTTCAGTCCAACTTATGTTTCACCAATATGTCACTGACATTTTTATTATTTTATTGCTGAATTCGACATCATCGTACAAATGACGTTTCACTATACATGTCGAGCCCTATATACAATAACTATCTTGAACTGAAAACTCGCTTCAGTGCACACTTTCAATATTTAACACAGCCATCGAATTCATTATGCATTGAAACATACTGATACATTCACCTCGAATTTAAGCAGGGTCTTTTACGGCAGCCCAATAACGAAATTTTTTTTTTCTTTCCGAAGAAAATCCGCTAAAAGGAGCATAATTCAAACGCATAACGAGACATGTTATTTTTTCTCATGATTAATTACAACTCCAACGAACCTCGAAGATTCCCCCTCGCACCCCCCCTCCCCCGAGCAAATTACGGATTCCTCAAATTGTGCGTCAACGTCGTTTTAAATTTAAATTGGCCGGTAATGGCAGAAACGCCATTATCATGCGAAATCTAATCAGCGTGTTCATCTTTAATGGAAGATCTCGCTTGCCTTCCAATAATCAAAAGACAAGAACAACGGAAAGCCCAAAAAAGCATTTTTAAAGTAAGAGGTTGAAATGAGTTTAAAGAGGAGGGTAATTGCGGATGCGGTCGGAAACATTTATAATTAAAAAATGACACAAGTTTTGGAATTAAAGCTCGGCGGAAAACAAGAAGCCAATTACACATTGAGTGCTGCCCAGTGCTGGGATCCGCTATTATGGAAGTTAATCTCCAGTTTTGTTTGTGTTTTTGCGTGTTTCCGATGCTCCTCTTTTTCCTCCACCGCGCCAGGGTTGCCGCGGCGCCGTTGGTTAGTGGGTCGAAATTCCCACGCCAGAGAAAAATTTGGCGAAATTTTGACGTTTGACGGCTGGGGGTGATTTGTCAAGATCGCGAAGGAAAGAAAATTTGAAGCAAACATGACTAAGACTGTGCCATGTCCCACATTTTGGTTTATTTTTCAACCTCAGGGGCGATCTGTTTGGTTGCCTGATGTATGTCACAAAATGAGGGTCAGATACAGGTAACAGTCAGCTGATACTCACTTACAATCAAGTAGGAATTAAAAAAGAATCAAAGAGATAAAAATTCTAGTCCGCATGAATTTTTAGCTGAAGAAAATTATTTTACGCATATCCATTTTGAGGATGAAGACAAAAATGGAAAAGGGCTTATAAGACTTGAGTTTACCTATGCTTCGGAGACATGGACTATGACCTTAAGAGATGAATACAACCTGGGTGCATTCAAAGAATTCTGAGAAATATTTTAACGTAGGATTCCATTCCTCCCTAACGGTCCTCCGGAAGCAAAATTTCAGACGCTGTCACCCTCCGTCGTCACGAGTTATAATTTTGGCAGCGCGCCAAACCCAGTCTCTATTGCTTGGGCAAGCAGTAAACAGTTAAACAGAAAAGTACCAAAATGCATGAAAATTTTGACATAAATATATATATATATATATATATATATATATATATATATATATATATATATATATATATATATATATATATATATATATATATATATATATATATATATATTACATTACATATAAAAATATAAATATATATATACATGTATATATATATATATACATGTATATATATATATATATATATATATATATATATATATATATATATATATATATATATATATATATATATATATATATATATATATATATATATATATATATATATATAACATATAAAACCCAAAAACCCTTTCAAAATTCCAAATTTTGTTAATTGCACATTTCGATTCCAAGAACAGCGGAATTGACTTTCAGGCATCTTTTATATAACCCCTGTAAACTCCTATACAATCCCTGTAGTTTTCAAGCCCATATATCGGGGGGCTATCCAATGGCTGCAAAACTTTGAGTGTCACGTGACTACACCTCTATTAGATTATAAATAGGCGTGCTTCAATGTATATGCGCGATTCTGGGATTTGCAATTGCCCCAAGAAGATGTAGCAGCTTCGAAATAAATTTGTATGTACCAGTTTGAATAGCGGATTTGTTATTGGACACTCGCCTCGACTTTCCCGTTGTGGCATGCCGATGTCCGGTCATCATTCCCACGGGGCTGGGCTGGCATGTTACATATATATATATATATATATAGATAGATAGATAGATACATGTATACATAACACATAGATATATACATACAAAAGAGGTGGTGTTCAGGTAAATGGATTGTGGAGAAGATTCAACCACGGATTATATTATTTTTATAAAGACCCCAACGTTATTATGTTTATTGATATACAAAGACAAAGAATGGAATGGGCTGGTCATCAGATGCGATTGCCTCAAGAAGGTCACACCCAAAAAAATTGTAATGGCTAATCCCATTGGCCATCACAGAAGTAGATCCAAACAAAGATGGTCTAATTTTGTTGACAGGGACTTCCACTTTCCAAATTGTAGGAATATGAAAACCAAAGGGCAAAATGGAAGGAAGCTCTTGAGAAAGCCAGAGCCCACACTGGGCTATCGTGCCAATGAAGATGAGACAAAAATGCATTTTATGAGCACTAAATTGAATAATATATAAGCAGTTATTAACTGAACTGATTCAGGGAAGATATATAGAATTATGCTTAAAAAATATATGAAATCTGATATGACTTATCAATCAGAATGTACTCGTAGCTATAGAAAGACAGATTATTTCAGTAATAATGACCGAGCATTATTTTTCTTTTAGATAAAAAAAAATTCCTATGATCGTTAACCGTTTAAACACATAAGAATAATTTGATACCCACATAATCACAAAAAATGTAAGCTCTCTAACAAGGAGCTGTAAAGAATAAGCAAAATACATGAGGAATAAGATGAAGGTAAAATAGCTGGAGTTCAAATGAATGAGGTTATGCACTGCTGCGGTTATTTACATAAAAACATTCCATTAATGAACTTTCTTAGAAAGTTATATCACGTAAGTTTAAATCAAAACTTACTCTAAGAAAAAAAATTACAAGTTAAGAAATTTTGCATAAATGGTTCTCTACATTAATTTTTAAAATAAGGATTCCTTCATTATTCAATACAAGGCTTCCTTTGTTGGGAAATTTTGAAGCATTATTAATATAAGAGGGTATGGTAAAGGTCTGATAAAATTTTAAATTCGGGAAATTAAGGATTTAAAAGATAGTTTCAATTTATTTAATACAAGAATTCTTCGTTGTATTGTTTTTTAAAGTAAAATAAATAATATTCGATAAGCAAAAAAGATTCAACAAAGTAACAATTTTTTATAACCTTTGGAAACTCAGTTCTGTTTAATTATATTATGCGAAGTTGACGCAATAATTACATTTTTATTAGCATAACATAGCCCTTAAAATTTTGGTCTCTCTTAAGGGGAAAATCCAAAGAAAGAAAAAAAGGAATTTCTAGCGCAGTTACCTGTAAATGTGAGCAAAATATTACGAAATTTTTCATATGAGTAAAAAAAAAAAAGAGACCTCATCTTTTTTTTGTAATAGGTGAGGATAAAATGATATGTATTACAAAAAACAAAAGTTGTTTAAACGGAAATAATTATATATGTCATAAAATTCACAAAATATGAAATGTTTGAACAATTTTCCACGGGAAATTCACCTTGGTAATTTTTTTTTACGTTTTATTCTCTTTCCCCCTGTTTATTGAGATATTCCAAATAAAATAAAGTAAACTACAGGTAAATGTCGTCAAATTAGGGTGGTGTTATTTTTTATATGAAATAAAATTTCTTCATACCTTCAATACTTTTGAAATCAACCTAATAAATTTTTGAAAAATCTCCGAACTTTTGAAACTTATGGAAAAGTTTTATTAATTTCTACTTAAATAAAATATATTATTGCTTTTACATGTATCAAAATTCATCAATCTACTTACATACCTTCTTTAAGATTCATTTCTAGGAGAAAAAAGCAATCGAAATGCAGCGTTAATAAAATCCTCGCCAAATTCCACCACTCCTAGGATGAACGTCCTTTTCTAGCAACCCTCCCACACATACTAATCAAAGTATCTTGTTTGTTAAAAGATGTCAGTAACCTTGCGACATGAATTCCATTATTAGTTAATGCACCCAAACCAGCGGCCTAAATCGTCACGAAAGTTCATGTTCCTAAGATTACAATTTGGGAGACTCAAAACACAATGTCAGTTTTTTTCTTCTCTTATTATATCATTCTCCTTTCTTCCTCAGACAAACACGTGTTTTGAAGTGCATTTAGCGATTCTGTAATTGGATTTGGATTTCAAATCGCGCAGCCATTTTGCTTGTTTTATTCTAATTCTGTCCGAAGGGAAGCAGTAATTGATAGAAATTAATTCCCTTTGTAAGTTATTATCTTCCTTTTTTTCCCTTCGATTTAGGGGAAAATGATCAAAGAAATCACAATGTAATTTTAAATCTCATTATTGTGAATATTTTATCTCCTCTAGTCAGATTTAATTTAAAAATTATAGCTATCTGATTGAAAACGGAAAAAAACAAATCTTGACTTTAAAATAAGGGAGGAACCCATAATTCTGTTAATCCGTCGTGTTTCGGGGGATGTATTTCGATTAAGCGACAAGTGAAAGATTTTGATATTTTCTTTTGGTTGACATTCACTGTTTTTCTTCTTTTTTTTTGAATTAATGATAATCACGATATCCAGGTTATTTCGGTGAATTTCAGAGTAGGATGACAGGATAATATTTTGCGTTCTTCTTAAGATGAAAAATTATATGCAAAAACTTAAGTGACATTCTTGAATGTTGAATGCGGTATATTCATATTTTATTTCACTCTACGGCAAATAAACTAATAAGAAAAATTGCTAGATTAATCAACAATAAAAGCAATATGTGAAACCGAGTATAGGCAAAAAACACGAACACAAAAGGTTAATTGCCAGATAAGAGTGACCGATAAGAATCTAAGAATTAGTCTCGATTCTTCATTAAAACTCACTTTCCAAATACTGAGACATTAAACGTCTGAAAGTATAAAAAGGGATTGTTCTTATAGATGTTATCTGTAAGAACAGGAATTTCAGGACAGCCTAGCAAAATGTCTAGTAGAATAGCCCCTTTAACAGTATTCTTCCTAAAGCTACTTTCTAACTGAAAGAAACAAAAAGAATACCGTAAAAAGGACCCTATTTACCATGCCACGTCATTCGGGAAGTTGTAGTTTGATGGACAGTTATTTAACCACAAAAAAATGTCTGAAACGTCTAAACTTTGCGGGATTTACGAGGAAAAGATGCTTTGAAGTCAATCACTGTTTGGTAACATTTTAACTTTTTGAAAGGAAAAGCTCATTTTCTGTTAAATTTCGGGATCCTGGACTCCAATCTTTCTTTACATACGTATGTACCGTAAAATCCTGACTATAATACGCACACGCGTATAATACGCATGCTTGATTTTCTCGAAATTTTCGGAAAAAATAAAAATTCGACTAAAATACGCACCCATAATTTTTCAATATTTTATTTAAAAATTGCACAAATACTTATTAACATAAATAAAATTTGTAATAAAAATAAACGAAAATGTAAAAATCGGTAGCAAAAAAAAATAAAATTTTTAATTCAAAACAAACAATACTATATTATCAGTCTTAATCACTTTCACTAGAATACAGCTCGTCTATTTTTTGTCGTTTATTCAATGTTTAAAACTACATTTTTTGTACACGAGTATAATACGCCCTCTCATTTTTGCGGACTAAAGGTGAAAAAAAAGTGCGTATTACACTCAGGATTTTACGGTAATCTATCTTTCATCTTTCCCTATCTCTCTCTATATGTACCGGGTGCGTCATAACTTCGTGCAAAGTTCAAAAATACATAATAAAATATGTAATGCTCGGAAAATTTTTCTGTTTGCGCCAATAAGATCAGAGGGATATTGGATTTTTTTTTCCATGTTAAAAAAAAAAAAAAAAAAAGTTTCCAAAAGTAACCGAAAGAAGGCGCTCACACTTCATACTGAGACGTTTTATGCAAATAAGGCAAACTGAAACAGAAAATCAAGCAGATCACAATAACATGAGACTGAGCATTTATTTTAAAGTAACAGATTTCCAACAGTACTACCAGCACAAGGTAATAGGTAAGTGAGGCGCGTTACTAAACCCATTATAGAGGATTGTAGCATCGATGGCAGCGACTGTCCGTCGAATGACATTTTTCAGTTCCACCAAAGGGGTTGGGGAGCCCCGGTACACATGAGACTTTAAGTATCCCCACAACTAAAAATTTCCCGGGTCATGTGAGGGACACTGAACCTTACAACCGTGACTTACAGAACTCGGTCTTCAGCAAAAGATTCCAACAGCAACGTCTTGATATCACGTGATATGTGTGGGGCGGGTTACCATCCTGCATGAAGGTGACAACGGGTAACGCATGTCTTTCCTGCAATGCAGGCTTAACGTGGTCACACAAAAGAGCCCTCTTTCGGTTACTCTTGGAAACTTTTTTTTACATGGAAAAAAAAAATCCAACGTCCCTCTGATCCTATTCGCGCAAACAGGAATTTTTTCCGAGCATTATTTCTTTTATTACGAATTTTTGAACTTTGCACGAATTTATGACGCACCCGGTATATATATACACACACACACACAGCCGGACCTATCCATTGGGGCGTCTGGGGCAAATTTTAAAAACGTTGCCTTTTCAAATGTTTGGAGAGACTCGAAGTAATGAATGTATCTCTGTTAGAAATAGTCTATTAAATAGAATAACGGACATTTTGGGAAAAAATATGAATTTATTTTTAAAAAAAACTAAATTGAAAAAGAATATTTAAGAACCAAAAATAAGTAGAAAAGTAAATAAATTTGAATATAATTTGTTGTTTAATTAAAATAATTTTTAAATAAATCTTTGAGCCTTTATGGCAGCAAATTATCTGATCGCATCTCCATAATTAATTGCTTTTCGTACCGTCTTTTCCATAGAAATGATTGCTAGATCATTCAATCGCTCTTGATTTCTTCTTGTTCATAGATAATATTTTTTTAATTTTCAAATTAGAAAAATGGCACTTGGCTACTGCTATAGTGACAGATAGAGTGAATAGTATTCTGAGACCTACAATAACGTTTTGAAATTGGTATTCAAAATACATTTCTCATCATCTCAGATTCGGCAGTTTATTAAAAAATAGCCTAATATCTGATTATATTTGCATATTTTTACGAATTTTGTCAATTATTAGATTAAACTATTAATATTTTTAAGTTATTCGTTAAAAATTTCGTTCTTTACTCTGTGTCATTTGAGCGCCTATTTCAATTCGGCGCCTGAGATGGCTATATATATATACAGTCGAACCTCCATATATCGAACTTCCCCATATCGAAATTTTCTATATATCGAACTCTTAGCAAATCTCCATGTTCATTACATAGAAAAATTGTTTCTATATATCGAAAAAATCTCTATATATCGAAATTTTTTTCAAGACAAATTGGGAAACTTTATTCCATTTTAGAATAAAATCTCCCAATTTTTGGCGTTTGAAACAATACGTCGTGGACTTTAATTTGCGGAAAATCTCCCTGATGAAGTTTTTAGTGGACTGATTAAATACGAACATTTCTTTGAACTTTCCGCAAAACTAGCTGTTCAACAAGATATTCGTAGTTTTCTTTAAAAGAATGTAACTGTGATCATTGTAACCACTGTCTGCATTATTGTTTTTTTAAAGATATGTAGTACTCAATAAATCTTTCATATTAATTCATTTTTTAGTTATTAACTTTCATTTAATGGGATTCGCATATAAATTAGAAATGGAGTTTCGTATACGAAAATTAGCTTTAATTTTTTTTCTAGGAGAACTATGATAAAACTAAGCTTAATTCTATATATCGAAATTTCTATATATCGAATTTTTTTCCGGCAGTTTGCTACTTTGATATATGGAGGTTCGACTGCATATATATATACAGTGGAATCTCGATCTATCGTTTTTTAAAGGACCGACTGAACAGAACGATAAATGCATGAAAGCGATAGATGCGGGAACATAACAAAACAATATGATTGTCGGGACTGGGTGAAATGAACGACACATACGGGAAAAGATGATTCGGGGAACGATCGATCGAGATTCCACTATATATATATATATAAATATATATATATATATATATATATATATATATATATTCCACTATATATATATATATATATATGTGTGTGTGTGTGTGCGCGCGCGCGAAGATATTCACATGCATAAAATGAATTTGACGACATGGGAAGACATATAGCAGACAATCGCTGATGAATATGTAGTCGTCAGCACTAGACGAGAGAAGCATACTCTAGAGCAGAACACTGGGGAAATAAACACCCGGACTCATCGTACTGTAGACACATCAGAGAAGAGACACACGAATAGTATCCATTAAATTGATTTATTCCGGTAACAAAAGGACGACACTATAGAGGACATTTCAGCAAACATCAAAGTACATGTAACTTGACCATAGGACGCAAACACACTAGCCCGGACCTGCCGGAACTTCCTGAACACCACATAATGGAACGGACAGCGGTGGCATACATCACGCGAAGAGAGCAAAGCAAGAGAAGGACGACATCGGTACAGGACAAGGAAACAGACAGAAGGCGCGCGGGAACATTGTTGTTCGACCTTATACACCAAGGGTTCATGACCCTAACACTAGGTGGCTAAAATTCTTTTAATTGGCTGACCCCGAACAAGTGCTATATGAGTCGAAAGTCGTATGATTCTTCGAAGGGGGATCGAGATCACGGGATTCTAAATCATGTCTAAAAATAACTTTACCGCGCATGCATTGAAGAGAATAGAATATTCGGTTATTTCGATTTCGTTTTTGAAATAGGGCTGTGCTTTATTGAGGTTGAAACAAGGAGAATTTAGAATACACGTTAAATTAGGACAACTAATAACAGTGGGCTTTATTGTTACACACACACACACACTCGCATATATATATATATATGTCGGACTTGACTCTCATGCCCGATCTATTAACGTAATTTCGGCCTCTTTGGAATCATAATGCAGTCTGTGAACCGGTGTTGAGAACACTCGTCATACTTTAAACTCTTGAAAAAGTAATAAACCAAGCTTGAACAACACAAAGATCAGTCGGTACTCTTTCCTAAACATCTTTATTAATTTCTAATTAATTACTCAGCTCCAAATCGTTATTATTACGCCCCATTCCCCTTTAGAATCTGTGCGCCTAACGGCACACGTCTGCTCCCTTCCTAAGTCACCATGGCTCTGAAAATCTTCTTTGTTTCCAACCTTAAAACTAACGCTTAGTGACGCTCATTAATTATTCATTTCGTCATATCGAATGTTCTTTTCGCTAAACTCAGCATTTCCTTTCTTAGCGCCAGATCAAGGCTACATCTACTTAAAATCCTCTCTGTGGTTCTTCGAAATTGAATCAAGCCGACCCATAAATTATATTTTCACTGCAATACATTGCGCCGTTTATTTGAACTCCCAGACTTTTTAATTGTTAAATCCTATATTTCAATAACTAAAATCCCGTTTTAAGGTCGCGCGATCACCCCCCCCCCATATTTAATAGCCTTACATATATATATATATATATATATATACATTGTGACAATTATTGAGCTATATGACAAAAAAAAACTTGATAACTTTTGAACCATTGTTCAAAGTTTATTCAGTTAAAACTTGGCGGTTGAATGCAGGGCATATTGGGATTTTTTTTTAGCTTGCGCACTCGTATTGTTGTTGCTTTTCATATTTGATTGAAAATGTTGAAATACAGCGTTTCTGAGCGTTTATCCATCGTCAAGGCCTACTATTCGAGCAAAAATAATTGCAGAATTTTGCTCTTCGTCTGCGCCACATCATAGCCATCGATGACAAACATATCAAACACTTCGTAAACTAAATCCGATTATCTGTAGTTACTTTTGAAATTTGAATAAAATTTTTGAACGCAGCAGTGTTTAAGATTTGACTTTTTATTTCATATAGCCCAATAATTGTCACGCTGTATATATATATATATATATATATATATATATATATATAGATATATATATATATATATATATATGACACGCATGGTGTTTTCACCCGTGTTTAAATATTCTTCACATGCAGTCATTGTGTCCGTTTTTTAGTGAGCGAATGGCAGGCAATGACTCAATGAACAGTCCATGATCTCTTAATCTTTCTTTATTGATTTTCTTCAATTGACCACGCTCCAGGGTAATTCTTTCCGTGTCGCCATTTAGATAACTTATTCGGCACGCAGCCACGCGCTTCCGCTGTCAACGAGAATCCCCATCAATCTGCCGCCAAAAACCTAATTCCCTCCGAGCTCCTGCTGCACGCGCATGTGCAGACCTTAACCTTGGTCATCTGGACCTTTAATATCGCTGATCTTGCAATTTAACTTCGCGCCCAAAACCTTTACACTTCTAAAAATATATCCTCTCGCCTAGAATTATTCGCTTTGCACTCAAGTCACTATTAAAAGATGATTTTCCCCACAGCAAAATACGCGCGCTTTGTAAATGAAATGTTAGATTCTTATTATTTTAAGCCCCCCCTTTCCCCGTACTTCTCAACTATATTTTGACAGTTCAGTTATGTTTTGACACACACATATATATATATATATAAGACAAAGTTGAAAGGGAAAAACCAGTATATGCTCTAAACCACAACAGCCAGGCACTAAAAACATGAAAAGATAAGTGAAAAATAGGCTTTTGACAGCATCTTTTCATCAGCGGTGCCGATACTGTCAAAAAACCAATGGATTGTTTCTAATAAGTATGATCTGAGCAATAAACATACTTAGGCACCGTACAATCCATAAGAAACAGAAGAATTGAATAATCAGATGCTTTATCATAGATCACCAAGCCCGGCGCCAGACAAAGTGGAAGTTAAGTTAAGGAGACCGCAAGAAGACTGACGTCACAAACATTGCAACCATGGAGCTAATGGAAACACAGAAGCAAACTTACTAAGGATACTCTGTTATGGGACAAAATAACCTAAGTTAACTTAGACATTTATTATGACTAAGAGTTATTATTACGTATTATTATAATTACACTAGTTTTTATTATTTTTTATTTTACTTTTTTAGCAGTTATTTACTATCATTAATCATTTAGTTTTGCTTTACTAAGTATTAGCAACAGAACATGCTATTCATAAAATCTAAAACAACCAATTATGTGCTTGGAAAGACTATCAGGGTAATAATTACGTTTTAGCACTACTAACAATTCTATAATATGCTTATGCCTATTGTCCTTAGAACAAAGCCTATTTATTCTTACTAGTTTATTAACAATAATATTATTAAATACAGATTTGTGTAAGCGTGTTAAGTAATTTTGAAATTTAACAATATTAAAGTATATATATATATATATATATATATATATATATATATATAAGATCCCTCATATACCATGAATATACGCCCGTGATTTTAAAATTTAACAGTAAGGGAGAAAGCGGATTTAATTGTTTCATAACCCATTGCAGTACTGGTGTAAGAATATTAAATTGTTACTAGAAGAACGATATGTGCTCCGAAAAGTATATAATACCGTATGCATACATGTGCATTCATACCAAGTACAGAGAAAAGTTACTACTTTGTATCAGTACACTGGGGGGCAACTCAGGGCTCTTTCTCGTGACGTAAAAGCACATCGTGAAGGAAAGAAATTCACCCGAGAATTCGGTATGAATGCATCCTATCAACATGCACGGTGCAAGACATGCAAAATATAAAGCGTACTCCACAAATATCAGTCCAAAGAAGAGTGTTTACTGTGCAAATTTGTAGGAAATACCGGGCTCTTTATTCATTAGAACGCTCTTTTCCCCGAGGCCTCTTCAGCTGCTATACATTTGCGTGGCATTTCAAGAGACTGGAGTAAGTATTTCGTCACTTTTCTTTCTGACATAAGGTGTCTTTCGTATGTCGACCCAAACTCGACGTTATTGAATGCTTTCGTGGGACATTCCGTGCATCAATTTTTTAAAAATAAATAAAAAGCATATATTTGTAAATAAATTGCGTCCCCCCCCCAAAAAAAAAAATAATAGCAAACCATTCTCTCTCTATTGAGGTCAGTTACTTGTTTAAAAGTAATATAAAATCTGATATTAAATGTAAGAGTTCTTGATTTATATTTAAGGTATTCGAATCCGTTTAAAACATCGATTTTGACGAAAATTCCGAAATTGTTTTTATTCCTTTTTTTAAAGATTGCAAATTTATGTTTCTAAATTTGATTTAATTTTTTCGATACGATCATTAGAAATGAAATGAGAGCGATTTAAAGATCGGCAGCAGCTATGCATTTCAATACAAGTTGAAAACCTTAATTGTGTTTTCTGAAGAACTTATTTTTCATCAAAAATGTAAACGACTCTTGTGAAAACTCAAAATCCAATCTATATATATAAAACAGTTCCGTAACTGACTGACTGTCTGACATACAACGCACAGGCCAAACCGCTGGACCTAAAGGGCTGAAATTTTGCATGGCGATTCTTCTTATGGTGTAGGGGTGCAACAAGAAAGATTTTTGAAAAATTCTTCTTAGATTTTTTATGTTAAATTTTTAAGCTGTTTTTGTAACTTTTTTTAAGTTTGCATTTAAAATAATAATTTGAGGGTTATAAAATTTATATCACGAAAAAAAACATAAAAATTCCTTTAAAATTAGATCTTTTTCGAATCTTTATCTCCATTCTCTGATATTTGGTGAATTTTTAAAAATTAGTTTTTAGAATTTGATTTTTTAAATGCTGATCGCGTGATTTCTTTTTCTGGTACTTTAAATAAATTTATCGTCACGTGCATAACAACTAAATAGACAAAAAAATATTTTTTTTTCCTAATGCGGCAGACGATTGGACATTATCCAAAAAATATTAAAATACAATAAAAGATATTATGTTCCTCAAACTGTACTATATTCTTTAGTATGTCCTATTACATTTAATTTGAATATTTTCTTCTACATTATTTTGTCTATAAAAATATTCCTTACGATTTTTTTATAAATATATATTTTTTTACATCAATTGTATACATTGATCGACGTATTTATTATAAATATATTTATACATATTTTTGGCATTAATTGCACACATTGACCGTTGCATTTAATTTGAATGTACTCCGTAGAAAAGTGCGGGTTTTCAGCTAGTCATGATATATATATGAAATTTTTCACGTATGTTTTTCATAATACTAAGAATGTAATGGACTACAGATTTGGTTCTAGGTATATTATTTGTTGATTTACAGCTACATTTATCAAAAATCTAATGGAAAAATACTTAAATTTTACATTTAATTGCATTTAATGACCTGTATTTTTTTTAGATTTTGAGATATCGATTAGCTCGTAGTTCATTACACTTAGCAGGTACTTGCGTACATATTTACGTTTTTGTAAAAATTTGCTAAGTTTCGACCGAATTTTCTCAATTTTGAAAAAATTTGCATACTTAATGTCTATTTTTTCATCATTTTCGAGTTTTGGTGTTATTTTCCTTCGAAAAATAAGATAGAAATTTTCGTAAGTACACTTTTTCAAAACATGTCTCCGAACGTAGTCGGATACCTTAATTTGAATATTATGGTGAATATTATTTAGGTAGTTTTCCTTTATACTTATTGTATTTCCTTTCAACAAAGAATGTAAAATTTGGAAAAAAATTGTGCTTATATATAATTATATGTAATTATATTTGAGCTCAACTTCTCTTGATAATTTTTTTTTGCATTATCATGTTTTTTGCAAGGAATGTGTTACGGAGATAAGAAGTTTATATTGATAACAGAATTTTAGCATTTCTGCTACTAGAAATGCAAATAGATAGAATAAGCAGAAAAGTGATCCATCATCATTCATAATCCGTGGGACTTATTTCCATTTACTCTTCATTAATTCGATTTTCTCTCCCCTCCAAAACAGATTCTGGTTGGTCTCTACCACTAGAATATCTAATTCAATAGTTTTGTAGTCACATGCATTGTTAAGTGGACATTATAACGCTATAAAAGCTGCAGAAAAGGGAATTATACTGGTCTTAGACCTTTCAATATTTTCGCACCTACAAATGCAAGCAGAACGAACCGAAAGTTTCCCTTGATCTTTCAGATGCTGATAAGAATAATCATTCATTATCCTTCGAATCCCGTCCTATCACTCTTCATCAGTCATTACTCCTTTCTACACCAAAACAGATTTTGGTTGGATAGAGTTGCCAAAATATCGCAATCGTTTTGAAGCCATTGCTAATTTAAAACGATAGTATAAAAGCCAATTGTTAAAAACGGAAGTTTCTATGGATGCCAGACTCAATATTACTACACATACAAATGCAGGCTTTAAACATAGATTCTTAACGCTGCAAAAGTACGTAATTCAATCGGTTAGTATTCCCTTACATCGTTAATTTAACACGATAATTAGGGAAACATAATTTTCGTATTTACGAAATAGATGCGAATAAAGGCGAAATTTGTCGATATGAGCGAATAAATGCGAAAATTATTTTTTTTTTGCTACTTTTCGGCGGAAACTTGGTGATAAACTGCTTTTTAAGTGAAATTAGGTAATAATAGTAATAATTTATTAACATAATTGCTTACCTAACACCATCCACGTTCTCTAACTGAGAGATCTCTTGAAATTTGTTTATTACTTATTGCTAAAGACTTAAGAAAGGGAATGTGGAGACTACTACAATGTTAGTTTCTAACTAAGAATTTTGATACATACCTAACCAAGGAAGTAAAATTGTGATTTTTTTAAATAAATGCGGAATTTTTGAATATATATATATATATATATATATATATATATATATATATATATATATATATATTGGCGAATTAATGTGAAATTTTATATATTGTAATTTTTTTTGCGAAATTTCGATAGTTTTAAGGTGAAATTTACGTACCCCTAACGATAATATATAAAAGACACTTGGGAAAAATGTATATCGAGTGTTATGATCTTGGATTGTCTGTTGATCTTAGATTTTCAATATTCTTGCATCTAAAAATGCAGGAGGAATAAACAGAAAAATTACCCTGATCAATAAGATATTTATCTGAATCATCATTCATTATCCTTGGAAATTCGTTCCATTAGACATGGCTAATGTTTACTCATTTCGCCTTTAATACAGATTCTTACTGATGCTAAACTACCTAATTCCAATAATGTTTAATAGTCACATATTACTATTAAGCACTCACGTTTAATAGTCATTAATTTAAACCATAACACACACAAAGAGGCTCAGGAAAAATAAAAGTTTCTATTAATCTTAGACTGTCATTCTTCCCGCGTATATAAGTGCAAACGGAAACAAATAGAGAGTTTCCATGATCAATAATATACTAATAAGAATCATTATTCATTATCCTTGGACCTCGTTCCATTACTCCCGACTAATGCTTACTATTTGGTTCATACTTTATTTTAATGAAAATCGCAAACACCGATCAGGGGTATATGCAGTTAACATAAACAGCCCATGATAGGAAGCACGACATAACCTTCATAGAATGCAAAGACAATAGTGACAATAACAGCAGTAACCAAGGAATAAAGATCCTCCTTTATGTGCCAAAATAGCACACCTGTTAAATTATCAAACAAGGGAGAAAAAAATTAACAGTCAACCCGCAGTTAAAGATTTACTTAAATAATATCCAGTCAAGATGAATGCAGATGAATGAGGCACTCACTATGTAAAGAGAACTTTAGTGATTCGTCATTTATCTTGTCGTGTGGTCTGTTACCAACACAACTCCTTCCTCCTTGAATATAGATTCTTACTGCTGCTAAAATATCTAATTCATTCGTTCTTATAACAATCATCATTCATTATCCTTGGAACCTCGTTTCATTACTCACGATTAAGGCTTACTCCTCCCACCTCACTGCTACTAAACTAACTGATTCAATCGTTTAATAGCTACTCTTCAAGAAAAAATAAGTTTCTATTGATCTTAGACTTTCATTACTCCTGCCTTTGCAAGTGCAGATGGAAGCGAAACAGGCCATTTGCCCGATCAGTATGATACTAATCAGAATCATCCTTCATTATCCATGGAACGTTGTTCCATTACTCATGATTAAGGATTACTCCTTCCACCTTAAATACAGGTTGTTACTGCTGCTGAACTATCTAATTCAATAGTTTAATAGTCACGTACACCGTTAGTTTTAACTACACACACAATAAAAGAACTTCAGAAAAAAAAGAAAAAGTTTCTATTGATCTTAGACTTTTATCACTCCTGCCTTTGCAAGTGCAGATGGAAGCGAAACAGGCCATTTGCCCGATCAGTATGATACTTATCAGAATCATCCTTCATTATCCATGGAACCTTGTTCCATTACTCATGATTAAGGATTACTCCTTCCACCTTAAATACAGGTTGTTACTGCTGCTGAACTATCTAATTCAATAGTTTAATAGTCACGTACACCGTTAGTTTTAACTACACACACAATAAAAGAACTTCAGAAAAAAAAGAAAAAGTTTCTATTGATCTTAGACTTTCATTACTCCTGCCTTTGCAAGTGAAGATGAAAGCGAAACAGGCCATTTGCCCGATCAGTATGATACTAATCAGAATCATCCTTCATTATCCATGGAACGTTGTTCCATTACTCATGAGTAATGCTTATTCCTTCCGCCTTAAATGCAGGTTGTTACTGTTGCTGAACTATCTAATTCAATAGTTTAATAGTCACGTACACCGTTAATTTAAACGATAACACACACAATAAAAGAACTTCAGAAAAGAAATGAAAAGAAAAAGTTTCCATTGATCTTAGACTTTGAATATTCCTGAGCAGACGGAAGCCAAACAGAAAATTTGCCCTGATCAATGAGATACTAATAAGAATGATCATTCATTATCGTTGCGACGCCGGATTAAAGACACACGCCAACACGAAAACCTCTCAGCCTCCGCCGATATCGCGGAGCATTTAAAATTTACAAATCCCCACCGCAAACAAAGCGCGGTCTCAAACATGCCTCAGCCCCGAAATAAACAGAAGAGAAAAGAACGTGAAAAGGGGCGCAGCGTCACGCGTGATTATTCCTCTCACGTTCCCCATTCACAAACCCCATCATTAATCCAGTGTGAGCTTACATCCGGGATACGAGGGCCCAGTCAGTCTATCACTCAAGAAAACGAAGACGCGGTCTTAATGGACGGGCAACATCTCTCTGTCCCAGAGAGATAAGTTGTGCCCGCAGATTTTTTTTTTCACCGCTTCTATTTTGGATGATTTTTTTTTCTTCTCATTTTGGAGGGTGGGTGGAAACTCTTTGAGCCCGCGGAAGGATGACAAGGTGTCACTGAATAACACGTGCGCGCAAGCTCACAAATAAATCTTCTTTGCTTTCGGGCCAATAACGAGAGATATTCGGGGAGCGTATACTAGTGCCGAAAGTGCAAGGTGTAAATCTAAACTGAATCTTATAAATCTAAATTAAATTAGGTTTTTCTTCTTGATTTCTACTAATTAAACACAGTTTATTTATTACTTCTTATGAGTTTCTCAGTAAATTTGAAGTCTTATTTTAAGCAGTTGGGGGTTTTCTACCATATCTTTTTAATCTCTTAATACTCATAATGTGAGAAACCATTTTTTAGAAATACTGGTACATTTTTCTTTCTTCTCTCTCAGTACTGAACCACATACTCCCGATTCTGCAGTTTTTCTGAAATTATAATGCGTAATCTATCTATCAATATATATATATATATATATATATATATATATATAAAACAGTTCCGTAACTGACTCACTGACTGACTGACTGACATACAACGTACAGACCAAACCGGTGGACCTAAAGGGCTGAAATTTTGCATGGCGATTCTTCTTATAGTCTAAGGGTGCACTAAGAGAGATTTTTGAAAAATTCGGCTTAGATTTTTTAAAATTAAATTTTTAAGCTGTTTTTGTAACTTTTTTTAAGTTTGCATTTAAAATAATAATTTGAGGGTTATAAAATTTATATCACAAGAAAGATCCTAAGAATTCTTTTAAAATGAAATCTTTTTCGAATCTTTACCTCCATTTTCTGATTTTTGGTGAATTTTTAAAGATTGATTTTTAGAATTTAATTTATTAAATGCTGATCACGTGATTTCTTTTTCTGGTACTTTAAATAAATTTATCGTCACGTGCATAACAACTAAATAGACAAAAAAAATATTTTTTTCTTTCTAATGCAGCAGACGATAGAAAAAAATTTAAAAAAATTAAATATCCCTTACGATTTTTTTATAAATATATATATATATATATAATTTACATCAATTGTATACATTGATCGTCGCATTTATTATAAATATATATATTTATTTTTTTTGGCATTAATTGCATACATTGGCCGTTGTATTTAATTTGAATGTACTCCGTAGCGAAGCGTGGGTTTTCAGCTAGTATTACCATAAAAGAGGTTCCCCTTGTTTAGGAAGACAGCAATACAATTTGAAATGAACCTGAATATCCAATGAATTAAGATCAAAAGTGGTTAAAGTTGCAATTAGCTCCTATTCTCAGATTTAGGGATATCTCATCGTCTTTCAGAGACAATTTCTCGCCAAATCTGACAACTTTTGAATTATATATGTATACTTTTGTTTTACGATGGATCAGTAATTTGCATCTTTCCTCGGGGCATTCGGGAATATTAATGCAATTTCAAAAATCTCTAGTTGGCAGCCAATCGGTACGCCAACCTATAAATTTTTATCATTTGATACCGTAAAGAAACGTTAGGGGTGGGGTGTTCCGATACTCAAAACATTTTCAATTTCCCTAGCTTTAAACATGCTATAAAGATTTTAGAATCAAACAATAATCACAAACTAGAAAAAAAATATTTCAGGTAGTCTCCTCTAACGAAACTACCGCGGGTTATTATCATAGGATTACTTATCGTTAGCTTACTTTTTTTTGACGCATTTTGGTACTTTTCTGTTTAACTGTTTACTGCTACTGAGTTTGGAGCGTTGCCAAAATTATAACTCGCGACGCAGGACAATTTTTTTCTCTCCGAAGGACCGTTATTGAGGAATGTAATCCTACATCAAAAAAAAAACCTCGGTTTGAGATTTTAAACACGTTATTAATTAAATTCATTATTTTTTCCTTGCCAAGGCTTTGTTAATATTACTGGTTTTGTTGGAAATTTTAGAGGAAGTGAAAATAAGGCGGAAACGCAAACCTGTCAGAAGGATAATATCACCTTAGTGCTAATAACACAAACTTTACGTTTTTTGCATGGTTATTCAGCCAAATCCAAACTTTTATGCTGTACTATATGTGGGTAACAAATATATGCTATACATTTGTACTTTAGGCTTATTTATGTCGGAAAAGAATTATTCTGGAGCTGCGTATTTGAATCTACACATAGCAAATTCTCTACCTAGGGATCTTTATAAAATTTGGCACCGCATTCTTTTGTTCCATTTTTGCTATACTGACTTCTAGACTTTCGGCTGAGAGTTAAGATTTGAAAACATTTTCCCCGAGGCAAAAAATTACTCTGAAAAATGGACTTCTTTTGGCCCTTTAAACTGAATAAAAATTTTATAAAGGAAGTTCTTATGAGTCCTAAAGACGAATATTATTGAAAAATGTTTCTATGTAGAAAAGGGGAAATTTTTTTATGCAAATATAACAGCAGGTGGTTCAACAGATATATCAGAAAGTAACATACTCTAAATATTGAATTTAAAACATTTAAAACAAAATCTAAAATTTAAAAGAATTTTTTATACATGCATGATCGTTTTTATATAAAAACATGTATGAGGAAAAACTCGTTGCAAAATGTGTGTAATTAGATAAAATAAAATTTTGGGTCTTAGGCTTTCCTAGTAAAACTCGGTTCATTCTGTTTAGTCTCTTTCATTCGGTCTCGTATTTTTACAGGTATGACATTATGTTGTCTCTTTTACTGTATTCAGTTACAATAAATAATAAATAAGTAAAATAAAGTAATTTAGAGAGTAATAATTTAAATAATTTAGTCGTTAGTTATTATCGGTTCTTTTCATACGCACTAGCCAATCATCAAATGACGATTACTTTGTTGCTGAACTATCATCAAAATTGGGTCCGAGTACCTTTCCATTGATCATTCTTTCTAAGGGTTTGAGTAAAAGGGAAAGCCATAGGGTGCGAATCCTAGAATTTTGTCGGTGTCCATCGGCTCCTTCCCCTTTTTCAACAAGACGATGGACCTTATCTACCTTAGAAAGATCCCTAGAAATGTTGCTACTTTCACTGGCAGGGCTAGAATAGGCCATACGGTTCTCAAAGCCTGTTTGAAAATATTCCACCTTGCCAATTCTGATAACAGTCTTGTGTGCCTGACGGACAGAAAGAGACGTTGGAGCACATCTTGTTTTTTTTTTTTTTTTTTTTTTTTTTTTTTGTGTGTTTTGTGTGTGTGTGTGTGTACTGGAGTGAAGCGTTTGAGAGATACTTTGACTATGCTATGTGACTCGAAATATATTGTTCCTATTCTTTCAAATTCTCTTTTTCTGTATATTGCTTTTTATATATATAGAAGAAAGACAAAATGGCATATGTGCCGATGCACAGGAAACATGTCGTAAGATCCAATGTAAATTACGATTACTTTACCTTTCATATAAAATGAATCCACCTAGGGCTTCTTCCCTTCTGTCAGATATGTATAACGTCCTTGTATGATGGTTCCTTTTTAGAAAACCAAGAGGGTTATTCTTTTAGTTTAGAGTTTAATAACGACCATGCTGAAAGAGTTATGCTTCCTGATTCTGCTTTTACATCATATTGCAACATTTATATTACACAGATCGACAGCAAGAAATCGACTAAATCCAAATAGAAATTATGACTAAAAAATTGAATTTTTTTTACCCTTGAGTCAAATATATTTAGAAACTTACCTAACGTTTATTTTTTATATAAAACTTTTAACTAACGCTATTTGTTTCCAGTATGCAATCTGATATCTATAATCCTAATCTGTGGAAAACCCATATGGCCATTACTAAGAGTACAAATGGCCCCAAAACCACCGTTTTACAAATCCGACTTTTTTTTCTCTATTCACTCGAGTTTACCCATCTCAAAAGAAATCCAATCAAATCCGAAAGATTTGAAAGCCTTAAACAGGATGTCCTCAAGTTAGAATAACAAACTCGGAGAAGTTTTGATTACGATTAATATCTCTCGCAATGCTTCATTTCCGCCTGCATCATTTATCTCATCGAAGTACGCGCTCGAAATTAAACGGCCGCGCCGATTCATTATAGTGACCTGCAACAAATTGCGCATTCCGATAGCAGACATAATCTCGTTCCTAATATAAATGATAAATGTACCATATGTTTGATGCGAGAATGGGAAAAAAAAAGCAATTACAGTTTGTTGAGACTGTTTTAATGTACTCTCTCTCTTTTTCTTTTTTTTTTAAAGTGAAAAGTATGGGATGAGTTCGCTTAATTAAAAAGTAATGAACTATCTGTCATTTGAGTTCGATAGATATCAGAGGCTTTTTAAGCTGTGCCACCTATTTATTGCTTGCTGTATAATGAAGAACGTGATTACTTTGGCTCGTGTCAAAGGGAATCGAATGAAAGGAGATGTATAATGCGTTAGGGTTTGGTTTCACATGGATGTATGTGTATGGATAAATAATAGAGAACGACAGTAGGTATTCTCACGTTGCTTTGCAATGACAGATCCGGCGAAACTTCCACTGAATAATAGGTCTTAGATATAGTATCATCTTACTATGTCCTCTCAAAGCTCTCAATTTTGTTATAACGACTAATATTACCTATTAATATCTGGATCAGTATGTCAAATTTCTCAGCGAGAGAAACAGGGGTACAAAAAAAACTGAAAAGCTGTCCAGTAAAAAATCTTTATTACGATCATTGAAAAGGAAACATACATTTTTTGATACATGTAATATTTTTAGGTACAAACAACACTCTTTTTCATTTATTACCATTATTATGTCAAATTTCCGAGAAAAAAAAGGAGTAAAAAAAATTGAAAGACCTTCCGGGAAAAATCTTTATTATGAACAATGAAAAGGAAAGAAAAATTTATAGATGCATTGCTTCTATGGGTCTGCAATATTTTTCCGCAACACCCCTCTCCCATATTTTTTATAACCATTAGTACATTCATTTTAGCTCAGTTTTAATTATTAAATTTATTATTTTTATTTTTTACTTTGGTTTACATAATTACACTTATTACGTTTATTACACCTTTACGTTCCACTTATTTACATTTATTTTGTGACATTTTTTAACACCCACCAGACCTGCTATGACCTCTTGAATCACACACTATTCATAGTTTATGAAAATTTCAAGCTGATTTCAATGATGCCCTGAAAGTTTTTTTTTTAAAAATTCGATTGAATATTTCGGTATTTTCATATATTACCATTATAAAATTCATTTCATTACAGTTTTACATTTCATTTTTTATTATAGTTTTACGTTTTTTACATTATTACGCTTATTAGATTACTCGCTTTCATTTTGTTACGTTTTTGGACAACTACTTGATCAACTGTAACAGGTTAAGTCACCCACTATTCATAGTTTATGAAGAACTCAAGATTTTTTCAATACTGCGATAAAATAAAAAAAAATACAGTTGAATATTTCAATCTGTTAATGATATCTATATATTTAAGTTGCTAAGCCGACTTTTTGGGCAGTCCGTGAGAGAAAACTACTGCATGAATTTACTTCATTTTGGTCTTAAACGAAAGATTATAATCTGTAGATTTGTCAAATTTGGTTTTTGTAACCGTAATTTCTATTAATTAGTGATAATTTGCAATTAAAAATTAATTTCTGCGCATGATCAGTGGCATGTTTAAATCTGTCTTTAGAAACTCACTGTTTCTGCGCATGCTCAGTGACATGGTTTAATGATAAACACGTTTATCCAGAGGAATCTTTCTAGATCTCTCTCTGCCATTTTTATTTTTATGATAATTATGTTTGTGAAATATAAGATTAAACCTCATGGAAATTGTTTATTTCACGCTGTTTAATGAGCGATAATTTACAATTAAAAAATTGCTTTCTGCGCATGCTCAGTGACATTTTTAAATCTGGCTTTAGATACTCACTAAGCAAGAGGCCGCTTAAACACATTAATATGCTTCTGTGCATTATTATGATTTTCAGCATTTGGCAATGATGTGTTGAGTATAATTTGTGTATTAGTACATTTACTATCTAGCCGTCATGTTTTGACGGGTATCAACTAGTTTATAATTGAAGTACTGGAATTTGTTATCCTCCATCACTTTAAAAATAAATCACTCTGTATTAAAAAAAGGTATGATTTTAATTACACATTTAATTGATAAGCTATCTCTGCAAACTATTTAAATATTTCCTTTTGTTTTTTCCAGCTTACAGTCATGTTACTGTGTTAGTCATTTATCTGAATATTGACCCCTAGAGAATCGGCCGTTAAACGCAGATTTTACCGTTCTTTCCGACGTACGTTGTAACGAAACGTTCTTATTTTACACAGAAGATACGTGCTTTAACGAAATATTGTAAATAAAAAGAATATTGACACCTATTGGGGACAACTTGTTGAAACTATAGTTTAGCCAAAATGTTGTAAAAATGTTGATTTCTTTTAAATGAAAAACTTGTTGAAAATTACTATTATTCGCTTTAAATTATTATTCGGAAACTTGTTAAAAAAGAACTCTTGCGAAAGTATTGTAAAAATTTAATTTTTTATGAAAAACTTGTTGAAAATAAATATTATTTGCACTAAATAATTAATCGGAAAACTGTTGAAAATAATTGTTTTTCCAAAATACTGTAAAATTGTTCATTTTTTATATGAAAATCTTGTTGAAAATCACTATTAATCAGATTATTATTATTCTAATTAAATTATTTTTCGGATCAAGTGATATAACCTCTTCCGAAAAAGTTCTTATTGAGAAAAAAAATAAGCATGGGTTGACTCAACAAGAACGCGTGAATTAACAATGCCATTGGATACTCATTTATTTCTCCGGTCCTTCATGTGGTAAATAGTTTTTCCCACAAACAACAGGTTTCCTCTTTCAGCCAAATATAAAATTGATGAAAATTCATCGATAATAAAAAATATAAGTGATTCGCGGTCTTTAATCCATACATTGCAATGAAAAATACCAGGAGAAAAATACATTGAAACGTTCACTATCAAGTGATATTTGAATAATGAAACATTCAACCTTCAGTTTATAAAATATATTGAATTCCCAACGTAAATGTAACCTTATAACCATTTTACCCGGAGAGGGATTGTGGCGGTCCAGTGGTACAGCGCGCTGGTTTCCGGTGCTGAGGGTGCTCGGATCGAATCCTGGCGTCGCGCCATTAAAAATGCCTACGTTCGTGTCGTCCCTTCATAGGGGCCTATATGGTGCCCCCACAAAAAAATGGGCAGTAAATATTGCGGCGTTGTATAGGCGAATATCTGACGAAAAGTGCCTCAGCATTGGAAAAAAAATTTTCCCTGAGAAAAATTATGGACAGCAAAATCTGTAAAAAAAACTTTCGTGAATGAATAGAAAAATTTTCCAGCGAATAGAAAGGAAACACGTTTTACATAGTATTTGTTTTGTGGGGGAATTGTTGTTTGGTAACGTGAATTGATTGATCATAGAATGTATTGCCTACTCAGTTAAAGAAATTTTCTAAAATAATCGAAAGTGTGTTTCTCACAAACATTCCGATAGGAATTATAGTTCCCAAGTACCCAGTTTACACAGGGTAAATGAAAAAAGTATGGATGTAACAAGCTCACTACATTGTGTACGATACAAATTATAACTTCGGTTGCATAATGTACTACTTATGAGGTAGCAATAGTATTTATTCCCCCAAAAAACAATCGAAACGGATAGAAAAGGTGTTCATTATAATAATTACGATAGGATTTCTAGTTCTCTATTGTGCCCGGTTAGAGAGTTGACCATAAAGAGTGTTCATTTTTATCAGGCGGACTACATTGAGTACTTCGCAAATTTTAATTCGACAGCGTAATCTATATATATAAAACAGTTCCGTAACTGACTCATTCATTCATTCATTCATTCATTCATTCACTGACTGACTGACATACAACGCACAGACCAAACCGCTGGACCTAAAGGGCTGAAATTTTGCATGGCGATTCTTCTAATAGTGTAGGGGTGCACTAAGAAAGATTTTTCAAAAATTCTTCTTAGATTTTTTTAAATTAAATTTTTAAGCTGTTTTTTAAACTTTTTTTACTTTTGCATTTAAAATAATACATTGAGGGTTATAAAATTTATATCACGAGAAAGATCATAAAAATTCCTTCAAAATGAAATTTTTTTCGAATTTTTACCTCCATTTCCTGATTTTTAGTGAATTTTTAAAGATTAATTTTTAAAATTTAATTTATTAAATGCTGATCACGTGATTTCTTTTTCTGGTACTTTAAATAAATTTATCGTCACGTGCAAAAAAAAAATAGACAAAAAAATATTTTTTTCTTGCTAATGTGGCAGACGATTGGACTTTATTTTGTCTATATTATTTTGTCTATAAAAATATCCCTTACGATTATTTTATGAATATGTTGTTTTTACATCAATTGTATACATTGATCGTCGTATTTATTATAAATATATATATATATTTTTTTTTTTTGAATTAATTGCATACATTGACCGTTGTATTTAATTTCAATGTACTCCGTAGCGAAGCGCGGGTTTTCAGCTAGTCTATATATATAAAGCAGTTCCGTGACTGACTGACTCACTGACTCACTGACATACAACCCACAGACCAAACCGCTGGACCTAAGGGGCTGACATTTTGCATGGCGTTTCTTCTTATGGTGTAGGGGTGCACTAAGAAAGATTTTTGAAAAATTCTTCTTACATTTTTTTAAATTAAACTTTTAAGCTGTTTTTGTAATTTTTTTTAACTTTGAATTTAAAATAATAATTTGAGGGTTATAAAATTTTTATCATGAGGAAAGACCATAAAAATTCGTTTAAAATGAAATCTTTTTGGAATCTTTACCTCGATTTTCTGATTTTTGATGAATTTTTAAAGATTAATTTTTAGAATTTAATTTATGAAATGCCGATTACGTGATTTCTTTTTCTGGTACATTAAATAAATTTATCGTCACGTGCATAACAACTACATTGACAAAAAAAATATTTTTTTCTGTCTAATGCAGCAGACAATTGGATATTACCAAAAAAAAAAATAAATATCCGTTACGATTATTTTATAAATATATATATATATATATATATATATATATATATATATATATATTACATCAATTGTGACATTGATCGTCATATTTATTATAAACATATATATATATATTTATTTTTGGCATTAATTGCATACATTGATCGTTGTATTTAATTTGAATGTACTCCGTAGCGAAGTGCGGGTTTTCAGCTAGTATAGCATAACAGGCTATAATAATACCTACTTTGCAAAGAGAAATCTAAATGATTGAATGTATGTTCATCACAAAAACTCCGAGAGAATTTTTATTTCCCCTAGTATGAAGCTAAACATTTTATGAAAAAGATTATGAACTTAACAGGCGTACATTTTTTAAATACGATGGAAGTTATAATTTCAGTAGCATAAGCATAATAAGTAGATGTATTATCTACTTCATGCAACGATATTTTAAACGGGTAGAAATAGCATTCGTTATAAAAGACTACGATACGATATTTAGTTCTCTAGTATCCAATAAAAGAGCTAACGAAAAAAAAAACAGAACTTAACCAGCATGCTGCATTGTGGTCCATGCAAAGTTTTGATTCGATAAAACAAAACTGTTAAAGAGTTAATCTAGGAAAAATATAAAACCAATATTAAATGACGCATAACCTCACATGATATATGTTTATAACAAGCAAGAAGAAGTTCTTCCAGTCGAAAAAAAAAATTTTTAAACCAAAAAACGAAAGAAAAAAAAATTAAATTCGAAGAAGCTCTTTCGTGGGCAAAACAAAACTGCGCAAAGTCTGGTGTAGGGAAAGAAAACATCTAACACTCTAATCTAGGGAACACCGGGGCATAATCCCCCTTTTGTAAAAGCATGCCCCACAACAAATTCGAAGATCAGTACACTGCGGACGGATGAGATTAAGGTGGGGGCGATGGGGGGGGGGGGAAGGAAACATCCCAGTTCACTTCTAGCAAAGTTCCTTTACTCACAAAAGCCTGTCTGCAGCATCAGGAAGAAAAAAAAAAGGATTTAAGAAGACAGAGTATGTTATGAAAATATACGTGGAGCTGCAATTACTTCATTCCCTAGCCTTAAATCTTCAGAGACCGGTGGGGGATTACAACAGGAGTGTAATTTCGTGTTCTTAAGACTTTGTCGCTATTTAAATGTTTGGCGGTAGCTTTTGGAGACTTTTTTTTTCTTCGCAAAGTTTTTATTCTCGGCGTAGTCTTTGATAAATTGAACGATGCTATTTTTCACCGCAAATGTGCTTTTCTTGCTCTCCAGGAAGGACTTAGAGATAAGTTTCAGAATTTTCGAGTATTTGTGATTGGTATGTGCCTGTAGAGATTAAGTTTGCTTTTTAGCGACAGCATGTTTTTAGGAAAGGGTTCTTATGTTACGCAGGCAGGAGGAGTTCGGGCTCTGTGTTTATGCATTTTTGTATTTTGGAGGTTCGAACTTTCGGTAATTTTAAAGGCACGCATGACTGATGTTTATTGAGATGTAGGTACATGGAGTTTTTAGAGTATAAGAAAGACTGAAGATTAAATAAGATAAATCTTCGCATCTTAATTCTTTGTATCTTAAAAATGTAGCAAGGAAAAAAAAAGAAATGTGCTGAAAATTATTTTTCTTCCTAACTTTTGTTGCAGAATCGTTAGTTGCTTTCGTACGGTAATGTGTAAAATATGTATATGAATGTATACATGCGTCTTTAAGTTAAGAAAATTCTAGTGCCTTGCCATGCTGACGAACTGAATATTTTCGAGCTCAGGAAAAGGCATGATTCCTTTATTCATTAATTTGATTAATTTCAAGCTTAATATGCTTAGCAATGGGATAAAGGCTGACTGAGAAAGGAGCAAATATCTACATGTACATAGTTTGTAGCAGAAGAAGGATATAGTAATTCCGAATGTTGGTTTATATGAAGTAAACGTATCGCAGACGTGAATTTCAGATACACCCAAAGAGAATTTTTCGAGTCTTGAAATAAATGAAGCATCGATAAATTAATTCAAAACCTAAAGTTTCTACGTATATAGTAAACACATTGACCTAACTGAAGATCACATATTACGAAATACAAAATGTAAAACTGTTAGAAAGGGACTTACAAGAAAAATTGTGGAAATTGCAAACAATCCTACCTAATACAACCATGAATTGTTCATAGTGACAATCACACCTCATGTTCTTCGGCCTGACCATGAACTACGAGGGATGGAACTTTCCACGCGGCAGAACTCATGAAAGCAGCTTACACCACCCGTACGTCACATACCTGCCTTACCTCAGAGCGAATGAGCTCTCCCCACAAACATCACACGCCTGCACAGTGACAGGATCAACACAGCCATGTTTTAGTTACCAGTCTATCGTAAGAAATAATTTGTTGCATCGTACTGATGGAAGGAAAAGTCTTGTGCGCACACTGTGGCTGACGTGTTTGCTCTCTGGGGCTAGGAAGTGCTCTACAGTCCCCCTTATTCCCCGGACTTAAGTCTCTGTGACTTAGATCTCATCCCCAAGATGAAGGAACCACTTCATGGATTTCACCAGAGATTCTGCAGGCTGTAGACCGCTCCATTCGAAGGATCAACAGATCAGGTGCATCCTGCAGCTTCCAGGACGTTAGCAACGGGTGCTAAACAATGTTGGTTACTACTTTGAAATTGCTATAAAAGTTTCACACCTGTATCTCTTCTGTATAATTTGTACATACCTAGTTGCCACTATTAACGTTCCATCCTATGTATTAATGAGTTCGAAACATGTCACTGTAATTTTATTACATTTTGGAATATAAGAAGTTGTGTTTTCTTCTAGAAACGGAGCTTATAGGTATACACGCCATACTTTTCTATGATAGACGATCAATTTTAAAAAGTTGAAAATAAAATACAAAACAGGAATGAAAATTTGATCGAGTAAACTTATGAAAATATGCTTTTATTTAAACACAGTTTTATAAACAATGCTAAAATTTTCATTTAACCAAAGACTGTTTCGGAAAGATCTGATCTATCTCTAATCTTATGATCTAACCCTTTTCCCTCTTCCCTCTTATAAATACAGTTTTAAAACTTTTAAGGGGACAGTGGACTTTCAAAATTGTGAAATTTGTCCAAAAATTCGATTTTTTATTTTATTGAATTGTGAAACTACGGACGAGTAGGAATGTGTTGCAAAAAGAATTTTTAATTTCTGTGATTACTTTCCTAGTTATAGGCATTTGTATTTAATTCAGATATTATGTAGTTACTAATAGCAATAACTTTAAATGTGTTTTTCTCAAAATAAAAATGTTCATGTCATATGAAAATTCAAACTGCTCCAGGCGCATTTCTAATTATCGTATTGATTTGAAATTTAAGTTTTATATACTTAACTGTATATCAAATAAATCTTATTGAAAAATTTATGCTTCGTAGCTCAGAATTTCTAAATTTTGCACTTGAAAAGATGATTTATAGGTATTTTGTGTAATAAAAAGGGGGTGTTTTCGTTGAAAATTATTTTTTTTCTCTTTATATTTTTAACGAATGCTTAAAATAAGCAATAAGTTTCATTGTTAATTCTATAAGGTATCTTGTAAATAAAAATTACCATATTATATGCAAAAGAAATGCGCATGGAACTGTTTTAATTAGGCAAATTTTTTATATAATTAATAATTCTTAATTCATAAATTATTAATATTTCATCATTAAATTTTAACCTTTTTAACACATCTATGGTACCAATCATATATTCAAATTTCAAACAAATCCATTCAAAATAAAAAAAGTTAGGTTTGAAGGTCCACTGTCCCCTTAATACAGGAGACATATAGTATAAGATACTTGTAAAACAACAACAGTTGTGGGAGATTCAAGGCTTTCTCATGTACCCTCATAAGCTTGATAATGTATCTTTCTGATATATTTACAAACTCTGCCCATCTGAATCCCTCTGACGAGGAAAACACAAATATCTTCGCTATCCGAAAATGGAGCGTTCCTTTGACATCTTTTGTCCTCCGAATTGGCACAGAGAGAAAAACAAATTAATTTGGATGGAAAAATTTATCCAAAAGACCGACACGAAAATGTCAAATAACACATAACACATAAATAACACCGAATTACTGTAAAAGCAATGATGATAGGATAAGTACACATCCCACATAAAAAGTAGGAATAATATACATTCAATGTAGTATCATATTAGCACCGAGAAAAAAGCGAGTTCAATGGAGGGTTGAAAGGTGGTTGTGGTGAAGGCGAAGTGTTAGGTTGAACCGCCAGAGGTTGGTTGATGGGAGGTAATGGATATCGAGGGGTGGAGGTGAGAGGAAGAGAATAATTTATTACCGTCATATCGATGTTTGAATGCATCAAGGCAGTGAAGTAACTAGTGTCTTCGCCTATTTTTTCTTGCATTTTTATTTATTTATATCTTTTTTAAAGGAAGGATACAAATAGTAATTTAGGTCTTTTCAAAAGCGAAATCATGCTGTGCCAACCATCCAAAAGTAGGGTATACTCGCAAAATAGGTAATAGACGCCACCAAGTGGTCGTTTAGGAATTTTTAATACTACCAATTAAAAGTATAACAAGCCAAGAACTGTTTGAATTTCTTGTTTTTTACTTTATTCCAATTTATAGTACCGAAAAAATAACTAAATTTTGATACAGTATATGCGGAACAAACCCATTGCTTTACAATGAAGTACACATGACTGGATTACAGATGTTAACAGTTCTGTTAAAATACTATTTTTTTTATCTCACTTTATGAAGTGGTGAGGAATATTTCATATTTTTATAACTGATACAGACATTAAGAACATCTATGCACGAAAAACTCATTGATTTCATTCAAGCAAAGGAATTAAACGAGAAAGGTCTTGAAATATATTTAATGTCCTTATAAAAAAAAAGTGACGTGAAACAAACCTGTTAAAAAAAGAAAGAATTGAATATTTTGTTTCGACGGATGAAAAAAGTTATTGTCCTTTAAATTTATGAAAAAATGTATACGAATTTATGTTTACACAAATTAATTTTACCATCTTATAGTAAAATGAGCAAAATACAAAATGTACTCTTGTGAGTTCCACATTTTATACCATATCAGTATACTTTGTATACAGATTTTGTACATTATTCTCTTTTAAATTAAGTGATTTAATTTGCTAAATTAAAATGTTTCAGAAAAATACAAAAAAAACTTTAAAATGTGAACGAGAGAAATACAAACTCTGTAACAAAAAAAAAAAGAAAAAAAAGAGAGAGATTCCCATCATCAAAAATTCAAATAGTTTTCCCCAGATACTACGTTCCATAAGTAAATTCAAACATGTCTATATTTTTGTCCTAAAATTAGAAAAGTATGACGGTACTTTTTAGCGCTTTATTTTCAGTTTTTATCTCCTTTTAGAGACTCTCTGAAACATATTGCCAGGAAAAAATAAATAAATAATAAAAAACCCTATAGAAAGAAAACTTTCATTTGTGCCAGCATTCTCTTTTTGCTTTGACCAAGCTGCAAAATTGCGGACTGTCATTCCCTCCCCACAATCTGAGAGGGTGAGCCGGTTGATGGGCAGGCGACACGTGCGTTTTTGTCGTCTGCCATTAGGGAATTAATGGGGTGGTACAGAGGGTGGACAGGACTTGTTCTTCCTGTTAATGGGGATTGTTTGTCTTCTATTTTGTGAGGACGCACTTTCGGTTTCGTTCTGGTGAGTGTTTCCTCGAGTAAGCTAATAATTTCAGCAGCACTTGGTTTGTAACAAAATGGTATGGAACGCTTCGTGGCATGACCGAAAATTTCTGATTTCTTTTATGGGGATTTTAGCGACTTAAGCAATATTTTCTTGGACAACATAACTACTTTTTTGAATACCTTTCTTTTTAAAAAGAATTCCTTTCCCATCGGAACGGGACATAAGCAAAAGTTTTGGAGATAATTGAACTAGATGCTAATCGTACGAAAGAGATTTCAGAGAAATGGACAGCATGCAACATTCATAGAGAAACTGTTTGAGAGCCATCCTCGAAACATATTTTAATACCTATTACTACTAACATAAAATTCAAGCTAACATACTTTTTATAACTATTTAATAGCCCAATTTAACAATATTGTATGCTTTAAAAAACCTTTTTTGTAACTATTTAATAGCCCAATGTAACAATATTGTATGCTTTAAAATTAATGCAGATAAATTTAGAAATTTGGAGAGGTGATAAAAAGATGTCCTGGCATGAGGGAAAAAAACATATTTAATTCCTAACAAAAGGTAAGAAAATAAATTTTGAAGCGTTTTTTACACCAAGACGTGGACTGAAAAAAAGTTCAATGATAATACTGAATGCTGATACTTTTTTAAAGAATAGGATAAGAATGATTTCAGATTCTCATTCATTTACTACTTTAAAAAGTATACAGCTAATTTACGACAGTAACGGGTAATGGTTTGTTAGAATGAAAAGTTTGTTATTTTGTTTCGTTTACGAATCAAGTTGAAATTCTCTCGGACAATTTGTAATTTATATTTGAATATTTTCTTTTGCAAGGTACAGTTAATCTACAGTGTGAATTACCCAAGCATGATAATCAGGAATTTAATGTACGAGCGAATTGTATATATAGCATTTTTAAAAAAATAAACATCAGATACGCATATTACAGTTATACAAAAGTGATAAAAAATTTGCTTAATTTTGGCAGCTGTAAATCTGAAACAATGCAGCGAAATGTGATGATTTTCATAAATTATATGCTCACATTTAATATTTTATTAAGTTTCAAGCATTCTGGTTCATGCATTTTATATCATATGTTACTTGCATCATTTTGGAATCATAAAATCTAGTTGGAAAGCAAAAAATTAAAAAAATTATTTAAAAGCGTAATAAATGTTATAGGGATTAAAGTTGTAAACCATATAGCCAGACATCCTGCAATGCTGAAATAAAGCTAATACAGGAAAAAAAGGCCATTACATCTATCCATATTCGTTTCGTTGTAAGAGCCGTGGAAAGGACTTACTGATAGGTTTAGTGGCTCGCTTCATTGTCTATATATATAAAACAGTTCCGTAACTGACTGACTCACTGACATACAACGCACAGACCAAACCGCTGGACCTAAAGGGCTGAAATTTTGCATGGCGATTCTTCTTATAGTGTAGGGGTGCACTAAGAAAGATTTTCAAAAATTCTTCTTAGATTTTTTAAAATTAAATTTTTAAGCTGTTTTAGTAAATTTTTTTAAGTTTGCATTTAAAATAATAATTTGAAGGTTATAAAATTTATATCACGAGAAAGATCATAAAAATTCCTTTACAATGAGATCATTTTCGAATCTTTATCTCCATTTTCTGATTTTTGGTGAATTTTTAAAGATTAATTTTTAGAATTTAATTTATTAAATGCTGATCACGTGATTTCTTTTTCTGGTACTTTAAATAAATTTATCGTCACGTTCATAACAACTAAATAGACAAAAAAAAATATTTTTTTTTCTTGCTAATGCGGCAGACGATTGGACATTATCCAAAAAAATATTAAAATACAGTAAAAGATATTATGTTCCTCAAACTGTACTATATTAACTGTACTATATTCTATAGTATGTCCTATTACATTTAATTTGAATATTTTCTTCTACATTATTTTGTCTATAAAAATATCCCTTACGATTTTTTTATAAATATATATTTTTTTACATCAATTGTATACATTGATCGTCGTTTTTATTATAAATATATATATTTATTTGTTTTTGGCATTAATTGCACATATTGACAGTTGTTATTTAATTTGAATGTACTCCGTAGCGAAGTGCGGGTTTTCAGCTATTCTCCTATATAGGCATCAATGCAAGAGTATTGCCTATCATCCAACCATTTGTTCAGCGACAGTAAAAAACTTTGTTTAAATGGTCAGTATTGATAAAGTTTAACATTCCTATCAAAAAATGTCTCACAAAATGTAATATCTTTTGAATTATATGTGCGTGCAATATAACTCGACAGAGCCTAACAGCCGTACTCTTTCGCATGCAATGCAACGTTGGCCACTAATACACTTAACCACTTCAATGGACTCCAATAGCAGAAATATAAATTAAATTTCATTGCTGTCTGTCGGGACATTTTCATAGTCCTCCAATTAATTTTTGCTTGCAAATTAATCCCAACTTGCTCCTCTGAAACACTATATTCTGTTTCACCGTAACGAAATCAAATATAAATGTAACTGTCAACAAAATTTATTAAACAGTGTTATATAATAAATGCTGTATGGTAAATGTTGTTAATAGTTACATATAAATCAGTTAACAAATAATGAACATTAATTAAGATTTTTTTATGAACGATATTTAAGCTTTTTTCATGTACATTAGCACAAAGAAAATGGGCCAAATTTAATAGCAAATTAAAAAATTCATAAACTATTTATACTAAATTCAAAATGATTCGGCATTTAAAATATTATTCCAGTACTCCCATTTGTTTATGAAATGCTATAGTGAAACTTGAAGAGTAAATCGACACTCTTTGAATTGAAGCTTTAAACAAATCTGAAAATAAACATAACAGGAAAAATTTTACAGTCCCTCAAATTGTTCCATGATTATCTCTCAAGCACCCCTCAAACCCCACCCGCCTTTTCTTACGCCCTAAAAGAACATTCTACAATTCTTCGATCTGGGAAAAATCATTTGCATAAAAACGGATGATTTCCAGGGTGAAGAAAATCATTGCTCGCATATAGATATATTCCTCAGACCAGAACACAAGAACGAAAAGAGATTAAGGGGTGGGGGAGTGCGAATGTTGGAAATATGATCTAGGAAGATTCTTTTTTTTTTGGCCCCCGCTTTTAATACGTAACTGATAGCGAAAGGGAAGCGTCTGAAAAAGTGAAGAGCACAGATAGAAAAGTCGTTAAAGACAAAATCATTATGTCAGCTGTCGACTAGAAACGATTTTTGAACTTTTCATGCGTGGATGTATGGGTGGATTTATGCGCATATACATGCATCCCCCCGCCCCCCTCTTTTCTGATTTACAGAGGTGAAAGATAATTCGTTTGTCAATATTAAGTGTGCGTTTCTTTCGCTCCATTCTTTCGTAATAACCGAAGTGGAAAAAAAAATATCGAAGAAACTTTGCCCGGCCACAGGAGAATGTGTAATGGTGAAGAGAGATGGTAATTAGGTATGATATAAAGGATTTTTTCAAATTCAATTTCTTTGTTTGAAATATAATATATTAATTATATACTGTGTTCTTCATGTATACTCTCGACTGGGATCTCATACTGAGCGCCAGGCACATACGACGATGACAACGATAACAGCATTAATAATATTCACTTCTGTAAGCACAAAAAATTTAACCCATTGGCATCTTCCGGAAGTACAGAAAGTGTGTCCTTATCTCCGAAATTTCTTTTATGACATCTGTTGTTGCTGTTGTTGTTGTTGCTTTTGTTGCTTATGCCACTTGACCTACAGCAACATCAGGTCAAGTCCCTAAGGCTATGGGCGATGAAAGTGCGTCTCCAGCCCAGAGTTTTTTTTTTTTGAGGGGGGGGGGGGCAACGTCAGGAGGGAAACGTTCTTTTTTTTTGGGGGGGGCAATATATATATATATATATATATATATATATATATATAAGAAATAAATATCGTCTCATTTTAAATTTAAACTCATTTTGTAATCGGTCTACGATTATATAATTTTAGGCTATGAAAAAAAAATACGCCAGGCTTTTTTGGGAGGGTAAATTGCCCCTATTGCTCCCCCCCCCCGTGGAGCCGCCAGTGGCTCTAGTTTTGACAGGCACCACAAGAGTCGGAGTCCGACTTGGAAAAAGGATCAGCCCCGTAATTTTGAACCGAGTTAATAACGAGACCAGAACACTTGATCCCGCATCTCCAGAGGTAATTTTGAGAACGTGGAGGCATTGCAGCCACGACAGATTTTATGTGCTCCAGCCACCATTAGTGTACCCGGCAGTGGACTTGTCAGCGAGGAGCATCGAACCAGGGACTTTCACATCACTAGCCCGCTGATCTTGCCAACTGGGCCACTGCGCTCTCTTTTATGACATCTAAATATAATTATTATATAAACATTATTAATAGCTATTATTCAATATTATTAAACTAATACTTCAAACTAATATTTTGAAGATAAAAGTAAATACACAAGAGAGTAGATCAAGTTCCAGTTGCATCAGGTAAAACTATTCACTGGTTGTCACCTATGTACTTCCCAAAACCACATAAAACTCATCAATAAAAGAGGCATGAAGTAATTTATGTCCTTCGTGTTATTAAGTTACATAGTGTAAGAGTGCATATTAACTATTTAGCTATAATGGCACAGTGAACTGACCACATATGTGCGATAATAATTATTATGGGTTGATTCCCTATTTAGATGGAACCTAATACTTGTAAGGCCATTTCAAGTTATACGTATTCACAAAAATTAGAGGTGCAGTGATGTCGGTATGTGAGTCAGAAGACAGACTAAAAATTAGCTAACATAAAACCATCATACCTAAAATTTCTCAATGAATTTCAATTTGAAGGTGTTAAAAGAAATAGTTGGTGGAGTATTTATAAATATTATATCAGAAGTTATTTAAAATTTGCTAGGAAAGTTATCTGAAATAATTACAAGATAAAAAGATCTTTTTATATACCACGTTTTTAAATTTTTTGTTGAACTTGACAATTCATATAAACTCGACAATACAAATTACATATAAACTTGACAATTCTCTCTTAATTGCACAAACCTTCACTTAATTATTCTTTTTCACTTTCTTTTATTTAATTTCAATCCCTTTTTAGCCGTTTTCACTATCTACAGTATTCTGTTTTCAAAATCGTCAAATGCCGTTACGCAAAATTGCAAGCATTGAATTCGATCGAAGCGCCACCTTGCGGATTTTTTCGGATAAAAGTATTAAAAGAATGCATTGTCATCGTGTTCTGAGCTATTCTAAAAGTTTCAAATGTCTAGCTAGTCGGGAAGTTAGTTAAAAATCGATTGCAAGATTTGTACTGGACAAACACACAGACAAACAAACAAACAAACAATGAAGGAAGCGAGTCAATAAAGACATGGTAAAAAGTTCCCGTTATTTGCTTCCAAAACTTTTCAATGAATTTGCAACACTGGGGATTTATACGTATAAGAAGCATTGCTCAGATCATACCCATTGCAATTTAAGTATAGTATATTTAAAAAAAAACTGGACTTGCATCTCTCGAATTAAACTAGGGATGTTTTAAAACTTATGTATGATATACAGAGAGAGAAAATAACACACGCACAAACAATACAATTTTGTTTTTGTCTGAAAAGCAGCGAAATTTGCACCTTGGATGAGACGCTGGAAGTGTTTCCCAGATTTCGCATTCGACATTTTCAGAGAGTGCAGATGTTTAAATATATAGGCCACTATAAAACCACTGCTCCAATGCGAGCGAAGGGCGGGAGGGGAGATTTTCCAAAAGCTTTCGCGTGATTTATTGACAGAGAGGGGTGGTGCGGTTGTGCGGTTTTGTTATTGGGATAATTGATGGTACAGCGCGGTCCAAAATCATATATGTAAAAGCCTTTAGTCCGACTCTTCTTACTAATATAAAAAATTGGATTTTAAAAATGGGGGTTGGAAACCCATATGCTAAATGCGAAAGGGTTGGGGGACTGGCAGGGGAATAGAGGATAATACGAGTATAGGAGGATTTTTACGTCGACTGGAGTCTATGCATGAACTCTAGAGAGGTTGGAGCGTGATATATACTCTGATTCCGAATGATAACGAAGACGCAATATACTAATGGTGATATGTGGGTATATTCATGCAAAACTGATGTCAGTGATCTTTTTTAACAAATGCCGGTATGTCACAAAAAGAAAATGACATTTTTTTTCTTTTTTCTTTTCTGTATATTGTTATGAAACAATCCACTTGCAAAAAATATTGAAACACATGCTGAATTTAAACACACACACACACACACAAACATATATATATATATGTATGTAGTATATATGTTACAGTGAAAACCCGAAATCAGTCAAAACCCGAATTAACTAGGGAAAACGCGTTCTAACTAGGAGCGCTAGGGAAAACCCGAATTAACTAGGTAAAACGCGTTCTAACTGAGAGCGCTAGGGAAAACCCGTTTTCCCTAGTTAATGCCGGTTTTCTTCAGTTAGAACCGCTTGAATATGGATTTGTTGCTTGTGAAATTTTCAAAGCAACTGCAGTCGTTTAGTTTTATTCTTGCAGGAACGTGCTTGTGCTATTTGATTTATTTACGATGAGTAAAGAAAATGTTAATGCTTTTTGCGCTAAAAATTGGAAAAATAGATTTCTTGAACAATTGCAGTTATTAAATAGAAAACAAAATAACTTTAATGTTATAACAAGTGATGAATACAACACTCTTTTATCAGAGGTTGAATAAGCCAAATCTGTCGTTAGCAAGACTTCTGTTCAATATCACAGATTAAAAAAGTTTGACATTCTTGAAATCAGTGGAGTAAAAAAAGTTGGTTTCTTCAAATGAGCCCATAAAATATTATTTACCAGTTGAAGAAATTTTTGATGTTATCGAAAGTGCGCATGTGGCCATAGGACAAGGTGGTAGAGACAGACTTAAAATTGAAACTTCGAGAAAATATGCTAACATAACTACTGAGATGATACACATTTCTTTTTTATCGATGTGTGAAACATGACAACAGAAAAAAAATAAAAAAAGGAATGGTTTGATTTCTAAACCTTTCCGAAAAAAATTTCGAGGATATGAATGCAGAAGAGCAAGAAACTGAACAAGCACAATCAGGGGAGTATATGCTTGCTATTAAGTCGTCCAACTTTTTTTCTAATTAGAAAGAAAGCCAAAGAAAATTTCATAAAACGAGTCAAACGAATGAAAAAGATCTAAAACGGATGAAACGATGCAACACATCCT